>OZ022310.1:4411054-5906054 GCA_963989215.1 Hedychridium roseum | reverse complement strand
CTCGGATCTATCCCTCCTTCCCCGCCCGATATCCGAGATATGCACGGTCCTTCGACCGCGCGGTCCCCTTTCTCTTTCTCCTTCTCACCACTTTGCACTTATATCGTCGCGCGTGCACGTTCTCGTACTCTTGAAAACTCTCCGTCACTCGTGCATTCCACTGGTCACAAGGTCACAACACGCCACCGCACGTATCCTTCTCTCTGTATCTCTCTTTCTCTCTATCTGTCTTGCTCTTTGCCTCTCTCCCGAGCCAAGTCGGAAAAACCAGGTCGATGTATCGGCCCGGAGGATGCGTCCGCTGTTTGCCGGTTCTTGTAGTTGGTGGTGACTAGTCCCTCTCCGTTGCGGCTCTTCGAGTCGCCAGGAGAACGAGACGACAGTACTGCTCTCGAGCGTGCGTTCAGCGAGCTCGAAAACACGGACGACACACGCACGCCGGACGTTCACACACGTCACGGCACCACCACGGCACGATCGGTACTACGCGGGCGCTCCTCGCGCACTGCCACGATTCTCCTCTCGAGTACCGATTCGCTCGCTCTCTCTCCCTCTGACCGTCCGTCCGTATCGCGGCCTCCGTTCTTCCTTCTCCCTTGCGGCAGTCGCCCCTCGCCCTCTCTCTCTCTCTCGCCGTGTCTCCTCCTCCCTCTCACTCGTTTACGGGCCTGCGGACGGACGCGCGAGAGGGAGAGAGAGGGACTGAGCGGCCAATGCTTGGGGAACGTCAGAGGACGAGAGAGAGAGAGGCAGAGAAAGAGCCGAGCGACGAGTGCCCCGCTGCTGCTGAATCTCGCGTAGGCCGTCAGCCAGTAAACAGGCTCCTTCATTCACTGCTTATTTTATATACGGTCGGCCCCCGTACGTTCGCAGAAATAGCACACGCGTCGCTCTGTCTTCGTCTGCCGGGTCTCCGCGCTCCTCTTCTCCTCGTTATCTCCACGTTTGCTCTAAGCAAGTCGCCGCTGCACTTTCAAAAATATTCTTCCGCGGAGAATAGAAACTTCCTGCTTCGAGGGCTATTCATATCGGTCCGAAAGCACTCCTTTCGCGACGGATAGACCGACCAAGAGACCAGAATTTTCGTGAGCGCGCTTCCCCCGAGGTGAATTCGTCACGGAAACGACTATTTCTCTTTGTCGATAAATCGTCTTTCCTCGTGGCTCCCTTTCTCTTGCGCTCCGTACATTCGTGTCATGCGGCGGCTCGCACCTCCAAGCTGCGGTAAGTTCGCGCATACGACGAATACGAAAGTACGAATAGTCGATTGGTACCCCCTCTGATCCTCTTACTGTACATCCTTTCGTCGTTGGATGGTTTTGCCAGCCCTTCGGCCAACTTTGTCCCTTCCTGCTATTACTACCGCAGTGCCAACGGTACCCTCGGTAGGGACAGGTGCGCGAAGAAAGGGGATTTTCCTCGGTTGTTGTGGCTTCTTATCGCAGTTACCCTGTTGCCCATTAAGCGTTTTGCTCTAGGAATTGACCGGTCCACACTATTCACTAACTTATATAAAATCGGTGACCGTTTCTACTTTTTAAAGATTCTTCGGTACTCTTCTCCTCAGTTTCTTCTTTCTTCGAATCGGTTTAATAATGATTGTTCTTCGAGCGAGGCACTGTTTTCTTTTTAACGTCACCAGCTTTCTGCAACGATACCCTAGCGGCCACAGTCTGTCCTTACTGTTCGTTTCCACGGTGTGTGAGAATACCGACGAACAGCCGATCAAATAGAATTGTCTTCTTCCTAACTTTGTTCGCGCCGGACGTGTCCGTGCGGTTGTTCTCTAAGCTGGCGAACCGCGTGTTGTATATCACAGTATTTCTGTTTCTAGCCAAAAGCGCTGAAGTGAATATACCTCGCACACCCACGAACAGAACAAGGGGTTCGCAACTCCGGTTTTCTCAAATGGCGAGACTCTGCTCGATTTCCCCGCGATGGCTGGCACAAACCGACCTACACGTTTATACTCTCTCGCGTGTAGAGGCCCACGAAGTGAGTATCGTGGCGCGCACGGTTCTCTCGCTCACGTTAGTCGGGGACAAAGAGGGAAAAACGAAGGAGCGAGCGAGTTGAAGAAAGGAAAGAGAGGAACGTAGTGAGGTGTAGCGAGAAAGAAGCGGAAGAGAGAGGGGAGAAGAACCGGGGGACAGATCTGCGAGTGCAAGAAAGATGAACCGAGGGAAGGAGACCAGAAAGGACAGAGAAAGAACGATGAGCAATGAGGAGGGCAGCGTTCGTACGACAGAGGAGTTCAGCTGGCCTCGGCGGCCATGTCGGCGTAGATGGTGCGAGCGCGAGTCCAGGCGCGTACTTCGTATCTCGCGAACCACCAACCTTACCAATTCCCGTATTTCTCCTCGCTCCGATGACACCACATTGGCCGATTTTTATTCATGTACCTAACACGGTGTTCAACTTGGCTTCCTTCTCTTCACCGTGTACCACCGCGCATGTGCACCTCTTGATCAAACTCACGCGCATCTCATCGTCGCGTATCCTAACCTCTTCTTTTCTCTGTCGCGGCGTGCTTCTTTCATTCACTGACTCTCTCTCCGTCTCTTTCTCTCGCGCTTTCTTACTCCCTCTCGCATGTCACACACTCGCGTCGTCTGACAACAAGAGTGTAAACATCTTGCGTGTGCATGACTACAGCGGTTCCTGGCTGTTACTTGCGCAGCGTCGTGGTGCCTTGCCTAGACGTAGGTCCCGTTGTCAAAGATCGCGACGTACGTGTATATATGGTATTACGTGCTAGTCGATTCTCCGTCGGACACTGGCTCGGGCGCGTTCACGTCTCACGTACGGCCTGCGATGGCGCTCTGTCACGATCGGACCGCCGATTTCGTTCGGTACCGCGCCTCCTCGCTACGACAGCGCGAACGAGATATTCGAACAATCGTCCCTTCCGTTCTGACAGGGTTTACCGCTCGTTCCTCGCACTGAGAACAGTGCCGCCGGTTGCGTTTGGCGCTGATACGGTGTTGTAGCTATCCGCTACTCCAGCAGCGGAGCAGCGCCAGCAGCACCAGCAACACGGCATCCTATCCACCGTGGGTGGGGTGGCCCCTGCGCATGCGCACTTCCTCCCCGACCGACGACACGCGCGTACGCATGCACACACTCACAAACGAACTCATGAAAAGCGAAAGACACACCATCACGAAGAGCGTGACGCCTGGCCATGTCCGTCTCTATTCGCTCTCCCGATTTTCCTTCTTCCTTTCTCCTCTTCGACAGCGTATAAGCGCGCTCAACGCGATACTTCATTCATGCTCGTGTGGTGCGACCAGGGACGACTCGAATCGTCATGGCGCCATTGCCATACACCTTTTCCATTCAGTCACGAGGAAAAGTGTCCTTACGTTCAAGCAGATGGCATACTTTCTTGTACTGGCTAAACAGCTGTCACCAAATCAAAGAAAATTTATATTAATATTCTTTGGTTACATAATACTCAATCATTACGCGAAAGGTATTGCCTGTAATAAAAGTCAAAAGCAAGTTTTAATACGGAAAGATAATTTGCTTCTATAAGATAAAATGCCAAGTATATATAAGTATCATTCAATTAAATTGGAGCGGGCTAATTGATATTAATTGAGGATGATACTGGGCTAAATATTTCTTCTGGGAGGTCCATTTTTTAATGATCCGTAGTAGAGATTTGCTCATAGTGCAATGCAAGTAATTAATTTATGTAACAGAACGTAATAAAATCAATGACATGATTTATCAATGACTACTAGAGGCTACTTTTTCGCTGACTTTGAATTGTACAAATCGTAAATATTATTGATTACATATCCGGATATTAAAATCGTGAAAATCAATCGCCACAGAACATCTCAGACCCGCACATAGGAGACTATTTGTTGTCCCCTTCGACTTGATGGGGAATTTCAAAGGACAGTGGTTTTCTTCTTGGGGCAGAAAAAAATATTCTTTCAGGTAATCGGACGTCGTAAAACGGATTCTGCACTAGGGGCTCCCACATGCATCGGAGATTCTCGGATCGCCTCGTAAACGTCCGCCGACTACATCCTCCTTCATCCTCGTCGAGCACCGTTGATTATCCTCGTCTCTCCCGATTTAAGATCCACACGAGGGAAGCCGTCTTTTTCCTTCTCTATTCTGCATTCCTTTTCTTTGTTCTATCCTTTCTTCTTCCTGTACCTTCTCACACTTTTTTGAGACCTAGGTCTCCTTTGCGACTGAATGTAAGGCAGAGAAGGCAAATAATCGTGTAAAGAGGCAATCGTGCTCAATATTTCAATATTCAATCGTGTTCTGGCTTGTGAGTTGTTCCAATTGATCCATGGCAGTAACACATTCTGATTGCCTCAATCTATTTTTGTAGAAACACTCCCCCATGTATAAGAGTAATCGCATGTGCCGGCTTTTGAGTATTTCTTCATTAGCAGTTTGTATCTGGCTAACATTTGTTGTGGAACCTTTTAATAAAACGATAATTAAGTAAGATCGCTGGACGAAAACGAGGGAATTAAGCGTGGAAAATAAAAATCGACAATAACGATCTGTCGAAAGGATGAATCCTCTTTACAAAGAAGGCAGACGTAATCGGTATTTGAGGAGTGCCTTGGTTAACTCATAACGCGACACATGTGAGAATTCTGCTGCACAGTCTCTATCATACATATATGCGTATGCGATGGGAAGGCATTCAAGGCTTCCACGCAGTGTTGAGTTACTTCTATTCTCTGCGAATTCAATCTTGACTCGTGTGTGCACACTTCGATCACGGCTGCAATGAAATATTTCGAGCACGAATTATAAATGATTTCACTGCATTGTCTGTCGAGAGAAAGGCTACCGCACTTTCTACTGGCGCGATAGGCGACGAATTTCTAATCGAATCCTATTAGAACAATTATACACGTGCTATTAACGTAATGTAAAAAAATTGTGAGGTACGGGCTTTTCTTTATTCCACAGTCATTCACTTTTAATGTATTAGGAATACTTAAGTCACGTACAGACAACGTGTCTTAAATCATCGTTAGTTTGAAAAACATTCCAAGACATTAATTGTCTTTCGCCAGTGAGTATTGTTTCCTCATTAAGATCTATTGACGGCCGATCTTAAATCACGGAGTTAATCATCTGGCGAGGGAAAGAATTTCCTTCAGCGTTTGATAGGGAACGACGAAGCTTCTATCTATGTTACGGGCGTGGCGATGCGAATCGCGTGCACCGTTCCTCTCGCTCCGTCCGTCTCTCTTTCTCCCTCGCGGGAGGATATCCGGTGTGGAAACGCTCGGTTCCCCCCTCGCCTTCCTGTTCCCCTCCGCGATGGTCTTCCACATATTCACTTGGTCTCTCTCTCTCTTCTCGCCCCTGCCCTTGCTGCGCTGCTACAGCCAACACACATAGTTCGCTCTACGAGTCTCGACGGACAAACAGACGCATTTCCGCCGTTTCCTTTTGGTACTGAGCGTATAACATTCAGGATTCCAAGGGCGCCGCACCCGGCCTATCTCCTTTCATTCATTCTCCTTTGCTTATCGGCCGCTACGTACGATACTTTCCGCCTGACACAACGATGGTTCAGCGGTCACGTACGCCTGTTTTTCGATGGCCGCAAAGCGGAGCAATCCACTTGTCGCACGACCCGGGGCAACTGTCCATTTGCAGAATTTTCATGTTGAAAGGATTGTCACGTGTCAGATGCAAAAGGTCATTTAAGTTCGACATGTAGGAAATAATTAAGCAGCATTAAAATAATCTGTTGAACAATCGTATTTGAAATACTATGGAAACAGTTAGGCATTAATTCTTTTAATACTTCCCTCATTTCGTGCAAAATTATTTGCCATCGATTCTTGTAAAAACAGGCACCTTCGTCAATTCCTACCTCCGTATATAATTAACCGCGTTAAAACCTGTCATTTCGAATGAAAATTACATTTTTCGCCGAAGCGATTGGACTTTGATTGAGAAAGAAGCGTCCGATGGAACATTATTTGTGCCGGTTTTTTTAATTAGTTGCCAACGCAGCACACATAGACGCATTTCCGTCGGTAGATCTGACACACGATGCGTGTCTCATTGACGATTCAAGGAACGTGTCGACTCGAATCCACCTTAGTCATTCATTTGTGAGGTGAGAGAGTCCTTAATAGTGTACGCATCATGCTGCTTTCGCAGAATGTTCGTCTCAATTTCAAAGACAGTTATATAACGAAAGCAAAATTTCGTTGCTCGTCAGAAAGAACTTTTCGGAACGGATAAAAGTCGAATGACGATGGCGCCGTTATGTCTAGATTTACACGCTGCTTTTCTGTATCGTAGGTTTCAACAATTACGGAGGTTAATTGCCCAATTAACTAAGATGCGCAACAGCGATTCAAAGAAGAGAGTGTTCTAGAATGATTATGCTAATGTGTTACCCTCGTTTTCAGTATCCTGATCATTGATGTTTCCCAATTATTCACTTTTGACTTTTCCGTTCATCCGTGGTAATACTGGCCCTTGAAACGAAAAATTATTCGGAGGCAAAATTGTTTCTGCTATTAACTTAATCACTTTTTGGTAATGATAAGTGAAATTCTGAAATTTAATCAAATCATACAGGGATCATACTGAAAGCAGGACCATGGAATTTTTCTACTCTACTGGTTGATACAGTAGAACACGTAATAATATCTATATGCACTCGAATTGCATATTTCCGCATATCTTCATTCTGTTCATTGATGTCGTCGAGCGTGGACGTTTAACCTTACGCTTGTTTACGACTCCCGTCCTTGGGCGGTTAGTATACTAGAATATAAAACGTGCATTTATCTCTTTCCGAGTATTCGCGTTCTCTGTTTTTACGTTAGGAGAGACTTTTAAAAATTAGCGTGTACGGCTGGCCACACTCAAACGCGGAACTTTAAAGTTCTTCCGCATTTCACGATTTCCATGTCGCATAAACATAATTTTGTATGAACGCTCATACAGACCAAATTTAGAAAAAATAATGCTTTATTACGGGTTTAAGAAGATTGGTACAGCGACATAATTAAGGTGGGGAAGTTTAAAGTAAAATTAAGAGATAAGAAGAAAGGAGGATCATTTAATATGAACCGTCCTCGATTCCCATTTCCGAAAAATCATAAAATAAAGTATTTACAAATTTACCACATATTACACCACTTTCCCTATATGCCGTGTTATTAAAATCCCCGTGTAATCGTTGCACCACCGTGCATGGGTATAATTTTGTGCGAGGACGAAGACGATAAAGAAACGAGGGAAAATGGACGAAGATTCTCCACGTCGTGTACTTAAGAGTCAAACTACATATCCGCGGCATCTTCGTTGGCTTAAAGCTTGCAGCGTGTGTGCATTCACGTGCAAGTGTTTGCGTGTTTAATGCGTGAGCGTAAAATACATACGCAGTCGCACGTACGCACGTGTGTCGCGTACAGAGGCACGAGGACAACCTGCAGATGCATGAATGACTCGAAATGACGTGCGTTCATTGAGCGCGGCTTGGTGTGTGCCGCCTCAGTGGTCTCGGTTGTTCCCAGCAAGGACACGACATATTTTCTGCCTACGTAGCAAAGGATTCGAACTGATCTTCGCTCGGTTTCGTCGTTTCTCCAAATTTTATGAAATTATTTAAACTTTAGATTCTGCAATGTTGTAGAAGTGTGCTAAGTTTTGCATTTTATGTCGTCCTGTGCTAATGTTTAGACTGTATTTCATCATAGTAGAAACTCAACAATAAGGTAGTTAAATTTACGTGAGATTCAAGGATATAGTTAATATTATATGCTATTCAAGGAAAGACACGTAGTATATCCTCTTAAGGTGAATGAATTAACTAAGGTCATTATTTAAAGATTTTATAAAATTTGGGAATATCTGTTACCAAGGAAAATATTTTGAGTGGAACTTTTGCCAACCTAGCGGGTCAATACAATAAACTTTAATTATAAATCCGTTTCGAGAAACAGTAATCCACTTATTTTATACGTCTACTGTACTTTGTTGAACCTCAGTTGTGTTAAAGATACGTTTCCATAGAAATTGATTTTTTTTAAGGTGGACTCTTATCACCTTGTACATTTTACCTTTCGGCACGCTATCAGGTGGAAATTCGTGCGGTTTGTTCGAACTCGAAGTTCGTTCGTTTCCGTTAACAGCATACGGAGGGTTATTGATGCTACTTTGGCGAGGGACGAGGAAGGAGGAGAATAGAGGAAATGAACGCGTGAGCACGGCAATGTGTGCAACTTGAAGAACGAGAGAGAAGCGCATTGGTAAACTGATTAAACGACTTACATAAGTCTCTCGCCGTAGCTGGAGGAACGACTAAGATGTTTCCACGTTGTTTCAATCAAGTCCTTTCCACATTATTACAATGAAGACGTGCCCGCATTACGACTATGAAGACAATACCGTCCTCAAAATTTATATACTTACCCATTATAGAATCATGCATACACGCATATGTAGATATGTCACTACCACTGGATTAATACTACAGACAGGTCGAGTACAAATTTGTTTTATTGTCTCGCAGGAATTGAAATATATCCTGAAAATTATCCGTCACTTACTGTGTCTTACAATAATGTGGAAATTTTTGTTAAATTTGCAAGGCTGTCGGATAGAAGAAAGGTCTGTATTTGAAGAATATCCCTTCATAATGTAAAACAGAGAAGTAGACTATGGCGAGAAATGTGCAGGACTCTTCGCCTTGGATAATTTCCCACGAAAATTGCCAGTAAAGCAGTAAAGAAAGTAGACGTACGGGATTGCACACGTTTGTATTCGAAAACAGTTGAATTAGCAGATCGTACGCAACCGGATGTGTAGCTGGAAATACTGGGATCAGCTATTTAAAAACAAGATGCTTTCGATATATTGACCGATGGGCTCATGTTAGTCATAAACATTAAGGGAACTGACTCGGTTTACTAAAGCTAGCGATTTTTCGCAGTTCAAATTTTGCGAACTCGAAAAATTCTCGACGAACCGTGTGACCGGCTAATATTGACCGTCGAGGAATTTGAGAACATTCGTTGACGTGTGTTATTAAGTTATAACGCCATACTACTTACGCGAGTCGTGAGTCTTAATACAAAACTAAAAGAATACTCGTCATGTGTCAAATATTCAGACGTTTCAATTATATTTCCTCGTATTGTTCATTTAACCCAGCCGCTTATTTCGAAATGCGTTACAATTAGTTATATAAGTACAGAACCATTGGCCACAGCGAATTCGTGCATGCTTGTAAATTATCAATGACATCATTGCAATTTTCTCTTTATTATGACATTTCTTCGAAACCTGTCAATGTAGCTGCATGAAAAATAAAACCTTTGGGAATCGTCGATGCTGTGACGGGTCAGTCTGAGCACTCATTTCTTACGAAACATTTATTATTGTTTTGCGGTAATTCTTTCAATTATTTTATACAAACTGCCTTACATACAAAACACACGAGGGTTCCATAGTCCTCGGCTTTTATATTATCCATATCCCTATCGATTTAATGATTTTCCATCTATTTTCGCCGTTCTTTCGTCTTTCGTTCGTTTTCCGACCTTTCCATGACTCCCTGACCCTTCCTCCATCTTTACTTCTCCGCGATACTCGCTTTCTGACGTGTCCGACTTCAGCTCTTGCTCTTCACACGTGTGTTCTCGGAGGACGAAACCGGAAATACGTTCCGAGAGCGTCCACACGAGACGCGCTTATTCGTAGAATCGTCCTGGGTATATATCAAAGACGATGATAGAGGAAATAACACGGCGAGATAGGCTCGGATGTTACTACACAGCTCCTCGTTCTCACTCCCTCCCTTTCGTTTTTCCCCTCCCGCCAACATTTTCTAGCAACGCTCTCTTGCCGTACACACGGATTTTTTTTATTCTTCGCCGAAGTGACGGGTCGTTCGAACTAAGCGGATATCTTTCCACGTCCGGTTGGCGCGCACATGTACTCTTAAGCTGCCGTAAAGAGCAATGTCATCTGCCATGTGGCTTGATCCAACAGACTGCTATGCTCTCTATTCGGCCTATTCTCCTCTATTTCCCCCCCGTTCAAACGCGTTTACTTATCTACGCCTCAATCTCCCCCTGCGTCTGAAAAAGCACGGAAATGTCAAATTCGATTTCAATGACATCCGTGCGATTCAAACGAAGTCTACTTTATTCGATGGCATTGTTATTGCCCAAGTAAAATCTTGAATGCTGTCAAGATACGATTACCTATATTTTGGTTACTGTCAATCATTTGATTCTCTATATCCTCGCTCTTCCATCTTTTAAGTTTTAGCTTTTACTCTTTATACAGAGTGGAGTTATTCATACGGATAAATATATTCCTGTTACATTCTTAAGTAAGCACTATCAATGTTTCCTTTTGTTCTCAGAAAACATTAAATTTTTTTATATCGGGATTCGGGGAACTGGAGAGCACGAATGAACATTAAAGCGGAGGAAGAAGAGAGTGAAAAATATTGAAGTCAAGGGCAAGAAACGGCAGCTAAGATGACGACAATGAGTGTTGTGTAATTTGTTTGAATTTCTTTTGACGA
Source organism: Hedychridium roseum (assembly GCA_963989215.1). Classification (NCBI taxonomy): domain Eukaryota; kingdom Metazoa; phylum Arthropoda; class Insecta; order Hymenoptera; family Chrysididae; genus Hedychridium; species Hedychridium roseum. Next base: position 5,895,493 of record OZ022310.1, on the reverse strand, counting down.
TGTGAAAATGAAGAGTATGGAGGAAGGGTTCTCGTTCGTTCATAGAAAGGTTTCGCGTTATTTATTCTTAAACAAGCACGACATATTACCGAATAAGACACGCAAACTCGACGACGAGTGTGACCTGGTTAATACGGAGGGGACGATATAATTTTACAGCGACGTTTATCGTTATAAGCATTATTTTGACTTCTCGTTTACGTGATTCGTTCGACACTGCTGGAGATTTAGCGACGTCCTCGAAAGGAGTAAGACATCTGGCTTTACGTATACCGATTCCGAAGATATCGTCATTCGTGTTTCTCTCCCGACAACACTGCCACACGGTTGAGTTTGGGCTGCAGCATTAGCTCGCAGATGAAATATCATACGGCGGCTTCGGTTGCGATCGATGAAGCTCCTGATTTTCGTGCATTTTTATTCCTGTCTTTCGCGTAAGCCCGAATAAGAGCCCGATTTCGAAACGACGAGCGGACAGGATTCGAGTACGTCATTGCGAGGATATATCATCGGCAGGGGCAGGGCGGGCGCTGGATGTGTCCGTGACGAGGATGGACGAGGCCGACGATCCCCAGGAGTCTTGCCTCGTCATGGAAAATGGAAAACTCTCGAGCAACGGACGTGCAGCTCGCCCGGACGATTCGTGAGTATCGCTTTTCTATCCTCATTCCCAGCGTTTCGTCGAGCCTCGTCTTCTCGTCGTCACCGTCTACCGACTCCTAGAGTATCTGAAAGAGTTTTTTCAGTTCCACCATCAATTGCCAGTCCGTCTTCACCAGGTCGTCCCTGAAGTATTCCTTGCACGCGTCTATGCTCTGCCGGCTTATCTGTAAAACAGAAAATAACCACTTGAACATAACCTTATCTTTATGAAAGGTAAATATCAGGAAATTGAAAAAAGGTATATGCACAGAGAATTGGCTTTTTTCTCTCATATGATTCTTGCGTACACGCAACTTATTGTTTCCAAATAATTTTTTCTGCGACAGAATATGGCACAGAGATTTATTTCTTGGTTCGGACAAACGGCTTCTGTTCTATGTTGATCTGCTCGTGCTACATAATACGATATTATGACAAATGTGTCGCCGGTAAAACCGAACTTGGCCAGACCCTCGGATTTCCCTCATGGAATATAGCAAATATAGGCGTGTTCGTGAATTCATCGCAGCGGAACGCAGAGTGAAACGTGGAGACACGATCGATAGGCACGTGAATGTCGCCAAGGTAGAACATAATGAAGTCGAATGGGTTTTCGCGAAAAAATGGACGCGTACTCGCGGACGTGCATATGTCCATTCAGTAATGTAGCGCTCTACAACTGTTTCCGCCCCCACTTCTGGCCGGAAGTCCCATTTCATTCATGGATCGGTCACAATGGTGGTTTTACGCGGCTATTGAGGACGCCAGCCTCCCGCCACGCCCCTTCTCTCACTACACCGGTTTGTCTGCCCGTCTCGCTCCTTCTCGTCCCTCTCTCACTCGCTCCCTCTTTCTCCCTCCAGCACTGCCCTGCCTGTTCACCTCCGTACTTCTTTCTCTGTCTTTTAGTACCGTGCTCATTCGTTAACTTGGTTCATTCACTCTCTTCTCTCTTGCTCCCCCACGTCTATCTTTTGCTGTTTCTCTCTCTCTCTCCCCTCCAATTCTCTTTTCTCCTTTGCTCTTTCACCCTGTCTCCCCATCTCTTTATCTCTCTTGGCATCGTCCTCTCTCGGTTTCTCCTTCGCTTCGTGTAATGTTGCACGATGCTTTTCAGGACTCGGAGCTGCTCACGCAGATGTCTCCCTCATATGGATACGAGGAGGTAACGCCTTGTATATTGAATGTGCCAGGATCCGACGAATAACTCGAATGTATGAGATTAATGCACGACGTTAAAGCTGTCAACGGATAATGAGTGCTCGCTCCGCCCGAAACTTTCACGAAATGTTTCTGCATGTAACGCAGAAATGACTCAAAATTTGTATTGTAGATAATTGTAGTATTTGCAGTCGTTTCTTCGAACAACAGGAATATAAACAAAATGAGGCTGTAACAAGCGTCTTGTCATTGTCGTTATATTAATTCATGAGACACATGATAATTCTAAATATGTATTGAGCTGTGCATGGCATCCTATAAAAAATCCTTCAATCCTTCTAATCTCCAGCATTTTTGCTGCATTTAGAATGTTACGTTAATTGAGGAAAATACGTAGTTACTAAGGCGTGTCTACAGTGAAAGAACCAGGGAATAGTGCTGATCGATCTTCGTGCTGGTATAAAAAAACGAGACAAACACACGATACACACGCGCATCAACAAGCCGAAAAATATAGACGCCTGAAAGTACGAAAATCTTTAGAAAACTAATATATGTAAGTGTGGCATAAGTGTACTCGGTGAATTGAAACTACGGTAATTAATAAAACGTTATACTGATGATTATACAGACGATGGCGAACATTAGGAGCAAAATCATGGTACTATCCTCCTTCTCTCGACTTCTCTCGACGGTTTTGCCGTTAGCCGCGTTTCCTGTAGGTTTCGAGGTGATTACAAAATTGTCGCGGTTTGACGGGAAAGCATTGAACCTCTGAATTATTCCATATGCAGGTGCACGCGCAGATTCATTTATTCCGTCAAATAACCACGCATTGTTAAATAAAAACTGAGAAGTACATGATGATACTTCGAGGACATCCGAAGGGTTTTAATGAATTTTATATCTTAAGTTTTGATGGTCTGAAATGAACGTGTAATGAAATAATTGAGTTTAGAAGCATCATTGAAAAGCAAGAGCGATGACTATGCATTGCTGATGATTTCGAAGAAATGCGAGTTTCCCGGTACTGCCGTGCGATTGGGGGCAGGTTCGTTCAGAATTTCGGAATCCCAGGGAATTCAAGGAGAAATCGTAGCGCGTATGACGAGGCGGTCGTCGTCGTCGTCGTCGTCGTCGTCGTTTGGACGTACGGGGTCGACGAAGTCGTAGCTCCACGAATCATCGTGGGAACAAGGTACTTCCGGAACTGATTCTACGAACCAAACGGTAACGACGACTTCCGTTCGCTCGGCGAGGCGCGCACAAAGGTGCTTGAAACGAGGCGAGAAAGAAAAGGAGATCGAGGGAACGGGGGGGGGGCGTAGAGAGAAAGAGAGAGGGGGGGGCGAGGGAGGGAGAGGCGGAGGTTTGTGCAAGACAGGACGGGAGGCGAAAGGGGGTTGGATATACAAGAGCAGAATAGACGGGGAACCGGGAGGGAAGGCATGGCGGTTCGGCAGGGAAGCAGGGAAGCAGGGAAGCAGGGAAGCAGGCAGGCAGGCAGACACGTCCGTCGAAGAAACGATACCGCTTGCCGTAGGTACCGTTTCTCGCTGGGAAAAATGAAGGCAAGACAAAACCCGGTGGGGTCAGATCGCGTTAATCTAATTTAATGTCGGCTCATGCGCGGAAGCCCCTATCAAGTAAGCTAATAAACAAAGACGAATTAATTGTGTAATTACACCAAGGTCCTCGTTCGGCCGAGCGTGTAAGAAAAAAATGACTGTGTGACCTCGGGGAGCCTTTCTTGAGATCGTCAGAATGAAAGCCCGCGAACGAATTTTCCGGGAATTCACGGCGCAAATTCAACTTCCAACTCAAAGGCTAAAGTCGTACTGGAAGATCAGTTATTATATTTCTCAGTTACTATTATTCTGTTCAAGCACGGTATTCTAAGTATGTGCTTTCGTGGGAGTATAGACTGCTCCATTAATTTTTCATCAAGAATTCATCAAGAATCTTATTAGGTCTGATGAGAAGAAACGAGATACAAGAAGCATAGAAAACTTATAAGAAGAACGCCGAAAGGAGAGAAGTTACCGACTACTGCGATTCTACGAAGACCGGAAGTCAATGGCGGACGGCTGATCGTCGCCGGATGTGCATCTTCCTTTTTCGATCGATGTCGCGCATATTAATGGAAGATGTTTCTCTTTCTGCCTTTATTTCAATTAATTACGACTTAATACGCGTGTAAAGTAATACACCTGCGAACTCTACGTTCGAGCAATTTCTATGCCATTCTTTCAGGTAACTCAATGAATTATACAATACATATTTTTCTCATGAACGACAATTATTTTTACTGTTCCACCATATAACGCATTTAACAGATTAAATTAGAAGTATCCAATACTCTTGCTCTTACCTTGCTAACAATGAAGTCCTTCTCATCGAAATGACGTCCAAACATCTTCGGTGCTTCTCCGGGTATTGGTTCGATCTTAACGCACACTTCTTGGCCTTTCCTCGCCGTTTCTACCGGTTTGTGATTATATTCTACACTGGTGACCACACCCAGCTCGACGAACTGGAAAATACAAAAATCCAATGGTCTCGTGAGTGCCATTATGCTTTCACGGTCAATTTGCATAATTGATTTCTCCTGATACTTCGCCAAATATACCAGTGATCCGATAAAGGCTAATTCACATGTGCCAAGCACTCGATTTACCCACGAAGACGAGTTAATTAAACCGGCGTATTTTTCATTAACGTAAATTAATAACCATATCCAAGAAAACAGTTGTAACAGTTAATGATAACTATTTCCTTGTGCCGACGACTCATTGTGATTTTTAAATACGTCAAGCAGTTACATTCTTCAGATGGTTTCTTCAGAATCAGAAGATTTATTGGTTTTCTTCAATTAATCAGCTTTTATGTGAAATGAGGAATTATCGTAAATTGCCGCGAAGATATCCAAGGAATTTAATTATTATTCTTCCAGACATACGGCGTTGTAAATGTTTATCTCGTACAACGCTCCCAAGCTTTTTTTAGATTTCATCGATCGTTCCCCTTCCGTCTACGTAGTGTCAACGACCGGAAGTCGATGAAACCTCGATGCGCTCTCCGAGCACATCGCGTTCATTCATAGCCGATTTCGGACGTATATTTTCATTATGAATGCCATGGAGAGGATCGGGGACTGAGTAGGTAGACGGATAGGCAGATGGTTAGGTAGGTGGATAGGAGTCGGTGGGTAGATGTGGGTAGATATACAGGCCGTTCTGGAATCCGTAGACGACGGGTTCGCACAGATGGCAACGTTAACTTTATACATATTACTCTCGATAGTATCGGCAATAAAAGATAAGAAAATTCGCGGAAGAAAGATACGCACGTTTCCGCGTAGATAAGCCGCTCGATTTGGCTTAATTGGAAAGGAAATCTATTCTCGTGAAAAGTCGTTCATTTCCAGTCAGAAAATCATTGAGGATCATCGTTAATTGGAAAGCAACGCTGGACGCGCGTAATTGGAAACTTTCTAGTATTAGCATTGCAGATACTGGTCGCACCATGAATCGTAATTGACACGGACTCTACGAACATGTAATATTCGGCGCGTACACGGTATTCTTCAGCTTCTAACGACTTATGAAAAGCATCTTTTCTCTGCCTAAGTTAATTCAGGTTCGTATAGCCGTAAGAGGAGAAATAATCGGCAGATTTAGGTAAGCTCGTCGATTCGTTTCGACGTTTCAATGGTATTGAACTGCACGCAGAGCGGTTTGGTATTTAAGCATGAAATTCTTGGGGAGTTTCGTCTTGTCTTTCGCTTTTCACCCACGTCCATGAGGACGTACGTCGTCGACTAACAGCGGGGAGGGGAAGCTGGACGAAACGGAGAGAAATCGGTCTGTTTTGGTCGGATATTCGATCGGAGGCGAGACGAAAGGAACGGCGAGGCGTAAAGACCCGTGGTCCAGAGGGCTGCTTGTATAACGATCGAGTCTGTGGGCAGGCTACGCCCGACGTCGTCCACGGGCCGATCGTTGGACAATGACCGGTCGGATATGCCCGCCGTGTATTTCGAAACCCACGCCGTGCGTGCCCACGACCCTGTCGAGAGCTTAAAACTCACTACGAGAAATGCCCGTACCCCGTTTGTCCACGACGATCTACCGCCGCACGACTGCGCAACGAAACAAGGGATGTCAGCCGCAAAAACTTCTTCGCAGCTCGAACAAGTGAACCAACCGTGGAAATTGTATATTTCCGATTCAGAATTCAGAATTGTATATTTCAGATTCAGAAATTGAACATTATTCAAAGAACGCATGTGGCTTATAAAAGAAAGATAGTTCTAGGAAGATATTTTCATCACGTCCCTGTTTCCTTCTTAATATTAATTGTAATTTAATGATGAGTATAGTCGTAATTGTGGTAATAAGTTCGTGACTAATTTTACGGCTTTGGTTCAAGGTATAATTTATTGTTCTTTATTTCACGTCGAATCGTTGTACTTTTATGGGGACAGAACTGTTCGATACCCAAGTTTCGACACATTCCCCCTCTCCTTCTCGAAAATTATCTACGAAATTATGATATAACCCTCCATTTCGGGCAAAGAAATTCTTCCTTCTTCTTCATATTTCTTTAAGTTATAAAAGAGTTCACCTTCTCATACTTTTTAACACATTGGCTGAATTATACAGTACAAAGATATTTCCGACTGTCGAGCAGTGAATTTCTGGAGATATTTTATTGTTCAATCTTGTGCGCAGGAACGAAGGTAATATTCTATGGAGAATCCGGTATTCTCGGCCAACATTCCAGTCCGTCACGTGGTATCTATTTGCGGCGGGCGATTATTTTTCCGACGGTTCGAAAGCAAACGAGCGAGAGGATATTTTTCCCCGTGAAAATCCGGCCCGTCGGTTTCCTCTCGGTCGGGGTGGAAATAAAAAAAACGAGCATGGCGTTTGGAATACAAGTGGCAGGAGATTCTCACACGGGGAGAGAACCACGCGTCTTCCTGCTATATCTCTGTATCGTGTGGAGGCACGCGTGGGTTTCGCATGCTGTTCGCTTAGATTTATTTCTTCCTAAGCGTTTGAAGCTCGTGGCCACGTGGGAGGAGAGCGTGCCCCGGGAAAGGAGAACCGAACGGGTGAGAGAATGAGGCCTCGACCGAAAACCGTGCAGCAGCCCTTATCTCAAAACACGTCGACCGATCGAACTATCCGGCCACGATCCACCTAGCCACCCACTTGTCTGCCCACTTCCTCTCTTCAAAGCCGGTCCCTCCCCTGCCCATCTCGAGCATCCTTCCGCCCAGACGACCGTCGTCAACTGTTTTTTAAAAAGTGCACTAATAAGCACGGCCAACCAATCTCAGCCACTTTCACGTATCCTCGGCAACAAAGTAATTAGTATGTGATACGCATTGATAACGAAACTTTGTCTTCGACTGAATGCAAATAAAATGGCGTTAGCATAAAGGACAAGCAGTGCGAATAAATTAAAGCTGGCAATGCAATTGGTACGTGATATGAAACGATAAAGATATTGCTACCGTGTGTAATTTGCATTTTCATTAAGCGTAAATAAAATATGAAAGTTCGCCAAAGAGAAAAGCACGCGGGATTATTAATGTTAAAACTAAACGAGTTTGATAATTTAAGAAATAACAAAATGAGGTAAACGAGTCTATATTAAAATATATATCGCATTGCAAGTAACGTACAGTGTGACGCAGGTTCTTACATCGCGTAAGAATTTTTAACACGTCGTAAAAAATTTTATATACCAAGGACCCCCGTGGGAACTGCCTTATGGATACGCATAAAAATTGTACGGTCTGGTATCGCTCGTAGCTGGAACTATTAGTAGTTTTAGAGAGTTACTTCCAGATGTGCTGCTTGCTTAACATTACGACTTCTAATATCCGCCCGGGGCTATTCCTTTCGAAGAGAATAAAAGGACGGAAACGGAAGGCGGGACCGTTAAATCAAAAATACCAATTACCACGAGCCTTTTCAAAAGCGTGCATCCAAGTGTTCGGCCAGTTTAATAAAAAAACCTACCATTTCCACGAAAGTTATCATACATAAACAAATAGTTGGTGGGGCGTTAAGACAAACGTTGCCACGATTTTATCGTATTTAGTGTGCCACGCGCTAACTGCAACGGTTTATTTGTCTCTGTCGGCAGATAGAAAGACGGAACGCGCGTACGCTCGTTAATACGGATGCCTAAGTTTAGTCGGCCGTTTAAAGACGCCTCTCTGAATGAGTCTAAGTTTAGTAAATCGTCGGCGGCGAAGGTAGCCAATGTACCCGAACGTGGCTCGCGTGTACAATCATAGCGTAGCTATACCACTCAACTGAGATGGTTGTGCAAAAGCATATGAAATAATTAATTAGAAGGTAATTAGAAGATTTCTACAGCTATTCTCGATACTTTGCTTACATAACATTGAAAACAGAAGGGCTAGAGGAACAATTGTAAGGACAAAGTATATCATAAAAAATCGGTAGTGGGTGTAATGGAATGGGAATTATACTATGATCATTACAGTACACATGGATGGTAATATTGAAGAATGTGATACTGGAGATGAAAATGGAGAACGAGGGAGACGGCAAGGGATGAAACGGATAAACACAGAAAGGGATGGTGTTAGGAGAGAGAAGGCGAATAAAGACAGAAAGGGGTGGAGGGCGGGGAAGACTAGGATCGTTCTTGGCATACTCAGTAGCGGCTAGCAGACACGCTGAGCGAGAGCACGCGAGACGGGAACCGGAAGTCTATTTTCGTGTGCCGTACCGATTTAGAAAGCTTTATAGTTTGTACGAGTCCGCGAGAGGCTAACAGTCAACTGTCGGCGTTCGACTTCTCCAGAGAACGTACATACCCACACGCCGAATTCGAGATTCGAAGCACGTCCCTACGTCAACTCACGTCAGCGCCTGTATCCTGTCGAAACTTTAACCGAACTTCGCTCTACGAGCCGTCACAATGTCATGGAGTTTTTCATGCGACCGAACATAAAGAGTAGATTAGCCGGCCTACAGAGAAAATTATTGTCGATATATCATCGGAGAAATTTTAAGAACCTTATGCAGTAATGAAATGCATCAACTTTTTCGTGTGAAGGCCAATAAAATTGACTGCAGATATTTATGAACAAACTGACATTGAATTGAGATTGTAAACATTTAACGAACATTGCACAGCTCTATTACATGTTTGTATGTTAGGAGTGATTAAATTAATTATGCCGGAAGTTGCCGACGTTGCCGTCTGAACAGTTTCGTTAACGACAAGTGTGATCGATTGGGGTGGGATATTTCATTACAGCGACAGGATGTGCCGTGATAATGGTTGGAGATTCGATTATCAGCCAAAGGTTTTTGATAGAACGTAGATAATTTACAGCGAGGTTGACCAATGGCCCGACGGCGGTGGATGCATCATCGAGTCATCTCGAGTTGCATCGACCGAAAGGAAAGTAATCATCGTGGCAGGCAGGGTATTACGTTGCAACGTGTCTGTCATTGTTCGACCGGCCGCAGCAATATAATAACTTTGCGCCGAAGGAACTGAGCCGGTGTCCACTTACTCTTGAGTCTATCGTATCTGGAGCAGGTATATTAACGTTAAGAACGATGTTATCTAGGGGAAACGATCTTACGCAAAAATCCCCAGAGATCTATTCTCACGTGACGGGATTATCGCGGTGTAATCTGCCAGGTAAGAATAATCACAGCGATTGTCAAACGTAGCCGAGAGAAAACGTATTATGCTAATCGAGAGACTTGGGTAGACGGAGAAAATCATTTGGGTTATTCCATTATACGGACTAGGTAGTGACCGTCTTAAATTCTTCAGAGAATTCGGATGAAAAGGCAAATATTATTGGGAGTTTTCCTTTTCCTTGGGGCATGTCTTATTTATTAGCGATGGATTTTGTTTTTCGCCGACTAATTTGTCGTTGTCGACTTCCATTTTTGGATGATACATTTGAAATCGATAATCATTGGTTCTCCGGGCGTTTGGTCTTATTAAGGTGGTCGGGTCGGACCGGTCGTTAGCAAAATTAATCGCAAGCCTAGGCAAAACGATCCACTCGACATTGGAAACCTCACATCCGGCCGCGCACTTGTTTCTTTCCCTTCCACGCGGTGTCGGCCGCTCTCCGGTCTTTCAGGCTGTCCGTCTCCTTCCAGTTCTCCGGTTCTACCTTTTTCTCGTACTACGATAGCGACGTCAACCAGCTGCCCACTTGGAGAAACGCGCGGTGGAAGAGAGAACGACCGGAACAGAGCAGAACGGAAAACACGTCTATGTGTGTGTGTGAGCACGCCAGTACGTGCGCTCATGTGTACAAAGAATTGTGTATAGAATCTTGTACACGTATACACATAGAACGACGTGGAGGAGCGCGAACGCGTGTAGATTCACAAATCTAACGCTTACTCACCGACCACATCCCGTCTTTCGGTCTTCCGTCCTGTCTGCAGCTTTCGTGGAAACGCCTCTGGCTTCCTTCCGGCCGTTTATCACCCACGAGACGCCCCAACCGGCGATACGTACGCTGTGTCCTACGTTTCACATGCCGCGTAGACACGTTCCGCCTTTTTCGTCTCTTTCTAACTCCTCACAGCGCTCTCTCAGCTTCCTCGTTTAATGTTCATTATTTTTGCGTACGCTCTCATATCGGCTCTTCCGCTCGGCAAGCCTAACGTCATACACTATTCTCTTATTTCTGTTTAGTCATTCATGTACTGCGCTTCCTCTGCTTGCCTTTCATTTATCGTTCGATTCAATTTTTATCTCGTATTTTATTCTTCTGCCCATTATAATCAGCGCAATGTCACAATGTTCCCTCGCTCTCATAGTCGATCAAAATTCGGCCAATTGTTTCATCGTGGACAGTCTTATTGTACATTTAATTAGACGTTATTTCAGTCTTTCCGGTCCTTTTGTCTCCTTGGGAGCATTTCAAGGAACGTTCTTGCTTTCCCATGTGTGCAAATTTACGAACGCCTTGTAACGGAGGAATGAAAAGGGAAGCGGAAGAGGAGGGCCGGAAGGAAGGAAAGGGAGCGGGGGGAAAGGAAACACGGGGAGGAAGCGAGAGGGCGAAGGAAGAACGTTACGAGGGCCCTTCCGCCGGAAGGAGACTAGTACGTACGCACCAGACGGTCCCGATGTGCCTTCCTAGCTCCTATCGCTCCCGTCAAGGATAATTTAAGCCAGGGTCGAGACTTCCTTCGCGCTCGTGCAGCGAAATACAACGGCGGAAGGGCGGAAATGTACACAGGAAACGAAATTTGTCGAATAAACCAAAACCAAACGTCGACGAAATTCAACCAAGCCCGATAAATATTTTTGTTTGACATTTTTTAAGCAACACCACTGTTGTTACATGTGCATTGTGACAAGGAAAAGTACGGTTAAGGGATCGGTGCAGGTCGTGTTCTCTTCTTAATGCTGGTTTTTATCGAAAGAATTTCGATAAAGAGTTCTATTTATAGACATGGACATCCTGCCATACACTTACGTTACATAATGTTCTTATACGTTGCACGGAAAAGCCATGTACAAAAGTAATTGTAGTTTCTTCCCAAGAGCAAGGAAGTATATTTGGTTTTGATATTTACATCTCCCTGCCACTGCCTAATAACGGAACTTACTTGATGTAATTTTAATTACATGTAATCGTGATTACTCGACAATTTTACCAGTGTTTTAAATTCAGCTGCGATGCAAATATAAATGGTCACATTTTCGAGAAGTAAATTTTGCGTAAATGCAAATATAGAAGTGGAATGCGGGAAAATATATTAATACAGAACACGAAGTCGATGATTTACAAGCGGATAGTTTAAGAACGTTAACGAGAACGCCGTCGGACGAAGCAGGAGGAAAGAGGGCGTGTCGATGGAAGAAAAAGACCGTGGAGAGAGAACGGCGAAGAAAAACGACAGCCCGAAAGAATCCGCCGGATTTCCGCTCGGCGTTAAGCGCGCTATCGAGGCCGTTGCGCAACGTGTGCCGATAACACGGCTGGAAGGCGAGGAAATGCATCGAATCAGCGAGAGACAGAGAGAGAGAGAGATTGTCGAGCGTGAGACGATGTCGGATAATAATGAGAGATATAGACGGACCATTTCAGAGGGTGACAAGCACGCTGATAGCGTGTTTTATTACGATCTTTTAATAAGATTTTATCAAATCTGAATAAATGGTCATGACGAAAGATCTCCGTTAGTTCCGTAATTTATTAGCCGTAAAACAGTCTTAAGAAATGGCAATAATGCTTGTACCTTGTGTATACGTTAAAATCGTCGGAGATTTCGAAGCTGAAGGATATTTCGATTTATTCGTTAGATATTACGATGTCGCGAGTTTATGTAATTCTCGAGCAAAGAAAGAAGTTTTCTATGGCTTGGTGTTTCATCTACTGCAAAAGGGCAAATGATAGACGACTTCCTACGGTCATGTGATATCTTTTGTGAAAGTTCCGGGAGAGTGCGGTATCTCCATGAGATGGGTAGGTATATCGCTATTCCCCGTCTTTACGACTCTGTGCCTGCACCAACGTCCAACGATAATACCGCGCCGGACGGCAAATTCGCACAGCACGTGCGCAATCACGTATCGGCCCTTCTCCGGTGTTTCTTTTTTTCTGCGTAAGCTCAGAAACTTCCCCTCGGGTAGAGGTGGATCGGCCGTTGGCCGCTCGGGCCATTCATTTGCCAACGACTCGTTCTAGTCCCGACCTGAGGCAACCCGGGTTTCGTGAGGCCCGACATCCGGCCAGGATCATCCCTTCCGCGTTCGTCGAAATCACAATTCTAAAGGCATAGGCACGACATTCCGGCTAGTATCGCGGAAATTAAAGGCGAGTCGTTGAACCCCTCCGTCACGCCTTCGCCGAATGCAGGAAATACCGGGCCAAAGAGAAAATTGCCTTTTTAAAGCCGGTACTCGACGTCTCGTAACGACGGGTCCAGGGTGAACGGTGAAAATACGAAAATGAATTAAAGCGCGCCGGGCAGGGCCGACCAGAAACTCCGTTTGGAGTTACGCGTGGGCCACACGTACGTGGTCGGAGCTGCTTTCTACGCACAACCGCGATAATGGTTCGTGCATGCGGCAAATCGCGTTGCTACGGGCAATGCAGAGCGACGTTCGTATCTCCCTGCACTCATAATAATCCGTTTGAGAAAATAATTGAATCGATGTAACGAAAATGCTTGGCGGAATCGCGTGGGTATGAATTTTCGGTTAATGAAATTCGCGGACTTCATTAAGCAGAACTTCCTGATTGGTCTTCTAGAACTGCCGAGTCATTAGCAAAAGGAAAATTCAATTACAACATATTGCAGCAACGAGTTCTTAGAATATGAGTAAATATTAATAACCACCGAACGAATTGCGCAGCTGAGGCAGCATTACTTTCAGGTAATTGTATTTCACGGCGCTTGATTAAACTGTCCACTATAAAAATCGAGAAAAATCGATGTTTCTCCCCGGAATTAATATCCAATACCATTGGTTCGTCGCGTTACTATTAATCGCGAGTTTCGCGATTTAATGGGAGGCATTTATCGTGGCCGCGGATGGAAGCTCGAGTCGAATCGAGAGGCGATTATCGAGGTGAAGATCTCAATGAAAAGTTCCTCGGCCAGTGGCCGGTGCAAAGGAATTCCAGCGGGCAGGCTCATCGATTTTTCATCGGGTGTAAACTCGCGCGTTGCTAATCGCGTCGCGACGCCTACGGGATCGGCGAGAAGAAACCAGGCAACCTGTAACGCTTAAGTGCCGCCAGGTAAGGCGAGGCCGTAAGGCTGCCTACCCACCAGGTCCTCCTACGAGGAACGGAGAGAGAGGGAGAGAGCTCCAAGGGGTACAAGAGAGTCTCCGTCGACTTCCACTCGGTAGGTGTACCTCCGCCCGCTCTTGATCGACCGATCGATCGGCCAACTGGATCGCGTATTTCCGGCGAACGGGTTCACCTACGCGCCCAATCCTCTACGCTCACGGCGAGCCGCTCGTTTCGATTTCCTCGAATGGTCTGCACCGAAAGAACCCGTAGAAAAGGGGCAATAGGAAAAAGAAATAGCCGACTCCTTAATGGCCGGGAACATCGGACGACAGGAAGTGGATCGTTACTCTTGCGGTCAAAACGTGCAAAATCATTGCACGTCCGAAGAAGAAGGTGGATACACCCACGTCGAATAATATTTCTGTTTCGACACTGCGCAAAGACCGTCGACCGCAGAGACCTCGTTGCAAACTTGTTCGAAATGCCGATAAAGTTGCATAAAAATCATTACCAGTCCATACGTCGTATTAAATATCAAATTGCGGAAAGGGAAGTTGACTTTTTACGCGCAAAACATATTCGCGGCATTCCTTCGCGTGGGAAGAACGTAGCTTTACGCGCGTTCATGGAATTACGCATTTTTGCAAGGCGAGTATAGCATGCGAAAACGTTACGTTAATCGTTTAGATCTGAAGCGCCGTTTCTATGAAGATGCGGGCAGAAAGAGAAATGAAAGTAGGGAGGATAGAAATAAAGTAGCTCACGTCTTTGCTGGGTACGCATAACGGCGTGCCTTCCTTCACAATTCCGGCCTCGACCATTACACCCATAACGATTGGATCCCTCGAGTTGAAAATGTACTGAAATCATAGAAGAACACTTTATAGTTCATATTTCTTTAAGGAAAGCTCACAGCTTACAGAAAGAATTACTTATTGTATGAATATTTATTCCTGTTAGCAGTATCGTAAGACCGAAGAAGTATAAGTTTTATAATGTTGCAAACTTCGTAAAACTATGTCAGAATGTCTAGTGCAATGATACAAGAAAAATGGACATTTCTGATTAATGAAAACAGTTTACCTGTGGCAGAATCCGCAGTTTGCACGGAAAGACGGCGATGTGTTTGTTTTCGTCGCGTTTGCGCTGTTTCAGCTCTTCCCTGTAGTTTGTAAATTTGTCAAAAAGATGGTAGATAATGTCCGCTTGGAAAATCCTCACTCCCAGCGAATCTGCCAACTCCTGCGCATCCCTTTCGATTTTCACATCGAATGCCAAAATCGTCGCGTATCTGTAGCAGCGAAAATGACAAAGTAAAATTTCCGTGCGCGCGGCAGGAAAATTTCTTAATTATATTATCATCAATAAAAAAAGGAGAATCTTAATTTTCGCACTTACTGGCTGTCGTGTTCTAACATGATCGAAGCTTTCATTACATCCTTCTTAACTACTGGACCGATTCGAATTCCTGCGTACTGCGAACAAAAGAAACGAGACCAATCAGGGAAAATGCCATTAACAGGAAAATAAGTATGAGATTTCCCTTCGGTACGCATATTTCCGTGCACCGATGACGGCGCGAGAGGAATGAAGAAAGCGTAACCGGAAATAGGACGGACACAAATAACTTATTTATAAGCGTGTCGATAATAATGCAAGAACGTGCGCGCACGCGAGTCCGGTTTCCCCGATTTCCACGGTTTTTATCTCTCCGTCTAGTGCGTACCCCCTTGTCCGGGTTAGCGGGCACTTTTAATCGGTGCCCCCTTCTGCATTTTACTCGGCCCGTAAGGGCAGAGGGCGACGTTACCAGTGAAATATAAAGTATCGTCGTGATACATACGCCATGCGAGCCGTGCACGCATGTAAACGGCGACGATGCACGGCGCAAAAATAACTTGTGACGCATGCCGCCCGGATTCGGCTAGAGGCGTTGCGAGGAGACGCGCGACACGTAGAAATAAACGTGCCGATGTGCACATATAAACATGCGATCCGGGGCGTTATCGGAGAAGACGCCGATCTACCGGGAAAGTAGACCAATCCGGGGAAATTAATCGTCCAGGTCTCTCACGCGAATCGGCGCTCACGAAGAAATTCCTTTCGGGAAATCATGGATGAGTGTACGTCTATATCCTGCTGGCAAGTTGTAGGGGAAAGATGCGATCTAAGATTGTTAAATGCGATGAGATCTTTCGCAGGGACGGAGAGTGATGTTTTTTAATTCATTGACGATAACTACTACGTTTAGGTTGTACGTATGAATTATGAACGCTGAAAAGAATACGTATCATCCTTTAAGGTCATTAATTACGGTTCGCTACCATGAATTGACGATGAGTTTTTTCACCTGTTATCGAGACCAAAGATCTACAGTAGCCATAAACTTGTCATACTTGTTCCCGCGAATTATGGTAAAGTTTCTTGTTATTTTCACGCTGCGACATGGAAAATGTATATTGCGTAGGACACTTCGAGGAATATCAGAGTAATTGCAATGTATTATCCCCTGAAAAAGCGATATAAATACGGCTTTGTGCAACAAAGTCCCTTTTGCCCAGTACTATTTATAGGAGTTGTGTGGGTAAGTTTGAGGGTCTGTAAATTAAAGCGAATTCAACATCAGTGCCTTTAGCTATGGGAGAGGGCAAAAAAATCGTTTGTAAGGGCACGCCGAGTAAATTCAAAGATATATCTACTCTCGGTCCCTTATCCTCCCGATCCTTCCTTCTCTCCGCTTACATCCCTTCCTCGGCGGGCCCGACGTCCATTAGATTTCTTCGTCCTTTTTTCCTCTTAATGGGTATTGCCCTCGCTCACGCTCTTACGGGACGATCGTAAGGGCGCTCCTTCCTCGGCTGCTACGATAATTGCGCGCAGGTACCGGCCACGCAATGGGGGCTATATTTACGAGCTAATTTTCAAGCTGGTATAACCAGGGAGCCCGATAGCCAGCCACCGAGAGGAAAAGAGCCAGACGGATTGAAAAAGACCACGCTGAGGTCGAAGAAAAAGAAGTGGACGGGGAAATGCCGAAGAGATCAGCCGAAGATGATACCCCGGACAAAAGTTTCTCAAGATAAGGAAGCATTTGATACTTCCGATGTATCATGTCCCGAAATTACAATGAAATACTACAAGCCCATAATTTTGCGATTTTAATAATCACCACTGCCCGGGTAATATCGTGAAAGGGGAAACCTAATTTTTTGCCCAGCCACATCTGTATTGCATTTAAAACATTATCACGGCTACGGTTGCATCTGACGAGTCGGGGGACATGATTTTTTTTTGCAAATATAAGTAGGACATAAATATTTTCTGATACTGTTGACAATGTTACGGCTAGCCTGACAATCTTTTTCTGCCGTTCTTTGTGTCGCTTCAAATTAGACGTTTCTTCGGCGTTAAGTCATTCATATCATGAAAGTTATTTTAAAGTAGACGTGATTTTACGAGACTCTTTGAGAGACGCGTAGTGGTCGTCAGTGATCGAGCCAATTCAATGACCAGTCCGTTAGTTATGCCTCATTGACAAACCAGTCACGTTCTTCGTAAATAAGAAAATGTGTGCACACACGTATTAAATACAATTAGCGAAGAATGCACGCAAAGACTACCACATCGTAATATTTGTTTATGTACAAGAGTGAGAAATAACATTTACTTGAGAGAAAAGTGTTAGCAGGATCAAATATTTATTTAGAAGTGGTAATATCGCTACGTTATCCTAACTGAAAATAATTTATTTACAGCAGAATCGATTACTAATGAATTACTGAATCGAACGGTGCTTAAAAGGGGAGCCATAAGAAGGACCCGAAGAAGACAGTAAAATGTGCAAGGAAAGAGAGTTGACAACAAAACCAGCGGCAGATGTGTTCGGCAAAAGGAACGTTGGTACGAAACGCGAGGAAGTTGAGAGGAAACACGAGCGAGTGAAAGAGATAAATAGACTGGTATTTCCGGCATTTAAAAGCAGCCGGCAGGGCACAAATCCTCTTAGCTCCTTGCCATAACAGTGAAATGTTTCCCGAAGAAGGAAATGCCAATCTACGGAACTCTCGTTCAGTATAAGCTCAGGTTGTGCCTCTTTCTTCGACCGCAATTCAACAACTCAACTATTAGACATTGAATTCCTGTAATAACACACGTGACTGGGCATGCAATAGGGAGAATTAATGCTCGGGAAATTATTGAAACGTCATATTAATCACCTTAAAAGCATTAGGCTAATCGTGCGAAGCACGAACGGACAATTTATCGACCTGAGGAGCTCATTAACTGCTCTTTACCAATCCGAATCAAAGTGATTACTAATTTTCCAACTAATCTTACTGTAAAATAGTTCCGCCATTTCAAAGGTTTAGCTCTCTTTTACATCTACTAACTGACTGAAATATTCTCGCGATTTAAAGGTAACCAGGATTTCGCCAGTCAGTTATATTTGACCGACGTTCTCGTGGACATACAGTAATGTTTTCGCCATGTAAAGGCCATCACGATCCGTTCATTCACGTTCACGGCGAGTCCGTTAACGGGCGTTATAATTGACGGTCTGGCCAAGTCGAATTATGAACGTCTCTGAAAGCGCAAGCTGCATGCGGTACTGCAGCAGCGAAGGCTGCAACACAGCCGGCGGAGCGTGCACTTGTGTGTCCGCACCCCGCATCCGCTCCCATGTCTCCGTGGTTGCTTATACCCCGTTAAAAACAATGCGAGGAAACGAGCCATCTTTTCCTGCCGCCGGTGCAGAAGAGAGCTGCTCCGTCCGCTCGTGACGGTGCGGCAGGATGCCAGTTTGAGAGGCTAGGGAGGAGGAAGGAGAGGGTTGTAGATACATCCAACTGATCGGGGGTGAGTGTGTCAAAGAGAATCAGGCCAAAGATCAGCAATCATTTTCCATAGATCATTCGAGTGCGGGAGTAAAATGAGAAACGAATCATTAGCAACTTTTGTTTCATAGCCATTCTGAGCCATTCTAATGCAAACTATTACTGCATAAGAATGTTCTGAAGTTTGAGAGTTCAAAAGTAATTTCCTTAGGAGAAACGAAGTGAGCAATCTTATCGATATTAATTCCAAGGAGTTAACCAACCGCATATTCGACAGACAGCTGCTTGATGGGCTAACAATGGTGTTAGTGAATTAACGATTCCTACCGGGCGTTTTCCTGTGCTTGTCCTGTTTAGGTAAACAGGATCGGAGTAAATGGCTAACCGGGACGAGCACTGTCCTTCTTGGAACGAACCAGAAGCACGCAAGTCGATTAATAATCATTCTTTGACTGCCGCTTTCACAATACAAAACGTAAGCCGTCCCCACCCATGTCGCGAGTACTTATACCTGTTTATAGCGTCGGAGAGGTATTCTTCCAACGAATATTATTTGTATACATAATTATTACACGGTTTCGTTTTCGTCTGCATGTGGGCGACGTTGCAATGTCAGTAAAACCTTTTGCTACAAACGTAATTTGCATGTGGCAAGGCAGCTACACAAAAAGATTGCGAAAACAGAAAACTCGGAACGTTAAACAGTTTTAGTGATGGAAGAAATTGACAAATTCAATATGTAAGAGATTTAACGAAAATGACAAAGGTTCAATTGTACTGTTCATTTCTATTCTATTAAGTCTAAAATCATGCATTCCAAATACTTAGTTCATCTTCTTAGTTACTTTTGAAAATTTTGTGAATTTTAATCGCAACGACGTAAAGTATGAAGAGATTTCAGTGACAATTTAAGCAATCATGACTGTAATGCGAATGGTAACTCTCCACAAGCGTTCGTTAGCGGCTTCCATTGATGTAGGAGCGAAACAATTGAATGGAGGATGAAGACGATAACGATAGTAACCGCGATGATGACGATGGAGCCGGTAATGGCGATGGTTTCCCGGTTCCAGCTGGTTGCTAGGTAGAGTCAGAAATTGTGCGAACATCCTCTTCCTTCGATTATTGTCGAGGGAGAGAAAACGTCAGGAAAGAGGGACCGAGAGAGTAAGGGAGAAAGAGAGCAACATCCGGTAGGCAGACGAACAGCGGGTATTCTGTCTTTTCATACTTATCGACTATAAAACGCATCCTGCTCCAGAATAAGTAGAAATCACTTCGCCCACTCTTTGGCCACCATTTTTTTTCATTGACACTATGTTTCTGCTTTTTAATGCTTACTAGAATGGGCGCGTTCAAATGCACAGATATTTTCGTACATTTTAAAGAGAGTTGCGCGAAATCTGAATAGCGAAGTCATTTGTACAGCTGAAATTTATGACACAGTCATTTCACTAACCGACGTGTTTTACTAAATAGTGTTACCCAATGATCGAATGTCGAAATCATCTGGAATCCTTGATGTAAAGTATTAACGCAGCGAAAGATATATTCATTCGCGAGCAGAATCTTTAATAACTACTTACAAGAGAATGCAATAAATTCTCTTCTAGTTCAGGCAATATCCTGTATATTTATTTATTTATGATTTCCCCCGGGCAGTTCCTTAGTAAATAATTCTTTTGGGACTACATCCGTACTGATACCAAGGTATCATATTCAGGAGAATCGTCTTTCACGGCGATACGTCTGCGGACGACATAAATATTCAGTGAATGGGAACAGAAGTATGAATATTTGAAAAACGTGATATCGAGTGGGCACGAAAGTACCCAAAAACGTCGTTCTCTTCTCCTCGGAATAACTTTGAATGCGTATTGTCCTCTCGTACGTACACAGGCCTGAAAGAGGACGTATATACACGTATATACATCGTAGAGTCGGCCGTCCGTGCGCTGCCCATCCACCCACGGTACTCTTGCCCCGAGTGTGGGCAGTTTCCTGTACAGTGGTCACGTATTCCTTTTTTCAGCCCACACACGTCCGCACATGTGTCCGTGTTCGGCAGAGCGGACCTCCGAGAAAGAGACCCGCCGTCTGTACATACGTGCACGTGCTCGTCCATGTGTGCGTCCATGAATTTCGATCTCCCGCCTGTACCCCTACTTACGTTCGCGCCTGCCGGCTTTCAACGTGTACGTGCGTACGTGTGTACGTACGTGACCAATGCACCTTCGTGTACGTAAAACTCGCGACATCACGGTGTCACGTGATCGTAAGACAAGGTGGGGAGCCCATTCATAACCCGAGCAAGGACGGGCTTAAGGCCATTTCAGAGGATTCGTTTTCTAGTCAATGTAGGTTTGACACGACTCTATAAACGAATTTGATACTCGTTCCATTCTTAACATATTTCCCTATACATGCTTGTAATATTTTCTCGTATGCCATTCAAATGTGGATTATTGACCACCAGTAATAAATCTACGATTAGGTAGAAAGAAAATTTAAAAGCCCATCGTTCTTCCTCATTCTTTCTCTTCTAGCAATGATTGGATTAACTGTTTAGATCTTCGCTTATAAAATGCGAATACATAAAATTACTCAACAAAATTCGATAAAGAATCAAGTCGTGAAACCAATAGAACAGGATCACAAATAACTGTGGGAATTAGGGTGTATCATTTTATAAAATCCTCAGAAGCATTTCACAATTTATCTTTTTGTTTCGAGGAATAATAAGGAACATTCGGTGAATGTTCAGGATATACAGTGGATGCGACCTTCAAGGGACAGTGAGACATCATCCTAGTGTCGAAATGAATCCACTTAGAACTATTGAAGCATTTTGATAATCGAATGCAAAAATCGCAGAGGTTCTAACATGGCATACTGCGATGTGAAAGACACCCTGTACGCATTACATGCGGTACCTACCAACGAACGACACGGCTGATAGCACGATGGATCACGACTACAAGCACCGTGTGCGACCAATGAGCCGTATCCTGCTAAACTGTTAAGAAGGAAGTAGTTCGTTGCTGGTGTCTGTCTTTCTCTCTCTTGTATTTCATGTTCGCATTGTCCGCTACCGAAGTTACTTTATAAACGCTGCTTCGTTGTTTCAATGTTTTGCGCCACGCGAGAATTCACGAAATGTATGTGGGATTCAACGTGATAAGATGAGAAGCGGAGGTAATTAAAGTTAAAGGAAAGTTTGTGTAATTTCCATTCTTCCGTCAATAAAGTCAAAAGAAAAACATGCACACGTTTTAATCAAGTTATTTTCGGATACGAGTGGTAAATCATCCGTGTTTGAAAATATTCTCCGGCATTTAACGGTAAACATGAAGTATTCTAAAATGTTATTGCAGGAAGCATATGTTTCCATTCTACTTTAACGGTTGTTCTGTTTTAGTCATGAAAAGGGGGTACTTACCGGTATTTTACTGCTCTTGAGGAAGTCTAGTAAAGCTTCGAGGGCACCCAATGTCGATGCTTGAACGTAAACTCCACGTTCGGCGAGTCGTATATTTCCTAAAGCACTTGACAGTTCTTTCGCAATTTCTTCTTTAAGAATATCTACCTCATCTGGTTTCTGTGCAACTTGAAGATTCAGACCTGAACAAAACATCATTCTTAAATATATATTTAATGTGTGTATACATAATTTCCTTAATCTTATCGTTAATTCTATATTCAAATACATTTTTGTAAGTTTATATTCGAGTACACACGTACCCGCAATTGCTTTCTCCAATTCTTTTGCAGCAATCTTTACCCCCTGAGCTGCCTTAACTTCACGATGCTCAATGTAAGCATTCTGTAATGGATAATCGTATCACATATAGAGTCTTTATTGCTGATTTTATGGAAATTTCTCCTTCCTTGTTTTACCTTAACTCTCAATTCTTTCAAAGGTTGCGGCATAAGAAGGGAACGTATCTGCGTTACAATAGGACCGTCAGTACCCGCGACGATCATCGTGTCACCTTCCCTCAAAGTGCCGTTGACTAGAATACAGTCTATTGTCGTACCAAGACCGGGTAAAGCTTTCACTTCCAGAACCGTGGCTTGGAGTTCCTCGCTGTACATTAACCGTTTGGCCAGCGGTCCTTGACATGCATCAACTATTAATGCCAAGAGGTTGCCCATACCCTCGCCTAATAACCAGAGATAAGTAGTTTATTTATATATACATATATGTATAATATTTGAAATGTGAATCTTGGTAATAGCATTACCTGTAATGGCACTTGTGGGAACTAGCGAGACGTAACTTCTGGGATCTGGGTTTTCATAAAACAAGGCTGCATTCAAACCCTGTTCGGCAAACTGCACAATAACGTCCTTCGAACGTTTCTCAAATTCTCGTTGAGTATTTATCGCTTGACCTTTCACAACATCTTGAATGTCTTTGCGATTCATTGTTTGCCAATCGTATAACCTGTTAAAAATAAATTATATAAGTCTTCGATTTTCATATACAACAATCGTTTTAACATACTTACCTATCGATTTTGTTGAGAGCGACAACGAATGGACATTTCTTGGATTTTAATAAATTAATGCTTTCAAGGGTTTGTGGCTCCAATCCGTGCATAATATCTACTACCAATATTGCAATATCACATAAAGAAGAACCTCTGTTTCGGAGATTGCTGAAAGATTCGTGACCAGGTGTGTCGATGATAAGAAGTCCAGGAATTTTAAACTTCTTGTCAGCAAACTAAAATTGTTAACAATGTTATACTACTGTAAATTGTGAGTTGATAATGAATTTTACTTTATTCAAATAATTTATACGAAAACTTACTCCTTTGACATGTTTAGTTGATTCTTGTATAGCATCAATGGGTACATTAGTTGCACCAATTTGTTGCGTAATTCCGCCAGCTTCACCATCTTGCACATTAGTCCTTCTTAGCTTATCTAAAATCTTAGTTTTACCAGTATCTACGTGGCCCAAAACGCAGACCACCGCAGCTCTAAGGTTATCTAATGACTTCTTCTTTTCTGCTTCTATTCTACGATTCTGTATTCTCTCTTGTGCTCGTTCTTTTTTTCTAGTAGCATCACTAACTTTATCTTCCAATCCACTGTCGTCTTCGCTTTCATCTTCTGACTCTGACTCACTCGCATCGTCGCTCTCTGACTCGCTTTCAGACGACTCCTTCTTTGAACTATCCCCTGTTTCCTTTTTTTCTTCTTGTTGAGGTAGTATTGTTTGCGCCGACTTTTCAGCAGGTTTCAATGCATCGTCTGATTTATCTGAACGAATTAAAGAAAACGAACATATACGAATACGAATAGATTCGTGCAGAACGTATGCAAGCTATTAGAGATAGAGTATTTGGTTTTGTATATTATTTTCAGAATAAATTTCTGACAAACCCATCATTTCTTAATCTCACATAATTTTCATATTTATCATGAATTTACCTTCTTCATGTTCGTCTTCACTGCTTTCTGCGTCCCAGGAATCTTTGACTTCATCCTCTTTCTTCTGTTCCTCTTCCTTAGGTTGTTGATCAACTATTTCGAGTTGTACTGTCTCCGCGTTAGCTTCTGTTACGGTTGTTTTCTTATCATCCTTTTCTTCTACACTTGCTTGTTGTTTCACTTTACTTGGTCTTACGCGCGTGCCTGAAGTAATAAATTCCAGTTTTTAATATGTAATCAAAATTAAACTTCCAAAACATCTTTCAATAACAAAAGATGTCATTACCTGGTCGAGGTTTCTTTTCTCCAATACCTGGTACATCCATTCCTTGAGCTTTGAGGGCCTCCAGCATAGCTTGTGCCCTCGCTCTGTCTTGCTTCTGTTTAGTCGTTAACAGCTTGCCTTCCGCCTTTAATCTTTCTTTCCTTTGCTTTTCTTTCAGTTTTTTCTTTTCCTTCCGTTCTTGTTCAAGCCGAAGTTGTTCCAAACGAGCTTGTTCCCTCAACTCTTCCTGGCGTATCCTTTCCTCCTCTTCACGTTTCAACCTTTCCTCTTCTTCTTTTAGCTTTTTCAAAGCTTCTTGCATCGCGGCAATAGTCTTTTTACCCGGCCCTTTACCCGCTAAAAGCATACATTACGATACATATGTTTGTACTCTTTACAACTAGAATACCATATGCATTAACAGTAAATTAAGAGGAATATGACAATATATAGTGTTAAGTATTACCCTTCTCTTTTGTTTCTTTCTCAGCTCCTTTCTTCTTCTTCTTCTTCCCTTCATCAATTTCCGCAGATTCTGCATCCATTTCAGGACTCAGTTTTTTCTCTTCCACAGGAGCATCACTATGTTCGTCAGTTGGCTTCTCCTTAACTGCATCTGTATTTTCTGATTTCTTGCTTGCTTCCTAAAAATGTAACAGATATTAATCACTTTTTAATGACAATGTAACATAGAACGTTACAATGTGAAGATCAGGATTCTGCAACTTACTGCTTTCTTTTGTGCTAATTTTTTCTGCTTTTCCCTTTCTTTCTTTTCTTTCTTTTTCTGTGCAGCTGTCTTAACAGTGCTAACTTCAGTGTCCATGTCCTCATTAGGAACACCAATTTCATTCTTTTCCTTCATTTTATCCATCTTTCCTTTTTTCTTCTTTTTAACAATTGTATCTTCATCATCATCATCATCATCATCATCATCATCATGCTCATTGCCATCATCGTTATTAACAATTTCTATATCATTTGCTTTTTCTTCTCGAACTTCGTCATTAACTTCATTCTTTGCATTTTTCTTGTCTGCCTTACCCTTCTTTTTTTTATCATCATCCTGTGGAATAGTTATACTTTCATCATCTTCATTACCATCATAGCTACTTTCATTCTTCTCCTTTTTCTTATCTTTCTTTCCTTTCTTTTTCTTGTCTTCCATTTCCACTTTTGGTTCAGCCACTTCTTCTTTTGTATCTCTCTTTTCTCCAGAATATTCCAATTGCAATTCTGCCAGAACCTTTTCAATATCTTCATCACTATCATTGCGCTTTCTTCTGGCTAAAAATATATTTAAATATCTTATATAAGATTTTTGTACAATTAAATACAAAATAGTATACTTCAATTACACCTATAATACATTTAGTAAAAGGTTTTTAATTATAAGATGAAACAAAACATATTATGTTGACATATGTTTCAATGTGACACAGCTTTCTCTGAAATGGCAATCTAAATACTGACATATTTACTACTTATTATTATATAATGAATAAGCTCATGAATGTTTCTAACATCGAGGTTGCAATAATTGTGTCAACATATTGAATAAAGGATTATCTAATATTATGCATTTAAACATATACAGTAAATATTAGATAATTGTATACAATTTTTCTGATCAAGATAGAGAAAATCAAATAATATTTTGTAGACAATATTTTATCGACGCGTGAAATTTATAAAATTTATTGTACATTAACATAGAAATTTTCGTATGTAAGACAAATATGTTTAAAACGGTTGAGGTTAAGTTCCAAGCAGACGACATACCGAAACAATTTATCCACAGATAGAACGAAAAGTATTATCTAGAAAAAGAATAGATATAGTCTTAAGGAGACACTATTTACAAGTAAAAAATGCGTGTGTGCTTTAATTAACTGATTATTAGTACCTTTTTTGCCTTTTTTCGGCTGAGCTTCCTGCATTTTGAACTACTTATGAAAATGGTCTCTTTGTACACGTTCAGTTTTTTTTCTGATTCTGTATCTGTTCTTACGGTAAAATTCGTTGTGAAAACGATTATTTTGCACTTAAAGAAATGAAATTATTGATCCGTACAATGAGATCATACAAAATCTGTAGACTTTTGATTGCACTCCAAACTGCGTTTGTAACACTCCGCACACGTATGCCACATTCACGAATGCGAATGCCGCATAGAAAACAGAAGCGATATGAAATGAGCGTATGTTCAAGCACCTGAAGTTGTCAGCAAACTTTCGATTCTACCGAGATCAGCGCGTTATATGCCATTTTTAAAAATAAGGAGAAGTACTTTCAACACATGATAATAATAGGAATTAAAAAATAGTACTATAATTAATTTTATTTGATTGTCTCTTTCATCTAATATTGACAAATATTATGAATAAAACTATCGGCAAAATAATATTACATTGCGATGCATATGACGTATATTACGATTTTCGTTTCTCTCTATACTACATTAGTCTATGGCTACTAATTCCGGTAAAAGTGCGCATGCGCATGAGAAACACAGAACTAAACTTCCGTACAGTTCCAACGCTCTTCTTCCTTTATATCTTCACCAAGATGGTGAGTGATGTGTTTCTGTTCATGTAATCCGACAATATCAAAATCATCCGTTAATTATATACTAAATAGTTTTAAAAACAACTTACAAGAGCGCTAAAGGAGTGGAATCTATTTTATAATGATATTATTATTTTGAAATTTGATATTATAATCTAGTGTTTCTATTGTACCATCGGTCATTTAGCATGCTATCCATGTTTAAAGTAGCAAATCTAACCTTGATGTGTAAAGTTTTTTGCAAAATTCAAAAACATCTTTTTTTCATTATTTACCTAAAAGTAACAATTTAGTGTGCAATTATTAAGCTGCATCTTTTTGCTTTAGTCCACACACAAGAAGAAGACAAGGAAGCTTCGTGGACACGTTAGCCACGGTCATGGCCGAATTGGTAAGTTTATGTATTGTAACCACTTCATTTACGTGTGACAGTTTTGCTTTCGTAAACCTTTAGTACTGAAATTCAATGTTTACGGCTGTGTTGTCATTTTATAGGCAAACACAGGAAACACCCTGGTGGTAGAGGAAATGCTGGAGGTATGCACCACCACCGTATTAACTTTGATAAATACCATCCGGGTTACTTTGGAAAGGTATGTTTTTTCCACATATTTTATTTATACAACAGTTCAGTTTAGTTTCTTGAGTTATGATGATATTAATATTATTTTCACCGGCGAACTGACACATGTTGTGAAAGAAACAAGTGCCTGAACAGTTTTCAAAAATAATTCATTGCACCTAAAAGAACTATTTGTACTGAATACAATTTTTATTAATTTACAGCTTGGTATGCGAAACTACCACTTACGCAGAAATAGCAAGTGGTGTCCTTCTTTAAATCTGGACAAACTGTGGACTTTAGTGTCTGAACAAACTAGGTTAAAGTACAAAGATGCCCAAGGCAAAGCACCTGTCATTGATCTTGTAAAAGCAGTAAGTAATGTAGCTACTGATGTTTTAAAACTCAATAACTGTATTCGATTAATTATCATATTTTTTGTCCATAGGGTTACTACAAACTTCTAGGAAAGGGACGTCTTCCCAAACAACCTGTTATTGTTAAGGCTAAATTCTTCAGCAAATTGGCAGAAGACAAAATTAAAGCAGTTGGTGGAGCCTGTGTGCTTTGTGCTTAAACTCTTTGTATGTAAGTGATAGTATTATTCAACACATTAGTCTTACAGTAGATAAAATTTACTCTGATGATATTGCGAACGGGCGAACCGAATAGTGCCTACAACACTTTAAACCCTGTAGATTGTTCTTACTGATTATCTGTTAACAATAATATTAAGACTACAAGTTTACTTGTTCCAAAAATTAAAGTTCTTCTTATTTTCAGGGACTACATTGACAACTGTATCTGGTGTATGTTCATATACCGTGTCTACGTTCTTAATAAAATTTGAACAACAAAAAAAAAAAGAAAAAAAAGGAAAAATTATACAGTCTAACGATTAATTTTATCACCTTTACCTATCTATTAGGTATAAGGGAAAGTTCTGTCGTTTTTGAACACGTGCACTTTTATGCATTGTCGATCAACGCTACGCAGTGTGATCAGGACACATCCCACGTTAACTTCCACAGAAGTGGGCTTCAAGCTTGGAATTCACCAGACTACTGCTTTGGAAAGTGAAAAAAAATGTTTTTTCTTTAGAAAAAAACGACAGAACTTTCCCTTACACCTAATAACTCCTTCAGGTTTACACTGTGATTAGTTACATATGATTGTGTAACTTATTTAGATGTTAATTTATTGTTGACATACTTTATAAGAATATTTTAAGTGTTGCATAGGCACATTTTTTTAGTTAGAAAATAATAAAAATGTTTGTATATTGTGTAGTTTTATTTGTTTTGCCTGTTATAATTGATGTTTTCAAAGGAAAACTAGTTTAAATAACTAATCATGGTGTAAACAATGTTCCCGCATATATGTGAGGTGTAGTTTTTTTACATGTTTCCCATATTTAATAATTAATGACATTTTGTTACAAACTAAAAGCATTACTGAATTATTATGTGATACATTTATTTTACAAAATTAATTGAAAACTATAGAAGCCTTGAGTATCTGAAGATTTAATTATAATACGACATTACAAAATAATGAATCATTTTATTATAAACGTTTTATGCTAAGTGTGGAGGAGGTGGAGGTATCTGCATTCCAGTAGCTAACAGTGCTGGTGGAGGTGGAACTGGATTGAACATGGGTGGTCTAGGAGGTGGAGGTACAGGTACCATTGGAGGTCCTAAGCCTGGTCTTATAAGAGGAACAGGTGGTGGTGGTACTTTTCCTACAGATGGTTTTTCATTCTTAAATGCAAATTGTAGGAAAAATTGTTTTGTATCTTTGTTCCAGTGTGTCCAAAATTTTCCTTCAGCTTTTTCTACTTCTCTGCTTGGTACCTACAATAATATAATTATAAGGTTGATTCTTGTGTAAGAAATGACATGGTTAATGTCTATACAATAAAAATATAGTCAATAGCAATTCTGCATACCTTAAAAGCAATTGTTTCATATGGTTCTGCTGCAAACAATAAATATTGCCATTTGCGGTCTGGTGGTTCTACTCTCTGTTCATAAGCTGACATAAATCTATGTCTTGGAATAACATTATCAGCTACTTCTGGATAATCAACTTGAAATAATAAGCTTTGCTGTCCAGATTCTGGGTCTCTTTGTTTTGTAACTCTATAACCAGGTCGTCCAATCTTTACGAACTTCTTTGGTTCTACTCTAGGTTTTTCAGGAGCAAGTGTCTGTGGTGCTTCCTTGGCTTCTTTTGCAGCACGTCTCGCTAAATTTGCTTGATGCTTTTTACCTTGCGTATGCGCTAGGTAACTGCCTTCGTTATTGTGTAAGGTTAGACATAATTTACACTCGTAAGAACCTAGATGATTCTTCATAAAATACGGATCTTTGTTGAGGTCAATAGTTTCCAATGCGAGCTGTCGTAAACGTTCTCTGCGATCGCGATTGCTTTCCGACCAGGAGGCGACGCCGCCGCCTCCCGTCTTCCCACCAGGTCGATTTTGAAAATCCATTTAGCAAATTTCTTCAATATTATCACTGTGTATAATCAAACACAAAAAACTCGAG
Organism: Hedychridium roseum; assembly: GCA_963989215.1. Taxonomy (NCBI): domain Eukaryota; kingdom Metazoa; phylum Arthropoda; class Insecta; order Hymenoptera; family Chrysididae; genus Hedychridium; species Hedychridium roseum. The sequence continues at coordinate 5,865,678 of OZ022310.1, read as the reverse complement.
GATTAGACAGTACTTTTAGGATGTGCGCAGTCACGTAATATTCAATATTCAATCATATTCAACACGCAGACGTAGGTTATAAAGAAAACGACAGTGGCTTAGCAGTGGCTAGTAGTGGCTTAGCGTATTTCACCAGTGAAGGGAATGGAATCTGTAGCTTTCAAGAATTAGCCAACCTTCGAAAACAAAAGTATTATTGATTTTATCGCGATTAGTTGGTAGTTCGCGCTTGCGCGCTGCGGCGTGGTTTTTGGATCTGTGGACACATCATAATTTCATTAAATTAACATTGTGACTTGGCACCCCTGATTGGAAACATCGTGAAGATGTACCTCCGGTGTATTACCACGTGGACGTATAAAGTAAAATCCGCAAAATAGCGTATGTATTACGTTTAAATAGTGTTTTATTATATATTTATCATTATTCGTTTTGAATATACAAATGAGTAATTAGCAGTTTTATGAATGTAATTTCAAACAAATCTGCCAGTTTTTCCTTTCTATTTCTGTTCATAACCATACTAGATAAAAATGATCGTAAACGATAATCAGGAGTTTGATTTTAAAAATAAAATTTTAAGTTTTATCATTTTCAAACTATTATAGTAGTAAAAACAGTTATATTTACAGCTACAGATTAAATTGCTACGAATGTATTCACATTATTATGGAGACTAATATATTTTACAAAATGGATGGTCAGACACAAATCCTCATGAAAGAGTTCGGTTGAGTTTCAACTACAAGGAAATAACAACCGGGTTATAATGATGCTGATGCTCTGCTTCTAAGCAAGACAAATTAATTGCCATTGAACATGTGGACGATCTGTAGGATAATGTAAGTGTTATAAAGGTATTATGATTCTTTTTGTAAGCCAACATGTATAGTTAACCATATTTGCCTCATGATGACAAAGCGCTATAGAAGAGGGTAAATGACTAGTTAATTACATTAGCTCAGTTTTTTTATGTCTTGAGAATATATAGTATTAATTTTTAATTAATGCTACCATATTTAAGGGACATGAAACTTGACCTATTTAATTATCAGTCTTTTGCAGTGGCTCTAATGATCCAAAGATTATGAGAGCTGAAGGCATTAATTTTAATAATTTTAATAATCACAATTTTTTATAAGGCTGGGTATATACTAACATTACTACAATTTTCTACTTAGCAGGTTACTGTGCAGCTGATTATTCACGAACATATGACTTGTGATGTATTGATGATTTTTATTTATTCAAATGGTATGTATATCTTGTGATCTAATAATAGTAATAGTATTACCATTATAAAATGCAAGGAGAATTTCAGTTGACATTTTTTCAATAAGCCTACTGACCAGACACCTTGCAATATTAAGGCATCAATAAATTTAATAATTCGGACAAATATTCCTCAGTTGTTCAGATCTAGTCATACTGATGCTACAAATCTTAGTTTAAACATGAACTTATATTTCATTATTTTACCTCACACCTTGTGCCATGAAATTCAGAATTATATATTTAAGTTATTATTGCAGGCAATCAATTGTACATTCCATTACAGACTAGGTATAGGGATAGACCACTCATGCAATGTATTTTTGTATCACGCTCTATGTTACCAATGCAGCTTGAAAATGTATAGCACCGCTATTGCTGGTGGGAATAATAACGACGAATTATGGAATGAGAACACGACGAGATATAAGTAACACTCTATGCGGTTTCGTGGTCACAAAATTGAATTATGGATGCAATCAAATTATTTTTTGACAATTACCGCAGTATTCCGAAATTTGATATTTTCCGCACATTACATTTAAGTACCAATAAATTAATTCATTTGTACTATTTGCAACATTGTCGGTAAATAAATATAGTGTCAATTGAACTGTTGAAATTATAGTATTCCTAAATGTACAATATCCATGTTATAATAGTATTGTAGGAGACAGGTATTTCACGAGTAAACACCCGCAAGCGCAAATGAACATATATGTATAATGGGTATATAACACGTAATATTATATCACGTAAATAGTATAAATAATAGGTACATAGTGATTACTGGTTTGTTACCGATGTGCTACAGGGAATTACATTGACGACGGTGATAACCGACAGAATATCGGAATGTTTAATCACAGACCAGGTATAGGGATAGACCACTCATGAGATAAGTTGGCGCCGAACTAGAAGCAATCTTAATGAATTATATGTCGAAGAATTGCGATCAATTTGCTCATCACTGCCCCACCTTTTTATTTGCGTTTTATTAATGTTTTTTGAATTAAAAATAATAATTAAATTTTCGATATTTTAAGGCCTGGGGAAACGATAGTAGCGCCGCCAATTTTGAAACATGAAACTAACACCGGTAAAGGGGGTTCTCAATCTAAATCTGAAAATTTAATTATTATTTTGGATGGTCCCAGGATGGTCCCAGGATTGTCCCAGGAAGGACCATTTTTCGACCATTTTTCTAACAGCACATTATCAACATTTACGATGAACTTATTAATAAACTTATGTATTACTATATTTAAAAGTACTACTATATTTATACACAAGATTTTATTTGAGAGAGAAAAACATTTTGGCTCACAAAGCAATCAAGCCTGTCAGAGTAGTGATTTGCAAGTCTGGTTGACCTGCTAAGAAAGGAGTTAATGCCGTAATTGGTGCGATGCGAATGTTCGAGGAACGGATGGTGTGATCTGAACGGTCTCGAAGGTACAAGGATATCAATCTTTCTTAACAATTCTGGCAAAACCAGTTGGGATGCAAGATATTATACAGCATAGTGAGATCTCTATGCATTCGTCGAACTCGAAGGGTTGATATATTAAGCGATCTTTCAATCGCAGAGTAGTTTATCTCCTGGATTGAGCGGCGTTGTTTGAAAGCTATAATTCTCAAAAACTGATGTTGTACTCTATCTATAAATTGAATATGTATATTGTAACATGGGGACCACACACTCGAACAATATTCAAGATGTGGTCTTACTAGCGCGCAATAGAGCAGTTTAATAGAGAAAGTACCTGAGAAGTCTATAGAGCATCTTCTGACGAAACCTAAAATTCGTAATGCCTTCGAGACAGCAGATGAGTTATGTACTGAGAATGATAATGTTGAATCTAGGATCACACCTAGATCCTTAATATGTGAAACAGCTTCCAATGGGCAGCCATTGATCATATAAGAATATTCAGTGGGATATCTGCGACGCCTGAAGGACATAAATTGGCACTTTTTAACATTGAGTTCCATTCCGTTATTTTCACACCAGCGACATAATCTATCCAAGTCAGATTGAAGTGTGAGGCAGTCGTTATTGTTTCTGATGAGTTTATATAGCTTCAGATCATCTGCATACATTAAAAAGTTAGAATTTATTATGCAGGACGCTATGTTATCAACATATATATTAAAAAGGAGCGGGCCTAAATAAGAACCCTGTGGCACTCCTGATGGAACCTTAATTTCCTTAGAATGGTATCCCTGAATGCGAACTATTTGGGTTCTGTCCTTCAGGTAGGAACCAGTAGGAACGTAGCCACTCCAATAGTTGCCCATGGATTCCATGTTCTCTTAATCTATATATTAGCATATCATGGTTGACCGAAAAATGACCGAAAAATGACTGTCGGTAATCGCTAGACTGATTCTCCCCGCAGACAATTTACATCCGTGTAAGACGTCGGTAACCGATCTGTAATTTCCGACGCATTTTAATAGATTTTAACGCATTCAAATCATTGTCAACGCATTTTCGATGAATTTTCGACGCATTTTAACAGAATTTATAGCATTTTGAACGCATTTTCGACACATTTCAACGCATTTTCTACGAATTTTCGACGCATTTTAACAGATTTTAACACATCTGCGACATATTTCAACTCATTTTTAACGCGCTTTCAACACACTTTAACACAATTAAACGCATTCTGGACGTACATTAACGTATGTAAACGTTTTTTAATGCATTTTCATCGCATTTTAACGTATGTAAATGAATTTTAACGTATTTAAACGCATTCTTAACGCACTTCAACTCACTTTCATGCACTATTGACGTATTTTAACATATTTTCACACCTTATAACGCATTCATAATATGTATTTTCGTGCACTATAGCGCATATACAATATACGTACTATATACCTATTATATATACTATATACGTACTATATATGTAAGATACGTACTATATTCCTATTATATATGCTGTATACGTAATATATATATTATATACGTATTATATACTCGCTGTACATACTATTTTAGCGTATTTTAACGTATTTTAACGTATTTTAACCTATTTCAACGCATTTTAATAGATTTTAACACATTCTTAACGCGTTTTATCGTATTTCAGTGCCCTTTAATGAATTTTAATGAACTTTTACGTTATTTTATCGTATTTCAACGCATTTTAATGGATTTTAATGCATTTTTAACGTATTTTATAGGATTTCAACGCATTTTAATGGAATTTAATGCTTTCTTAACGTATTTTAACACGTTCTAATCCATTTTAACGCACTGTAATGCATTATTATTATAATTTAACGCTTTATAAAGCATTTTTAACGTATTTTAACTCATTCTTGACGTATTTTAATACGTTTTAACGCATTTTAGCGCACTCTTTATTAAAAAATCGTATCAGTTCCACTATAAATTTCAGCTAAAAATGCATCCGCCACCAGATTTGGCGGCAAAGGATAGAGTAATAATCCTTAACACATTTTCCTAGAAATTTAACTTGCCATCTATTGACCAAGTTACAGTTTTCGCTTTTACTTACAATGGTAAAACAGTCTATATTACCGACCGTGGAAAAACAGATCGATAAAACAGAATTCTACTATAACGATCGAAAAATTTGAAAAATATTATTACACCTCTGATACCTCCCAGGTATCTTTGAGTAATCTTTAGATTCATATGACTGTTGTATGCGAACATAAGTTATATAATATTCATGATATTTCATATAGTGTTCTATATTATCGGCTGTGGAAAAACAGATTGATAAATTCTGTATATTATACATTGTGTATATGCTATATATAACGTATTATAATCCACTTTAATACATTTGAACGTATTTTAATGCTCTTTAACGCATTTTTAACGTACTTTTATGTATTTTCACGCACTATTGGCATATTTTAAAACATTTACACGTCCTACAACGCATTTTTAACCCATTTCAATGTGTTTTCACGCACTATTGACGTATTTTAACACATTTAATTTATATTTCTACTTGAATGCATTTTAATGCATTTCTAAATATTTTACCCTATTTTAACGCATTTCCATATATTTTTAACGCTTTCTAAGCTATTTCAACGCATTTTAATGCATCTGTAAACGTTCTAACCTATTTTAAAGCATTTTCATACCATTTTTAATGTTCTACTGCATTTTCAATATAATTTTAACGTATTAAAAATTGTATGTTCAATTAAACATTTTGGTATTCTGTCGGTAATCAGTAGACTGATTGTCACCGTTCTCAATTTACATCCGTGTATAACATCGGTAACGAATCTGCAATCGCTAGACTGATTATCACAGTTCACAATTTACGTTCGTGTAGAATATCGGTAACGAATCTTCAATCGCTAGACTGATTATCACAATTCTCAATTTGCATCGGTGTAGGACGTCGGTAACCAATCTGTAATCGCTAGACTGATTCTCCCCGCTGACAATTCACATCCGTGTAGGACGTCGGTAACCGATCTGTAATTTCCGACGCATTTTAATAGATTTTTAACACATTCAAATCATTGTCAACGCATTTTCGACGAATTTTCGACGCATTTTAACAGAATTTATAGCATTTTTAACGCATATTCGACACATTTTAACTCATTGTCAACGCATTTTCGACGCGTTTTAACAGATTTTAACACATCTGCGACGCATTTCAACTCATTTTTAACGCGCTTTCAACGCACTTTCATGCACTACTGACGTATTTTAACATATTTTCACACCTTATAACGCATTCATAATATGTATTTTCGTGCACTATAGCGCGTATACAACATACGCACTATATACCTATTATATATACTATATACGTACTATATATATAACATACGTACTATATACCTATTATATGTCCTATATACGTACTATATATGTAACATACGTACTATATTTCTATTATATATGCTGTATACGTATTATATATATTATATACGTATTATATACTCGTTGTACATACTATTTTATCGTATTTCAACGCATTTTAATGGATTTTAATGCATTCTTAACGCATTTTACCATATTTAAACGCATTTTAATGGATTTTAATGCATTTTTAACGAATTTTGTCGTATTTCAACGCATTTTAATTCATTTTTAACGCATTTTATCGTATTTCAACGCATTTTAATGCATTTTTAACGCATTTTATCGTATTTCAACGTATTTTAATGCATTTCTAACGCATTTCATCGTATTTCAACGCATTTTAATTCATTTTTAACGCATTTTATCGTATTTCAACGCATTTTAATGCATTTTTAGCGCATTTTATCGTATTTCAACGCATTTGAATTCATTTTTAACGCATTTTATCGTATTTCAACGCATTTTAATGCATTTTTAACGCATTTTATCGTATTTCAACGCATTTTAATGCATTTTTAGCGCATTTTATCGTATTTCAACGCATTTTAATGCATTTTTAACGCATTTTATCGTATTTCAACGCATTTTAATGCATTTTTAACGCATTTTATCGTATTTCAACGCATTTTATTGCATTTTTAACGCATTTTATCGTATTTCAACGCATTTTATTGCATTTTTAACGCATTTTATCGTATTTCAACGCATTTTATTGCATTTTTAACGCATTTTATCGTATTTCAACGCATTTTAATTCATTTTTAACGCATTTTATTGTATTTCAACGCATTTTATTGCATTTTTAACGCATTTTATCGTATTTCAACGCATTTTAATTCATTTTTAACGCATTTTATCGTATTTCAACGCATTTTATTGCATTTTTAACGCATTTTATCGTATTTCAACGTATTTTAATGCATTTTTAACGCATTTTATCGTATTTCAACGCATTTTATTGCATTTTTAACGCATTTTATCGTATTTAAACGCATTTTAATGCATTTCTAACGCATTTTATCGTATTTAAACGCATTTTAATGCATTTCTAACGCATTTTATCGTATTTAAACGCATTTTAATGCATTTTTAACGCATTTTATCGTATTTCAACGCATTTTAATTCATTTTTAACGCATTTTATCGTATTTCAACGCATTTTATTGCATTTTTAACGCATTTTATCGTATTTAAACGCATTTTAATGCATTTCTAACGCATTTTATCGTATTTAAACGCATTTTAATGCATTTTTAACGCATTTTATCGTATTTCAACGCATTTTAATGCATTTTTAGCGCATTTTATCGTATTTCAACGCATTTTAATGGATTGTAATGCATTTTTAACGCATTTTATCGTATTTCAACGCATTTTAATTCATTTTTAACGCATTTTATCGTACTTCAATGCATTTTAATGGATTTTAATGCCAATTTCAGTTTGTTTATTTTTTTTATTGTATAGTAGTTTTTCCTGCTAGTATAGTAGTTTTTTCGGCTAGTATAGTAGTATAAAAAAACTACTACACTATATTTCGGCTAGTATAGTAGTATAAAAAAACTACTATACTAGCCGAAAAAACTACTATACTAGCAGGAAAAACTACCATACTAGCCGAAAAGAGTACTATACTAGCAAAAAAAACTACTATACTAGCCGAAAAAACTACTATACTAGCCGAAAAAACTACTATACTAGCCAAAAAACTACTATACTAGCAGGAAAAACTACTATACTAGCCGAAAAAACTACTATACTAGCAGGAAAAACTACTATACTAGCCGAAAAACTACTATACTAGCAAAAAAACTACTATACTAGCCGAAAAAACTACTATACTAGCCGAAAAAACTACTATACTAGCAAAAAAACTACTATACTAGCCGAAAAAACTACTATACTAGCCGAAAAAACTACTATACTAGCAAAAAAACTACTATACTAGCAAAAACAAAATAAAAAAACTGAAATTCGCATTAAAATCCATTAAAATGAGTTGAAATACGCTAAAATGCGTCAAAAATGCATTAAAAACCATTAAAATGCGTTGAAATATGATAAAAATCGTGAAAATAGCATTAAAATGCGTTAAAATACGTTAAAGATGCATTAATGCATTGAAATACGATAAAATACGTTAAAAATATATTAAAATCCATAAAAATACGTTGAAATTACGATAAAATACGTTTGAAATGCATTAAAATCCATTAAAATGCGTTGAAATACGATAAAACAGTATGTACAACGAGTATATAATACGTATATAATATATATATTACGTATACAGCATATATAATAGGAATATAGAACGTATGTTACATATATAGAACGTATATTGTATATATAATAGGTATATAGTACGTATGTTATATATATATAGTACGTATATAGTATATATAATAGGTATATAGTACATATGTAACATATATATTACGTATATAGTATATATAATAGGTATCTAGTACGTATATAATATATATATTACGTATACAGCATATATAATAGGAATATAGAACGTATGTTACATATATAGAACGTATATTGTATATATAATAGGTATATAGTACGTATGTTATATATATATAGTACGTATATAGTATATATAATAGGTATATAGTACATATGTAACATATATATTACGTATATAGTATATATAATAGGTATCTAGTACGTATGTAACATATATATTACGTATATAGTATATATAATAGGTATATAGTACGTATGTAACATATATATTACGTATATAGTATATATAATAGGTATATAGTACGTATGTAACATATATATTACGTATATAGTATATATAATAGGTATATAGTACGTCTGTGACATATATAGTACGTATATAGGACATATAATAGGTATATAGTACGTATGTTATATATATATTACGTATATAGTATATATAATAGGTATATAGTACGTATGTAACATATATATTACGTATATAGTATATATAATAGGTATATAGTACGTATGTAACATATATATTACGTATATAGTATATATAATAGGTATCTAGTACGTATATAATATATATATTACGTATACAGCATATATAATAGGAATATAGAACGTATGTTACATATATATTACGTATATAGTATATATAATAGGTATATAGTACGTCTGTGACATATATAGTACGTATATAGTACGTATGTTATATATATATAGTACGTATGTTATATATATATAGTACGTATATAGTATATATAATAGGTATCTAGTACGTATGTAACATATATATTACGTATATAATATATATAATAGTTATATAGTACGTATGTTATATATATAGTATGTATATAGGATATATAAGAGGTATATAGTACGTATGTAACATATATATTACGTATATAGGATATATAATAGGTATATAGTACGTACGTGACATATATAGTACGTATGTTATATATATAGTACATATATAGTATATGTAATAGGTATATAGCACGTATATGACATATATAGTTCGTATATAGTATCCATAATACGTAGGTAGTGTATATTTTAAAATATTTAAAATTATTTTGTATAAATATTTAAAACAATATTTAGGATAGTATAAATAAGTTAATAGCGCGTTAGGAATGCGTTAAAATGCGTTGTAAGTGAGTTAAAATGCGCAGAAAATGCGCTGAAATTCGATCGAATACATTTAGGGATTGTTCGCGTTAAATTATTAAATTTTCAGGTTATTTGATGATTTTCAGTGTGAACATATGAAAACGTTGATTACCTGTGGCGATTGTCAAAGAAGTGTGTAACTTGGATAATAGTTTTATCACATATTTCATCTTACTGATCAGTTACTGACAGTTACTGATCCGTTGCCTTGACGTACATTGATGACGGTGACAATCAATCTAGCGGTTGCAGATTCTTTACCGATATTCTATACGGATGTAAATTGAGAACGGTGACAATCAGTCTACGGATTACCGACAGAATACCAAAATGTTTAATTGAACATACAATTTTTAATACGTTAAAATTATATTGAAAATGCATTAGAACATTAAAAATGGTATGGAAATGCTTTAAAATAGGTTAGAACGTTTAGAAATGCATTAAAATGCATTCAAGTAGAAAATGGCCGAAAAATGGCCGAAAAATGGCCGAAAAATGGCCGAAAAATGGCCGAAAAATGGCCGAAAAATGGCCGAAAAATGGCCGAAAAATGGCCGAAAAATGGCCGAAAAATGGCCGAAAAATGGCCGAAAAATGGCCGAAAAATGGCCGAAAAATGGCCGAAAAATGGCCGAAAAATGGCCGAAAAATGGCCGAAAAATGGCCGAAAAATGGCCGAAAAATGGCCGAAAAATGGCCGAAAAATGGCCGAAAAATGGCCGAAAAATGGCCGAAAAATGGCCGAAAAATGGCCGAAAAATGGCCGAAAAATGGCCGAAAAATGGCCGAAAAATGGCCGAAAAATGGCCGAAAAATGGCCGAAAAATGGCCGAAAAATGGCCGAAAAATGGCCGAAAAATGGCCGAAAAATGGCCGAAAAATGGCCGAAAAATGGCCGAAAAATGGCCGAAAAATGGCCGAAAAATGGCCGAAAAATGGCCGAAAAATGGCCGAAAAATGGCCGAAAAATGGCCGAAAAATGGCCGAAAAATGGCCGAAAAATGGCCGAAAAATGGCCGAAAAATGGCCGAAAAATGGCCGAAAAATGGCCGAAAAATGGCCGAAAAATGGCCGAAAAATGGCCGAAAAATGGCCGAAAAATGGCCGAAAAATGGCCGAAAAATGGCCGAAAAATGGCCGAAAAATGGCCGAAAAATGGCCGAAAAATGGCCGAAAAATGGCCGAAAAATGGCCGAAAAATGGCCGAAAAATGGCCGAAAAATGGCCGAAAAATGGCCGAAAAATGGCCGAAAAATGGCCGAAAAATGGCCGAAAAATGGCCGAAAAATGGCCGAAAAATGGCCGAAAAATGGCCGAAAAATTTACTTTGCAGGGTGAGTACTACATGTAGAAAAAATTTGAAAATATCGGCGACCCGATCTTCACCACCTCCTTTTCCAAGCGAATCCGAATAAAGGTTCCGTCACATTAACCGCCGTCTCGATATGAACGCAGCGTAATATCTCGTTTGGCCAATTGTACATCTACTAAACCGAAAGTGGACTCCCGTGGAGAAGGAAAAACAATTGAAAGCTAATTTAATTTAATTTTAATTTAATTTTATTTAACGGCGCAATTGTCCCTTTTGTTTGATACATTGTTTGATATATTGTTGAATACGTTGTTTGATACATGTTGATTGTTTAGTAGAACACGTCTTGTGATGTATCGTTACTATTCTAATGTATTCTAATACATCTATGATCTATCTTTATTCTATGTAATATGATCTAAGCTATATTGATCTATATGTGGGTAGCAATTTGACGCAATACTTCTGCCTTGAACTTATGGGTTGGATTATGGAAAAGGTTTAGCATTTCGATCGAGTTTGCAATCGTATATAATCTGTGCAACGCTAATGCTATTAAGCGCGTGTGTACATTATACGCGGCTGTAAAAAACTTTAAAATTTAGTTTTAATTCCTGCCATGCGCAGCGTTCACATTTTATACTGCGCCCGGACGATAACGTTGAGCGTGACACGAAAATTGTAATGGGACTCTAGAGCCCCACAATGAGGTGACATGAAAATACATTGCATGAGTGATCAATCCCTATACCTGGTCTGTGGTGAAAGGTCTATTCCTATACCTCGTCGGTGCTTCTAAATTGCATGCTGTTCGTTATTAACAGTTGGCAAAACAGTTGCATGGCAGGAAACTGAATAGAAAGTAAATTTGCTACGGAGAAATTCAGCCAGATGGACTGGTCACATTGACTTACTATTAATCTAGTTTTTTCCATTACAATTATAGTGATAGTCACCGTTCACTACTATTCTACTATTCTAAAATATGGCGAAATTAAAATACGGTGTTTGGGGTCTATCTTCCAATTTTGCATCAAATCGATACTTTTCACGGCTTTTAACGTAAGTGTAAGTGATAATACGTAAAGATATAAATATTGCCTTTTATCCAATCTACTCATACTTAATGTCATCTTGTAAGTTAGTTAAAATTTTCATATTTCTCATTATAGTACACCGTGGAGCACTGTGTCCACAGTGTCATCAGTAAATGGTATGTCTACAAATGTTGCCCCTGCTCCCAATGACTCCTTGATTATCAGTGACAGTTGTGTTAAACGTTTGAAGGAAATAACAAATGATGGGGCATGCTTAAGAGTCACTGTAGAAAGTGGGGGCTGTTCAGGTTTTCAGTACAAATTTGACTTGGATACAAATATCAATGAAGATGATAAGTAAGCATATTGACAAATTTATTAAATTATGAAATCATAGAGCAAAGGGAAATTAAAAATATAACACATATATATATATATCGTATTTTTTAGGATATTTCAAAAGAATGGAGCAAAGGTGATTATAGACTCAACATCCTTGGAATATGTTAAAGGAGCAACAATAGAATATCACACAGAATTGATACGTTCTGCATTTAGAATAACAAGTAATCCACTAGCTGAGCAAGGTTGCAGCTGTGGAGCTAGTTTTGCTATTAAAGTGGATTAATCCTGACCACAATTTGCAAAAATATGTACTGTACATGTATATATCTTATTTATGTTACCTTGCATAGGTTTGCCAACCATATTAGATAAATATACTATTCGTCAGATTGTTTTTTGAATGTTTGCATATTTAATAGTGTTAATAATTAATGTTTTAATGGTATAAAATATTAGGTAATATAGAATGATTAGATGATGTACATGAGTTTATTCAAATAATAAAAGAATATCTAATTTGAAATAGTAATCAATTGTTACTATTGTGGATTGAACTTCAGTAAGGTATTGCAATGACAGGAAATTAAGTATTTAAATATGTCTGAACACTGTCAGAGGCAAAGGTTAAGAATATCATTTATTTTGATCTTATAAACAACTTAACAGTGTGTTATATGTTTTCAAAATTTATGTGCCAATTTAAAATTAGGTATGACCCTAGAATATGTACATACAATTAAAGTGTTGAAACTCCATTTTCAATGGAATGTTACAAGTTATCAATTGGAGATAACATCTGAGTTACTTCTGTTTACCCTTTTTAGTACTCTAAAATGTAGAAAGTATTATTATATTTACTGATATAGGATTTTGTAAATTATTCTTTATGATATTACCTTGTTTGCCAGTTCATATCTTAACTGTTGAATCTCTTCTGTCTGAGAAATGAGTTTTTCATTCATGTTGGCAAGATGTTCGCTCATTGTACTGAGCTGGGCTTTGTAGTGACCTTCTTGTACTTCTTTATCTATTTTTAAACTAACGTAATTGAAACTTGCTTCATCTAAAGCTGTCTTCAATTCTTCTTTTTTAGATTCACAAGTATGTAAATGAACCTGCATTACTTCACTCTAAAAAATCCATTATAAAATATGTACAGCTACTTTGCACTCATAAATATTTCTGTAGGTAATGCAATAGAAGAAAGTGACAATTACATTTGCCGCCATCGCTAAATTCTTCATTTGACAAATATGTTTCTGATTTACTAATCTCTCAATTTCTGTAAGAAAATATTCCTTTATTTTTTTTTCTCTTGCTTCTATCTCCTCTGGAATCGCAAATGGTGCATCCAGGCGTCCAATCTATAAACATTATATTTGTTAATAACAATTGTAAATAATTACAGAAGAAATAATTCTATAATGTATTGGATTGTAACTAAGATAAATATCTTGTACAGATGTGAATCAAAATACATTTGCTTCAACGTATCTCTGATGGATGTAGAAATACCTCACCATGTTATTTATTTCAACAGGTTCTAACAAGTTGTTTTCTAATGATGTATATTCCTTTTGCTCTATCTCATTATACTTAATTTTAAGTATGTGATACTGAGCTTTCCACTGATTTAGTTCCTTCTCTAAACTGCAAAGCTTTGCCAAGTCAGAATTAGCATTTTCTTCTTGCTTTTGGGCTTTACCGTCACCAATAGATTTAGAAGATCTTCTTGAAACTGATGGTGATGAACATGGAGAATGTTCTGTTTGACGATGATCAGGAAATCCAACTCTTGTTTCACACTCATATCCATCACGTTTGCCTTCAGTGCTGGACCAAGAAACAGTTTCTTCTTGCTTATGTTTCTCATTTAATTTTCTATGCAGATCATTCCGTTCTCTTTCTAGTTTATCTATTGTGCCCTGGTATCGAGATTCTAACTCCACCTTAGACTTTTCACAATGATCTAACTTATATTCTAAATGTTGTATTCTTTCATTCAAACTTTCAATCTCACTATCTTTATCATTAACTTGTGATAATAATTGAGCATTTTCTACTATTTTCTTCTGGAACTCCTCATCTAAAATATGATTAGGAGGAGGAAGTGGTTGCTGAACTTTATTCTCAGATGATTTACTCCTTCCCTTTTTATACTTGTTTTGTGCTTTATCTAATTCTTCTTGTAACACAGTAATACGTTTAGTTAATTGTTGGTTACGAAATGACAAGCTGTCTAATTCCTGTTCAGCTTTACGTAGTTCAACCTCCTTCTCTTTAAGTTGATCACGAATGTCTGCATTGCGGGCTTGTTCATCAATTACAGCCTTTTTCAAAACATTTGCTTGGGCACGAATCTGAAAAAAGTTGGACATAGTTCATAATTTTGCAATTTATATTCAATATTATATTCAAAATTATGTGAAAGATTGTGTGATAGAAAACAGTTACGACTACTCTCATTAAGAAAAGAGAATAGGTTGCCATAGAAAAACCTTTGTTACATTAAATCGACTCTCTCACTTTTGAATACTCTGTAGCAATTTTTTGGTATTTCGTTTGCAATTGCCCGTTGACGCCTTCCATAGTGTTCTTTTCCTCTGTCACACTGTGTCTGCTATGCTAATCTCATTTAGTTGTCAATGACGGTCAAACATTGTTGTGATTGTTGTCGAACTTCTTGATGTTGGGCACATATTTTTAGTTGTATTAAAACCTGTTGTAACTTGTTCACAGAATTTTACAATGTATCATATGCAGTTTCAGCGGAAGTATGTTCTAACACACGTTCTAGATGCTAAAGTATTACAAATGTATATTTATACTTGAGCATAAACGCCCCCAACAACTTTATATCGGATTCTGTTGGTCTGAACGGTCTGAACGATCTGTATTTAGTACCAAGTGATTGTCAATTGTCAAGTTATGAGATTGTAGAGAAGCTGTTGTTAATCGATCATCGAAGTTGAATAGTTAAAGTATCGATATATCAACAGCATCGTTACTCGCAATCGCAATAGTAGATTCGATAGTTACTAGAGATGTATAGCCTGCATAGTTACATTAAAATGTCTAGCTATAGAACTATTTAAGTAATATAAAAACAGATACAAGCTGATATAATCTGTTTATATAAATTCGTGCAGTTTTTATCTATTATTGTCAGTTGTAGAATTCATGCTTTCAATACTTTTGCTTTATTATGATTATTTTTTATCCTGACAATGTTAGTCTACGTTGATTTCCCTAGATGGCGCCCTATGTTAAAACCACTGGGTGGTCGGGGTGTACATGAGGGGGGGGGAGGGGGATTACATGATTCTGTAACTACAGGCATATACATAAATATGTAGCTTAAACTATCCAGTATTGCCCAAGCTGTTCATATCAAGAATATCAGGCTTCGAGGAAATATGAAAATTAAACAATAAATTAAAAGGACGGATGAAGCTGACAAGCTTCTTCATACATGCTTAATTAATTTTCCTTTCGAACAGTTTTGTCTCTGTGCGATTAATCAATTTGAAAAAAATTACCTGTGGTATTTCATTTTATCGTAACTGCAACTATGATAATTGCAGTTTCTATTTACGTCAATCCTTTATCATCTGCGTGCTGAGCGTCATTGTCCTTTTCAATTTATTTCGAAACATAAATTGTGGTGTTATTGTATGCAGCGACGTATCATTATAATGCTATTGTGCATTCGGAGTAGGCTTTATTGATTGACAATGTACTGTTCTGATGTGATGTTATAAGTGGAAAACTAATGCAGATCAAACGGCGTGTGGAGGCGTGTTGATTTTGTTCCCAAGTAGGTTGTACATCGTCGGAACGTGGGAAAAAGTCGACAGCGGGGGTGGACGGGAGAATTGAACCGACAAGAAGAAAACACAATTTAACCGGAAACGTTTCGGCATTTTCTAACCCGATGCGGCCGCGCGACGAGAATTTATAGTACTTAAAAGAGGTGGCGGTCGAAATCGCGTGACCTAAAATTCACGTCTTGAAAATCCATCGACGAGGAGGAACTAAGCGCTGCAAAGAAAAAGCAGATCGAACTTTCGCTCGAGTAAGAAGCAAGAACGTAAAATAGGAATCATGGGAAACCATCGAAACGTTTTACGGACTTTCTACTCTACTCCCTAAAACGAGAGAATCGCTTATGTAAAAAGTGAGCTGCACCAGAACCAATGAACCCATTAGTTATTGCAGGCAATTAAGTTATTTTTATTCTGTATACTATTTGTCATTATTTTTTAATAAAAAATGATAAACAATTACTGGGTTAACAAACATCAACATTTCATTCACTCTGAGAGCTTATTGGTATAGGAGCACATGAAGGAATTTATTTGCGGTTGGGGTTTTGGCGGAAATTGAATAAGAAGATAAATACGCCTGGAAACATTGGACGTTAGACTGAAAGAAACTTTTTTTGTTGAATATTCCATGCACTCTCGTTGTGTTCGCAAATTAAGGGGCTTCGTGTCGGGTAAAATCATAAAACTGAGACGACTACTTCGTCGGCGTGGAAGCGATTTTTGAAAGCATGCACACACGGCAGTTGACGTAAATAGCAACGAACGATAGAACGAGCTCGCTAGTTGCAGGTACTTTCGCAAAACTGTTTCGCCATTCCGAAAGCCGACGTACGTATGTACGGCTGTTGCACAACACTCGCGATTCCAAGTTGGAAGTCGTATGCACTTGCATCTTGTATGTACATGGTTCGGTATGCAGCTGTTTATGCTACTGCAGGCCGCTCTCGCACTATGCATCTACCACTCGAGGTTGTTTTCACCGAGGAAAACGGCACACTTGTCCTCTCGGCACGTCGATATCCACCAATCTCCTACGAACCATGTTTTTCGTCAAAGCACCGTTCCACACGATCTTAAATATCAATTTCGGACACGCAACGAACGTGGTAAACGAAAATTGAAATTACACTCAAGGTTCAGGGGCATCATCTCACCAACTAAGTCGTTATTCGGGGATAATTTTAATGCACAATTTACCCACGGCAAAACATAGAGTAACAAGATAAACGGAAAGAGGAAAGATTCAGATGGAACACGTAATTATGATTGACATCAAGGGGATTACCCCTGGCTGTTATTATCGCCGGGAACAACTTTTAGATTTAGCTTGCCGAGGAAATCGCCAGGACTTTTCTGACTTCTCCCTACTTCCTTGACTTTCCGTATGCGTGTGTTTTTTCCTACGTGCCTTGCATGCCTAAACATCGGTTCCTTGTTGAGGGTGGCAAATGCGGCAACGTCGCCCTCTCCTCGGGTCAGCCTTGAGAGTTCTATGGTAGGGACACGTTCCTCGGCGATATGCGGAGGGGGGAAAGGGTGTGTGGTTCTGGTATGTAGCACGTCGATACCAGGAGGCCGGTGCACCGAGGCATGCAGAAGGCATGCATGCACGTCGGCCAAAACGGATGCGTCGGTATAGCTCGTACAACGTCTACGACGGTCTACTCCGTCTTACCCTCAGACAACCCTCCAACTCTGCCCTTCTTTGCGCTGTTTGCATCTCGTTAGGCGGATATTTGTTTCTGATTTACTTTCCTTCTGACGCCAGCGCCCGAAGAGGATAAATCGCCAAATTGCCAAAGATATATGGCAGAGTGGGTCAGATGTAGATGCAATATTATTTCATGATAAATGCAGTCTAATCCTTAAAATATGACAAACATCAGATAATTCTCCGTGTTTTTAACTGTGTGCCAGGATTTATGTTAGTAGAATACCGGCTTTAAAAATATACTACGATGCTTATGACCTGAATATTTCATTTCCTGTAAGTAGCTGTAAACATTCACAGTTAACTGCCTTGCGATGAAGCATGGAACTGCTGGTGGGGTAGCAGTAAAATTTGTCACGATCCGTGGGGGCAACAAAAACGAGCATTTGACCGCTTTGAACGAGAATGTTATATCGCATTGAAGGAGAAAAAACGGCAAGCAGGTGAGTGGCAGGCTGATTCGCCCCGGGCGAATTGTTGCTCCGGGGTTCAGAAAGTTTGTTGGTGCCGGTGGAGAAAGGGGAGTAAGCTCAGCAATGTTGGCGGTTTAATTACATTTTTCGCCGCTGCTGTATATCAATATCAGTTTAGACTTTGGCGATTAACGGTTTCAGACTGGAGGGTCGGTGTTTGTGCGCTCGGTGGAACGAGGTCGATTCTATATAACTCTAATGCCATCTATCACGCCCTCATTCCCCACCCTCGAGTGTCTTTCCAAGGCAAAGGAGGAAAAGAAATAGAGGAGGTGAACGCGTGGGAGAAGCCGGGAATTTTTCTTTCCCTCTTTCTTACTCCGAAATAAATGGTCGTAGTATCGACGACATCGATGGTCCGCTGCGCGTATCGAAAACTTCCAAGCCGAAAAAACCAGCTGCTCACTTTTTTGCCTCGGAGATCCCTTCAGCGACTATTAATTTTTATCACCATTTCAATATTTTCTTCCTCAAGATAATGCACACTCCGTGTTTCCCGTCTGATCGTTGTGTAATGGAGTCCCTCGTAGACATTATTTTTCAGACACTCTTTTTTTAATATCATTTTGACTTATTCAGTGCTTCAATTTCGTTGGCTAGATGAGAAAGAAAATATCACCTACCGGCGACATAGGGATGTTACGAATTTACTTTCGTCGAGCATAAATGACATTTAACGATGTTCTTATATTCACTTACGGAAGAAAAAATGCGAATGTAAACTCTCGACTAGCGTGGAATCTTGTGGTATCTCGCACAAACACGGTCTTCACGTTGATCCGCTCTCGTGGCACGAGCGTCTGATTTACGGCGCCATATACAAACAAAATCGTAAGCTTTACGATAACAAAGTCGTGCGACAGCTTCCCCTACATTATTTCCAGGACCTTGAGCTGTAAGGCTTAGACCACTTTTCGTTATTCTCATCCATATTCCTACACCGTTCATAGGTCTTTCTGCATACGCACGATACCCTTACGTATGTACATCGTTTTGTCCTGAGTGCAGGGGATTTTCTTCGATATTACGAAAACATACGGTGCGTCACTATCGAAAGATAGAGAGATAGTCGAGTTCGACAAGTGAAAGCCGCCAACGAGTGGCACCGTTTCCACCCATTTATTCGCCCGTGGGATAAAAGACACGAGTCAAAGATTTTACGGGAAATTGATCGAGGGATGAAACTCTCTAATCGCCGCTCATATTTACGAGCGTGATTTCGAGCCAGGGATTGCGAGGTGGCAGAAGAACAGGAGCGGCCGGGAATAGAAACGAAGGATCCACACGGTAGGAGCTTGAATGTCCGAGTTCACTTCGCTCCCAGGAGGTGGCGGAAGGAGGGAAAGGGGGGTGGGTGGTATGGAGTTGACCCAGCCTCGCACGTTTTGCCGATATTTCTGCAACGTAAAACGGAGAACGTGGATTACGCCCCTGGAATGGAATAACATGATGGAAAATGCCGCGGATGATGCATGCCCCAACTGGTACTAGTGTACGGATAAGAAACAGTGTCCTTACGAGAAACTCGTATGCGCATTCTGTGTCTGCGACGCCAGAAACATTCGTCTTCTACTCGTCGCTCCACTTCCCACCGTGTGCTTTCCTCTTCTCTTAGTTTATTTTTCTTTTACATCATCTTCTCGTATTATGCATTCCGAATTGCCGTTGCTTAGTTTGCTCCAACCTATTCCGGCAATATTGAGTAAAAAGTTAAATTACACACTTGAAACATTACGTCTATTCCTGTGCAATAAGGAGAATGTATTTACTTGTACGTTACAATTTGTAGATTAACAAAGTTTTCAATTGGATAGTCTAAGGTTATTAAGAAGGATTCCATTACTTAACATAGGGAGAAACAAGGTGTTCTTTAAAAAATGTATATATCATAAAAATGTTCTGCCCGACATGGTACACTAGTTTCTCTTCTCTGTTTACTCCGTTATTTTGTGACTTATCGCAGTTATAATGGAAGGTAGGTACACTTTCACTTTTCTCACCATATAAATGGATTGTTTCGCTACAAACTTACGGCCGCGCAGTTGTTATCCCAACGAATTTTATTAATATTCAATGTTTCTCCGTAAACAATGTAGCTATAGTACGCCACAGCTGTTTATTTTTTAGGGTTTCGTCCCGGGGGACGTAAGGGTTTGTACACGTTTATGCGCTGTAGATGAAGAAGCGTGTCGTCTCGGACGAAATCAGAAGAGAGTATGTCGCTCCTGGGAAATAAAGGACGAAAGACAGTTGAAGGGGTCGACTAACGCTTCCGAAGCTTCGACACTCGCCCCTCACCCCCCGCCCCATAGTCAGCCGTCTGTGACAAGGTGGAAACAGGAGCGGAGATTGAAAGAGAACGAGTGGAGCGAAGAAATAGAAAAATCCGGAACGACGGGGAGCTGAGAGATGAGACTTGAAAGAGGTGGGGGAGGATCAGTGGATGCAACGAATAACGGCGACGGGAGGTCAGTGGGGAGGTGTAAGGAGTTGGTAGTTTGAAATCTTAAATTCATTTACGCTTGGCCTGCCGAGTTTTAATCTGCTGTAATTATGAAAAATTGCTTCGCCAATCCGTCGTTTCCACTAACTCCGAAGCTTTCATAAGACATTTCGCATTTTTTCTTCGTTTACCGCGGACAATTAATACTGGAAAACTTACGTCTCTTATACGCAGCAGTTATTGAACCACATTTTTTCAAGGTGCTAATTATTCTGATAACTGTGAACAGCTTTAGAGGTGTATAATTACAGACTTTAAACATGAATTGGACTATACTTGGCACTGCACATTCATCTTAATTATTAGTTACAGTAAAAAGCAGAAGAAAACGAAGTTATTAAAACTGGCTAATGTCATTGCGGTTTTACTACGTTCATTTATTTGGGGACTTGAGAAATTCCTCCGTCATGATGGACACTCATATCGTTTGTGTCATCGACGAGTCTACTTTGTCTCCTTCTTTTCGTGTTCCTTCTCCTGAGTATAGAATCCGCCGGTTGTCTTCTTGACAATCCCTCCGTTAAAACTTTCCGCCAATTAAAAGAATGTTCGAATTGCCAAGCCTTCATGGTGGCCAAAGCTTCGGCTTGCACCTCCATAAAATCGAAAATGATCTCCTGAGCGTCATCTGCCTGAGTCTTCAACAAAAAACAGAAATTGCCGTCGTGTCAATAAATCCGCGTGAAATCGAGACGCAAATTCTATTAGTATCCGCGTCCAAGGTTTCACCTGATCCAAGCGAGATACCGGATTCGTGACATGGAAAAAAATTTAATAAACCATAAATCGGGCTATTGCTGGCACGATGACACAGGTTCCAGGCGCACGTCAGGATCCTTCGAAACGTCCGAGCGGAAGCGGAATGCCGGTGTAGTTCGATGAATCACCTGGCGGAAGCTGAGTCGGTGCTTTTTTTATCAGCTATCGTGACGTACCTCTCGGAAAGGCGTATCGGCTTTTGCTACGACGAGCTCGTCATCGGGTCGTTGCTTCATGGACAGGGGGGGCAGGGTGGTGGGGGGTTGTTTACGTTCGTCGTGCTGCTCCGGGAATAGGTAGGCCAGGGAATCCTGGAAAATCTCATCTTGCAGCTGCAAGATCTTGCGGATCTTCTGCTTCTTCCTCTCGGCTTCCTGCCGTAATTTCAGTACCGGCGCGCGCTGCTTCTCGAGAACGTCTTTTCTCAGACCTTTCTTCTCCAGGATCACCCGTTGCATGTGACGCAACTCCATGGATATCCGGCGCGCCTTGGCTTCCTCCAAAAATTGCCTCCCTTTGCGCAACTGTAATTTCAAGCACGTCACTTTCCCGTTTGCGATTTTGCATTACGCGGGAAACGTAGAAGTGGCGGTGAAGAAAAGGAGCATGTTAGGGACATCTTCGTCGGATAACGAGATCTCTGCTAATGTCCTTACAAATTTCCAAAGGTCGCCAAATCTGCGTATTAGTGTAAATTAATAATATTTATAATATGCACAACTGTGCGTATATCGCAATATCCCGTGGTAAATTAATATGCCTTTTTACGCTAGACGTGTAAAACGTTTTGAAATTCATGGCGAATTAAACGGTCGAATTGTTCGTCAAACTAGGAAATCGTCAAACATTGGATACGTACATAAACACAAACACGCGAAATGTACTGTAAATATTGCACATTTTCGATACATGTGCGACAGTTAATGGCTCGTATTTGGCTAATGAAATTGTAAACAACCAGCGGAACTGTCGTCATAGTGTATCGAATTAATGCACAAAATTTGAATATTTTGAACAGCTGCTGGGTATATCTGTCGCTTACGTCAATTGATCTCAATTTAGGCAAGTTAACATTATAATTCTAATTACACACAGCGTAACGGCTCATTGGGAATTTGCTAAACATTTATTACTTTCTCTAGTTTTTTCGGTTCCACGACTTCAACTTCTGATTTTAATGTTTCCCTTTTGCCCTTTTTGACATTTTCCAAACGCTGCTTCTCTGACTCTAATTCAGCTAATTTCCTTCTGTCTTCGATCACGAGGATATTATTTTCATACCACGCCTTCTGCCACTCTTTAAATTCGTTCATCTAATTACGAATAATGCTCCGTTACTCACACATATGAAACAACATGATTTAAATAATGTATAATACACGAAGAGGATTAATGTAAACCGCCTGGCAGTGAATAATGTAAATATTAATAAAACCGTGATTATTTGCGCATTTTCGAATAACGGTATTTACGAGTGGCTCACTCTGTCAACTTGTCGATCGACAAAGTTCTGCATCCACTGAATGTCGGCCACGTTGTATGTGAGTAGTGTACCGGGCGCTGTAAAAATCCTCAGAGTGCCATTGAAGTCGCAAAAACCAAGGCACTGCGGCTCGAGCTCGTGCGGGTAAATTCCTGTAATTATACGGCCGGACAGGCTCTGGGTGAAACTCGGCTCGTGAGTTTTAACGACGAGGTCCCAGATTTCCACGTTGCCGTCTACTCGCGTCAGAATCAGTACGGTAGGTCGGAAAGTGCCCCAGGCACAGGCCGTATATCTGCGCATTAATCGGAGGGTAATCGGCGAAGATTCGAAAACCAAGGGAAACATATTTCCTCCGAGAATGCCAACCTCGTTCTCGAAGGAAATTAAAATTTCCAAAGATAATCAGAAACGAAAGGCCGAAGTTCGTTTTATCCGAGTAATTTGCCGCTCCGGGGGCCATATTCTTAGAACGTAAATTCGTTAACACGCTGAACCCTTATTTATTATAAAACATATTCTGAAAGCACTTTTCAGATTTAACGACTGTACAGTGAGTTCCATTGAGTATGAAATCTAACATAAGCCAATGTATGTGATTTTTGCAACGTAAATAATAATGGAATATTTTACTTATTCCAGAACGAGCGTTTTTCGCCTGCTTCTTTTTTGCGTACCGGAAAATGGATTTTTTCCAAAAGATCGGTTCGCTTTGATCGTCCCTCCATACCGCGAATATTTTACCACCGACTGTCAGGACGACGTTGTTGTGGTATTTCGATCTGACCGCATGCGTGACCGGTCCATCATGAATACTTTTCATCCACTGCCACTGGCATGGCTCGCGATTGACCAACGCGCCGGTGCTGAATTCGTAACCTTCCCACGTAACGCAACCGATGTCACCTCCATTTTGTACCATAAAATATCATCATGATTATTAACTTCATTCCGAGAGCTCATCGTTAATCGCAATGCCATTTTAAGCATAATCCAGCAAACTGCCAAGAAATTATATTCTATACCATATACACCAATTCGTTATTTTAAATTGTATTAAGGATGCTGAAAATCAGTGACGTCTGATCGTTGTGGTTAAAAAATAAATGTATTTGCTTATACAGGAGTGATGGAGATTTCTAACTGGTTGTTCAGTTTAATGTGATTTACCTTCGACCGTGCCGACAAATATTTTCGGTTCCATGACGTAGTTGGGTTTTTCGATAATTGGCCTGTAGTATCTCCTGATGGTGATGTCGTCTCTATTGAATACCGGAGGATGGACTAGTTCCTTGCGAAGTCGTGGATTGTACATGCTGAGGGCGGTTATAACGGGAGGACGATTCTCGTCCGGATATTGAAGTACGAGGATATAGTCAGGTGTAAGGACACCGTCCAGGATCTTGTACCGTGAGATCGAGTGCGTGAGAGCCTCTGGTCGTGGCATTCTTTTCTTCCGCTTCCGCGCTTCCTGTTGCTGCGTTTTCTCCGAAGGTGTCCATCTGTTGAGGGATCGAATTACGTTTCATCCAACGTCCCGTGTGAATTTTATTTCACCATATCGACAACTCATTGGAAAATAACAAGCCATTCTCCATTTGTACAGATGTTCATCGCGTAATTACTTTCGTTAATTCGAAATATTTCGGAAAAACTTGGATCTTAACCGTAGTAATGTGATACATTTTATGCTAAATTTGAAGCATAAAAGAAGGATCGAACGAGCGATTGTCCGACATTCCTACACGGATATCACGCGTTGGAACTGTAGGAGAATCACATTCTCTTTTGTAATCACAATCCTGGCGCGAGCAAAAGATGTAAATATCGCGTAATTCGTGCTACGGATGCTCGCCAAGTTTTCCCGGTGTTAAATTCTCAACGATATAAGTTTCTCCGTTGAACGGTGGAGTTTATTACGCGGCGGTGAATTACGAAGACCTCGTATAGTTCTCAGACGCAGCTGTGTACACTTCCCGCCGGTGGCTGTGGCCCATTGAATAGCGCCGTATTCACGGGGGAAGGGTGGGTGAGAGAGTTAGATCGGAAGCTGAAAATCAGCGAGTCGACGGATGGTATCATTCGGCGAATACCGAACGGCGATTACAGTGCACTCCGTCCGCACTATCGCTTTTACACATGTAGCCGAGAACGGGGTGTTCGCCGGGACGGAGAGAAAGGAGAGGCGAGTTGCGAGACCATTACAGTTCCGCAGAATTGAGAGTTTCTTAAGAGGGATGAGGGTCGCGGACAGAAAGGGCGGACAGCGGTGCAGAGTGGAAAGGGGTGGTTGGAGGGGATCTTCCTAGGCGTTTACCAGCGGCCAAGTTTCTCGTGGGGCGTGGACGTCGAAGTCGACTAACTTCAGGTCCCAGGGGGCAACGGTATATCGTTCCCCTTGGCTCCCAGCGAATCGTCTGCCTCGAGAGTTCAAGTTTGACTTCCCTGAGTGTCTCTTCTTTCTCTGCTGTATTCTACCTCATTTCGCCGGTACAGGAATCGGCTAAATTAAGCGTACCTGCTACTCTGCCACGATGCGCCTTAACGACTTACTTTTACGGGAACGATACGCCACAAAATTCCACGCGTTCAAAGAATCATTTTCTAAAGGAACGTTTCTCAGAAATAACAGAAGCGAACAAGTCTTATTATGAGCCCTAATTTCCTATCCTTCCCGGTTTAGACCTTCTCACGAATACCATTACTTTAAGTCCCAGAATGCGATGGTTCCGTCTTCACTGGAGGTGGCGAACTGCCAGTTCAAGTCCTCGAAACTTGCATCTTCCGGTAGGGACTCGATTCTACCGTTCTTCGTGACTTTGTGGTGCGGTGGTACCCAAATTATTTGCGTGATGACTTTCTTCTGACTGTTTTGAAGAGACGTCATTGCCGCCGGTCTCACTACAGACGAACCAGCTGGTTCTTTCATCCATGACATCAAATTCTTCATGGTAACGTCGTACTTCATCTGAGCAGGCGTTTGCACCAATATTGATTCCACTTTTTCTAATCGACCAGTTATGTCCCAGATTATGATCTGTACATTGCGTTAAGCTTGTGTTATTAAAACTGTACACTCAAATAAATATCTCGCCTTTAGCTTATAAGATTATATAACCATTCTTTCTAATTTTGTTAACTTTTGCATAAATTTTGTGCACCTGGCCATTCGCGCAACCTCCAATTATGACATTTCCGTCTAAAAGACATACGCTGACTGCCGTTACTTCGCGTGGACTTTCGAGTATCAGCTTCGGTGACAAACAATCGGTGAAAGACCAGACTAGGACAATATTGTTACCCTCCGATGCCATTTTTACCTATGATAAACATTATCAGTCCTGCGACTAATAATTCATTATCCCAAAAATCGGACTTTATTAAAACTGTTTTGTCCTACAAAATTTCACCTCGTCGTATGCTTTGTGTCCGATGATATGCTCGCTTTTGGCGTAGTATGTGTATCCAGCGACAGCTATTCCGCTGCACAATGGATGCCAGCAGACGTCATTGATGACCTTCTCTGCGACGAACCTGCTATCGTGGTAGTTTTGCTGTTCCGTGTACCTGATAGGCACCGGCGGTTGTGTATCTTTTTCATCGCGCACCAAATTGGCGTAGTCGTTCGCGTAAATATCCCACGTGGCATTCATCAATACCTGTCGTCATTAAAATCAAACGTTTTTTTCCACAGCTGAAAACTTCTACATTGCAGACAGTCAACATTTTCTGCATTATTGTAGGTATTTGTGTTCGTTGAAATCAAAGAAATGCAGCACTGATTGAAAATTTTTCGAAGAACCTCCTCGCACATTATGTCTGTTTTCCTCTGTAAAAAGTCCTTGAAGTTTCTCATCTGTTCCTCGGTGAAACTTGACACGTCGATTGGCATGTACTCGTATTGATATTGAAACCAGTTGTCGACCATCATCGAACGCGTCGTCTGCGCTTCATTGTCCTGTACTGTCGGAGTTATTTGATCGCCCCGGCTGATCGTACGACGCTGAACGGTCTGAAAGGCCTGTCGATAGGGTAGCAGCTCGACGTACCCATCTCGTTGGTCGTCGGCTTGCCTATCCACCAGATTCATGGGCATGTTGAGCAGATTGCCTGGTGCTGTTACCTACAAAATTGTTCAACTAAATAATACTCCTGGGCGCAAAGAACCGTCCAACTAAAGCAGTAATTTTCAACTCGTGAACAAAGTTAATCATACAAAGATACTACGTATACTACTGTAGCTGGTAAATGAATTTCTATAGTACAAGGTTTCCACAGTTGCCAGTAAAATTCTAAAATTCATCATTCACTCTACTTTTTCTACTATTAGACATACGTTAATTACATTCGTGTGTCGTTTGTTTATTGACAAACCTCGATTTCTAACAAAGGTCTGTTGTTCTTCACGAAAGTCTCGTCCACTTCGCTAGCGCTGCCAAGATCTTTCCATTTTTTACTGACCGGTTTGTAAATGGCCGTGCGAACTCGATTTTCGTGCTCGCGTCGCCGTTCTTGTATGTGTTCTATGACTGCGTCTCGACCGGCTTCCGTGAGGCAAATGTAGAATTGTCCATCGGTCGCCGTGGACGGTGCGTAACCGATCAACATTTTCGTATCCGGGTAAGCACTGATCTCGTCTTGCATCGGTAGAAAATCGCTGCTCTGGTTGTGCAGGTCGATGTTGTCCTCGATTATCTCTTTCCGGACGTAAACCCACGGATACTCGGTGGTCACGTCCTCGCCGATTACACAACCGACGATCTTCTGCGTCAGGGGAGACAGATTGATCCTGGCTATGCCTGAGACACCCTGGAAATTCGGTAACGACACACTCGGGACGTAGAGGGCCAATGATCGACGGCAAAAAATTGTCATTCATTCGGGGTTAATGTGCTTTTAAATTCGCAAATTTCAACATTGACGTAAGACGTGGAAAATTAAAGGTGTTACAAGTTGATACTTCGGAAATTTAAAATGAGCTTCGCGATTCAATTGAGGGGAAAAATTAATTTCATCGCGCGATGTTACTTTTCATAAAAATTTCATGTTCTGTTCAGTTTCCGAAATATCACCTTGTAACGCGTTTAACATTTCAGCCTGCGTTTAATGAATTTGCGAAAATAATGCAAAATAAACTAAAACAAAATAAAAAATTACGAATTATTGTTTCACTGTCATATCGATTGAAGAGGACGGGAAAAAGAATTCTTGTAATTGGAAACGCACCATTGACGTCGAGTAACGAAACTTCTCTTCTGGTTGTGGTTTTGGTTCGGCATCAGGTGCCCCGAGTTTTAAAATATCGTGTGCAGATGGTCCGGAGGATGTGTCGTAGGATGGTAACTCGTAGATTGTCATTCTTCTCTCGACCGACGGTTCATCAATCTCTATCATGACTGTCCTTTTAGCCTCCCTCTCCCAATCCTTCGTCACTTTTAAAGATTAATTTCCCCCTTGATTAAACTTCAAATCCTTACCATTCAACATTAATTGGGAAACGCGCGAGGTATGAAAAATAGTCGAGTTGTTATCTTATTTCCTAGGAGTCCGTAATTTAGGGTTAGAGCGGTTGGCCTGTGGTTGAGCACCCTCTTCCATTACATTCTTTTTTAGAGGAGCGTAAACGTCAAACTTTGATTCGCATTTTAATTAAAAGATATGGTGCCAGAAGTG
Organism: Hedychridium roseum; assembly: GCA_963989215.1. Taxonomy (NCBI): domain Eukaryota; kingdom Metazoa; phylum Arthropoda; class Insecta; order Hymenoptera; family Chrysididae; genus Hedychridium; species Hedychridium roseum. Next base: position 5,836,756 of record OZ022310.1, on the reverse strand, counting down.
CGGATGGTTCTTAATCCGTGTACACGCCGGTCCGGTTTCACGATGTTTAAGAGAGTGGCTGTAAAAGCAAGCTCATAAAAGGTTAAGATGTCAGAAAGTACTTACCTTCTTCCGGGGCCGACCTCGACGGTTCTTCGAACTCGAGGGAGTACTCGTTATCTTCTTTCGCGAAAATGTCTTCCTCATATTTGTACTCTTCCCCGTAGTCTTCCTCCTCTTCGTTTTCATTATCATTGACGGGAACGTAGTAATTCTTGCTAACATCGTACACTTTTCTGTCCATCAAATATTCCGTTTAAGTGTACGCAACGTTTACCGTTTACCTTTTATCAATCTTTCTCCAATAAAAATGCTAATTTCTCTAGGCAATGTGTGCAGTTATGTATTATACTATTTTCGGAATGAGAACAAAACACTCCGGTCGGTATCGATCTTTCGTCATGTTTTGCTTGAAAAGATTAGAACAAAGTGACGTTGAATAATTACGATGAAAATCAATTCAGGTACCTAACTAGGGCAGAATGGGTTAGAGTGGTTGCAGTTGCAAAGATTAAATAATTGCATCAGAAAAGGAAAATTCGACAATTTCCTATAATTCATTTAGCCATGAAATATGTATGTTACACCGTATTATTGACTGCCATAAAATACAGTGCGGGTAATTGTGTCCAATACCGAAATAAGCTCTCAAGGTAGATATTTTATGCACATTATTTCCTAATTAGCATACTTTATTGGAACAAGACGAACAAAGTTCTCATTAAAGTACCGGAGGAAAAAAAGGCAAAGAAATTTCACAAACAAACTTGCGACAGAGAGTAGCAATTGGTCGAGACTGAATGTGCGAACTAAGTTTAAAAAATTAATTATTGCCCGTTTACCGTGTGTTCAAATGGGAGAAAACACGAGAGCACAATGAAGATGGAGTGCTAATTTGCAATTTTCGCATGTACATCTCGTGAAGTGATGTCCTATAGAATAATTTGTCCTTTTAAGGGTACACGATAGTCACGAGTGTGCGACAATGTAAAGAATTATGTAACCGCAGAGATGCACTCGTTCACGACGAGCCGGGGAAGTTTTTATTATATTAGCGCACTGTCTGGAGGTGCAGAATATTGGGCTTAACTTTGCCGCAAAACTTTTTACGAGTCACATGAAACAGTTGTTAATTTTATACGGCGACAGTGCGGTCCGCCAAATCTGCCCGCCGTTGGAGAAACGTTACTGGAATGATCAAAAGTTCTTATGATCTTAAAGAAACGGATTTTTCGGTCGCCATCCTAACGCGATTCTCCTCCTTTACTACCTTCAAATGAAATCCGAATCTCGACGGCTGCCGCGGGTGAAAATCGTAAAACATATTACTCGAGTTCGGAACTTGGAGATAATCGTGTTATCGGTCTGTCTTGCCTGTCTCGCGTTTTCGTTGTATTAGAATATGAACATTATTCTCAATGACTTTTACGTCATCACTTGACCCACTATTTTCCAAATATATGCGCTTTTTGTGCCCTTTCCTTTATTTATTAAGAATTGAATTTCGTAAATGGAATTATTTTATTTATAAAAAAATAGTGAATATGTGCCAATTAAAAGGAAAAAGTTGATTCTTTTGAATTAAATTAAGGATAGTGGCACCGAATAAAATTTGCTTCTGTTTCCTATAATGTCATTATTATTCTTTTTCTTTGTTACCCTATGTGAAATAAATATGTATTTCCATAACTCGTACCATCTTTTCTTTCCAACAATTTGTTTTCTTTTCTTCTGACAGACTCCATTTACGCGATTTTCATTTGCGTAAAACGAATCCACATGGAACGGATATTCCGCGTAAATGGAGGGAGTGTATCTTGCACGCGGCTTCGTGCTTCTCGAGTGTAATTCCCGGCAATGAAATTGGAGGAACGTCAGAGTAGCACAGCTGTCGCCTCAGGGATTCGTTATTATGCGAATACCGCCATAAGAATTTTCCATGAAAATCCATTTCAGACACCATCCGAATTCGTTTTCGAAACCCTACCCAGTTTATGTGTATTCGTAACCTTCTGTTCAAGAATCGCACGTTAATAACCAATTCTTACGCAAAAAGCAATCATTGTAAACAGTTGAATCAATCAATCGTGTAAACAGTTTCGAATTCATTTAGCTCACACAACATTTTACTAACTATTTGACATTTCGTGTTAGAAAATAAAATTAACAAACGCTTTTCCACGAATAATTAGGTAATAGTAACACAATTTCGTCGTTATGATAATTCTTTTCAGATATACATTGTATCGGTATTAACTTAGTTTTAAAGAAATGGACTTTCATTATTTTACACTCCTATTGGGTGTTGATAAAAGGTACCTTATTTCGATGTCAGTTAATTCCTTGGTTTAGCAAGAACGATTGGGAAGTACTTTGCCGAGCTGTATCACGTGGCTGACTCGTAAAACGTGAGATCGCGGTTTCGCTAAGCGTACTGAGGATCGTCTGAGATCCTAGCGGAGCGTTTAAGGGTTCGAATACTCCGCTCGGATGGATGTCGAACGCTGCTAAGCTTGATCGAAAGGCCAGAATGGCGAACTGCCGCGATTTTTACGTTTTCTTCCGAGAGTCAGTCGTTCTCCTTGCTCGATTTACCCGGAATACCGAAAAACTCACTCTCGTCGGCTGAATATTTTACGAGAATACTCCGCCGCTATTTTTTCCCTTTCAGCCCTGTCGTAATAATTTTCTTTCCGCCGGCCACAGATTCACAGATCATACCAAGAAGGTTAAACACCAATATCGAGGATTTCGTAAAATTTGCAGTATAAAAATTTAAGTGCAAGTATAAGGTATTGTACAAGATAGACTTCTGCAGGCTATTGATTACTCTTTTCCTATTGTCCAGGCGATTGAAAAGTTGATCGAAAACTTGTTTGGACTTTGCTCGAAGTCCGTTCTTAGACGGTTTCCATCAATGTTTCAATCGTTGTGCCAACAGGGAAAGAGTATAGATAGTGAACAGCTTATGGGAATTTATCTATGTTTATTTTGGGCCCCTTACACAATCGGCAACTTCTCACATACGACGTTAAATGGAGTTAAAGTTAAATGGAGTCTGCAATACATTTACACGGCGTTGGTGAAATCTTTGATTTTCTCAAACTAAGATTATAAATTTGCATCTGTATCATTCCTTTTGATTCATCAGCAACTAAGTTTTTCGCCAAACTTTTAGCCCAATTCCGTTCTTTTGCTTCCTAGTTGAATATTCGAGTAACTCCGTACGGGACAGGTTCCCTGGACATAATTGGCGACCATATCTGTCAGGTGGTAAGCCCGATTTACTTCTAGATAGTGGCCGGGGCTAAGAGCTAATTCATATCGGGTTAACGAGAGACGCGGCGCCCCGTCCCCTGATTAGAGGATGGCCTCATGCGCAGATGGACGGAGAAACGGTTGGTTAATTTTCAATTAACGGAGGCCAGAGTAGCACCCCGGCCTGTCGACGGTTCTGGATTATACGAGGACGGCCGGCGATCGGTAGGTCGGATAGTCAGGTGAGCATCGTCGATCCAACCAGGTAGCCACCTAACGTATCTGTGACGCATATTACCCGTTCAACCAGTGCGTTGATCAGCCCGTTGATTGGGCACAGCCGTGCGTGCCGCGCTCAATTAAACCCGCATGGAATCAACGCGTGTCCCTTTGATGTGTACATACGTGAACGTATGGCTACGCCTGCTCGTCATCTCACATCCTTATCTACAGCCAAATGAAATTTAAAGCCGTCCGAAGAAGCCAGCAATAACCCGGGAACGTACGGTATTTTTAATACTCTACCAACAGTAGTTGGTAGTAATTGGAAGAACGGTTGATACGATTTGCTAGATATATCTAGCTCCCGTTTCCTCTCGCCTTATTTCACTGTGAAATTAAAAACGATCAATACACCGTTTTATACTTATCTCTGGCTTCGTTTTAACGTGTTTAATGTGTCCTACATTTTACGGGGATGTTTTATCGTTAACAGAGATTATGTAACGCGTGTAATGGATTATTCTCTGCCTACATTTTCAGCAGTGAGATACAGCGAGGAAAATAAGGTATAACGAGTGACGTTCATTGACGTAGCATGCGCCCGTGGTTACGTTGTTGAAAATGTGTTTGACGTGGAAAGATTCGTTTTTCCGTTACGGTAATTAGTCAAGTCCTTTTCTTCTAATATCGTGTCCTGCCAATCCCATGGTTTTCTTTCGTCCATTATTCTTCTCCGCTTTATCGTTCTTTATTCTTTCTTACCTATTTATCCGTCTTCATTAGGTCCTCTCTATTGCGTCGTTTATTGGCGCGGTTGTCGCTCAATTTACCCCTTCCTCCTTGGCGAACACAACACCGCTGGCAGCCATCTCGTTAGTAACCGGATACCTTTTTCCGCGCGCTCGCCCGTAACGTAACTTACGTAGTCATTTTTTCCTTTCGTTTCGTAACGGCGAAAACTGCCGCGCGGCTCAGGTTGCCGCAATTAATTTCATCGCGGCGAGAACACACGAAGATCAATCGGCCGGGAAAATAGGTCTCGTCGCGCCACTTTTCCGACTTCTATGGGCGGACCTCATTCAAAAGAATTACACTTATAACAAAATAAACGGACACTTTGAAAAAACTATTGAGATATTGGCGAAAAAGCTTCGGATAAGAACATCATCCGTCAGCACTTTGGCCAAGAATTGTTTTCTCGCGTAAGCCTGGGATTTACTTGTTTGCCAGTCATTTTTCTCTCCAGAGAAAAGTTTATGAAATTTCCCTGTGCGCCTGATCGATGAGACTGTTCACTTCTGTGGGATTAAGGAAAAGACGGATAAAGATGAGATCAGTGACATGACTTCCTACGAGACCTTGTGTGCCCGTAATAACGATTAACGTCGAACGATGCACCTGTCGCTTGTGTACGGCCGCAAGTCACGTTTATTGGCTGTTTCCGTGTCGTCGTTCCAGCAACCCTCGTTGTCTCCCTTGCTCCGAAGCTCACCCCGCCCGTCATACACTTTCACCTGACCTATTTTCCACCGTAGGTTGAAGGCCTCCGAACGACGTCGGCCTTGTGTGTACACTGTTTATGTACCACGGGACTATGGCATAATCTCGCTTCGTTACTTCCTGTCCCGTCCTGATGAGCAACACTCTCCTGACCATCAGCCCGTCCTTCATGTACGAATATTGTTTATTAAAACACCAATTTAACAGGCTTCCCCGGTGTGTACGTACTTTACGTATGACGGCATAACGTTTCGTAGAAGCACTTCTCAAAGTCTCATTCGTTGATTAAAATCATGCAAATTGCATCGGTATTATTAAGTACGATACGATTAAATAAATGACAGATTAAATAATCGCTTGGCGAATGGTAATAGCTATTTTATACGTACTAGTTTTCACTTGAATAATGTAATGCAGCATATTTTTCGCTTAGTCCCCAAATCGTTAATTACCTTAGACCGTTTACTGTGACAAATTTCTTTATTGAGAAAAAATGACTTCGAAATACAAGCTTCGAATGTTGTTTTTTGGGTTTTTTACAATTCATACCATGCTTCTCCTCATCGCCATTTTATTTCCCTGACTATTTCGCGTCTATAATTCGTGGAATCGGGATCCTTGGAGCATGACATAGCCGAGATACACCTTTCGAATGAGTTTCCTGGGACGCGTAGGGAAATTCGATTGAATTCCTAACGCCAAAAAGTGGTTTTAATTATCAGCAGATCGGAAGTGATGGGGAGGGTAGCGATGGGGTTATCGGGCGAGGGGGTCGCGGATGCAATTAGCTTTTTACACGTCGGGGTTCCGTTCCCTCGCACGGCTGGTCCGCGTCGCTCAAAGGAGAGAAATTCTTGCGAGAATTAAATGTCAATCAGCCGTGACGTTCATTAAGCGGGCCGGGTTTGCTTTGGCTTTTTTCCTGCCGCGAAAAAGGGGGCTGATCGGCGCTACCCCCCGCCTTCCCCACCCTCGCCCTCTCTTTCTCTTCGTCTGCCTACTTTCTGGTCCACAGTCGACGAACCAGCGGTGCCTATATAACAGTTCGGCTGGGACACAATGCGAACCTTTTTGTTCCGCCACGACTCTGATAATTGCAACAAAGACCGTTATTTATCGCCCGGCTCGCTCGCATTTTCCAGCAGAGTTCAGTCGAAACGATTACTTGTATGTTACCTTCGAACGTAAAAACGAATGTTTCAAACTATCCTGCCTACAATTGGGCAAAAAAAATCATTTTCCATTTTTCCTTAATTATATGATTGCTAAAATTATTAAACGGAGTTCTACTGTCTGTTTCATACTTTAAAATAATGAAACATGTAATATTTTTTTACGTCCGTTCCAGTTCTCATACTGAAGTAAGCTTACCTTTGCTCATAATTATTAACGATAATCAAATGAGTATTGCGACAAGTGGTCGAATTTTCGACCAAGAATCTCCCGTCCAAGTTTATTAATAAAAATTACTATTAATAATTATTATTAATAAATTATTATTGGTAACTATTATTAATAAATTATTAATATTAATTATTATTAATAAAAAGACGAATAACAATGAATTTATTGCGTCTTGATGTTTTCAATCAGGGATTCGAGCAAATGTAACGACACGACGTGATATTGGCAATTTTTATGAATCAATAATGGACAGTGCTCAGTATCGAACAATTAAACACATGGTCCACGCACTGGTGAGCATTATTGTGGTTTATTTTCCAATAATTATCGGCCGTCGGATCGCGTCGAAGAAGAAAGGGGAAATGAATGGTTCGAGCGCTCGTCGACGGGGGGAAGGCCTTTGAAATATATTTATCACGTGAAAAATCGCGGCTCATTCGTCATGCCCGGCGACGTGCGCGCGCTGAATTATCCTCGGTGTGGTCGTCATCATATGCCTGGCGATTTATCGCGCTCAACAATTACGAGAACACGCGATGCCGGCCGTAATTCTCGAGCGACAGCGATTACTCGCCGATCGTACGGTCCGTCAAATTCCACGTTGCAGGTCATTCAATGACATTCGCATGAAAATTACGACGGAAATGGAGAACATCTCGTCAAAGCTTTCAAAGAGTCTCAGCAATTCTCTCCCACGAAAATTCGTGGCCATCTGATCTCTAATTACTTCTTCCCGGATATTTTGAGTGAGCCAGAGGCAACGGTGTGATCGATTTGTCGTATGATCGATGACGTGTGTTTTCTTAAGCATTCATTACCTGCGTGTCGGGCAAATGTACTGTGCAAAGTCGTCAATTGTAGCTTCGCTCGGGAGTTTTTGGTACTTCATCGGTCGATCACGAGGAACGTCATTTTTCTGGGCAATCGTGCGTATCGTTGAGCACCGCTCGGCTTTTCCGCTGGCATTTCAGGACTCGATATTCCTGTGTTCCTTGGGCTATGTGAGAAGTGAGGAAGTCTCGAGGCATGTAGGCGTGTCATAGGTTGCCTTTATATAACATGTACAAAAGTAAAAGGAGGTAGGGGCTCGGTTGTATCTAACGTTCCCGGCTCTCGAAAGATCGACCCTGCACCGCTGAGAGTTTCGCGGCTTTTGAAGACGAATCTCATCGACCACGCTTGTATGATCGGCTGGAACAGTGTTCCTCCGCCGTTGGCAATCTGCCAGCAGGATCCATCTCGATAACACGGCTCCAACGGAAACCGAATGGAGACCGGAAATACCGTGCGGAGTAAAGCGATAAAAGAGCAATAGCGAGAAGAGAAATGTGAAGAGAAGTTTCAAAGTATCTTGTCTCTATATACGGACATTTTACGTTGAATCTTGAAAAAAGGACTTTTAAATGTTGACGATTACGAGGGATTATCGGGTAGTATTACGAATAGGAAAATGTGTAGGGGTATGTTAAGAATGTGGGTAAGAAAGAAGAAGCTGACCATAAAACTTAGGACACAAAGATGATGTAACACGGCTTGGGAGATGTATAAAAATGATCGAAGTCGGGCCAAGTGCATCGGTCGTAAGACCTCGGAAGATGAAATTCCGGGCTTTGCATAAGGAGGATTCCCTATGGATTCCCTACGGATTCCTCACGGTCTGGGGGCTTGCGAAATCAATCCTCTCACATGAGTCAGGAATTCCACGAGCTTCAGCAGGCAATTTTCATCGCCGCGGATGATCGTTGTTGTCATAAATCTTGCTCAGCTTTGCCAATTTCTGTCTAAGTCGTCGTAAGGCATACGGCAGAACCAAACATTGTATCAGTTAAGAACAAGTATTTCTAAAATGAAACTTAAAAACTTTGACAGAATAAAGAATTTGTTTGGTTAAGTAATAAACAGAAATCTTTCAAATCTCGACGTAGAATTGGACAAAGGAAATGTTCTTATTGCGAACGTCTAGGGGTGGTGATTCGAGTTTCATTCTCATTCATCCTGCATTGCTTGCAAGTAATCCAACATTAAGGTGACTCGGCGTTCCTGGCCACTAAAGTTCAATTACCGAACTCAATCGGCCCAGCGGGCAAAAAGTTCCCGGTTATAAAGCAATCTTAAGAGTTCGCGCTTAGCGATGCTATCGAAACTTTCGATATAAGGTAAGTTTCAGTAGACGTTGGAAACAGGTGGACAGTTGAATAAAGAAGAAAAAGATTTGAAAAGACAAAGGAAGGAAATGTCCTTTCATTACGCGCAAATATACGAGCCTAATTAATACAGATTTCAACGAATTTTGCATGGAGTTTAGAGGATGCGTCGGATTAAGCAAATTCGTATTTCAATGGGGCGTACTACTTGTGAAATTGTGTAGGAAAAATGGGTCGTTCTCAGTATTTGATTTGCCTTCAAGTTTTCATGCATGGAAGCACGATGAATGCGTCAACATGGATGCACTCTGAACTCTGCATATTTCGGCGGCAGGAACGAGAGCACTTACGTCACTTTATGGTAAGCAAATGCAATTAGAGTACTCTTAATAGTTAACTCATGCTTGGTTCTTAATGTTTCAGGCAAACATTTCTATCCGCCCTGCTGACTACGCTTTCGGAATATTGTCATAAATTTTCGAAAGCAAAACTAACAACTCATGTAAAGATCCGAATAGACACGACTCGTTCTTTAGTAATTGTCGAATGAAAAAGTCCGAATCTTCGTACGAATTGCATAGACGTGAATGGAACTGCATAGACGGAATCGAAGTAGAAGACGTAATCGGTCGGTGTGTAGGACTCGAATTTTGAACAGCTACAAGCTACCGGGAATCTTCTGTTCATTAAGCTGCACTTACCGGCTCTTGGATATTCCGCAGCCGACATTATCGCAGTACCCATTTAAGACTCACGTGCCGCGCGCACTTCGTACTATGACTTCTCCCCCTACACTTCTGTTTGCATTTTCGTGGGATTACGACTTTCGTACACGATCGTATGCACATAATTGCAGCGTACGGCAGTGGAATTAACGTTCCTATGCTGCGAATCCACAGGCACATACGTGTCTTGTCTGTACGTGTGAATGCGGCTATTTCAATGAACATGCTCGGCTAGGTACTTGTCGATTCTGCAAAGGGGAACGCTTTGCCCCGATTAAATTCTTCAACTTGCATTCCATCCCTTCCATCCTTATCGCTTTTTCGCAAAATCCCTTTTCGGTATCATTACTACCTTTCCTAATTCCTTTCTTTCCTCGCCGATGACCGTATGGGTTATGCACAGTGAAGCAATCGTGAAATACAAACATCGCGTTTTCTTCATGAAACGAGCAAAATTTCCAACGTCAAAGAAACTTAGGACATGATGCAAAGGCATGGTTTCCAGGCTAACGCGTGTGTTTTAGTTCATTTAACGAAAAACAATACCGAGCCATAAAAGAGAATTTTTCTATTGTTTTTCCTGTCTCCGTGTATTTATGAATTTGCCTTTCGTGCACGAGTGCAGTAAATGCGCGTGTTTGCTCAAAAGTACAGTCATTGTGTGAAATCGTCAGCGATGCGTTGCTGAGCGAATGCAGAATTATTTCGGTTTCGGGCTACGCGGGAACAATGAATTATCGTAAGTATACTTTACCGGGGCTTTGTCTGGCCATTTTCTCTATGAGTGAGCGCGCTCATTCTGCAATGCCGCTGGAATTAACCGAACCTTTCTGCTGTTAATAATTATTCATCGTAAAGCAAACACATGCACTCGACCATACAAAATGTACTACGCAATTGGCTTCAATTTCTTCACTAATATTGAACGAATAATGCAGACGCAGTATCATTTGAAAACAATACTATATAAACTCCGAGGAAATTTTCCTTAAATCATGTTAGTGGACTCACTAAAGTTTTAGTAGCATTACTGTATAATTCTGCTTGAAATTGCGATCTGTTAAACCTTTAATTCGCATTATTTCGATTGAATCCACAGTTACCTGTATGAGTCACATGTACATCCAGTTAAAATGGAAATTAATCTTGTCTAATCCGATTAGTTTCATTTGCTTTCAAATATGAAATCGCCGAGTAATATACGCGCGAAATCAATTACTCGATAATATTTCCTTTCATATATGTAATATTACTAATGGTCAGTACCATTCGGGACGGTGGTGTTTAACCGAGGGACATTGGTGTAATAATTTCTATTTCCTAAACCGAGAAAGCTTTCGGCCTGGCGCAGACGAAAATGCAGGGGAAAGCTAGGATACCGGCGTTCGCCAATTCGGTTTTATTCTCCGGCGAAAATTTCAATGCAAAATCGCAGCACTCCTTTCCATTCTGGAAGGGCACTTTTCTTCCGCGGCGGAAAGAGCTTCTTGGAAATGGTGGTTGCACGCAAGGAAAATCCAACCGGAAAACAATCCGCGAAATCGACGAATTTACTCGGCTGTGTTGCGCCACAGCGATGCATTCGAGATTCCTTGAAAGATTCGCCATTCTCTGTCCCTTAGTCTGTCAATACATGTTCCTGAAAATGGAACTATCTGGTATTCCACCTTATTCGGCCTATTCGCCGTCCTTTGTACTTCAACCCATTGACAGTTTATGTAGCTATTTCTCAAGGTGAAATAAGGCTGAGTAAATTTATTACTCACAATGTCTAGCGTGAAAAAAAACAGAAAACAAGGTAATCTTTGTTTCAAAGTCTTTGAGAAGAATCAATGGAAATGTCGATTACGTTTTCACAGTAAATTGCGATCAGTAATATTAATAAAGTAATAGTATTGTATTTTGGTGAATTTTGTTAAAAAATCCTTGACATAATCAGTATCGATCAATGGAATTTCATTAACAGATTTCCAATTTATTCCGCTCAAGGTTTTCCTTTTTCTGAACGGCTTAACGAAACCTATAATTACGAGTAGAAGATTACCCATTTGTATTTAGTAGGATTTAAATGCAATTTCTAGTAGCATGGCACAGGCAAACAAGATTCCACTATACCGTACTTCCTGTGTTCTTTTTGTAAGTTAACAAGTAAATTAGCGCATAACACTGTTCCTAAATACTCTTTACTTTATCAACCAATGACCGGATATTTTTGAAAATTTTTACAATAATCACGTGCTACCGTTTCCTTTAGCGAATTTAATGAGATATCCGGTCGTAATTGCTGACTATTTGTTCGTTGAAAGTATATACTTTACCTTTTGACGACACTGTCTGCGTAAGTTATGATTCAAAGGCCTGTCGTTAATAGTGTCGCAGTGCCTCTTAATCATCCTTATGTGTCTGTTCTCATGGTGAAAGTTTGCTTATGCCGTGGCCTACGTCCCCCTTTCGACTTCCAAGAGGTTCGGTCTTTCCGAGTGGAAAACCCTGTGCGTGTGTCGCGGCGCGTGAAAAGACACGATGATTACGCTGGAAAGCCTGCAGATGGGCCGTCTTCCTGCCGCGGAAAGCTGCATAAATTATCGCAAAGAAATACCGCGAAACGCAGAGAGGAGCCAGCGCGAGAGATCCTTTTCAGGGCTCTACGCGATGCACAAAGTGGTCGCTTTCAGGACCCGTCGTCTTGTCACCCAATGAAATTTCAAGTAGTAGTTTCCTTAAAGGACGAAACGCTGAAAAATTCATCCCGCACTCTCGCGTGAACTTAAACGACCTACAATTTCGTCCTTTACGCGATCATTCGGCGCACCACTGTTCCACCAGATCTGAATTACAATCTGTTTCAAGGATTCATCGAAGTATGGATAAAACGACGGGACGATGAAAGAAGTGCAAATGAAATGACGCCGCGAGGCGTGAGATTTTCAAGAATTTCCTCATCAAAGGATCGCCGTTTCGATTCACTCGGATCCCGGGTATCGTTCGTTCTTGATTGGCCGCGCTTATCGGCTATCTCGATTCGGTATTGCAAAGGTAAAATTCTGTGTAATTACGGCGTCGTTATTCGAGCGACAGTAGGCTCTTTTTCTCTCATCGTAGCGTATAATGGTTTGGGAAATTTTAACGTCGTCTCTGTGCGACCGCCAACAAAAGAATTGGAACGTGCTCCAGTTCCCTTCGCGTCCTGTTTACCGAGACAAAAGGACGTATAAACGTTCATCTACAGAGGCACAATATCTCGGTTTCGTCGATGATGTACACTCTCGGAGGTCAATTCAGTGTCTTGTGTCCTGTAAATGAACGGTCAGCCAAATTAAGAGAGCCTTTTCATCTCAATTTTTCGCAACCACAGAGCAGTTACCTCGTAGAGCAATTATAATAATTACAGTAATCACTGCCGCTTCGCCGCAGACGTTGATTATATTTGCAAATTTTATTTAATCATTCCGTGATAATGCGATATGAAACGAATATTTGCAAAAATAAAGCCCTACGTTCGTAATTAAAATCGGTAGAAATCAACGTGTATATCCCGATGAAAAATATTTTGAAGACCTTCATCATTAATACCAGCATGGATTATCGTAATAATAATTCACAGAGAATAAAAACGCATAATTCTCCCTTCATTATCATGTTCCCATACTCATATTGAAATACACATGGTCAAGGACATCGTGCGATTGCATTAATGTTATCCTTCCGAGAGGCAAATTACGTTTTGGCATTACCGTGCTCCAGTTACGATACATTTCCCGGAACTGAGTGAAATTCTTGGATGTTTGGTCACGAGATGGTTAAGGCAACCGTTGTTATAGATACATAGACAGCGGATAATGGAATTATAAAACGGCTAGGCAAACATGCATGTGTGTACTTTGTATTTGAGTGGTACAAAGCCCCCACGACTGGACCTCGTCATGTCGTCGGTTCTTTTTGCTTTCTTTTCATTCCTCCCGGTCTCTGGTACGTCCGGCTGGCCCTCCACTTCCTAATATTCCCCGACCATACGTGGAAAATAAACACACAGTGCCCTGGCTAAAACGTGTCCAGTGTCGTGTATCTGCCCGCGGAAACTCTCCATGGAAATTTGCCCAGCACTTCAGCTTCGTACTCTCCGCTGCCTCGGCCTTGTGTCCTTCTGAATGCATCTCATGTTGCTGAAACGAAGGGCACTTTCTTCCGACCCGGCTTCGAGTTAATATCTTCCGCGTGGCATCACTGCGTTCCGTGTGTTTGGCCAAAGAAATTCCGCCAGGTGTCCCAGCCCCGAAAGCTCAACGTTTCTCTTCGTAGATTAGCAATGGTTTAAATGCAGAAAAGCAACGTCCCATATCTACAACATATTTCTAAAATTGTATTAAAATTCTGAAAACTGCCATTAACGACGTTTATTAGAAACAAAATGTACACCGCACGTAGCCCATGAAATATGTCTTACGCAAAATTGTAAGATAGACATTTGGTATTGATTTTATATGCTTTTCTACTGTCTTCGTAGATTCGAAAAATTCGACCATACAAACTTGATATTACCTATTTATTGTTTGTAGAATAGACTCATCGAATGTCTTTATTAGAAACAATATCCATGTCACAGGTATGTTGATTAAATCTGTATTACATTTCGGATTTATGTCTCGTTTCGGTGATACGGTCGGGTGGAGGGGAGGGGTTACGATTAATTTTCGGCGCTGCCTCTATTGCTTTTTTTACGTTAAATAGAGTATGAACGTATGTACACTTACTTTGGTACCTAAGCGCCGTTGGATTACTTGCATGTTGCACCTTTGTGACTACATCATCGGTGTTTAAGGGATGTCACGAACAGCAGCCACGTCTCCCTCGACAAGGGGAAACTCGAGAGCACTCCGGAATCGATCTTTCAAACTCGGAGATGACTTTCGCCATGTGTAAGGACCGATAGAATTCACCGACGACCTACGATATTGGTAAACACCCAATGGTCCGGAATTATAAGACCTGGAATTCCAATCCAATTCCACGTAAAATATTGTCCAGGATCGTTGCAGCAATAAACCGTCACTCGACGGTAAAGAAAAATGTACGAAAATATTCACGTAATTTCATTTTAATATCGTGACGTTTAAAATATTAAGTTTGATCAGTAATTAAAATTCATGGCAGTTTTATGATAATTGCAAACAATTTTCGTTTACTCAAGTGTGTCGTAAGTTACTTAACGTGTACTTCATAGTTTTTGTTTGATTAATTATATTGTTTGCGTCGAAATTCGTTAGGCATTGTGACGCGAGTGTGAGAAGGAGATGAGTCCGGTGTTACGAAAACGCAGAGGGAATCACGAGAAACCTGGCTGACGGAACAGCAGACGGATAACAGACTGACGCTTCGTTATGCCTGAACAATGACTATACCTACGGTGCTCGTGGCGTTGAATTATTTATGCAATTAGGCGTCATCGTTCTCATGCATAGCTCGTCCGACGGCTGGAAATGTATGCCAGTTATCACCTGGCTCTCACGAAACATTACTACCGTTGACCTTGACCCTGTTATTGCCTTAGCGATCAGTTTATCATGATAACAAAATCGAGCCTTTGCGAATAAACGTTTTGCAACGACTCATTGAAAATTTATTCACCGATCACGTAGAACATTTTGGCTAACGCACAAATTTACTTGACTCTAATTGGTAATTAGTTAGACGGGGCGAAGGCAAGCGCGAAGAAAGAGTTAATTGAAATAAAAGGCACGACGAGAGAACGGATCTATTCTGTAAACGGATATTAAAGAAATGTCGGAGGAAGGTTCGTTCGGAAGGGCTTAAGAGCTAAAAGATACGTTCGACGAAGAAATGGCGGAAACTTTTCCTATTTTAAACTAACTTTCCTCGACGGTACTCGCATTCGCACCTTCTTTTCCTCGGGCCCCATTTCCCCCTGGCACGTCTATCGCTATTCATTACCTATCTTCCTCTCGTTTTGCCATTTTTTATTTCCCTTCTGTCTCTCTCTGATCCTGGTCGTTACGGCTGATTGTCTTTCCCTTCGTGTCTATCGTAGATCGTTCGGTAGTAAAGACCTCGTACGTACCATAACTCGTTTCGGCAGTCGCTGGAATCGAGCGCCATCGATTTATTATCTTTCCTCCCTCGTGGCGGAGGATCTTCGGGCTCTTTCTTACCTTCCTCCTGCGTGGCCGGCAAAGAGGGAGAGGGCTTTCTCCCGCGGGTGTGGGCGGAGGACGAAAGGTACGGGTCTTTAAGTACGTGACCGGTGATTTCTGTGAATTATGCCTCGTTCGTTTTCTCGTTTCGCCCGCTGAGGTGCCGGGTAATCGACCGTCACGCTACTTCGCGTTTCGAAAATCGTTCGCGCTCATTTACAAATGCTATGTTTATTCGGCCCCGTTGTGAAACAGCCAGGTAGGAAGGACCATTGCCGTTTTCGCCTCGTTAAACGTCGTAATTGCACTTTCGGACGACTGTATCAATTGCAATGCCTTCCCGTGCCGCTTTCGCTTGTTCTCCATTCAAATTAATCGCCCTCTCAAAGCACAAAGACTGCAAAGATTTCTGCACCGTATGTTTCCTTCTTTTCTAGCCAAAATACTGACTTTCTTTCGTTTACCAATCTGAGGCTCGTTTCTGTACGATGTAATTCGTCGTTATTTGCAGAAATGTTTGCTTTCTTCGTTAAAATTGGAGAAAACGGGGAATAGAATGCTCGCAGACGACAACTTCTGTACCTTCGTTTTGTTGGCTAAAGAACGTGAAACCTCCCCCTCCCCCTCCCTCTGGTCCCCTAATAGCGAGATCCTTCCGGAGCCGTATTACGCTCGTGAAAAATTCACAGTCTCTAAAAGCACGGGCCATTCGAGCCCCCGCTGCCGTCGATCGTCTCGTATGCTCCTCGCGTGTCACCCCCTACGGAAGATCCGCATTTCCATAAGAGCCTACATCCGTGGCCAGCCCGCTATCTGTTCCCCTATGAACTCCTTCCACGTTTTTACCCATGCCAGCTCCACGTCGTTTGCGACACAGACAACCGTTATCCCTTATCGCTAAACTACTGCACCGCTGTGACGTGCTGAATAATTTTGTCGACAAAACTATTCGCGTAAAATCTTTTAAACACATGTGACACACCTTTCCCGCGAAAATTTTTACCTAAGAATATTGGTACATTGTGCTGAGCGAAGATAATGACGGAAATTTTTTTGCACTCTTTGATACCGGTCTCTGAATATATTGCTCTTCATTTGTGAAATACGTTTCCGATTTTCTGAGTCATCGTGGATGTGCTACATTCTGTTTGGCTGAAACTGTAAAGCATCGACGTGCATCGTACGTCAAATGCGATTGCTTCAGGTCTTGAATGCGGAGAATAGATTACTAAAAACGTGAATGTTGCTCGTCATTAATATCACAGAGATCGGGATCGGATTTTCTACGTAATGAAACGACGCCGTTAAAACCACGGGAATATGAAACAATATAAACTTTTACCGCGTTTAATGAAATTCGTACGATGTGACGAAGCAAAATGCAATAACGGTCTTCCTTCAACTTTGCGCTCCCGGCTCTTACGGTGTGACTTTCTCATGGCAACGGTGCGAGAAAATCCGTTTGCCCGGAAGGTAAAAAAAAAAAGGACAATTTTTGTCACCCGCGCGACTTTTTCCTGTACTCTTCTCCTATCTAATCTCGAATTTTCCGTTCGACGGCAAACGTTTCCAGCGCTGAATGACACGAAACGAGTTTAATTCATTTCGCGTACGCGAATGGAACGGCAGCAGTTTTGACACGAAATTCGATTTCTAGAGTTTCAAATACACCCGCGATTGCTATCCCGATAAAGACGGATCGTGTTTTACGGGCGACGCTTGTTGGCGATTTAGTTGTAAGATCGCATCCGTGGTCGTCAGTTTTCTTACTTCAAAGATGAAAGAACGAACTCCTGTTTCGTTGGTTTATTTCTCGCCGTAAACTTCGCTCGTCATCTATTTATACCGGTGCATCTGTGTCACGAATTTCAAGCGATTTCCACGGAACCCAGAGTACTTTCTAAACGCGTTGCCCGATATATTTCAGTGGGCCACAGGGCGGCGGGGGGGGGGGGGGGGGGAGGGGACGATCTTTTCTCGGCTTCCTCGTTACGCTTGCGCGCGTATAATCGACTTCTCCGAGTACCGAGAACGTACGCGTTAGCAGATTTACGACGTACGCGTATTTCATCTCGGTGTATCTACTCCCCGACCTCGGGATATTTATTATGCAAAAAATGGGGACCTTTTTTGCCGTGATGGGGGCGGGAGGTAGGGGCGGCGTACTTAAATCTGCATATTTGCCGAAACATATGGGAAAAATAATTTCCCGCGATGGCGAATGATACATTGCCCACTCTCGGCACTCGTTTTTCCATTTAACTACGTTCCAGCTGTGTTCGGAGCAGAACTTTCTTCACGTTTCGCAAGATTCCACGTCCACGGTCTTTGTGCCCTTAAATTATTCATTGCATTGGAAACTCCGCTGTTCTTGGGAACAACTTTATTGACCTACCATCGAAAGTTTTCGCGACGCTCAACAAATCACGAGAGATCTAGGTGGCACAGCCGATGTTTGATTTTGCATTCGTTTCATGAAGTGCGAATACGATTGGATTAGTCCCGTGCAGAATATCTCACGTTTCGCCAATGTGCCGTCTTTTATTTCCATTCGTCGGCCATTCTGTTTGTACTTTGCCTTAAATATTGAGAGACCTGCCGCACCCAAACGATCGGGCCAGCGCGGGAAGAGAAAAAGGCACAGAGGAAGGAGATTAAATAGGAACCGACCTAACGCTCGGCGAAGTCCGAGAGGCAACAGGGAGGAACACGGGGATCGATTATTTACGACCTTCCCCATCGGGACACTCCTGATTGCAACACGTCACAGATTAACTGCTCTCAAACGGTTCTGCCACTTCTCTTCCTCCTTTCATCCTTCTCCATACCCCTTTCCCATTTCTCCTACCCTCTACATTCTTCCCCTTTATCCTCGTCGCCGAGAAAACCTTTATCTCAACCCCACGTTTTTTGCACCACACATAATTCCGTGTTGGCATTTAATACCGTAGCTGATTACGGCGAAATTCAGACTTCAAAGAGATGTTGCATGGATCTAAATAAGACCGGACTGTAATCATGCATTTGGAAATATTAATTATCAGTTTTTACATGTGTAGCACATCGATTGTGTATAATAATTTCTTTAAGAATTCGATATGCTTTAAACGATGTACGGTAGAAAATTTTAATCAAGTTTATACGTTGCGCCGTTTCGTATAAATGAATACGTTTCATGGAGTTATTGTGGCTCATTCTTTTCTCTTCGAATTATCACGGAAACTTGCGATATTTAATTGTCCTTGGACGTTGCGTCTTTCGGCCTGTTCGGCCACGGAGTCGATTTATTTCCCGAGCGTATGTTACGTGCCGAAAGAGTAAAACGTGAACGGAGGAAAAAAGACAGAGACAGGGGGGGGGGGGATGAGAATGCGGGCGGTCGGGGCGGGTCCTGTCAAGATGATCTAGGATTTACGTTGTCTCTCGAGAAGTACGTGCGGTGGCACACGCTGCAACAGCCTGGCTTCTTCTCAGGTTCTTCTCATCTCGTCCTCCCGGGTCATGATCCTCTCCCGGTTGTAGCCTCGTAATCCAGCTTTTTCCCCTCTAACTCCGCGGACAATCGTTCGCGAAAATACTCCCCGTGGGAGAACTTCTTTAAGCGGGGATCCAACGTCATGGTTCCCCGGAAGAAGATTTTCATGCAGAAACATAAGAGCTCGCGCCAAGGAAATCAATTCTTTCGTTTTCCTTAAGTAAAAGCAGCTAATAACAAGCGAGTGGGTAGTGCTTTGTAGGAATTTTATCAGCGATGTTTCAATTCTCAAGATTGTATATATTACTGGAAAACTTTAGAAATGTGGAAATAAAAGAAAGGGACATGGACCGTTAATTTCCAGCGCCGACTATTTAATTGTATTTCAAAGTAGAGAAAGATACGGGTCGAAGGAATAAATCTTCCCAGTGGAGGTTCAATGAAGTTTTATATTTCAATCTTCATTAATTCTTTTCCGTGAAATTCCCACTTCCCATTTCCTATAGGCTCCAGGGATTTGGATACAAACTGAAGAAAAAAGTCTCTGTAGTTGCTTTCCGAGTTCGAACGAGTTGCAGTCTAAATAGTTTTCGTCGGCTTCTTTTTGCCTTTCAGTTAGCATTTTATCAACTCAGTTATCGTCCTGCGATCGAAATCGGTGAACAGCAATTACCGGACTTCGCGTGGTATTAAGTTTTTATATCAACACGTTTATTCGGATTACGCTGATGTGTGTGTATATATTTATAGAGAGAGATCTATAATTATTGTAAATACACGTAATATGGTCTTCGCAATTTCCATCGTTATCTTTAAGTTCCATGAACAGGACATTTTTACACCCATATGCACGTATAGGCACACATTCCAAGTTTGCCGCGAAGGCCGACACGCACACTCTTTATATACAGGTAAACGTTTCCTCTCGTAATCATATAAAAATTCTCTGCAATGGCGCATAGTGTTTTTGTACAAAAAATACTTATACATCGGTAGTAAGGCAATATAATATTACAAACAATTCATCGTCATGGTACTATATAATAATCTTACAATCAAGTACACGTTCGTGATAATAATAATATCGGCAGATAATGTAAAAGCAATGTCAGTCGTTTCAATAGAGTATACGCATACGTCAATAATTACGTCAATATCGAAAGTCGTGCGATTTTCAGTAACAGAAATTCAAGGAAAGGTTTCGTTTCGAGCCTGTACTAAAGGAATTTTAAATAAAAATTAATCAATTAAGTTTTCATTTACTTTGATATCACGCTGAAGGGTATTTTCTTCCGTTCTGTATTTAACGTTCTCTTACCGAAAATCGTTAACTTCGAATTCTGTACCTCGCAATGCAATATGCGTAACGAAGGGCGAACACAAAGCAGATAAATTTATAACTGATACACTCATAACAGGAGAATCGTCAGCGACGGTTATAACGGGATATGGGATTCGGTAGAGGAAAAGGTATTAAAAAATGTCACGGTAATCCTGGTGTGCGCAGGATAATCCCTGTGTCCTGCAGGATTCCCAGCAATTTTCGACGGCAACGAGCGCCGGATGGGTTCACTTTCTACGAAACGGAAAGATGGGTGGGAGGGGGGGGGGGTTGCAGCGATTTCCATTCACAAGTGCCTTTTGTTCGACGAAATTGCACGAGTATTGTAACATTTCGATTTTCCCAAAGCCCAATCGAGTGTTTGAGGGACGTGAAAAAAGTGCGGAAAAAATGCCAAAAAAGACTGCCAAGTTTTTTAGAAAGGTTTCAGCAATTACTTTTTCAAGTTCACTCCCGTAACGTGGAAAAATTTGGCGACACTGGAGGTGAAAGTAATGAAATATTTTTACGCTACGAAATAATTGGCAAAAATACCTACTGTCAAAAGATATTATTGCAAGACCTTAAAATCCTGCGTAGAAAGTTGAAGAATATGCTAAACAAAGTTTCGTCGTATACATATATTTTTAAAAGTTACTTGAACGGCTAAGAAAATGTTTCTGTACTTTATTTAACTTTTTCCAGCGCGTTCTTCGAGAAACTAATAACGGTATTATCTGAACGCTAGAACTGCGAAGCTTAAATTTTAACGTCCTACAGGTTCTTAATCCTTTAAGCGGGATGTGTGCGGTGACGCGTCAGTCAATACGGTTTCGTAACCAGTTTTAAAAGGTCCGCGCGGTCGAAAGAATAACATCGCGACATTGTCTTACGGGCAGAGACAATAGGAAGGCTGTTTTCTCGTGAAAAACATTTGTCGCGCGACATGTCGGGCTATATTATATTTCCATTGGTACTTTGTCGGGGGTAAAAAGTACGGTTCGTCGGCGCTGGCTGGAAATAAAAGCCCTCTGATCAAAATGAAACTCCTGGCCGTGGTTGAGGGCAATTTAATGTGGCTTTTATTCGCGCTCGGGAACCTCGCGTAAAACGAAACGGGAACGGCATATCTCACACACAGGCACGCACGTACGTGCGATAGGCGTAGGTGTGGGGGCCACAGGGCCAAAGGGCATTTCGGTATGCTCGGCTTTAATCTTGTATTACCGGGGGGCACAAACGAGGGGTTCCATTAATTCTTCCTTCGTGCCGCAACCGGGAAGTGATTAACTCTCGAGCGTACGAGATATACCTTGGCCGTCGACGGACAGGGAAAAAGGTTGCTACTTTTGCTCTTTAACGGCGGACCGACTAACTGGAAAAACGTCCACGTGCTTTCTTCTGATCCTCTCTATATGATCTATTAGCGCGGCACAGGGCGAGGAAAAATGCAAGTCAAAGGTTTTCCAAACTCTACTCGAGGAACTCGAGGAACGAATAAATAATTCGTTTGATCCAAGGTCCAAAGACTTTCTCTGGTCATGTTAGCCATATATATTTAGAACGGATTTACCGGGGTTTAAGCGATGAGATAAACTTTTTCTTGCGAACAAATCCGTGCAGTAATATTGCGCAGCACTTCGGCGGACAAGTATCGTTAAAGTTTTCATTAAGGCGGAATCGACGAATTGCTCTGATTATGTTAATCACGATAAAATTAATTATACTCCGCGATCCTCATTAAATATTCCCTCCGGGCAGAAGAGAACATTTCGTTTCCTTTCATCTGCCGGAGCTTTCTCATTACGATGGATTCCTATCGTAAGAACGAACGTCTTCAAATGGTCAAGTAATTGTACCCAATGATGACAAGCTCGTGTTAGCGGGGAATACTTTTTAAATAATGACGACAACGGAATATCTCGCCGACACTTTATAGACTTTTAGAGTATTGCATTACGGTATAATTAAGCGGGGAGATGTACCGTAATTAAAGCGATTTACATATTAATTAAATTTTCCATGCTACCGAGGAGAACGATTAATGAAATATCTGATATGACAATCAACGTCTACCTCATGAATTATCAGTCTGTTCAAACTTACCAGCAGTTTGTGCTCATCTTTTTGTCGTTATTTCATTTTTTAGTCGTTCCTTTTCATCCACATTTCAACATCCACGATATCCTTCCCTGTCTTTCATATGGGACAAAGCGCGGTACAGTAGCACACAAATAAGAAACACAACTTGATCTAAATGCAAAGGAGAAATAAAAAATTGCAAAGCTTACAATTGTTCAGGTTTGTCGAAATTTTTGTTATTAAACAAATAAACATCCCCATGAACAGGGCTTAAATTGCAGCAATTCGGCTAGACAATTAACATGTACTTTCTAAAATCTTCGTACTAGTGTTCGGCATATTTACTCACTCGAGGGAAGTACTTATTAAGCACTGTTCAAATAAACGTCTATTTGTTTAAACCAATTAGGTTCCCACGAAATTCTCATTCTTCCAAATTCTCTCAATTTATGCAACGTGTTACAGTCGCCACCAACCCTTCGCGAGCTACGACGATTCACATACATACACACAGAAGAAAGACATATTCACATATCTTATATTCAATTACGTACATGTATACATTATATATCTTGACTTTGTTGTATCTTAAGTTTAAACCGGTCACGTAATTATAATAATATACATATGCGTTCCCGTCGAAACGCCTTTTTACCAGATGCGAGGCCTATCGATGGACGCTTGCTGCGTCCCATTCACACACTGAAAAAATATCTGGGCCTGTACAACAGCAGGGTATATATGTATATCTTACAAAGGACAGCGGAGGGTTTGGGGCGAATGAGCGTATTCCTTTTCGAAAATGTTCCGTTTTTCCCTGACTAAGGAGGATCCTCATCGGGAATGCAAAAGAAGAGTATTACTTCGCGAGATGTGTTGCTTCGTGTAAAAGTTGCAGGCTGAGTTACATTAAAGTCGTGTAACTCAAACTTTTCATGGCTACGGCGCAACAACTACGCGACCCTTTATGTTTCTCGTTTTCCTTTTATTATCTGCGTAAGTTCATGTTCGATAGCGAATGTCGATAAGGAATACGGAAAACTCGCATGGCTCCTTGCCAATAAAAATTTCCACAGTCTGTGAGTAAGTATATATACAAAATGTACACTGTTCCTTTCGTCGTACGTCGGCCAATGCCACGGGGAATTATTTCTACGACATGTCGATACACGGCGATAAATGTACCACCTGTCGTTTACTTCTGCCGAGTCCGACTTCTTTTCTAATGACAACGGCGAAAGTAGGGAAGATGATAAGTTTCGAGAAGTGTCGAGTAACTTACTCCAAATTACTACCTGTCTTCCGTGAAACGTTACGCGACAAGTTTATCGTTCGCCAGAGAAGAGAAACTTTATTTTATAATACACATATATACATATTTTGCGCGAGTATCGTAATGAGACGTCCTGTTTGATTATCATTCGTAAAGTTCGTACGTGTTATATGTAACCCCTGTAATACAATATATATTGTATTGTATATTAGATCGAGTCATAAGTAACTTCTGATACGAATAATAGATTCTACTTAGCTGCATCGGAAGTTTCTTATGACTCGACCTAATAGAAGAAATTAAGATACAGTGAACGTTGTTTGAATTTTTCCCTGATGCAAGTAAAAACCATGACACGTTCAACAAGCATTCATTAACCGTGTGATCATTGTTTTACTATTAGACATATTCCTTTGGATTTTCTTTTCTCGGAGACACGCAGGACGTCTCATGTACGCATGTCTTATATCTCACTTAAATTATTTGAAATCCGTGTTGCACTGTCGCACGAGAGACTCATCGTACGGGGCAATTCGATATTTACAATATAATTATCTCCATGGGCTTTTCGTGAATTCTCGAATTCTCTTCGACGAATTCCTTTCTCATATCATCGTAGAATATCGTCGGTATAATGGAATGCACGGTATATTCGCGAGGACGAAGTGTCGACCTATCTTTTCGACGTGGCTCGCTTAAGAAAGATATACGTGGGCGAGATCGATCGTCGACCGAGATTGAAAACCAAAGGGAAAGAAACGAGGAACACGGGGAGGGGGGAGGCATGGAGACAACGAAGACCAATTGTCCGGATTAGCGATAATCGATCGGGAAGAATTCTGCGCGCTGATCCTTCGCGTTTTTCAGCAATCGTCGAAATGAACGACTCGTTTTAACGATCCCGCACATTTCCTCGCCGATAACCGTGTCTTTCGTCGGTGGAAGACGTTCGATTTTCCTCCCACTTTGCCCTCCAATTGCCCGTCATTTTTTCTTCGAAACTTCTCTCCCAGCGGGCCCAGATAATAACATCGTGGAATGATCTCAAACATATCTTTCATCCATATCTATTTCTGAGAAACACTTTTCCTTATCTCCTTAAAACTGTCCACCTTAATATCCATTCACATTTCTTATACGTTTGCTGTAATTACTCGCCGACGGAAAGCACGGTGTACTTATTCCTGCGTTATTTTTATCCGAATAAAATGTACGAGGACACATATAAACACATAAAAATTTTCGGTATGACGAAAGGATAATATCGAGTTTGTAATTTCCACGATTACGAATGGTCCGACGCTTCCGAGTCGGTAAGGAAGATCGCCGTAAGTATTCCTTCCTATTATCCCTCGTTTTCGGTGATCCTAATTTCCGATATATTTCATGAATTCCCTTTGGGGGGGAATTGGGGGAGGGGGGAGGGCTTTGACTGTCAGGTTCGTCATCGTCGAGATTCCGACGTGCTCGACGGTTTACCGTGGCAGAGTGTTCAAGGTTCGCGACGAACGGGGAGCCGAGCCGTGGAGGAAATCTTCAGGACGCGTCCATATCAGACGTAGTATTCGTTGACGTTGAGCGCGTCGGAATCCCGTCCCTATACGCAGCTTTCCTGCGTGGATATTAAGGGCGTGCGCACGGTGACGACTTCCCTCGCCGGATGATGCTGTTTCCCCGCTGCCATCGTCACCATCGTCGACTCCTGGAGGACGTTCCCCGGCGTCGAGAGGGCCACGACGCCGCAGGACGTTGCGCTCGTAACGTCGACCTTCGGGGGCCTGGCACTGTGGTCTATGCACGCGTAAACCGTCGCTTCCTTCGAGTAAGGTTTCCCCCCGACGATGACACCCAAGCCGCTGCCGTAGCTCGGCAATCCGCCGAGGTTCCCTAACTTCGTGTCCCCCAAACTCGCCAGGGTCGTCGGTCTCGCGAGGCACAGCTCCGCGTATGTCACCTCGCCTGATAACTGAAACGACGAGAAATCAAACCCATCGTTACGTACACAGAGGGCTAAGAATGTCCAAAAAAGTAGGAAATAAAGGTGTGTCGTTGTCATTGTTGTTACAGTTTCGGTTCAATTGATTGTAACATTAAGTACAGTTTCCTGTGTGTCTGTGGTTTATTGTAATTACGTACTTGTGTATTTTTATGTACTAAATGTACTTTTAAATGTAATTTTATGTACTAAATAATTGATTCACTTTTTCTACGTATATGGGAGTTAATAACTTTTGTCTGAAACAGAAGCTGCATCGGGTTCATTGCGGAACGAGAAGTTTTGATCGCATTACATTGAACTGGATGAAAGGAAGAGAGCTTGTAGTATCCTGTTATTTCAACTAGGAATTCGAAGTCTTCGGTAAACAGGGATTCGAATTGGCTCTGATTACGCAGACAAGAAGCATACGGAGATCAATTCGTGTTTACCGAAAAATCCAATTAATCAACGGTTCGTTATCACGAACGAATGTAAGTTATCACTTACACTGCCCGATTCATGGCTATTCGATTTGTCTGACAAACAAACGAAACTTTCTCCGAGTCTTAGACATCTTAAGTTCTTATTAATTTTGAAAAAGTCTAGCTTCTGTTCGAGCTTGTTAGCGAAATTAAACTTAATTTTATCAGCCTGTTAAATTGGTAAAACCGTAGAAGTTTTTCTTCTTTTATTTGTCAAAAATTACGCGAAAATGGAATTCCCCGATTCCGATTGGCTGAGGCAAGACTCTATTGAAACCCCGAAGAAGACCTCCGTTTTGCACGCAGATCGGAACTTTTTTCTGGTAGCGGTAGAGGAAGAGGGAAGGGGGAGAGAATGTTCGTTCTTCAGTGGGTCCCTTAGCTGCGAGAATCTCGGACGGTCGGTCGCCACCGGCGATAAATTGGATGTAAAATCGTAGGGAAACTTTCCGTCATGGTGTCGTCCGGCGGAATAATAAAACCAACGACCGACCCAAGGAAAGTCGATTTTACACAGGTAAAAGATGGACGGTTGTCGTCCTCTCAATTATTCCCTGGGAAAATGACATTTCCTGTATTTACCGAATTCATCTGCCTACTTTTCCAACAAATTGGAATTGTAATTTCCGATGAATTTTAAACCGAAGTGAAAAACGTTTAAGATTACGGATCACTCGACAGCTAAGAAAGCACGTATACTTCCTTACAATAGAACAACTGAACCCTTCTGCTTTTGCAAGATATTACAATTACACTCCAGACATTTATTCTTTTTCCCGAAGGGAAATGATTCCCGAAAAAACCTACCCCTCTCCATCTCTCTTCAAAATCTTCTATTTTCCCACGAAATACGCTTTTCTCTCTTCCCTTCCTGCGGAGTCCGTCATTATTGTCCCCTCTTTGTCTACCTTTTCATTGATTTGAACTTAAAGCCTTGCAGTTCAAAGGGGTTGGACGGTGAAAATCCTTCTTCCGTAGAACCAGGGAATAAAGCTTCGATCACGGAGCGTTGCGCGAGGTAACATTATAAAGGGGGGAAAGGGGTTCGGGACAAAGGTTTCCGCGAGAAACAGGAGAGAAGCTCTGCGTGGCTGTTAAGTGAAGAGCCCAGTCGTAGGGACTTGCATAGGCGGAATGCCCGAGGAAATCTCGCGAGCTTAGCTGCAAATGAACGTTACTCCTCGGACCTTGCGCGCATCGAAACTTTCCGAAAGGTGCTCGCAATGTTCCCCAATGGATACGGTTATTCGGCGCGGGGGGCACTGTAGGACTTTCGTGGATCGAAATCACCCGAAAACTTTCCTATCCCCTACCCCTGTCCCCCTGGCCGAAAGCTGCAGCGAAAGACTGCTTTCTATTACGCCGTCGCTTAAGACTTTCCCGGAAAAACCTTCAATTTCACTAGCTGCCTCTTAGCACGGCACAGAGAGGTTTTGCACAAATTTTTTCTAAAGCGTTTTTCCTCTTTTTACCCGGACGAATGAGAAGATTACCCTTCCCGGCATGAAAAAGCCGGCTTACTCACTGTTCTAGTTAACCTTTCCGCATTTTCTTTACCTCTTATCATTAATTTTGCCCGAAAGGATTTATACTGTTTTCCTTTATATTTTATTATGCAGACTTTCTATCTGGATGTAACTAAGCTTTCTTGTTATTCGCTTAATGCTAACATAATACAAAGCCAAAATCGATACAGGAAAGAAACGAATAGCAACGAATCTACCGGAAATTCGTATTTATCGATGAAAATTGGAAATTTGCCCTGTGGCCGGATGGATTTAATCAAACCGAAGATGGACACAGTTGATTGCTTGTGAAATCTATCGAAATGAGAAATACCTTTTCCGACTCTTTTGAAATAATGCAAATTTTACGGCGAAACAAATTTTGTATGACGCAGTATTTTAGTACGACAAATGTTTAGATAAGTTGTTTCATTTGAATCCCCTTCATTCTGAGGAATAAGTCATCTTTTTACTCACTGGTAGGGTTGGATAATTGTTGTACTCGCTGTACGCCGGAAGTCCTTGAACGTGGTTCGTTTGTTGTCCCGGAACTGTCGATGGTGGAAGCCCATCAGGTGTGTTTTGCGTCGCCAAAGGTGTTCCCGATGTCGAACCGGTCAGTTGATAATCTGAATCTTTCATTAAAAACACAGAACTAAGGACATGACCTTCTACCTCGGTAGAAAGGTCTCATTTTTCACATGACAAGCTTGTGGAAAATTCAAAACAAGCGGCACACTCTCAGCATTCTAATATTATCTACATACATTCTACGTTAAAAAATATCTACGTAAAAGTAGGTAAAAGTCTTGGATACAAAGGCCAGTTTTAGAAATGACTTTCTTCTTGTCAAATTTTCGACAATCACAGTACTATCCTTCGTTAGGCTCTAACTCTGATTGAAAATTTTGTTTTATTTCGTATGTTCTTTGTTATTGAACGAATTGCTGGACTTGTTGAATTCAATTTGCTGCTGACATTTACCTTTATTCGTCGGCACGACATCGGGATTTCTGTCGTCAGCGTCGTAAAGGTCCTCGGAGCTTGGAGCTGTGCCTTTTTTTAGAGGTAGATCGCCCGGCCTCTGTGCTCGTCTTTCGCTTCTGACTTTGAGTGCCGCGAGGATCGCCACGGTGACTAAAAGCAGCGCTGTTACCACGCCAATCAAACCACCCAGCAGCGGTGTAATTTCGAAGGGTACCTGAGTACCTGTGAACAGAACCCGTACTGCTCTCGTGCAAGTATGTCGGAACTAGGTCGTCGCTTGTTTCAAGCATTCCGCTAACCAATGGGAAAATAATTCAATCATTGTTCACCGCAGACACTTATTGGACTGGGTCAAGGATCCCGACATGTTCCACATTAAAATACGACTAACTGCGACAAAAACAATTCTCATGTTATATTACTTCTATTCTGATTGCCTGTTGCATGGATTGCGGAATATTACGTGCCTTTGTTTGTATGTTTATTTAACTTTAGGTATTCTTTTTTAGATTTGTTATCATGAGAAGTAATGCGCATTCTACTTACGACGGACTGTATATTTGTTTATTAAAGCTTCCTTTTTCCACTTCTCGAGCTTCTTTTTGCTAAACCCTGTGACACCAATTCCTTTTTATACTATATTAAAAAGCTACATCGTTTATCTTCTAAGGCTCCATAAAACTGAACCTTTGAGAGCAGGTCTTTTCTTTAACGGCTCGTTGTGATGTACACTTCATTAAGGAAATCCCCTCCGTTTATCTAGGGAAACATCTTTATTTTTCGCAATTTACATAATGCCCCCTAGATTAAAAGGTGGAATGTACAGTTTTATGGCTTTGGGGTACCGAACATTACTCATAGCACGAGGAAATGTCATTTTACGTTGATGAAATTGTATCGTTTAACTGACTGAAATGATGAAAGTTAATGTCTTAAATGATTTATGAAATATACACACCATACACATTTAAAATCAACTGCTGCGAAGGCACTGTAGTTTGCAAATTTTGATACTTCGAACATAAGGAAGATCGTTGGGTCGAATGAAGGGTATAAAATAAGAACAGAATATCGTAGGAAATGGAAATGCAGCGAAGAATATCTTGCGGAAAACATGGCCGAGGTAATTGGAAAATTTTAATAAAACCACACATCAAGGATATCGATTTTCATTGGCCCAAATCGCACGGGGCGAACCATCCGAGAACGATTTTCCCTTTAAATTTGTTCGATATACACGGAGAACGGAATTTATTCCGCTCGCAGCAGGATTCTGGGCATAGCTGGAAATCACTTGTTGTCAGAAATGTGATGAAGTGGGACGAACAATTTATTATTAAACGTTGATTGACGTGGATATGTATGTATATATTTACGCCTGTCAAAACTTTCTACTGCAGTCGAGGAAATTTGTTCGACCTGCTTTAATTGCCACCGTCTAAATTATTCAATGACTCAGGTGTTACGAAATTCTTACTAGAATAACTCGAATTACAGGAGAAATTTTTGAATGCCTATTTTTTCGGGCATTGAAGGCATTTTTCTTCATTATTCCCGGGATTTCGGTACGTTTTGATGATTCCGAAAAATAGTATTTCTAGCGCAACTTACCAGTCTGTTTCTCGGCGACTTTAAGGGTAAACCCCTCGAGGAGTGTTGGATCGCTCCTGCCCTTGGCATTTACCGCGTAAAGGATCATATTGAGAACCTTGCCAGCTTCCAAATTCTGCACGGTAAATGCGGCGTTGTCTCTCGAGGTGACGTTCGCCTGCAGGATTCCTGTGTGCTGATCGAATACCTCGAGAAGGAAGTACTGGGGCTGGCCCCCGTCAAAGCCTGCGATGCACTCGACCGATAGAGAATCGGTCGTCTGATTCGTCAGATTGCAGCTCGACGGAGGTTCGGGCTTCCCTGTGAATCAAACCAGCAAAGCACTTACACTCCCCTGCGCGAAATGAATTATTCGCGTCGAACAGTCAAAACGATATTCCATGTACTTGCGTAAAACTTTCTCATCTCTTTTAACAATACGTTACAGAGAACCGCAAGCATAAGGAACCTATTTAACCATTTATACGTCACTGCGTCTGTTCTTTGAGAAACTTCGAAAAATTCCCGGCGAACGCACAAAGACGCTCGTACGGAAATACTCCTGTGGCATTTCGAGCCTGCTAATTCGCCTTTCGAATAATTCATAGGCCGGTACGGCGGGGAGTGCTTGTGGCGTTCTGTACGTCAATTCTCCGGGGTACAAGAATTTTTGAAGCCCTCCGAGTCGTCTACAGACAGACGTGGGTTGGGGGGAGGGGAGGGGTAACGTACCCGCGGGTATGATGTGAAATATGCACGCGTTCTTCTGCTGACCGGCCGCGTTGCTGGCCCAGCATAGAACCGTGCCGTAGTCCATTTCCGTGACCGGCCTGTACGTGAGGACGCTCAAACTCCGGCGCGTGGAGTTCTGATAACGTGCCTGGGGCACGTCGACCATCTCCTCGGTGCTGTTGAAGGCCCACCGGAAGCTGTCGGGCGCCGGATACGAATCCACTCGGCAAATCACCTTGGCGTCCTCGTGACGAGCCACACCGTAAATGCGCTTCTGCTCGGCCACGCAGATCGGCTTATCTGCAAAGATACAAAGCAAATGCGTCAGGGCTAATCTCAAAGAAACAATCGTCATTGCCTAATTCGTGACTACGGCAACGATCTATCGCCCTTTGGATTTGTTGTTCCACGTACTCGTGTCGGGCAGTACGTTGTTATTTTAATGTACATCGCTCAACAAGTGGCGTTCGTTCAACGATGTAAACCAACGTGCAAGCTGCTGGTTAATCTAACAATTGACAGTTAATAATCAAGTATTCATCTCCAACGACAGAAATTTTATACAACTTAAACTATTCTTTTGTCATTTGAAAGAGTGTCATGTCGTAGAAAATTTCGGCGAGTTCTCCGAATGGACACGCGTGTCCCCTTTGTCATCGTTTTTAATGAAATTTCCACCTGAGCCAATGGCCCATTGTACAGTCTTTGGCGCGCATACGGGACGAAATTTATCGTCGGCCGAAACGAAGAAATAAAGAATGATTTCCATACACAGTGTGGCTGAAAGACAGGACGGTGGGGGGGCAGTGAGATTTCGCTGCCAGGGGTAAAATAAGAGGAGAAAAAACATTGGGGTTAAAGAGAATCATCGGCCAACATTTTACGCGCATTTATTAAAACTGGCAGAAAGGGTGGCATGAAGTGGAATGACCATGGACCGGGGTTTTCCAGCCGGGGAAGATCGATGGGTATTATTCGCTCGCCAGCGAGAATAGTTTCGCCATTTTTCGCGGTGGTCGGCGTGACGGGGGGGAGGGTGGAGGGTGGAGGAAGGCAGATGGGGCGGGAGGGAGAAGGGCCGTGGACGCAATTCGTCGGTTTGGAATAATTCGTCAGTTTGCTCGCGGGATCGTTCTATTTTTTCCGTCTCCCCCATCCCCCGTCGCCCCGCGTTTCACGCTCATCCGCTTTTTCGTCATTGAGCTTTTAACAAATGACAGGGCGACTTTTCGTCACCGGACGTTTCGACTCTTTGACACCCCTGTTGTTCCGACACGGTTTTCATGGCACCGTGGATAAATATTCTAATATCCGCGTGAGCAATCTCAACGAGATGCGATTTCTTTCATCGACCCGAGATTTAAGTTTTTCTCTATGTAACGTTAATTTCAAATTTACACTGTCTTGTACAGAATGGAAAATTAAAGGTGGTTCAAGCTAATATTTCTAAAACTGAACGACATGTGAAATTTTTATTTTCCATCGATTGATTAATATTTTTCCAAGCACTGTGGTTAGTCATTCCAAGAACATCTTGATTTTTAGTTTCAGAAATATTAGCTTCTAACGTCTTGAATTTTTCACCCTGTATATAAAATTATGTGTAACTTATTTATTCAATATTATAAGCAGAGCCTAAAAATTATATTTTTTTCATTTTGACATGAAGATAACAAAGTGATTAACGAAAGGGTTTTTTACTTTTGATCAGAGTATACTTACACATGACTTTCAGCTCGACAATGTTACTTTCCCGATCTCCCTCGACATTGCTAGCTGTGCAACTGTAATTTCCGCCCTGTGCCCGGCTGACCTTACGCAAAGCCACGCTGTATTGTTGGACTATTACACCGTTCTTCGCATCGTTTTGCACTATGTTGCCCTGGAAAGGTTCACAAAAGCTTGATTACGTGGGAAACAAAGATACAGTATGGCGAAGCACGCAGAAAGTAGTTTATAAACTAACACAAACATTTACTGCCAACCAGTTCTACGTAATTAAATTCACAGAACATCATGACTGTCTTGATATTTATCTTATACTGAAGTATTAAGTGTACTTTGAATTACTTTCAGTAGATACTCAATGAAATATCTCGTGTTTGACTTGATTGAAACTTGTTAATTTTATCGAAAGATATTTCAACTACTAAAAGAATAATCATTGGCAATAATATCCAAAATTTGTCTTAGGAAACAGAAAGTGAGACGTAGGTATAAAAGTCTACAGTATGGGGAAAAGATAACAGGAAGGCGAAATAAAAGAAAGAAGGGGTGAAGGCTCAACGTTATAGGAAAGAAGAGAAGAACGTATAATGAGAGCTTTAGGGTAGATAAGATCGGCGTAAGAAGAGCAGCGCCGGTTTCAAAGGGCAAAGAGACGTATGAAGGGGTTGAAAACTATAAAGATCTAGCTGAAAGAACTAACTACAAAAACGTAATAAATAAAAGCAGAAAAACGGAAATTAAAGACCGGACAACTGAAGTTTTCAGAGTGAAACGCTTACCTAACTTTTTTAAAACTTTATTGAAACTTTTCATGTTCATTTTCATGTGCAAGAAAAAAAGCATTTTCATGTATTATAAATCTACTTACGTTATGTTTCCAGATGACCTTATAGGCTACAGGATTTGCGCGAATTTTGCATTCAAAATAAACGTCATTGCCCTCCTCGATGTTGTCCGGGTTTAATTTGGATCCGAGCTTTAAATGGACATTTGGTGGGACTGCAACAAATTCGTTATTATTAGGAAACAGCACAAATATGATGGTTTTATAAACGGATGTTGTTTTATTTGCTTTTGGCAAAACAGTGGAACTGAGTGGTGTAGCTGATGGAATGTGTCCGAGTAATTTTGGCAAATTAATGAACGTCATTTTGTTGAGATAAGGACTCCAATAAATGCAATGTTAATAGGGTCATAATTTGCAATTAAATTGTAATTAAATTTGGGAATTGAGCACTTGGTAATACTTAATGCCATATTCATTCAACTCGTTTTCTCTGTATTAAACGAGAATTTGTTACAATAATAAATTCCATTATCGGAAAGTATTATAATATGAATGCTGCATTATGGTGCAGCGAGTAAAATAATTAAAACACCCCCGCTATGCAAATCATAAAATTAATCAAAATATTCAAAGGTTTTGTCAAGTCCATTATTTTCTTTATTTTTCTGTCATCTTACCCATTTGCGATATGTGATTAATCAATGTTTACCGATTTTTTAAACAGCCTTTGTATAAGATATTCAAATAAAGGTGCACGTTATTATCGCTTTAAAATTGCTGTATTATTGCTTTAAAACGTTGACGATTAAAGGCTGTATTCCAAATTTAATTCCATTCCTGATGAAATGAAAATATTGCTTATCGTTGGTTATGGCCTTTTCATTGATCCTATGAGCCGGGAATCTTTCGCAATATTTCTCCCGGAGTCGGTTTTTCTATTCAATATACAAAATCCCGGCAATTTCACACGTAATTTTGCACATTTCTGGTTAATAATTAAACAAAATGTACGGCAAAGGTTTGTTAATCGTACATTTCCACGAAAATAAATCTCCTATAAAACAATATGTACGTTAATAAATTCGTAAACATTGCATTCATGAAATTTTGGCAATGACTTTATGCATAATTGACTTCCGCGTCTATTCCGAATGTATCAAGAATCGCCAATATAGAGAGCATGTATTACTGGGAAATAAAAATCGATCGGACCGTTTATTTAGTTGCCGTTGACGTTTCGTTATTGCGATTACATTCCGGATTGCGCGAGCGTAATCTACATGGACTATACCGTACGGGCCTGCGAGGATTTTAACCCGTTTATTCGGATGTTACATTACACGTGCATGCCTGCATGTATGATCAAGTCAGGCATATGCAACCGCAACAACCGACGCGTGAGGACACGTTTATTTCGGGCGACACACGTTCCTGCTGATCACGGAATTGTGGGAAATACGCAATTCGTACGCCGCGCTGTCATAGTCGAAATAAAAATACAGAGAAAAAAAGCCGCAGATCACAAACCCGGCGCAAATACCTCCGATAGTAAAACCCGGCCTTTAATCTATCCCCCTCGGTGAACGGGTACCCTGTTTTCAAAATATTTATTCTCCCGCGTAAAATAAATATTTCGAATATACGCGATGCATAATGTAACGCATGTGTATATTTCCTGAACTTTTTTCGGCATGCTGAATATTTGTATCCGCGTATCGTGAACAAGGTACACAGAAAGCCCGAGAATTATGCAATCTCGGCTGAGGGAAATTTACGTAGTTTTTCTCTTCGCCGGCGGTGGGAGTCTTATGTTTTTCGTCAACAATGTCTGTACGTGTCAGTTGTTACGTCGAAAGTAGGGGAACGTAGCCGTCGGGCGATAAGCGCCAATGATCCCTGTTGTCGTCTGTTTTATATTCATGAAGACCGCCGTTGAGTCTCCGCCAGGTCGAATGTCAATTCGATTACCCTCAGGACAGTTAGGCCCTCGTGTCAGCGCCATTCATTTTTATGTGGGAATCAATTTTTTCCTCTCACACCGACGATCGTCTTATCAAATTTCGACTAAACAGCATTCACTTTTTTCCGGCTCGACACCCACTCCCCCCCTCCCGTTTTTCTTCATCGTTTGTTTGTGAGCTCGGTGATAATATCGAGATGACTTACAGTGCACGTTTAATTTCCAAGCATCCTCTTCTACGCCACCGTGCACTCTGGGATTGTCCGCGCGGCACGTTATCACTTTACCGTTTTCCTGGGAAGTCGGTTGAAACGTCAGAATCGACGTAGTCATGTTGCCATCGGGAGATACCTGAAAATTAATAGAAAAGGAATGTCGCATGTAAAATTTCGAAAATTATGACTCGAACAATTTCGTTGTCTTTTAAGACAATCGTAATAGTTCTTTTTTTCTCTAATAGTCTTAGTAGACTTTTTTAATATTAAGCATGTGTTACTGATTCGTTTAGTTTTGACGTTCTTTGATTATTGAAAGTACTGAAGCTTTCAAAGAATATTAAGCGTAGCCCTTTTGCCATAAAAAGTAATAAAAGATGGCAACCATCGCGTATGGAGCGTGTTTGATGCATGAGCCGGCAATTACATTCAACGGAAGATAGCTCGTTGGAGGAAGTGCAAGGTGCACGGTGCACGGGGGTGCTAATCTAACGATATAAGTCTTAATGACCGGTCAAGTCGTTGGAGTACACGTTTATCATGCGAGTCGGTAGGGCGGAGTAATTGGCCCGGTTCTCGCTTCGCGGAAGTGTTTTACCGGGTTTCGGCGCCGAATAGTTCCACCGCCTCGACGATCGTACAAAACCGGCAAATGGACGGTTGTGTTTGTAACTGTCTGCGGTAGAGACGAGTGTGTGCAAGTTTCCGGGGGATCGGTCGATCCGATCGATTAGCAAACGATTGCTTGAATTTAGAAACTTCATTGTCGAAATTGCCACGAAATGGATCCGTTGTATTAACGGTTAGTGGTTTTATAAAACGTATATAGTTTAGTTGGTGTACATATATAGTTTAGTTATCTAATTAACAGTTCGTCAATCAGTAACACCTGTTGCAAAGTGTACTATGCATTAATGTTTTAAAAAGATAAGAAAGTGGTGCAAGGAATATTCATTGAAAATAGTTTTTAATTATACACCCTTTAATAATAATTTTATATGTAAGTAACATCGCACCAATTACGATGGAAAATTGAAGAATCAACGCTTATTTTTACGTTGGGTATTGGAAGATCGAAATAGCCAATTAAATAGATACGTCCGCGTGCATTAATTAAATAGGTTAATTAGTTTTTCCATTGTGCCGCTATCACCATATAAGCTCTACCGGCCAGAGTTCATTTCCGCAACTTTTTCCTCGGAGAAACGACTCTACAAAGGCGCAAAGTTTCGCAATTTCGTGGGAATCGTAAAAAGCGTACCGTTTCAAAAATAGTTCTGACCCGATTGAAAGGCCAGGATGTACGGTAGGATCGATGATCGGCGAAAGGGGGTTGAAGGGGGCGGGGGGCCGGGGACTGCTTGAGTTTCGTTGTAAGTCAGCACGAGAGTACAGATAGCCAGGAGAATTTCCTACGTGCGAGGGTACGCAGGGCCCGAGAGATCGAGGGGTAAACAGGAAGAATGGGAGGGAGGAAAAGATGGCGAGAAGGAAGGATGTAGAAAAGATCACGAAACTGTGGCTTGTGTTCGGGTAATTGCGACTTGGCGTGTTCGAGGGGAAAAGCCTTACGGAGGCTCGACGATGCAAATATCGATTCTGGCATTAGCAAATGCCAGTCTTTTCGCGGAGCAACGCACGAAAATGGCCAGTGATTACGACCGACTCGTACGGCATTTTTCGCGGCTTTAGCCACACGAAAGGTTCGTTAATACGAAGAAAATTGTCAATGAGTTTATACTCCGCGGAGCATACTTCAAATCGCAAGACACAGTGCTCGCTTAATTTTTATCTATTTATTTAATGCGACTGACAAAACTCAGCAAAGTGTGACGATAAATTGGTTTTCATTCATATGAATTTTTTCTTATAAGCTCTAGTACTTTGCGTAAAATTCAACGGTTCATTCGAACGATCTTGAGTTTGTATTAGAAACTTTTCAGCAAAAAGCATAGACCTTGTTTTATTCGTATGACCTGTTGTCGATTCTTTCTTCCTTTTCCCCTTGGTTTCTCGCGCAAAAGCGTGCCATTTGTAAGGCGAAAACGATCCTAAACTGTAATCGAGAATGTGTAGTCGCACCGACTGGGTTCCCTGCCGTGACGGATTTACGCTGAATGCCCGCCAAGTAGAGTGTGCGCGTTATTGCCGAGATTGCAGGGAATTATGATGTCTCTTTACACAGTTTACACGATTTCTAAAAGACGGCGAATTGAATTGAAACAACTATTGGGTAAACCGAGCCGTAAAATGTGGGGACCCACGAAACCCCTAATACTGTCAGAGTTGAAAATTAGAGTCGTAACAAGAAATGTGACAGAACAGAATTGCATTATTGCCAAAATGAATTCACGGTAAATGATTGATAAATAATTTACTTTCCTAACATCTAATCTATATTCCGATTTTGTGTTATCGAATAAAAGGATATTTCAATATTAACGTATCAATGTCCGCGGTTATCATATAATAAGTGTAATAATTTACACTATGTGTTACAATACAAAGTAAATGAAGAAAGTCAGTGACATTACCATCTCGGTGTAGTTGCCCAGTCTCTTGCCGTCGAGATACCAGGATAGTTTAGCAGGTGGCCTGGATCCGACAGTCATGCAAGTGATGTCGTACTTTTTATCGGCGCTCAGTGGTGCCTGGTCGCTTTTCAGGATATTCACGCTGAGGGGTCTCACTGCAACAGAAACGAGGGGAAAATTGCGATGGATTCGTTACTTGGTCGAAAATTCAGGGGCGATGTTAAGAATTACGAGGTTTTTCCAGGAGATCCGCGGTGAACTCACAGTAGTCAGGTTACTCACGGGCCAGACGAAGGACCGGCATGGCGCGGGGCCGTTGCTAATGCGTTTTAAACGAGTGCTGTGCAGTGTTACTGCATTTACCTCTACAACCGTATCGCTTCCGACCCAACGGCGAGGGCCGATCCTTCACTCGAAACTTATCCCCCGTCGCTGATGGGGCTTTCGTAATCATTATACTTGCACGATCGAGATCTCCCCCGGATACCCGGTAGGAGAAAAATCGACGTGCTTACACGCCGGAAGCTTTCATTCGTATTAATTGTAACGTTCGTGCAATTTCTCCTGTCCTACTCTCCCTCCCTCGCCCCCCCCCCCCTCCACTTCTCGAGGAACTAACAGGATTGCTCGGCGAACTTATCGCACGGCTCATTAGTTGCACCGAGAAAATTATTATATGATTTTCTATCTAAAGCACTGCGCTGACGGTTAAATTAAATAGTACGTATTTCTTCGCAGGATTAACATCAGAAAACTGTTTTTCCGGCTGTGTACGGATGATTTATCGCGCGAGAACCGCCTATTTTGTCCCCAAGATTCGTTCGGACGAGTTTCCATTTTTCGTGAGAACGTTCGTGATCCGCGGAAAGGTGAAGACGTTCACGGCTAATTAATGGACCTTGGAGCCCGTTGTGCCTGGAATTAACCGATGGCTATTGCAGCCATTCGTTACGAACGGAAAGGGAGCACGTGCCGGTACATTGGCCACGGACCAGGGAGGAATAATTCTCCCGGCACTTTTCCAGCGGCACGATTTTCCATCGAATTTAATCGCCACCAAGACGGAAGAGGAACGTCTTTCTTCCACCGACGTGCGAGGGTTGCGGGAGGGCAGCTGAAAAGAGCGCACAATCGCGAGCACGGGCAAAAGGGGGAGGGGGCAGAGAGTAATAGTTTCGTAGAGGTAAACAGGGACGAGGAGATCGAGATAATAGAAGCATAAGAACAAAGATGGAAGAATGGTGTCGAGAATCCAGTAAACGCAGACACGGTAGTGGGGAGGGGGGGGTGGAGGGTTGGGAGCGAATTATCCCGCGTATTTGAGGAAAAAGAAAGGACTTACGAGCGAGAAAGTGCAAAACTGAGCGGCCCGAGGTGCAGGGGGGGGGGGGGGGGAGAAGGAGGAAAAGAAAAGGAGGTAATATGAGAGGAGCGATGAACAGGAAGGCGAATTCGATGGGGGATAAGAGGAAACGGAGAGCGAGAGATTTCCCATTCAAGCGGCGTTGAGCCCGTGTTCCGTGAAAGACCGGAATTAAACTTTCAGGACTCCGAACTTTTGACTCCAATGAAAAATTTTCCACTCTCTTGCTGGCGCCGCTCGAACCCTCTGGCAAACTCCGGGCTTTCGGCGCGGTCGCCTTAATCCACCTCGTATGACCTCGTTCGTCATTGCCATCGTCCACGATATTCACGTCACTGTCGTCTTCCCTCGCATAATGAAACGGAGCCACGCGCACATCCCCCCTTTCCCTGCCCCCTCCTCTTGTCCCCCACCGCCAACACTGGCTCTTCCATCTTCATTTGCAAATTGTCGACTTATTTTATCGTCGCCCGGGACAATAGCCCCGATTTTCATTGCACAACGCTTCGCACTTTTGCGCCCCATTTATGAGCCCCAGCAGTTCTTCGAATGTATACTCCGCGAAGAATGAGGTATCGCCCGGAAACGTATGAAGAATGTATTGTTAAGCTTTGTCGATATGTCTGAAGATAAATCCTCATTTTCAGGCACGACTAAATCCAATGGTGCGAGACAAGGTTCGCACCTAACTTACCTTTATTTGACCTTCAGAATATATCCAAGAAAGAGAATAAGCTTGTTTCAAAATCGAAGTAAAGGGAAATGCAATCTTCGACATAATTATTAATCTAATAATTCCATTTCCTTGCATTAACCATACGAAGATTTTAGCTGATTGAGACAAACTCATTTATGCAAACGTACTGTTCCAGTCCTTCGTAAATCGTGAATAAGAAAACCGATAACCCAGATTTGAGCGTTCCTTAAATTACGTTGCACAGGTTCTGCTATTTCGTTGATAACTATATTGCTATATCGTGCATATCTCACACAAGACAATCTCTACAACACGGTACTTTTCAGTCTTGAAAAAAACATTGTTTCTTTTGAGGATTCATCTAAAATGATACATGAATCTTTCAATAAATAACAGCGCGTATGCGCGGGGTTTTTTATCGGCTCGGTAGGGCTGCGCGTTGGAAAGGGGGATAGAGAGTGGGGGGGGGCTGTAAGAGCAACAGACATGGAGATATGTGGGAGAGGCTGAGAGTAAGTAATGAACGAGCGGACGAGGTTAAACTTATTGCTATCGCGAATTGAAAATACCGTCCGGGCTTAATCCGTCGGGGCTTACGGGGACGCGTTTGCATATCCTGCCACCTTTTCCCGGATGCCCAGCAGCTGCGACTGCCGCTTCCGGCGATACCGGCCTTACCCCCCGCGTCCCTCGTTGTCCTTCCTGTTTATCCGAACTCTCGCTTTAATACCTTTCCAGCTGGTTTCAGCGCAAAATCAGGGAATCGCTGATGAATGTTTCGTAATATGTCGTTTACAAGAGCTCCCCGTTGTAAAATTCCACGTACTTTCTCTGTCGCATTATTAAAATGTCCACTAATTCGCAGTGATTTGTTTGACACGTCAGTCGTTTCTAAGTACTTACAATACGATTACGTACGTCTTCTGGTATTCTCGTTTGACATTCTTCGAGGCGACCGTTTTTGCATACTTTTCGTGCTGGTTATGGAATAAACGTATGGGAAAAGGAGACGGGGGAACGAGGCGACTAACCGGCTTCTGCGCGGACTTGAATTCGCTTCTGAATTCCGCGAGCAGCAGGGGAGGGAGGACTGGAAATAATTGACTAGAGAGAGAACCGCAAGGTGCTCGTGCGTTCGATGGGGCCACACGGCACGGTAAACATTGCAAATTTAAGTCTCGTCTCCTCTGGCGTTCGACGTTAATTGCACTGGTTCGCTTCTTAATTTGCATTCCTTGCGGGCTCGTGCGCATCTTCAACCTCGAAAAACGAGAACCAGGGGAACAGGAACATCGGGCTGACATTTGTCCGTAGACACCGGCTTTAATCTTGTGTACAAGACAGATGTAAGGTCGTGACTTCTAATTGGGGCCCAGACGATTCCTCATTACTAATTGCATACACGATAAAGTTCAATTATTTATTTCCCGGCTTTAAGTTTGTTTTATTTGTAGTCACAAAGAGCAATAGACGTTTTACTGGCATATACTTTCGTTGCGAATAAAACGAGTGATCACGTATATCTTAATCGATAAACACGATTTTTGTAAATCCATTCAATAATAAAGTAGTCGCCTAATTTCGAATTGTGCTACAAGAAAACTAAAATTTCATTTCCTTTTTTTACCTGTTTTAAACTTATACTTACGTAAATGCGTGCCGTGTAAAATTGAAATATGTATTACAATATAAATAAACATAAAATACATGTCTCTACGTATCATTCTCTTACGTTAGCCACAGAAACGGGGGGTTAACGATTTCCTGTCGCCCGTAATGTTAAGCGCTTATGATTATACGGCTACTTGATATTTACATGTATGTACATTCCAGTTCGTCGTTGGCTACGGTCTCGCGGTGGATCACATGAGATTCACTCAACGGCTCCGACCCGCGCGTGGTCTGAGAGGGCTCTTCTCCAGCCGCTTTAAAAGCACTGTCTCCGGTACACAATCATGGTCCGTAAAGGCTCAAGAGTCTTCGTCCCTTTCCCTGCTTTCACCCCTTCCACGCTTCGCTTTTCTCTATCTTTTCTTTCATTCACTTTCTCTGTCTTTCTCTCTCTCCGATGGTAACCCACCTATTGGGCTTCACCCTTTCCCTTAATGTCATCGTCCCGCTGTCGTGATCCTAATCGTGGTCGTTGTTTACCAAGTAATGTCATTTTTCTTTCTTGCTCGTGGCTGCCAGTCGGAAAGGTCGGAATAAATGATTCGTGGAGTTTAATGGATGCGGTTTTCGACGTGTCTATTGTATGGGACGTTGGATTGGCACTGTTCTGGGCTTGTGGGTCAGTTTTCGCTGTTGACGGTAGGGCTAAAAAAAGGGTGTTGACGTTGTAACTGAACCCAGCGGGATTCGATTTTACGATCTTTCACGTATGAATTACGGATTCAGCCACCTTTTTTTTAATTTTCATTGAAAGCTACGTCTATGGAAGACAAGAAATAATAACAAAAATACGTAACCTTAGGATGTGTAAAAAAAGTTAGCAGGATGACATTTTCTTGAGATTATCGATCAAATGTTTGATTTCATAAAACAGTTTGAACTACAGATAATTCCTACATTGTTCTATGAGAAATTTGTTCGCGAGGTAAATAAGTTTGTGACTATTTCTTCGTGTAAGAGATACATTTTTACGGACAAATCATTGTTTGATAAAAGATTATTCGGTGAGTTTATGGACTTTTTCGTTGCCGTTTCTTATTTCCTCGTCATTTTCTGTAAAGAGTCTGCCGCGTTTTTCGCTTATTCACTTTCGTTCTCCTCCTACGCGTTTTTCTTCTGGCTAACGATCTCTCGAGGCTACTTCAGTACGTTGAGACGTTCTTAACTTTTGCTCGACAAGGGTCAGCAGCAAAGGTAGTTGACCCGTGAAATATTTGCTATTTTTAATTCTGGACTTCTATTGTGTGAATACTAATGGCCGTCTACAGAATTTGAATCTAGTTACGAAGAGATTTGCTTGACTCAAAAGGTTAATAAAGATTGCAAAGAGGCAGACATTCTTTTTGGCTCGTCACGGGTTTCTATCTTTAAAGACCAACCCCGAGCCGATTGTCGTAGAATTCCGAGGCAATTATCCTGGAAATTATATCAATGGGTAACTCGGTATTACCTATTTTTCTTCTTCGTTTTCGTCCCTTGCGCTTGAGTACTTTTCGTTCTCCTGCTCCATTTGTTCCTTTCTTTTCCTTCCTCATTTCCGGCCTTTCTCTGGCGATTCACCTTTCGTTCCCCGGAACGTTTTATCATTTTGCTCTCATTCTCCCATCCTCTTGATCGTTCTCTCAGCAGACCTTTCTCGTCCCC
This sequence comes from Hedychridium roseum, assembly GCA_963989215.1. Taxonomy (NCBI): domain Eukaryota; kingdom Metazoa; phylum Arthropoda; class Insecta; order Hymenoptera; family Chrysididae; genus Hedychridium; species Hedychridium roseum. Next base: position 5,793,291 of record OZ022310.1, on the reverse strand, counting down.
CAACGAGATTCTCTGTAAATCAGGCCTACCGTTACCCAATTTCACTGGCTGACTCCATTACCAGCCAACTGCCCTCTAATTAGTCAAGCTCGATTAGGTAGGTAGGTGTATAGCTCCAAGGGAGGGGGTTAGCGACGAGGTTTGTTCCCCATTCCCCCCGAGAGAGCGTCGATTCAATCCCAAGGCCGTTCGCTTTACCCTCATTTTCCCTTCGCCCGGCCCACTCCAACCCACTCCAACTCAGCCCTACTTGTTCCGTTCCGTTGCTTGCCTTTATCAACGGATTCTCCCTTTCCTCTTCCTCACCTTCGTTTCTATACTTCTCCTCCTCCGCCGTATGCCCACCTTCCCTCAGTTCCCTTGCCTTACAACCATACAGCCCGTCTTTTCGATCACAACTCATCTCTACGATTAATTCATTACTAGAGGACATAGAAAGTTATCTTTGTAGTTTCAGTGTCTTGTGCCCGGAGTTTATAAGAATCTGCGGCTTTAGCAATTCCGTCGTTCAGGGATTTAATATTCAACGCCTCGCCGGTTGATATTTCCAGCACGGGAGAGTCATATTGCGTTTTCTCGTCCGTTCTGAGCGCGGATAGAAGGCTCGACATGCAGCAAACCGCACCGACACCGTAACAGTCGTGGATTCGGCCAAGAGAGCCGCGCAGGAAGCCCAAGGGGTGAGTTCCCGGCGCTGGGGGGAGGTGGGGAGGAGCGTAAAGTCGGGTAGAAATCGCTCTCGTTTGTCGAGTCGTCCGTAAAAGGCGGTAGAGGCGGACGTAAGGCCGCATACCGATAATTCCAGGGAGTACTCCGTGGAATTTATGAGGTTTAATCCTTTGCGGAATCCGGCAGAGGCGGCCCCCGCTACCAGCCGACCTCTCTGTATCGCACGGTTCCGCCGAAAGAGCTCGGCTACCCGGGGCTACGTGGCTTAGGAAAGAGCAAGAGAGGATTCGCCAAGGAAAAGAGGGACAGTTGAAGCGACAGCGAAAGGAAGGGTAGACTGACCCAGGGGAAAGAGAGAGAGAGAGAGAGAGGGGGGGGGGATACCCCGAATGGCGGACGAAAGAACGGAAGAATTCAACTGACCCGTAGGGGGGGAAAGAGAGGGTTGCGTCGGTACTACTGGCTTTCAAAGTACATGGAAGAAAAGTCCAATGCCCCGATGCAACGGCCGGCGATCTTTTTAACGTGTGCCGCGGTTAAAGAGCGCTGCTCTACTTTTACGAGCGATGCCTCGAGGCGTAATACCAGTTAAATAGCAATCACCGTTCTCTTGTGTCTCTCATCAAAGCCCGCACATTATACGTTTATCGAGCATCCAGATATAACCGTCTAAGAAGCCAGTGATAATGAGAATTTCATTACCCTCGTCTTTTATCGTGGGTTCAATTTTTCTTCGCACCTTTTCAATATGTTTCTTTTTTTTTATTTCATTTTAGTGAGATGCTGATCTTAAAACCGCGCGATACAGGTGTACCGGGTATTATGTATTTAATATAAATGTATAGGTAGGTGAATTCCTAGCCCTGCTAACTTTATGGAGTAGATTATGGCGCGGGGAAGAGCCTTTTTAACGCAGGGTTTTAATATTTTTATGGCGGCAGGCCGACGTTCATCCGTAGAGACGATGAAGACGATACACCTAAAGATACGGAGCTTTAGTGGTTTTACGTTCCCCGATAAAAGCACCACTGCGCAACGCGCACAGTCGGAAGAAAGCGAAATACACGTGTGCGATCTACAGCAGAATCACCGCTAAAACGCAACACGCTCGTCATTCGGAAATATATTTAACGATTTTTCATAAACATCAAACATTACCGCGTGAAAATGATGGGTTTACAGCAGTACATATTTCGAAACTTTCATGGGATGATCCTATTAATAAATATATAAGTACAGACTTTAGAGATTTTCAGTAACTATAATATTTCCATTCATTTCATTGTTCGTGCTTAGCAAGTAAGGAACAGAAATTACACGGAATGTGCTCATTTAAAATTGTAACGAAATATTTAATATTAGCATCAAGATTTTCATTGAAATACATGAAATTGAGGTCAGGTGAGTTAAAACGAATAGGACACGAAGAAATGAGCAAACTAGCGGGAAATAAGGACCATATTAATAGCGATCGAACCTTTAAAAATCGGGAGGAAGAAAGTAAATTGTGAACCACCAACGAGGAAGTAAAGGTACACTACTGAAAAGGTCCGAGTCAAGTTCCGCATAAAGACATATTTTACGTTATACTCACAAATACCGAGAAATAAATAACAAGGCAAACATATAAATCCTTTCCCTTTATCATTGGAAGCTTTTCTGCTGAGTTCATTGCAATTTTTCGTCCTTCAACTCTTTTACGAATTCCCTATTTCCCTCTGACCAACTAACGAAGCGTATTACAATTTACCTCCTGCTTCGTACGAAAACTTCTTGGTATTTATTTGCGCATAAATATCCTCAAAATGACTTGCGCATTGACTCTCATTCAGGTATTAACTTCCTGTCTGCGTGTTCACTGGTTCTTCTTTCAGTGAGACGAATTCCCCTTATAAGGACACGGGTCCGCGAACAATCGTAACGATGGCCCGGGGGACCGTTTGAAAAATTAATGCGACCTCTTAAGAAATACGCTCTTCCATTGTACGCGCACTTACTGTATGTTACAAGGAAGTAGCGGAGCGGCTGTTTAAGTGGATGTCGGCCGGATGTATCGTAAAGAGAAAGCCAGAGGGAAGACAACCGTTGCTTTCCCGGATAAACGTGTGTTCCCCTTGCTTTACTCCCGTTCCAGCCTTTACCATGCACGCCTGTTTGCAGGATCCCCCTTTTTCCTGTCGGTTTTACTCCGTAGAAACGTACAGAAGGCTCCCCTTTTCGATCTTTACATTCTAATCATCCGTTTGCGGATTTTCAACAGAATTGCTGAGAAAGCGATAAGAAAGAAGTCTTAAATCACGCTGTATTAGGGGGCTTTGATCGTTTCATCGTTCACGTATTCTGTCGTGATAAATTTTACTTACGGTGCATTTCAATAGCGACCGACGCCGAAACTGGTTGACTGATATTGTTATTCGATGCCTGACACGTGAAAACCGCATGAAGATCCGCCCTGGAGAGTTGGCTCACCAACAGCGTGTTTCTGCGAAGGGCGAAGGGTTCTCCAGGACCGTCCTTCGAATCCAGAAGCATTTCGCCCCTCCACCATTTCACCTTAGGTTCCGGTCGGCCTGGAAACAAACATTTCCATTTCGTATTTCTATTAGCTGCACTTTGACACGAGGAATTGCGTAACATGCGCTCAAACGTGAACGACAAGAGTCATTAATAACTCTCGGTTTCGTAATTACTCATAGGCCGACTTTGTGCCGTTTGCTAATTTAATTAGCCTCAATGCTCGCGAGTCTCGTCATCGCGATGACCGGTTGCACGCTCGAGGACGATGACAGAATTTCTCCGGCGTTAAAAATTGCGGGAACCCCCCGTGGATATATATCGGTAACGCTATCTACGACGAGTATCTCGCTAGTGTGTAACGACTTTGCCGAAGCTCACATTGGCCAACGCGAGGGCCTGTTGGTGAATACACGAGTTCTGCTACGTGCGTGTAAGAATAAGTGGGCTTTGTATGCCACGAGTTAATTCATAATTCATAATAGCCATTGCGTGTGGATAATTTCTCAAGGGTGCATATCTCACGGAGGAATGGCCAGTCAGCCTCATTCTTTTTCTGCACATCCATTTTCGTTCGGCCCCTGGCGATAGGGAAAATGGAACAGAAACGGTCAAAGACTATGTGAATATAGTCAAAATCGCTACTACGAAATTTATGTCTCAGTGCAAAATTATACATTTTTATTTAGAAGGCGTTAATGTCAAACGAAATGAGAAATACACCTATAAAGAGAGGATCAAGGTTTAATGATTCATTGAAAAAAAATCCTGTGCAATGAATTATTATCGTGATCCAGGTACATGTACTGTTAATTGTGTTTCACTACAGTGGGAATTATAATCAGATGTGCGAGAACAACGGTACCCATTTATGACTGACTAATTACCATGTAAAAATGTATTCAAATGAGCCGCATTAATCCCGCGGCACATAAAAACGAGCCGAAGGAAGAAAGCAAGGGGAAACGAGAATATATGAGGATAATCAGGAAAATCTTGGGGTTTCTCCGGAGATTAACGTTCTTCCGGGACGTGGGTAACCGGAGTTAATGAGGACATATCGATTTCAATTAAAGGAACACCTGAGAAGGAAGCGGCAAATTTCGGGGAGATATGCCAAAAACAGGGGGAGGGCCGAGCTAAGGAGGGCGGAGCTAAGTGTATGAGAATGGAGTAGAGGCAGAAAAAAGTGGCCAAGGGAATTATAAGAGACTGGGCATGGGGGATGAGGTTGGACGAGGGTTTTCTGAGCGTGGAAGGTTCGAAGGACCGTAATTTCGTCGAGCTATATCACCGTGCCAATGGGACGGCAGGTAAGAAAAATAAATTTATTATCGTTATTGCCCCGACGTGCGGACATACCGCCCGGCAGAAATTAAAATGTAATAGAATAAAGAGCCCGCTGGGCTTCTGCCCGACGCGCATTGAATACATTTACCGGTAAATGCCACAATTCCGACCGTTTATCGCTTCTAAACACTTATCTTAGATTCTACCCTCTAACTCGTACGTTTCTTTCCTTCACGAAAATCCCAATAGTTACGAGAATGACGTAAAGAAAGTGGTGATTATACGATTTCTTAGAAAATGATTCATGATAGAGAAGGAAGCTATCGTTTCTAATGCACAGAGTATGCTCAGAAAAAGGTGGGATTGCATTATACCGAAATTGCGAATTAGACGTTGAATTCTACGGAGGTATAATTTTCGCAAATGAGAAACTCACCGCCTGAAACGAGACACGTCAGTCTCATATCTCCACCCTCTTCGTAAGGACCGGCTACGTTTGCGACGTTCTTCCCATGCTCGTCGAGTATGTTTGGTTTGTGCGGTGGTACTGAAATGCAGGAAAAGACGTACATATATTTAGAGGCACTTCTTCCTTCTGGCTTTAATTTAAGTGCTAAGCCTTACGAGGACGAGTTAATAACACGCGTTAGCAAACGTTAGATCGCAATAACACGGCCGCGCGTCAACTGAGCGTGCACTGGGAACGCTGAAATTTCAGCGGAAAAGTGTCCTTCTATTTCCCGGGGGCTTTTCAGGAGTACGTTGGTACACGCTGAAATCATAAAGGGGCCGTACTTTTCGTCGCTGTGTATTGGCAGGAAGCCAGCCTAACCGTGCGGCCCGGCATTAGCGGAATGCGGAGAAATCTCGTTAGATTCTTATATTTGAGGGAGTGGCGCGGTGCACCCCTGAGAATCCAAAAGCAATCTCGCCGTTCGTAGGACATACGGCCATCTCCGCAGCCGTGAAATCCGATAAAGTCGTGAAACGAGAGCGAACAGCCGCAAGGAACGTGCTATCCAACCGCAGTACGAAACTTTCGCGGTAGTTGCCGGCACACCTCAGCAAGGGCAATTCGCGGTTCGGTCGTGCGCAATCAAATACCTTGAACAGGTGTACGTCCAAGGATAGACCCCCCCCCCCTCTCGCCTCCCCACGCAGCCTTTAGTACGTGCCTTTGCCGAGAATTCATGCTTGATATCGCGTCACTTCATTACTTGAAACTTCGCAGATACAAATTTCCGCGTGTCTTTCGTTACGTAAATTGCAAAGGAACAGGGAGATAACTGCATAACGTTATAAAATCTTCTTCATGAGACATTGGAGTCATCTCTTCTTCTCCCTATATTATTCTCTGAAATGAACCAATCAATACGTTTATCCATCTACACATACTACTTTAAACCGTGGCTTATGGAACTCAATATCTTGTACATAAGTATTGGCAAATACGGTCATATCGATAGAGATTTCCAAAGAAGTTTCGTAACACTGCTTCGATTCCTTTTATCGAAGAACGTTGCTTTCATTTTTCTCGCGAAAGTGACTACTTTGCTGACGCGTCGAAAGGATCGAAATAACTGGCCAGATGATAATCGCCGTGAAATCTGATGAACTGGTGGAATCAGAGCGGACGTTCGTGGTGATCGTGTTGTCGGACTGCAGTAGGAAAGTTTCGAGATAGCTGGCAGTGTATCGGGAAGGGTAATTCTCGTCGACCGTGCTGAATTCCGCCGAGACCGGCTGAACAGGTGTACAGGTAATCGTGGTGCCGTATCCGCCACCATCAAACAGGACGATCGGGTGAGAGGAGAGGGATGGGGGGAGTGCAGGGGGTTTGGATAGAAACGCCAAGAGTCGGTGAGTGAGATTGCACGGAAATTCACGCGAGGGTGAAGGAAAGAGGCAGAGGGTGGGGGGAGACATTGATTTACGGTCTTGCCAATCAGCGTTTATTTCAGTTCCGCTTGCATGCAAGGGATTTCAAGTGTACAGCGTCTAATGATCGCGCGAATAAGCTCCGCAGGAGAATACCGACGGTACCTGCACACTTCGGTCGGGGAGTGGGAGCTAAATGCTATCGTTCACGGCCGGAGTAGTATCGGCCCGATAACGTAGCGTTATTCTTGCTGAGTATGGTCAAATGAATGTGGCCCGGTCGCATAATAATCACGCGAGAACGCTAGTCACGCGTTTATTCCGATAGCCTTGGCCGAAAAACTCAAATAATGCTGGAAAAACGTGACACGAGTTTTACAAGCGGCCTTTGAGTTCGTCGTAATCCCAGAAATTTTAATTATAACATGTCTAATTCAGGAATGTCTGTGTGCACGAATAAAAGTATAATGTTTAAGATACTCGACAGAAACTCATAATTATCGTGTAAATAAATAATGCGTGTATTTGCTCGGCCGTTCGCAATTCCAATAGTCCGGATAGTATTCTTTTCCCGCGGGAAAAAAAATCTGCAATCTCGTATAGCGATACGAATGTTTCATATATTACAGACATTCCGTATTCCTGTGAATTAACAATGGACGACATACGGTCCACGCATAGCGTGTCGAGCAATTTGATGTTGTGACGTGAATATACGTCGACGGTCCCGACGCCGTATTTGAGAGCTATATCCGTTTTGGTCATAAGCCACTGTAATATCCGTTGAAAGGCAATCCGATCTCCCTGTTTCTCCTTTCCTCTTCCTGTAATACGTTATTTACGAGCAATGTGAATTCGTCGTTCGCGTATTATGACGGAAAGCTCTTTACAAACTGTGCCAATCCTCCGGCACAATGACAAATACGGGAAAAGCATTGCTAAACGAACAGGAAATATCTTGAATTATACCATTACAGGAGTATTGGTAACCTGAGTAACGAATTTAATTAAATTAAGATAGGAAACTGAGACAACAGCGATTGTATAGATATCATTGTGCAGCAAATAGGATAGTTTAAATTTGAATAATCTTAAGATTTTAACAGCAGGATGTAAGCACTCAAAATGACCGAAATAATTTAAGTGGAAGAATGGAAAGATTAGGTTGTAAAATGGACCGATCGATTGAACGACGGTAGAAGGTAACTCGAGTATGAAAGGAAAGAGAAATGTCGAATTGCATTGGCAGACTGATCGATGCGAATGCGAGCACAGCGGAATAGGTAACGAATATTCCCGGTAATTACGAGGGCATTGGCCGGCCGCGGAACGAAGTTACCTGAATCCAAGTGGACGAGGTAATTAATCGGATAAAAGACAGGCAGGAAGAAAAAGTAGAAGGGGCCAACTTGTAATTAGTCTGTTTCCTTTGGTAATAGATCCGATTAAGACGTTTCAGTTAAACGTGAAGTAGTGCCGACGTTAAAGGAAAATATAAGAAAAAATACAAAGACATATGTATTTAAAGATTTACATCGACAAAGGCGATAAATATTTATGTACTCGTACATGCTCCATTATTTGTCCCTTTTGTAATTTAAAATTCGGATTAAAAATGATGCCGTTCATGTCTATGTAAATAAAAAACAGTACAAAGACATTAATTAATCGGCATTGTCCCATTTTCCTGTCGCTTTATGATTTATTTTCAGGGTACCTGTGTTCAAACTTTTCTTCGTGCCTGTAACGTTATGTCACAGTAAATAATAACAACGTTATCGAATTTTTTGCAAGCAGTCAGGGGGGCTTAGAGCGTGCCACGAAGTGAAATTGCTTGGGTCGAAGTGGACGGCTAATTAATGAGATAACCGGAGACAAGAAGCCATGGTAAGGATGTAAACTGTTAATTACTGACCGGCCGCCGTAAATACGGAGCTTCGGATTTTATCGAGCGCGAAACAACGAGATAATTCTGCCATGCAGAGACGGGACGACCGAGGTCGAAGGTGAAGGGGGTGGAGTGGGGGAGGGGGGGAGGGTTAGTAACCTTTCTGTTTAAAAAGCGATCGATCTCGGCCGATGATAACAATTTCCGCTCGTCACTCAGGAATCGCGAGCCCCGTAATAGTCGGAATTTTTGCTCACTCTCTTCGCGCCCCACCCCTTCCCCGCTCCCCGTCTCCCTTTCAGGAGTGCAACCGCCGTCTCGTTTTCTCGGCCCGTGACTTTCCCCGTCTATCCCGGCAGTCGGCTAATGTCTCAACGATCAGATAATACTCCCCGACGAGCCGTAATTTCCGGCCAAGTGTCTGCTTTGACGCTCGCGCGGGTCGCTAAGAATGGCGGGGACGTGAGGGGGGAGTGGGAGGGAACGACGCCGCGCTGATTGACCGCGAAATCTCGTTGGTAACGAGCTTTTTCTTTCGAAAGCTTCATGAGTGTCGCCTTGCCACCGGGCCCCGAAGAAGCCGTTTAACTCCGATTCAAACGGTCTTTGTGCATTCCCCGGGGGCAGAGATCGCCGCACGCACCTGGCGATGGAAAAGTTCGCTGAAAGCCCGAGAGAGATACGGGCGACCGGGAGAATAAGGAATAAACCGGCCAAAGGTAACGGTCCTCGCGCTTTCCCCACTGCACGTCTTAATGCCAACGGAATCTTTTTACGTGCCCCACTGTCTCCTGCGTGGGATGTTTCCTCTCATTACCAGACGGAACGCGGCACGAGTGTTTCTCTTTCAATATTATCTGGCACACGTCATTGCGGAAAATCATCCTTTCCAACGGAGCGACGTAAACAGAAAAATACCGCTTTTAGCATCATCGTTATACAGAAAGGGATTTTTCTGTATCATTCAATAAACGTTTTTAAGCAAACACGTACTTTGAATGAATATCAAGCACGTTTATGACGAGTGTTCATTGAACATTCATTTTATTTTATTTCCTTTTTGGTACCGACAATGATTTTACATTTTAATCCTTGTGTACGTATATCTTTGTCACATGCAAAAGGCAGGAGAATTTAGGTCGCACGTAGGCAGGATTATTATCAGGAACCAGCTGCGGAATATTTGTTTTTAGGAGACTGTTATGAGTTTCTAGAGGACGGGCGGGAAAGATCGGACAGTTGTACGTGGCGGGAAACTTCAGTTTGCTTTGGACTTTATATTATGTGTTTCCTGGATTATACTGATCCTTCGGCTTGCAGGTCTGTTTCAGCAACTACTGCTTCCCTTTCATGCTTCTATAACCAGGACGAAGTTTCTCCGAAATAAGACATTCATCTTTCGCGTGTAAATGCAAATAATAACGTACTTAATAGCCATGTACAAAATACTGCTGTTTTCTAGCAATAAAACATCTTTCATGGATTTAATAGTACAACATAACCATCGTTATGAATCTTATGACATTTCAAGTATAATACGTAATAAGATATTAGTTTTGAAAGGAAGCTTTTTGCAAAAATTACTTATTTAATGTTCATCAAAGTATTGTATTAACGAATATTACTATCCCCAGACTGACACATGCATCAACGTTTTAAAAGAATACTAGATAAAAATCTCGTAAGAAAATATTCTCTTGAAATATTCTCTTGAGTCTGGCGATGGAGTAATACAATTTCCAAAGTCAGAATGTACTCACTGATGACGGTGAGGTGTATTCTCGAGTTCCGAGTCGGGCTCTTCGTGAAGTCCACGCGACATCTGTATTCTCCTTCGTCGGCTTCTTCCACGTTGTTGATCTTCAAAGTCGCCGGTTCCGTTGCGGTCGTCAAGTGTGCCCGTTCGCTGAAGTCCTGATGCTTCCAGTGCGAATACTTCTCCGAATGTTTGCCCCTCATGTCGAAACTAGAACGCACGGCAGGAGAAACAAATTAATAATCGGTCCTCGCGATGAAATCTACAGAAATTTTCATGACTTTCGGGGGGTTTCGAGGTACTTTCAAGTCCTTCGCGAATGAAGCGAAAGGGAAATTAATGATTCAGCCGACATCGTTTAGGAAATGGCATGTGCTATTTCACATTTCCTTCTTCCTCGCCGAGCTCGACCACATAACCACCCCTCCTGCCCCTTTCGTTCGTTCGGATTACACCGGCTGTCAGGCATACGATGTCCAGCCGTGTCTACACGCGAAACCCGTTTTACGAACAACCTGCATCGAGCCGCACCGCAGAAATCCCGTTCGTCCTGTACATGACGCCACGCAACCCCTGCCCTTCCCCTTCCCCCTCCCCCGCGTTGCCGCGCCCTTCCGACAAAATCAGCCCCCTCATCCACCCACTGGCACGTACGTACAACAAGCGAGCACAGAATCTGCGGAAATACTGCTGCCGTTCACCTACAATTTCTATTTTAAACCCTCCCCCGCTTATCCTGTCCTTTTTCCCCTCTACAACTACTAGTTAACATTATTTCTTACCGAAGACATTCTTTACTGATTTGGTAATTACACCATGCGAGTCTTGCGCATATTTTTCAAACGAACAGGAATTTAGTATCGGAACTATATCGGAATTTCTCGAAAAAGCTATTGAATTGTATCAGTAAAATCCATTTTAATCTCATTATCTCGTTACCCTTTCCTCACTTTCTGTGTTTTTGCTGACCAACATATCTTTATTCTTGCATTGCACACTTTCGTCGTCATTCGTTTCGTTTTGCATTTCTCGAAAAATTGTGATCTTTCTGCGCGCAGTACAGGGTTTGCCTTTTTTCCTGTTACGCTTTTGACATATTTCTACGTGCATACGTTCCAGGGGTTATTCTTTGCCTTTTTCCCTTACACACATACCACTTACTTTTCTCATAGCTCATACCTTTCCCCAAGCTTTGAAGTTTGGAAACAAGTAAATTTCTTAAATTACTATTCCGATTCGTTCGAATTAGTATCCAATAATACTGTTTGTTAACGTCAAAATTATACAGCACGCATTAAAAGTCTGCCACTTCTATTCGGGGATTCACGGAAAATTCTAACTTTTAGAGGAACGGTATATTGCTTTTTTCTTTAGTTCGTGCATCGAACTAGTTTCAAAACTAGCACGGTGATAGAAGTGTTAGCTGAACAATCATGTTTCCCTGGCAGTGGTACACACCATTGTCGTATTACGGGCAGGTTGCACAGTTGGCAACTGGCAAGCATCGTGTCTCCTTGTTGATCGGATCGCAACGACCCTGCTTCGCCCATGCGGCACCGAATAACACCAGCTGCTCTATACTTCCGGTAAACGCATTCAATCTGGCCTTTTTTAATTCCCTATCATCCATTTTTCCACCTAAATTCATCCACAATTTCTGTCTTTCTGCCTGGTGAGTAATTTTATTTGGCAACGTAGCCTAGAAGCAAACGTATTTACTGCGCTGGTTCAATAGAGTCCAGGCGCATTAAGGGCGGTGAGAAAATAAAGCGATGAGAGGGGTGGGAATCGGCTTGAAAATTACTACAGAGGTTCGTGTGTGTGTGTTAACGCGCGGTTGTAGATGCACGTATTACATTTCCCTTTCGTTCGGGAGTGAAATAACGCACGTATACTACAAAGCTACGTTCATCGTTCGCAGCTTCGAGTAGCAAAAGCACCGTCGCCGGCTGCAAGTAATTACCACCTTCGTTTCTCGCTGAGCTAAGTGTTTAGGGTGCCTCCGAATGGGCTCATTAATTTAGTTTCTGCCGTTGTTAATTGCCGATCCATCGTATTTCGAATTTATTCCGAATAAAGCCACGTAATTGATCCCTTTGAAATGAAGAATGCAATAGCCTGGCAAAAATATATAACCGTGACCGGTAAGAAATTCGTTTAATAGGCAGACGAAACGGGCGCACTGCGACAGAAGTGAATTAAGTGATTTATTTAATATTCGCATAGGACAGAACAAGGCAACAATGCGTCTGCAGGAATGTTTTAATATCCCGAACATGCAGGGTTAGGGTAGTATAATTTCATTAACCTGTCAAAGATTACTCATCTGCACAACGCTAACGAGTATTAATTGAAGGACAGTTCCTATTATTCTGTGTGAACATTCTCAGCGTTTAATTAATTCGGTTTCCCGGGCATGAAATCACTAATTACGGCAGAATGCCGCTATTTGGCATTTTGAATGCCATTCTCTAGCCGATAGGCGCATCTGCGTACCTTCGGTTAACAGAATTTCGGAATTCTACGGGGCATTGCAGATATGCGACCACGACACGCAGTGTGAGCGTTTCGCGATGCCATCAGCCCCATATCCACGCGAGAAATTCTTCCGCCCCGTGCGAACGCTCTATCTAAATCCACGGCAATGTGTGCCGTCGCCTGTGCAACCAGCAATATGCCAATATTGCTTCTTATTTGTCAACCCGTATACGCTTGACATGCACGGGTCTATTTGACAAAAAGAAAATATACCGTGCAAATAGCGTTTAAAACTACGATTACGAAAAAATGTGCTGGCACCTGTAGCGAAAGGAAATTGAAATTCTGAACCGAATAGAAATTATTTGGTTTATGTTTATAAACTGAATAGTAGAAAAACAGTTGTAATAGTTTCAGCAATTGTCTGTAGTTATTGATCAATGCTGTAAGTTATATCCGATTTTTTGCTTTAAGGTAGTTAAGATAGACTTTTTACCTTTGTGTAGGAACATGACGATTTCAGTTTCTGCTTGACGTGTCCTACCCGATTATTCTCGTATCGCAGGAATCAATGTTTATCGACGAACTTTCGAGCCATAAAGTCCTGGATTTTCGTAGAACGTGACTTTTGACGACGCTATTTGCATAATCGCCGTGATAACGGCTGATCGACGATACTTTTGTGCACCAGAAGAAAATGTTTCCAGTGACACGTAGCTCGAGTATCGATTATCGTGAGACAGCGATAAAAATAATCGGGCCAAGTCCAAACGGAAATTTGTATTCCATGAAAAATTTTTATTAGCGTCCTTACCTACCTGTCTTTCGGTCACTATATTTGATATTTCACCTAATATGTAATAATTCATTAGCCAAGCTATCGATTTCAAATTTCACATAAAACTTTCATCATTTACTGACATTGTAGGTCACTACATTATTGAAATTTTACTCGTAAGTCCTACCAAGTATATTGAATTGTCGTTATTCCCTCTTATTTAACAATAATGTAATGTATCAAATTTATCCATTAAAATCGCTGTAAGTCGATGATCAAAATTTACATCTTCCTAGGATTACAAGTATTATTATACTGTTTTGTCAGATTAACTGGCAGTAATGAAATCAACTTCCCCTTAGGGTGAATTTTCCCCTTTGGTAGCTTTCAAGGGCTAACACGGTATGGTCCTTTCCGTATAGGTAATACGGTGTTAGGGGGCAAACATGACTCGCAGGAGGAACGATGTTTGGAAGGGCCATGGCATGCCTAACGGTTTCCGATGGGTACAATGGGGGTATAACGGATTAGCGGTTAAATATGTCCACAATGTGAGGCGGTTGCTCTTGTCACCCGTCGCTGCGGTTAATTACGGTGCAACATCTCCGATATCGATCGGGGAATTCGGTTAATACCGTCGTTCGTTCTCGCAGCTCCAAGCGATTGGCAAAAATTCAAACACTACATTCCAATGTACCAATATTTTTTTACTATCGTTACAATATTAACGCGAACCACTTTTCAGGAGTTTCTTGTAAATTAATAATACACGTATAAGTCGTGTGTCATTGTCAGATTTAAACTTACAAAGTAATCAATTGCAAAAATTTTCAAATACTCGGTACGCTGTACGTTAATTCAGGTTTATGGAAAATTACATATTCTTCGTTCTGCGTATATCTTTCGCGAGGATGTTAAAAACATCGTCTCTTTGGCGATACGTCTGGGAATAAGGAATCGGTGTATTTCCATCTTTTCGATAATAATTCCGCCGGCTAAATAAGGAACGACGGGAGGGTATTTTATCGCGCGGCAAATCTACCCCGCGAGAAATGTATACGCGCGCGAGCCCATTACGAAATTACTGTGTGCTTAAATACGGCAACATCGGGAGAGACGGTTTACGTCCAAGGTACGGGCGTCATTAAAAACCTATCAGTCCGTGGCGATTTTTCAAAGTTATTTTACGTAAACCGTATTCCCAAGGTCAAGATAGGGAGTCGGTCGATGTCGTCATTACGAGATATCACGAGGAAGTGAACGTTGGTCCCCAGTATTCCCCACAGAGGCTTGGCAGTTCGATTATCCGTTAAGCGTTAATAAATCACCCTGATCAAACGTGTCGTGCGTACGCACGAATTACGGCGTAAAATAGTTGAACCGTGTAGTCCTCACCTGTGACCACGGTCTTCCGGAACACGCGATTTCATTATTACTTACGTAATACAATCCCGTCAACGACAGTCAATGCTAAATTAGAACGTTCGAAGAAAAGTTCTAACATTAATAGACGAGAAGTTAACTTAACTCTATTTATGACGCTACAAGAGTAACCCATTTCAAAGAATTGTACTAATGTTACCTGAATACACTTTTTGTCAATCAACTTAAAATCGTTAAGAATTGTTCCTAAAGATAGTTCTAGAAGAAACAAGAATTATACGTAGAGTTTATGAAGGTAAACCATACAGATTGATAATGCGTAAGTACGGGGATATCTTTTTGAGCAGTGTTGAAAAATGTAAAGATCGAGAAGAAGTTTCTTGTAACGCGTCGAACGATTTGTTAAGAGACGCTGTCAGTCTCGTAAAATTCTGCAAACTCTTCGTGTAACATGGCATTCGTTGTTATTACAGGGCCGCTACTCGTCGGCGTCGTTGCGGATTTTACGGCTCCCCGCCGTAGCTAAATCGCGGAATTTGTAATCCCCGAGGAATAATGCTTGCTTCCGTGGAATGCTTAATGAACGAGAACCCATCCGGAGTTGGCGATGTTGGGGAAAAACCGAGCAAGCTGCTGTAAAATCTAATGAACACAGTTATCTATCGTAAAAGGAAAAACTTGTATAAGTTCATTTTGTTCGCGTCGCTGAAAGGGAAACAGTTCCGTGGGAAATGGCAGTCAGGGGAGTGAATTGGTCCGTTGGATTCACGGAGAATACGGGGAGTGCACGTGGTTGTTGCAGCTGCAATTCACCGCGTGTACAGTGCGCTTGGATGGACGTGACGTGTGCGTATCACATGCAGAAAGGGAAATCGAGAGGGTCTCTCGTCCCTTCTGGAAACTGGTCAACAGAATACCGGCTAATGAGGGACCGTTTGCAAATTCTCCCGACCTTGACTCCCTGTGCGTTTATTTATGCGTCCCGAAATTCATGTGCACATTGACCATTCAGTCCGGTCGGCATGATTTTACGCGGAATATTAATAGCCCATAGGAACTTCCGCACGTGGATATATCCGTCTTACTGACGTCACGGGGACTCTTAATAGCGATAATATTTGTTTCGAAAGTTTAACGTATTTGCATGTGCAAATTTTCCACTGTTCGTGGATTTGAAATAAACCCAAGAACGTTTGACGAAAATAAATCGTGACAGGAAATAAAACGTGTCAATGTCCAAGGGAATCTTTTGTACCGGTCGACAGGTTGTCTGATATATTTTAAAGCGATACTACTGTCAATTAACCATCTTATTTGTGCGATCGGTGAAGATGAACCGGTGATGCATAAAAATGCAACGAGAATTCTGACTTATTGAATACATTTACGTTTCATTCGGGGAATTAAAGTCCGTCTTCGAGGGAAACGACAGGTGGAAGACGCTGTCGAATTCTAGAGGATTTTCCAGGGGACCAATTTGATTTCGCTGACGCCACAGAATGCGTCTTCGATCTCTCGAAAGCTGCTTCTGGTTTCTGGGGCAGAGAGAGGGGGGGGGGGAGTTGCAGATGTGCCGCAAGGGGGGATTTAATTTACTTCCATATTCCTAGGGACCATATTCATTATAACGCGAATACCTGGCAATGTGAGAGGGTGATCATTTCCTTAATGCAATCAATAACCAGAAGCATCCTAAGTTCAGTTGTGAATTATAAAAGCCCGGATATAATGATACGCTATGAATCTAGGTCGAACTTGATTTATTTGATGAGTAGTAATGAGATAAACCAAAAATAGACGCAATGATAGAAGTAAAATTCGCACGTGAAAAAGTCGCATCCGATTGAAGGAAATTGGAATAGCAATTTGCGAATTCCAATTTCTAACAATACTGTAGGATCCGATTCTCATCTTTTGTTTGCAGGGACGTAGTCCCTAACGAGTGGAGGGTTTTTGGGTCCGAGATGTATGTATGTGTGTGTGTGTGTGTGTGAGATGGGAAAACTGTAATGCGAACGGCAGTGCGGCCGATGTTGAGAGTCGCTGTCGAACCGTCGAAGAGGACAGTTTTAAGAGTCGCAGTCGTGTCGGTTAACAATAAGTTAAAGTCGCAGTCGATGTCGGATTTTGTATTAGGGTTTACCTAATAATAAATTTCTATAAGCAGGGTATAGAAAGCAGTCGTTCTTAATCCAAACCCTTCCGTTCCATATCCTCTGGTATAAAACTACTACAGAGTCTCTTTTAAAAAAAAATAAAGAGGCCTACAATACCTTCGTGAATTGAGTTTGAAAAAAATACTTACTGAAGTAGACTAATATAGATTGACACAACTAGCAGATTCTATTTATTCTATAATTATATTGAAGTTAGAAATATCCTTCACGAAACGGCAGAAACAAATCCAAAATAAAATTAGTCCCCATTCCCCCTACGTCCTTTTGGTCATTGGCTTCTGTGCACTCGTCACGAAATTCCAGGTAATTTGAAAATAGGCACTTGAGGAAATCATCGCATCATCAATCAAAGCATTATTTAATTTGCAAATTAGATCCCGACTATTATGCATAATGCTTACGTTCGGTAGGATCAATTAAAACATGTTTCAGGGAGATATCCTCCCATTACAGACGGAAGCAGTGGCCCGAGGAGTGGGGAAGGGGGGGAGGTTGCGGAAGTGTTCGAGAGTTTCTTGGGCGTCAGTTCCAGCGATTCCTCCGCCTTTCGCTCTTCGCCATGCGACTATGGCGAACCGAGGGAACGATTTGCATATTCATTAAACGTCCGTGGAACGGCGCGTACTCGGCCGAGCACCCAGAGCGCACTGCCTGTTCGACATCGGCTGGTACGTATGGGTGCAGGAGTGTCGGTGAAGACCGGCATGGAAGCCCGACATCTCCGTAGGCAGTCGGCGTGGTAAGAACCCCGGCGAATGTCTGTCGTTAACGACCGAAATTTAATACGGATTTGCATTCTGACCGTTCCTCTTGGTGCAAATTGATAACGACTCGATCCCCGTCGTCTACGATTCCCCGCGCCCCAAGCGTGCTCAAGGTACCCCCACATGCACAGCAGCGTAGCGCGGTGATAACGTCAGAATGTGTGCAGTTTTAGTTTTCAGACTACGCGCCCTTTAGGAAACTTTCACTTTCTCCACCGGTGTATAGTATACAGTATTTAAATATTTAGTACACAGTAAAACATAATATATAGTATACAGTTAATACACAGTATACAGTATTTAAGTACAGCGAATTTGTACAATAATTCATTCTATAGTATTATATATCAATGGTTCGGTGTTCGCGTTACACGTTGTGCTGTACGTTGCGTGTTAAGCCGGCTTAGTTTTTTGCTTGACAGGGAGGTAAGGTGGAATACAATGGGCAAGAAAATGGATGATTCGAAGGGGACCTAAGGATCTAGTTGTCGAGCAAAGACAGACTTTCTAACAGCGCTGAGAGTTCCCTCAGCATCGCGGCTTGTGCCGCGTTACCCCCGGCTTTCGAATTATGCATTTTCTTGTCACGCCGGCGGATAAGAGCCAACTGAATATTAATGCCGACGTGTAATAGTTTGTAAACTAGGTCTCGGGCCGTTGGGAATCGCTGCTCGCGACGCTGGCAACGATCATCTCGGTTGCTGCAGCCCTGCGGCGAAGGGTGCTGAGAAATCTTCCGAACCGAAGGGCTCTTACGGGAAATATGAATTTCAGATATTTTCTGCACTAAACATTCGACAGGAACATGCAAATCTTGCAAAGATACGGTCATGTTCCGACGATCGTACGTCGAAGTCAAAGAAATTTTAATACATAGGGCTGACACGTAAATATGAATTTTCCATATTTTCTATAACAACAGTTAGAGACGGACTACTAATCAGAAACAAAAGAATTTTTAAAAAAGTCAGCCCTCCGCAGAGTATCAATTTTTCCTTAGATAATATAATTTGCTGCCTAAAAACAGTATTTGTAAGGAAAATTTTATATACTCCGTAATAATACATAACACAATGTTAGTGTAAAGTCATTTGTTGGTGCAATTGACATTTCTAAAGCAATTTACTGTTAACTGGTTTAATATCATTCAGTCCCGCTGCTATTTATGGCGATACATATTTAAAACGGAAGAAGTACGGAGGGTGGATCAGCAGTCGCGGGCCATTAAATTGAGCGGAAAGGTCTACAAGATAAACTCGATACTTTTTAGCTAAGTGCAGTAGGGCCGATGGGGATGGGGGTGTGCCATAATAATGTTACTTGCCAGCCGGATAAACTGGGGCGCGGCGATGCTACTCCTCTCAGCCATGGCACTTAAGACTCTCAGGTGTGTGCGTGTATCTGTGTGTGTATATCTGTGACCGTGTGTTCGTGTTTAGAAGCACGAAAACAGAAGAGGATGAATGCGTTCCGTGCTTTATAAGACAGCGAGGGTAAGGGCTTGATCGTCCGTAACGTTATACCCAACTATGTTTTCAATCGAAAGGGTATCTATAGGCCTGCACTTACAAACTCATTCGCTATTCTTCCGGATTATCCCTTCTCATTATGCCTCATTTGTCTAATACCTCGTGAAACTTTCCTGCCGACGTGTCTCCCCCCCCCCCTTTTCTCCCCCTTTCGTGCTATTGACAGTCGAACGATGTAACTTAGTACCCAGTCCATTATTTATCTTCCCTTTCACATCATTGCGCTCTATCTCGATAATGACTCTTACTCACCTTTTTCCCCGCTCTTAATGGTGCTTTTTCTTTTTGCTCCTCGATTTTCGGTCTTTCGCCGTGATTTTTCATTTTACGCGGCCCGGTAAATGCGTTTACGTCTATCGATCACTCCCCGTCGTTACCTCCCATCGCCTTACCTTACGCGTCACATTGTTATCGAAAATATTTACTTCCTTTAATTACCCCCCGACAAGGGTTGGCAAAAAAAAAGGAATGACTGTACACTGGCTCAACTGCCATCTCCTCGCCGTATCGATTTTCCTCATACGCGGATAATAAATCGAGTTAGCCGGTGGCCCGGAGGAAGCTCTTCGCGGCCAAGTGGAAAGAAACCCGAGGAACTCCGCTCGGGGAAATAGCGTAGAGGGGAAGTTGAGAATTTGGCAGGAGTCACGTCCCCGCCGGAACGTCCGCTTCTTTCGTCGTTCTCAAGAGGACGACACGGTCCCTTCGTGGAAAACTTCCGAATTACCGGCTTCGCGCCGTGACACGTGCCTGTGTCCACGTCCACGGCCGTTCATTTTCGAGACTCCGCGATACACACGATGATCGTGCAAAAATAGGGAGAAAGGGAAGAGGGGTTGGGCCGAGTAGTCTAAGACAGAGTCTTGACCGGCTTCTAGAATCTCGTTGTCCCCCTGCTAGAGGAGGTTTGTTAAATCCCGGTACTTTCGTACGGTATTAGACGTCGTCTTTCCTATCTTCTCACCTCCCGTCAGTTGAGTATCCATGTCGGGATATATGGCTGCGGTTCTAGTCCACCGCCAGTGAACAGTCGTAATCCTCGACAACGAGAGCTTCCGCTGTGATTAACCCTTCATCGGTTCCTTCCAACTGAACCGCGCCAATCCGATGACTTCACTGATCCCACCCGGGGACCTTTCCTTTTCTTCTCGCTAATCCCGGATGTTCCTGAGCCTTGTTCAGCAGCGTAACGTTGATTAAAACTCGACTTATCGTCGTTACACACGAAATCCCACGGGGCAATTCATTGTGATTACACTGGTCGCCTGAATTTTATCGAATAAGGCGCCGAAGATTTGAATAAATGCCATTGACCTTAATGCATCGATGGGGAAATATCGTGAAACTGGTTTATTATTCATCACGTTCAAGAATTTAGAAGCGTTCTGTCAGTCATCAAGGCTTTTAACTCCTTTGCATTAAGTAATTCTATTTGCGCGCAACTGTACCTGATGCAATTTCGATACGATGCTCCACGGTGTATTAAATCGAGGACAAATTATATTTACCATATTTTCATCGCTGATTTCATTTCTTCTTCGGTCGATATCGAATTTTTGTTAGCTTGGCAATCTTTAATGCAATTAAACGGTACGCGAAAAGGAAAGTCCTTCTCTTGGTATAAAGCATTTTTCATCGGCCTCTTCGCGATTGTTAGCATCGTAGAATCTTGTGTTAATTAAGTCGCGAATGGTATCCTGCTCAATCGCGATACCTGTTGCCGGAAAGTCGCAGTCGTTAAGTTCACTCGGAGTGGCAGGCAACAGTTGCTCAAAAAGACCCGGGGAAAGCCGCAATAGCTTCGGGGAAAAGCTGGAAATGCGCGCGGTACTAACGGCTGCCACGGTTATCAGCTACCGAGTTTCCCCTTCCTAAACCCGCCCCTCTCCCCTCCTCGCGCCACTGACGAGGGCTTTGATGAAAGAAAACGGAAGTGAGACGGAGGGTAAACCAACAAGTATCGCGTCATAAAGCTGTCAGAATATTACTCATAATGTAGGGGAGCATTGCCGGACTGGGGTGAGGTTGAATATTTTCAATATCAAACAAATAATTCATTCTGTTTTGCCAAATGTACAATTGTACATTAAAAAATAACTACTAAGGATTGAACAGGTCCCTTTGAACGTAGTATGTAGCCCTGTTTACTTATTTTCTTTCCTTAATACGAGCATTGGAGCGAGAAAAGTCGTAAATAATCGAGGAGTAATGGATTTGAAAAATTCATGCGAAGCAATATTTCCTTGTCTGTAGTCTGGAGTACAGAGAGAACGCGTAGCAGCTAATGAACCTTATTTGTTTCGTGCGAGCAATTGAAGCGCGAAACAAGCCCCCGTCAGACGAGTTCCAGACGGGAGATGCAGTGGCGGAACGGGTAGCTCGGCGGTTTAAGATAAAGGATAGTCAGAGGGTTGGAAGGCAGTCGTTACAAACAAGCCTTGGCCCGAGACAGGAGCATTGTCCCTCGGCTATATTCACCTAGCCCGCGGTATAATGTACTCCCCCCACTTCACTCTGTCCCTTTCCGTTTTGCTTGGCCTTGCTCGTCCGATCCGGGTTTCTCCCTCGCACCTTCTTACCATCTTTCCCTCTCCCCTGTATTCCCCCCCCCTCTCTCTCTCTCTCTCTGTTCTTCTTGGGGGTGACTTACTCTCCGTTGTGCGATGTAGGTGGGCCCAGGGCACCTTGGCCCGTGCAACCCAGTGCACCGCTAGATCCGCGCGTTACCTTCTATTATACCATCCCTATACCGAGAGCGTCGCTGCGAAACAACCGACTAAATGAAGACACATTGCTTTCATTATGAGGTACCCAGTGTACAGGCGAGCCGCCGCCGCCGCCGCCACCACCACCAACTCCGACACTTCCACAACCGGTACTGCCGCCATCTCCGGCACTTTCACAACCTGCCCCATCCACCACTGGCGTCGACCGCACAGCCGTCAGCCCCCATCCACCGCTATCCTGCGGGTGCAGTATTACTCTACTCCTTTCCTGTTCTTCCTTCCTTCCTTCTCCCCGGCCGCCTTGCCCTCTCACCCGTCGCCGTCCAATGACTTAGCTATCGTCCTTCGTCGAACTCCGAATCCCGGCTGCGCAACGCCCGGCCAAAGGATTTATTAAGCCGCCGGAAACCGCGGAGAAAGGGATCGGAAGTAGTGCGAACTGAAACGAAGAATCTTGGCGCAAGTTCGAGCCACGTATTTCTGCTTGTCTTCAAAGAAGGCCATGAATTTTCCCCGAGGAGAATGGCCAATGAAAGTTTTACGGAATTCGAAAGGACAGGGAGTACCGAATACTTCTTCGCGCTAAATTGAATATAATAGGAAATTTACCTTTCGGAGTAGCGAATAAATGTGCAATGCCCTGAGAAAGGTTCGTGGAGTAATAATGCAGAGTCTTAAGGGAACATTGGGCAATAGAGTTTCCAGTATATTCTTTTCCTTAACGATTCTGATCGCAATCTTCTGGCCAACTCTTTTCCACTCGTCGTGTTACGCCCTGCGCGTGACACTCCTTTCGCCAGTCTTTTTATTCTCCTGTCGTTACTTAAAAGACTCATTTGCCGGCTGGCGTATTAAATTCACCGTTGACAACCGCCTGAGATTACTTGCCGCGTAATTCGAAATCCAATAAACTATTTTCCGCCGTCGTCCGCACATTGCCGGGACGCTTTCAATTTCGTTATAATGCAATAATAGGATTCGAATCGGAGTTTGAAACGCGCGAGAGAAGTTTCACGTAGAGCAGATCGCCGTAGTTTTCCAATGATAAAATAAAGCAGCCTGAATCGAGCAGAAACGGCACTTAGCCGTACTTGATCCCGTGCTTAGCCGGGGAGTAGTAAAACCTGCTGAAAACGAAAGTCAGGATAGAAATATTTATGGTTACTGCGGCACGTGGCCACGCTGGCCATTCGTACAAAGTACTCATGGCGATAACGTTTTACCGTTGGCTCTCTTACTGCACTCGTGCAGCCCGGGATAGTGCATCGTTTTACCCCATGGATAACGGTCCTCGTTAATGGTCACTGTGCGTTAAATTCATGGTACGTAAAGGATGACAGGAGATCAACCGCTAAGAGATAAATGTCCCACGAGCTGGCTTTCCGAAGCCGTTTCCACTCTGAACGCTAGACTTCATTCTGCGTTTGCTCTGTCCGTTTCAGTCTTTTTTTTCCTGCATTGTATGTGCAGTTTCATAAAACTGACAAACAGTACAGTACATTCTAGAATTGTCCGTGTACTAATAAATATTACGGTCTTTGTGTCTGCCTTATACAGCATTCGTGAAATATATATTTGCGATATCCTTATCATTCTAGTAGAATTTTCATGTATCGTAAAACTGACACAAGTGCTGTTAACGGTGTTTAAAGGCCGTAGAAAGCTTCACTACCTTAAGAACTACAAGTACGTATAAGGAACCCTCTCGTTGCAGTTTTTTACGTTCAAATACTTATGACGCTAATATAAACGTGTCCATAAAAACTACTTGCGTTACTCACGAAGTGCAGTTCCGACGAAAATTCATAGAAAACTTCTGAATATTCGTAAAAGATAAAAAGGATTATACGCTTCAGCGAAAACATAAAACCACCAACCGCGGGCCTTCCTGTCTTACAGACAAATAACGCGACAGTAAAAGACGAATGAAAATTCATGAATTTCCAAGAACAATCTGACCCTGCGCATTTTGCCCAACGACGTCCGTTCGTTATTAAGGAGTTTATAACGATAGTTCCCGCGTCGACGAGATTTTCACGAACAACGTGATCTTAGACGGGTGATATAACGGCAATGTTATTCCGGAACGGGCGAGATGTTATCGGGCCGAGATGTACCGGGGGGTTGTTTGTGTTGATGGCCGCATAAAACGATCACTAACCCCCCCTCTGTCCCGCCTCCTCGCGACGTAAGACGTTCCGTTCGCCCGGCATAACACAGCGGAGGCCGTCATCGGCCCCTATTTTGCCGTATTTTTTTTTCCCACGGGGCCGACAGAGAACGAAGCGATTTCCCGACGGCGGATGCTTCATAAATATGCATGACGACGTAACGAATAGCGTGAACCGTCGCGCCATTAGCTCGGCTCCGCGGGCCAACGGGGAACATCGATAATGTTGTTTAACGTGTGGATTACGCGGGAAAGACACGGGAATCCCGGCAAATATTATCTGTCACGCTCGTCCGAATGGCTGGGACGAAAAGCTTCCGGATATTCGTCGACTGTATTGCACTCTTCAAATGCGAAGCCCCAAAAGTCGAGATAGGGAGACGATAAATTGGCGTGGAAAATTGAGAACTGGGTCGCGCAGGACACGGAAATTGCGATCGTCGATGAACTTCTGCCGTACTTGTCATAAGTGTATTCTTTTTTTGTAACTCGGGGTACAGGGGAATCTTTCAGAAAACGCTACTGGGAATTGCTTAAGGTCCTTACGGACGAAATCACGTGGCTCGATAACGAAGTACGAAGAGAATAACAGGGCAGAGGATCAGGAAGAATCAAGTGACTCGTTACGGAAGGATTACAGTTTAATGCGGACACACCGAGGCAGCTCCTGTATGTGCGGAGATTGACAAAAACGAACAACGCTGAGATCACAATTGTTACTACGTATCCAGTTAAGTGCTTTCTCAGCATTTCTCAAATACCGCAATCTTGAGAACTTTAGTAACGTGCAATAGAAATCGCATGGAATATTTGCCAATTGTGTAAGCTTCGTCATTGTTTCTGCTAAGACTTCAGTTAATCCTTTAACTGTTGCGTCTAAATATTTTTACCAAACGCCAGCGTGTCTCGGGAATTCAATAAAAATTCGTCGCTCCGGTTAGACGAACGTACGAACGGACGAGCGAACTGACAGGCCGGACAGATGTACGGAGCGAAGCTAATGGCCGTGCGAGAGAGCGATGACTAAAAAAAAACAAAACGTGATACGCATTTCAAGTGACATATGGAAAAGGTCCGCACGTACGGATGATTTCACGCTAACCGAAAAATCCTGGCGGAACTTTGACGAGAATTTTTCCCTTTCGATGAATCTCAACGGGGTAAAACAGTGAGCTACAAATGACTTATACAAATCGTATCAAAGAGAATTGTTAAATATACTATCTGATTTGAAATTAAAGTAAGAAAATAAGTGTATTGTTAATCAATCACTGTAACTGTTGAGAATGTTTGCTACTCTTTACGAAAACGTTTTACGTTTGACTTTTACAGAAAGGTTCCAGCAAACAATCTCAGCTAGAACCTCGGATCGTTATTCAATCAAAAATATTTATAGTATTTTCTTTGTTCCTATTGTCAATTTTGTTCCGTACGAAACTGATAGGACGCTCCGTGAAATTCGTGTTTTTATATTATGCCGTTACAGAACGGCACGGACGTTAAGTGAACAAAGGCAACGATGCTGTGTTTCGTTTTTTATCGCAAGGGCAAACGTTACGAACGTGAAGCTTTTTCGCGAAATGAAGAAACGGTCGTGGCGATAGGGAATAACGTTCGATGCATACAAAGCTCGTGGATCTATTGTATGCAAAATAATACAATCTATATGCGCCTAGATGCATTTGCGTCAAGAAATTGGCGCTTCGTTGACAATCCTCGCGCAACTAGCCACGATACGCACAAATACTATGAGCATCTTTTTGTCCATTTTTTCCCCCGCACATGCATACAACGGCGTATTGTCAAATCTGCGCGGATGTTTTCTTTGTGTACATGTACACAACGATCCCCGCGTACGTGTGCATGGATCGTGTTTATTTTCTGCCCCCAATCAATCTCTCCGCGTATCGAACAACGGTTGAAGTTTATCTTCCTCGCACGAGGATCGCGTTTGGCCTCTTAACGAAACTTTATTTACATGTTTCCCCGAGAAGAGGAGGCCAGGGTGGGGGATAATTTATTCGGAAACATGGATTCGCCGGAAGATGGGTTCTGCGGTCGGTTGGGTATGCCAATCAATCGTTTGGCTACTTTGAGAATGCCGCACCGAATTGCCCCGTTACTCGAGAACCTTCGAGCCATTTATACAAAGGGATAAATAGCCAGGGAGCGTAGTGGCCGCAGGAAAATTCCTGCAACCGTGTATCGTTGTCGCGTGTACACGTCGCCTGGAAGATAGACGAAATGCATGAAAGGGATGAGTCATGTAAATTTTACAGAGGTCGAGCAAGACCCTCCTGATTTGGTTTTGAACCGGGCCAGCGGCGAATCTCGTGGATGTCCCAGCTGCCTAACACATGTAAAATTTACAAGGACGAAGAGCCCTTCCATGTACGTTTCCCATCTGTAACTTTGAGTGCTCCTTTATTTATGGCTTTATACCCCCGTGCATGTTTATGTGTCTACGGCCGACACGTCAGAATCAAAGCCAGCGTGTTTAAAAGAAGGACTCCTATTTATCTCGCGGTATATCACCCTCCTCCTACCACTCCGCAGGATGTTACCGCAAAAGCCTCGAAAATACGGCGTGTAAGAGATGCTAAGCGATGGAAAAGGGAAAAAACTAGGCTACTATTACCATGTGAAACTGCGCGGTATTTAAAGGTACAAGTAGCAACGAGCGAAATAGAACGTTCGCCAGGTTTATTTATTAACTGCACAAACTCTCAGATAATGTTATATGATCTTAGATGATAAAGCAGTTGTTTCTTCAAGTATGTTCCGAAGCATTTCAATGAAGGCTTTGGTCCAATAACGTTTTATCTTCTTTGAAATTTCAAATTCTATATCTCTGTGAAATTTTCCCTTCGTGCAGGGTGCTCTTTCGCGAGGTTCATTAAAAGTACGTGTGTTTGCAGAGCCATCAGCGGGGTAAACGTCTTAAGTTTGCGCTCACGCGATGACGAGATTTCTACGGCTAGTTATTTTTTGTGGACGGAAAAAAGAAACACTTAAGGGTCCCGGCCTTATCGGTAGAGCGTCACGCATGCCTGACGTCACGCTAGACATTAAATCTTCAATAGCGTTAATATTAATAAGACGAGGCTTTCATCGGAAAATAAGTGCATCATACTACATGGATCGCCCGGCGGTATTGTCAGTTGAATTATTAATTTCCCGGACGAGCACGAGGTTTCCCAAAAAATGACCGCTTGACGAAACCGTCGATGCCCCGTTCGTTGATTGCCACTTGCACATGTCGGTTTTGCAATATGTCGTGCCGAGCCAAAAGGGACGAGATAATCATTCGACGAATTAAGAGTCTGTCAATATTGGCGATTTAGCGGGTCGTCGCACCGTCATTTTCCGCACGATGTTGTTCTAATACAGAGCAATTTGTGTGGCGCGGATCGAGTACGGCCACCAGCGGATATTACATGTTGACACGCGCCCCTTATTACTGCCTCTGGATCAACTTTTGCCCCCGTTCGGCCGACCCCGATTTTCCGCTCGACGCGTACTCGCACGCACGTGCATACGTGCACCTGCACCACCTGCAACTTGCACTTTTGTACAACACTCCACGGAGGGCTCTGAACATCGCTTGTCTCCGTGTTTCGCAAAAATCAGACGTAGCGTGCCAACCTCGTTCGTGTGTCGCGTGAATTTACCAACATTTTATTAACCTCCGCAATGTGTGCACACAGGTAGGAAAATGGATGCCAGGGTAGATATCGACGTACGCGTATCTTTATGGCGTAATTTACTTGTTCCACTGATTACCATTCGCGTAAATACAGAAAGAGAGACGTGCAATTCCCGTGCATAATGGATGCTCTAATACGGAATAGCATTCGTCATTATTTCGCATGAATTCTAAAGTGGCTAACAAACCAATCGCATCGCCATGGCAAACGGTGAACGTATTCAATGATATGTTCAGCGCTTGTTTTCTGAATTATCACGATGTAAGGGCAATTGATGGGATTTCATGACAAATTGTATTATTAATTATATACATACTGCCTCACGTTTAAACGTCGCAATAAAAAACTGAGTTCCTGATAATGGATACACTTGTACCGTCTCCTTTCCTCGCAGGGGGGAGGGGGGTAATGTTTTATCGCTTACGAAGAGGAGAAGTTCTTTGCAAAAGGTGGCTGACGTAAGAGAAACCTTTCGCCATTAACTTGCCACGAAATTGCAAGCAGTATCCATGGGAAACCACCGCTCGCTTAAATTGCGTTACTCGCGACACGCCATTATCTCAGTACTCCTGGTTTCAGGCGGAGTAAGGGGAACGTCTAGGGGTCAGAGTGGTGGGGGGAGGGGTGTTTTTCCTCCTTTCAATGACTTCTACTCCCTGTCTCCTTCCT
Organism: Hedychridium roseum; assembly: GCA_963989215.1. Lineage (NCBI taxonomy): Eukaryota > Metazoa > Arthropoda > Insecta > Hymenoptera > Chrysididae > Hedychridium > Hedychridium roseum. Next base: position 5,764,915 of record OZ022310.1, on the reverse strand, counting down.
TTTCTCTTTTGCTTCGCCCCCATTGCCTGCCCCACTGCTCTCGCGTTTACGTACCGTGCAACTCCATTATCTCCTCGCTCTGTTTTAGTAGAACAATTCCGGAAGGATTGACGCATCACTGGTGAGATAGAGAAGAGGGGGGAGAAACGAACGACCAAGTGGCTCACGTGTCGGAATTCATCAAGAGAATTAGGCAGCTCTGCCGCCGCACGCGTCCGGATATGAACGTTTACGATCTTCATCCTCCCCCCCCCCCCCAGACGCTGTTTCTTCCCCCTCTTTCTTCCTCCTCACCTTTCGCCCCTTCTTTCCGCTTTCCACTTCCTCTCCAACCTGACCCTGTTCATTGCCGAACATTTATCACTCTAAACGGTGTAAATTTACGCACTACGGCCAACGTTTATGGCAGATGATGTTTTGATTAGCGCCATGAATTTCATCATTTTCATCCTGATGGTTCATTTATCCTCCTGTACTGACCTCTCACTAAATTGTGGGATTTTCGGTGCCGCAAAATCACTGTTATTGTTCACCGTACGGGTTGAGAATATTACGACATTGAAATTTAATGAATTTTAGAAACTTTAAAGAATTGTTTGATAAACTTGTAATTGCGATACAGGAAACCGATTTCTTCATTTGACGAATGTCGGATCAACAGTAGGGACTATGAAAGATTTTAACACGTCTGAAGCAAACATTTACATGATAACGAGACAATTGCTTCTCTTGTACCTATGAGACTTGACTTACAAATATACAACAATTCTCCTATTGTTACGAATGGCAAATGGTGTAAACAACAACAGATTCCTCTGCGTGATCCTTTGTATTCGCGACGTGTGCGCGCAAGAGCTTTTTTCTCCCCGTTTTCGTGTTTCATTCACCGGCCGACTATACGTGGAGTTGACTACTTGCCCGCCGGTATTTCCTCACGCGATGATACACCAAGGATTACCATACGTATTTCACGCCGGGCGGAACTGTTTAAACGCATCCGTAGGCCAACACGTCACGCTTTACACGCATATCCGTAAATTTCGGTCCCCCTTTGCGAGCGTCAACTCCAAACGAACGAACGAACGGACAATAGAGATTTTACTCGACAGGTTCACGTGAAGGTCGTTCACACGTATACACGCCTGACGTATACACGTGTACGTATGTGTGTGCGTGCGTGCGTGTGTGTGGATGAGTGTAGGTGTGCGTGCCTGTCGTACTTTCTTTCCTCGACGTTGCTTATCTCGTGCCGTTTAACGAGTACCGCTCACGTGGTATATATCCAAGGGGGGAGGGGGACGGTTTTTATGTCCCTCTTGAGGGACTCGCTCAGCTAGCCTTTCTCTACCGACAGAGCAACGGAAGGTTTATATTTTCTGTAGAAGGCTAGGGGGGGCAGGGGACGAAAAAGCAGGGGGATCGATGCCACTCACCTGTAGATGGGCGTCATGTCATTTTTGTACCATATCACCAGGATGGCACTGTCGTTGTGCCATGGCGGACGGATGTCGCATGGTAGCTCGGCCGTGCCCTGGAGAACCGCGTTCACCGGCTTCGGCGGCCCTGTAAAACGAAACACTGATTGGATAGTCGCCACGTGTACCCCGGCAAATACTTATGTTATCATCCTGCCAGCAGGGAAAACGACTTTACGTCCCTGTCATTCCTAGCAAAGTTCCCATGGTCTCACTCACTCTTATATTCTTATATTCTCTCTTATGTTCTCTTATATTCGAAAAATGTCTTTTCATGCAAAAAATTAATCGTATAAATTCAAAAGTTGATTGCTAGTATGCTTGAAGAAAAAACACAAATCCGCAATTTATCCAATTTTAGCGAAAGATACTTATCTTTTTTTAGTTACTGATATTACGTTAATTCGGTACTGTCCTGTAATTTCTATTGAGTTACGGTATACGTTAAACGTTTCTCCTCCCGCGAGCGTTGTCGGCAGTTTACCGTGCGAATCAGGATGGGGAATTGGGGAATTTCGTTTTACGGGAGAAGCGGGCGACCTACGCGAAGGTTACGATCCCGGGAGTCCACGGGACATTCGGCATTGGCGTTTTCATTTCTCGTGAGAAACGAGCGTCGGTCTAAGAAAACGTGGCGCACGGCCGCGGATGGTGAACTCGTAACGGGGAAACGCACACACCAACACACAGACAGAGACGTCGGTGATGTCGAAGTAAGAGGAACCGAGGGGAAGAAACGATCGCCGTGCCGAAGATATCGGCACGACGAGGGACCCGACGTGCGATTTTGCGCTCCAAAAAGCCGCTGTTTCCAACGAACGGTTCGATGTCGTCGCATTGGGTCAAACGTCGCAGGACCGAAGGGAAGATTTGCGAAGGGGAACTCGCCGGTGGAGAATCTAGACGGAAAATACGGGCAAAGTGGCTGCGAGCGGCGTGCAATAAAGCACAAAGGACCGGGATTGTTCCGCTAAGGAAATCAGAGAAGCAAAGGAATTATGAAGGGCACGAGAGGCAGGGCCGAAGTCGTAAAGAAGAAATTGTCCATGGCACGTGATCGCCTATTGCGTACGTAACAAAGTCACCGTGCATGTCGGGATAAGTTAGAGGAACGGAAGTAAAGTTACGCGCTAATGATGCATTGAACGTGTTTATTAAAGGGGATGTTTGGTAAAGTTTTTAGAGCAGCTGGAAAAAGTGTCGTGGGAAATCTGTTTTTCCCGAGGAAGACTGAAAGAGGGAAGGATAGGTAAGACGATCAAAGATGGATCTGGGGGACACGTAGGAAACTCGCGACAGAAATTGAAAGGAGACGTACGTGCGACGGCTGTCAGGTTGCGTTAAAACTGGACCTCGCGAATAGCTTTCCTTTTCGCTTGGTCGAACATCGAGAGTCAGGCCAGCTCGTATTCGCTCCCCTTTCCTCGTCACTGAGCCACACGAACTTTTTATAGCCGTCTCTGGCCTGATTCCCCGACTTATCCACGTGGAAAGCGATCCTACATCTGCGTCTTATCCAAACATTTTTTAACTTATTTCTCTCCGGCCCGTTTGACCCTCCATCAACTAATCAAGAAAACTCGACCTTACCCTCAGCGTCGTTCCTGCGAAGAAGCTTTCCCTCGCGCAGCTGAAATTTCTCTGTCTTGGGGGACCAAAAGAATGGTCCACTTCTCTTCGTGTCCACGTGGAATATTTTAATAAGATTGCAGCATTTTTCTCTGCCGCTTTCCCTCGCACCCTCCTCATTTTTAATTCCCCGTAATACACTGCATTGCGCGTTCTACGCGGAGGCTTGTAGCACGATTTCCTTATTTTCCCCGTGCTTCGTGAGCCCTTTCTCTTTAGTACTTGAAAGTACTCCAAGGGCGAAGAGTTAACGTTAATGCCATTACTCGTTGTCGGAAATGTGAACGCTTTTACGCATTTTCCCATGCCTCTGTTCGACCTATACGCACAAACACACACAGACGCACGTGTACACGCTCAAGGGCTTCGTCGTGGCTCTACGTACATGTATTTATATACCGTCTCGACATGATAGTCTCGCGTGCTCGCCGGTATAAGCATATAAAACAACGGTTTTCACGGCGTCTGCTAAATTTCCCCTGGGCTGGCTCCGGTGCATTATGAGTTCTGAAGGGTGGCAAGCGCCGGCCTCAGCGTTCCTGCTGTCGCTGTTTCCCAGCTTGCGTGATCCTTACCTCCTCACCACTCCCCCCTCCCCCTCTTGCCGCCCTCACGCCTGCCTCGAGGCGCCACACATTGAAAAGTGTTTTCAGAAACACCGGTTTCGCCGCCGAAATAACTGACTACCACGTACGTACATCCCATCTCGCGGGGAAGATACGTAGAGATCGCGCATCAAGTTCTCCTTCGCACAAATTTTACCACCGGCCAAAGTCTGAGGAAGGATGTAAAAACATTCCCGTCAATTTCAACCCCCGCGGATAAACTGCCACGAAGCTGCCAAGTTAACGGTATTTCGTGAAATTTTTACAAAGGGAACTTCGGCGAATTCTTCCACCGAGTGGGAATTCTCAGCTCAGTGCTACGCTTTGAAAAATTCGAAAACATTTACTACAGATTTGCAAGTCCAAAATATATGAATTCCTTATCGCAACAGTAAGACGAAGTGAATCAAAATTCCCGAGAACATCCGTCATTCATTTTTACCCTTAACGCAATGTTCAGAGACTTTACGAACAGTGGGCGGAAATCTCTTGAATTAGGGCCACGTATAAGGGCCGATAGGATCTCTCGATTCACGGTGTATATAGTTTTCACCTGGCCGGTGGAATGGCTTTCGAAGCGGCTGGCGAAAGGGCATACCTGGGTTTCCCAAATGGCCGTGCGATTATAACTAAATCCGTATGCTCGTAAGCTGGTAGCCGGGTATAACGCGTGCAGTTGGTCTCTGCTCGATAAGGAACAGGCCGAGCATAGTGCTGTGGGCGACGGGTGTGGGGGGGAGAAGACCGGAAATCAGTGTTACGGCTACCCTCGGTCGCTCCCTTCTCCACGAGGAGAAATAACCCGGCCGTGTAGCCGACTAAGCCGATAATCCGCGGGTCAGACAGTGTCGAGAAGCCGCACAACTTTGCTTAGCCTCCTGCCCAGCCTTCCGCCCTCTTTCTCGCTCCCTTTCGGTACGACCGAACCTCCGGCTAGGGTGCGGCTCTAGCCTATCGTTTCGCCACTGTGCGGTTACCGTCCTGGCCAGGAGAAATCACTTTGCGCGTACTAACGCTTCATCGAAGTCGGACGGACAAAACCATTGCCCTCAACTGCGGTAACCGATATGCTCGTTCCTACTTGGTTTCCTACAGACTACTTCATGTGGTGCATTATTAAGATCAGGTACTGCCTCGTTAAGCCGGTATTAACAGTCAAAACGTAATAACGTTTCTTCAACTGGTATATTTCGATCTTTCAATTATTTACAGGGGTTGGAGGGAGCGTTTATTTTTCGCTGTAAGAGTCTTTTCTCAGGTGCTTTCAACTTTTTTTATCAAACGCGTTTGACGCTAATGATATGAATTTCAACTCTCGACGCTAGTTATTTACCGTGAATGAACTTCCGCTGGGGCAAACGTGGAAACAAACTGTCATTTATACGCGAAATGAATACCTTTAACTACGAACTTTTCCAATTTAAATTAAACGCTCTGCATCAGAATTAACTGCATTATCTGTTTCAGCGGATCTGCTCTGCTTTTGTAACGTAATTTAGTTGCTAGTATTTTCATTACCGTCTTTCAAAGAAATAAGTACCTTTTAATTACCGTCTACTAATCAGAACTTTAAGCTTCCCCGGAGAGCCGAGGAAAAATAACTTTTTTTCTAAACTCCCGGATCTTCGTTACTGAGAGATTCTTAATAATCCTCACACCTATGAATCCCAGATTAATCTATGTGACAATGCTACTAGCCCTTCAAGAACCGGATTGTAAACTTGCGCCGTAGGGGTAATGCAGTTACGTTGTTCCCCTTGTAATTGCATTACGGCGAAAATATAAGTAACGGCTATACGTTAGCCGTGTCATGGCAGGCTGGTAAATGGTAACTAACGGCAACGTAAGGCATGATTCTTGTTAGATCAGGAAAGTTAAGCAATGTAGGGCGAACCATTAATATTTGGACGGTTCTCCATTGGGAAATATTGTTCTCCGTTGTGGAAATTCGAATTCCTTGAACCTCGCAATGCCATTATCGTCGCACTGTATGTACAATTTTCGGTAGGACGAATCGCCTTATTTTCACGTTGATAATGGGGTCACCTCCTAGTAAATCTTTAAGCAGTCGCGCGTAATAAAGGATTTTCCAAGTGGCTTTTGGGCCCAGGGTCCTAGCAAACGAGCCAGTTTCTATCGCGAAACCGAGCTACACTCCCTGGGGACAAGGTCAAGCTATTAATTACCTCAGGACGGGAACACTGATATTCAGGATTAGTCCGTAAGGAGGTTGCTGAGTCAAGGATCAAAGGTGATACATGATAATGCAGGTACTTGTCCACGAGAATTAGGAAAATAATTAGTTTCAAAATGAATTCAACGCGACGTACATGAAAACTGAATTTCTAAACGAATTATAGATACACAAATTATATAAATGGTAACACGAAATTGATGAATTTACTATTAAGTCAGCAAAATAGAAAAAGCGTAGTAACGTAAGTGTTGTAATTGCATCTTTTCGGTTATCACTGTCTTGAACAGACTTTTAGTATACGTAAATCTAACGATAAACAACCAATAGGTAGGTCAAGCGACACGTATTGTGGCTGTAAGAAAAGCACTTCCGCTTATCCTCTTTCTACGTGTAGAATGAAATTCCTCTCACCGCGTGGTAAGCTGATTACACGGGAGTATTAGGGAAGTAAATCAGCGTTGTTCATTTTTCCCCGAGAACCGCGGTATAAAGTCCGTATCCGCCCGGAGTCCTCGGTATTTCAGGCTTTTTACTCGACACCGTTCTTGCCCTGAGCCCGGCGCGTAAAGAGACCAAGGTATATTCTCGTGTGGGCAACCCGCGAGCCCGTTGCACACGGGGAATTACGGGTTCCTGGGTGCATAGAGAACGCGGGAACATCGTGGAAGGGGGGCAATCGATTTGTAGGATGGTAAAAGCGCCGAGGGACTCGTGTCAGCGAGCGTCGGGGCCCGTTACGATCGTCCTTGCTGTTACACGTATAAGGGAAAATCCTGAATCACAGGGGGCCAAAGGCCGGATGAAAAACGGGCAAAAACGGGGCCAAGGGGGGAGGAGGAGAAGGAGAAGAAGAAGAAGCGCGGAGGTGGCCGTGTCCAATCGAGATTAATCGTCGAGATAGTTCTTCTCATCCCGCTGTCCCTTTACCGCGAGATCAAATGGGCTACCGCGTGTGTGTGTGTGTACGCGCGCGCGCCACATATTGCATTTACGTGAGGGCCAAGGGGGTGAGGTCGGCCAGATTCCCTTTTCCTTCAGCTCGAAAAAATCCAAGTGTTTCGACAGGACTGGGACAGGACAGTAAAACCGAAAAGACACAAAAGTTCATGCGATTCTATCTTCTTGGCTTATTTCTTTTGAATCGTCTTTCACTTTCTTTTCCGTTCATCTTTCGGATACCGAGTTTTCTCATTTCCATTGACCAACATTGTCTGCTTAGATTGTCCTGATTCTTATTCCTTTTGACTTTGTATTGGTCTAGTATTATTGCCCTATTTTTTTCTTCTACTACTCTACCTTAATACACATCATAATCCTGCTTATTCGTTGCCTACTGATCATTTCTCTGAGGATGTTTCTCATGGCTAAACTTGAGACTTCATTTTCCTTTCCCCGGCCCACAACTTGCTATCTTTATCGTTCCGATTGTCCTCCTTATTGCTCTATTCTCTCGTACCTTCTGCTTGCTCTCCGTCGGTGTACATTTCTGGCTTATTTTTTTATGAGCTCTGTTACGGTGCGCGAGTTTGTGGACGTCGAAGAAATCCTCTACCGGCGCGTAATATTGTCGGATTTTAGGGTTTTCCCAGCTGTGACGTCGGCTGGCCGCCAGGCGTTACCCGGCATGCGGTTCCCCCCAAAACGCTTGCCAATATCACCATAACCATAATTCGACAATTCTGCCGAACTCCAGTCGAGGCACATGTGCGTGTGACTATCTCGACCACTCGACGACCGGGACTCACCAACTTTTTCCCGGCCTGGCTCGATTTATAGAGACGAATCGTCGTTTCGACAGGAAATTATTTCGTCCCACGAGCCCACGATGTTTCGCACGTTTAACCGGCATATGTCGTACACAGGAAAGTTAAATATTCTAACGGAAGTATTGAAATAGTGAAAGGGATGCTGACACGAAGGAACTAGGGTTTGTTAAATTCCGTAATGGGTTTCGAGAAAGATCCTTGAAGAATTTTGCTCTATAATCATCTCGCTTTAGCGTGAAGTGAAAGTGAAACATTGAAATATCGAAATAAACGTTGTCTCGAAAGAAATTCCGATTCCGAAATTCTTAAATTCCATGTCCTGTCCCAAGAGAGATTTTCGAAGAGATTCATTTACTCTCTCTTCATGATATTTTTACATATAACTAAAACATATTAACCGTACACTCGAATTTCAAACATTGAAATAGACATTGCCCCGAAAGAAACAAGTTTTGTTAAATTCTCTGACCTGTCTAGAGAAAGATTCTCGAAGAATTTCCTTTACCGTCATCCGGCGGGTATTAATAAGACATTTCCCATTGCCTCGGTCTGTGAGCCGTGCTGGTAATTCTGCCCGATAAGGACAGCGGTATAATCTGTGCTTTAAATCGCGTAGACGATGGTTCTTGGCATAGTGGGTGCAGCGGTGCGGTTGGCCGGAAGCGGTCGAGCGTATACGTATATCTGGACAGTGCTTTTTGTTGCTTCATCTCCTTTCGCTCGTTGCACGACTTCAAAGCTCCTGGGCAACCACTCCTGAACATACATAGTTTTAGTTGCGGACCGAGTTGGCTTTGCGGAGGGCGTAGGCACCGCCATCCACACGTCACTTCCGTGTGTGCGTGCGCCCGTTTGTATAAAATTCCGATGGTCAAAGTGACTTTTTTGAAAGTTCTTCTCACCGTGATAGGAATACTCAGGGATTTCGCTCTTGGAATATTCTCGCTAAAATACCTAATAACCCATGCGTCACGTGTGGATAGCCCACACGCATTTTTCAACCCACCGTCGGTTACAATTTTTATCACCCTGCAGCGAGAAACTTCACCAGGAAATGTCACTCGTCTATTCGACTGTTAGAGATTTTTGTAGAGTCGATAATTTACTTACGGTTTGAATATTTCTTTCTTGTACCATTAGACGCGCACTATTTCGTAGAATGTAATATACGAACAACTCCCACGGAACGTACGTTTTTTCGACTTTGCCACCCAGGAGGGACGACACAGAAACGACGAGAAGAACGATGTTAACGATTCCTTTTGTTGCGCAGTTTCTTGTGTAGGTGCACCCACCGGCTCCCGGCAAACATGAGTTTATCGTGGTCAAGGAATACGTAAATAGTGTTTGTACGATGCATCGCCCCGGGTTGCTTTCGCATGAACATGAACCGTTAGCAGACTCACGATGGACATAGTGAACACATGTGTGGTAGTTACGCGTTCGCGAGTTTAATAGCCTCTGCCGTAAATACGCATATCGTTTTGGCTATTCTCTACAAACCAAAACCACATTTTAGTCAAGAAGTCAAGAAATTTAATAACATTCCGGTTCTGTCAACATTAAAACACGAATAACACGAAGATCTTCGGTGTAATGCAAGAATTTGAAAACCATTACTTGAGAGTAATTCGCTAATAAAATAGTTCTTTTCGTTTAGGTTTAATTGCGATAACAAATGAAAATTATGTCGTTAATTCAAGTAACCATGTTTTATACACGAGCGTTGTTACTCATTTCTATTTTCCCCAGTATATTAATTAAAGAAGTTTCGTCATATGTTGCGTTGCACGTCTCTGTTTTGTTTCTCGTCGTGCCAGTGGACATCAAACATACTTTAACGTAAAAACTACAAAAAGCTGACTTTTCAGCAATTATTGCTGCTTTCATCAGAATCCAGGAGGTCCATCGTATGCCATTCTCTGTCACTGATCTACTGCGCAGACATTTTATTCGTTTTGAAGAAAAAGTTTTCAACCGTAAATTTCAGAGAGAAATACGAAGAATTAAAGTGCAGTGTACGGGTAAGTTCCTTGGAACGTTCTCGTAACGACGAACTAATGACGTTGTTAATGACGTGGTTTTGCCGGGACGGGTAAAACATTTATGTCCCGGGAACGAGACTATTGAGTAAAACCTCGTGCAATTTTTATGCTACCTGCAACAATGGCGAACGCGCGCAAATAGCAACGTTACGCGCAGGACCATTGTAAAACTGTGACCAATGTAGTATGTAAACACCGAAACCCCGAAATCTCGTTGGTACGGATATTAATAATGTTCCAGTTCGGTGGAAATTCTCTGCTGCATTGCGGAAGGGGGTAGAAACATTTCCCGGATATTACTGATAAAATCGAATCCGCCGTCAAAAGGATATTAATAAAGCTCTGTCGGCCCTGGCAAATTCGTTTACTTAAACCATTCGCACGTTTTGAAAAAAACAACAGGTACATTTACGAGCGGTATAATTGCCAGAAATTTTAACAGTCTTCTGCGTTGTTTATTATTCCCTTTTTCATAGGGGTATTCACTCGTTCTTCCTGCTACGAGCTCTGAATTGTCCAACAGCCAAGGTAAAGGATTTCGTGTTTCACAGGGTCGAGAATATCGAATTCGATTTTTCAAATCCGGCACTTTTGCTCGCGGGGGAGGGGGTACGATAGATCCTCGAGGCCCCCTTCCGCGGTATTTTACGAGAGATTCATACACGATTCACCGTCGGGAAAGCCCCTCGTAAAGATAAAGACGAAGATATAGGGAGAGAACGCTCCGCGGATCCTTCGATGGTTTCACGCTCGGTGGGCCAACGGTGAAATTGTAACGGAGGAGGGGGAGGGGTGTCTGATCGTCGTGACTTCCGATTCCGTTTCGTCGACGAGCGGGAACGATTGTTTGCTCGGTTATTTCCGCTACAAGGAGACCGACCTAACGTAGTAACGTTCCCTTTGAATACGTGTCTACTCAATTCGGCGTTCCGCCGAGCGATAAAACTCGTTACGTGCCGGTCTTATAGCTTCCTAATGTTCCGTCGATGCGTAACGATAATGCCTTGGACTTTATACCGAGTTTCTACGCACACACGTACGCGGGTACATACGAGCGCACGTAGGAAAATCTCCCTCGGCGCCGTGGAAATACGTGAGGCGCAGGCTCCAGCGGCGGAGACTAACGTTTTCGTTTCATCTTCCTTATCCGCCGGAGGTACACGCCGGGCGCACCCGAATTGCAGGTCTTCTCGATCGCCCGGGGGCCATCTGCAAAATCGTTAAGGCACATAGCCCCCCGGCGAGGAAGTAACAACGGTATTCGTCGGTTGAACGAATCATTGAACGAATCGTCGGCTCACTGAGACGCCTTCACCGGCGACAAAATCGACAAAAATATCCACCCCGGCTAAGCAATTACTCGTAGCAACTATTCGAATTTTGCCGCGAGAACCGATTGTCCAGGAAACTTCGGCTTTCTTGAGTCTCGCGGTTTCCGAGATATTTTTTGCCGGACAGACGAAACCGGTTTAACGATTACACAGTCTCATTACATTTGCGATATTCGGGTCTTCGTTAAAGTCCCACTTCGTGGTTGAATTTCCTGCGGTAAAATTGCAAAGGACCGGTGCCAGCGGACAGTCCTGAAATCGTTTCATTGTTTCACGTTTACCAAGGACCGACGGAGAGACGAGAACATTAATGACGATCGAAATGAAAGAGGTTCGGGGCGGGCGTGGAGTTATTCAGTCAGCGGGCGTCGTTGAATCGAAATTCCGGCCGGCGCGGAATCAATCTTTTCTCTGTCGCTTAATTTTCAATGTGTATCTTTGCCGGCGGGACTTGAGCCGACAGTCTCGAGGGGCCTAACGAAAACCCTTGGAGACGGTTCTCCTCTCGTTGAGGTCTCGTCGCGTCTCTCGTTTCGACTCTTCTTCCTCAGTTCCCCCTCCCCTCTGGGCTTTTCGTCGAGTCCTGCTCGTGTGAATGACAGCGAACGTACACCATCCCGCACATTCTTCTTTGTCTTCTTCAAGTATTCGTTCCGTTGTTACGCGCGTTCTCTTCTGCCTTTTCTGTATTCCCCCCCTGCACCCACTCCTCATCGTACTCTCGAGCTTTTCGTGGTTCCCCTCGGTTGCCCGTCTGTCGCGGAAATCTCGAAAGCCTGCCTTTCAAGGTCGACGATCGTTAAGGGTTTCATTAACACGGATATTACGACCGATCGTCCCTCGGCGACTGCACCAACCAGAAGAATATCAATTATTCCCGGTGTAAATCCAGTGGATATTCACAGACTTCAAATACGTCTTCCTAATCGGCGATTTTTAGTGACTAACGCGTCTGTTATTATCTAAGTTCTTTTTAATAGATTTTTCAGTTCACTTAGTATTACACTTGTTCGTTCTTACCAATGAGTACTTTATTCTCGCGTAGTTCCTTATTCTCCTGGGAAGATAATATTAGCAATAAACACGCCAGTGATATTTCTATGTTGCTGGGAATATTCAACCTCTGTTGAGCAATTTCTTCACCGCCGTAGAACAGCCAACGGAGTTCTGCATCTCATAAAATCAAGCCGCACGGCTCAGCAACTTTCCCTGAATTGTATCCGGTAGTAGGTCGCATGCATTTTTCAATTTACGATATCCCAAATACAAAAGCCGAAAGAACAAGCTGACATCGCCGGAGGGAGGGAAGAAAATAAAAGTAACAATGGAGAGCAAGCAAAACTGGAAATTGAGGGAAAGACAGAAAATAAGAAAAATCGCAGTGAAAAGTAGAAAAAATGTAGAAGGGAATGTGGAACGTCGGGTACTAAAATAACGAGAAAAATAGTAAACGGAAATGTTTGCACGAATGTATATTCTACGAAATCAAAGTGCCAGGTCATCTTCGAAATAAGAGTAAATTCCTTGAAATGGACAAGGCTCTTGGGCAGGAAGAGAAAAGGTCCTCAGACATCCACGTCTACAACTGAGCTAAAGGGCCAATAAAAATGTCGGATTTACCGATACGTCGATCGAATTGAACTGTACATCACAAGACACTGAATCCAAGTCTTACCTTACGCCAAACTCGCGGAATAGAGTCCACGACCATCAAAAAGCACAGCGAAAGAGCCAATTGTGTGTGTGAGAGAGAGAGAGAGTGAGTGTGCGGAGATGGAGAATTGACTGCTTCGAAATGGAATCGATCCTATATCCCTGGCAAGCGAACTCGAGAACGCACGTTGATCGTCAAAGGGGGAACGCTATCGGTTCGAGGGAAAGTGCCTGTCAAAATTTCCACAACGTTGCTGGGAGTATGGATTAAAGATTTCGATCTAAAATCCCCGCAGCGAGAAAAGTTCAGCAACGGTCCAAATGTTTACACCGCAAAAACGTACCTTTCGTTTGGAATCTTGTTCATATTGAAAATCGCTCATTTTCCAAAGTGCAACCATTGATTAGACTCCTTTTGTTTGCACTTAGTTTTGGATTCACCTAAAGTCATTACGAAATTATGCGACCACTTCTTACGTTCTCTACGTAGGTCAGTGAATCCTATGTTTTAATGTCTAGCGGAATGAGTTTAAATTACGTTAATTTTGTAAATTACTTAGTGCACTCGTTCGTGGTTAAACTCCGTGGAGATTTAATTGCACTCGCCTGGCATATATATTTACTGCCAAAGGCGACACGTGGCACAGTTGTATGAATTCGTTTGCCATACAATTCTGGAACGTGCGTGCCTGTATGTGTACGAGCGTAATTTTGTATATACAGGCCGTCCCATTATAATTTTGCTACGCAATTATTCCTCGAATTTTATTCGTTAGTCGAAAAAATGTTTCCAGTAAAACTTACTATGTTTCAATGTGTTTCATCTTACGATAGAAACACATTTTTTCTAAGTGACGATGTCCCTGGGCTTTCAAGCCTATTCAGACATCAGTTCATTGACCTGTGACTATTTTGCTATTCCAAGGTCATTTAACGTCATTTACCATCATTTAAAGTCTTTCTCCACACGATGAAACAAAGTCCGAACCTCATACTCGGGGAAACATATTTCTAAGTTTCGCAAATATTATTACAAATATCACACCAATAATTTCGTGATCGGGTAAGTCTGTGACGTGAATATTTGTAGATCTGAGCAATACCCTTACGTTCGGAAATCTCGGGGTCGTTTAGGGCGGGCAAACTACGAGAACGGCACGATTACTGTTGGCAAATGAGACGTAGCGGATAATTTGCGAAAGTGCACATACTCGTGGGGTCGTCGTCTCACTCGTGGCGTTCCTTATCGCTTACATTCGCGAGTTTGATGATCGCGCGGGGTCTGCCGATAAAGGGAGCCGCGCAGTTTGGCTTCCGTGAGGAGCATGTGGATTGTCTTGCGGTTAGTTTAGGAGCATCTACCGCGCTGGAAACTCGGGACGTTGCACAGGATCCGCGTTTCCCCGTAATGGAGAACAGGGGTGCACGATGTACGCGTCATCGCCACCGAAACTTCGTCCGAAGAAAGACGGATGCTGCGGTATCACTTATTCCAGCCAACCCCGAGGCATAGTTTCGGCGATGTAAGGAATAATGAGACGCAAAGACGAACGATAGGAAACTATCGGTACCGTTGGACATACGTTCAGGAGACAGATTTCGTTCCCAAAGTGATAGGGGTGAAATGTAAGAATAGGAATCATTAATAAGAAAGTGGTAGGAAGTTATATGTAGAAGTGACGTATTTATAAACTACTGAAACCGTTCATCACGTTTTCACCAGGCCAATTTTATCCGTAAAGTGATAGAGGTGAAATACAAAAATAGGAACGATTGATAAGAAAATGGTAGAAAACTGTTTATAGACGCGACGTAACATGTACCAATTATGCAAGTATTTGTAAATTATTGGAAACTTTGGTCACGTTTGAAAAGGGCAAATTTCATTCTCAAAATGATAAAGGTGAAATATATATAAATAGAAACATTTGATCCACCATTTACCAAGTTATCTTCTAAAAATGTATCACTCGTAACACTAAAAATTGTATCACGTACTTCTTGAACTGTTTCCCAGTTTTTCATGAATTTAAAATGAGAATAACGAACGTTAATACAGTCTCGATTAAATGGAGGACGTCTGAACCAACATCCTCGCGGAGACTAAGACGGACGTAATAAGAAAGTCCAAGTCCTTTTGCCCGGCTGAATTGTCGTTTCCGGTTCTTCCGTTGGCCGGCGAGGCGGGACGCGAGGTTTCGAAGAAAAATACGCGAAAACGGCTCGGCCGGCAATTTCCAAGTACCAGCGTTGAAATTAGCAATTGAAATTAACCATGTCGTCCCGGCCGATGCGCTCGTAATCGTCGATATTCCCGTGAGTGTGCGGCTCGGGTTTCTCGCGATCGTCGATCCTTCGTCGGTGTCGACGAAGGATGAGGCGGGGATCGATCGTGCGCCGGGGAAAAGGGGGGATGTACGGGGGGTGGGGGCGGCGGCGGAGACGAGGGGGAAGGTTCGATCGAACGGTCGGGAGGTTGCGATGAACTTTCCGAACTATCGGTACTTGGACGATAATTTTCTCCGGAGACGTGGCACGTTCTTGGCGCCCCTGCCTTCGAGAAATTAATTACCCAGCCCGGATAGCCTTTCATTCTCCGTTCTCCGGCTTTGCCCCGTCTTCCTTTGGCTCCCTCCCCCTCCCCCCTCCCCGTCCTTCCGGCTACGCCGAGCATATTATCATATTGAAAAGAACGGAAGCAAAAACTCAACCGACGATGTAAAACGAGAGAAAGACGGGAGATGACGCGACGCGAGGTATTGCAGTGAGATGAAAAAAGAAGGAAGGGGGAATTGCAGGAATTATGGAAACCCGGAGAATTCCGTAGATATATACCGTGCATTCGTGTACCGAGCGTTCGTTGGGATGTTTCACTGCCTAGGATTATATAAAAGAATCTGTATTCTCAAATATTCACAATACTTCGTACAGGTAGATGAGTATACCTGAGAGGAATAGATGCGATGATAACATCGTTTATCTTTGATTTTCACCCTCGTGTAGGTCAGCAAAGTTTTGCTCGACAAACAACAATCGAAATTTCGTGTACTAAACAATAAAATTGATATTTTTTGCGGTAGAACGTATCGTGTGTACCAATTCTCGCCGATGCACGATGGGAAGGTAGCAGGAAAAGCAGGGAAAAAGGCAAGTGCCTTCCCTCCTTTGCCGGTGGCATTTCAGGCTCTCGGTTCCGTCAACTTTTTCTTCTCCCGTCCCTCCTGCCATTTTTTCCCGTAGTATTCCCGTCACGTGGTAAAGCAGATCCAAGTGCGCGGCGGTGCTACCTTCTCCATTACGCGGAAGAAGTCCTTAGCGAAGTTTTCGGTCGGCAAAACGACGAAACCGTGGCCGTTCGAATGGCAACGACAAGGAGGGGAAACCAGGGGATGGGGAGGAGGGGGAAGAAGAGGACGGAGAAGGCGAAACTTTAAACCGAAGATAGGATCTGTGCTTTCCACTCCTTGATGGGGAGTTTCTGTCGCGTGACGTAACGCAAGATGTGCTTATTACGACGTTGCGAAGGATCTGAGAAAACTCAAGGATTTCCACTAAAAGGACCCCGACAAGTCTAAACATTTAAGCTCAAATGCGTCAAGGCTCGTTGGCGAAATGCCAAGTTCCGCGAACTCTGCCGGAAATTCATACGAACGAACGAAGATTATCTAATTGCCCGGGGAATTCCAATAATTTATTAAAATCACGACTAACGACTTTTACGAATGTTATTGAACGATCGATCTCTACTATCGAATTCTGATGCGTATTCGTTTCCATTCTGGGAACTAAACATTCGGGATATCGATGTCTGGCTTATCTACTGGCAATTTCCAGCGCGTCTGCCTGTAGAACGAGCTAGGAAATTTAGAACTAGGAAATTTATCGAGCATATCGGATATTCGATAGGTGTACACGTAGGATCGTGCATTGTAAAATGATGGTGCATTGAGTCTCGTCACCGTAGGAATAATAATATATTCTTAATGGCATCTCTTAAAAAATTGCATCTAAGTATGGAAATTAAGGAAACAGTTAATGACAGAATTATAATTTTAACATCACGGGTCAACCAGTTCTCCAGATATTTATACTTGTGTATCTGTAAATTAAATTCTACCGAAAGAAAAACAACGTTTGTTCATTTACTAACACTCGTATAATACAGAAATGGTTATAAGTTTAACTGAAACAACGAATTATCGTACATTCCATCCATTGTTGTGACAAAAGTGACTTTGTACAGTATTTAATCGTTAATTTTACCCAAGACATTGTTTATAACAATGGACAACGTGCAGTTTAGCGGCATTATTTTCGTATTAGTTTTGTTGCTTTCACTGAGGCACCGTGAGAGCTGGCCCTGTGATGTTCCCGCATGTCTGACTTTTGTTGACCGTAACCACTGGCAGTGGTAGTATCGACCGATCAGTCGCCCGCATATCCACTTAAACATTTAAACGGCACCCAGTCAAGAACCCGTTGTCACCCGCTTCCCCGGCGGTACACTCGTAAAACGGGCATGATCGAGGGTCATCGGATTTTTCCCAAGGACGTGCGATGCTGGGGAGAAGGTTGGTGTTTTAGCCCCGGTGCCGTAAAGACGGGGAATAGACGGTCCGGAATTCATGTCACGGTGTAAGAGGCTGACCTGCTGGAAACAATAACCTCGGCCCTACGTGACGCCCCTCCCAAAGAGACTATGGTTATATAATAAATACCTTGGCGGCCGGAGGACCGAATTGTCCTTCCCTGTGTACACACACTAAACCGGGCCAAGGGGTCAACGTATGCCCGTAGAAATCATTACTCTTCGGGGCTACCGTCCACGCCCCCGTCCAAGGATTTCCGCCAACAATATTATTTTCGCGTGTCGCCGGACTCACGATGCCATCTCTTCCACGTTTCCCCACTTCCGTCCCTTCTTCCTTCCTTCCTTCCTCTTAGCTTTAGCCAGTTTGTCCGACCGCCCCTTCCGGTCCTTTAAGACGGACCCACGGTGATACAGAGGAAACCGCCTTGATGCTCGAACGAACGTTCGAGGGTAAATGGCCCGATTTGGCTAACATTTCTCCCCGGCCCTGCAGATGGACGAGGCTGCATTTCTCACGGGAAGCCCGCCACCGTCTTGGAAACCGCCGCCACGGAGAAATAATCAAGCAGATCGTATCCGGAGAAAAGTTAAACTGTACACCGAGCAAGAAAAATCCTTCCAATTACATCGGCCACCGGCAAATTCCAGTTACGGCCGTTCTTCTCAACTCCCTCACGTTCTTTTATATCTCCTGATTTCTCGGCGTCTATTTTGTTTCCGACACAACTTCACTATCGGCGCAAAACTTCGCGGTAGGGGAATAATGAATGCATAATTTTCCGTGCAGCTCCGTGTCTTCTTTGAAAAACCGATCAAGTTTTACCGCTGTAAATTCTTTCTTGTAGATTTCTACGAGTGGAAGGTTCACATTGACGCGCAAGAGGTACTCGGTGTTCCGAGAACACTTTTACCGGCGCTACGCAAGCCCTAAAAGAACATTAAGGGAAATTTCATGCTCGATCCTGGCTCATCGGGTATTCTGCATTTTTTATTTATTCGTCGAGCGGACAAGAACGTGGAGCTCGGCCAATTACCGAGAAGCCCGTGCAGTAACGAGGGTTAGGCAGTGGGTCGTCAGGGTTCGCAAGGGGGGGGGGGGGGCGAAGGCGATGATCCCAGTAAACAAACAGAAACGTTGCAAGTTGCCGCGATGTTATCAGTCTGCACTCGGAATACGAATGGAACTACTACCTGGGAAACGCATTCCTCTTGTTGACTCTCACCCCGGCCCCTTCGCTCGGCCATTTTCCTCTTTGCCCCGTCGCACTTTGCCCCCCCCCCCCGCCTCACCCCTGTTTCCCTCTAGCGTTTCTTCGCCGTTGTCTCTTGGTATTTTACTTTTCACTTTCTTCGACGGCCCTTCCCTCGCGTCTTCCCTCGCCGCGTTTCACTACGCCACGGGGAGACTTTAGCCCCGCCACCCCGTATATTATACATAAGACGTAGGAGTGCGAAGAGACGGCAAAGCGAAGGAGACGCAAAGGGAGAATAGTAGTCGTCAGTACAATACATACAGCGAGGTGGCAGTAGTGAGCCTTTATTCCACTCCACTCGCAGTACTGTACCAATCCCCCTTCACCCCTTGTGTTGCTCCCCAGGTCTGTCCCTTTCTCTAACGTCAAATACAAATAGTGCAAGCCTGTTTATGCAAGCCAGCCATTCGCGCCCGACCCTCGAAACCGATCTATACTCCTGCCTTGCTATTCCAGTGCATAGTCGAACGTGGTGGTAGACCAAAAATGCCCCGGGGGACGCGACGAAAGGTAATTCCATCCTTGGCTATTCAGCTAGTGTTCAATAATCGATGCTACAAACCACGAAAAGTTGACAGCGAAAAGTTTCTACCCGGTGCAAACACTTGCGGAGATCAAACGAAAAATCTAAACATGGATATATGAAATGTACGAAAATGTATGAATTAAAAAACGAAATTTTCATACTTCTTTACTTACTTAAAATCCTTAGAATTGGTCATTGTACGATTTTTTGTAATACCTTTTCGTGTGTAACGTAAGTACTTGAAGATTGTGATAATACGTAGAATGTTTGTGGATTTATTCGTTTAATTACCTTTCATTATTTTTCAATTGTCTTATCTCTTTTGCTTACTTCACTGAACGTTTCAGGGACGACCACACCGGCGGTGTTAGTTTCACGGTTATCTTTCCGTCGGATGATCCCGATTTAATGGATGACAATGAGCGGAGTGAAAACCGATAGACTCCTTTGGTCCCTTGTGTGTCCTTTCCTTGCCAACACTCAGCGGAACGGACCGATTCCCTTCGTGGAGATCCACGCTTGTACCTTCGTCCTGTCCTCTGCAGCCACCTTCTCCGTTTCTTTTTAACCAACGCTTAATCCCCGTCACCATCTTGGGAGCTTCGTCACCCTTAGGTCCTGTGTTCCCGAGTTACAATCTCGGAAGTTTCTCCTCAGCGTGATAGGTCTCGGGAACAAGATCCTGCACGATCGGGGAACAAGGTCCTTCGAAAGCTTCCTCTTCTCCACGCCTCTATCCCGTCTTATCGTCGTTACTGCCAAAGCACGGCTCTCGTCGGGACGTAAGTCAGGGATTATAAGCGATGCAGTATTATCGGACATTGAAGGTAGAGAATAGTCTTCATGTCCCAGGGACTTTTTACGCGTTTCATACAGTATCACGTGTAAACCATTCGTGGCTCGGCAGGCTGTACTGTTATAATTCTCCTATTCAATGGAAGGTAAAATGATCTTCAATAAATCGGTGCTCGTACGTCGTGTGGAATTTTGTAAAGTTTAGGAGAAGCATTCTGCGAAGCGAAAGCTTCCTGAGTTACATTTAGCGTTGAAGGGTGCGCTTTTAAGTCTCGCTTCTTGGGCGTTCCTCGAGAAAGTGGATCAACCACGTGGATATGCGCGCGTTTCCTGTACGCTTGGTACACGCCGCCTCAAAGAGGAATTTCAAAAGAGCGCCGGGCAAATCTCGCGCATTCCGCCTTAGACGAGCAAAGAATGGGCCGATTGTTCGCCGTTGCTCCAGCCGCGTGAGTCTCTCGCCGTGAGAATTCCGAAACTGAAGCAATCAGGGGAACTCAGGGCCACTGTTTGCCGCAGAACCCGGCGGTTGCCGAGACGCGAATTTCGTAGTAATCGTCGTTGCAGTTGGAAAACACGAAGACGCTCTTCGCCGAATGGATGTCACTCCCTTTGATGGATTTTCAAAAGGAATCACTGTGTAGCCGCGGAATTGATTACACGAAACCTTCTCGCGAGGACCTGCGGTTCAAGTTTTCAATTCTAACGTCTGAAAGTTCCTTCATTTTCCGCTCACCGTCTACGTCGATCAAATCGTTTCACGCAACTTTCCCGGACAATAGCGCAATGTCTAATTGTGTGTTCAACCGAGAACGTCAGTGTTAGTATACCGTGACAAATCCGTGTTTAAGCACAGATATTTGAAGTCTCACACAATTTTTCTGTATAGAGAAGCTCAATATCGTGGCTTTGGAATCTGAATGAATCAATTTAAACGTAAATTTTTGCTTCTCAATGTAATATACGTTTAATATTAATAGAATATTTTCATCTCTTTTGGGGGTACATTTTACACATCGTTCTGAGCGCGTTGATTATGCTTAACAGGGGACTGTGAAATCGTTTAGCCCGAAAATAATCTGGATCGAATCCAGCAGGTTCTTACGTATCCAACGATTTTCACCACATACCTCTTCCCTTAACCTGGCAAAGCTCAAGATTTTCATGAACGTCAGACCGTCCTTGGGACGAGAATGTATGACCGATTATCTCTCCAGCCACGAAAGTACTACAGATAAGAAAAAATACACGGAAATATGGAATGACACATTGCTGTTAATTTCGAACGACGTCGAGAACCTAGACGAGCGGACAAACGGGTCATGAACGTTTGACACGAGGGACAAAAGCAGACAAGGGTCAATAGAGAGCAGACGCACATAAAACGGCATAATAGGCGCAGTAGAAGAAGGAAGTGTAAAAACACTGGGAGAGGGACAAAGGGGGAGGGGGGGGGGTAGAGGATTCGTTGAAGAGGCGGAATGAGGAAGCAGCCGCAGAGCCTGCTTGTGTTTGAGATCAGCTCGTGGGACCAAGGGTCGAGCATGGGCGAAGGCTCGGTATACGAGGGCCGTGGGTATACGATGCTCTTCAAGGCAGTGTTACAAAAGGTAGCACTGCACCGGGCCAAAGAGGATTTCTCGAGGAGTCTGGAGCCGGCAAAGGCCATTATATCCAGCCGATACATCGTCATCTTTACTCTCTCTCTCTCTCTCTCTCTCTCTCTCTCTCTCTCTGTATCTCTTTTCGATCGCCCTCGGATATTCGGCTCGTGCACTGGGAAAACTTTATCGCCTAAAATAACTTAGCCGCTCTTTGACCTACCACCGAGAAGTGTCAACTGATATTCCAGCCACTCGCAGGTAAATGCATTTTCGTGTTACGTAGTGTCGTACGATATCCTCAAATAGAGATACCGTGGAAAGTGGGTCGAACAAGAGCATTAACTTTGTCTTATTAAAAGCACGAGCTCGCGCTTTCACCGATAATTTCGGGGAAAAATTCGAATTCGGTTTGATGGTGTCAAGCTGCGTGTCTGCTGTTTGTATCTGTAATAGAATATTCTTCTCTTTGTGTTCGAGCCCGTGGGAAAAGTGATGGACAAAAATCTGTCTCGGCAAGATCTCTCGCGGAAAAAGAAGGTTGAAAAGCGCAGCGGAAATAGAGAGGAAGGTTCCGTAATCCTTTGGCGAATGGCCCTTCGCGAATGGAGAATCGAAGACGGAAGTGCGGAAACCACGAAGGGAATAAGATCCGCCAACGGATTTACGTACGGATGAAACGGCTTAACTGTCTATACATCTTTTCTTCTTCCATCGCCTCTCCGACCTGCCCCTTCGACAACCAGTCTTTATCTTCTCCGCTGTACTTTCCTTATAGACATGCATCATGTATGCATGTCTCTTATCGATCTTCGATATCCCAGTATTCTCCTATTCGAAATGGTGAAGAGAGAAGGTCCTGTTTCGTCTATCACATTTCTCCCTGTCACCTACTCGCATGCATTGTTATTCCTACACCCTGTTATTTGTAATGTACATCGTGTAATGAATCGTGTGGTTCAAAAATGGCGGGGTTTCGTCTATCACATTTTACTGTCTCATCTTCTCCGATGTATTATTACATCTACGTGTCTGTTGTTTGTAATGTACATCACGTAACGAATTTTACAAGTAAAATACTCTCCTGTTCTGCGTGGATTTCTTTTTACTTTCATTTGCGTCTGTCTCTCTCTTTTTATTTCGCTGACAAGTTTATCTTTCTTCTATTGACGCATTGCAGCTATATTTTTTGTCACACTTTGCCGAAACGTTTTTGCCTCGAACGTTGTCGATTTCCTGGACGTATGAATGCATAAATAAATCCGTAAAAATTTGCAGCTGTGGACGGTTTCTGACGAGCCGCGAGTGCATTCGACTTCGTGTAACCTCTCGCCCCATGAATTATGTTTCACCGATAAGACTGTCGGTGGTTTAATTCTCAGCGGAGATCTACTATGGCGATATAGAGCCCTCGGAAGTTCCTCGATTTACATACGCTCGTAAACTTGCTAAGTCCGTTTATGCATCGGCATCGATTCCCAAATTCTCCAACGATCAATATCCGACGAAATCGTATTAATACGTCAGCCTTCAGTCAGCCAAGTTGGACCAACACACTCTACGTTCGCGATAAATTCTACCGAGGAACAACGACAGTGAATCATACGAATAGGGATTCAACGATTAAATAATGGATACACACAATAATGAATATTTTCCTGTTATTGAAGATTTTTCAGAATTTACTTTATATCGCCGGGATATAATGGATCCTCGGGCTGGCCGGTGAATAATTTAACGGTTAGCGCGGCTCGAGCGTGTTAACGAAAGGAATCCAATTCCCGGGAGTTACGATTATCTCGCGTGATGGCGTGTATCGCGTGCAAAGAGCGCATCTGCGTATGTACGTATCGGGCCCAGACCGGATAGTCGACGTGACAACCAACCTCCGCCGACTCTTCGTCTCAGAAACAATATCACCGTCTGTCCGCGGCGAATTGCAAATTAACCACGTCATGCATGTACAATTAACTGCGCTCCGTGTGACACGAGTTTCTCTACGAACGTCCTCGTGTAGGTGCTCGCCAGTCTCTATCGACAATGGATATGCATCCGTGCCAGTTAATCGCCCACGATGGAAAGGGGTCGGTTGACAAGTTTCGCTTCACCGTAGTACAATAATTTCCCACTGATAATCTTATTCACTGCTGTCACAGTTCTTCTCCTCATTAACCAACTCCTTGATTGCTTTTATATCGTTTTCTTAACGGTTAATTTGCCAAAGGTATCACCAGGAATTAGTGCTAATTCAATATCAAAGCGAAACAATGTGTAATTGAACGTTGTTGAATGACGATTTATATTGAACTGCGTTCGTGCAAGCTAATATTTCTTAAACGTCAAGTAATGGTATCCTTGAAATTACCTTAACGCCACCTGAAGGTCAAAATAAAAATGTCTTATTTCGGTTAGTTTTACGGACATTAGCTTGTAAAATCTTCGATTTTACACCTTGCACTAAATTGCTGAACTTGGACTATCGTTTTTCGGAGAAGATTACAGGAAAGTGAATTTCGCGACGTACCAATCGTAAATGTAACGCGCGTCGGGTAATTGGCAGTTTGTGTTTCGTCGATAGTCATTAATCCAGACGATTATACACGATTTCGGGGAGTTAAGTGCACGGTAGGATTGGGCCACGTGTCGCGTCCGCGGAATATTACCATAACGACGACAATCGTCTCTCGCAAAGCTATTAACGGTTCGCGAGTTATGGCCGCGTAATTTAGGAGATTCCAACGCGCGAGACTGAGCGATGTTTGGCCGTTGCATCGATCCTTCAACCAGGGGATTCCTGAAATTGACGTTTATACATACCGGAAAGAAGTTATCGCTTCCGAAGGACGACAACGATCGATGGTAGATGGAAATTCCGACAAATAGGACCGGCAATGTTTCGCTTCGCCGTAAACCAAGGCCGCAAAGAATCAAGGTTTCTCTAAACCAAACTTGATTCATTTTTCATGCCAGCTAACAATCCTTGTGCCGATGCGCTCGTTAAAGTTCGCACGACATGACAATACGGAAACGAGGGCATTCAAGTTTATGTCTACACTCTACTTACGGGGGACATAACTTTCTGGAATTATGAAGTGTGACGACCATTGCCACTCTTATCAGCCAACCGTTTTCATAAAGCTTGTAACGAGTACCTCCGAAGAGTTGAGTTACGATGCAACTTCAAATATTTATGGCAACCCTCTCATCTCCACTTTTCGTCATTACGTGTCAGCTTGGCTGTCATACGCGAAAAAACATCTGAAATTGTCGCGTTAAAAACTTTGGAATTAGAAAAGCTTAGAAAAGCCTTATCAGTATGACAGTAATTTTGACTTACTTCTCAAAGCTCACAAAGCTAACGCTTTAAATCAAGATTTCCAATGTACTAATTTTACGCAGAGTGTCTTACGGGCGATAATCGAAGAATTCACTAGTCTCGTTATCGGCAATCTGTGTTGGCGCTTGCAGTGGTTTTAACTGATTTTCCTGCGACTTAAGGGAGCTGTGGGGGGGATGGGGGGTTAGTAAAAGGACGGTTAAAGCGCTGCCGGTCGAGCCGATCGGATTACCAGCGGCGCGAAGATCGATAGCCCGTCCAATTTCGCGTAAAATACGGCGAGACGTGCATCTCCGCGAGACGTAAAAGACGTCGGGTGGAGCCGGAGATGTCTCGCTTCTGTTAGACGTTCTCGCCCCTCGGCGATGGCGCACCCCTGCTGTCCTTAGTCTTAATCCTTTCGCCGCGTAAACGAGGGTAAGACACGCTTATACATCTTGTTAAACCGCATTCAAACGCCCTCCTCGGCAAAGCCCATTCGCGGAATTCTTGCTCGGCGTATTAGCCCGACAGAGCTTCCGCCAGCGAAATCGGCAGGAAGCTCCCGCGAATTTAACAATTTTCACCCAGCGGTGTAAGTGACGTAAAATAAGCTCGTTTAAGAACAAAGTTCACTGCCTATGATATTCTCGTACGTATCTCGCTACAGATGGGGAAATATTTATTCTCTGCTTCTCTCTCAGAGTTTTTCGCGGAATGTATTTTTGCAATGTCCGGATTACGGACTATATGTCGTTAGTATATTTAGAATGACTTTCCAATAAGTGGATTTTGTTCACTTTATGAAACATGGTTAAAATTAGGGTCGCTAGGTTTCTACTCAAGTTGCGAAATGGTGCAAAAGTGACTTTGCTACCTCTACTTCGGATAAATTCGAGGAATTGTAATGAAGCTAGAGTCACAAGTATATTTCGGGGAAGCCAAAAGCGAATAAGAAAGGATTCGATGCACAGAAAATCAGGAAAATGTAGTAATATCTTGTATCCCAGAAATAAATGAATCTCAAAGAGTAAATTTCATATGCACTCGTTGAACGGTGATGATTGAGCAATAGTTAAAACAAATGCGTATAGAAAAATTGTGTGAGAAGCTTCGTTGAGCACGACTTACCGGAAGTCCAGATATGCCGGGAAATAGCGTATTACACGTGAAAGGTGGCGCGCAGTGGTCGTCAGAGTATAAATAAGAATTGGCAGTTCAGAAATTGCTGCAGCGAACGCGAATGGACCTTCTGACTGCTTTGACGTAAAGAAATAATACCAAAAGAAATAAGCCGGCCAATAGGAAATCTCGAAAAATCCACAGTCCGCCGTGGGTGTCGAAATGCATAAAACACGAGGACTCACGGGGAATGCCGTTAGCCGGCATTTAGAATGGTAATTGCGCGGAATAAGGTCGAAGAAACGAGAATCATCGGGAGGGGAGAATAGTCCTTGGTCGTAGGTTAGGGAAAAACGCTAACGAAGTATCGACGTGGCCCGGGGGGGGGAGGGGGGGATTAAAGACAGGGAAGAAGGCGGAAGAATAAAATTGCGAATTAGGGGCAGTGGCCTGTGACGGGGAAGAATGAAGATAATCAAAGGAGAGAAAACTAAGGTGGCCCAGGGATAAAGTAATCGTGGAGTCGGATAATGAGGTCGAAGACGCGACGGTTCAGCGAAACGGAAGGGAAACGTGCGACGGCTGGATTGAAGAATCGACGCGAAGGAATGGAAAAGGGGAAAGGGTGGGGAGTGGAGGGGTAAGAACGTGCGGTTTAAGTCGTATATAGCGGCCTAAAGCAAGATTTAACGTCATCGCTCGTTCTACATGTTTAATGCTCGGGTGTTTTACGCTCCCCTTAGCAGCAATTCCATTCAGCCGCGGATTATGGAACGGCTGACGGATGGGGTAATATCGTTTTATTCCCTCCCGCTGCGAGAGTTAAAAATACGCCGGTGCCGTTCCGCCGACAGGTTCCCCCGTGGAAGAAAGACAAGGCACAGTGAAAGCGGGCTAATGAATATCTGTTATTCTACAAGACGCTCGCGATAAATGACGCTCTTATCGCGCTTTATGAATTATTGTAAGTCTACCGCACGCGCGCGCGCGTAGCCGATAAATTAGACGGACTGTCAGTTTTAAAAGCCTCAATGCTTTGCTTATCCTCCCTAATCGGCTTCGCCTGGTAATGCTCGCTAAAACCCGTCAGATCCAGTTTTGCTTGGACCGCAGAATTACCGTCCCGCAAATGCTCAAATATCTGACAAACCAAGAGGAAGAATAGAAAAGCCTTATTAGCATTTCTTAAAAGAGGACACCGAAAATGACTTATTTTCCTCATTGTCATTCGTTCATCGACATCGTCGACGCCCGTAACGTAAACGTCTGATTACATAATTCGCAATTGTCGGAAGTGAATGGACGGGAGAGGCAAATTCGCGTGTAACGGGCGTCACCGGAAATGCCGGAAATTTATTCCGGGTCACGGCTGGGCATTATCGGTCGGCGTAAATCGCATTTTAGCCTTTCGTTCTGACACTTCGTTTCTACCGGTTAATGCCGGATATGAGTCGTAATTACCGGGATAGAAGAGAAAAATGATTGGTCGTTCTCGTGCCAAAACCAACGAGAACGGCGCCATTTTGCTGGCTGGTTCTTCGAATCCGCGAATAATTTGCTGCTCGTTTGATTTTCAAGCGAAACGTTGGCTCAATTTTTCAAGGTTTATCCGGCGCTTAAGCTGCTTTTCACCTAATAACCACCGTCGATTGCAGAATTTCCAGTACCTACTGAGCCGCTGCTATATGTTAATCCCCATTCACGCATGATCACACGTAAAATAAATACGTATTAAAAGTAGCTGTAATACCATAACAGTAATGCGAAGATTTACGTATCACAGTCGACTTAATAATTTTCACATTTCAAGGATGTTTTTAATGTTATATTCCTGAAACTATGACGCAAAATCGGACTTTCTCGTTCAAATGGCACTCCTTTTCGCGGTGCTCAGGATTACTGGGGTCCGTAAAAAGTGATAAAAGTCTATGAAAAAATGAAGGTATTTAGATAGATTTACGTATTAAAATGCTGTGCACGCGCGGGGCGAGGTCCATTTTTTCCCACTCGTGTCTCATAATCTCACGGTTATATTTGCCCTGTCTCTTTTTTATGGTAATCCACATTTGCAATTATCGTCGCAAGTCTGGGAAATATTAACCCTTGCAGCGGCAATAATCCACAAGCGCTGCATGCTGCATTCACAGCTAATTGGCTGACATGTATTCGATATTGCTTCGAAAGGGCTATAAATTTTTAGTTAATCCTATTACGTAAAAGTGTTTTATAAACCCACTTTGGACTTACGTATTTAATACCTAAAGTTGCATGTTGTTTTTCGGCTTAAAAATTACAACTCGAGTTCAGAGAGAAAATTTTATCTTAATTAACGCACACTCAACGTATTACAACAATAAACTTCCGAATGAGTAGACTCGCAGTTGGCGGGCTAATGTTAATTAACTGTACCACGTTTGGAGATAAGCTTTTCCACGTTGCCGTAAAATCGAAATGATTTTCATCGGGGAATGCGATGGAAATGAAATACGAATGAATGCACGCATTTAAAGTCCATTGCTATTCTCGTCTATGAGCTAATGCAGAAATTGACGGACAAGTAACGTATCACTGAGTTTAATTACCAACCCACTCATTTTCTATTACTCCGTTTTTCGCATTTCTCGCAATTGAGATTATCGCACACTTCAAAACCCCCTTTAAATTTTTGTACAAAACACGTAAATTCTTCGAGAATGAAATCGATGATTTCAACAAACGAAATTAAGAAAATACAATCATCAGAAAGGAAGATGAATTTCTTTAAAAATGTGTTTCAGCACGTAAAGGATTATTTTGCTCACCTAGTGGTTCGCAGAAATACGGTATTGTCTCAAACGAGTACCAGCAATGGCGGACAAACTGGTTGATGTGCATGTAAGTTAACGAGCGTAGTAATTCATTGAAATTACCAATTTGAAAAGCACACCTCGGCGGTACGACGGTGCTAAGGAATTACATATATAATGGAAGAAAACCGTGCCCGGGGCAGCGCAATGTTACTGTGTTTCACGGGCGTGAATTCTAACACGTAAATACGATACGCGACGTGTTGCCAGTTTCCCGAGATCCACCTGAAGCTTCTGCACTATTGCATATGCATCGAGATCTTCTCTACACCGCCCCGGGGAAGCACAATTTGTGAAATTCTCGGAAATTACACAACCCTGAGGTTCATGAAAATGCGCAAATAATTATTTGACTACGCATCAAATGAACGGATATCGGTTTGTCTGAATTTTTAGGAAGTAATGTCCAAAAACTAGTCTTCGTAATAGAACGAATAATTCAATATGAGAGGAAGAATTAAACGTTCGACAAGTAATGGAACCTTTTAGCGAACTGCCGGACCTTAATTGCCAGGGGGAGAGGGCTATATCGTTTTAAGAGAAAAATCCCGTAGGTGGGGATGAAAGTGGGAAACTTTGGGTGTTGTAAGCATTGCCAGCTATCTATCAGTGGTGTCTGTGGGAAAAGCAACTTTGCAAGTTCCCCGGTTCGTCGAGTGACGTGCCTCAAGAAATCCCACGTGTTTTCTCTCAAGGCGTCTGCTTTTATCCCGTCGTACAATCCTTCCACCTCTGGATCCCCGGCTCTTCTTCGTCTCTGTCGCTCGACTTTCCCGTTGGCACTCACTTCCGCTCCTCGCCGCCCACTGTGCTCGCTTCTCTCGTGAAGATCCGGTCCCCCCAGGCCCGTCGCTTCAGACTTTATGAATCCTCGACATCGGTGACACAGCCGGATTGTCGGCCTTCCATCCACGGATCACGCTCGACACGTTTTTACTATCAAGCCATCGCGACACCGACCCTTCTCATGCTCGGTCGCTCGACAAAGCCCGAAATTGATCTATTTTAACGTTCACGAGCATTTCATTGACGACCGTCAAAAGTTACCGAATATCTAAGCGCTTAGCCCTTGTAAATGAAGCTCCTCTAATTTAACAATCTTACACAACTCCATGAAAAAATCGAGGTACACAAAAGTATCGACGCGATAAGGGATCAGGAAAAATTTCATCGGAATCTAACGATATCGATATGCTAACCAAAAATCATTCCATTCACTGAAACGAGCCTAACGACGAAAGAAAACTGTTACATTCAGGGAAAACAGGTAAACGGAAAAGCCGGACGGGCTAATCCATCATCGAAATTTTTTGCCACGTTCCCAATTTATCGCTTACCGAGTACGGTGTGGGAGGGGGGGGGGGGGGTACTTGGGGACGAAAAACAGAAAAACGAGCAGCACCGCGCAAAGTGCCTTTCGGCGGCGTTGAAAGTCAGCAACTTTGATTGGATTTTGGCAGGTGTCCCGTTGTTCTTCGCGTTCGACGGAAGTCGCGAGTGGTTCGGGCAAAAATGTCCCCGTTATATTTAGCCGGCTTGGCTGCCAGTGGGCGAGCGTAGATCTAGGGCCCTATTGCGAGGATATAATTTGCCTCTAACAAGGTGCTTGAACCGAGAGACGTCGAGGACGACGGCATCCTTATAACGGCGGTAAGGTCTCGCCATTGCCATGATAATGGGAAACTCTTGTACTCCTTGTTTCTTGCCCTTAGATGCCGTACCCCAAGTTTCCTGACTTTGTCGGCCACCGTTCCCTCCCCCCCCCCCCCCTCAGTGCCTTTGTTCTCCGGCAGAAGAAGCTTCGCGATCCTAATCGAGATTTTCGCTCGATTCTCTCATCTGAATTTAATGCAATTACTTCCATTAGCTTTGACAATAAATCCAATATAAACCGAGAACAGGGGCACAGAACGGTACGAATTGTTTAACTGAGTCGACCGTTACAAAGGCCCAATTTTCATCTAAACTGATGATCATTGCTACGACACTTGTACTCTGTTAATTAAAAGTTCAGGCCATTAATGAAAATTCGCTGAGCAATTTATTATTCCGACGATATTGTCTCCGGGAAACCAGCGTGTCGTTAAATTTGTTTTTCCGAATACAATAGTCCTTGAGTGTGAAGTGCTTCGAAACTGCCGGAAACGGCGAGTAATTAGTGTCAGTTTCCGGGACACGTAGAAATGTGTCCGATAGTTGGTGAAAAAAAAACTGTCGAAATTTCCCACGAATTTTCAACCGGCGTGAAATCATTGAATTTACGTGACGAGTACATTTTTTTTCTTAAAGTCGATTATTTCCAATGGACATTTCTCTCGCGTTTGTCCGTCGACGTGAATGTCTTAAGTTCCGTCTTGGCAAACAAGTCGAAGGGTTTATACAGAGTCTGGCAGCGGGTCTTGCGAAACTCGCTCCAGAAAGGCTGTTGGTGCAGGGGTCCGGGGGGGAGGGGGGGGGGGAGAGGGTTGAGCGGTTGAAGAGGATGAAAATTATTAGCTTTGTCTCGGCCGGACGTGGAATAAGGACAAAGCAGGCCAGTTTGAAGAGGCGAATGAGTCAGCGGGCACTGAAGCTACGCGTCGAGATTCCACTGATTCTACTGTTCTTTAATTAACGATATCATTCTTCCGCATTGGCCTGCGCTAGACGGGCCTGTTTTATCCGATGGACACATTCTGCGCGTTGCAAGGAGGATATTCCCCGACTGTCCCGTGCAAATCCCCGCGAATTAGCCCGTAGAAAGTTCATAATTTCTTTTGAGCGAGCCATTTTCGCTCAATGATGCAAGTATTTGTGTTCAATCGGCGCTCCGATTGAGGACATCGGTAATTACCGTAGTTAAATAAGAACTACGCCCGAGGGGTCAGGGGATCCCGGGGGTAAAAGGCAGATTTAATCTTTACAACTCTTACCGACAACGAGATGTAAAGCTCTGCTGTCCTTGTCTTAAGGTCGAAATTACTTTGGTCCGTTAATTAACTGTCCGTTTCTTTATCGCGGAACGTCAGACGTTGAACGGACCGACTTAATCGGAAAATTCCTTTATATATAAACGGTACAAAGATTAGAAAGCAATTATTATAACGGAGAGTTTTGCCGTTAAAAGTGCGATATACGAAATTTGAGTAACTTTTAAATTCGTATATTCTCGCAAAATTTCATAAAATGGATCGTTAGCGAGACGGACATGAGAAAGAGCAGAGGGACGTTTCGGATTAACTTTGAGAATGGAGAAAAGTGGAGCAAAGAAATACAAGGATTCTCCTTGTCTTTCATTAACGGACCTTCTTTCTTGAAGCTCGGCGTGTTCGTGTATGCGCAGCGTTTCATCCCAAGGGCCTACCTAATGAATAGAACGGCCGAGACATCGTCAGGTATTCATAAAGAGCGTTAACGAGATTGCCAAAAGAATCGGGAACGAAGGCACGGGGATCACATGACGTGTAATAATACGGCCGTGGAAGGTTCTCGATTATCCGATTTAACAGTGATGAATGCACCGACCGTTCGATTCTTCGAAATTTTACGAACTTCTCCGGTGACAAAGGGAAAGGTTTCGTTGACACTGGCTCCAAGGAACCTCTTTTCTTTTCCGTTGCTACATGCTGGTTGTCAAAACGCAAGAGTTTCCCGTTTCTCAGGGTTCAATAATCGTTTACAGTGGCCAGAGTGTCCCGCGGTGGTTGCCGGTCAAAGCTGGCCTTGGGCCATGTCCAAAAATGATACTGTGATCAGGGAAGGGGGGTTACAAAATCCGTATAACTCGATCCACGAGCATCTGTCGGTGGGCGCATTCAACGAACATTCGTAAACATCCACGGGGAAACCTATAAATCCATGGAGCGTAATGGTTTTTCGATAAACTTCGTCCACCATCCCTCCAGGATCCATAAATCATGATTCTTTGCGCGTCATAATATATTCCATTGGCAAAAAAAAGAATCGCGCTGCTCATAAATAACTTATATTTCCGGGGGTCCCCCCCCTAAAAATATTCCCCCCCTTAGAACAGACATTAAACATCAAATGCAACACTTCTCATTTCGTTTCTTACATTATTAAAATTTGTAGTTCATTATTTTAGAATATTTTGACATAAGCTTAAACTGTACTATTTATGTACAGCATCGGTTTTTAATGAATTTACACTTTACTGCATTGTCGAATGTATCTACTTGTTTGGATATTTCATTGCAGAACACTGTACATCCACTCTTTTCCCTTTAGTTTTGCAATGTTCAATAGAATTCCCGGCGCTGGGGTAGAACCGTTAAGAGCCACTGTTAATGATTGTATTGACGTAGCTTCAAGGAGGTTTAGCAATTCCGGCAGATTGTCGTGCTGTCCTCTGTGCCTGTCGTTCATTAACAGCCCTTATTTCAGCACGGTTCGTGCGCTCTCATCGGAATATTACAGTATGCTAATTGGTAGCGCACTCTGCTATTACCCGCAGGCGCTCCCTGCTCACAAAGCTAATTGCTGATAAATTATTCTAGCGTGGGCATTGCGTGATAAGCTTACTATAAACATCCACGATCCTTGCAACAAATTGATGGCTTCTTGCCTATCGACGCAGCCGTAAATTAACCGTCATTCTAACGGCCTGTAAAGTGCTCCCCATTAACAATGCTGCTCGAGTATTTCGACATTCATCACTAACAAATATCAGACACTTAAACGAGGATAAGTGGACGGTACATTTCGTGAAATTATACCATTACTCATATCCATCATGGGAAGAATATTTTTTAGAAAATAATGCAGACAGCAGTTGCTTGCATGTACTGCAAATTTGTACTAAATTGTACTATTGCTCGTTGCTGGGAAAATGTTTGCGAGCGATAGTGTATATTCAGTTTTGATTGAGAGTCACATAAACCAATGAAACAATGGTAAAAGTATTGTATCGTTAAGAGAACATTTTTGTGTTTCGAGCAATAGATTAAATAACAGATCAGATGATATTCCAGAATATTTAGTTAGACCAGTTGAACGAATGGAAGAAATGTAACGCAAAGAAAAGGGTTCATGATGGTCGACAATTAATTTCTGCCCCGACTGCGTCCGGTCAGTTGGAAATTATATGGTCGTAGCAAAGTGGAAAGGGTGTATCGTTTCCGTCTGACGAAGCTGGCAAAAACGAT
Source organism: Hedychridium roseum (assembly GCA_963989215.1). Classification (NCBI taxonomy): domain Eukaryota; kingdom Metazoa; phylum Arthropoda; class Insecta; order Hymenoptera; family Chrysididae; genus Hedychridium; species Hedychridium roseum. Next base: position 5,731,020 of record OZ022310.1, on the reverse strand, counting down.
ATGTATTCCCCGGGTATCTCATTAACAACCCTTATTTCATTAGGCTTGCTTTCTTCCCCTTCTTACGGGGTGGTGCTCTCGTCATTCCTTTCCCCTTCGATGCCACTCGACGGTCGTCGGTCGTTTCACCGTAGAGCAGCCCTCGGGTACTTTCCGCCCCCGCGGATCTTGCGTTTTCACGGGACGAGAGGCGGCTCATTTATTTCCCGTCGACGGGCACGAGTAATTTCGCCCGTTTGTCTCGCTAATTATTTACCGCCGGCGACTACGTAAATAAGATCAGCCATCGTTCCCGCTCTTCCGAGGAATCGTCGTTCAAGGGGGGGGGGGCCTCTGTTCCGCGTCGGCCTGAATTGTCCTCAACGGTGAAGAGGGAGAGAGGGGAACGGTCGCCCTTTCGCGGACGACTGTTAATTGCCCGGCAAAAGGAACGGAAATTCGACGGCAATGGCGAGATGAGTAAAGAAACGACGGAATTACAAAGAATTTCATGCCAATCACGCTCCCCCGGTCGTTCCTTAACAACTGCCTTCATAGACGAAGGGTTTCAGGAATCCTTACGGGGCAAACAGCGATTCATCGCAAAGTCTGGCACGTGATGCACCTCATTGCTCGCTGTACTGCACCTTTCTCCCATTTTCTTTCGCCCCGGCGATAAATGAAGGAATTAATAAATAAACCTTGCTCCTCGGCGGTCGAGCTTCCTCCACGGAGACACGCAAACACGTAGTTCTTTCTTCGGCGACGACAATGTGCGGCCGGCACGTCCAAGTGTTTGAAAGGAAGCGAAAGTGAGGCTGTTGAATGAAGGAGAGTGAAAGTAGCCGACGGGTAAAGGGTTGCAGCGACATATAACGGGGCTTTGGTTCATAGAGAGAGTCAGCCGAGCATGTGTTACGGGCCGGACCTCTGGAGAATTTTCGCTCCTTGAACTTGGCCGGTCGGCCGATAAACGTTTCTCGTCTTTGAAAAATGGTCCACGCCTCGGCCCGCTTTTCCTCATCCCTCCCCCCCCTGCCCGTCCCCCCTCGCGGGCTTTTCTCCCCCATTCCTCCGGGCCTGGGCCACAAAGCTCTTCTGACGGATAAAGATCCAACCGCGAATCCCGACTTTTTATACGCTTATCGGCTTGTTCCTACTTCCAACCTCTTCTCGCCCCCCCCCATCCACGCTTTTCCCTTCTTTGGGTCTAGCGCGGATTCCGCCGGTTTTTCACTCCGTGCCGTATGTGTTTCTCTGGCCCTGCCTATCTGATTTCAAAGGGAACGTAGAAAAAGTCTTTTATTCAAATACTCTTCTTGCAATCGGAACCACGATCTTAACTCTGAGATTGACACGTGCTGTCGTTTCCGGTGGGCCGCAAACGCTTTCTCGACTTTTTCCACCTTTCCAGAAAGATTTTCGAGCTCTATTTTTCCTCTGCTTCGCGCTCGATGTATTTATTACGCGTATTTAAAAAATCCCAAATTCACGGAAACAATGTGAAATGATTGAATACCTAATACCAAACGTAACAGCAGTGCCGATTCGAGTAAAATCCTCCGAATCGACGAAGTTTTCGATTTCAAATGGAGATTTATGAGTAAAGAAGAATTACACATACTCTTTTACGTGATATATCGAAACGTAATCCCAGGATTACTCGTGTCTGTGTTACTACAATCTTTTTTTGCCAAATCCGCTAAAATGAATGCACTCTACCGAACGAATGCAACAAACGATTTCACCTTTTAGTTGTACGCTTTTTTTTTTAATTCGCTTTCTCACTCCGTCATGAATTTACTATTCCTTATTATACTTCTCGTAATGTTGATTAAAACGTTATAGAATGTTTTTAGGTCCATGTCCGACCACATCCTGGATATACTACTTCCTTGCACTTTTAATGAATCTGATCAAATAACGAGCGCAATAACAATTAAGATCTTTGTAGAACTGTTGAAAAGGACTCGTGGTAGTGCGAATTATTACAGTTATTAATGCTATATCTTTTGTAATTCATTGTCTGACCACATCACGAATTCACTACTTTCTGACCCTCTTTACGAAATTGATTAAGTAAATATCCTAGTTGCCGTAACGATAACTAAGATTTGTCGAACGTTTGCAGATGGATTTGTAAGAATACCAATAGATGATATCCTTATTACGGGAAATATTTCCGTTATTGAAACATTAAACGGTGACCCCCCCTTCGTGCGTAGATCCGTGAAAAAATGAATCATCACCGTTGCCATCGCGTTTCGGCATTGTTTCACGCCAGGACGGTAAACGTCGTAGGACACGATGACGATTTGCCGTGGCGAACTTCGTGGAAATGGTTGCCAGGTGAAACGAATTCCACGGCTGATGAGTATCGACGGCCCGGTGCCAGCTAGTGACACTTTCGTCTGTCGCCCTGTCCTTCATCACCGTCGCTCAAATCTAACCGCCGTGTTTTCGCTCTTCCCACTTTTGCTTCCCCCCCCCCCTCTCTCTCTCTCTCTCTCTCTCTCTCTCCCTCTTTAAGTTAATTAAGCATGAGACACCCGCATATCAATTTCGTTGCCTCCAGTGGAGAGTCGAAAACAAATCAAGGACAGCTCGGGCAGAGTGCGATTTTCTTTAGCTACCCAAATGTCGTTCTGAAGCCTTTAAAGGCTCCTTCTGCTACTCGGCTGCAAATCTTTGGAACCCGCTGCCACATAGAATAAGGTCCACCGACATGCTCACTGCCTGTAAGGATCATCTGTTTGAACATCTCTTTGCAAAGGAACACTCGCAGACATAGCTGTCATTTACTCACAATAGAAAAAGTTTAATTGTCGTGTTATTACTGTTAATCCGCGTCTTTATTCTATGTTTGTTCCACGTTGTGTGTGGCAACTGATCTTTCGTACAATTTGGCACGCATTGTTAAGGTTGGCTTCTAGCTACTTATTGCGTCTTCTTAAAAATTAGTGTTTGTTACACCAACGGGATTCATCCCAGTGTAAAATACAACTGTTTCTCTCTCTCTCTCTCTCTCTCTCTGTCTGTCTCTTTCCCTCTGACACCGTTGATCGGCCGTCTCTTTCGTTCGCTCCTCGCCGGTTTATAGGACTGCCACGTGGTACAGTCGTAAACTTTCACGGGCACGTGTACAAATCCGCCTCGTACATCTACGGTGTTCTCTCTTTAAACACTCGTACACGTGTATGTGTGCGTATGTGTGTGTGTGTTGTACGTAGATCCGTCTGATCGCGAGCGTACAGCAAACTTTTTTCAACGACTCGCTCCGTGTGGCAAAGTTATAACGGTGGGACCGTCCATCCACGCGCGTTAAACTTCCAACTTTGAATATCGAGTGTCCTCCCTCGTAACGCTCCTATGCGTTTTTCCTGACGTTAAGGGAAATCCGCTCGCCAGATGCTTTGGATCGTTTCGGAATTGCGGACCAGGAGGGGGGGGGGGAGACGAGTTAGTGCCAGATGCTCGGAAACGTGTATCTGACTGTCCGTATGTGTCCGCGAAGAAAGAAAAACTACGGATAAAGTAAAGAACGAAGGAACTAAGTAGCAATAAAGTAAAATTATATACAGATATATGCAGGAATACGCTCGAAGAAAATAATATGTCAAGGTAAAATTCGGTAATAAGAATAAGGTGATTGTGTTAAGCATGATTCCTTATCGTCGTGGAAATCGTAACGAAGGAATGGCTTATTACGTGCATATTTCGTCGAGACTTTTCAAGTTAACGAGTTAGTTGTGCCTTGACGTCAGGTCGATCGTTCAACAAAGCTGTTATTGATTTCCCTCGGAGTATCTTTTTAGCTTAACAACACAATGGAGCCCTGCGACGTGGATAATACAAGCGAGAAGGGCCGAAGAAACTTATTTATGTACGATGACTCGTGCTTCGGGGGCGGGGCCTGGATTTTTTCGGTAAAATTCGTCAGGTGACACGGTGAACACAGCGAGCAGATTGCCGGCAGTGCCGGCAGAGCTCGTGTAAAGGGAAGAAAATGGCTCGGGGGTGAAAGGCGTTAAGGAAAAACGATGAATCTAACCGAGCCGAGCGAAGGCCCCAAGAGAAGGTCAACGAAACGGACGAGAATAAAGCAGAAGCGTTGTTTAAAGGGATACAGAGAGAGAGAGAGAGATGAAAGAGAGAAAGAGGGAAAGTGCGAGAGAGAACAAAAGGGTATTAGACAGAAACAGGCGGTAGGATGGCGGAGAAGCGGTAGGTGAAAAACGAGCGAAACTCAAGGCAGATGAGGTGAGAACCTCACGGCGGGGTGAGGGAATGAGCGAGCGAGAAGGAGGGTAAGAAAAAAAAAGAACGACAGAAGGGAAAGACAGCAGCGGAGACGGCGGTGGGGGGGAGGGGTGAAAACGCGAAGGCGATGTAAGGGCCGTTTCGTAAATAGCTTAAAATTTTCATGAGGGACCGGCGAGGCGCCGAAAAGTCCTCGGGAAAATCACGTCCCCGTCGGATCTGTCCGCAGTAGGCCGTGTAAAACGCACCGGCTAAAAGGGATAGGGGCAGAGTAAGGATGAGGTTGGGGGGGGGGGGGGGAGTTGTGCGAGGCGGTCCGAGTCGCCGGGGCGACGCAATTTTTCAAAAGCATCTCTCTTAATGGCGGATACCCCGGGAATAAGAGAGACAAGGGCAAAGCGCGCAGGGGGTGGGTGGGTGGGGGGGGGGAGGGTAGATACCGGTCCGCGGTAATATCCTGCCGCGACAGAAACCCCCCTCCCCCTGCGCCTGGTCTTCTTCGTTCCTCCGGCATTTTCGTTGGAAACGCGCCGAAGGAGAGGAAAAAACCCTGCAAATGGTGGGCGGTAAGCAGGCATGGGGAGGCGAGAGGGGTGAGGGGTGAGGGGTGAGGGGTGAGGGGTGAGGGTGGAAGGACAAAAAAAGGGAGGTCGTCACCGCGGCGAGCGGAGCAGGAGTGATGTCGCCCTTGCGGATCCCGCGTGCGGGATTACGGGATTACTTTCGCAAGGAGGCTCGAGAGGGAATGCCGTACTCGTTGCTAACGGTATTCCATCCTCGAAGTCTGCCCCCTCCCCACACATACACACACAGTCTGCACGTGTGTGAGTGTGAGTGTGTCTTCATTAGTGTCGTGCAAATACGTTTACACGCGTGCTCCGGTAACGAACGTCTCATTCTTCGAGCTTGGCCCACGAAGCATTGGTAATAAGGTATTGCCAAAGTAATTGTTAATACTAATGACAATTACTAATAACAATTACAGGGGAACGTCAGAATTTTCAGAATGTGATGATGCCGGTTTGCAAAAGAGAAAAAATGCGTTGTTTGGGCGGTTAAAATTTCTGAGGAAGAAATCTTTGATCGTAGCAAACGAACGAACGATATCCTTTTCAGATTAAGTAGAAATTTATACAGCACTAGAATTCCATGTTTCTCGTTACAACGACGCGAAGGAATTACAAACCTGGTGATGTTCCACAATGTTTATGGCTTCTGAGCTGTAACGCTTTTTCACGAGTGTGCAATATGCAGGTGCATTCGTTTTCGCTTTAAAAATAGTTCCCTTTGTTCGGAGCGGAAGCGCAGAGTTATAGCTGCCGAGCTCTTGTGACATTTCTCCGCGTGTTCTCATTCGACTGATGCTAGCCTTCACCTACATCACCATTTTTCGAGGTAAAACGTTCTCAACGACATCTCCGTTCCCATTATCCCGTTGCAAGCGCAAAGCTTGGCGGTCAAGGCTCTATCGACCGTTACAGTCGTATGTATCGTCGGCCTAAGGTAAACGACGAGCGGGACATTTCGCGGATTGCCGGCAGTTTTATTAAGAAGAAGCTTTACGGGTCAGCCGGGGAATGGAGGTCGGGGGAGAGCGGGTGAAAATTCCGGGGAAAAGCAGAGTGCCTATCGTCGGCTGCCATGGACGATGATACTGGGGAATCCGGGTTATGCGTGCAGAAAGGAGAAGCTGCCGAGTGTGATGCTCAAGGGAATGGCGTTGGCTACATTAAAATGGAGCGGCTTTTAGGACGAGTAACACTTCTGCCAGGCAGTACCCTTTACCTCTCTCTCCCTCTGTCTCTGAGGGACCGAGAAAGAGGAAAGGATGAAGCCTGCGCGAAGCCTTGATATGACAAGCGCCGACGAAAAAAAAAGAAAATAATAATGAAAGCCTGTGGAAGAGCACGATAGGAAACAGAAGACGTATCCGCGCTCTGCAAATGAACGGGACTAAGGGAATAGGAAGTAAAACGTATCAACCGGCAAGACAAGGCAGAGCAAAGGGAACTCGCCAGAAAGGTATAAAAGTACCTGTGATGTAGAGAATGACTGCGAGAGTGAAGGAGTAATGACGAGATAGGTATGGGTAATTACACTTACCGGGTAAAGTGACAGCTAAAAAGCACGATAAATCGATAAGATAATTGTAAGTTGTAAATAAAATTCTCTGGAAAGTTTCTCTTATTGTGTTACGTTCCATAAAGATTATCCGACGGTATTTCCGGTTCTACTTTAACTGTCTACTTCAAACTATCTGGAGAAATGTGATCGCTTTTCAAATGAATATAAACAGGCAATAATACGGCATTCGTATATTTCAAAAAATAGATTGTGCTCTAATCATAATACAAGACTATACTTTTAACGAAAAACAATCGATTTGTCGTCATCATCTTCATCCTCATTTCTCTATAATCGATTGTCGTTAGTTTTTATTCGACTTTAGTGAGGTTTGTCTGTAATTCCCGTTGGCAAGTAAGCTTACTCCCGTATGTTTCATTGGAAACGTGAAAGTGGGTGCTTAGCATAAATAGGTAGTAGCCGTGCACATGGGAATGACACTGTTAAAGAGCTCGAGACTCGGCGTAAGAGACCTTCGGGGCTTTAATTGATACTTCGCGAGGAAACCGAACGGAGTTTTCAGCGGATCGCGGCTTCCACTGGCGGAGAGTCGGTACCCAGGCGGAATGGCTGATGCGGAACCAAGCGTGGGACAGAGACAGCAGGAGGGGGGAAGCCTTAAGGCCGGTGAGAAGCGAAAAGGGAAAACGCAACGGTCGGGGGAACTAAGAAGCACCTTGGGTCGGATTTCAAGCAAGTTACAACCTGCCAACTGTTGGCGTCTCTGTATCGGCGGTTTCCGCCGCGACCCGCAGCCATCTTGGCCCGGAGAATTCAGCCGAAAGTGCCGTAAACTCGGCGAATAGGCGCCGGTACCGCGGGTTCAAGGACCAAGAAGCGGACGGATAATCAAAAGGCAAGCACTGCCGGAGGCACACGGAGAGACGGGAAAAACGATACTAGACAGAGGAATGAATGGAAACGTCGAACTTACCGAAAGCCCGGTTCTTGCTCAGCGACTTTCAACACCGGCGGCTCGTTATAGTCGTTAATTGCTTAGCTTTATGTCTTCTCCCTCCCCCTCGCCGCCCTTTCTCCCCTTGATGTACACACGCGCGGGTATACATATATAGGAACTTGCCGAGGGACGAGGTCACTCGCTTTGCAGATTAGAACGAAGCGCGGCTAGAGCAGGTGCACTTAATCACGACTTAAGTGCACTCTCTCGATCGCATAATTCACTCTATGAATAATTCCGTCTGCTGTGTCGCTCGCATTCGCGAATTTCCATCATTGCCCGGGGCAAGCGTGCAAAAAATCACCGGCAAAATTCATTACCAGACGAAAAACCAGGCAGCCGGAGAAAAATACGTGCCATTCTCTTCTGCCGAAATTTCGAGCCTTCTTTAAATCAATATTTTGGCCAGCCGATAAAGGTTAGACTCGTAAAATCCTACCGCAAGTGTAACGCACCTAACACTATTCCCTTTATTATAAAATTTTCCTGTCGTAACTTACTTGCTTGACAATCCTTTAAACTCTTCCTTTTTCGTCTACCAGTCATCGATTCAAATCTCTGTCTGATCTTCCGTTACATTTATTTCAAACATTTATTCAACCCATAAAAGCTACGAGTATACGTTTCGTCGTTGTCGAATAAATGATTAAGTGGAAAATATGCACTCGTGATGGAACACGTCTTTGAAAAACACTTGGCTACTTTCTTAATGCACTCGGCGTCGGATTCTGCAGTTGCATGACTGCAGCAGCAATGGGCACGGGATAATGCGTCCGGACATTCCGCAATGTAATACAGTGTAATGCAATAAAGGAATATGCAATGGGGAGCAGGGGATACGGAAGGGGAAAAGGGGCAGGCATAATATCCGGAGGGTGAAGCGAGGATTCGCATGCCGGGTCATCCAAGGAATTTCCGCGAAAACCCAGTTGGCTCGCACGGTCTGCGGTATCTCGTTAACCCTTGCATAATGTAGAAATCTCGATATCCCCCGAGATTACAATCGTTTCTTTCCGACTATCCCCCCGACAAAACCGGACATTTCATTATCACCTCCCTTTCATCGCATTCTCGCTGTTTCCATTATTATAAATTTGATACTTGTCTGCTTTGCTAATACAAAGCCCTACTAAATGGCTATCGAGAATGAGAATTTTAATAGCCCGCAAGAATATTCTCATCAGTGAAACAACAGGGCGTGGATAACTGGTAATACCTTCCGGCAACATGAAAGTAAATACAGGAATGTTATTTCTGTGTTGACGAAACAAATTTCATGAGCGTAAAATGACAAAGCAAAAATCTTATAGCCAAAAGATTAGATTAGTGGCTACATAAAAATCTGGATATCATAATTTTTTTGAGGAGAAACTTACTCTCCGTTGATTTTCTCGGACCCTGGCCCCCTGAGTCGTTGTATTAATGAAGGAAAACTTTGTTACAAATCCCATTGATACTTCGGCGAGATTCATTTTCATGAAGCTCACGAAGCTGATGCGGTATAATTTGAATAATGCCCCTTGATATATAATATCTGTTAAGTTCAGCAAGAGATTATGTTCCGGTTCACCGACAGAGAGAGCGGAGAAAAAGATTCGCGCCAGTTCATCGAGTTGAGTCGAACGAGGGAAGAGAAGGGTCTCTCGCGGGCCCGGAAAAGTACGGTGGATTAATACGCCGGCGGAAATACGGGGGCCACTTTAAGACTCCGATGGGGGAGTAGCGCGGGGTAGGGAGAAAAACGGGGAGTACAGAATATTCCGCGAATGTGCGATATGGGCGATTACTTAGCGTTTCGCTAAGGTAAGCCGTTTTCGTCTCTCGCTTCGATCGCGCCTTACTTCGGCCCGCTCGTGCATTTACCCCTCGTCCTTTTTTTCATTTTACGCAGCGGATCTGCAGCGGGTGGGGCGGTAGAGGGGGGGAGACGAGAGGCGCTCTCGAGGGGCGGAAATGGAGGAATTTGCTGAATATCTCGCGGTCCCGCTGAATAGGTGTCCACGGGGAAGGGGGGGAGCGATTATCGATCGTAATCATCTTCTTACGTGAAAATCCGCCGCCGAAAAGCTCCGTGAATGACGAGCGCTCCGCTTAATATGCAAAATATAATCATATTACCGTGATCTAGTTCATTTATCCCCCCCACGCCCTCCCTTTTTTTTACACCAATGCAAATGCGGGTCCATAATAGGGAATTAGGAGTGTGGCTAAAATAGTACTTAAGTAAAATGTCATTCCAATGACGCAGAAAATCGAGCCGCTAAATATACACACACTCTTCCGTCGCTAGTGTGAAATATGAAGGACAGAGTGATTCGTGTTTCGACCGTTTTGTGGCCAATATCTGTGACATCGGGGAAAGTACCTTCGGCGAATTACAGGTAAAAGCGCGGGGAAATATCGCCTGCATTTCCGAGTAGATTGTCTGTCGGCCGGGAATAAATAATTCTTTAGCATCGCTTTGAAATCGGCATCACGTACTTCGGGCCGTAATCTCTTTGACGTATCTATCACGAGTTAATTTCAACCACGGTCGATTAATCGTGTCGACGGCGGCTGGGTTCAACCACGACCGATTGTAGCACGCGAAGTAGCAGGGACATTTCCGCAGCGGACATTAGTCAGCCGGATTTACCGAGTTTCGATGTAAATAGCGCCGATTAGCGCGATGCGTTTTGCCGCAATTCTACGGTATCCACGATCCTACGGGCAAACACCAACACCCATGCACGCACGGAATCACGTGTGTGTTTTAGACAGTTACGATTTTCCTGTTGCCACTGTTCGCCCGTATTTTTGTCTACTTACAAATACTTCGTAATTAGATTAGTGGTTGCAATGATTTGTCGGAAATTTCATAAAAAATGTACGTACTTGCTGAGCGGTAAAATGTTTGTTCCACTCGGTGCGGATGATACATTGAGTTCCCGCGAACGGGGGACGCAGGTTCAAAGTTTCTTTGGTAAATAATATGTAAACGAGCCCGGACAGAATTCCCCATTTTCCTCGCCGACGGGAAAAAATGCCCACGCCTATGTTTTTTACAAACGACACGGATCTTGCGGTATCTTGTACAAATGGCCCCGCGTTGGCACGCTTGCACGGTATGGCAGACTGATTTTATCGTGATTTATGTACAAAGTTATAAGCTTTCTGACCGCAAACTCCTATGACAACAGGGCCTGCTCCTCCCCCGTGTGCTTACAAATAAATAAGCAAAAAAGGAGTGCCACGGGGATCTTTTAGAATTTTAAATTAAAAATATTACATGCTTTTTCCGTGCGATACGCACACAACTTTTAATTTCAAATAACTCGCCGTAAGTTATTTATGGGATAAACGTAAAACCGGACCCAGATTACACGGTCCTTCTGTTACAAAATTGCAGTGAAATTACAGACTGTTCCGTGGAATGTATTGCAATTTTGTGTTTTACGATAATTTTAAATGGAAAATTTCTTGCTTCTATAATGCAATTAACAACTACGGACACCAGGACTAAACCTTATTAACAGATTCATTATTTTCTCATCTTTCCCGGCAAATCCTGCCTCATGTTCTTACATAACGCAATTCTTAAAGTCACATTGAAAAGGACCACCTGATATTCGCCGCATCGTACAATCGGTCCCGTGTAACTTGATAATTTAGTAGAAGTATCGAATTGTACCGAGTCTCGTAGGATTGGTAGATGCTTCTGGCAATCTACAACGGACCAATGGGATCCGATTCAGACGCAATATCCCGACAAATCTAATCCCAAAGATCCGGAGGTATCCATGACGAGATGAAACCTTCTGCTCCAGTGAAATCGAATACACGTGCGTGGACCTGCGCTACGTGCGTCAACTATTTCGTTGCCAGGAGGACCGGTGATAACCGTATTTCCTGGCCTACGTGAGCCCTGCGGGATCGTACTGGACCGGAGGAAACGATCGGTGATGCGCAAACGTCAACGTCCTACAATTCCTCACGTCCGAGGAATTTTCTCGCCCACTATGAGCCCCTGGCCCTCTGAAAAGCCACAACGACGGTGCACAAGATATTAGGCTCGTTTCGGGTGGTATCATCGTTGACACAAAGGAATCGCCCCCTCTAATGTACTATAAACGGCAGAATTCACGATTCCCGAGGATCTTTAACGGACTCGTAGGAAGAGCACCTTGCGTCCCGTTCGATCGATCCGAAACTGTGCGATACACGCTCCGCGGTTATCGTTTGTTTGCACGTTATCCACGCCCCTCAAGAACACCGTCGCTCGAAATATTAACCGTGTACTTTGTTTTTATTGCTCCATCACGAGAGCCGCTTGGTCAGCGTAAAACTTCGACACAAAGAACCAGTGTGACCAGTAAGATACGGCACGTCAAAAAGTGTTTTTATAGATCGTTTCACAAATTCACCGCAAACTTCTTTTCAGCAAGGCAAAAGTTTACATGCTGGGTGTGTGCTTTTTGCAGTACGATGAAAAGAAACTAAAGAATACTGCGATATACTGAACTTTTTTAACTTTTACAACACGTTTTATTCTTATAATTTATTTTTATTAATCCCTTTTTAAGGGTTTTATATTATTTTATAAAGTAATTCATAAATTTATAGTTTACAGTGCATCAAAAAAGTAAACATGGTAACAGTGTGATGGAAACAAAGTAAACGATATTTGCCACCCGTTCACACTTTTTGACATTTATGATGCATTTTATTATTACAACTCGTTTCAGAATTTCCCTTACCGTAACCGTGGAATACGCTTATACCGTTGAAAATGAGCAGTTCTGATATTCACCGTTAATTTTCTATCTAATATACCCTATTTCGTAGATTGCGATAAAATTCTTAACGATCGATTTTATCTGCCTACGGCGCCCTCATATCGCGTGCTTCATTTTCGCCTCATTTCTCCGCATGAAATTCGCGCTTACACGCACACTTCTGTTCACGCGTGTTCGTGCATTCGCCGGGGTTTACCGGTGCGCGAGCATTTCAGGCTAACAATCAAGCGGCAGCTTAGAACTGATTAATCGAAGTGAACGCCGACGTAGAGCGTGCAAGGGATGAGGAGGGGGAAGGGGGGCGGGTATATCGCATTACCTTTAAATCATGAAGCACGTGCTGCTTAAATCTTCCGACGAACATAGGAGCTCGTAATCCGAGACTAATGAGAATTTTATTTGTACAACGCGCTCCGGCATATGAAATAGTAGGCGCTAATTTTCGCGTTGGAAATGATGATTATGACTTTTAGCACTTTAACGAGCCGGCACGTTTCTTCGCCGGTAAAATAAGTTTTGGAAAACCTACTTGAAAAGCACTTGTGCTATCAATATTCGCACATCGTCGGTATGTTGAAGTGAAACTTTCATTCGCAAAGACGTAACCAATTAAACCAAGTAGACAGCTTACCGATGATTTGCTTCGGGAAGTATTAACCGAAATTCTGCTATGGTTGTACGAGCTGAAAGACAGTTGACCGGTTTACCAACCATTACAGTCCGGATTTCATCCCGGGATGTCAGGTTCCCAGTGGTAAAGCCAGATTTGTGGTCATACACACGCGGCAATGCTGACAGGAGATAAGTGAAACTTCAGTGTGCAGTACAAAATCATCTCACATAATTTCCCGAAAGAAGAAATTCATGTAGGAGAAAATTTAAATAATCCCAAAACTCATGTATGTACGTGTAAACCAAAACTATCTAAAATTCTGTCGACTTAAGACAGCCTTTGAAAAAAGAGTATTATTAAAAAAAAATTTCTTTCAGCCAAAGGTCTTATTGGTACTGGATAGTTCTTCGCATTATCCGACTGTTCTTAAGCACCGTAAAATCCGCCAGTCATCGAGTAATTACTCGATCGCCCGTACTATCGAACATTTTTTTTCTCCCTCCTCGAATCTGAAGTTCCGCGCGGGGTAAAGTCTATCGACGATTGCGAGGCACGACCTCTCTCTATGCCGTGTCGTGAAATTGGAAATTCCCGCGGTCGTGCAATTAAACTTTTGTTCGCCAAGCAGTAACCAGTTAATCCGGCCTGCACGCGTACCAATGCACCCAGTCGCCACCGACAAAGTCTCCTTTATGACTGTACGTGCGGCCAAAGCCAGCTCACCTACGTAATTGTAAGTTCCTTCGGCTGACCGCCCCCGCGATACCAGTTTCGCCCGTAGATGTACGCGTCTGTGTGAGCGTAAACCTGCACGTCCGTGTACATCGTACAACTTTCGTATTCCCAATCGGGTTATATCCTCTAAACCTGTGATTCTTTAATCCACACGGATCCACCGAGTTATTACTGTAGCTTCGGTGGCGGAGGAAAAAAAACGGCAAGAATCCTTCTCTCCGCGTTTAAACAAAACGAATGCTTTTAAAACGCAACTCCACGGATGCGGAATACTTTTTCCATGCATTGCCAAATAATTCGAGTTTTCTCCTGTAAAGGATACCCTCAATTTCGTTCTCATTCTTATCTTCGTTTATTCTTCCTTTCAGCCAGTATCTTGTTCTTACTTCTCTGTTTCTTTGTTTCTCATTCTCCGATGGCTGTCTTTTTCTCCCTTTCCCCACTTTTGCTTGTTTCTCGTTCGAATTCGGTGGGCACTGGTGTCCTGTTCGGACTGTACCGCCTTCCCCTTTCGCCGGGCCATTGCTGTACAACACCGGAGAATCTCGGTGTCCTGGCGTTTACTATTATTTACAGCCTCTCGACACGTGAAACTATTGTCCGCGGGCAACGATGTCCCCGGCACCGGCACGACCTTCGCTAACCAACGAACCACGGTAACGACTACGGGAATTCCACTCTCTACCTTCACAACTTCCCCCTGCCCCGCGCCTTCCCTTCATTATTGCAGACCCGGCGACTTGATCGTAGCCGCGTGTTTATCTTCCGCGTATGAGATTTGCGTGGACTATCCTGGAACTTTACAAATTTCCCGCGGCTCGTAATAACTTTCTTGTTTCTCTTTTCAACTTATTTTCTGCTTCGAAAAATTGATGGAAAATATCGTACCTCGAATCACGGTAAAATAGTTAAACAGGTAAAACTTACTTGGCAATATAAAACTAGAAACGAGCAAATACTTGTCCTTTAAGAATGGCCTTTACTTAAGTTTTTACTATAATTATTCCTGTTAATAAATTATGAGAAAACGATCTCGGCAGAATATCGTCAATTACTTCGTGGATCTTACTTTCATATTACTTAATGACGTTGACGATAATGAGAAAAACAGTTCTAGCATTAAGTAGTCACCGTTACTTTAAAATGCATTAATGCCATCTTAATTATAAGGTTGAAACCGTAGACCGACAAAGAGGGAAACGATGGATTAACCGTGTACCCGGCTATTACCGCGCGATAAATTATTGCTCCGCTCTCGTAATATTTTAAACGAAGCGACTCTCCAGCGACACTCTGTCCTAACGGACACGTGAAACAGGGCCCTTGTTAATTGTATTCGCACGTGCGTGTGCGCTCGCGTATGCACGGACAAGCATTAATTCCACGTGAACAGCATGTGACAATCGTAGGCCACTGCGGGCATTTGTTAGCGGACTTTTTACCTGGTAAATAGCCGCAAAAGTTTCCCACGGATTTACCGCCGTACATCTGCATACCTATAAATACCTGTGCGCCAGGGTTTCACAATTTTAAGAGCAAACAGCCGCACACGCTCGTCGATGGGTGCTCGAAAAATAAATCTCCATTGAAATTTCATTTAAAACGCCGATGCCAGATCAATCTCATCGCATGTATGTACGTAAACAAGCGTCATAGCGGACCGATGATCACGTGCCTTGGAAAAAATCAATCTACCACCGCGGAAATGAGGGACGAAATTTCGAGCATCGACTTCGCGAATTTTTCTCGTTTCTCCGTAAATTCGCTACAGAGTTGCTTTGTACGATGTAATTATACGGATATTCTTTTTTTTATTTTTAAATCAACGCTATGGCCAGATTCGAGCATCGACAGCCCCCCCCCCTGCTGCCTCATGTGGAAAAATAATCCTGACCAATGGAAATCCTGGCTTTTTTTCGCCCTATCGGTCGGCAGTAAAACGCTCGTGTTTATACAATGCGTGGAAACTTGCCGGTACATTCGAGATTCCGCGCTTCATGAAGGATGCAAAACTCATTTGCGTAGTAATTAAGAATTCAGCGGAACACGGCGCCGCGGACCCGTGAAAACCGGAAGCCATTGCCGGAGGAGTGCCACCGAACGAACGAACGAACGGTACCGCGACACGTCGAATATAATCGTACGTTTCCGTTGGCCGGCGAGCCCGGGCCGAATTGTGTTTTCCGATCGACTCGTTCCCGTGATTACCGGTTCTCGTTTCGCGCGCACACTGCGCTTCATTTTCCGTTTAGCTACGGTTTGTTTGTGCGCGCATAAACGCACATACACGCGCGCTTTTGACGACGAATCTGGGCACAGGGGAAATATGGAATAAAAGGTCGGGCGGGGATCTTATAGAAACCTTTCTTCAATAACCCTAAAACGAGAATCACGGTACATGGGGAAATGCATATTCCGTTAGACTATTTGTAATCTTGTTTCATTCGGCTAGGAAAAATCTTATTAATACTCGTCCATTGTAAGATCGTTGCGCTTTAAATATTTTGTCCCTGTTTCTGTTTTTATGAGAATTTCTGCGAATGTGCAAACACTTTGTAAGATCATTGCGTTTGGGGAAACTTCCATGGCTCGTATTACAAGTATTGCTCATACGTATATCAGTGATGTTACTCAATGACGTAGTGACGTTTCGCCGAGCTACCGTAGTGTCTGTGTTTTTCGGGGGCGTCCGTGGAAAATAGTAGACAGGGGGCGAAAGGCTGCTGAGATACCGGGAGAACAGTAAACCGAGGAGAAGAGATGAGCAGACATGAGGACAATGTGGAAGACAGGTACCCTTTGGAGCATTCTTGCGGCATCGGGATGACGAGAAAAGACGGAATTTCTTAGCCCGGAGTTTATGGCCCGCATTGTTCAACGCATCTCTCTCGGCAACGAGAAAATCCTCCTTCCTCGTGGCAAAAGAAAAAGCCCCGGTCGGCATGGATGTCCGTGTTTTCGTGTTTCTTTCGAAACCTTGCCCCGGATATATCACCCGCGGGGCCGTGTTTCACCGAACCGAGATATGGCAATGCACCTACAATTCCTTTCTGACGGACCTCGGCAATGTTGTCCAAGAAAATCAGAACGACCACACGTGTGACGTACAACGATGATTGCGGTTTTGCTAAAAACCATTAGTGAAACGGATCCAAACGATTTGATAACATTTAAAGCAGGGTTTCTGAACCTTTTCACCATGTGACACAATTAATATTTATTCATAATACTACAAATGTGTATAATACAAAGTTAATAAAAACCTCGTAAAATTTTACATATCTGACAATAACTTTTATACGCGAAAAATATCATTTCAAGAGACTCGTGTCACGGTCTCTTTTCGCTTGGAAATACAACTACTATCCAACGGTGAAATGGAGATTCAAAACTCTCTGCAGTGTATCACGTAACTGTGTAAAATTTTCCCTCAAGCAGGACGAGAGTTTGCATAACGATAGAAAGCACTTCAAATGGGTTATGCTTTACGAGTGCAGCTCACATGCACACTCGGATTATTATTCTGTTATACATTTAATTTAATAAATATTACTTTAATAAATATTATATCTTTACTCGTCGGAAAACTGATCCCCGCCCAGTGGGGGGGATTAAATAAAATTGCCGTAATCAAGATAATACGCGCATAGAATTTAATCCGTTCAGTTCAGCGCAAGTATTCCGGCGGCTGTTTCGTTTTCCTCATTGGAAATTTTCAAACAGCGCCGTGAACGGCGCAAAAAAGTTTCGCGCCGGGCACGTTTGAAACTTTGCACGAATCACTGACCATTCACTAACCGGAATGTTTAAACAGACTTCAGCTTAATTTCAGCGAAACTGCATTTAATGCATGGCAACTCGTTGAAATTTATCCGGCATTATCATAAACTGTACGCACCTTTCCATTTGCCCGAATTCTAAAACGGCATTTTTATTAGAAAACTCCGTATCTATGTATGTACACGTGGCGCGGTTGATTTTAGTTGGCTGAATAGAAATTGCGAATGGACCCATTTCCAGTGATATCGAGCAACGTTGAAATCATTCGAGGTACATTCTCGGCGCTGTAAGGACACCTCTTCAAATGTGAAATGAAAGATACAGACTAGGGGGGGGGGCTGAGGGGAAGATGAAAGGGAGTAAGGAGCTGGACCAACGCAATCTCGTCCCGATGGAAGCAACGCTATTGGATATCTCGTCCTCGAGGAACGGGAAAGTAAGATCCGCGCCGGGCAAAGGCACATCCATGCGGACGAGAAAGGGACAAAACCCAACGCGATATGCCGGGCGAACCATCGTGGCCAGAAATTGAAGGCGATCGATCTGCTCCAACAAGGAATCGATGTATACCGACCATCCTTTTCCGCTATAACTCGCCGGATATCCTTCCATTATCACGAACAATGTAAAACGAACAACTGCGATATTTAACGAATGAAATTGACGAGCGAAGTTTCAATATGCTTCCTCACTCGGTTGTAATAAAACTAGATTTTTTTCTCTGATACCTGTTATTGTCGATTGAAATTTTTCATTCAAGTGTCCTGCGGGCATTCTGAATGTTTTTATCCTAGCAAATAGTTTTGGACATCTTGTTTAACGCGAGAAGATATAAAACGAGTAAGTTCAGTTCTTAATGAATAAAGTCAAGGAGATCAATTTTAGTACATGTACTCATTCGTTTAGAAGAAGATTGTCTTTATGGCGATTCCTCTTGTTGTCAATTGACGTTACGGAAATGATTCAATTGTTTTGTGCGCGTGGGAAATATCTTCATCGTAGTAAATATTTTTCAACGTGCTATTAATGTTACTCTTTGGATAGGTGATTGACTCGAACGATTCTGAAGTAATTCGCGTCTGATTCGCGTGCACCTTGCAGTGCACACGCGGGCAAATCCAATGGACGGGTTAAGCTTTTCGCGTCGGCGTTTGCGATGAAAGAAAACGTCTTTCCGAGTTCAGTGGGACGCGGAAGGTGAATGGTCTAACGTAATTTTGGCCGAAGAAACAAGCTACGGAATCGGATTGCGGTGGGTCGCTGGATAGCAAGCTTTTACACCAGCACGCCTCAAAGACGACAAAAACACACGTACGAGACTGAAACTCGACGCTTGTTCTCCCTCACAGCAAATGGAACTTGCGTGCAGGAATTTTCAAAATTGCGCGACAACGTTTCAAGAGACGAAAGAATACAACAAGTTCGTTACACGCAATAAACCCATATAACTTGTGATTCACGAAGAATTAAATGAAATCTCTTAATGCCTTCTTAACAAAGATTTCGAGCCTTTGAAGGAATACTTTTACAATTTATTTTCGTTTCATTTCAGTGTCATCACGTGAACATTGTCCGTTTGACCTGCGGTTTCCGTTTCTGTGCTTAAGGAATTGATCAGAATTTTTGAAAGACCCTGTATACAGGTGCTTGCCACTACACGTAACGGCGATACACTTACACAATAAAGACGCGGGAAACATGTCGGTAGACCTGTGTCTATGCACGTGTGTGTGTGTGTAGACGTGGGAGTTTTACAGTGTCGGCGGGGCGAACGCAATGATAATCCGGCCGGTACTCAGGATCCAGTGAACCCGTTTCCAGCGGGGGCCCATTTTTCCCATTTCCCCGGCGACTTTCCACGACGTCCCTGGAACCTACGGGAGTTTCCTTTCGAGACGGCCAGCCAGCCCGTGCACGTCGTTTCCTCCCTACACTCCACGACTTTCCACCTGCGAGCCACCAATACGTGCAAGCAGCTGCATGTGCTTTACCCTGCACGTAGATGCACGTGCACTCCGACGTATAACCAGCCTCACCAGCGGGAAGACGACGGCAATGACGCTCTCCATCAAAATGTTTCTACCTGTCTATATGTGTGTTTGTGTGTGTGTCTCTCTGCTTGAGCGCGCGTGTGCGCGTGTGTGTGGTAGGAGAGAAATATTCTTGAGAAAATTCCACTCCCAACGCGACCCGACGACGACGACGACGTTGAAGCTTCCGACAACACGCGACGGAGAGCACTCGATTTTCGGATTTCCCGGATGATATGATTTCGACTTAGATGCGCTTCCTCACCTTCACAGATCACTAATTTGTCAGATGAAGTTCCGGTAAATCCGGATCACCGCGTGATTAGTGGCAAACGTAGAGAGATTGTCTTAAAATTTCATGTAAAATGTGTAGAAGCATTCGTTAATGCAGTTCCGATTAATCAATCAAAAAAATATTAAATCCGTATTATTTTATTTTGTTTTACTAGATTTCCTCATTTCGAAAAATGCAAAAATTTCAATGGGATTCTACGTACATATGCATTGTCAACTATGCGTTATGCCTTTGTTCGTGTGTTTCAAATGAGTAATAAAACCGAATGAATGAATAACAGAACGGTATAATAGGGAATATTTTTAACACCTGCTGGCGGGAATGTATTTCCCGAGTTTTGTATGAGATTGTAGACAGCCGTTCATAAAGGGCACGTTTTCAAATTGGCTTTCAGCAACATCATCGTACAATATTCCACGAGCGAGGAAACACTTTTTATCACAATACAAGGCAACACGATTGTCCTAACCATATACATAAAACACGTATTATACAAACCGGCCTTGTATTAATACACGATACACCATTGAATTGGGATTTCAACTGGAAAGAAAATGTCGTTAAAGCGAATTGTCAATTTGCCGACCGTACAAACGTCCAGCGACGTCAATATTCATTGTTCTTTTTCAAAACGATTTACCATATCTAGCGAGTGGAATTGGAATTGAATTGAAATTCCAGTGAATTTTCGGCTCGCTCGAATTTGTCGGTTCGATGAGAATCCTGCTCGACCTTAGGAGACGGTAAACAGACGAGTCCCGTTTCCATCGGTCGGATTGAGACACGAAACTCTCACTTGCGTACCGTTGAAATTGGATCGCCCGAGGGTGAACTGCCGTGTCTCTTTTTCCCCCGTCGAACAAACACGGGGACGGCGATAACCGTCGTAGGGCTCTTGCGAGCCGACTTTATTCGTGACTTTAAACTTTTAACGAGCAGCCTTTTACGTGCGCCACTCCCAACGTTCTTTCCTGCTTGGAATTCGGCCCCTTTTTCGCCGATGCGTTCGGCCGTCCGCGTTAATATCTACCTGTACAGTTATGCGTATAGTTCTCCGAAACATCCACGCGCACGAAATATATTTCAGAGAGAAATACAAATGAAACTTGCCGAGTATTAATAATTTGCCAATTATCCTTTAACTTTAATCAGTCAGGACACAACTCATTCCCATTTCGTAGTTATTTATTTTCTTAATATTTGTTTTCGATGAACCTTGTCGTCGGCATTGACGAAATTTATGGAAATTCGGCACCCTAAACTTTCTTCTCTGACGAACCGTCTAACAATCTGCTTTTCATCCGCCTATTTTCTTCGCCGGCAAATTGTAGGGAGGGAAGGGGGTGGGGTATGCGAACGTTTAGAACGTCGTCGCTCGAGGAGAAAAGTACCTCGAAGACGACGTCGATGGCATCGATCGGGCCATTGTCAAGGAATCCGATGATCCTCGCGAATCTTTAAGGACGTCGCTGATGGATTACACGGGAATTATGGGCCCCCGCGGATTCTGCCGGCCTGGGCTTTCTTCGATGTCGCCGGCCCGTATAACCGAGCGCGGATTTTCGTGGAAGCTCCGATAAAAAGGCTTTTACACATTGCGCCCTACAAATGGCTGCCGTCGCGAGCAGAAAGAAATGACTTCTCGCGCGGCAAATGACTATCCACAAATCTTCTTGCGCCGTTCTATTAAATTCTCTGCACGAGATCGATCGGAGCACCGAATATCATTCGGGCAAACGCGAAATACGGAACGGACGATTCTCCATGGTTTTCCGAAATCGTGAGTCGTCGATCGGTTTTTCGTGGCCAATTATCATTATTGTTAATATTCAGTGAAGACTTCGAGTCAGTTTACAATTTCCACGAATTTTTCGGTTAGTCTATCACGTTGTAAATCTCCCAAGACTAGGACCAATTTTCCACGAGAAAGTCGGTAAATTTACCAGAATTTTCTCTCGAAAGCTGTTTCCCCCCGGAATTCCATCGATCTTTTGGATCTTCGAATTTTCGCCCTAACGACATCCTACGGATTTTACGTTTGTGCTGAGAAACTTGCTCGTGTGTGCGTCTGTATGCATATGCATGTGCTTAGCATGCTTCTGCCGGCTGGAGATTCATAGTTGCACGTACCTCGATATTCCTGTTTGCCGCGGGTTAACTAACTAATCAATCATCGGTGTTTGCGCCCAGATGAACCGGATGTTCAGTTTGCAAACCGTCTCAACTATGGTGTTAAGTGTAGCGACGAACAGCACGTCGTTAACGGCGCCGTGGAAGGTACTTTATGCATATGCAGGCTACATCTAATGGTATCGATCTGCCTCTCCTTGAGTCCGCGGGGCAAATTAATCGATATGTAAAGCAGAATCGAACCTATCCATACCGGTCGTTCCCCGGCGGCAAATTACGTGGAAAAAAAAAGGAAAAGCCCGACAAACAATCGTATCACGGGTTATGAATAATGTAACCCAATCTGCATACCATCTCTTTGATTAAAATCCGGGGAAAGGGGGCAGTCGGGGAGGGGGGTGTTCGGTTACGTGAATGTTAATAGTCGAAATGCTGCAAGCAGATATTACGGAACGTGTATACGTCATGCAGAAACGTAGTAAATTTGATGCACGATATCGTTATCATTCTATGAATTCTTTGAGAGCCTCGTGTATTGTCCCTTTTTTTGTAAGATTGTTTAGAATTTTGCTTTTACATCGATTGCTCGTCAATCGCAGGACTTGGATACCATAACTGGATTATTGAGATATGCCATAAGTACATACGTGATGTTGAATTCCGTTAGGCGTAACGTAAGTAACACGAACTCATAGACTCACCTGTAATCAGAGAAAGAGAAATACATTAAGATAATTTATAAGGCTTTGTAACGAAAATCTTCTAACAAGGTCACGATAAATTTCTGATAGTTCTGAAAGCAATATAGTGTATTGTTCTTAATTTTTTGATACTTGACCCTATGTAACACGATTTCACGTGTGACTTTTTACGAACATTGAAATAGACAACCGGGTGCATTCCAATGGAAGAAGATAAAACAATACCTCAGCGGTGGAAGTAGAAAATAAAGGCAGAAATTAATTTTGAACGCTGCAAAATAAACAGGTAAAGGAGGTTTTTACCGGGAGTGGATGAATAATGAAAAGCCTGACAGGACGAAAAGTCGGCTACAGCGGTTCTCCCTGGAAGCCGCGTCAGCTTCGTTTTCAACGGGATGTCAGTGGATCTTTTGGGCCGGATACTCGGCCGTCATGATACAGCCAGTCAAATTTTTCCAACGAATAACAGCCTCCCGCTGAGCTACTCTCAATAAACCGTACAGCACGGCCATTGCCGGTGCCCGGCGAAATTTCCCCCTTTTTTCACCGTGTGTGCAAGAGTACATATACCATGTATGTGTGTGTGTGTGCGTGGGGTGGGTACATGACTATCGAAATCAATTTCCATCGTACGCCGTCATACACGCACGTTTGTGATGTGTTTTTAGCTGTAGCGGCTTAAAGGTCGACAAAAAGAGTGACGAAGATAGGGGCGGGGGGAGAGGGGGATGAAAAATGGCCGAGCAAGAAGGACACAGGTTGACCGTGCGTTCGGAAGCTCGTATTTTGCCAGTCGTATATATTAACGCCAACACGAGGGACAATCGGGGATTATCGGCCGTGAATAGCAAAAGAGAAATATAACGCGTGGATCGGGCCAAGCCGGCCGACGATAGAAATCCGGCCACTCGCGTCCAAATGAACAATGCAATTATAATGACATTATGCGAGTGCATATGTAATTGCATCCTCGCGGAATCGCACGTGTGTGTGTGTGTGTGTGTGTGTGTGTGTGTGTCATCAACTTACACGGCGAACGCGTATATATATGAGCGACGTTTTGCCAGTTCCGTAAATTCCGACGGTCCAACATTACGCGGCTATTTGCGTCCGTGCGGACGGCAGTAATGGATGAATAAGTGTTCGACGACTTTCAATGATACCATTGCGCCGGGCTTATAATTAAACAATCATTACCGCGACCGAAGAGTGTGACGCGGCAATTTTATCGCGTTTGTCGGGCCTGCACGGTCGATGAAGGTCCGAATGAAGAATTGCTCGGTTTAATATCGTATCGTTCGGCACGTGCATGGAATGTTGCGGCAAGAGCTATGAATCAATATCAAAGTTTTCCCAAGGAAATTCCTCGGCAACGCTTAACGAACGTCGGGGATTAACAGAATCGCACGTGACAGCGCGGGAGTTGGCTGAATCGCCGTTGTAACGGGCCGTAATTGACGAGTAAATCCGGGAAAGTAATATCCGACGGATCGGCCATTCTGCTTCTCGCTTTTCCCAGGATTATCCGTCTATGCGTTTCCACGACTTCCGTGCGTGAGTGGCTTGCCAAGTGTGCACATTTTCCAAGACGTAAACGAAGGATAAGAGTGACAGGAATATATTCTTTTAGCCCGCAAATCCACATCTCAGCAGAACTACGTTGCGCATCTTTTTCATCAACTTCCTTGATGCGAATCAAGGTAAATAAGTCTGTCGGTTCGATCGGGAAGTCAGCGAAGGCACAGTGTTTGATCAATCACATTCTGTAATGGGATCTGCAAGATGATGACACGTCAAAGTTGACTCAACTGGACTTTGTCTGTTCGTAATGGCTCGGCATGGAAGCCCCGTTTTCCGGAAATCCCTCGGCAAGATTTTGTTTACCGCTGTTCGGCACAAAGAGACCGTCATTTAACGCGGGCTTCATCGCGAAAGATTCCACCGAGTGGAAATTAATGCGAAGCTCAATAGAGGCAGTGTAATTGCGACAGTGGCTGGCCCGCTGATTTCCCAGTGAATTTCCTTTGTCCGCAAGGAGTTATATCGCTCATCCTGCAGATTCCCGCCCGCTCGTATAACAATTGCCGACCTCTTGTCCACCGGCCGTTTCCCCACGATGCCGCTCCGTTTTACCATGAAATGAATATTCCATTCTCAACTGAGAAGCACCCAAGAAATCGCAGATTGCAGCTTCTGCCCGCTTTCCCGGGGAAATGGATCACCGCGGGCACTCTTATGCATAGTAAATTCCGCTATGAAAATACCTGTTCCTCGTGGACTACGAAAATAAGCAGCCTTCTCCTCGGATGCTTCTTCGTCAACATTTCGGTCGTAAAAATTCGATAAAAATCCAGCGATTATCATTTTAGGCAACAATATGGTCGACAAATATCAAGTTCTTTTTTCGACTGTTATTTTTAAAAAGGGAAACTTGGGGTAGTGTTATATTGGACATGTTGTACCGTTCGAGAATTTTTCACGGCCCAAGCAAAAAGTATGTAGGTCTACTTTAAATATTGAAGGTTTTCGCGCCTTTCGGACGATCTGAAAATCTGCGAGGCTTTATCCCGCGGCAAATAAACGATAGACGCGGCGCGGGAATCGACGAAGGGTGTGCGGGCAAAACGGTTTTCGATTTGAGGTTTATGAAATTCAAAGTACCGCCGACGTCCCGGAATTTCCCGTTTCGCGCGTCATATTTGCCTGTATTTCGCACTGCTCCTAACAGATTCGTGAAACGTGGATATTTCACGGCGACATGAATCCACTCCCCGACAATACACTCGACCCAGCATTTTTTCCGGTAATATGACGCTTAGGTATCTGAAAAATTGCAGGATCGTATCGGCATTTTCCGTTACGATCGTTCGCCGGGCAAATCTATCGTAGAAAATGCATAAATCGTCATGAGAAATTCAAACATTTCTACAGAGCCATACAGATCTTTCAAAATATTTCCCTATCGGCAAAGAAGGTATTCCACTTTACCACGACGTTTGACATCTAACAATTTAACCACAGCTGTCCAACCATACAGCGACTAATTTCCTAACAAACAAGTTGAACACTCGACAACTACACGTTATGTCGACCGTCCTGTACGTTTGTTTCATTCTCCCATTAAAAGCGAGACCCTTCGTTAGGGCGTTTACCGTAAACAGTTAATTCCCGATAATTGACTGGCTTTAACTAGCACGTGGTTCGCAGAACGCTCGATACGAAGATACCCTGCTACGCTGAGGTCGTTGGTTTCCACGATTTTAGGTCAGACGGAAAGAAGAACAGAGGGACTGTACATGCATCACCGGGTGGCAATTGTTTACATTCCGCATGCATGCCGGTTCTCATCGGGGAATCGCCGAGCTGATAAAACCGCGAGCACACGCCATTACTCGAGCTGCAAATGTCTGATTGCGAACCCTTTCACGTGGGACCCGATTATCCTGCGCTTCTTCGGTTCCATTTATTCCACGCTTTCCTGTCGTGCTTATCGAACACGCCCTTCCGCTACGCAGAAAAGGGACTCTCGCGAGGAAACGAGGGATCATGGTGCCTGCTAAGGCACGTACCGACTTAATCCACCGTGAAACTTAACTTTCAGCGGCGTTTTTACGCACGTCTCATTGAACGGAGAACCACGATCAGCAGTGTGGCCCGCGGGACACACTTTGCCCCCCCCCCCTCCCCGCGATCATTCGAATAAAGTGTAACCCCCGAACGATTACTGCGACGTCTTATCTTCACGAGATTTATCGACCTGAGAGAAAAGGCAGAAGGTCGATGGTAAAGAAATACAGGCACTGTTAAGTTTACCTATTATAAAATTCACTTCAGTTGCGTAGGATAGGTGAATATCAACGGTGTAAGACTGTCAATAAAAGTTCATTCTACATCCACTGTTACCACATTTACCACAGTGAGTAGCTGAACATAGGAAATATTAGGACTTATTAATACTGATCAAACTTCATTTTCTACCCACTTTTATCGTTCGTGCCTATTGAAACTGCTACTGGATGTTTTGAGGTTTCTTTTATTTTCGCTAAACTTTCTGCGTCCCCCGTTGATTGGCAATCCTGTCGATTCATCGTGAAAACTCGACAGGTGTGAGTGGCCGTGAAATGCGAGCTTAACAACAGCAACGATGATAATATGCGATGTACACGCATGTCGCTCAACCATCGCGTTGCTAATGATAAAATCGCTGCAGGCTCGACGTTCCCGCGATCGTCACGCTAGCAACAATTTTGTCATATTTCCCACATCCAGCCCATTGCCTCGCTGTACCCGCATTTATCTTCCATGGCTTCGGCCGACAGGAAATTCGTGTTTCAACTTTTAGTTATCTTTTTAATCATATTTTCATTTATTCAATATCTTTCTCGGTTTATCGCCTTTGTTTCTTCTAATATTATACATTGTATTAATTAGCGTATAACAATCCGGTACCAAAGAAATTTCTCTATTATCCCCGATTTCTACCTTTTACGTAACAGAAATACTCGTATCGAGTAAGCAAAAGATTACCAAGCTCGTGACAATTGTATTCTATTTTCCTCATCTACCATGTTTTCGTCTGATAGTAAATTTATTTTTCAAATTTTCATTGTCAATTTAATGACATTTTCATTTACTCGATGTCTTTCTCGGTTAATCACCTTTATTTAGAACTATTAAATATTATTTCTCTCTCTCTCTCTCATTTCTACTAATACTACGTACTGTCTTAATTAGCGTATAACAATCGAGTACCGACCGAAATTGATCCGTTAGCTCTGTTCTTCTGTGTAACAGAAATCCTTGTGTCGAGTAAGGGTAGCTATTTCATTCTATTGTAGCCGGCGCTCAGTGGTTCCTATCTCCTGAGTTATCTGGCGTTATCAGCGAATCATCTAATCTACTTTCCTCCGGTCCGTCAGTTCCAGGATTTCCGTGTGCTCCTGCTTTTCCCGGCTTGCCTGTTATTTCTTCGTTCGTTGCGCACGTCGCGGCTCCCCGTAGCCTTCCGTCAGACGGACGGCACTTTTGCGACCGGTTGTTTTCGACGTCGCCGAAATAATCAGATTGGACGGGTTCTGCGGCTAATGCCTGCCGGCTAATGCCTCCGAAACTGTTGCTGCACGTTTCCTCGTATTAACGCGGGTTTGCGGAGATTACCCTGCCGGCGGGATGGGCGGGAGGGGGGGGGGGTACGTGCAATCGGCTCGGGTTGAGGACCAGCTCCGCCAGAGGCATCAGAGACCGGAGAGAAGGACTCGCCTGGAAAAGACAGAGAGGAACTACGGCTGACGGATTAGCGCACGGCGCAGGGGCCGAAGAAAAATGAAGAGAAAGGGGGACATTTATTATCGTCCCGGAATATGCCGGCTCCCGCGAGAACAAAGATAAATACGGAAAGATAGTAACGGCCACGGCGTAAGACTTGAATCCGTAAGAACAATAGAAGACGCCGAGAGCTGACGGTACGTGCCTTTTACCACGGGTCTTTCGATTAGCTCGGCGAGGTCTACTAGGCGCGAGATAAAAAAAAAGAAGAGAAGCCGAGGAAAAATAAACACGATAAGAAACAGAGTAAAAGCGCGAAATCCTCCGTTGCGTTCCAGTAAAACACTTGCCGTATTATGGAAATGAAAATATTTCGATTCGAGGCAGGTGAATGCCCGAGATGCAAGAATTCTCATCACTTTCTTTCACTGCGTTCTCCGAAATAAATGTCAAGAAAATTAGCTGCAACACAGTGTCCTCGATCATGAAGACAATGAACATGGAAAAATGTACATATGCGTAGAATTAGAAGTTATTCGACATTTTTCTACGTTGAATTTTGTCCTAGCGGTCGCACTGTCACAAAATCCTTGACATTCCAATTCTTTCTGCATCGAATCTTGTCTATTTTTCTTTTGATCCTCGCGCATATTACGAATGAAATCCTCTCGCCTGTGCCGCACGTATTAGCTGCGACACCGTAAGATTCGTACACGAGTTCGCCGGCATCGGCGGCGGCGATCTTACGCGTCCTCGCGAAAGATTTCGGCCGGATAAATCGGCGGAATTATTTTCGCCCCTGTGCTCGGCAGTCATCGATGCATATTCATATGCATTAGCATAGCTCGCCTCGGAAGATTGCGCCGCACGATGGCGGAACACGCGCTCGCAATCGCATTTCTACACAGCCCGTTGCACCCCCCCTCCCGCAGTCCCTTTTACACCATAGGGCCCGCAGCTTCGCCTCTCCAAGCTCGAGATAATTTTGCCAGAGGTGCAGAGGGACAGAGGGGGTAGATGCCGTCACAAACTGCAACGCAGATACACGCTTCCCTGTCTCCATTTTACCGTCGTTTCTCGACTTCTCCCACGATTCGTCCCGTTTCACGATTTCCCGCGACTACCCATCGTCTTTCACCCTGAAGCCCCCTTCCCCCTTCCCCTCCCCCTTTCCTTAGCGACACCTGCTCGTCCCAGTTTCTTACGGCCATCCGGCCTGTATAATCCGCCTATTTCTCTTTGAATTTCTTCGCGCTTACACGACAGTCAACCCCGTGCCGGCGCACTTCTGGATTCCTTCGATGTCCTTTATGCCCCGGCTAAATCGCGCCGTTCCCAGTTGTTTTCGTATTTTCCATTCGCCGAAGGGCTCGCGAAACTTTTAACGAGACGGAATAAAACGTACCTCCAAGACCGTACTTAAGGGACAACCGTATGTTCGACGGATAATTTCATTGATTCCATCGCGGTGCGTTCTTACTTTCCGACTGAAAATCGCATTGTTATCTCGTATTTTCGTATGTAGAATTCGAGCACTGGCAAAACATTTAACGATACATTTGAAAACCGCGATTAAAGGTACCAATCGTAAACCTTCTAGAAAGGTAGTTTAAATCAATACCCTCGCGATTCTCGTCGAATTCCTAACTTTAATACCACTTTTCATCCTCATTTCCCGCGCTGCAGGCATTAGCATCCATCGATCTTCCGGTAATTTTCCTGGCTGCCTGTGCCCATTCGTTGCGTTCTAAACTCGGCGAATGCCTTTCGTACATTCCCCTGCGATGCATGCTGGACGGGGGGCGTCAGTTGTTCTTACGAGAAACGCCGCGAAAGCTTCGTGGAAAGCGAGAAACGAGCTCCCTCCCCCCCCCTTTCCCGCCGGGTTGGGGGGAAGTTGCGAGTGGAAAGTTACGAGTGCTGTTTGCTGTGCGTAAATTAGCCCGGTCTGCCTGGTAGTTGCGTTTCGAGGCGCCGACGACGATGGATTTGCGCTATAATAGACGGATAGAAGATGCGCGGATGACACTTTGAATGGCGTATGGGCAACCACAGGGACTACTTAATAGCAACTCGTTGAGGGATTCGCCGGTTAAGGGCTCTGCGTGAAATTCATGCTCTCGACCGAATATTCAATTTCACGTACAAATGGACTGGCGAAAGGGGGAGATCGCGCGTGCCTCGTCGTCTCAGGTATTCAATGAAACTTTGCTATACCATTGCTAAGCATTGCTAAGCCACACGACTCTCATTCGTTCCCTCGTATCGCGTGGCTTAATTTTCCCTCGTCAGGCGAACACACATAGACGAAAAAAAAGGGGATGGAATTTCGCCACGCCATACGGATTTATATTTCGGTCACTAAGTAGACTTATTTTTGTATTCACGTACGTAACATTTCTCTTTCGTGGAGAGAAGATACTTTATCTCACACCGTGAAATTGATAAACGTTTTACAGTTATATTCCTAACTTTCGTGGAATATTACCAACGATCATAATTAATACACACACGTGTAAATTCCTTTTGCATCCAAATCATGAATAGCGTTATTGCACGGGCCAATATTAATCGTAAATTCTTCAAGTGTCCGTACAACTTTGATTTTCTTAGCTCACTGCATTGTTTCGAGAAGCTCAAGCTGAACGCTCAAGTCCCGTGGGGGGCCTGCCTCGTCATTTTTGCAAGAGGATAAATATTTTTCGGCGGAGGGGGGGCCGTATGAATAAGTAATGGGATAATAATTTGCGCGCGAAATCCGCACCTGTTGCGAGCACCGCTCGGCGCATCCGGCTCGTCTCCATCGTCGAGCCGGGATTTGCATTTTCGCTGCAATTGCAATTTCCTCCGGCGGTTGCTCTGTCCGTGCTTTTACGCCGTTGCCCACTATTTTCGCCGAGTTTCGGCGGGGCGGGGGACACCCTCAGCCGCAGCACTAATTCTTTACACTCACGAGCGTTCCGTCATTTAAAGTAAGAACACTCGTTCGCGCTGTTGCAACTTCCCTCGTACAAATCCGCCGCGTTTTTCCGCTAATGGAATTGCACTCCGGCCCCCTTAGTAAACCGGCAAAAAACTGCGCCCTCCGCTTTTGTCGAACTTCGTAAAACGCACTTTTGCTCACTTCGGTTAATCGCGATTTCAATGTAAAATCCAGCGTAAAAGGAATCTTCGAGTCATTCCTTATCGTGGCTCGTGTTCAGTTAATTGAAGCTTCTTCGCGAAAGTCGAATTCACCGTGAAATGGCGTACAAACAATATACGAGTCATGCCGAAGGAAGTTATTCCTTGGTAAGGGTGAAATTTGAACCTTTTTCTACAATATCGTCGGCAAAAGTAAAAGTTCTTGGACATGTCAGTATTTTATTCGTGTTTCGATTCATGGCTAGCAATGCAAACGTTTCGTTATCCTTAAAGAATTTTCTTAAACCTATCCTCCATAAACAGAATGAAATCTTAATAAAAGAATCTCCTCGGGTTAATTGGAAATTGGCCAAAAACCGTTTCCCCTATCGTTGCATATCTATAAATCATTCGTATCAAAGCTTTCCCGTCCATCCTCCAGCCATTACTTATGTTTTTGATACATTATCCCCGTCGGCTTTGCCAGGAATTCCATTCCCATCCCCGGCCGGTGACGTCGATGAGACTTTTTTGCCGAGCCGTTTCTTCTCATTTAGCGGACCGTGCGGCGCATTTGCGCAGGGGGGGGGGGAGGGAGGGAAATGGATTTGCACCGGGGCTAACAGGGTGGTAACCGCGAGACGTCAGCTCGGAGTGAAAGAAAGAGAAACTACACGAGGCGGTTGAAACACGGATACTGCGAGGGACAGAGAGAAACGAGGGACCAGTCACGTGGTGGACTGGAAAACAGAGAGAGAGAGAGAGAGAGAGAGAGAGAGAGAGAGAGAGAGAGGGGGGGGAGCGGATTTTGCGTGAGTAGCCTTCGAGATTTAATCCAGACAAACGATCCCCGCGTCATTCCGGTTTCGAGCTTACGGACGAATCGGTTTCCGGACACTGATGCTTCCGCCCTATATATCTCTTCCTTCGGTACTGGCAAGATTTATCTCGGCGCGGTGACTCTCGCGGCGAGGCCCTTGATCGCTACTCGCTGTTACTCTGCGCCGATTACCCGACTGCTACTCAACTGTACGGATCAGAGATGGATCTCCCCGATACGCAATACATCTCCGGTCGAACATCGCACTCGCTAATCTCACGGTCTTTGATATCCCTAATATCCAAGGCAAACAT
The DNA here is from genome assembly GCA_963989215.1 of Hedychridium roseum. Lineage (NCBI taxonomy): Eukaryota > Metazoa > Arthropoda > Insecta > Hymenoptera > Chrysididae > Hedychridium > Hedychridium roseum. Next base: position 5,699,118 of record OZ022310.1, on the reverse strand, counting down.
GTCCGACGTATTAAACGTTCTTTCTTCCAAAGGGTGCTAATCCACCTCACAGAAATAGGGTATTAGCCGTGGACGCTTTTCTGATTGACACAATGGATAAAGTGGGATTTGTATTAAACCCGTAAACATGAACATGTGTATTGTTTTCGTCGAGTCATTCTTCAAGACATAACTGACTTTGTAATCAAGTGCCATAAGAGCCGGGAAAACGTCGTATTTTGTTCTCTTTTCACGTGGTGGACATTGGTCTGTGGCTGTGAGATCATTAGTAATGCTTTCGAAAATCCCGTTAGCGCGTAATACAAATAAAAGACAAGGTTATATAGAAATTAATGACTGCAATGGCTTAACCAGGTTACGAGCTGGCACGGTTAAAGCAAAGGCACGGAATTATAGGTGCCATGGCGATATAATACGTGCGTGTTTTGATGCTCTGTCTCTCTTGCTCTGCTTCGCCGTCAGCGTCCATGGTAAATCCAGATGAACGATCCAGCCGTCGTTCTTTCCGACAGGAAGATTTATCAGTTCTTCGAGATCCAGTTTTTCCATAAAGTGCAGCCTTGTATCCGTCAAGTAACGCATCGTTCCTACTCTTCCGGTTTTTCTATCCCGAAGGGTCGTATTGTATTCGCTCTATCATCCTACGGATCAATCGCTTTAGAATCATTCTGCCATCTTGGAATATATAACGTTCTTCCGAAAGATATATTCCAGTTTTTCCAGCTGTCAAATATTTCTGTTATTACATTATTCCCTTTTTTCTAATGAAATACTTTTCCGCGCTTACGTCAGCTTATTGAACACAAAATGATCCTGCTTTTTACTGCTTATTTCTACTTTTTTTATCTGTGCATTTCTCTTCTTCGTTTTTATTTATTTCACCGTTTGGTTTTTTCGTACACGGAGCAACACCTAAGCTTCTCGTTTGTTTTTTAAACTGCCGACTTTCAATGATCAATGATCAATCTGACGTATCGGCGAGGTATCAGGGCAATACCCCTTACTCCCTAATTTATCGTCCATTTCTCGCCGGTTTTCCGATTATGACAGGTATTCCTTTTGACGTCGGAGCGGAACGATATTCCGGCTGACGGGCCAGTCGCTCCCGTTCCGACGTTGGAGAGAAGGAGAACTCGGATTCGTTAATCCAACAGGATGGGATTAAACGCGCCGTGCGCGCAAACATGTCTGTGTAGCAGCGGCGAATCGAATTACAAGCGCTGCACTCGCCAGCAGCGTTCCCCTAAAACATTTAATATTCACCCACCGGCAGATTTTCCTGGAAAGGGGGCTCTAACGTTATTGTTTTCCCTCGACCACGCGATCCTGGTTGACGGAAATATCACCGTGAAACGTGTCACTTTTCAAGACACAATGGAACGCAATGAAGAGTACAATGAAATCGGATTGCTTAATGCACGAAATTTTCATTTATCGCCAGCTTTAGGGGGATCTTTCTTACACAGAACGTACTTCTCGGAAGACACAACGGAATCAGTGTTTCCCGGCGACAACGGCAGTTAGGAAATTCTGAGGCATTTCGGAATCGAGGTACGCAGGGCAACGTGAAGGTGGAAGACAAGATGACGAGCGATGGCAAGTGAAAAGCCGAACAAGAAGACGCGGCTGGTGATCGATCGTCCGACGGATGTAAGGAAAATACCCCGGGCGATGGATTTCTATCCGATATATATTGAATAAAACAGAAAGAAAGAGAGAGAGAGACTGCGTACACATGGAGTCGGTAGGGGCGGGGGTTGGGAGGTTGAAAAGAGGAATCGGACAGCGAAGAACGGGAAAAACGTTGGATCTGAAAACTATCCGAGTACCGTGCGCGGTATTGTGCCGTGTCTCGCAACACCCAATATCGCGGTGGAGGAGGGGGGGGATAAAATTGATTTGTTTTGCGGCGGCCGGTATCACGGGTATAAAGGACCTTTTGCACCGGATATTTCCGTTCTTCGGCTGCGCAATATCCCGCTGGGTGCATGTGCGCCTACGTAGACCCTCGGAAAGGTGGGCGGGGTAGGGAGATGAGGGGGAAGGGGGGGATGGGTTCGCGTATGCATTCCGAGAGCCATGCATCATGCGCCCAAGAGAGTGCGAGGGGCGGAAACCAGAGCGTGTATCTATATTACGGGGCCTGCAAGGGAAGGACAGGAAAGACGTAGAGCCGTGGTGAAGGAAGGACAGAGAGAACCCGGGGCAAACGACGATGCACGACATAAAACACACAACGAGTGGACCCGGATCGTACATTTTCTGTAGCCGACTGTACGTGCAGGGGGGGGGGGGGCACATATCGCACGCAGAACCTACGGAATTTTTCACTCTCTCTCTTTCTCTCACTTGGGCTTTCCCCTTCCTCCTTTTTCAAGGCATTCATCTTTTCCATGCCGTTCGTTTCCTTTAACGTCCTGTTTCTTTACGGGTTTCCCCATCTCGCTTGTCCATCGACTCATTCGACCGGTCCAACACGTTAATCTCGTTCCTCTGATTCCTTGGATTCGCCTTAGGTTTTCGCGGTTTTACATCCTCACGTTTTTCCTCCTTTTCCTTTCTTCCTCCGCTCCTTGCCTAGGACCCGAACTACCTCTCGCCCTCCCCCGCCTCTCCCTGCCCTTTGGCGAATATTCCCTCCCTCTTAATAACGAAGGACTCTGCGGAATTTCGTCCGACTGTCCTTGTTCCACGAGGAAGAAGTTTTTATCCGGCCTGCCCCCCTCCCGCCGTTGTGACTCCCCCATTGGAACGTCCCCCGTCATTCAGCATTCGCCGTTCTTCGTGATATTCCTGAATTTCGATTCGGCGAGCCAGGTAAGCGGATGGCGGTCGGAGAAGGGGAAGGGGGGTACTCGCCCGCGGGTGCTCATTTGAATCTGAATGTCCCCGGGATTCAATCGACGCCGCCGAAACTACGAACTTCCGAAGACCGCGTTGACCCACCCCTCCCCCAACCCGCCCTTACCCTCTTCACTCATCGGTCTGTTCGAGAGATTCCCGTTGCACCTGGGCTCCGACCGACACATTTTCCTCGCCACCTCTAGCCATCCTTTTCACCCCTGCCCCTGCCCCCTGCCCACCCTTCTCGATGGCCACATCGCTCTCTAGACGATCGTTCGCCCGGCAGCTTTTCAATTCCACGTCAAACGGTCTCGTTTCCTTCCTGCGCGTTTTGTTTCCCTACCGCCGCGCGGAATGGCTATACCGTACCTGCCGGGGCCCCTCGAATCCACGCATTTCCGCCGCGATTTATGCGCCCGTTCGTTCTCATTTATTTCGCCGGACTTCTTTACGGCCGCGACTGCATAACGTTTCTCTCGCTGCGGTTTCCCCATTGTCACTGGCCTTCTTTGTACCCGCTTTCCATCGCGTACAATCTCCATAAGTGTAGAAGCACGGGGATTTTTGCCGCACTGCGTAAGCCTAATGAGTTGTTCAGGTACACAAACGTGCATCGACATGTTCGTACATTTTGTAAAAACTTCCGCGTTTTCTATTTTTCCTTGCCGCAAGGAAATCTCTGAAAAATGTTTTGCAGTGATTTTCTTATAAAAATACAGCAATGTATGTGGAAAATTCGGCATTTTGTCGACAATAAGCTTATTATGAGCTTGTTAGGGTGTATGTACGTAAAGCTGAATAATTAATTCTACCCTTTTTGTAATGTTAACCGGGAACAATAGATTCAACCGTCATCGAAATTTCATGATGCACAGTTGATAATTCTGACAATTCTCGTCCTGATAATTTCATATCAGACCCACACGTGGACAATTGTTACAGGCGAGTCAGGTAGGAGTGCAAAATATAGATTCGCAGTCGTATCAAAGGCACAAAGTCATGCGTAAATTTGTAATACCGTGTGCTCGGATTTTGCTGAACATTCATGGAATCTCTATGCAAGTCCTCGTCAACCTTAAATTCGCGAAATCGGCGATTAAACCTAAGTAGTAGAATAAAAGAAATGGATATAACGAGACTAATAAATCGCTGAACCAACAATGACCTCTACTTGAATAAAAATAAGAGACAGAAATCCGCGAAAATCCATCTAATCGCATTGTCATCAATCATCACGAATAACACGATTAATCCTATTTTCCGGAAAATTCCGCCAAGTTCCTCAGCCGAGGGATCAACGAATCAGAGTAATAGGATCTTTCGTTCTGGCATTTAAACGCATCTCACGGTATTGTCCGTGGGTCCTCCTCGCCAAAGCCAGGAATTACCGGCGGCGACTTGATCTTATCAAACTCGCACGTGCACGCGCTATAGATAATGATAACAATAACCGCGACGGAGGTAGATGACCCTCGGCGGGGTGGGGGAGGGGTGTGGCCCTTGCCAAGGACGTGTCACGTGATCTCGTATCCGTTGTACAACGAGGTTATCGGATGCGAATCCAATTAATGCGTTCCGCCAAACGCCTTCGCGTTATACGTCCGTGGATGCAGTTGGAAGCTCTACACGAGGGTAAATGGACCCAGGCGGCTCGTTGCCCAAGGAACGTTCTCTTGTACCAATGGCTTGACCGTACCATTGTCCACTCTCCAAACTGGTCACCCGCTGCTCCTCGATACCGTTCTGGACGGCAGCCAGCGGTTTCTTTCATAAAGTGCCCGACCAAGCGACGATCGAGAAAAGGTGAAAACGTCGGTGGTATACGCGTACGCGTAAAAATGTACGCCACATGAAAATAAGTGTGCGTAGGGAAAATGTAACGCGAAGAATATAAAGGAAATAGAGGAATAAGTAAGAAGACGAATGGGAAATATACAACGGCGTTAGAACAGAACAGATTGGAAAATTCAAAGTGTCTCAAGCTAATATTTCGGAATGTTAATCTTCAAAGAGTTAACTTCGTCCCTTGATGTCAATTTCGAAGAGAAAAATATCACATCTTACTCAGTCTCATGAATATTACCTTGTAACATCTTTAACTTTCTGCCTTGTGTCTATAAATAGATTACTATTACTTACTGCATCGTATGACGAAACATTCGGCATAATAAAACCTCCTTACCGCGCAAACGTGCGGTATATAATTCGTAAATCGATTTTCGCTTGTGCAGGGTTTTGAAAAAAAAGTTTTATCACGTAAAAAGGAAGTATATGAGGGTTGTGGGAAGAGAGAGAGAGAGAGAGAGAGAGATCAGCGCGGATCGCCGAGCGCAAACAACGATGGATATGAATTGCTGGTGTGCCTTCGAATGTGTTTGTCGCGCGATTAACGGCTTTATTACCGGCATATTTTCCCACGACGATCGCGGGGGGGGGGGGGGGCACGGCTATTGTTTCGCGGTTCCCGATGAAAAGCGCCGATGTGCTCGGCCAGACGTATTTCCCGGGCATAATCATACGGACGACAAAGCCCCGGCAATTCCCGCGGAAATTCGGCCCGCCGTCAGCGCCGAGTTTTCGTATCACTTAAGACCTGTTTTTTTTAGCCGTAGTTTCCGGCAAAAAGCCGGCAGTTTCAAGCGCGCGCCAGTCAACGGGTAAAATCTTCGGGGTGGCGGGGCCGTAAAAATTTGGCTCCCCGCAGAATTTATGAGAGGTGGAGGATAGGGGGGGGGTATCGTTATACGTTTGTCTGTCGGTGCAGCGGTTCGGGAAATAAAGATTCCGCAGGGTTTCGGAACTTTGATCGCAACGCGCAGAAGTAGGGCAATCTGTGAGTTCACTTTGAGAACCGACGTTTCGCTGCGTTCCTCATTAAGGGGAAATTCCAGGATAAAATGGAACCGCTGGGATTGCATCGCAAAGGAAAGAATATAGCGACGGCTCATGTTGAACTGTGTCTGTGTAAAACAAAATTTAGACAGTCTTGCTGGCAAATTACTGACGTGTTTTTTAGTATTATGTATTTACTATGAGTATTTAGAAAAAGCAAAGATTTTATGTTTTGTACAGTGCAGGTTAAATTGCGTAATGCAAGTTACAATTATGTGGACACAATTGCCATTTACATGAGATAAAAAATACTGGGTCTTTATTCTACGAGTTTTCAGGAGACTCATACGAGAATAAATTCAACTCCAGGGATGATAGTGGATGATTAAGAAGAACAGACGGCTTGAGGAATAAAACGATTGTTAGTGACGTATTCTATCTAGCGTAGTTACTGGAAATAGAAAGGGCAGAGCGAGGAGAAGGAAAGTTGTGACAGAAAGAAGCGCGGAAATGAATAAACCGAGCGAACTGCCGCAAAACGGAAAAGTCGATATTGAAGGAACAGTTGGGAATGGGAAGAGAATATCCGAGTTGGACATATAGACCCGTGAAACGGGAATAGAAGTAGAAAGAAGGGTAAAGGGATAACGTGGAATCTCTGTTTCAGAGGTCGCGCATCTTCGAAGGAGAAAATGAGAGGAAATGAACGACGTGCAAGCAAGATGGCCTGAAACTTCAAAGGAACCGACCCATTGTTATGGTCAACAAGAGATTAAGAGAAAAAGAGATAGAGAAAGGTAGAAAAAGACGAGCTCCGATCAATTCATTGGCGAATATCGGTCAAGTTTTACTATCGTCATTATTAAACCTCAACCATCCCTTCATGTGTAAATATTCCTCACGAAGATCGACAGAATCAGTGCGATGATTGTTAAGCATTCATCAATATTCTACAAAGTCTCTTACCCTGTCCGTCAATGGGACAGGTCAAAATGACAGGTAATTTTCAACTAAAAAGGACGTTAGAGAATATTAAACGACAGAAGTAATTAGCAAGGCCAGCGGTTCTTACCTTTACTTAAATTGAATAGAATTGATGTGATAACCGTGTAATTGCGACGGATTGTTGGCAAGCTTTAACGAGTTTAGGAAGACGTCTTCGAAAAGCCAAGTGAAAGTTCTCGCAGAGGGACGAAATCCGAAAAGCAGCGCGCAATTTCGAGACGGAATGTTTGCTCGACTATCGACTACTCAGCGAAATTCGTTCGGGCCAACTTCGCTGGACAATGCCGCGATCTTTTTCGTCAACTTTCCACGTGCTGTAAATTTCTCGCTACGTCTTCCCACGGGGACACGTTTTTCATCGACACCCCGAGTTTCGATGGTCTCACGTAGGAGGAGGACAGGTAATTACGTAAATGGATTGCGCGGCAAGTGTCAACGCAATTTAAACGTTTCATTGAACGTAGGTAATGATGAATTTCAATGAATCACGTTCTTGTACGGAGGTAATAAACGACACTTTCTCGACGGTTCGTTAAGTAGATGTTACTGTACACCGGCCGTTCGTTTTCATTCGTGTACGCCGTAGAATCCTTCGCCGACAAGTATTAATTAATGAGAGCCTCGCCGAGGACCATTGTTTCCCCCGGAAACTCTAGGAATGCAGGTTTATTACGTTTGGCCGTTTAATTAACGAGCCTGATTATCGTCCATGAGGAACAATTTATTATATTCGACGACATCACCGAACGCCCAATCACTTTTATTTTATTTTCTCGTCGACGCGTGCCGATGGTCGCACAAGGTTATATCACGGTTGGCTAAAAAATCGGCCGAAATTTCAATACGGCCCGGTATTATTCATGGCTTTTTGAGATTAGTGGACAGATGCGAATGATAGGTGCGGGGTTATCGAATGGACGGGCATTAAAAGCAGTCGGTCGAGCCGATAACTTTCTCGCCTCGAGGCCGCTTTGTGCCAGCTCCGTACAATCGAGCCCTCGAAATTCGGAGCATAACGAGGGGCCGTTGCGTCCTTCTTCCGTCTCTTTCCCAACGACGGGTACTTCCCTTTCGCTCGCGTGCGACCCTTTGTCGGTCTTCCCAGCCGTTCTCCTGGTGGTCCTTTGAGCCCAGAACCGAGCGGCTGGGGTCTCGGAACTTCGTTAACGCTGTACCGCAACAGTGGCTGGGTCCTGTTGTTCATCGCGCTGGCGTTTCGCCGACACGCAACGACGCCTCTATAACCTACTCTTCTCTCTCCCCCCCCCCGGCTCCCGTTGAGCGAGTTTATTCGCGGACAATCGGCCGTTTATTGCCGGTGCTTATGCAGTGCGCCGGCGAGAATCATCGAGGACCCGTCGCTGTTAATGCTTCTTTCGATTGCTGCGCCAAATGTTGGGACAATAAGCGCCTAACTGCGTCCTGTCGAGCCGGCCCCGGAGGACCTCGAGAGGATAATTCCTTGCTCCGACGTGTCGCAGACCCCCTCGACTGGGCCAAGATCCTTTCGAGCCCGTTCAAGAGCTTCTCCGAGCGTGTTTGCACCCTTTGTACAATTGCCACCCCGCTCGCGCATGCCTTCCGCCCGTTTACCCAAACGTTTTTTACGGCAGACAGCTGTCGAATACAGTTAAAGGCGGAAAATCAAAAGCCCACGGGGATTTTGCCAATCGGCACGTGAAAATAATGCAACGTTCCATCATTGTTTCCGTCGCTAACGGATCGCCACTTTTGAGTCGTTGTTTCGAAATAAAATGCAATTAGCTCAACGATATTGATTAAATATATTAACAATACCATTTTCCTGGCTTTCGGAATTAATTAACGCGCAGCGGTAGGTATTCATTTAGATAAATTTTTTCCCCCTGAAAATATTTCGCATTTGTAACAAATGCTGTGTATCAAATATTTCTACTGTAAAAAACATTTTTTGTAATAATAGCAAATTTCATTTGAACACGAAATTTGCTTAATACCAAACTACCTGTTACGTTGCTGTATATTTTGTTTGTTAAAATATAACGATGTAAAATAACGTTTCGTTTTCCATCTTTAAGCTTTTTTTTATAAACACAATTTTCCGGGCGTTGTAATATTTTTTCCTGGATGGTAGTTTTCATGAGAATTAACATGCAGATTACGCCTATGGCATACATCAAACACTCGAGTTTTGAAGTAAAATTCATCTATGCATATACGTATCAATCTTTTACGAAGCGTAAACGAGTTCAGTGAACCACGATTTACACGATCTCGTCTATACACATCAGTGGCACGCATATCCCTTTATATTCCCTTTATATTCACTATTTTATAAACCGACGCGTTATATCCCAGACGACAGCTAGTATTAACATCTTCGTTTGTGTTACCCAATGCGTAAAAATCATCGAACCTTTCTGTAAGATCGTTCAAATTCTCGCAAAATCCCTACGTGGCTCAACGGAAAGGAAGTTGATCTTTTCCACGTGGCCTTTTCGCCAGCGTTAAACTGCGAAATTGAAAACAATTTATAACACAGTGCACAGACCGTGCTATACAACCGATAGGAAATTTTGATCAAACACGTTTCCACGTCGAAACTAATATTCTTGACATCCGTTCCGTTTAATCGAGCATTCACGATTTATTTGCGCATTCGTTTTATCCCCATCATCATCGGCCACTTTTCGTTAGTTACCATTGCCCCGGGCGATTCGCATGTTTCGCTCGCTCGCTCGGCACATTTCCGGTATTCCGTATTTCATGCACCGTTCATACATTGTACGAACTTCCACGAAGCGGAAGTCCGATCGGCGAAGCACTACGTATGCCGACCATTCTTTTCTCGGGTTCGCCGTGCAACGCTCCGCAAGATTTCACTTATGCCGCGGAGTTTATCCTGTTCAGCCCGCCCCCCTCTTCCCCCTGCTCCTTCGAATGCCATTCTGTCCACAGAGAGGATAAAGACTTAGTAGAAACTAGAGACCGACGTCGGTTTACTACTGGACGAAGAATAAGAGGGTCGACGTCTCATTCGTCCTGCCCTGCTTCTCCGCTGTCCTTGTGTCTCCTATCGCGTGCAAGGATCCGACTACTTATGTACATACACACACACACACACACACACATGCGCATATAGTATTACACGTACGTGTATGGCTAGCTTCGCCGCGAGTTCGACTGCTTTTTCCATCTCACTGCCTGTGCTCGACCCGTGTCCTATGGCGCAGAAAATTGCCAACCCCGCCGATAGTGTTTTCCTTCGTACCCTCCCCCCTCCCCTCCCTCTCCACGGTTCGCCTCGAGAGAAGCTACGGAATTTCCAGCGTAAGATAACGCGCGATAGCCGACGGACCGGTCGCAGCTTCCACCACCTCGTCCTGCGAATCTTCGCCCCGTCGTACGTCTCGTGATCCACCATCAACTTTACGAAAACAACGACCCTGTTACCAGGCATACCTCGCTGATTCCTATTCTATCCGACGAGATTTTCTACCATCAGCCGACGACCCTTTTCTCGTCTTTATCTTAATGCGTTACCCTTACGTGTACTAGTTTATCCGTGGATTCTTGTGCAGTGATTCAAAGGTAACCCTTGTTCGTGGCTAGAAGTGCAAGCAATTTCAACGGTAGTTTGAGAATTCTAATAATCATAGATTGATAGTGTTAATATCAAGTCCATTCTTTTTTTGAATTCGTAACTCTTGAACCGAGACGTTGCTGTAATACTGTCCAAGAAAATTGTTCACTGTTACAGTATTATTTTTACACGCATTGCACTTGCGTCTGAGAATTGTCATTGTTTAACCTCATTCTTTTCCAAAAATTCCAAATTCTTGAATCAAGACGTTGCTGCAACACAGTTAACCTTCTACACTTTACAAGACTCACAAACTGTTCTAAATGTCTTCGTGCCCTGTGTTTCTGATCTTTGTTGATCAAACTGTGCGTCTGCTGGCGTCATCGTATTCCTGGCAGCTTGCCCACGGTATTCGGGATATCGCGGTGCACGTGAGGAAGGACGTTAGACGTGTATATTCATTAACGTCGATTGGTGGACAAGTTTGGGCCGCATATTGGGACCGCGTGCGTCCGGTCCCGGGGATACAGCGATATCTGTCGCGTTGCCGGGCGGTCATGCGAGCCGCAGACGCGCCAAGCATCTCACCCGGGCGGTGTGATTTACAGGTCGACAGGAATTGCGGCGCGTGTAATACGTCAGCGGCAGGTTCCCCCGAAGCTGCTGGTGGGATTCGCTTGGCTTTCGGAGACATCGCGCGCCCTCGTCCGACTCACAGTTCCGTTCAATGTGATTCCCCGCGTCGCGTGCACGCTCGTCTCGACGCGTTAATTGGAAACGACGCCCTCCCCCCCCAGCCCCTAGCTCCGCTGCCCTAGCCCAGAGACTTGTTAACCGGCGTTTCATCCGTCGAAATCACGGCGAACGGTCCCGTTTCTCCGTCTCCCATTTCCAATCGCCGTGCAGCCGTCCGCTCAGCGGAGATTTTCATTTTATCGGCCGGCATCAAAGGACCCCGGCAAAGCGACCGTTGCCGGCACGAATAAGGCGCCATGGGACGGGCAGAGTGTAACGCGCTATGAATTGGAAAGGCGTATCCGTCGACCGATGATCAAAACCCTTCCTCGTCGTCAAAAGTATATATTATTTCGAAAAATCACGATCTACGCGTCTGTCGATCGATCTTTTAGATTCTCTTCCATTGTCAACATTCATTCTCACGTTCCACTTAACATAATTCTCCAAGTGTAAACTGTCTCCTCAAAATTGAACCGTGCAACTTCTTCCGAAAAATATCCAAGAAATTGTTCGTTTCAATTGGCAACCTTAATGAATCCGGATGACTACGTTTCCTGCTTGCGTATCTCGGGTTACGTTTACGTGTGGTTTGGCGTACACGCTCGCAACTTCGCCGAGTCATGACGAGCAGTAATGGGGAGGCTTATGCGCATTGTAACGTGCGGCGTGCATGGCCGCACGCGAATGAAGACGCGGGTACGGGGGAAGGGGGGAGGGAGGGTTGAGGTGTAGAGAGAAAACCGCAGCTTGGCCAGAGCCAGTCTTCCTTTCGTGTCCTCGCAAGCGCAAAACCGAAGGTCCGCTCCCGGGGCTCCTGACCCGGTTACGTGGTTGCTCGATTGCTGGCAACCCAATGCGGGGAGAGGGGGTGAGGGGGGTGGCCAACGAAGCCAGCAGATCAGCCGGAGTGGCGCGACGATTCCCCGTTTTCTTTTTATTTCTCTTAACACAGCGGCTGTAGGCCACTCGGGAGCAGGAATAGAGGAGGAAGTCGAAGAAAAGAATATTTATTCCAAGGGTAAAAAAAACCCTTATGGACAAAAAAAGAAAGATACATAGTAAACAACGTTCTTTACATAGTAACATGATTACATGTTTACATAGTAAACAAACTTAAGGAACAACAAGTAAACAATAATAAACAGCTAATAAATAATATAAATAATATAAAAATAATATAAGAGAAAATGCAAAAGAAAATGTAAATGAATGATACGAAAGAAAAAGAGAGTTAAAGTTGCCTATCAAACATGAAAGAGAAGGAATAAAGGATCAAACTATCGCTAAGTACCCCCAGGAAATATACTTACGTCCCTCAGGTGGGCACGAAATTTTCCACTAACTTTCACGTGTGAGGGATCGTTAAGGACCACTCGAACCCCCGTGAAAATGGATCATCGACGACACGTCGCAAGAATTTTCTTAAGAATTCATTCCCGGGAATGAAATGTTACTTCGAAGGCAAACAAAAGAATATTAATAAAATGAAATTGCTTCAAATCATCCCCAGGTGTAAACGAAAGAAACTTTTCTAAAACATTGTGCTTGCTAACACTTTTTAATAACCATTGATGATATGTTGGGAAAGTTTCCCTAAGTATTCTTTTAAATGGATATGTCTTCGTATCCTTCAGTTGTCCTCTGCGGGGCTGGTGATGATGGAAAGTATTTCCGTCGTGGCGACAGATGCTATCGACTTTGGCGGCAAAAATTCCAAGGTCACGTTAAATGTTTCAGACAGTTTTTCCGCGATATAGAGCCGATAGAAGGGTTTTTATCGCGAAACGCCTGAGCCAATGGCGGTGTAATAACCGGTGACATTAAGGCCGGCTGCGCTTTGCCCGGACAATGATTTGCCATTGAGCCGAGTACGAACTGATTGTTCGGTGATACGTCATTGCCAAGAATATGAATTCACGGTCGTTATACCCGTCTGGGGTTTTGTCAATTTGCCGGGTTCATCCAGACACGACGGCTCGTCTCCGCAAGCCAATATGTCTAGCAGCAAATTTTACAAACCCACGTCAGAGCACACCGACGAGAACAAAAAGGATCGCATTCCCCGTGCCAATGCGACGTATCGCGGTGAATTTTAATCGCCCCGACATTTTCACCAGGCTAGCGCATTGTTTGCCTTAGTAGCCGGTGAGAAAAACCGCTGGTTCATTAAATCCGCCCCCGCGCTTCGGCGGGCAAATGATCGGGCTTTTTGGCCGATTAATTCTAGCCAACTTCTAAGACGGGGATTGTTCGAGCTCCTGATAATGAGAAACATCGGGGGGTTTAAATTGCCAAGCGCTGAATTATAAATGGTTACACGTATATATCTGCTCCCCTTTTTTTTTTCACCTGCCCATCCGCGTTGGAATCTTTTCGCGTCTTCGGCCCGACTGTCATTCGTCGGCAAATGGGGGGTTTTTCTTTCGGCGCCTTGGAGAAGCCGACAGACGCAGGTACAATGATTTATTTGCAGCCGGGGTAGCAGGTGGCGCTCGCCCAGATATCCATCTACTAATATTCCCGACTGCGCCTATCCCCCCCCCCTCCCGCGCAGATTGGTTTTTAATACGAAAATCCTGAAAGAAGGGCCGCCTTGTTCGCGACATTCTGGGAAAGGGAAAAAAGGACGGGCAAAAACTCGTGGAAGCAGTACCGCCGTGGGCAAGGCAGAAAATTCTTTGCATGCATAAGATTAAAAAAAAAGCGAAGTTTCTTACATCGCGGAGCCCCGTGTACGCGAGGAAGCGGTTTAAAACTTTAAAAATTGCTTTCCCAGTAAGCCCCTGATCCCATTAGCTCATCGCCAAGCAAAATGAATAATATTGTCAAAGCACTTGGGTGTTTTAAACATCAACCTCTCGCTTAGCCCTTCAAATGATATTTAATTGATTAAAATGTAAGACAATTTTTGTACTTATCCACGGGTCATCAGGTCTCCCTTTTTATTCCTAGCTGGAATAAATAACGCCGTATCTGACTCACCTGAAATCAGAAACAATCCATAAACTCATTAATCACCGAACTAAACGAATTAAGTGTGTAATTGAATCACGACATTGATACCATACACAAATAGTTTTTGCCCAAAATTTCTTTCCTCTTATTTAAATATTTTTTTAACATCCCACACACACGATTCTAACAAAATTGAATTTTCTGACCTACGACAGTACCAATACTGTAGCTCCTACGTATTCTCATTCGGTCACCGAAAAACCGCTACACATTTCAACACATTTGCACCTACGAAATTGAATTGTCCACTCCTCTTACAGCTGGATATTAATAGCCGCATTAGCGTAGCCTCAATTAAAAGGTTCTTAGGGCCATATCAAGAAGATGCGCGTTTCTGAGTGCATCGTGTAACTAAATAGATTATGAGATTGATACAAATTGCCGGCTAGGTGATAGTAGCACTTGTCTCAATGAGGCTTCGTTGTGCTCGAGTCATCGAGCAGCTGGATCGCAGGGGGGTAATACGAGTACACGCATGATTGCACCGTTGCACATATGCACCTAAGCGCTGGCCGGACGTAGGACGGGGAGTAAACGAAAACACGGGTCGTACGCATGTTACGCGCTCAGCGATATACATATGCACAGGTACAACGGAGAACGTGCGAGCGGTGAACCGTGAAATAAAGAAGAGAGGGCAGAATCATCGGGCAGCGGCCACGCTGCACCTTCAGCAACCGCCATCAATATGTAAACCTCAAAGAATGGCTTATTTTAAAGCGATCACCCAACGCTTTTCATGTCCGGCAGGATGATGGAATCGCCTTTCGTTCGACTGAGGCGCAATGAAAAATGATCCAACGCAGAAACGGCCTTTCTTCCGCTTCCCCCATATACATATACATCCGTGCATCCATCCTCGAACCTTTCTAAATCCTTCTTCCTTAGCAAGGATAGCGCTTTTTAACAAACGCCCGAGCCAGCCGCGTAACGATCGGGAATACGAAATCGTAGGTCCGAGTTTCAAATAGCTCTATTAATATTTATCGGGAAACATTGCTCTTCGCGAACGGGGGAAAAAGTTCATTCGTCTCGGTGAAATTATCCCCGTAAAGGAAAGGGCATTTTATTGCGCGGAAGAAGGAAGTTCAAAATTAGAAATTAAAAATTAGACCATTTATCATTTGTTTTCCAACTTTCACTTCGACAAGGGTACAGTATTTCTTTATAAAGAATTTCTTTTGCCAAAGCTTGTAGCCATAGAATTGTTAATGCTTTCAGTTCAAAGTGTAGAATCAATTGTACGAACGACCGTCACTTGTGATTCGTATTCGTACACTGACGCATTATCAGCGGGAAAATCCCGGTTGATTCACCGCTGCAATTCCACAGAGAACTGGGCACGTTCTATGGGGCGACTTCATTTGCCGAGTGGCGATTAACGATATCTCAGGGCCATTTAATTGTGCGAGGCACGAATACGTGAATTGCCAGGACGGCGGGCACGTGATGACCGGTGACTAAGAACAATCGAATAATATCCTCTATGTTTCCGTTCCCTCGTAGCCGGTCCTTTCGAAAATGCGATAACAATGCCCGAGAGGCTCGTTCCCTTTGGCAAACTTCGTTTTCGCCGGCGGGAGATATACCCTTCCCCCTTCCTCCCCTCTTTCCCTCCGTTTCTGCCGACCGACGCCCCCACGGAGGTCCCGACTTGTACAGCCTGCCGACAATTATTAGCCATTGTCCCGCGGAAAGCCCCGGAGACCGAATTAACTGGGGTTGTACCGAGGACCAACGTCACCGACCCTCCTGCGCCCGTCGCCACGGGGAACACACGTTATACGTGTAGAAACGGACGGGCTGTGGTAAGACACGAGCGGAAGACCAGAGGACTCGTAAACCGACAGCTGGCAGGATACCACGTCGAGGATTAATGCCCCAAGTCGGCCCACGGAGAACTATCTTTTATTTCAACTGCAAGTCCATGTCTTCGCTTAAATTACCATGACCATAACAATTCCCATTAAATTCCACGACCGACACGGTTACGTATACTCTTACTGTAGCGTAATAGAAAATTTTGTTTGCTCTTCGTCTTTGTCTTTGAAGAGAAACAATAAAAACAGATGAGTTTTCATTGTGGTGCAAGGTGTTTATGGGACAAAATATTTAATAGAATTTAGGAATTAAACCACAGTCTTTTAGCGATGACGTGAAGCATTGTCACCGCGGACACGAGAAATGACATTAAATTCTTCGACTAAGGTAGTTACATTTTCTCTTACTATCGCATAATAATAAATTTTAACCGGCCATTCTGTGAAAGCATCTTGTCTTGCGTTGCATTGCAAGGTGTTCGTACGACTAGAAATAATCAGTAGCATTGGGAAATTTGACCATTATGTTTTAGTAGCGACGTGAAATCTTGTTTATTGAGACAATGCTACGTGCGGGTAATAAAGGTGGACAGGCGGGATAGAACAACGGGGAAGACGATGGCGAGGAATGGCGCAGAAATGCTTCTACCGTTGAGCGGAAGGCCAGCCCGAGAATTATCGCGTGAGGGCATCGTAAAGAGAATCGAGTGATTTACTCCGATGCGCGATTGACGTTTATCCGGCAACATCTGCCGAGCGTCGACAGGAAGGGAAAAGTTATAGCGACCACGAGGACGTCCTGATTTTCCCCCGTTTTTTTCCACCAATTACAATACACAGGAGACTTGTAGGGATACGACAGATACGCGTAAATTCGAAGTAGGACATTTTATACGACACCGTTGAGTCGTGTCTACCTAAATCTAAACTTAAAATAGATCGTAAATGATATCGTATTATCGCACGCTGTGAAAATACGTGAGAATGTGAAAAGATTTTCGAAAGAGACGTAACAACGCTCGAAACGCAAAACAATCAATTTCCATCAGCAACAAAATACCCTTTATTATTCAGCAAGGATCCCCTGTTATCCCTATCAGCGATACAGCAAGTACTTTACGACTACCGACGAGTTACTCAACACCGGAAACCCACTTATTCGTTTCTCAACTATAACTGCATTGTTTCGCCGAAGAAATCAGTTTGCCGTAATAATAAATCCACGTGTGCGTAGGAAATTTCTCAGCGATTCTTTGGTTGGCGCGGGATACGCGTAGCTTTGGGTCCTTGGGGAGGCTCGAAAAACCGAATACGTGTAGGTCGCGCATCCCCGCGGTAACGTTAGACGTATGACGGATGTTGGCCGGTCCGTCCTGGGACACAGACGGTCCCTCATTCATATTCATACCCCGCCGAGGACTCTCTCTTCCTTCGCGCTACCTACGGCCCTATATACAACCGCACGTGTCCTGCATCCTCCCCGCTCGTACGTTCGTCCTTTATTCCCCACTAAATAGGCGAAGGAAGATACATGGAACTCGAACCACGGAGAGACTCTCCGGGGACAGTCGGCTTTTCTTCCGCACAATGCCACCTTTTTCTCCTTTCCGATACCCTCCGCCGCCCCGCCCGTCTTCTATCGTTCCCGTTAGCCTCGTTTCGATTGTGGTTTTCACTGGTCTCTCCAATAGTCCGTCCGATGACAGATTTACGTAAGAATTTTCGCAATTTCGACAGATTGCACTTCTCTTTCTTTCGTCCGTTTTTTCCTAAGCGCCGTATAACTTTCTGGCTAGTAGCATATGCCACTCTCCGACCCGTATCCATTAAACTTTTTGCCTCCTTACCTCGTTTGTGACATGCTGGTATCACATTTTTCGTTATGTCAAACGTTATTTCATTTATACGTGTCTTATCCTCCTTGTATTACAATATAATTGTATATCTATCCGTTCAATTATTTCTTTACATCGCAACCCGATACCCTTCATAATTAACAAACATTCTTTTACCAAAGGATAAAACACGATGTTTAATTGTCGTATTTAATTAACAGCAGAATGGTCATACATTTTCCGTATGGTTATCTTGATGAAAAGCTTCTGAGTGAATTCATTTGCGTATTATTCACTGTTCCCTTTGTCTTCTGGCCCACTTTTCTTGCGTTTTGTATACCGCCTCTCGTTTCCTCTGGCCAATGGTATTCATCGTCAGTTATATACTTGCTTCTTTGTCTGCTCAGTCTCTTTCCCGTCGTACCGTCCTCCCTTAGCTCATCGTCGGTATCAGACTGTCACGACTCCCTTTGCGCCTGCGATTTAACTTATTCACTCGTGACTACGGAAGGAGCAGTGGATCCTTTGCGACGGCGGGGACCAGATCAACGCTCGGTTCGCACCAGGGTCTCCGGTCGTTACAAATGCATGAGCGACCGTCGGTCTCGGGGTACATTTTTACCGGGCAATGCCCGCATTACGTAACTCAAACGGCGTAAATAAGAGACCGACGAGAGGACGAAGAATTACCGAACGCGAAGGACCAAGTACAAGCGAAATCTTTCTTGACAATAAGCTAACCGAAGCGTGTATTTCAGCGGTCCAACGGAGAATTCAGCCGAGCACCGTCGCGGAAACTTACAATCCTTCTGCCGTATTACCGAACAAGAATGCCATCGACAGAAAATTATGGATCCCCCAATCCCTTCCGTTCTTCAACACCGACAATGTCACCGTTATTTCCCCCTTCTTCACTTTCCATCGACCTCCTACCTCCCACGATAGTTCTGTATTTTTAGCCATCGTCCTTGCGCTCAGCTCTTAACGATCTTCAAGAACCGAGGGGAAGAAGGATCGATGGTAAACGATCGTAAATCGTCCGACATGTAGATGGCAATTGAACACACGTAAGGCACGTACCGACCAGGCGATCAGTTCTGCGTCACTTGTCGATGCGCGGCCACGTATTTCCGGTCTCTATGCAATAACCTGTCGGCCGGACGAGGACAAGGCTGGTAGGTTGAGGGGGAGGGGGGGGAACAGGCGGAGAAAGCTGGTCTAACGGAGGATCTAGTATTGACGGTCATGTCGATATTCATGGCTACGTTGAGGATGATGGGCAACGGTGTCGGTGGTGTGACGGAGGTGCCGTTACGATTGGTACATCCGAGTTAATAACCCGAGGTCCGATATTATCGAGATATATAGACCAACAGGGGGGAGATGAGGGGCAGGGCCGTCTATTGACGCAGCTCTACGCGAAATCATTATCCTTCTGCAAACGTTTTGCAACGTTCGCCAGGAGGGTGTGTCGACGGAATTAGTAACTGGAATAATATTACCTCCGACAGCCGTTAAGCATAATGGTTATTTGCTAACTCGTAATGGCTCGTGAAAAATAACCTCGTTACCCTTCGTAACATTACGTAATTGTACTTTTATCTCGACATTATTACCCGCGGTGAATGCAGACGGAATTGCCGGACGAAAGTCTGGTAATTCCGTGGGACGAATTCGCCGCGAGGAGAAACTTCCCGGCAGGTTCGCGGGAAAAAAGTGTGTTAAAACGGATCAAAGTATTGTTCGAGATCTCCCGTTGCTTTCGATCAGCGCCCCTTTAGAAAGGGGAGTCAATATTTACGCGAAGACACGCCGGGAAGTGGAGACAGGCGAATCCACGGGACGCCATTAAAGGCGGCGGAATAATTGCCAGTGATTCCCCATTGACTGGATTCCGGACGATCGTGAAATCCTACCAGACATAAAGACATCGTCTCCTTTGACTAGGGCTCGATTGAAATCTACCTTTTGTACCGTGACGGGCATTCATACTCGCAAACTCGATCCTCGCCGAGGACTCGTGCGCTCGATTCCGCGTTCCTCGAGTACATACCGGAAGAATGCCCCCCTCCCCACCGGCCTCTTTAGGACGAAAAGCAGTTGCTATTCGACACGGGCATGGAGAAAGAATCGTTCGGTGTGTTCCGCTTCATTAGGAGCCGGCGTAATGCCAGGGGCGCATGCAACACGGGATATACGTTATGCACGTCGGCATTAAAGTGCAATCACGTCGGCCGAATAGCGCTTTAGTATCGGCGGCCCCAAGGACGATAATGCCCAGCTGAATATTCGGCCGGGACGTTCTTTGGGAAATTATGTGACCGCGACCCCGGTATCTACAATGAATGTACATGTGTGTGCAGCTCCAATGGAGGACGGAGGGAGGGGATGGCTCGATAACATTTTCAATTATGTACACGGAGGAGAAGATGGTTCCTTAAATCGTCGGTAAAACCACGACTGCGAAGAAGATACATTTCACCGCGTGAAAGAAGGAAGATCAAGATCGTGAACTTGTTTGTCTTTTTTCAATTTTGATCAGAGGAAGAGATTTTTCGTTCAATTATAATATTAATTCCAAACATATATTTAATGGCGTAGAATAAGGAGGATCAAAGTCATGTACTTGTTCATATTTTCTTTAATCTTGAACGCAGGAGAAGATTAGAATTATTAAGTTCACTTTTTTTCAATCTTGACGAAGGACGATAATGCAGGAAAGAATATTGGGTCAGGACGTTCATTCGGAATTATGTGACCGCGTCCTGGCACCTAGAATGAACGTATACGTACGTGCTAGTTATCTGGCAGGCGGTGGGGTGGGGTGGGGGGTGGAAGGACGCCTCGATAACGTTTTAAATAACGGCCGCACGGATGAGCCAGCGAGTACACACATTTACGGCTGGCTGCTGTAATTTATGCAATACGCTCGTAAAACATTATGTATCCTCAATAATGTCGAGCCCGGCCGCGAACAAGATATCACTATAATCCCCGGCGGTGCCGGGGAAAACACGGAAATTCGCCGCGATTTTCACTACGTTTCATCGATTTTCAATGGCACGGATATCGTTACACCTGTTCCGAATTACCGGATGGATATTCCCTGTTACCGAGGCTCGAATTATGGCCGATTCCAATGCGCGCATTCCGCGTGTCATAAATTATCCTTCGTCCAAATGCCGACGCACCACGTTCCACGCAAATTGTTGCGGTTTAATTCAACGACCATTATTTTATATACGGAGCATCGGCCAGTCATTTTGTACTTATACATTCCACCGTTTCTCCTATTGTAAATATACACACTTTCTCTGGTTGTAAGCACGTCTCTTGTTTTCATCGGGGAAGGCATTTTTCCGCAAACATGTATCCATCACTGTTGCGAACACATAACAATATCATTCGTAAACAGCCGAATTCTAATCATTCTAATCAATCCCGTTTATGTACAAGAAACCCTCGTTTACGGAGATCAGTTTCTCACGCTCTGCCCGATTATTTCATAACGGGCCGTTCGGAAAATTCTCTTACACAGACAGCGATGTAACTTTTCTCCGCGTAAGTACGGTGAGATCGTTTAAACGCGTTTACGTACGTGAGGAGCGCACGGCATAGATAAATTCCCACCAAAAAGGGGGTGGGGGTTTCTATCGAGACTGTGCGACACGTGCGACGCGTAATATCCTGTTCTCCAGCGTCGAGCATACGAATAGTCCCCCTCCCCCTCCTACCACCATTCCCGAACACCCGAGTAATCCTCGCGAGGGGCCTTTCCGCCACGTTTCGCGGCGGGAAGAAAAGATGTTACGACTCTTTGCGTCCGTGTAAACCCGGCTCTGTTGCGTGTACGTGCGTGTGTGTGTGTGGGGAAGAGTTTCTAGAATCTCGGGGTTGTGGGGAGGCTGGGGGGAAGGGATAGTATGAGCCAATGGACCATCCTGAAGGCGCGGGGAACGCTTTTGGAATTCAAGGTGTCGTCGCCGGTCGTTTATGAAATATTCCATGTATCCGAGCGGCAGTGCTGGGCCGATGAAATTTCCGCGCCTGGCCAAAGTGTTTCCTGAGGGCCCTCCAGGTGTCATTACGGCGATCCGATAACCACGGATATGGATGTCTGACCATGCGAACGTGGCCGGAGAACCGATCGTCCGGTAGAATCACGCCCGGCTTCCCCGTCACACGGTTTTATATAAATTGTTAACCCGCGCCATTCCGAAGCAGCTTCACGGATAAATTGTCAGCATAACGATCCAATCGCTGCCGCTGGGAAAAGGTTTCGATATTTCCAAACCTTTCGATTCTTTGAATGTCCCGTTATTTTCTTGCAAAGGGAAACACGAAGAGATCTCGGACAAAGCACAAATTGTTTGTCGCTTACTATTACGTACATTGCATTGTTATGAAGCAATGTGCGTCCATAAAAATGGAATTACATTTAATGAACTTAAATTAACATCTCTACTGCGTAATCTAGTCTTTCCAATGTAAACACCATTGATTTATCGGTTACCATTTCACGTGCATTTCATTGTTACAAAAGACTACTACTTAATAATTCATAAACTTAATACCTGTACTGTGTAATTTGAAATCCACCTTACTCCTTCCTCTTCATCTACCAAACGTTTCAATCATCTTTAACATCGCCGTACGAATTTTGAATTTGATTACGACACAACAGGGATACTATCGATCGTTCGAAGGGCACAACAAATATCGTCATGTGTTCCAGCTGCTCGCGAATCTATACGTTTAAGTGTCCCGGGTATTGGCCGATAACCGGGCTCCTGCAGAACCGAATCTCTGGCATCAACCACAAAACGCATTACACAGTTGGAGCAGGAAAATCACGTATCCTGTTTATCGGGACGGTCCGATTGGCTGGCGTATCGAGGAATCCTACGCAGAGCCCTATGCCGGTCCATAAATTTCCTCGCAGGACCAGTTCGGGTCAGAGAAATTTCCGGGGGGGGGGGGGGGAGGTGGGGTTAGAGTGTAGGAAGAAACGAGAATACAGAGAGTGGGGCTTATTTGTTTTGGAGGGTAGATTAGAGTCCGTTGCTCGTTGGGGACGATGCATGGCGCATTGGGGAGGGGATACCTGCGGAGGGGGTGTATATACCGTGACCGCGATACGCACTAAAGTCGTAAATATTTATCAAGATCGGCCTCCGGGGTGCAGGGGTCCGTTGATGCTCGCACGTCCGTCAGTTCATCTCTCAGCGCATTCGGGGATACCTTTTCCCAGACGGAAACTGCCGTCGGCCTAGCTTTTAGCTTGTCTTTTTCAGAAGCTCCTTTCCCCCTCCACCCCCCGTAAACTACTCCTGGTAACCACTCGCCGCCTATCTTTTGTCTGTATCGTACGTTCCATACCCTGGACTACTATTCGTCTTCATATATATACCTACATATATATATGTACCCTTCCTTCGAGTTGTCCTTTTCCACTTCCTTTTTCTTCTACCCCCTGCATACGTTTCTATTCTTTTCAGCCTCCTTCCCGGGACCGCACCGGTCGTCGTCCAACATGCTCGGATTGTCCAATAAACCAAGGCCGCCACCTGTACGTGTCTTAAGTTTCTCCTTTTTGCTTTCCCCCGTCGTTTTCCCGGAATCTCTTTTCGGATATACATACTCGTCTTCCTTTCTTACGTATGTATCTTCGATTCTGGTCTCCGCCGAGGTACAGCCATGTTTTTTTCAGCCGAGAGAAGCTCAACCGAGTTCCCGCCGCTCCGCTTACGACTTTTTCCTCTGCCGTATATTCCTCGTCGCTTTTGTACCGGCTTTATTACGTTATTTTTCCTGAGCTTCATTCTCTGGCGCGTTGCAAGACAGCCGGCTGCGCTGCCGCTCGGCAGCGCGTCGCGGATCAAGAGGAAAGACACTTAAAGCCCCGAGGGGCTCGAACGACCTGGTTTCACCGCATCGTAGCCACGACGTCTCATCGCGGGAATTTTCTCCTTGCAGCCCCACTGCACTTATTGGGGCAAACACTGAAACCCGCGGCGGCGAAACGAACGAAATACCCCACCCTCACCCCCCTCACCCGTTCGCCCCGTCGATTGGCTGCTCCGCCAATCTCTAGCAATCACACTCTCAGACGTAATCCGTTTAATGGCCTCATTAGCCGACGGAGTGTGCCGCTATGCGGCAAATATAACCCCCTCTCCCCCCCCCCCACCGACATCCGGGAACAGCGGAATAATGGCAATACGTATCGACAGACAGGAACGGTGCAGATTAAATCAACGATACGAACGAAGGTGATCGTGGATTCGTTTTATTTCTACGTCTTAACATGATAATCGGAGGAAAAAACTGGGCTCTTCCTCAAGGGTATATTCCTATACAGGTTTCTAATGTTTAGAATGACAGAATAGATATGAAATTTTAGCTTTACAATAGTACATTTCATGTAATATTAGATTCGTAATAGAATCTTTAATGAAGTGTACAAATATTGTTCGTTGAATAAGAGTTAATTTTGGAACGAATTATTAGATTTTCAACGAGAAATGGCCTTTGCAATGGTACTGAATTATATAAAAATAATGTACCTGTTGTAGCTACGAAGAACCAGAGATCAATGTTTTAAATGACACGAAGTATTGAATTCGTTGCACAAAGATTGAAATTTTGCCCGAGATGTTTCACAAAGCATTCCAGATTTTGTGTTCTACCAAGTACATTCGTTGGAAGTCTTTATGTCCATTATCCAGCCTCGATCGACCGTAAGATTCGTATATAAGAAGGCCGATATGTAGGTCAGCCGAATGGCCAACATTCGACATTTGGCTCGCCGCGAACTCGTTGTTCGTTTCACGGATTTATGATTCTCAATCGTCGTTTTCCGGGCAACGTCCTCGTGAAACGAACGTACCGCACGCGAGTGATGAAATATCAATACTCGCGACACACGCGGAATAACGTTCCACCCGGGTTATGCGTTCACGTGTCAATGATTCCGGTATTCAGACGACGTTGACGACGGATGAAAGGGATAAAAAAGGAAAAGAAGGATAGAGGAAAGACACTTCAGCACGCTTTTTCCCCGTTGCGCGGGCGCGCTTATCTTTATTCGGCCAAGCATAAAATTTTGCGAATGCCACGACGGTCCGTCGTAAGTAGGAATAAATCGATTTTTGCCCCCCGTGTCTCTCCTCGTTTCCCGTTTCCTACGACGCGATGAAAGCGGCTCTCGAGGAATATAAGCCCGTAAATAAAATGAATCTTCGAATTTTTATGTAAAGTAGAAGTTTGCCAAAAATACTTCGAAGTGCTAGACACTTGTTCCTCGTTGTATTTTTGTTTCACATGTTTCGTATACGTTTTGTTGTCCTACGCACTTTTCGTCTTTCTTAGAAAATGCATATTCGCGTCGATTTTCAATGAAATCAATTCTTGAGTTAAGTTGAAGTTAGTTCTGAGTTAATGAGATATGCGCGATAGATGGTAGATTCGATATTTTGAAGAAATAAAATTACCTGAATTTTAATTATGGTATTTTAAATTCGTTTCCGAACAGGTATGAATTGTTGAACGCTCAAAATTATTGTAAAAATTAATATCGCATATACCTGGTATTGTAAGCTGTGATACATGGACGATGTTGTTGATTCATTGGCACCGTCAAGTTAAAATAAAATACGATTCCCATCGTGAACTCACTACACCAGCGACTTTACGTTACGATCGACAGTTCTTGCCTTTTCCGAGGTTGAGAACCAACTGGTCCCCACTATCCGTACTTTACCCTTTCGCGACGCCCAGAAATGTAAACAGTGTTTACTTAACATCGTGGTAGGTCACGTGCGCTATTGCCATTGGCCAAATAAGAAAGGAATTTAAATAAAACCCGTTCACCAATAACGCAAATACAGGGCAAACCAAAATCCAACCTGATTTATCCAAAACACAACGAAACAAAAAACTCACAAACAATACTTTACACCTCCCTAAGAAACCTATCTTTCCACGAATTGAATCTAGGAGAAATTTGTGTACGATAAGTCTTTCTAAATGGCCAGATCGCCGGAAAATCCATGTCAAGCCTTGTGTCCCTAAGTTTCCTCGCTCGCGGATGAATCGCTTTCAATTACACCGGTAAATCGTTTCCTCGTATTCATCAGAACGTCCATCGTTTCCGGATTCTCAGGAGCCTCCAGTCACGGAGGGTTTAGCTTCGAAATAGTCGTCGTCCTGGTATCTTGGCGCGTCGTGGGAGACGGTAACCGGCAATCTTTTTGTCCGTTATCCATTTTCGCTGGTCCGCAAGGCTTGACGGATGGCTCTCGGCTCGGCCGCACGGAGTAATCCACTCGTGGGAGGTCCGAGATCTCATCCATTTTAAGCAACCTCGTCCTACTTCGAGCCTGCAGAGCCCGCGCGTATGCTCGACCTTTCTACCCTGTTCGAATCCTCCGCCCGCTCGGATAGATATGTCCCGTAATACATTCCTACTTCCCGTCCCTTCTCCCCATTCTCCCATGGATCCTCCTTTTCTTGGCGTCTTTATGTATGTATACATTTGTGTGTGTCTCTCTGTGTGTATATGTACGTGGTCGCTGGCTATCCTGAGATATCCCCACCGGTTTTCCGCGTATATCGACGTTTGTCCAGCAGTCAACGTCCCCGGTTCAACGTTAGCCTCGACGGACCGTACGCGAAATGAGGAAAGAATCGACGCAACGTCCAGTAACTTACGACCCTCGCGAATTGAGATCTTCGATCAATCTAAAAAAGGCTATCAATATTCGATAAGAAATTAACGGATTTCTCTACATCATCTAACCGATATTAAAATTCACTATGTATCTATTTACGAATACGAAATATTGCTAAGATATTAATTCATAAACGACACAAGCTTCATCTTCATCTTTGATAGCAGTACAATTACAGAAATTCATTCATTCAATTCCCTGTTTACTGGTGCTTCAATTTCTCCGCTTGGTAAGACATTGATACAGTAATATATTGGCAGCGGTATTACAGAGACATCGTTGCCGAGCGGAAAATACGTCGGCGGGCTTGATTATCCGGTAGAACGTTGGCAGACCGGCCCGGTCCTGGATTTTCCGTAGTCCATACCGTCCTTCTCCGCGGGTAGCATCAGATTACCTTAATAAATTGCCGGTTCCGCCGACGTCGAGCGAATCGCACGGAGCGCTCCTCGCGAATGAGCGGCGAAACACTCGCGATAAGGACCGGGGTTTTAAGCGCTAAAGGCGGTTCTTTATCATCCCTCCCCCTCCCTATCCCCTCTCCCCCCGCTGATAATATTCAATTTAAATTCCACTCGTGCGCGGGTTACGCGCGGAAAGCCCGCGGTCTCGTGACTCCGGCTCGACGGTTACGAACTCGTACGCCATTCGAATTACATCAGCACCACCGACACCCCCTCACCTTCCCCAATCTACGTCGGTATACCCCTTTTTTTGTACCCGCCGGAAACCCCGGGGTACCGTAGGCGCCGGCGACCCAAGAAAACCTTTACTTATTCTCGCCGAGTTAAGGATTTATGCGACCTATCGGCCGGAAAAAATGAGCCGCGATCAAAATTCGACGATCGTAGCATCTTTTTTCCTTTTTTCTCCGGCGACCCCCTCGGCACGTTCATTTAAGCTAACATGGCCACCGAGGGGGGTGGGAGGGTGCTTAGTGAATCGCGAGGTCACCGACAAATCTCGGCGAGCAATGACGAAAAGTGCGAGACTAATGCCGGGATATTCGTATTTTTACAGGAAAATTACAGGAGAAGGTATATTCCGTTGGACGTTAACAGAACAGTTGAAATTGAATATATTTCCTATGGGATTAACATCCCTTTATGTGTTCAAGAAAGAAAATTACAGAAAATCATAACAATAATATAAATAACATAACTAGACAGATAAGACAAAATATCAATAGGTACAATCGTGGTTGCTTTGAAATATTTCCCGGGACGATAGGCAAATTCGAACGTGCGTTTCTCAATCAAATTTGACGAATCACACCTATGACTTCCTGAATCACGGTAATTCCACGAAAACGGCGCGTAACACGGGAAATGTGGGACCTCGGTTAGAGTGACGGCTGGTTAGGGGATGACGGGGAGCACGGGGGCGTGAAAAAAAATATGTCGCGCTTGGGAAAGGTCGACATAGGTACGTCGCCGTTGAGACGGGGACATATCGAGGGAAACCGAGGGGCAAAGCTGCCCTCTCGTCGAGCAGAATGGATTTGCGCAGGGGGCAAAATCGCAAGAGAGTAGTCCCGGGATGAATTACTCGTCGTTGTCGAGTCTCGCACCGTCCTTGTCCCACGGCATTCGCCCTCTCGCTTGCGCTAACGCCATTTGCCCGTTACTTTGCGTCCCGCGGGTCACAACTCAGGTGAAGGGGGAGGGGGGGGGGAATTCATTTCTTCCCTTCCCCCCCTTAATACTCGGCTGACGCTGGCGACGACGTCGGGGCGTCGCGCGGTGATTTCCTAATTTATGGTAATTTTCGGAATTCGCCGGAATCCCCGGGACGGCGGAGACGGAGGAGGAGCGGATCCTTCGAGATGCCTCGAGCGATCTCCTTCGCCGAGGAAACTGCTACGGTCCCCCCGTTCGATTAGACATCCCAGAAACAAGACTACTACCCGCGCCAAGCCGTACTACGTAGACGGCTGATTAAATGAACCATCGGATGACATCGATATATCTTCGCAGCCAACCAACCGACTTCCCATACCGCAAGTCTCCAAATATTGCACGACGTTAAATGCAGAAAAACATTTAAAACGTCATCGTTTTAATGTTGAAAACTGGAGAAGTCTTGAAATATTGCGTGGTAATCAATGTTTTAATTAATTAGTTGCTGATAAAGCGTAAACTCGTTGAATTAACGCGAATGTGTAATATTTCTTCGTTGAATGTAATATATTTTTAACAAAATACTTGTACCTATTGCTTGGTTTACTTTTACTAAGCTTTTACTTTCCATCGATAACCATAAAACGCACGCGTCGAAATCACTCAGCTTGCACATCCCCCACGTATGAATCTCGCGAAAAATCTTCAGGTTCGTGATACCACGTGCCAAGTAATCGTCTGTGGGGCAACTTTTTTGCGAGGGTGTTGGGGCCATCGTCCCCCGGAACATCGAGGGGGAAAGATACGTAAAAAGAACCATTAACCAGCAAACACGGCGGTGAAACGGAACAAAGTGGAACGGAACGTCGAGGCGGAAGGGTAGCGATCGTGATTTTTTTTCCACGCCTTTTAACGAACCGCAAAAATAAGCAAGTCGAAGGAACTTGGAACGTAAGTCAATCCGGTATTTGCCGATACGGCGAACATCGTTTGGCCGGCTACATTCCAGCGATAAGACCCTCGGGGAAAATATGCCGCTCGAAATATCCTCCACGCGGAAAAGGAACACCGGCGGAGGGGGGGTGGAGGGAATCGTGCGAGGAAGTTGTACAGTCGCCAAGGAGGGGGGGGGGGGGGAAGCGTCGATTTCCGGCACGCGTCGCGACTCGAGGAATACGTACGTCACGTTTTATGGCGTAATGCCAGTTTCGCGTGCGAACCGACGCCCGGGGTATATGAGTATCGCGCGCACGGACGTTAAGATAAATCGTCCCGGGGCAATCGGATGCCTGGCCGGGTGGTAAAAGTGCCCGGAAGAAGAAAGGCAGAGAGGGGGGAGGGGAGGGGGTGACTTCGGCTACGTGAACGGGGCGACCAATCGGTCCTGACTTCCCTGAATTCCGGCACGTTTTAATTGATTCCACCGTGCCGAACCTCCTACGGGTCTATCGGCTCACCCTCCATTCGTATTCAACGCGTAACACACCCTCCCCCCCTCACACCACTCTACCGAGGCCGACGACAACGCGCGGTTTATGCCGTACACACCGCCCGTAACGAAATCATTCGTGGAACTGTGCGATTTACGCGATAATGAACTATAAGCGCCAACGGCCGACGGTGTAATTGAATTTACACCTCTGAGAGCCCAAGGCGTTGTGCATTAACCACCAACTGTTGGCGCGAGGAAAGAAATTTCGATTCAGTCAACGAAGGAGAATCCACGAGTGAATGTGCTCGATCGCAAATGAAATGTCGTCATTGGTGCGAAAGTAATTGAAGTAATTGAAGATTTTAAAGGTTTATCCGAGATTAGTGAGGACAATAACGTGAATTAAATTTCTTGAGAATGAGAGTGAATGATATAGAAGTTAATTTAATACGGCGAGTAAGTCGATCTTCGGTTTTCCTGTAAAGTACTTACGGTCTTTATTAATTTTAGTTTATGGAATTAGCCGAATTCTCGGATTAATCGCTTTAACTGCCTTAATTTGCGGACCCGATTATCCAATCGGACGATTTTCGACGGAACGACTGAAAAACGGTCCGTTGGCCGGCCGGATATCACTGATCGGCGCGCAAAGATAATTACTTTCCCCCATTTCGAACGGTGCTTTATTAGTCATTAGCATACGCTCGTACAAACGGTAAACTCAGATTTCTCGCTATGACGTGAAACTTGTTAAGGATCTTCCAAAAGCCGATTACGAATCGTAGAATAGAAAATACATTTATTACACAATTCAAGTGCAACGGTGAGAAATAAGTATCCCGTAACAGGGTCTACTGAAAAAGTAAATTTGCGAGGAAATATACGTAAGTACTAATTACGTATCAAACGTATGATTTACGCACATTTAAACCATTCATGAAGTGTACTGTGCCTCAATTTCTTCTCTGTTTTGGTTTTTAAAGGGCAGGTGTTTGATGATCACGGGATTCGAAGCGACGGTCTGGAATGATTACAGTT
Source organism: Hedychridium roseum (assembly GCA_963989215.1). NCBI lineage: Eukaryota > Metazoa > Arthropoda > Insecta > Hymenoptera > Chrysididae > Hedychridium > Hedychridium roseum. Next base: position 5,668,646 of record OZ022310.1, on the reverse strand, counting down.
TCGAAGTAAAGCGCTGAGAAGGAGGTATTCGTTGAGAAGCCGACGGTAGCAGATCGTTTTGCGAAGTCGAGCAGACCTTGAGTTGCCGCTGGCAGGGAGCCTAATTTATCATTGTTACCGTTTCGTCCTGCCTCGAGAATGACGGCTACCCACCACTGTCTCCTCGTTCTCTTCCTTATTTCGCCGGCCTGTAGACTTGCACGTTTCGCGTGTTCCACCAGACTAATGCGTTCGACGATGACGAATGGCATTGCCGAGGAAATGCAGACGAAAGGCCCTTCCATTTAACAAATAAAACCGGCAATACTCTGAACGTCCGACAGCTTCGCTGGCAAAGTAGACGTTGAATTATGTTTGAGAACATTTCGCCCCTTCTTACGTAGCTCAAAGTATTATTTCTTACGTACGATCGACCGATGGTCCTCTCAAAGATATTTTTCATAATCTTTCTCCATGTGAAAATCAAGAGAAACATTGAGAGCAAGAGAAACAAACTGCGCAAGATTATCTGCAATGTCCACTTGGTAGCACGATTAAAAGTGCCTATTAGGTGAGAATGTTCTTTGAAAACCGCTTTGTTACTGTAATCCTAACCGGCTTGGCGGTTGTCCCCGTGTAAAGCCGCCGTTTTAGTGTCATACAGACACCGATGCTACGACGTGGCGAGGAGGGGAAACGGGTGGGGAAAGAAGCCATTATCGAGAACGGTGCAAACACTTCGTTCGACCGAGCAATGTCGATACTGTGGTATTTCCAATTGCGGTTTCGTAATGGTAACGTTTGCCCCCTCTCCCCCCTCCTGGCCGATCTGTATTGTACACCGTGTGGCCACAATAGAGTGTATCGCCTTATTACATTGGCAAAAAGAAAAGAGAGACAATGGAATGGAGAACGGAAAAATTCGCTGAGCCGAGCAGAATTTGGTTTCCTTAAACACGCATTCAGTCCCTTGTCTATGTGTGAACAGTATTTGAGTGAGAGGGTAGAAATGAGGGAAACATTAAAAAAGGATGAGCAAACGTTTTCCTGCATTCTTGAAGAAACAAAATTTACAATCCTCTTTCTCGTTCTTCATTTCCCGTTTGGTTTAGACTTGTCCTATTCATTCATTTGTTGTTGTAGAATTCTTCTCACCCTCACTTCCGGCTTTGTATTTCATTGTCCTCTCGTTTACCTGTCAATCTCGCTTCAAGCTTCACCTTTCACTTTCTTCGCTATTTCCCCCGTTTCGCGTTATCTCTTTCACGTGCCCCTTTGTCTTTTTGTTCCTTTAATTTTTTTACGAGCCATCGCCGCCCGGTGGAAGTGGTTTATTATCGCGCGATTCTCCTGGGAAGATCTAAAAACTTCGTTTCTCGGCTGTGGGAGGATCTCGTCCTGTTCGGCCGTCTCTTTTTTTCCTATTTGCTCGTTCAACCCTTCCCTCCTCATCTCCACCCCCTCCCCTTTTTTAGCCATCGCACTCGGCCCGCTCCCTTCCTTTTACGGGCTTTCACTTTCGCGCACTTCGCCACAATCACCGTCCGTCCTGACAGTCGACGACGACGACAGCCCGGGACCCTCGTTTTCGGACTCTCGTCACCCTCCGGAGAGCTTGAGTTACAGCGAAGCTACACCCTCGAGTTTCGAACTCGGCTCACTCAGCGCCGCCAGCAATCTCCACTGAGGATACAAAAATCCGACCAAGGTAGAAAAGGGTACGCGATAAGAAACTCTCTAGACTCCTCCCACTCACTTTACAACCTTACCGCCAAACCCCCCCCCCCCTCCCTCTCACAACCTCGACTTCCCCACGTATTTTTACTCTACGTTTTGCCGCGAAAATTCGTCACGAAAAGCACACCGATTTATCATTTTTTCCCCTGATTCTCCAGTACCCAAAATCATTTTGCACAAATGTTCGCAACAGCTAGTTTCCCTGTCATTAATGTAATTGCCAAACAATATTCCGCGTGATTGGGAAAACTGTCGAACTAGCGCGTATTTTCGGAAAATTGTGTAGACCGTTAGAAACGACGTCAGCGGGGAATGGCGTGAGCAAATAAAGCGGTTAACTATGAGCAAATTGTACTCGGCGACGTGGCACGGGAATAGAATTGCGAAGGGCGTAACTGAATAAGAAGAGAATCGCCGGACGAAAAGGGAGGCGGAAGCTTAAATGAAATTCATTAAAGTCATTGTATCCCGCGACGAAATTACGGGATGTGTATTCTCGGGCAAGATAAACGTTTTAATTGCTCGAAAGAATTAACGTACGATTCCATCAGATTTTGCTGTGCCCGAAGGGAAAGCGATGATTCATTCGTGAAGATTAATCGACGGAAATAGAAGCGTGTGGCTTGGGACAAATTTCGCGCCACTATTTGGCGCGTGCTTTAAACCTACGAGTAACCAAAGTACGAAACAACCGGGTATAATGTATACGCCTGACAATGGGTAAAACTCGGCACATCAGCCAGCCTTACCGAGATTTCGGAGATATTGTGCCGTAAAATGCGGACGTTAAGTGACGATAACGGCTCGGCGGATCTCGTGAGGTGGCGAAAACCGAGCAAATACGCATTATGAAACACCTGCCAAGCTTTTTCCCCATTTACCCATTAGAATCAACAGTTTTTCCACGGCGTTCGTGAGCTATTCGTGCCAGAAGATATAAATCCCCCCCTTTTTTCATTCGCAGACCTTCCTGCAACGTCTTCTCAGTGTCTTTTTCTATAATTTTCTCACGCTCATCGGGTTTTAGTTTCTTCTGATTTCAAGGGAAATCAAGGCGATTAAGAAGGATGCATTTACTGTATCATTTTTGGTTTGAGATTTTACCTTTTGTCGATGATTTACCTTTGGAAAATGTCATTTGATATTCTCCACTTGGCCTTAATTGTCTCTACGGAAATGTTTGCTACGTGACTGCTGAGCGTCTGTTCGATCCTGTCCATATGATACGTCCCATTTTACTCGAAGGACAATACTCCATTGGCCCTGTGTACCTCAGTGATCATAGAATAATGTACCCATTCCCCGAAGCAAGCCCACTCCGAATGTGTGCATTCCTCTCATCATCTGCTCCGTCAACACCTTCTCCCCTTCTCCTAATTTCCTCACTCTCTCTCTCCCTCTCTCTCTGTCTCTCTCCCGCGCGCGCGTGCATCAAGCATCCTCACAGCCGACACCTTCCCACCCAGTTCTACGTTGTCAGGCCTGATTCTCCGATGGCAGCCCTATGCATCTATACCCAGCAGCGAGAAATGGCAAGCAGGCATATTGCTGCCATTAATCATGAGCAGCCATTGAATATCTCTCGACAGGAGGCGAGGGAGAGCGAGACAAAACGACGAAAGAAGAGGGATGGACGCGAGAGACAAAGGGAGATGCGCGTGGAAAGAAAACGAGGGAAATGATCGACTTAAGATAGATCTTTTTCAGCGTACGTATAGAGTGACTTCGTTATTAATTATCCTACGTTACCGTCTTTTCGCACGTTCCTACGGAAAGTATGAAACGTTCGCGTATCGCAAGGACGAAGAGAAATCTGTCGAGGAAGGGTAATAAAGTCGGGTAAAAGAATTTTCGGATCACTATCACTCTTGTTCTGCTTGAAACCGGGCTATTCGCATTAAAGGGAATTTACGTGCTGCAAAATTTTCATTTTATGAGCTTGTAAATTTCCATGGTACTTCTGTTATACTTGTCCGATCACGTGTTTACATTACGTCCACGTGTGAGGTATTGATAAAACTGTTGCAATTCGATTTCTCGTAGGGCGTAGGGCCGGGGAGGGGGGTGCAATTTACATCCGAATCCCATTTGGGCAATAGGACGTGCGTCGGGAAATATCTCGGTCGATGGTCGATTTTTCGTGAACGAGGAGAGAGAGAGAGTCTTGGTCACGTAGCTCATCCTTGGCCAAATGCCAAAATTATGAAATCAGCAGTACGTGCGAGGGATTTCCGGAGAAACGTAAGAAACCGTGCGAGACGTGCCGTGCAGCGTGAAAAACGATCATGACTGCCGAGAATTAGGGGATGCGAGACAAGGGTGAATATACAGTCGGCGAAAGAAAAGCTAAGAAGGAAAAAAATACAGTAAAACAGAAGTGGACAAACAGATAAGAATCGTATCACCTTGTGAGGCAATATTTGAAATTAATGCCACATTACGCGGTAAAACTCAAGCGACTGTAATACGGCGATAATAAAGAAGTCATCGTGAAGGTACACACTGTGCAACGGTAACGATTAGCTCCGAGTCGAGATTTACGAAGCGTAAAGGGGCAAGAATCATCGCCAGTAAGAATTACCTGTATATATATGGCAGACGTAAAGCAATCCAGGGGAAAAAATAAAAACCGAAAAAATCCCGCGGGGATAAGGAAGAAGAAGCAACAGCAGCAGCGGCAATGCCCTGAAAGACTCTTCTTCCGGAAAGACGTATTAACCAGACTCCCGAGAGCGTCATAAACTTTGCCCCGTGGCCTTTACGTTGCCCAACGCGTGTGTACTCCGCACACACGTAGGCACAAGTCAAGGATTACGGTATCTCCGGAACGCTGGGGGTCCTCGCTGACGTACGTCAAGCTGACGGAATTAAGACAAGACTCGGAAGAGCGACATTTCCGGGGAAAACTCAATACCTCGACATGTTCATTAACCGTCTTCGGATGTATTTTCACCGTCGTGAACTTTGTCCCGCGTGTTTGAGGGGAGCAAGTTTTGAAGGGCAGGAAGAAGTGAGGGGAGAGGGAGGGGGTACCATTGGTGGTAGAATCTTTAGGAGAAATTCGCGCGAGCCATCGCGGTCGTTAGTTTTCGTAGTTCTGCAATATCGGCCGAGCTTATCACATCCCCCGCGCGACAAATAATCCCGCGGGCAATCTCCACCGGGCAAGGAACGTCCACCGGATAGCAGGAATTCCACTCTCGATCGGGGGAAGAGCTATGCTAATGAATCTCCCGGGCCCGGCGGATTTCGAGAGGCTCGGCGAAAAAGGGGGATGATAAAAGGAAGAGGGATAACCGGGGACCCACGGAGTTGGCTGATAAATCGTTCGGTGTCATCGTGCATGAGCGTGAGCGTCTCCGTGAGGAAGCTCAGCGAGTAAAATTGAAGGCACTCGGAGGATTAAATTACCCCCGGATAGTCCTGAGCGCTAAGTGATGAATACGCCAGGCGTGAATGCATTTTTTAGAAAGCAAAGCAGCCCTGCCGCCAGGTAATCGCAACCGGAGCCGGCATCCCGGCTAATGTATACGAACGTCCGACGTAGTTACGTTACTCGCGCCATAAACTATGCAGGGTTCCCCTGCTTTTCACCGTCATATTTACCGTCGGACGAGACGGGGAGGGGGACTGCGAGGAGGTGCCGTTCAAAGTTTTTCCACGGCTGGTGTGTGTGAAACGAGAGGCGTTTTATGAACCGCCGCGGGGGGGTAGGTGGAGGACGAGTCAGGCCGAGAGCAACGGCTAAATACAGTCGAGCCTCGGGCTTCACCTCTATATATCCGACAACACCGAGCAGACTATTCTCAAGTAATTCCGCGGAAGTACGGCAAGTGTCATCAGCAGGTCTGTTCCTCTTTCTCCTACTTCACCACCCAACTATCCCCCCCTCGCACTCCTCTGGCGGTTGCAACAATAATTAACGCTCTCCCGGCTCTTCCGTTGCTTGTGGCCCCGGCGATGAACTTTGTTGGCCCGGAAGTTAGCTGTGATCGGGCCAACCTGCGCTACACGTACACAATGCTACACGGATACGTGAGAGCAAAGTCGGAAACGACGTAATCATCATCATCTCGGATAATCCCCGTTTGCAGCAAAGCCTGCCCTTTCACGGTCAGAATTATACGATTCGTGTGTCGCGATAAAACTGATCTGGTAATGGCAATATTCTCACGTGATTTACGCAACGAAACAAAACGTTTATTGCTTCACGTTTGTACAGTTAATAATTGTGAAAAATCGTGCGACGAACAAGGGACAAGGCCAAATTTCTTGCCGGTTAGAAAAGTTCAATGAACCTCGATCGTTGGCGAAACTCATCTGGTAATTACAATATCGTAATCACAATACAATATATTGTATTATAATGTATTGTATTATAATGTATTGTATTACAATATATTGTAATTACTATATCGTAATTACAATATATACAATTATACATACAATATACGATACAGGCTATTCAACAACGAAGCGATACGTGTTTTGCTTCACGTTTCTACGGTTAATAACCGTGAAAAATCGACTGATGGGCGAGGAGCAGGGTCAAATTTTTTGCCAGGTTCGGAGAGCTCGATAAGACTGGATTGTTGGTGAAACGCGGTTGCCTCCAACTGTTTGTCGCAATCATCATTTGTCTTCCTACCGGCCGATACGACGTGGTTCTCCTTTCCGGCGCTCGTTTTTCCCGTCTCCTTCACGAGACGTTCCTCCCTCGCTCTATTTGCTCTTCTCTTGGCACGAGCCCTCGTTCCTTACCGTCTCTCTCGCCCCGCGGACGTGCGCGGAATTGTCCAGCCAGCGCGTTCGCCGATTTCAGAGCGCGGAAAATCCCGGAGCAGATGGCGAGTCGAATGGAAGGACGAGTGGCGATCGTCAGGGCTCAAGGATGCCTGTCATACGTGCCCCCCTCCCTCACTCCCCCCTCCGGCCCCTCGTTCATGCCCAGCTTTAAATTCAACGGCAGATAGGGGACGTGGCGAAAATATTACAAGCATAAGCAATGAATAAGCAAGCGAAAGCAATTTCACTCGACGAATGACCTTCTTCGAATTCACAGAAAGTTTCAAATTCAACGAATGTAACGACGTTTTCTCTCATTTGTTCGCACTGTCAGTGTTTGCATAATATCTTATCTATTTACATCTAGGATAATGCTGCAATAATTGTCTGAATCCTGAGTCAAACCAGTGAGTCTTAATTGAAGTCTTGATTGAAGGACATTGTTTGGACAGATGGAAACCTTAGCTCATCTTAGCTCAAGATTTCGTACTTTTTCCAAGTAGTTCGAGTCATTGTTTTCGCGAGAGCTGGGGTCCTCGAATTGTCGTTAACAGAAATATAGGCGGGAAAGAAAGGGTCCTGCGTACTCTTAAGCTTGTCAAACTCGAAAGTCAAGAGAGACTAACGCAAGCCGAGGGAGGACAAGTACTTTTAAGGGTCAACAAGTGATTTGAACATATGTACAAATGTGTACACCACTTTATATAAGTGCACTCTACTTTATTAAAACAATACTTGTAAATCCGTACAACTGTTTATCCTATTCTCAAAGATTTCTTATACATTATCGATAATTGCAACCAAACACTATCTTTGGTTTGCTGGAAATTCAAAGTTTAGGTACTTCTAATCCAATATACGAAATTTTTCTCGCACAACTCTCAACATTTTAGTATACATTCTTCGGGCAGACAAATTTTTACGACCGACTAAATTTTTACTTTACCCGCGCATTTTTATAATGCACGTAAAAATATTTAACAGTGCACTCACGATCGATCGCACAGACGCATTACGTTGGTTTTAGCAAGCGAAGCGGGAGAATGTATTCGAAGGCAAATGAGGCTGTAGAAACACTGTTATTTCCGGCGATAATGATTCCCACGGTTTCCGCTTCCTTTCGCGGTTTTCTACATATAGCGCGATCCTTAACGTTTACGCATTAAACTCTGTGTACCCAAACGATACAACATTTTCACGTGGCGCAATAGTCTTTAAAGAATGCAGGGAAAATATCGTCCGAAATTGATTTAAATCATACAAGAAATCTGTACGTCAAAGTTTCAATACTTTAAACAAACGAAAAAAAGAATAGTAACTTTTTTTCACTAACTTTCTTTTATTCTTTTATTCTTTTATTCTTTTATTAATCAAAAAGTGGTACTAAATTTCTTTTAGAATATTATATTGGTATATGGTGAACGAATGGTGCTCTTAAAGAGGGTAACTGTACGAGGGTTCTACTTATTATAGGTGCTTGCCCGATGTACTCGAGAAGAGGGCGAGAAACTACTACTTGGCCGATCCCACGCGAATAATCGATCATATCCTTTGTTGCTCCGGGAAGGTCAGTAATCGCACACGCAAGCTCGCTCGTCATAAATAAATGACCATACGATTCTCCCTTTTCTTGCGTATAGGCCATCCAACGAATCTAGTTATTACGTGAAAAACCGTTGCTAACGTACGGGGAGAGGGTAAAGACCGCAACTCCTGCATTATTACTCGATCGACGCGTTCTTTGTTAAAAATAGACTCTGCTTCGCCTCTTACCGGCAGAATTTAACATTACAGTAACGAGATATTACCGGGAATTGCAATATTTGTAACAGTAATACTTGTATATGTTACTGTAAATATTTAATACCGTTTACAGGCATAAAGGGACGCGTGCTTTGATATTCATTTTGTTTTAAACCTTGTAAAAAACTTTTAAGGTTTTTTCGGTATTAAAGTATCTTACAAAACAGAATAATCTGCTGTTCCTATCATAACAAGACATTAGTTGCAATTGCAATATTTATAATACGTCTATTTTACCGTAGAAACTTATCAACACATTATAAGCATAAAGAAATATTAGCCTGATGCTCATTATATCTTAAATATCTTAAAATTTGTTGCAATATTAGTACAGTAATTGACACATAACATGAACTCTCTCTGGTTTCCGTAGTATTAAAATACCTGGAGAAGTTTGAACGATAGTCCCTTTTACTGCGATACTCTGTTTTAGTATTTCGCGAGCGTCTATGAGAGACAGGAAACTTTCTTTCATTTCCGAGGATAATATAACATGGACCATCAGGTAGCACAGAGCTATGGGGGTGGGGGGAGGGGTTGTGGGATCAAAGTCAATCTCGAGTATATGGGGCCACATGAGCGTCATGGCGAAGATATAGAGGCCGGTCGGGCGAAATGGACACGCGGGCATAAGGGGGAGAAGGGCTGGAAAAAAGGGAATCGAGGAGAAAAAGGGTGATAGCGGGTTAGGAGCCCCACCCCCTCCCCTATCCATGGCGTTCCTCCCCCGGGACCTGTTCGTAGTCTTGTCCGAAATCGACGAGATCACCACAGCTGACCTAACGCAGTAAAGACGTCGAGGACATGGCACCCGGCCGATACAAAGTCAGGATTGGATGGGCATAGGATGATATTGTGTACGCCGTCGACCTTGTCGTCGCTGGGAAAACTCCTCTCTCGAGTCTTCGGCAAATAAGCTCGGGCAAAAACGGGATATTGGACGGGATAAGGTATACGCGCGAAACTCGCGTCGACACGAAATATGAGAAACCGGTCCTGCTTTCATCTGGCCCGCGAATATCGTGTTTATCGTGCATCCTGCGCTCGACTGTTGTCGCTAGAAGACGATCGAACCGACGCACATGAAATCCTCAGCCGCCTAACGAAATAACAATTACGTTTGTACACCGGACACAGTACAGTTTTTGGTTACATTAATAATACGAACAAGGACGCTCATATATGTCTTACAGTGTATTCACGATAATAGTATATTTTGTATTTTTCATTAAAGTACTTTAGGTACAGAAGGTATTTTTACAGTTTTCCTTCGTGTAGAGAATGTATTTCTCGGTTTCGGTAGGATAAGAAAAATTAACGTTCCTGTCACCGTGATTAAATGGTTTTAAGGTTGATCCACGTGGCGTGCATCACATTTTTACGGTAAACGTCCTGGAATAACCGCTAAGGTAAATTGGAATGTGAATAATATTTCAGCGAACCAAGAGGACGGAGTACTCAGCCAACGTTTCAGAGAGGGGAAGAGAGAGAGAGGAGAGAATGGAGTAGAGACGGGCAGTTGGCAGGAAGGAAGGGAGGAAGGAAGGAAGAACGTAACGTTTAATGTACCCCGACAGTTGCTTTGGATTTCGAAATACCAGCTTGGCCAGCGACGGCCAGGTAGAAAGTTGTTCCTCGACGACCCTTTACGTTTCTCCCTTAAAACCCAGAGTGTGCAATCTCTCCTTGAACTTTCGCCAGCGCCATTTTTGTTCCTTCCTTTTTATCTTTATCGCTTAGAACTACTTTGTTTGTCTTCCCCCTTTCCGTTCTTCGTCGGATTACCTTTTCGCATCGGGAAACTCCAAGAGAATTAAACCGTTCGTCAAATTCACTGACTTCCTGTAAATTAATAAACAGTTCTTCTGCATTGAAATGTTCCGCGTAGAAAATGATTATTCGGTTACAGGATCTTTTTCTTGTTTTTCATGTCCGGAAACGTAATTTTCTAATCCGAGAATTCAGATAAGTGGTGCACGAAAGCAATTTTTTAACAATCTATTGTACAAAGACCATTCTCGTGTGCTTGGAAATTGAAGTTTTGCGAATTATCTGTCGCTTAGCAAAAGTGTATCAATCTTTCCCGACCTTCCGATCCAAGATATTACACACGTACGTACGTAACTTCGAGTAGTGTTGAAACGTTCGTTGACGTTTTTGCGTGTGCGGAAGCGCGTTTGACGTACACGTTTGACAGGGTGTGCAGGCACGGGGAAAAAACGTGTCGACCGGCGACGTCAGCATGGAGCCTCGATGTTAAATGATACGCGAACGCTCGAAACGTTTTATCCGGCGACGGGTCATTTCGATAACCGCTGACGTACGTACATATCTGGCCGTCTCGGGCCAGTTGTCCGCGCGGGTATTACACGTTTGCTCGTATCTGCCGTTCCTGCGGCGGCCAGTTACGCAGGTGCAAGTTCAGGGCGATACGGCAAGCCCCCGACACATTCCGCAATCTCCCGTGCAATCTCCTATCAGCGGCATAAACTACCGACCGTCGCTACAGGATCGCTCGTGCTATTTCGAAATGAGGCACTTGCCCTGCCTCCCCCTTCTGATCCCTCGACCTTTTTCCATCGATTACCCCGTTCCCGGAGCCGCGGGAACTTAATTAAATAATCCGGCAATTAGCGGGTTACGCGCGCGGAAGGACGGCCGATACGTATGGCGGATTTTTGTCGGCGCTTAAACGCACGGTTTTCTCCCTGAAATTCAATGCCCCGTGGCCTGTAAATCAGCGCGCGCCAGAACTGTACGGGGCTCTGCGCTCCACGGCTGAGGATCCAATATATTTCGCGGAGCGGACGGTAAGAGGCTGGGGTATTAATTAATTCCATCGAAATTACCGCTCCCTGCGCCTGAATCGTCATACCGGCGCCGGGAAGAGAAATGCTTGTTTAATACGTCAATAATCCAGCGCGAACGTCGACTCAGACGGTTCGCTCTAGCGAACGCGATCTGTGCTACGTCGAAAGCCCCGGGAATTCGATTGGCTTGCGGATTATAAAGCAATGAATATCGAATGAATATAGAAGCAGTCGTAAAAAAGGGGCGAGGGGGGGAGGAGGATCAATTTTATAACCATAACGGTATTTCAAAGTTTCTTGTATTTCCCTTTGGATAATTCACGCGAAACTTATTACTCGAGGCAATTTTTTTCTCGTCCTTCTCTCCTGCTTAATTAAATTTCGCATCACCGAAATACGCGTATGTCCCTAATTAACGAGATTTTCGTCGAAGAGCAGATGGCCGGGGATTCATGAGTACAGGTAAATTAACGAATTTTTCGCCGGCGTGCGTGAGTTATGAATTTCAAAACGATGATTGAAACGCTGCGTACTTTGAAATCCCTATGATTATATTATATCCGGTGTTCGCGCTGAGCACACGGCCGTCCGAATGAACTGATTGCTTTTTATTCGAAATGCCATCGACCAATTGAATGAACCACTTGGCAATTTTCACTGCAGGTGGAAAAAACGGCACGATGAATGCGAATTCGTGTTCATAACTTCGCCTTCGACAGACAAATGTTGTCTTGTTGTTTCGCTGCCCGCTTTGTACATCATGCGCAAACCGCGCATTCTTTTTGCACGAAAGAAATTACGGGCAAACGCACGATTATGACGTAATGCGATATATTTCAAATATACATGGTTTTGAAACCTTTGAGGAATTTTTGCATTCGCACATATGGAATTTAACAAAGAAAGAATAGAATTGTTTGAATTCTGAGTGAGTAATGAGTTCACGATATATTAGATAAATACGACACGGAACGATAAATTCGACAGGGAAATTAAAATGGACTCGCAGAAATGCTGTTAAAGCAATCAAAGTATTATTAAAAGCTCTCGAAAGTTGAATAATTGTCGATCATATTAGGATTTCCCGAAAGGTCTAATTTAAAGTAGTTGAAGGATAATAAATTGAGAGGTATAAATTACGATGTCCTTCATGGATAATCATTATATAAATTATTGCTCGCATGTTGCTGTGAAAGGCAGAAAATTGAAAAAGGTTTTTTCATTAACGGTCAGTAACACGCTAACCTAAGTTTAATGAATATTCCTGGAAAAATTGTGAATACACGAGGCTTTGATGTAAGGATTTTTGCATTATCGACGAACGACAGGTTGTTTGCCGCGCATGGTTCGGATTAATTAAGTTAAAAGTCAGACGGTAATTAATAATTTACATGATTTTCTCCGACGTATTTACAACGTGCTCGATATAGCCGGCATTAATTACGAGGTAAATTAAACGGTCCGCAGATTTCCCGGCTCAAACGACGTTCTATTTACGGAAGGCAGGAAAATGCACAATAGACGACACTTTTCCCGTATTTTCACTGCGGGTCTAACGCGAGCCATCTGGGGGACCGCAACCTCGCGATAAAATGTTTGAGATGTCCGAGGGAAAAAAAGGAACAGGGACGCAGGTGTGAGTAGGTCGTTAAAAAAACCGTCGAAACTAAAGGTGCGAGTAACCGGGTTCATGCAATTCCTTTTCTTCGTTGTGTGCGTCGGACGTTTACGAGTGGACGAGGAAAATCCGGGTTGCCCGGGCAATTTGAAGCGTAACGTTTCTGCTGGGTACCGCGGGGGAAAGCGAGCGCGCGCATTTATAGGTAGGCATAAATTTTTCAAGCACAACGCCAAAGCCCCAGTCATTTGGGATCAATTTGGCCGAACGAACGGCACCTACCGAGAGCTTTTGCAGTTTAATGACGTTTTATTATCGCAAAACTGAGCGGGAAAAGAACGATAATTGACCGCGACCGCGGCGCGATATTGCCCGGGCCATCGCGATTAAACAGTCCGAATGACCTGAATAATTCAATTTAAGAGGCGCCCGGAGCTGGCCCTGTGCTTCGGAAAATACTCGGACCCTGAGCGCACCGTGAAAAAAACTCGCGGTATCGCGAAATTCACGTTACGTTTATACAGTTGCGCCAAGAGGGAGAACAACGGCTCAGCTTAATTATGCTACGTCGAGCGGGGGAAAAAGTTGTACGGCCCACTGTCAGGGCTTTCGTTTGCTCGAGCACCGCGGAATTCTCCATTTCCCGCATCAAGATTAATTAATAGCACATTGCGGACAGTTGCGTCGCGGAAAAATTGTAATTGTTGTGCACTCAAAAAGTCATTCCCATGGCCGGGTATAATGAAATTCACCGGAGACGTATGAATAATCAAGGAATTTTTGCCTGTCAGAATGTTCGTAATGGATCAATACCCGGTTCAAGATCCTTCAATATGAACATGAAATTTCGTGGTACAGTTCTTACCAGCTTCGATGAGCGCGCAATCGTCAGGTAATTCCAGCTGAAATGAAATTCTTACGTAGAACGATCGTTTGACCCCGAAGAGAGGAAGTTGCCTCGGGGTGGATTGTTTAACCGGCAAATATTTCGCTCGTTAAAAAATCGGATAACGGGAATTTCGTAGGGAAATTTTACAGTAAACTTGGCCGGCCGAGCCGTGGATTAAGATTACCTAAGAAAACGGTAATTAGCTTGAGCTCTGTTGACAAAAGGGGCTAAACGAGCCGTCGGACGACCCCTTATTCCTACTTCCCCAATCCCGGTACGCTACTCCTCTCATTATCTTGGTCACGAGATCGGATAATAGAAAAGCTCTCGCTTCTTTGCCCTTCTCTCCCCTCGGTCTGCTGGAATCTCGTGTGGCGACGATCCGCGCCAACTCTTCCTCTTTCCCCCCACCCCCCATCATTCCCATTCTCCTTGGTTTGGTTTTTTGCTCCGTTCTGCACCGTTCTCCGGCTTATTATTGCCTCAGCGCTTTTACCAACTTCTTCACGGCGAATCCCACGGGGAGATACTTACACCAGGATAATTACCACCGAGCTATACGCATCACCCGGTCTTGAACTCAATGCCGCGTTATTCCCAAGCGCCCCCCCCCCCCTTCCCCTTCTCGGCGATTTACCGACGGACCTTGTTCCGCAATTCGCCCGTCAGTCCTTCCGCTTCCTGCAGGAGCAAAGCTTCGCCGTTGCCCCGTGCACTGCCGCGGACTTGTTGCGTGTTTGCCGGCATAAACGTTACATAAAATACACGGAATGAGGATCGTCAAACCCGGGGATTTAGAGTGGGTTAGTGGCGCACGCGGAGAATTTAAATCCGCCGAAAACAATGAAGTCGACCCTGCCGCGGAAAATTCGGGAACGTTGCCCGTGCTTCCTCTTTTCGTTCCGGCTCCTTTAATTACCGGAAGAATACCGGACGAATGAAAAATTTCCTGCCGATAATCCGGTAAACGTAAACCACCGGCGAGAAATTCGACCACGGGATAAATTCTAAATGTCGGCGAATCTTTGTCAATGGCCATCGGACGGTCGGGAAACAAAGCGAAATGTCAACGACACAACTTCGCCCGGCAAGGAGTGATGAAAATCGGCCAAAGGGTGAAAGAGGGACGTGGGCGTGAGGGGGGGTGCGTCGAATTGAGCGTGAATTTCGCGTCGGACAAAACGTTCAGCGGAATGGCACGAGAAGGCTTGAAAAGCCGTCGGGGAGGAGGGGTGGGGGTCAGGAGTCCTGCGATGGAAACTCACGTGGAGAGGCAATCAGTGGGAAGAGGAGGAGGAGAGGGGGTACAGACGTGAGGGAACACGGGCCATGAGCGTACGAGTTTCGCGAGAAATCTCCGGCATTCCGAATATCCCGCGGTTGGCCATCACTTCCGGTACTTCGATTCCTCGTCGATTTCAATTCTGTCCGTCCCTTTGCCCCTGCCCCATCAACGCCTCCACCCTGTCCCACCTTCATTGCGTCCTTCACCCCCTTCCTCCCCCCCGCCCTTGGCCATTCACCGACTTCTGAGCGCCGTCAACGATTTTCTTTCGACGGAGATTAAAGATTCCTGACCCGAATCCCTTGGCAAAGGATTATCCGCTAGATATTACCGCCATCGTCGGCTCTTTTTTTCCTCTCTCTCTTCTTCCCTTTCATCGAAGACTTCGAAATTCAGCCTTTCCCGTGGCCACTGGCCTATCTTATCGCGCCCTTTCTGCCTTTTTCTTTTTCTCTGTCACGGCTCAACCGTTCGTCCTTCCCCGCCGGGTGTCTACGATATTCCGGTATTCTTTACAATCATCGTTCTCATCTGTATTTGCAGATCCATCTATCGATTCATAATTTCGTGGGCTCTTAAAAACACCAGGAAAATACATAAATCATTGCCTGTCGTCGTTACAAATTCCTACGATCGTTATTTGTATCATCTTACAAGGGAGTATACAGTAGGTGCTCCGGAAGGAGATACTCGTGTCGTTATCACGTAATTGCCAAGCCAAGAATTTCGGCCGGAGTTATTAATCTGGCTGGCTGTTGGGATTTATGCACTGGCCATTAATTAACCGTCGGCACAGTGACTTTGAAGGTGATTTTCAGCGGTGCTATTACAATGTCAAGGTACGAGCAGGCGCACGGTCGACAACTGCGAGCAACGACGAAAGTGAGGGGTGCGACAACTGCCCCGAGGGTCACGCAGTTCGCTGCGCCGCTTAATTGACATTAATTAATATTTTGCCACATGCCATGGCTTGCGAAACTCCGCTCTCCTCAACGGCTGTCAGAAGCCACACGCATCTGGTATTTTCCAAACTATTCCCCGTTCACTCGTAAACGCCAGTCACGTACGGAAACTTTCCTCAACGTCGAACATTTAAACCAGCAACATTTTTATTAATGAATCTCTCGTGTACGGATAACAAGAAAAAAGGAAAGACGAAACACGCTTTCAACCCATAGTCCTAGCCTTAATTGTACATTTTAATAGTTTGTCTCACGTAGGAAATTTTCGTCGGCATCGAACATTTAAACCAGCAACATTTTTCATTAATTTCTCGCGTAGACGCCTTAAGAAACAGAGAGAAAACAATGTTTTTTGCATACATAAAGTCCTATTTATTACAGTAGTTTTCATTGTTTGTTGTGTAGGATCCGATTCTCATCTTTTGTTTGCAGGGATGTAGTCCCTAACGAGTGGAGGGTTTTTGGGTCCGAGATGTGTGTATGTGTGTGTGTGTGGGTGTGAGACGGGAAAGCTGTAATGCGATCGGGAGTGTCGCCGATGTGAAGAGTCGCTGTCGAACCGTCGAAGAGGACAGTTTTGAGAGTCGCTGCCGAACCGTCGAAGAGGACAGTTTTGAGAGTCGCTGTCGAACCGTCGAGGAGGATAGTTTTTAAGAGTCGCAGTCGTATCGTCAATGACGATAATCTTAAGTCGCAGTCGTGTCGGTTAACAATAAGTTAAAGTCGCAGTCGGAGTCGGTGTATTAGGGTTTACCTAATAATAAAGTTGTATAAGCAGGGTATAGAAAGCAGTGAAAGCAGTCGTTCTTAATCTAAACCCTTCCGTTCCATATCCTCTGGTATAAAACTACTACAGAGTCTCTTTTAAAAAATAAAGAGGCCTACAGTTGTTTCTTCATTGTTTCTTCATTCTTCATTACTTTGAAGCAAAGCTTCAAGAGTAGATATTTGTAGATGTAAGTTGCTGAGTAACCTGTTAGTGGTCAGTAGAAGCAGTTGTCGGGATTGGACGAGACATTTGTCAGCGCGACAGTTCTGCTTGTTGGTGCAACGGCTCGCCGACACTGTACGCATACTCATATGCAACGAGACGTGCACGAAGCACGTGTACTCCGACCTCCGAGGGGAAGGAACGTCTTGAATGCTCGCCAGCTGATGGCAAACACGAATTTGGCCGACGTTGACTCGAGCCCCGGGAAATTAGGGCTTGCCGTAGGACGGTGCTGACACTGTTTGATTCCGTCTGCAGTGACTACAATACACGTTTCCTGAACTCCTCGACATCCTCCACTCCCTTTTACAATCTCCCAAGAACCCTCGATTTATCACGAATATCGCACAAAATCACCAACGGCTCATTAAACCTGATCAGTTAATAGATTCCGTCTTCCATTGACGGGTCAACAATGCTGTAAACGATTACTTAAAGAAAATTATGAAGAATTCTTACGATCAACCATTTTTGATTGCCCTTTCAGGGTAGTTGGAAATAATCAGTTGGCATTATGGCGGGTAGACAAACCACTCGCAGTCGGTTAGTAAGCTCATTCATAGGAACGGCGCATTGGCGAATTCACCTGGGAATATGCTAAGCTTAACAAGCGAAATATTCGAAATTCATTCCGAGCGAGTGCTCTTGCGAATAGAGTCGCTCGTGCTTGTCGGCTCAAAGCGTTCCGTGTTTTACTGACCACCTACCTGACCGTGGCGTCTACTCAGTGCTAACCCCCTCCCAAACGCCATTCAAATTGTTCGCCGGATTATTCGGCCAAAGAAATCAGCATTGCGGCACTCACACACTGACCTACCGTTGCACAATACACTCGTAGTTTACGTGCAGAAAGATTCTCGTTACGTCGCTAAATCGCCAGCGATTGCCTACAAATTCGTCACATAATTGAATTCTCAAGTATGGCCAGCCTGAAGGCATTAACAGACGAATAAATCTTGATGCTAACGAATGGCCAGTGCGTTAAAACGTCGGGCAATTTATTAACCTTGTGAGGACGACGAGAAACTCTCTCTTGTAATTCCCTGGTCCTTGCTTTAATTCCGTACTTTGCTTTGGCCAAGTTCTCGTGCCCGGGGCGAAGAATTTCCCGGATGATTTCGCGGTAAATCCCGCTGGATTAGCGAAGGGTTCGTGACTCGGTACGCACAGTGCCGAAAAAGGAGAACCCGGAGCGGGGAATTCATATGCAGCTTACTCCGCTAGACTAATAGTGCAAGAACAGAGTCAATAGCATCGCGCAGGAGCAGGGACACCAGCCAGGCTGGCAATTCGCGGAAACGTATTTACACCGTGCACCCTAAGGTGGAAACCGGCGGGAAGTGTAACGAAGCGCCGGCAGCTCGAAGCTTAAAGTAAACTTTAGTTTTCATGGCCCTGCATTTGTCTGAGCCATAATTCGGGCTTCATTCCGCGGAAAATCCTCCGATATTTCTCAGCTGGCCCACTTCCCTTCGGTGAAGCCTACGCCATTTAGCCGACCTCATTTTCGGGCCTATCGTATTATACAATTCTTCACGTCTTTCCTCTCTTTTATCCCTCCATATTCGTCAATCTTCTTACCTTCCTCGCCAATATCATTTTTACGTTCCTGGACGAGCGAGAAAAGAAGAGAGAAGAATAGAAAAAAACGTTACGCGCAGTTTGGAATACATTGTAATTTATTCTGTCCTGTTTTTCAGAGAAACTAACGAAGCTAATTTTGGGACACAGTGAATGGGGTTTACCCCGTGACATTTACGTTCTGTTTTAATTATTGCCCTTGCAACAGCTTGTAACGATTAACTTGGCAAGGGTTTAGGCAACGAGACAGTCGTAATTTCGGCGGGAAGAGGGTCGGGGCCAACGGAATTGTCGTGAAACAATAATCGGTAGTCGTTGCTGTCTAATCCCCTTGATTTCGGACCAACCTTTCGCCCCCTTCCCCCCGTTCGTCTTTATCCCCCCTCGTAGGATTAATGCCGCGATGCTGTTGGCGAGAAGAAACGAAGGGATTCGAGAAAAAGTATGAGAAACCATCAACGTCCTGGCACATATGCGCGTTTACCGATGAAAACATAAGTATACTCTTAGGAATTGATCCGTTGTATTGACCTTACGGTTCGTTTAACCGAAATTTCGCGTTTCATTCAATTAAACGGAAGTAGTCGCGGCGGATACGAGGCTTTCATCGACGGCAATCCATCAGCCACGATAAACCGGATCCGTCAGCTAATGTCGGTTCGAGCTTACGCCCATTGAGAAGAGGATCGTCGCTCATGCACTAACAACCCCGCCGAAAATCACATCGATCACAAATTTATTGGCCATTTGTCTGCGCATAAATCAGTAATTAGGCCCGTCCTCGATACGTCACCGATTCGTGCATATGTTCGTCACGGTAAGAAGACACATAGTCAGTATTTAATGAATTCTATCACAAAAGCTTCTAAGTCCTATATCGATAAAAGTCCAACAGAACAGACCGTTCGTTAGAGACAATAAGGTCGATTCACTTTTCTTGCTGAAAAATCAGTTATACCGCGTCATGTAGAGTGTCAGGAATTTTGATTTTTCACGCAAAATTAACGATTGTATCTTTCTTTTCATTCATTCTCTGGGTACATGTGTACATTACTTCGATTAATTTCCATGATTCTGTAACATACGTCTGGTACGTTTGACGTACTTTAAATTCTTCTCGTCGTGCGGTGCATTAAATCAGTTGTCGAGTTCCAGTAGTAAAGGAAGTTCCGTGCTGAATTAGCTCAGCTCGGCGACGGCTCTGCAGATATTTTAATAAACGAAATACGAGGTGCGCGATTCCGATGGCGGTAAAATCAGCGCCAATAAACCGATAATGCATCAGTGGCCGGGCGAATCGACGCGCTTAATTTTCACCGGGGTTAACTGTCCGTGCAAGCAAACTGACTCGCGGGACGTTTCACCCGCGAGGATTTCCCCCAAGTGTCCGTCACGCGTCGGCAGGACACGTGCCAGACACGTAGACGACGTTCCTAAGCCCGGCCGAGAAAAGTCCCTTATCCCTTCTCTCCCTTCCCTAGCCTTCCCTCTCCCTCCTTTTTTCCACGGGTGCCTTTCGCTCGCTTCGCGAAATATCCCCTTTGTTTCTCCCCCCTCGCCGCGCCCGTTGAGCATCCCCCACGGGGAAAAATGTGAGATTGCGATACTGCCATAGCCGCTCGTGGATTAACTCGCTAAGAGAAACGGCTCGGTCTTTTTTCCTCTTCTCTCTTCCTCCACATGACGCACAGACCGTTGTGTAACTTTCCCTCTCTCTCACGTCAATTTCGTATTACTCCCTTTGGGTGGAAGGGGGAGGAGTAAGTCGCAAGGAAGGGCACGGTTGATCCCTCATTGAAATCCCTTCATCCGTGAAAGGATGTAGGACAATGCGGATTAATAATGATCGACCATCGAATACGTACATAAGTACCTGAATGTTACTATAAATCGTGATGATTTTAATGGCGTTCTTCGGGAAAATACTCTTTGAGTGATCTAAATAATAGCGTTACACTCTCAATAAAATTATACCCATCTATCGTTGACGGTCCGTATTAGTAAAATTCACAATTTTCGCATTAACTCTTTAATTCCCCTTGGCACAATGGTATCACGTGTTGAGAAACATACGTACATACTTCCAAACGAGATTGTTGCACAGCATTTTTACATTTGCATTTCCATTATCGTCGAATAATCCGTGGCGGCTCGTCAGACCTTGCCGGAAATGAATTTAACCAGCTGAGGGGCGGGGGGTTCTGCAATTTTTACAATAAAAACCCGCGAGTTGTCGGGCAGACTGCAGAATTCTCGGCTGGTCGTCACGTGAAAATACGGGCAGCGACGAGTTAAGCGCTCGCGGGGCTCGGATCTGCTGGAAAAATGGTAGGCCGGCGAGGGAACGGGGGAGGAGGGGGTGTGAAGGAATTGCAAGGGGAGAGCATCCAGCGGGCAGAAAAAAAAGGGGGCTGTACTTCCATCTGGCCCGCGACAGCCACTTCGCAAAGCCCACCCTTCCCTTTCCCCCCATCACCCCTTTTCTTCCATTTCATCCACGTCGCCTTAACTCCCCTTCTTATCTTATACACCCCTCCCCCCGCTCCTCTGGCCCCTCGTGTTTACCATTACATCACATTTTATTCTCGTTTTTCTTTTGTTCTCGCCACAGCCAGAGCCTGTCCTCTCGTTTATTCCCATTCGTCTTTACCCTTCTCAATATTTCCCGTGCATTATGAGACTTTTTAATTTTATTTCACCCCGCACGGTTTATCTTCCCTCGTCGCCCAAGCTTTTTTAAATATTGTATCATTCCCTTTAGCAACTACTTCCACCTGTCGCGTAGCCGTCATAAGTCATACGCCTTTTCCATTTATTCCATATATATATATGTATATATACATATGTTCCACCACCCTCGGCCGCCGCGTTCACTTTCTTTCATCAATTTATTTTACTTCTGTAGAGCAAGGCTCAAGCTGCGAAATTAAAAACGAGCATTCCGACGACTCTCCCCAGTGCCATAAAAAAGACACGTTGGCCATCCTTATTCACTTTTCCCTTATTTCGCAGTGGTATATTTTTTTATTATTACTGTCAAGGAGAAAGCATCGCTTAGCAGTACACATTTCTATTCTTTTCGTGTTAAAACAATTCATTGAATGGCACAAATCCACGTTTTTCCGGGCAAACGTAATACCTTCTTTCGGCCAATTAAGAAGTAGGTAGTTTTTAATTGCAATTCTTTTGATCCTGAGGGGATTGACCGGCCGGGAGTAAACGAAAGTTCGGATCTTCCTTTTGACGCTTTGCCCCGGCGAAATGCAACGAAAAGACGGCCCTGAACTGTGAAATTCGTCGAGACAATGACGTTCGTTTTCATCGTACAATTTCACGGGGGAATTTTTGTCCTTCGTCCTGCGTCCTTTGTGTCGAAGGAATGGCACTTGCCGGCGACCCTGGCAACCTTTTAGCGTCGATTAGAGCAGCTGGCACGCTCCCGGTGCCGTTGGTTTCCCTCGTCCTCGCGCCTACTTTCCGCGATTTCTTATTCCTAAGGGAGGCGGGAACAGCTTCGCGGGGAGAGACGGCCCTGAAACGGCGGAAGCGATATCCTGTCCCGTCGAGAGAAGAGACTTCCTCCCACCTACATCCTCTTCCGACGTGCATCCATTAGAGCCCGGCGTATTCCGCGACGCTGAAGCAAAATGCATTTGCGCAGGTGGCCGAGAACGGTAAGTGCTGCCTGATACCTGCATCGCACGGCCAGAACCGTAAAAATAGACAAGTGCTTGAATGCCGTCTCGCCGAGGGGACCCAGACGTAACGGTTCTATCGGGAAAATTGTACCCCTTGAAAGTTTCGCGTCGCGAAAATATTCACGTAGGCAAGAAACGATGAGCGATTAATGCGGCAAGGATTTCAGGTCAGGCAACAAAGGTCATTGAACTGCTAAAGGAAATTATGTATACAATATTGTGGTGTTTATTTTGTAGGTGTACGTAGTATACAGTATGTATTGTACGTTATGGTATACTTTATACTTGTGTATATAATACTTTAAAGACAGTGGTAAAACGTATTATGAACTGTAAAAACTTTGTTACGCAATAAAAAGAAACTAATTCCCTTTGAAGCTACGAGAAAGTTCCTTAAAATTTCTCCGAAACATTGATATCTCTACTTCCGAGAAACTCGTCAAATTCTCGGCTGTAAATACTTGAGTGACAGTGGTGTTTGATAATCCTGGAGGACCCCTTGTGGGAGCATTGAGTTTATTCCTTCGGAATAAGAAGCTTATTTTTCTCTGCCGCTGAGACGTTTCTATTCACAAATCGGGACACGATACTTTTGCCTCACTTTCCTCGAGTTTCCATGAATCGTGAGTGGACCATCGGCACGAACGACGGCTCGTTGTAGTATAAGGAAGGTAGCTCGGACGAGGCTGGGTTTCCATTTATCTTGAACGTCCACTCCCGGAGGAATCGTCAACGTCGCCGCGGGAAGATCTTCCCTGAATTATTACGGACGGCCACGGGTAGATATGCCCCCGCGGATTGCGTTTCCGGCCTGACCGGCCATGCGTGCGCTCTTCTCCCAGACCCGATAAAATATAAATCCCGTGTCCCGGGCTGACCGGCCATCCCATTCTTCGATATCCAAGTCAATCCTACTTTACAGCTCGTATATACTTCTGCTGGGAGATCTCGGTCGCCGGTAACCACGACAGCGCGGGATACATGCATATTTCAAAAGCCGACGAACGTCTCGGCAAACCGAGAATGCCGGTCCAGTTGCGTTCCTTTCGTATGAGGATTCACGACAAATCTCATCTCGCTCGGTCTTCCCATCACGCAGCCTCGTTTCGCCGTCGATCTATTCAACTGCGTTTCAGCCAACCGGACGTAAGAACCAATGGTATTCCACATGCACGTCCAATAACCCTCATTCCGCACGTAACAAGTTTCCTTGCATATACATCGTATACATGTTAACAGGTATTGCATCAAATTTACCTCAAAAGGAATTTAATATTGTTTACGACAGAAGCTTCATGGACCTATCTCATTTTAGAGGTCTATAATAGCGTATTACATTGAATTTAAGAAGCACATTTTTCATATTTCTCGAAACTTTCAGACGAGTAAAAATTAGTAGAAGTTCAGAGTATTACGTTGCATACTTTTATTTAGCTTCCTCGCTGTTCTCGAATTAATCTTCACGTGACAATATCTTTATCCCCCTATTGAAAAACACTGTTACGACAATCCTTTGTAAGTCAATATTATTCATGGTTAACTTTGTAATTGTTTCTATTGTCGGGTGACAAGGTTGCGCAGTTTCTTTGTCGACCTCTTTTCGCATCCCTTTTAACAGGGGTTCTCGCGTGTCGAGAAATATCGAGCCGTCGTTTTAATGCTGCTGTGCCACGGGGGTATAACGCGTTATTAGATAATTATGGCCCGATGACGGAATAACCCGGCGTTGCTGGGCTCGCCGAACAGCTCGGCCGAATATCAAAAGGATCATAATTGCTCTCTTTATGGGGAGGGGAAAAAACCTACCGGCAAAAAGGAATTGCGCTTCCTGGCTGAAAATATTTTTTAACCGACCATCTATGCCCGGGTATGCATACGTGATTTTTCTATTCACGGCCGGACGACGAGGGCCGTTATTACCATAACAATGCCGACGTCGGGCTTGAGCCACGTCGGCAGAAATGGCGAACGCGGCAACCAAATGTCGCGTTTAACCACTGCGCCTCAATTTCCACGTACACAACAGCTGTGACACACTCAATATCGTCGTTTGAGTAACTGCGTTCCCAACAGCCACGCAACTAAGTGCGGAATTACGTGGATTCGGCACTGCTTACTTTAACGCCGAGAATTTTAATTCTGCCTGAAACCCTTTTCTTTAGAAATTATTTCAAAGCTATACCAACCTCATTTCTTTGCGCTATTGTGCATGTTAAGGCAAACGTGTAATTAAACGGATTACGGTGTTCCACTGTGTTCGTAACAACCACACAATTAAATACCCTGCGGAATTATTATACCTAAATTTAATGCTACTTACTTTAGTGCCGAGATATTCACTTTTGCCTTGACTCTTTTCTTTCCAAATTATTTATGCAAAATGTATGCTGGTGCTATATATATGTATAGAATGTGTTGTTAGACTTGTAGAAACGAAAGTGTGAAAAATCATCTTTTTCTTTAATCTTCTTTAAAATTGTTACTCTCGTGCCATTCAGAAATAAATACATTAACATTTATGAACGTACACTAAGTAAATTAACGATCGATACGATGTTCCTGAATAAGTAGTTGTAAATCGTTTCATTCTTATTCGTTCGAGAGTTGCACATTACATCGATTGAGAATTGTGTGGAAAATTTTGAAGAACCATGGTGTAAACAGCCGAGCATTTATCGATTTATCGCGGGCTCTCCAAGACGTTTCACAGGCGAGAAAACGTTTATTGAATTCGGAAAACCGCCAAGCCGGAAAGGCTGGCACGACGATGGAACGTCGCGAACGATCCATAAGGAAGATTGCGGCTTTGCGAGATAGTCCGCTATCTATCAAGCGGTAGGAACAACGACGAGACGTTCAGCGGGAACTAAGTATCTATTTGTCTATCGCGGGGTGTAACTCCCTTCAGGAAATTACAGCAGCTATTTGAGTGAACAGTGTGTGTATTATGGGAAGCAGCAGGCAACTCGCGTTTTCCTTACAACTTGCTATGCATTGTTACACGATCAAGTCACGATGATGGAACAATAGACAAGAGGCGAAAGGAAGGAAGCGAGGAAAAAGGAAAAGATTCGCGAAAGGGACACGAATGAGACGATGCCAAGGAAAAGAAGGTGGACGGAGAACGAAATGAAACGATTGGAATAGATGACCCGTATTATCGGTCCATTGGAGCACATGGACAAAGAAGTATAGCCGAGGGAGGCTAATATTGCAATGCTTTAGTGGCTGTCGTCGTCGCTGCGTTAACGCGAAGAAGCTCGCTGGCGGAACGGTCCAAGAATGAAGAGACAAAAAGTATGTGGACGACGGGAAAGCGTAATAATAGCGGAATTCCATGAAGAGACGAAAGAAATTAAAACGCAATTTAACGGGTACACCGGTCGTTCATTTCTGCGGTGGAACAAAGGGAAGACAAGGAATGATAATGCTACGTGGAAAAATAATTATACGAGTGAGTCATGCCAGTGGCTTCAACCCGGACAAATCGCCGATGAGACTGCCCGACATTTGAATATATTCTAATGAAACGATTCTCCGCTTTTCCCCCCTTCCCTCCTCTCATCCTTGGAAAAATTAACGGGCACAGAGTTAAGGGACGGAGTGCGGGCTGGGGGGCACGTGAAGAGAGCGGGGAATAGTAATTGCTGGATCGCCGATGAAAAGTCTCTGACGAGGGAAATTTCATGCCGCACGTCCTGCACGCCGGTCGTAACGTAATATGGATTGATAATGCACCGTTTAAACTCGTCAAACCTCGAGCCGTGAATCGCGTCGATCCAAGCAGCGACTTCGCCGACTGACAAGCCGCAAATGATCCCCTCCTCCTCCTCCTCCCCCGCACCTCCGGCGATGCTTTTATCCGGCCCCGAAAAATCCGAGATTGTTATTCTCTTTAACCACCAATGGAAATTTCCACGTCTATGCGCGTACGTGTACGTGTACGTGTATGCCTGTGTGTGTGTGTGTGCCTGCCTGACGTACAATAGCGGATTTTTCGCGTCGTTCATCGGTAAACAGCGGTGCGTCTATGAATAAATGCAGGCCAAGGGGCGAGGGAGGAGGAGACTGAGGGGAGGGTGGGCGTGGTGCGTTGACGTCGTCGACGCGTGTGTTTGAAACGTTAACGTGGTCTCTCCCCGGCGATTGTCCGGCCCGATATATATACATGTATACATATATATATATTCGCGCGACTCCCGTATGTATACGTTTGCCCGGCAAATCCACTGTCAATTATCGCATGGCCGACGTCAAAACTTACGCTGGCCGCTTTTTACGTTCATCCGGCCCTTTTCATCGCGACCGCGATCTCGTTTGCCGCTGTGTTACTTTCTGCTTGCGTGGAATCAAAGGGAACACGTGCCGGGCAGAGTGGAAACGGGAGAAAGCGAGACGGGGAGAGCGTGCAGGGAGGTCGGTGAAAGGAGACCGAGAGAGGGTGTGCGCAGGGAAAAGTACGTGAAAGCCCGGGGAACGATTGAGATAGGCCCCTCGTCTCGAGAGAAAGTAAAAGGGCAAAAGCCCCAGGAATTAACGACGTTCGTTAAACTTCTTATTTTTTTACTTTAACGTTGGCTTCGTTTAAATGAATCCGCAGTGTTTTCTCGTAGCCAACGGGTGAGTGCGACTGTTGGCGCGTTACATGTATTTTAGTGAATCGTTACTGAGAAGGACCTTAACGTCGGCAAATTCCTTTTCATACGTTTTCATTCTGAAACCCGGTGTTTTAACGATTCTTGAGCGATCACGGAAACCCGAAAATTCTTCGTTAGGTTTACGAGCTAGCGGAGAAAAGATAACGAGCGGTTTAAAAACGACGGCTCAAGAATAAGAAGAATAAAAGATAGGGAAGAATGAGACCAAGCGGTTAAACACGCCAGGATAATTAAGCGGCCGAAAGACTAAGAACAATCACGAAGGACCTTAAGAAAACCTTCAAGAACCGTACGGTCTCTCGAGGTGGAAAATGCGAGAATACCGCCGGCTGACTAATCGATGCATGAATATCCCCCGCTGCGGCTGATATGCATGCACCGTGCGTGCATTCGTAAGATCGTGTTTATGCAGCAGCGGGAAACAATAACGGGGAAGTCCCGGGAAAGCAAAATGGCGTCTGGTGGAAATCTTGGCGGGACGAGCGATGCGTATAATCGAAGCCCGCCAACGAAAACCACGTTTACGCTGCGTCCGTGTGTAAAGCCGCTGCATAAAGACGTACGTATAATTACGTCGGTACTTTTCGGACGCGAACAAGTCGATTAGCATAGAGATTGAGTCGCGTCTGTTTATGCAAATGCCAGGGCTGCCTGTGCACCGTACAAGCCGGGGAGGGTTCTATTCGCCGCGGGGGTGGCGTGTATTAGCAAAGACGGTACCTTCCGGTGCTGATACTCGTGGCGGAAGGTACCGGTCCAAGTGATAGTCCTATTCCGATTCCAGCAACAGTAGGGGCCAAAGGGAGGACAGGGACAAAGGACCTCGAGGGCTGGAAAGTCGAGCGTGCTAATTCTCCTGAAACCATCCGGGGGAGTATCGCACGACGGTGCGAGGTTGCCTGGCAATTATTTTTATGGAAATACCTCAACCCCCCGCGGGATAGCACTTTTCTCTCTCTTTTTATCCAGGAGAAAAAGTGCCCGGGTGACTGTACTTGTCGGCTATCACGACTGACGTGTCGTCATTTATAAATCAAATGCTCGTAAACAGACGGGGATTATCGACCGGCTCATCGGAAACTTTCCTGTCACATTCGCCGAGGACCGTTTAAACGATATCTCCCGGAGTTTCGAAAAACTTTACGTCGTAAACACTTGCATCATCATTCACTTTACAATTACAGAGGCGCGATATAAGCTTCGTAAATTCACCGTAAACTCAATTCCGAAAATACGTTAAATGTTATTAGGGTAGTTATGTAGAGAGTCGGAAAGTTTGGTGTGTTTAAACCAGCCCGTATGTCGGTCTATTTTAATATAACTCGAACAGACACGTTGCCCTTGGAACATTAGCCACACGTCGCTCTCAATTTCCCTTGGATATGTAATGGGGATAATTCGGGCGACGGTTTCAAGCTGCCAGCGTGGACAAAATCGCCAGCGAATTTGGCTGACACAAGAACGTCGGCCGTTAGACTCCGCTTGATTAGCTTATCGGGATTATATAAATGGCCGATAATCAATTACTGAGTTTGCTGGCCTATTGGCATGTGCACGCGTGTCTGTCAGTGCGTGTGGTCCATTCGCGGACTTGTCGGATTGCGGCTTGTACAGAACGACAACGGCGCCATTAGCATTAGCATTAGCATCGACATTAGCATTAACGCCGACATCGGCTCCCTTGTATCTGCTATCTCCCTATGAACACCTACGCCAACGTAAAACCAGTCTGCCGCGTGTGTGCTTCTAATGGAACCCTCTGCAGGAACCCGGCAAAAGGTGGAGTACCGGCACAACCTGAAATATGGCCGGAGCCTTTGATAATTAGCACGATCTGTTTCCTCTGAGCACCGTAATATCGCATTACTCCACTTTCACGCGGTGTCGTAATACCTAGTGCCGTGTACGTCGAGCATAATAAGAATACGGGGTAAAGTCAACTGTAATTACAAATGAATAAGCATACAGGGAAAGTTCCTTCGCGTCTCATGATTTTCACGTGCGCAGAATGTAAGAGAATTAAAGCTTCGTAGAGATATGAAAACAAAACCCGTTAAAAGTCGATATAATCCTTACGTAATTTGTCGATTAGTATTCTCTGTAGCACGTAAACCGACAAAATGGAGCCATCCGCGCGGGACAATGGAATATCCATATCTGGAAATGAATTATTCGCGAAAATGCGTTTGCGTATACGTAGAAACGCGTTATACTAACCCTTGCTAGCCGTTTCAATTAATACACACTACACACTGCGCATTATATCGTGGCTACAAGGTAATCTATTTACTTGTGTATTTGCCTATTTTACCGCACGTTCACCTATACACACATTAACCAACACATCTGTTTATCCGGTTCTCCATCTATTTATCTACCTTGTGTATCCATCTATTCGTAGGTTGTCTATCTGTTCATACACATCACGTGTAATCCGCAGCATCAGCAGACTCGCTGTACTGGCTGTTGCTGGCGAAACGGTTTCCATCGGCGACGGTTTCGCGCGATAAACGACGCTCCGGATCGGTTAAATCACTACGTACGGAAATATCGTGCCAACGAATCGCATCCATCGTCGCGCACCGCCGGTCATTGTAACTCACGGCTCGCGAGTCTCCGCGTAATCTTCGTGAATCGCGTTTCCGCGATGCTCCATCAACCTGACGTTCGCGCCACACGCCGGCCCTTTTGACGTGGAATCCCGGGAAATCGTAGCTCGGCCCAAGAGGGGCCCATTGCAGTTTGGGGGGGATGACGCGTCGACGCTGACGGGTTAATCCCCAAGGAATCATCGTACGCCGAGACTCGACGATCGTTCGTCCCGACGAATTCACTGAACGTGTGAACATTTTCGCCCGCGATCGCAGGAACATGTACGGTTCGGTACTTGGGATCTTCGATGCTCCATTCTGACAGAACAGCCTAAAGACATAGTATTTATATGTACATGTACGTGCTGGTAATTTGCGGAAAAACGAAATCGAGCGAGAAGCACGGTAATTGGAGAGCTGAGCTAGAGGTTCGGCTCGATTCTCAGCAACGAGGTGGAGGAGGGGGAGGGTGGGGGGAGTTGGGTGGTACGACGTGTTGTTGACTAGAGGGCTCTTGAACGTCAGCTACGGCGGTCGTCGTGAAGTTGCACCTGCGAGGCCCGTGTTAGTGTCGATCCACACTCAGCCATGTGCGGCACATGCAGCACATGCAGCTGAGTGGCCGTCCTACGGCTTTGTACGACGACAGCCCCGTTGACAGCCATATTGTACCTGCGTCTCGTATTGTTTTGCAATATCTCGCGCTCTAATTGGCCCGAGAATTGCCATTTTTTCGAATTACAACTTGCCGGGGCCGCGTCTATTCAGAAACGAGTGGCAGATGGGCTTTCGACGGGCAAGACCGGCCCTTTAACACCGCTTTTACGTAACGACTGTAGCCAACTAGTTAACCGTTCCGTCAAACGTGCAAATAAACCTCAACGTCTCGTCCACCTTCGTTTCCCGCACAAAGGGACGTGATTGTCCTTTCACCGGGAAAGATGGAAGAAAATGCCACTTAAATACATTAGTTCGCCCATGAAATAGACAACAAATGAAAACGTTGCGTTGCCATACACATTAGAAGGACGGTTTACCAAATTGACGGCAATCAGAGAATCAGACCATCGAAGCTAAGTTTTTGGCTAATTAGAACAAACGGCTATACGAACATTTTACATGTTCACACGTTACGCAAAGTACGATGCAAAGTAGAAATGTTGCAAATTTTAACAGGAATTTCAATCACTTTTATTCACGCCGACGACAATTTCCTTTCCTTTCGTTGAAAAATCAATATTTTCTTGCTGGAATTAATAAACTTTTTCATTTCTCTTAACACTGAGATTACCTGAAATTGCGTAAACCCGTGCGCTTCGTCCTCGGGTTTTGGGACGTTGTTTTTAACAGCTACAGCTCGGTATACCTGTCGTGCAGTGATAAGAAAAAGTTCAAAGCTTGGCAGAAGTAGCCCGGGCAATCGGCTGGCCGAGACGCGAAACCGACGAGGCAGAACGGACGGGAATGGACGATAAATTTCACCGTAGTGTCGTCCGACGCGGCATGCCGGAGTTGTAAAACGGTGATTTATTTACAATACCATGGAGTTAATTGATTTACTATCGCACCGAGACTCGTGAAGTGGCGATGGAGGGGGAAGGGGGGGGGCAATGGCGTTTCACGGGCGTGCCCCTTGCGCCGCGTTTCCCTTTGAAAACCAACACCCACCGGCTCGTTTCCTATCCACCCTTTGCCTTCTACCCTGCCGTCCGTCTGTCACTGGCGAATCCACCCTTCGCCCCCTTCTCCGGGCCCCCGTTCATCGATCGTCGCAGCAAAGACCTGTTTTGTCGATAGAACGAAATTCCCTTGGAAAGTTCTTCGGACTTTACGGAATTCCGGCTGACTTGGTCCTCGGTATCGGAAGTCGTCGGAAAACAACGTTTCTAACGGCGAGTATCGCGCGTCCATGGCCCCACGAAGCGATCGATCTGACCTACTTTTAACGTCTTTTTATTGCAATTAGCGGTACACTATTAAGCCACGCCGCGGTGACCGTGCGAGTGGAGGGCGACCTACGTAAAGCGCGTAAAGTTCTGCCGTCGCGGCAGACGAGCAGTTTATTCCAGGCAGAGCCTGCAAAGCTAACCGTTCGAGCGAGCACTCGATTTTCCGAGGAATAGACGGAACACGCGGCGGCGAGGCTTTGTCGGAGTTCGAAAATTACGTTAACTCGGGAAATGGTACTCGACGGTTTTATTCAAAACCCGCCGAGTACACATGTTTCATTTTGTAGTCGCGGTAAACGTCAAAACGCTATTAATAAAATGCGTTACAACAGGGTATTAGAAAATGGAACGAGACATTCGTTAGTCTTTAAATGAAATTTTTACGAACCAATAAAAATTATCACCTGGTCGATTTATTTCTGACAACTTTGTTACTGCGTTGTAAGATCTTAAGATTTCTACAAACTAACAAAATGTATACGTACTCGATCGACATAATAGGACGATAAAATAGGACCTTTTTTCCGAATCCCCTGGTTGGCCCGTAAGAAAAAAGAGTTAAGGGTCGTCCTTCCTTATCGTTCGATTCGCTCAGGAATTTATGGCGACAGGAAGGGAAGCGGAAGAAGCCGCCAGTGGGAAATCCCAAACATGTGTTTAGAAGACGCTGTTCTTCCCAGGGGAACGGTGGAACCGTCGTACGTGTCGTTGGCCCGACACATTAGTCCTGGTTAAGGTTGCCGCGAATCCTGTCGCGGGACCACGGCGATTTACAGCCAGGATCAGTGTCCTTACTCCGTCTCGGGACGATTGTGTCGCTCGCGCCTCGTCCGCTCCTTAATCCTCGTATATCTCCACTACTTGCCTTCTCCTCCCTTCACGTCACGTCCCACAGCCCCCCCCCCCCCCATTCCTCCCTCTCTTCGCGATATCACTGCTTTAACGAGTTCACTGTCCCCGCGACTAAACGAAAAGGATTCGAGGTCCTGCGATCCTACGTATCCTCCGAGATTTTTAATCCTTCGCGCGACCGATAACAACGAAACGAAACTTGTGCCCTCAAATAACTTTGCGCTGTATTCTTTTGAGAATTGAAAAGTTCTTTCTTATGTATTGAAATGTTGAATTGTGAATAGCTCGAAGTAGAAGGCGATGGGAATTGCAAAGTCTTATGTATAATCCATAAAACTTTCGTTGATTTCTGCAGAGCTTGTGAGTATAGAACTTAAATTCATGCAAGTAAATCTTTGTACTTTGGGTAAGGTTCTTTCACCATTTCTAGATTTTCTCTGCGATATTCTTCAGGTTTGTACGACTTGATGGATGTCTAAAACTCGTAGGGAATAGAACGATCGACTTGTCCCGAGATCTCCGGATAATCAGAGTTGGTCGGTCCGATGGTCAGTGAAGAAAGCCAGTCATGTGCCGGCGTAAAAGTCCATCGGCAGAGAAAAGGTTCCTTTGGCCGAGGCCAGGCACGAGTTCGCCGAACGTACGGTGCTCGGCTAAAGTGGGAGATGTTGAACAAACAGACGTGTACAGGGAAAGAACGGCAAGAGCCGTTGGCTCTGGCGAAAAGGACGAAGGAAAACGAGGAACGTGTGGAACGGCACGGCAGGGGAGGGGGGAAGATCCACGATAACCCTTCTTACTCCGTTGCCCTGTTTCTCTCTGTTTCTCGCAGAGGGAACCACTACGTGGCGTGCCGAGGATTCCGGCGGCTCGAAAATCAAAGGTTCACCACAAAATGCCGAGCCCTGGTGAGTCAAGGCATGTGCTGCAGACCCACCAGCACCCTTCTGTCCTTTCCTTCGGCAAAATGAACGACCATTCCTAACCGTTTCCAACGTCCTTTTACCCACCCTAACCCTTCTGTATACGTGCAAGCTTGTGTAATACTCTTGACATTCGTGTCTGATGTCAAACTGCCTGCATACAGATTATTATAGCTATAAAACTTGAGCGACTATATAGTTAAATTTTTAGTCTTTAGTTCCATGTATTGGAAATCAATATGATTTATCGTAAATTTCAATGAGTCTAAACTGATATTTTGTACAGCTTCTTTTTGCTTCGAAACTTTACAAGTTTACCCAAAGATTCAACGTTTTCGCTTTTGTCTTCTTCCTTGCTCGGTGTATCTCCCGATAGATTTACTTTTCAAACACACTTGTATGTGACAGGTTTCAAATATTACCCCTGCCCTTCGTTTCTCCTCGGTAGACAGGAATTTACGAAGGGTTGCTAGTGGCCAAACAGAAACGTACATCGTGAGGACATTGCGATTGAAAATCTCGCTGGTATTTAGCGGCGAACCATTTGACAGGTGGAAAACATTCGAGACGTCTCTCTTTTCTCCTACAAAATCTATTGCCGACAATCTAGAAGGATTTCGCCAAACACCTTCAGGAAGATGTGCAAAGAAAAACGAAAAAACAAACTGCCGATAAAAATTGTCCAACCTTCATCTAACCTTATCCTTGAAAATTCCACGTATGGTCGTTTATAATTGTCAAATACCGTCCGATCTACTTTATACGATCGTTTAAGGCTACTTAGTGAATAAAGTGTAAACGCCTTGAATTGCGCACTTGGCAAACGGTACAAGGTTTTACGATATAGAGTCGAAAAAACGCTCCAAGATAAGGGGCAGGGAATTAATCAAGTTTACTAGCCTTCACGTGAATTTCGCCCGGGGTAATTTCCTTATCGGCGCGTGACATCGCTTTTGAAACTGTCCTCTTGTATTATTGTGAAGAAAGCACATTACGGTGGCTCGTAAGAAACGGTCGATGGATTTTAATAGCCGAGAAAAGGTTTTCCTCGATGGTCTAGTAGTGACGGTGAAATTCCTTGCGATCGCCTTGACCGATGAATATTAATCGTTCGGGGAAATTAATGATATCAATTCGCCGTGAAAACAGCTATTCGGGATATTTCCTCAGCGGCTTGCTGTGCTACACCTGTGCGAGCTGAATTGGCCCGGGCCGATCGCACATTCCTTTGAACGATGCGCGCGATTCGCGTGTATCAATTCCGGAAGTGCGGCCCGGAGTTCCTCTCCGCGCCAACTACCCGCTGGGAACTGTGCTTTATGGGCCGAAGGACCGTACCATCGGCACCTCCCGGGTACCAACCCTCGTCTGGCCCTGGCCGCATTTTCACACACAAACACATATATACACACACAGAGACACATGCACGCATACACGATGGACGTGCAACGACCAGGCCAGTCCGTATCGTAAATGAAATCACGTATTCGCCCAGCACGGATCGGAGTAAACGACTTCGTGCCCGGCCCAAGGCTGTACTGCGCATACGTCCCTGTAAACCCAGCCAAAGATCTCATCTAATACATCCTAATTCGACCGCTAAATCGTTACTACTGTTTCCGATTCAATGGTTTCACTCATTTAGCCAATATTTTCGTGTTGTATGAGTTTAATGAACGATTTTTTTGCGCAATTTTTACTCTATTCTAAGGGTGGTATGCAGGTGGTACGTGAGTAATTAATTTCGTCAATACTTTCATGCTGTGTGACTGAAATTCATCAATTTTCTATGAAATTTTCACTGTACTCTAAACCTGAGTAGCACAAAAATAAGTATTCTCTTTAAAACTAATTTCAAGTACTTGCGGAATAAGGTTGTCTTTTACAGTGAAAACTAGTGAAAGATAGGACCAATGGTTTCCTAAGCAATTCTTAGTGATGAAAAGAACGTTCGTGTTACTAATCGGTACAAAATTCTTATTAAATCGCCGACAACTAATTGCACAAAAAGTACATTCATGTACACGTTGAAAAGCACAAGGGCCAATGTGATTCGTAGTCTCAATGCAAATGGTTGTACGTGAGGAAGCCTAAGTTGTGGGAATGAAGCATCGTTATGGCAAATCGAGTTCGTACTCGCTACGCGAAAGCGGAAGAGGGCCGGAGGGAGGGGTGGAATATAACGGAGGCTAAAATCAATTGTAATCGAGACAGACGTATAAATCAAATCGTTTCGCGGAGGGCTTCCCGGCAGGAACAGTTGCAGTTCGCTTCCTCTCAAATGATTTGTCGACGGTACATGGGCGCGTGCTGCTTTCGCCAACGATGCTCTCCTTCACCTACGCTTACCGCCCGATGGCTTGCACTTAGTTCCCAAATCAGCCCCGGTAAATCCAAAGCCCGTGCGTGCCAAACTCACCGGAGCCTCCGAGGGAATCCATTTCGCCGTTGCTTCGTTCCTATTTCTTCCACGGCACTCTAATTATTACCAACTTGCGAAGAGAATGATAATCGCCCTTTTACGAGGTTCTCGAAGAACCTTAAGTCCCTGTCCACGTGCAATCGATCTAACACTACGTTTAAAACGAAAGTAAATTAAAGAAAATTAATGTTCCTTGAAACTACTTTGATCAATGAATTTCTATATTTGTAAGTATTGTTTTTTTTTTTCATTCGCGTCAATAAGTATCTGTGTTACGTAATAATGGTATGACAATGTATGCCACGAGTGCATAGTGCGTAATGGATGTCTCGATTGAGTAAGTTCCAACTGGCGAGCACTTAGGACAATCCATAATAATCTCGCGTCGTTTCGTGCCATCCTTAATACCGGCTTTAATGTCCCTTGGTTCTTTACATAAGAGCCCAGATGTGCCGGTGGAAGTACGTGTGCATATATGTAGCACGTACCTGGCCGGATTACGTGCAGCTTCGAAACTTCGTAATGCGGTTTTCATCGAGAAAGTTAAGCAACGCGTTGGAAGGAAGGGGTTCGAGGAGTGGAGAGGGGAATGATAAGCGGGGTAAGGCGAAAACCACGGGACGTTGGTGGCAAAGGGGGGGGGGGAGGGTAAAGGATGTGCAGAGGAGGAGATTCAGTGAGGGTGAAGGCGAAGGGAGAAATAAAAACGGCCGAGAAGAGCGCAGGATTAGGCGGTACAGTGATAGTGAAAAATGGCGGCAAAGTCCCGTGAAACTGTAGTTAAGGACGGCTGGAAATTATTCCGACTTGAATAATAAGTTCTCCTACGAGGTGAATAGATTTTCGCCTGCCGGCCAGGTACATTTGCGTAATTGAAACACGAGGAGGAACGCCGATGAAATATCCGATGCGCAATGTGAAAATCCCGAGGAACGGACAAAGGGGAAAGTTGACGTTCGAGGAAGAAAAAGGATGAGGAAGGGGGGGGGGAGGGGCAGGATTTATAAGTGCGGGCGAAAGTGGGAATTGAGAGTAATAGAAAGGGGAGAGAGAGATGTGTGTGAAACGTAGGTCAGGGTGTTGTTCCGTCAGTTCTCGGACCCAGGTGTCTCGTTTTCAGTCGAAATTTCCTTTGCCTCGAATGAATAAATTCGCCCATCGTTCTCTACCTTTCTTTCACTTCGTCCGCCTTCCACCCCCGTACCCCTCTACCTTCCCCCTTGTCTCTCTCTCTCGCTCTCTCCGTCTCGCTAGGAGGATGAAACAGTCCTGTCCAATAAATCGCAGAAATTACTTTACCGAGCCGACGCGCGGGTACTCGAGCTCGATGGAAACCTGCAATTTTTTTCCCTCACCGCTGAAACCTTACCTCAGATCAAGCCACTCGAATTGTCTCGGCCCTCTCGGGCCCTGATAAAAAGATATAACGACGTTGGAGAACGTTAATAAATTACCAAAACCCTCGACGCAGCCGCGTCAGGGAATTCGTCCTTTAAACGACCTCACCTCTGATTTTCCTTTGTAACCGTAAGATTTTAGCAATCCTATAATATAATCCGGCGAGTCCTTTTCCTTAATTCGCCCTATGACAACGATAACGAAAGAACTGCCATGGATACATTCGAAAATTGACGAACGATCTGTGAGGTGTTTGCAATATTGGTTACTAATTAAATGCACGTTTTCGTCGCTGTGTCTCTCCCAAAGGAATATTCCTGATACACACGTTTTTGCTTTGGGTACGTGCAGCTGACTCGGCTGCAAAGTGAATTTCCCAAAACAGCCGGAATTCTCGATGCTTTTGTCCGCGCTCATTTTTTTCCCTCCCCCCACGCTCCTCCTCGTCCCCTTTCTTCGGTGCTTTTTCCATTCGAGGACTGCGGCCAGACCGAGCGTTCTCTTTCTTCCCCGCATAATGCTCGCGGCTCGTAAAACTGGCCCGGCTTATGAGCGTAAGCGGAGCTAATCCAACGAGCTAGTCGTAATTTAATGACGTTTAATATGCAGCCAGCGAACGGTCGGCCGGTGCACCGTTATCCCGACCTTTGCGGAAGCCCGCAAACGGGCTGACACCCCGGCCCACTCCTCCCCTCTCCTTTGTCGTCCCCCCCCCCTCCCTCTCCCGCCCCGTTTGCCCGTCTACCTTGATATTATGTGCCGCGCGGAACGGGTGCTCATCGATCCCCCACCCGTAATTACAGGGCAAACTTTTGCAATTTCACGGGAAAAATCGCATGTTTGCGCCGAGAGCACCGGACGTCAGACCTCAGACAGGATAATACGAAGGACGTGAATCTCAGGGACCTGCGCCCGTCCAAACTCCACAACTCCTTCCTGTCGCGGAGAAAATTCGGTCAGAAACATAATACCTCTGGGCGAGGTAAGAAGAAATTTGTCAAAATTTTAACGCTCTCATTTAATTGGTTAAAGTTAATCGTCATAAAGCTATTGAAATTAGCTTTTTTAACAGATTTCCTTAATCTTGGTGGTCTCAGTTTGGTTGATTTTAATTGTTGATGTAAGTAGAAAATCGTTATTCGGGAATGGATGAATTTCAAGGGCATTGAAAACGTAATACTCAGGTTTGGAGTAACTCTATATCATTTCGTACGATTATTCTACTTTGTTTTGAGTGGTGCTGCTGGTTGAACGATTTAAAGAGGTCACTTGTACAATATGATCACCCACGGACACGGTTTTTGACTTACTTAAAGTGCACGGATCACGCACAGAGCGGTGAAACTTGCACGCGATTCTCTTCAAAGTTTTACATCGCGTTTGCCTGCTAAACGACCGCATCGCGCCAGTGCAAGGTGTTAACTTTGAAATTCGTCTGGCATGGATATCAACGTCATTTAACCATAACTAAATTACGTGATGATGAATTTTAAAAACGTTCGCCGCGTTTAACGTCAATTATCGCGGATTCCCTGTCAAATGTAGCATTCACTGTTGCCTGATTTATTGCTGACTCATATCCCTTAGCCGGCGAGTAGTAGCGGTAATTAATAAATCAGACTAATCGCGCAAACGTTAATCTGTCACAGAGTAAGAAACACTATCAACATTTTAACTCTGCACAAAATTCAGCTTTATTACTGACATAATAACTTGAATTATTTGTCACTCGATTTTTCCGTGATCTGAAATCCTTGTAAAATACTCTTACCTTATGTATGGTACATTAATCTTCTCGGCTGGCCAGTTATATAAAAAGCGGTGATTTCTGCCCTTTTATCGTCGAATTGCTCAGTGCATAATGAAACGGTCGAAACGGGCGTTCTCGTGCAGAATGGGGAAACACCTCGATAACCCCATTTGCGTCCTGCGATATTACGTTGGGAAAAAGTTACACCGTAGCTACTAAAAGTGAAGACTTCGTTACCACGGTAAAAGTGCAAAATAGATAACAAACTGTTAATGTGACATAAAATGTTATACCGGTGTAAGCTGAACTTTCCTTCGTCACAGTCCGTTATTCGTTACGATTTCAAATAAAAAGGAATTCGATTACGTACAACAAAGTGTGTACATTTCGGTACAGTGTATTGTTTGTGTATATTAATTTGTCGTATCAAACGACGACTGAATAACTTCCATTGGTTTCGACCAATCTGTTTGTGTTATCACGGGTGATAACGCGTTCTATAAATATCCGTGCGTCGTCTTGAGGGAGAAAGGACGTATAAATAAAAGATCCGTCCTCCTTGTGCATTATTCTTAAATATTCATTCAGCGACTTGCTCGTTAATCGATTCTCAAGAATCGAGGAGAGCTTTGCCAACCGATTAATTGCACTGGCGTCACTGCGAAAACGTTTTCAAAGGATTACAATGGCTTGTACCTGTGCGCAGACCGAACTGCGGCAAGTCAGCTAAAAGTTTCATCGACAATCTAACGTCCATCGTTATTTATATATATCGTCATCGGTAAGCTGATTGCCAGAGACGGTGCTGTTAGTGTACCTTGCGCACATTTAAGAGAGCATACACACAGAAAATGAGTGAGGGAAAGAGTGTGTGTGTGAGAGAGAGAGAGAAAGAGAAAGAGCCAATAGAGGAGAAGATGTTGGCAAATAAACGCGACACGTATGATACAAGAGGGTTATGTAGTATATAAGTCACATATCTAAACATCGATCAACTAAAGCTAGAGCGTATACACGAGTCCTTGGCAAACAGAGCGAGCGTTAGAGAGACACAGATAATGGTTTAGCCAATCTGCCATTAGTATTCTTCGGCAGATCACCAGTGTGATTGCAAAAAATCTAAGAGACGGTCGTGTATGTATAACACACATATATACAATTGTCCCGGGTATATATGTGTTTATACATGAATTATGGGCGGTACACAGACAAGAGTAATGCATGGATTAGAATACATATATATAACATGAGCTCATTGCCGCTAGGGTCAGTTACTGTTAAAGGTGGGGTGAGTGGTGTTAGCATGGTCGAGCGACGTTCTAGGCATTGAGAAAACGAGGAAAGTGTTGCGTGTGGTAGTGTAAAAGACAGTTAAGAGAGGAGACAGAAAGAGAGAGAGAGAGAGAGAGATAAGTAGAGAAAGAGAGAGAGAGAGAGAGAGAAGCTAAGTCTGTACTCGCGAAGTTCAAAGTAAAGGGTACGGAGAAGGATTTTTAAGAGAAAAAAATCTACTTTGGACTAATCCTAATTTTGCAAACCAAACAAACGAACCAACCTCCTCGGTAAGGCCTAGCCGAAAATGTTCGCGGGAACCCTGTAACAAAAACATATATAAACCATAAGAAATCATAGGAGAACGAAAAGAAATCGCTACGTAACTTTAATGGCTGACAGAGTTCGTTAGTGAGAGAGAATAGAGCGTGACAGATCGTTAGGAATGACTATGACGGAGAAATTGTCGAGAGAGAATTTAACATCGGGGGGAGTCGAACGTG
Source organism: Hedychridium roseum (assembly GCA_963989215.1). NCBI lineage: Eukaryota > Metazoa > Arthropoda > Insecta > Hymenoptera > Chrysididae > Hedychridium > Hedychridium roseum. Next base: position 5,628,190 of record OZ022310.1, on the reverse strand, counting down.
TCGGTGCCCACCTTTACAATTTTACAAGAAAAAATATTCATCGGCCCGAAAGTGAGTACTATGTGTGTGTATATGTGTGTGTGTACTATTAAAAAAACGAAACTCGTTATAGCTCGCTATAGGTGACTATATTTTGAACCTAAACTGCTGACATGAACAAAAGGAACTTATAAAATATAAGAAGGTAGGTTGTTAATAACTGTATATACGTATTACCACACGTATTCATGGATTGTAATAGAAAATTTCAAGATTTCAAGATAGAAACTGAAGGAAAACAAGGGAAAAAATAGGAGAATAGCATAAGACTCTTGCATCGTCGTAATTTCTTAGTCAGGATTTTACTGATGAATTAATGAAAACCGTAGCAAAGTTCGTTCGCTATTCTGGCATATTGTCTGAGATTCCCAGGCTAAGGGAGAGTGGGGTTTAACGATAAATGAAGAACGTGAAATAGATGAAATCTGCGTATACCCGTTTGACAGAGCTCAGTGCGAGTCCCGCGGACGTATCTGTCCGTCGAATATTTAACGACGGGCAATTGTAGCAAAACAAGGGCCCCCGGGGCTACGTGCTCGATGAGTGGGAAATAAAGTTTGGCTTCCGCAAAACCGAGGATCGCGGAGGATTAGCCCCTATCGAGAACTGGCCACCGCTGGTTGGCCGTTCGGTCAAACGCACCAACGATGCCGAATCCGCAATTCGAGGTACACCTAATTCACTGTCTCCAACAAGGCATGAATACCCCCCCCCCCCTACCCTGCCCTGCCCTCACCCCGTGGAATATTTACAGCGCAACGTCCGAGGGAAAACAATGTCCACGCTGGGAGAAATAATGGTTTCTCAAATAAAGGGTAGACGTTTCACGCTGTGGGTATTCGAATGAGTAGCACCTCGTTATCTTAAGCACTGTTCTACGGGAATGTCGAAATTCCGAATGAAAGCAAAACGGGAAGATCGTGTAGTCTGTAATTTCAGTGGTGGGAACAGTCCGGGTAATATTATCTTTCAATTAAATCTTCGTCAGGCGTTTATTGTCTGCGTATGTACGAACTTTGTGCGCGTCAAGTATCTCGTGTGTAAAATTAGCAATCACAAGTTCGACCATGAGGAACATTCTTATCGGCACTCGAAGGAGAAACAAAGACGGAAAAAAGGGTAATAAGGTGCCCTCCAATTTCACGATTTCAGCAAAAACTTTCAGCAAAAGATTACGAAATAATATTGTACAAATAAATAATAAAAACAGAAATACACACGAGAATAGAATGATACGTAGAATAAACGTATTAAAGTTGGGCCAAAAACTTGACACAGTCAGTTAATTGTAGATGCAAACGAAATCTCTATGCAGTTGCATTGGCTCGTGCTTAGCTCGATGTTAAAACTGGGTTGCGGTAAGACCTCTGACGAGTAGTCGCGATATGGGATACTGATAATACAGCTTCATAGTCCGCTACTGTATTACAGGGTATTCATTACGTTTGCCGGGGTGTACGTAGAAGATTAAGTTCCTCCATCCGTTTGGTCGAGTGGCTTTGTTTCGCCCGACATTACAGTACTTCATTGGGAGGGACAGAGAGACGGGTAGTGAACGAAATGCAGAGAGAAGAGAAAGAGAGAGAGGGGTGAAAGGAAGAGAAGGGGAATCTAACTATCGTTTCCATATCGCGAACCACGGTTTCCTGCGTTTCTGAAATCGATAGATAATTTCCTGTTGCAGGAGATGCGCTCGCAACCCCCTTCTACCCCCCCCCCACCCCAGGCTATTCGCCTGTTTGACGTGCATCGTTTATACTTCCCCGCTATAATTTACGTAATAAAGTAAAAGATCTCCGGCAGAAGGTGCTCGTCCCGAATAGCAAGTGCATTCACGCACGAACGTACGTTTGCAAATGCACTTGCGATATCGATAACTCGTTAATACTGACGATCGAATGAGAACTTACCTGCTCTGACGTTTGATCGTAATCGCACGAGCCGATACACCCTCTGGATAAAATTGCAGTAATCGGATTATCACTGACAAGTGAGGATAATCGTTTTATATAGTCTGGTAAAGTAAGTGTACAGACGGAAAGAAGGTCAGGAAAAATAAACCTGCACGACTGACCGAGTTTTCTTTTACAAACAAGTTAAGGAAAAAATAGTACACCCTATTCCTGTTTTTATTCCTGTCTGAGCGCCGAATTAGAAACAATAACTGTCGGTAAAATTGGATTGACGAAGAACTCATGTTGTTGTGAATAAAACATGAATATTTCAATTTAAGAAGGAAATAGCATGCTACTTTTGCACTATAATTTGATCATACTGTACCAAGTGAATCTTTTTGGAGAATTAACTTTACTCATTTTTCATTCCAGACTAATTTTCTTGTCGTTCGATGGAAATAAAACCGCAACTTCCAACTAAAACAAGCTCCTCCTAATCAAAATATTTATTTTTAGGACAACGAAATGAATTGCCGGAAGGATTTATTATAAATTGAACTCGAATTTCGAAGTAGATCATTGCATTAAATTATTATTAGTTCCCGACTGTTCTTGCATTATTAGATCCTTCATTTCCTGTTTTAAAATTAAACGTGAGTTGCAGTTCAATTTGTTCCATAAATGCATATACAAAACGGACATGCAAACGTACCCAATATTATTTGTACAAATAAACGTTTCAATTGTTTTGAAATAAAAAATAATCTGGATGATCTGATAATTTATTAGAAGGATGATTATAATTCTTGTTCGTGGGAAAAAAAATTATAAGCTTGTGTACAAGAAAATCAATGAAATCACACACATGTGCATGGCCCAATAAATTCAATTGTGCATGTATGTAACGTAACAAGTTTTTATTGCACATAGCATATTTTCTCACTGACAGATCATTGTATGCGTAGTATAATAATTTAAATGGTGCATAAACTGACAAAGTAATGTCATGCCGAGATGTGATAAAAAATGATTATTCACCATAATTGCCCCGTAATTGGGTGGAAAAATTGTCCGTAACTCCTGTCAGCGGGACAGGTTTAAAAAGTGCCCAAATTTCCCGACAACCGCGCCAAGCAAATTCGCGCGTTAACATTCCGACGACCCGAACAACGTTCCACCGTGTACCTTTCCCTCGGGAAAATAATTCCGTAACAGCTGCGAAGGAGAAACGTCTCTGAGCCGTGCGAGCTTGATATTAGACGAAACTTATATTTCGCGGGGTAAAAGGGTCTCCCAAGAACGTATCACCACGCTGTAATCGTCACGCAAGGTCAAGAGCTGGACAGAGAAGGGAGGGTGTTGGAGAGGGGGGGGGAGTTGATCACGCGTGTGTCTAGAACGGAAAAACGTTGAGAACGCCAGGTTGATGGAGGTGGGGTACCAGGGGGGGGGGGGGATGAAATTGCCGCGGCATGTCGTGAGGGCTTGGGAATTGCGCCCCAAGCTAGTACGATCCTCCCCTCGGGGAGGGGAGGTGAAAGATTTGGAGGAAGAGGAAAAAGAGAGTGTGGCCCGGCGGCATCTGCGATACGGTCGACGGTGCAAACCTTGAGAATCCGTGGAAGGTGGTGGTAATGGGGCTGATGAGAGGAACCCGGCCGTTGAAGGAGCCGACGGACGTGCCTATCTACGTGTCCACCGACCTTCGTGAGCGCCATGTGCCGTGATTATCAGTGTATAAGGTTTTACCCCGTATGCGTGTTTGCGTGTGTGTGCCAGAGAGGTGCGATCGACGAAGGTCTCATAACACTTAGAGCCAGGTGGCACCCCACCCTCGCCTTATTGCCCCGGTTACTAGCCGACGAAGAACTCGATATACACGTATTACCGAAGGACGTGGAAAGGAGGGAAAAACTGGCAGATACTAACACTCAACAACCTACCCCCCTTTCTCCGTCTCCGTTGTCTCTCGACAAAAGATTCCCCCGCTACGTATTCTCCGACGCTCGATTTTACATGCTCGTGGAAATATTTTACGTCGTTTCGCGCGAAGTACACTCTGGGCAGAGGGAGTTTTAATTGAAACATCGGTTAACGATGTGAATCATGTCTGAACGAGGGAGACTGAATGATTGAAAATACGTAATGCGATATTTTGAGCACCGCGCCTAATGAATGTTTCATTGACCGGTTTAACGGTTAAAGGTATTTTCAATGGAAATTCTTTTAGCCGGATTCGCTTTCACGATAATAAAAGGCCATTCGATGTGACGTGCGTCAATTTAAGGGTACGCTGTTATGATTCTTGAAGAGTTTCATTGCAAACGGGAATACAGAGACACGGAGTAATTCTGAAGCCGCACTCTGGCATTGCATTTAAATGATGAATGAGTTTAGAAGGACGCTGTGCATGCGTTGCAGGCAATCGTGAACGAAAACGTGTGGATTCTACATGTCGCGGCATTTCGAAGAGAAGCGGAACAACGATTTTACGCTGGAATGACCGGAAAGAATGCGCAATAAGCAGTAGACTCGTTAATTACATGATACACTCGCCGACCTTGTTAACTCACTTCAATGTAACAACGTCCTCTCCCGAAATTTAAATATATCTATTTTTTCAACGGCATAATTGCGTTCAGCACAAAAAAAACCCACAAAATATGCCGAGCACAGGAAATAATACAAATATTCTACGTTAAAAATGATGTTACCTTCTGTCACCTACACCTTCTCAGCGAATTATCAACATAAATTTACCAACACAGAGGATACTGAAAAGAACAAAAAACCAGGGAACAAGTCCGAATTGGAATTGTCCTCGGTTCACTGTGCAGGAGTCGATAGAAACGAAGAGACAAAAATCGACAGGGACATTGGAGAATTACTCAGGAACGGGCATTCGTGAACATTGGCTGATCGCGCAACAAATCATGCAAAGTAGCTGGGAACAGTTAACGAAACTAATGCATCAAAAGCATAACTCGTTTTACAAACTGCTCAGAGAGAAGTACGTAAATAATGCCGTAACAGATGGCACACGAGTACGTAACACATGCGCGAAAAACAAGACTGCACGCGCGGGGAAAGGGTAAAATAAGTTGGCAATGGTAGGAGGAAGGTCACGTGTCGGCCGGATATGAATTAAATGAGGATGAAACATTTGGTACACGCTATCGCGAATAATAACTTATAATATTGCTCGGACATGTATTCATGTTTACAGAAGTATCGAGTGAATGGAGGAACACTGGAAACGGGAAACGGTTGTAATACGTTTCAATTAAAACGACCGTCCGGTAGCTTTCTGCTTGCCAAACACAGCTCTGATAATTCGTAAATGCGTGACATATAGTCTCGCCATGATCCCCCGTGAAATTGGCCGTTTTGTACACGTTTTTTCCATGTCCTGTCCAATTTCCTTTCGCGTATAATGCCACGAATTAAACCAGTAGCCAGGGTTATTAAATACGAAATTCAAAGGCTTCTTTGAGCGTAGACTGATAAGCGTATAAAATGGGAAACGGTTACATTTAATAGACATTAATTGGATTATTCAGGTCTACGTCCAACCGAGGACATTATTTCCTGTAGATCAAAATGTACGACTGTTTCTCCATGTTCGATACTTGAAAAGACTGATCGCGGGCCTAATTAAGAAGACCCTCGGACTTATTAATCGGCCGCGTTGTTACTCGGAGAGTTTTCTCCTTCTGTGAACAAGGCGATCGATCAGTATGTCGATACCACCTAGGCGGCCGTATTCTGCTCGGAAAGTTGCGATAATTTAAACCTTTTACCTCCGGCCGATATGCCGTTCAACTTTGACTAATGGTGTTTTGGAGCACACTCCTCACTTATTACTTTCGGCTTCCCCGGCGATACAGAGGGTGTGTCACCTGCCTACACAGCCGTGTAATCTCGACCATTACTTTTCGTCGAATAAATAAACGTACATAATCATTTATTCCAAACGGCGTACGGTCACTTACAACGACAACGGTAAAGCACTTTATTCAATCGTAAGCATTCCTTTATATCCGTCACGAAGAAATTCATTCGTCACATTGGAAACGAACTTTCTGTGTTGTATGTTTTTAATACGAAATATAGACAGAAAAATGTCTAACTTTATTAGAGACGATTGAATACTGAGTCTGAGATAATAGGCTTAAGATTTTATTTGATTTTCAAGAAATTTTTATAAGATTCTTGCCACAATGCATAATTTTCATGTCGTGTTTTTTACATAAAATTTGTAGAAACAAATTCTTTGTTTCGTTAAACCTAGCCTATGCTAAATTCAAATTACAAGATGCATTGTATTAAGCAAAACAATTAATCCAACGAATATTTTTTATATACCTCCTAACGGAGGAACAAAGGAAAAAATCATTAAAACGTAATTTGCGCGGAATGGCTGGCACGGAAAAACGTCCAAAACCGATGGCGAAGATGAGGAAACTCGTTGGCCAGGGTTCTTGGCGAATTAGTCGCGTTAAAATCTTTCCGAGCGACGTTTCAAACATTCCTGATTTTTCGACTTCCTTGCCCGTCCCCTGCGGAGATTCTCGCGGTCGTTAGGCGGAAACACCTGGTCCTGAGGACTTTAATCCGAGTCGTAGATCTCCGGGCATCATTTTATTTCGATTCGCGGTACTCCCAGCGCCGACGAGTGGCAAAGTTTTTCGATTTAGCTCGAGTACAGCGAAGTACACGCACGAGCAGTGCGCGGTACGTGTCGGCCAAGAGAGGGAAAGTAAGGGGGAGGGTACTGTAGGTGGAAAATCCGTGAATAGGAGTCGGAATGTTGCCGCGAGCACTTCATGACCATTGGGAATTTTTGCAAAGGACACAAAGACCGTCCTCCGACGTGGTTTTCTATCGATCCCGAAAAAACCTGCTCGGGGGGGTTTGGCAAACACCTGAAACTACCAGCAGCGATTTGGATTACTTCGTTCCCCGACTCTAATATCACGTGACTCGTGTCCTTTGACTTTGGCCACTGTCGGTTTAATGAAAATGTATTAAAGAAACGTGCGAAAGGGTGAATTTAATTTAATAGACCTGTTAAAGGCGAAAGGACACTCTTCGAACCATCTTTAAGCATTATACATTTTATATCCGCATACTTGTCCCCGGAAATTTCGTCCCCCGATGCAAGGTATTTTATTACAGAAAATTACGGACGAGTAAGGAAGGAAATCAGGTCCGTGGAGCAGGCCCGAAGCACCGGGAAATGGATTTCCCTGAAAGGGTTTCTTCCCTCGCGTAATACGTCGGACATTTACGGTTCGAGGACTTTAGGAAGGAGGACCTTCCTTCGGCCGGCATAAGCCCGGCAAAAACGCCATGCATTTGTCTCGCGCCGTCATTTTTCAGAGCGTCGACGACGGTATTAGCCGGATTTGCATTTTTAAATTAATAAGCAGCCGCCGCGCTGGGCTCTACCCTTTGAAGGGTCACACGCGAGGCTCATCGCAGGGAGCGTAATTTCCGTGACGCGAGCTTTTTCGCCGGAACAAGCGCAACTCCGAGCACCGCCGTGACTTATCGTCCAGTCCTCCCGGCGGCTTGATTTACGCGGCTTTTATGACCGCCATAACCACTTCAACCCCGCACCACCACCCCCCTCTCATAAACACACGATCGCTCGTACGCCTGGTTATCCCCGGCAATCGTCTCTCAACGTTCGCCGTTAACTCGAAAGATTTGACTCAACGAAATTCTCCCTCGTACATGCTTTTCCTTTTTGTACAACAGCTGACAAGAAACAGGAATTCATCGGATGATCTTACGTATTTTATACGCAAATTCGGAACTAATGAAAAAGTTTACCGTGATTCCAGCTGCCTTTTTTTACTTCTTTTTTGCTTTGAAAGGTCAGCCGTTTACCTCTGCATGAGCATTATTGATATCTGCGAAACGTGAATGATCATTAAACTTCCTAGAACATGATCTCTTCGCGCAAGATGTGTTCGTGTTTTAGGTAGAAAAATATTCTTTGAAGCTTTGCGCGGACCTACCGTGCGAGGAATTATGAAATATCTCGGTTATTCCGGTGACATAGGTACGGGGAAGATTCCTCGAACTCACATTCCATCGTCCTCTTCGGAGAGAGAGACATGTATTAGGCGGTTTTTCCCAACTGCCGGGTCACATGCTGGCCGTTTGTTTGCATCCCCTCGACGGGTCTTCATTTCGCCTGCATATTTTTCTGCAGTGGTCGCGGACGATCTTTTCTCAGCGCCCTCGACCTCGTTCCCGGGCTGTGTCGCAGCCCTCTACAAAGGCTGTTGACGTTTTCACGTAGCCCGCGACCCGCCCCCGCCCTTCCCGGAATAATTAAATCTCTCGGGGACGAGTGCAAAGCTTTTTCCCTCGGCCCAATGCATATTACACTGGCCTCCGGCCCCACTCGCGATATTTCAATAACGCGCCGACAAAAATCTTGAGACTCACCTTCGCCGTCCTTTGTTTCACAACTTGAATTCTTACGTCTTTGAGTTTTGTTTCAATGTAAAAATTCAGACGGAAAGAAAGGAACTGTCGGGGCTATACGTACAATTCCTTTTATTTCATCGTTTCAACAGAAAACAATAATACTGTGCGCGGTGTGTGTAGAATTATTCTCCCTGGAACGATGTTTACACGAGAATGTTGACATTAATGTTTGAAAATTTCGTCACGGTCCGTAGTTTTTTAACGATTACGTAATGTATAAATTGCATGACCACCAGCTGTCCGTTTTTGTCTGGGCTTTTCCTCTTAGGCGAGCTTCTCTTTTCATTTTATTTAATTCCGGGCATACGCGGGAGTCATGCAACTGGGAGGGGCGATTAATCTTAATTTTCGCCAGGCCATAATCTTTAATTAAATCGCCATTGATCCGGGGCTGCCAGGAACCGCCAATCACGTTGCCTGTACTGCTGACTATAAGAGCAGCCACGCAAAAAGGACAAAAGGTGCGCGGTTGAAAAGACGAAAGGCCAGCTCGTGGGTGTGTGTGGAAGGCGTTTTACAACGGCCCAGAAGGGAATCAATTTCTTCGGCGAGCGGCGACGCCAAGAAAATCTAATTATCAATTTATCTGTTTAAATAAGGGTCGCCGATAAAAGGCAGCTCCGAGGCCACTGTAAATCGTTTCGGCCTTAATCATCGGCCAAGAAATTCATCGTGCAACGATCGATGGCTTCGTAAACGCCCGCTAAATTCCCCTTGTTTTCAGCTTGCACCTTATTACCGTAGAAAATAGCCTTTAATATCTCATTAAAAATCTTCGTCATTACTATCGCAATATCACTTTACACTAACCAGCCGCGTATTATCAGCAATTACGTCACCTGCCTGAACTTTCGGAATTTTAAACGTATAACCCTCATCGTGCCTGATTATTAGAGAAAATCAACACTTCCGCCTAATTGAAAATCTTTCCCATTTATAGCGTATTATTACCAATTACGTCACTTGGCTAAATTTGGTAATTTGCTACGAACGATTCACTGACAAGTACAATTATCGGTGGAAAATTTTAGGGCCGTTATTTCCATTTCTTCCGTACATCTTTTCGAATAAATACATGAACCACGAGGAGTGACGATTTACTGTGAATTCGTGATTGTGGCACGATGATTGAAACCCCTCTGGGCAGTTCCCTTTGACGATGCGCACGGGGAAGAAACGGACAAGAGGAAGCGTGCAGTACAGCGAGTTCTGACTTCCCGCACGAAACTGACACCTAATCTAACATTCCCGTCCGGAAGCCACGGACGTCTTTACCACCGGATATCCCAGCAATGTACGCGGGGATCGTAATTAGGCCGGCTACGAAACGTGCCGAGACGTTGCGGCGAAAATCTCGTCCCTTCTGCCGGCGTGTTCTCCGCGCCGGGGCTAACTTGATTAATCAGTTACCCGAGCTGGACGGCAATAAAGCCAGGGAATATTCGAGAGTTCGTCTACGAGCAGTCACGTATTCGTCTCTGCGGATTTCCCCGGGCCGTACGTCTGCGCGAGGAAACGCCGTCTCTCGCGGGAATCTCCAACTCTACGCACGGGCGCGATGCATAATTGCTCCTAAAATCGCCCCCCCCCCCTCGTCCCTCGGGGAAACTCGACGAACAAGCAACTTTCCTGTCTAATGAAAAAAACCTGCCGCCTAAACGTTGCACCGAAAATTCATCAGGAACAACATTTTTCCGGAGGAAAGTCGAAACGTCGATGCCATTGGAATTGAAGGAAATTCGCAAAGGCGAGTTTTTCCACGAGTTTCACGTATTTTCCGCGCGTCCCGGGTTATTCCGGCTGTGCGCCTGTGAATCTCATTAAATCACCGGCGAATCATATTTCACGCATTACGCAGAACGAATGGCGACAGGCTGGAAGGTCCGTCGCGAACGGAGCGAAATAAAATATCGTCTTTGGAAACAAGGGAACCGTGAAGTACGGCCGTATCATGCACTCGGCGCGCGGGATCTCGATCTAAGCGTGATATATCGCCGTACGTTCGATCGCGCAGGTCGCCGAGAAAAACGGACGATCGTATCGACAACTCGGGGGCCAACGACGCGCAGAATCGGACACCTGTCCGAAGGTGCACAGTGATATCTATTGCCCTCGGCTAACACGATTATAGACCTAACATCGTCGGAAAAGATTCACCTTTGAATATTACTTTTGAAACTTACGGGGAGACTAAAAACATACATTATGCACTTTGGGTCATTTGGTGAACGAAGCTGGTTCAACGGGCGATTTGACGAATCGCTTAACGAAATCTCCTTGTTGGGAATTTCGATGGGCAATTTTATTATTATCCCGAAGCCCGATTTTCGTGACCGATCGACCGGTTTGACGAAGGTGGCCGACGGGTCGATGCGCGGAGGGAGAGGGGAACGGAGAATAACAGACTATTTAATACGACCTAAACGAGGTGTTGGCAGCGACTGACGTGCCGTTATTTAACGCTATTCGCCGGGCGAGTTCGCTTTCACGGCGTATAATTTGTATCGTTTCTAGGGCCTGCGGATCGACGGACCAACGGGCTGGGAGGGGAGAAGAGGGGAAGTGGAACGTCGACGGTGCACAATATACAATGCGAATGGCTTAATTACACGACCGCCGGGCACCCCCGGGCATCTGAAAATAGTTATAATTTCTCGTCGCTGAAACCACGACGAGCCGTCACGATGCCGACGTTACGATTCCCATCGAACGCCCCCGGGCTGAGAATTTTCATGCTCCGCTAATGAAGGAAACCCCCGTCAGCGTCAAAATCTTTGCCGTCGTTTACGCGTATGACCAAGAGAAAGGGAACAAATAAAAAAACAAACGAATACGTCAACATGTTTACGCGTATTAATTAGCTGAAAGCCGGCTACAGGATATCTTATTTCTGTATGTTTCTAGGCAATTCATTTGACTGTTCTTTATGGGAAAACGAAATACACTACATAATGGCTGAGAAATAAAAATTTTATATCCCGTTGAGCTCGAGAACCGTTAGCTTGTAACAGCTTTAAAATTATGAAAAAATTGCTGGAAAATCAAAATTTCATATTTCATGCAATTTGAGAAGCATTACCTCGCGGCTTCCTCAATTTTCTACCTAACGTGTTCTATTTCCGTGCATTGTTTGTAATTTGAAAATACGTCACGGACGACTAGTTGGAGGGTTGTTTGACGTCGGTTGCACCGGTGTGCAGGACGGATCGACGGCTCGGCTTTTTACGTAAACCCCACCGGGACGGGGTGGTTGAAGCACACGAGAACGCTCGTTGGAGGTGGACGTTTCTGCGCCTACAGCCGAGAACTGGAACGAAAGCACCATTCTCCTTGGCCGGCTCGACAAAGCTTTTCAAGCTGCCTCGCTCGCGTAACACGCGAACCTCTCGAATCCTTCCGATCGATATACGACCTCGCTTGCCTCATGCGTGACTCGGTACACCGCGCCGGAGGAAGGATCCTTCAGAAATCATCGGGCCAAACACCGGTGCAATGAAGGATTTAATTAGCAACACTCGAAAAGCCAGTGAGCTGTAACCAACAGATCGTCGTTGCCGATTTCGTTAACCGAAACCTACTTTCTCCGCATGATTTTCTGGAAATCTCCTCAACTTAATTAACCTAGGGTTCCAGATGAGGAACGGGAATTTTATCGAAACTAGAGCAACTTTTATCTTGTTTCTAAGAAACTTTTCGCGGAGGAAATTTATGTCATTCCTGCGGTTTCTTTGACTTTCGGTATTCTAGTTGTATTCTAGTTGCACGTAAGATTTCTATTGAATGAACATAGGGATCGCAGAACCCCCCACCCTCCTCCCCTCGGCCCTTAGTTTTCGGTGTAATGACGCGAGAGAGGAATGGTGGAAATTGAATTTTGCAAGTAGAGCAATATGAGTTTCATTCCCCGGGAAGAGGACATTACCTCTCCGCGTTGGCGTGTGTTTCGGGAGTATAAATTAAAATATATTAAAAGGGATATGTTGAGAATGGGGAAAGTTACGGAAACTGCTTGCGCCAACTTATTACCACACTGTTCCCATTTCGCGCCGAATATTTCTTGCCATCTGTAGGAACGGTATAAGCGGGAAACGTTATTGTGCGCGAAACCGACAGAGGGTTGAATCGAAGCAGCCAAGTCGAGAAGAGGAGTCGTATTACTCGACTACATTTATCCGCAAACGTAGGGACCGACGTGCAATTTCGTTTTCGCAAAAGTAAGAGGGAAGGAAAATCTCGCCCCGACTGTCACACAGTTCACGAGAAACACTGTTTGTCTCGCACAGAATCTATCCGTACTGCATGACTACGAGACCATTCTGCAATGACGTAAATTATAACGACTTTCGACATGGCTAAATATACGCGAGGGAACATTGAATTTCAACGAAATGGTCTTCCACACGTGTTTTACGTCACGTTTCTCGGTCGGTTTAGCTACAAACGCGAAGATTCCTCGATTCCCGACGTCAATTCGCTTCAGAACCAACCCCTGCGTGACGATTTACGTATACTCCCCCACTCCACCCCTTGGGCGTACGTCTTCCGGATGGAAATTCGGAAATCCTAACGATACTTTTGTCGTTCAACCGCACAGACGGCCCGTCGATTTCCGTCCGGGAAAAGTCCTCGTCTTTTGACGGTAAACACAGTCTGGTCCCATCAGGAAATCCTTCAGCCACTCAAGACTCGGGCCATCGAGTCTGTACAGTCGATCAAAAGGCAAACGGTATTCCGATGGAATAATCCGGGGGGAACCGGCGATTTCCGGAATGGCAAAACAACGCGGAAATCGCTGCAAACCGACCGAATGCAACGGCCACGGAGGCAAAAAAAGCTACGACGACGACGTCGACGACGATGGAAAGACGGGGAAGGTGGGAGGAGGGGCGGGGATATCGACATGCGAGGAACATTGCACGGCCGATCGAGAGAATGGAGGCAAGTGCTCTCATTCTGCCCTCGGTACGAGCGACTCTCACGTAACTGCACCTACGGACGAGACGTTGTTGTCATCATCGACGGGAAAGTAGTTCAACCGTGGACGTACGGCCGGGGAAAACTGTGAAAAGTCCAAAATATCGTCGGGCTATTACATGAAATCGTCACTGTACGACGGCGGAAGATACACCGACACGTGTCGGATGTAAAATTGAAAGAAAGAAATATTGTTTCCATCGACTTTCCTAGCTACGAGACACGCTCGAGTAGCACTCGCAAACGGCGAATATTATAACCGTTACCGTCGACAAAATCGACTTCCCATTCTCGTAAGCAACGAATTTCATCTCAACTATAAAGCTTTGATAAGCTTCACCGTCGACATCAATTTGAATTGCCACTAATATTCAAGTTTCGAGCAATAACCGTGACTTCAACTTTTCTGATACCAGGTATCTTAGTGCTTTTAATTATACTACGAGTTAATAAAATGAGTACATTGTAATTTTGTCACGTCATTCAATTCTTTCGTATACGTATAACGTGTTTGTTAACATTCTTTTTTCAGTGTATCCTTTTCAAGTGTCACTGCCATGACACGGCCATGATTGACGAGAAATAAACAAGAGACAAGCAGGGAACGGGTTAAGCGTAAACGAATCTCAAAGAGAGGGTACATAACATGAAATTTCTGTACGTGACATTTGGATCTGTCCAATGGCAATATTTATGAAACACGCCGGAGTGTCTGCTTTCTGTCGACATTGATAAAGTATCTATCAGTTTCTATCCTCGAAAACGGCGCGTAAGTCTCGTACAACGAGCCTGGAAAAAAATAATCGAGTCCACACCGTGGCAGGGAGGAAGGTGGGGAGGGGGGGTGGTAGTTCTAGAGGAAAAGCAGGTTATCGTATACGTCGCTGGAAATTGTGTGCAACGGGCCGTTGATAAGTCGGCGGAACGGAAACTGCTTTACACAAGGGCGAGGAATAAAAAAACCGAGCGAACAAGATTCTGTTTAACGAAGTTATGGATACAAGAGTAAACGATTTTCTTCGCACCTGTGTCGTTTCCAATGTGTTGCGGGATGTTCTGTATTTTTCTTTGGATTGGCAAGAACTTAGGAGAAACAAGATTAATTAACGTTCGAAGAACGTTAATAAAAAAACAATAGGGGCTAATTTCATGATCTTAAAGATCAACAGCATATATTCCTTTTTCTCGTGTAAATATATTTTTTAAATATATTTTTTCAATATATTTTTTTAATATATTTGTAATATATTTTTTATATTTTATATTTTTTAGCAATGTTAATTACACACTGTTAATTACGTACCCAAAATGTTTAAGCCAATAAAGCGGTTCGTAAAAAAGCATCCTACGAATAAGATGGTCGAAAGTATCAAGCGTTAATAAACGTCTGTGGATTATTTCCGAGTAAGCCGATAGTTTTACACAAGTCGACCGTTCGGGGAAAAAGTAGAGATTTCCAGTGGCCGTTGCAGTTTGGCTTACAATTAGAAAGCTGCATTTAAGTTGTAGCCCGTGGCACGTTTAAATATATATATACATATATACGCGTACTCGCGCTCTTCCAACATCGATTTCTATGCAGCGCTGCAGAGAAGCTTTCAATTTGCGTACGCGCCATTCGGGGGTAGCGATACGGAGGCAAAAAGCAGGCTTTTCGACAGAGAAATTCGATACATATCGGCAACTGCAAAGAGCCGTCACGTTATTTCTCTTGGCCCATCGGCACCTGCCGCCATTTCCACGGAGAATTTAAGTAGAAACGACGGGAAGATGAAAATTCGATGAAAAACGACGCCCGCCAGGCTCAGCGACTTTGTCAAACGAACTTTTCAAAACGTCAAATATTAAGAATACCGGTGACCAACGATCCCTCGTCCGAAGAACAGATGTTATCCATTCTGCGGAGAAGAGGGACTGTACTCGGAAAATACATTTTTCCCCGACAATTCATGCCCCTCCGCCACGTTTCGGGTACATCTCCGTAGCCGTGGATTTTGCAGCATCTGCATTCTCGTCGACGCGACGCCAAACAACCTTCCCTGTCAGTCGTTTTTTGCCGGATTCCGCGCTAACGTCTACCGCAATATTGACATCGCGGAAAAGCCGGCCCTCGAAGAATGGGATGACGGGAAGTTCGGTGAAATTTATTCTGCCGTATTTGTCCTACGGGCTTTAAATAAACGACGACTCGGCTAGGCCGAGGGTACCGAGGGGGAGGGGCGGAGGGGGTAGGAGGAGGGGGGGGAGGTAGGTAACGGACGACGGGGACGACGGTCGCCGTGTAAACTAACGACTCGCACTGTAGATGTTTCGAATATGTTCTCGCCAAGTGCACCGTGCAGACTGCAGGCCAACGGGGTGTGGAACTGCAGAAGTGCCGTGGTGTGTACCCACCGTTCACTAACTACCTGCGCACATACCCCCACCCCCCCTGGCCCCTTCATGCCCCTCTTTCCCTTGGCGAGAGTGCACGTGCAGCGCGAGGAATTTAATTAGACGGATCCTGAAGGCCGTTTCGCTACATTTACAACGATAGATCCCCGAACCAACCCCCCACACCCCCGAACGTCGTCGGCAAAGTTCAACTGTACGGCGCTCACCGCTGAAGAATCGTCATTACGCAGTAGTCCACTTATTATTAACAACGCGCCAACAGGAATTCATTTCACCGGACTAATTACTTTTGCGCGTACAACAAACTGCCGCTCATTAGCTAAGTGCCGCGAGGAAATCGACCTTTCGCGGGAAATAATGGGAACGGGCAAGTTTTTGCCAAGTGGGATTGTACCGCGCGTTGATTGCGTTTCAGTTGTGTGTGCGTGTGTGTGTGTGTGTGTGTGTCTGTATGGAATTTTCAATGTCACTGGCGTAGTCGATGTGTAGGCAGAATTAGATGCACTTGGGGCGTCAATGTTATTCCTACGACAGGTACCCAGTCGTAGGTGACCTATAAAGAAAGCTCAAATACGTGGAATAAGACCACGTGAGAAACGGGGCCTGAAAAGGGGAGTAATGGTGGGAAAGGGTAAGAGAAGGTCGATGACAGCGGCTTAGACTCAGGGGGGTCGGCAGGGGAAGGGCTTTTGCCGGGAGTCTGCGCCCTGCAATGCTGCACTTTTCGCAGCGAGACACTTGAAAAGCGCACCGAGCTTCTTGGCGTTTCTTTAATTCCGACGGAAATACTCAGAGACCTTCGCCGCGAGTTTAGAGCACGGAAAAGAGCTGACCGGCGCTCGGATTTCTGCATTTCCATGATGCAAAACCCAATGAATTTACACCCCCCGCCCGCCATCAGTCTTCAGCTAATCGACAAGAAACAAAGATACACTGCGTTCATTGGAAATTCTAAAATTTTCTGTCATCTCTCTTGAATTTTATTCCGCAGTTGTCTTAATCGAAGACACGCTCGTTTCAGTGGTATAAAAAGCAATTAAAATGTGTTATTTTTCAGCCTCGAAATACGATTTTCATTGCGTTTAACAAATGACCGTGTGCTCGAGTAATTTTATTCCCGTTTTCAGCAAACGTGTCTCAGCAGACTTTCCTCCAAGATATAGTTACACAGAAAATGATATGTACGTAATTTCCTGTTCTGATATTATTCTCGCCAGGTGCATTCGGTTGCGGCGCAGTTAAAAAATGACAAATGCACTTTGCGTCCTGCATTTTTCCCACGCGCAATCACTTGCGGGAAATCTTGAGTGGCTGATGCGTGCGTACTGCGGCTGATTACCGAATTGCAATGAGCTGCACCTCGATAGCCCTTGCAACGTTCGTTGCACCGTAGGTAAGTGCGCTTGGAGGATGCATCTCGAGCGATTCCATCAGCTCATCGACGGTGGTCCGATGGAATCGTAGCCAACGCTGCTCGATTGTTCCCAGTCGCTTCTCCCATCCTCTCCGTGTGCCTGAGTTCGTGGGAAACTGCGAAAGCAGCCCTTCCGGCGGGCTTACGAGTCAAGTGCATTCGTAAACGCATTGTGAGCAAGTGCCTGATAGATCCTTCGAACCACGCGAAACGACTTGCAACTCGTTCTCAAGTTATTCATCTATTCGTAAACCAACAAATCAATAATTGTATTCAATGTTATTTGACTAGGGATTCATGAATTCAAGGATAATCAGAATTAGAGTTTCAATGTTACTTCATTTGTTCCATGCTCTTACATTGTTTTAAAATGACTAATAGTCACGTGTATCTTCTTGAAATTGATTTATGTACGACAATTATCTTCCTCGGTGTTTAGAATTCTTATGATAAACATATTTATATTCGATAGATAAAAGAGGTTAGTGAATTATGAACGATCATTTTTATTCTACCATTTTTCGTATGTATTTGAAAAACATTTAAATGGGCCACAGAGAGTTGAAAATCGAGAAGGGAAGCTGCAGCAGCCCTGCGAAAGTGAATATTTAGGGGAAATGGATGAAAAGACGGGCGAGGGGGGTGGAGTCGACGGACTTTTTCGCTTGTCACGGGAAAATGGTTTCGCTCGGGAACTCGGTGCCGCGCAGGGGGTAGAAATTACGACACGTATTACCGAGTTCGACGGCCAAGGTGAAACTATAGGTATAGTTCCCGACGAGGCGTGAGCCTGTAACCCCCGGGGCGAGGGTGGTAGGTATGCACGACGTGTCGGCCCACTTCCAAACTCGTTTCCTTGGCCTCCGATGCCTGACGGCCGCGGAGACTAATTAGATCAAAAATTAAACTGGGCTTCATCGATTAAAATTGTTCGCAACTTGCCGCCTAGTGTAATAGAGTAGCCAAGGAACGCAAGAACGGCAAACTAGCGATAAGATTGCGTGCTGGTGGGGGGGGGGGGGGGAAGAGACAAATTATCCAACTTCCGTCCAAGTAATATGAAGCACTGTGCCGCTGTGTCGGGATTATCCCACAGACATAAATAAACGTATCCTTAAGTGGGCCTCGACTGTTCATCCGGGCGTCGTTCTCAGCTATAAAAAATTATTACGATCGGGGGTAAAGTTGTAGTTTTTCGTGTCCGGGTAAACGAGAGTTATAGACAGCTAGTAGGCGCGTTAGAACTCCGGATGGGAAAAACTCGTGAAACAAAGGAAACAGCGGTAGACGAGAAACGGGCAAATGGAAGAACCGGAAGTGGGAAAAGAGGGAACATGTAACAACTGGAAAGCAGTTGGAAAAGATGGTTGATTAATGGCAAAGCCCGTTTCGACGGCATGCGTTTGTCCACCCTTCGCCCGAAACGCCCGAAATTTTTCTGTAAATGCCTCTTTTATTCCCTTGGGGAACACTATTAACGATTGGATCTTCTCAATTAAAAGTTACCGAATAAACCGGCTAGTGATTCTCCTCCGACGCATAACGCGAGTTTGCTCTTCGTTACACTGCCTCCTCCCTTCTAAGTTGTAATTGCGTATAACTAAAACTTTCCGACTATTCAAACGCCACATTACGACTGCCGTAGCCGTTACTTTTCTGCCGACGACGGGGTATAAGTCCTCTGAAGAATGGCCGGCCATTTTTGTCGGTATTATCATTAGCCAGCCAAGTCAAAGGAATTTTAATTCAACGATTTTTGCCCAACTTTTTAACCGCTCGAACAGTTAACGAGGCACGTCAACGACTCCTTTAATACTTTTTATACGTAATTTATACAAGTCACGTGTTCCAGTTACACAGTATAGAGGAAACGAGGACTACTCAGACATTTTCCGAACTCTTCTTAGCCGACAAAAGGCTTAAGACTGAGAGGAGATTTTTCATAGGCAATTTATGAAACTAGAATGAGTACGGGGAATTCGACTGTATCGGATCACTGTCAATGAATTGTCCGTAAACAGCATTGAATCGTCCACGGTATCAACAGTCTTAGGGGGGTGGTTAAGCTCGAAAGCTAGGCCGATAGGTCGTTTCCGTACAAATGGATGGTTCTTGCCGTCGCGTAACGAGGACGGTCGGCTCCGTAGGAGGGATTGGAGCGTGTTAAAAGGAAAAAGGTAAATTGAAAGGCGATACGACGCCTCGGTGCCGGTAGCCCCCGGCGAAACTCGTGCCAAACAATTTGCAATGCTGAAACGAAAAGTTGACGATGAGCGGGGGTGAGGTGGGTTCGTAAAGGAACTCGGTGACGGGAGGGATGAGGGGAGGGGGGTGAGTCAACGACGTCGACGTACCTGCCACACGTACTGCCGTGCGAAAACGTCGGGGAGATAAAAGGAACGCGAGGACCAATATGATAATTGCGCCCGGGGCAATCGCGTGGCGGGCTACCCTTCACGCGATCGTAAAGAACTTTAAATTAAATTGAGCGATATCGGTAGGGAAAGAAAGAAAAGCGTGTCGGCGGGACTCTCGCTCCTGGGACTGACGTTCGATAGATTACGCAGAATACAATTTAGTTAATGGCGCCGCTCACCGCCGGCAACTCTGACATTTATTACGTTATTACATACCCCCCTCTTCCCTTCCACCCTGGACAAATGTGTGTACCGACATCGTTGAACAACGACACCGGAAGTTTCGCGCGAGCGATCGGCCTCGGCGGCGCAAGAAATGGAATCGAATCGCGTTGTTTAATAATTAAGCAGACATTTACCCGCTGGTATTTTCATTACAACGCCCTACGTGAACGTGAGTTTAATTTACTTACGTTCCCGGAGTCGCGCGACCCTGCTGGCCGACATTTTCGTCGTTTCGCTCTCAGACGTTTTTTAAGACCCTTCTCTTTTCGTCGACGCGATATAAAAATGGCTCGGTGCAATGTCGTCGACGGGGCAGGTAAAAAACGGACTTTCTCCGGGCGAGCGTCAAGTGTTACGGGGGATGTTGCAGTTGCATGGAAAAATACCACGTGCCGCCAGACCCCCGGCCGTGTAATAAAACGTTTGCCACTTTTCCTTGTAATTCTTCCGGACGCGAGCGGCATACCCGAGGAGCAGACGGGAGAGCGCAGTTATGATTCTGCATTGCAGACTTACGTACGACCGCAAAGTTATCGCGATAACCACCCTCTGCCCCTTTGTGGAAAAACTGTGCAAACGTCCGTGCTGGGGAAAGATGAAAGTACCGGGGACGATGAAAAGTAAGCATCGGGCCGAGCGAGGGCCCCGGGAAAATATCAACCCAAAGGGATGATAAACCGTGGAATTTTTGCCGTTTCGTCTGTGCGGGTAATCGGGGAACAAATCAGCCACGAATACACGGCGAAAAGGGAAAATAAATCCCGTCCAAACGGTCCAAGAGGAAAGTAGCGCTTACGTGGTGAAATCGCGCGAAATTTCTGACGTTTGTACGAAAATGACCAACGGGCAAATACTTTTCTGAAAGATTTAACCTGCAATTTTGTTTATTGCAGCTGCAACTGAAAGGAGATTTCTTTTCCACGGCTGGCGTGCTGCTCATCGCCGTAATTTCAAATCCCTGCTTACGCAAGGATAATTTAAATAACGTACTGTAAAGAGGTCTACAAAACCTCCGTGTAATATGATTACTTGTTCTGGATTAAATCTTTTCGTTCGTGCTAATCCGAGGGTCAGTTACGAATGAAATTAATATCGACACCACGTCGACATAGATATCTGCCTGTTAATAATGAGTTTACAAGAAATTGCACAATACACTTACGCAAATTAATCATAGTCCCCAACAAAAAAGTTATAACTCGAAAATTGTTCGCCAATGTGCCTTTCAATACTGAAAAGCATGAACTATTAACCAGATGAATTTATAATTATCCTTCTTTATTACCGAAAATAAATTCAATTCAAAACCGCAATAACCAATACGACCATTTAATGTATAATAAGAATAAACTTTTTATACTTTGTCTTCGTCATGCAAATGAATTATTGATTATTGATAGTAAATATGCTTTATACAAGTAGCCTGCCATTTACCGAAATGAATGTACATTTTATCATTTTCAAAATAATTCACGTTTACGCCGGGTCAGTAAATTTATTACCATTATCATTCTACAATATAAACACTGTACACCGAATATGGAAAACTGCTACTTACTCATTGTCAATATAAGCAAAAACATTATAAATCTGAACAACATGGGCCTGCACAATCTGGATCTGATTTTTATGAAGTTACAATTAATTTACTCGATTGAATAAAGCCTCGTACAAATTTACAAATGAATTCTCGGCAATTATTTCGTATCGATGTTTAACGAACGCCGGTACATTAAGTTACTGCTGATGGTCTTTTTTGTTTTTAAACATAGACATTCTTCGGGGATAGGATAAAGACGGGGCGAGATGAAAAGGGTCGATAAATTATTTGTGTTTACTTCGTTGCATGCACTTCTCATTAATGAAACAAACTCCGTGGAAAAATATTTATACGCGCCCGAGTCTACTGTTAATATTTATTCCGAGCTAAAATGCGGCTGCGTTTGGATGCGAGCACCAAAGTTTCGCGCGGTTAAAAAGAGACGGAAAGTGCCCCGGAGAGGAATTCATCCGGCTGGTTGCATGCCTCAAGGGGTTAGATAATTGGCCCTTAATGCGTTTTGAAATATTTACCGTATTCATTAAGCAAGCGGATTACTCACGCGCAGAAACGTAATTCATTGACTCGTATAAACGTTAATGTTTACGCGGTTTAAAGCAAGAAATTAAAGCACCGAGAAATTCTTTGAAACAGGGAAACGGTATAAATGTATAAGAAAATTCTTGTTTTACTGGTTGCAATGGGATCTACGGATTTGTCTTTAATTACGATCTTTCACCGTGTGTCTGTGAGTGTACCGTGCCGTACACAAAGTTCGTCATTGTCAAGATATCTATCTCATCCACTTTGGGAATCACTGACACGAATAATCGAAGTAGTTTCAGTTCTCGATACGGCATACTAAATTCATGGCGCATCGTGCCTGTATCGAATCGATGCAATTAACCCTGCTAACCGCAATGGGCTAATGCGCGTGTGTTCCAGTCGACATTCAACGTTATAACTGCAGTCTGAATGCACGGTATTGTACGAGCACAGAGAATACGAGTGCACAGCTCGGGCCAACTGCTAAATACATGCATTTTTGGCTTTTACAAAAACGTGCAAATCGCTCTTATTTATCTGCACGAAGGTATAAGTTTTTTCAGCACATTAATCATTTGATTAACTCTGCTTTTTCTGAGTAGTTATTTGTATACACAGAGATGAGATACAGCGAAAGCCGTGTTTCTTGGATTTTATTTTGCCTTACAAATATGTCGCCAAGTTCCAGCGTGGCTCCCGCCCACGATAGGATTATCAAATCGGAGTGGAATAATGGGTAAATACGAAAGGGACTTTCAGAGCGATTCGACACGCGAAGGACTAATAAACTAGTTTATCGTACAAACTGATCCTGTCTGTAGGAAATAACTTCTGTGTACCGTAAAGCCTCTGACGATACCGTCAAGTTTAGTCGGTTCAACGGTTCCATAAGACGAGCGCAGTGTGAAAATTCGCTCGCGATGTAAACCTAAGGGCCATCTTATTAGCCAATTCCAGGCCCAACCCCTCACTGTGCGACTTCGCGTTCCCAGTTTTCCTCCCTCTTTAAGCGAACGCATGTGTGCTCCGCCGTAGGGCTAAGTAAATCGCACCTGCCGCCATAAGCACCGATTTCGCCCTTTGCTCAAACCAGATACTCGCGAAAATGTCGTAGAAATTACGTTCGGCCCTAACTTCCTGCCAAATTCGATATAAAACAGTAGTTGCCAAATCCTACGAAAAAAAATGGGCCACAAAAGTACGTAATTTGCAACGACCATTATACGACGATAGCGATAATTTAATATCGTAGAATAGGAAAATTGTATTAAGTGTAACGTACGTTACTTCACAAAATGTCGTGGCATAAGATTTCCTATAAAAAAGTCGTTACTAAATTCTACAAAAAAAATGAGGCACAGAAGTGCGCAATTTACCGTGACTATTATATGATGATAATGATAACTTTAATATCGTGGAATAGGAAAATTGTATTAAGTGTACCGTGTGTAAGTTGCTGATGCGTAGCGACACATTTCCCGCGGTTATTCGTGGCTGAATAATCTCAAGAACGTCATTATTTCCATGGTAAATTTTGACGAGGTCATTAAGATCGAACTTTGAGGATTCTGAAGTTTCTGCGATACCTTCGCGCGGAAGCAAGCTGTGCGCGCAGTAACGAGGCGAATTAAGAGTCCCTCCTTTACCTCGTAGTAAG
This sequence comes from Hedychridium roseum, assembly GCA_963989215.1. Classification (NCBI taxonomy): domain Eukaryota; kingdom Metazoa; phylum Arthropoda; class Insecta; order Hymenoptera; family Chrysididae; genus Hedychridium; species Hedychridium roseum. The sequence continues at coordinate 5,604,585 of OZ022310.1, read as the reverse complement.
GAGGGTGATTTCTTTCTGTATCTTCATTCGTAGCACCGTAGTCTCGGTCATTCGTCATGGCGTTCATCAGCGGACACCATATGGCGCCGGCAAAAACGTGGGAATTCGAAAGGAGCATTCGAGAGTCATTGATCTCTCGAAATCCGTCCTGCCGGAACGGTTTTTCACCGTCTCCGGAAATCGGGGGAATCCTTGACGCCGGGGGTCGGGATTTATTAGGCCGGAGAGTCGACGATAAACAGACAATAAATACCGCCATCGATCGTACCGTTTCGCCACAAAGAGCGAGATTTTATTGCCCCTACGGGTCCTGGAAATGCAGGTAACCCAACTGGCACGTGTCTTCGGGGGGAACTCAAACGTTAGACTTGTTCTTACGAGCCGCGCTCGTAAAACGAACGACCGGTAATAAGCCAATGGTATTCTCTTTTCCCGGTATTGACAGAGTGATATGCGTCCACCGGTTTTAGTGTTCGCCGAAAACTACGTCCAGCTGGCACACGCGGAATGTAGGTTTCGTAAATTCCGGGAAATATCGAATTATCGGCCGAACGTATCCGCTCGGAGAGAAATATTTCCGCGGCGGCAATGATGTACGCTGCGATGCGTTCATTCGAGCAACATTTTACGCCTGTAAATGATCCCCCGCGAAACCACAAATATTCCAAATAAAAAGCCCCGATAAATTCGCTTAAAAGTACGTTATATTCCTGTGCAACGAGCGTACGTTATAAAAGGCATATTCGCATGTTAAAGCGAGCGAAACAGAAATGATTTTAATCCATCTGCCACGCAGCTACGTGCGAAACCTTCGTTCGAGAATTCACCGTTCGAAGCCGCAGTTTAAAATTCTCCGTTAATCCATTTTCGCTTGTCCCCCGTGAAATCGAGCGCTCCTGGGAATACGGTTATGCCAAGTACGTTAATTACGGGACTCTCTAGTTGTATTAATTGTTGGGTTTTACCGATTGGCTTTGAAAGCGAAAGCGCATCGGCACGCGTCGCGGTTGAAAAGCGAAACGTGCGAACCATGAGGCGCGGGGAGGGGGGTGCACGAGTTACGTTAGTCACAGGGCAAGTGGATGGCCGGAAAGAAAGCGGGGGTCGAAGTAACGATAGAACGGGAGCCAGGGACACGTAATTCGTTGGCCACGCCTCGATGATCGTGCCGGTGCACATGCACGCACGAGCCTCGTATTCGATTTCACAAAGGGACTTGCGGACGCGTAGCACGCGACACTGGCTTTATGTGTCGTCCGGCGAAAAAAGGGCTGGAAAGGCCAGTTTTTCAGATCTGCCTCGATAAACGTGGGGTGTATCACGGTACAAAACTTCGGCACCGTTCCTCGGTCCTGCCTGAATTAATCCTAGAATAAATCCAGCCAAGTCGTAAAGATACACGTAGACCGGGGGGAACCGTTGACAATATTAACTGCTGGACAATGTATTTAGAATGTAATAAATTAGAGGCCTAATGAGTTTGCGTTTAAAATTAATACAGCGAGCCCGTATCGAGTATGGAGTAAATCATGAGATAATCGTTTTTCGTACGACACTTCGTCATCCTAATTCCGATGCCGACAGTATCAGGGAATATTTGAATATATACAACGGGCAGAATCATTGATAAAATCGTACAAATCCTCCGTGACCTGAGTATTGCGTTTAACGGCGAGTCAAGTACACGAGTCGTTATTTTATGCAAATAACGCACTGCTATAATGACTTACTCGACGAGATTGTCGCGATAACGTTACTGAGAACACGGACCGCTCTGCGCAAATAGATTATATCGTATAGCCAGATGTATTGGTATAAGTAATGAAACAATACATAAATCTATTTTGCCAATTCCTTGATAACGTTTACCAAGAAAGAGGTTGAATTTATCCAATCAGAAAATACTGACTGTAGTCACTGAGCAATATATCGAGTACGCAATGTGTTATGCATTCGTGTATTTTCGGGACACGTTGTTCCCCGGGAAATGAATGACGCCTAGAGGAACATGTGTTAACGATAGCAGACCAAGTTGTCCGATTTGACATGTCGAGGAGAAACTTAATGGATATTAGGTGCAAACGTATCGATAACCTCGAGTCGTGCTCATCTTTTTATCAGACTCTTACATATGGTTCATTCCAAGAAGCCTGTCTAAAGCATCATTAATATTTGAAAAACACAAAACAGAGATTAAACATAAATATCGAAATATCGATGAGTTAAAAATAGGAAGAATACAGGTCTGATTGTATTTTGACATTTCGATTTCTGAAATAAATTACTGGCAAATTCGCAGGAGATGTTAAAGAGGAGAATTTAAAATCTGAAAACATCCTCATCATTTTCACCGCTTCGTTATATATGATTCGTTCTAAGAACTCTTTCTAAATCATAATTTACATTTTAAAAGCAAAACCACCTTTTTAATAAACATAAGAACTCACATTTAAATATTAAACGATGATTGAGTCAAAAGCAGGAAGGACATATTATGTCTACGTTTTGACATTTTCATGTCTTAAATAAATTACTGCTTAATTCGAGGGAAATTTTCAGAAGCCCGTATTACGTGGACGTTACTTGCGTTATTATCCGAAGGGGGGAAGTGTATAAAATGTTGAGTAGTGTACATAGCGTTAGAGTGGCTAGAAGAGTAGAGTCTCGAGTGAAATAATATCGGTGTTGCTTTTAGGGTGCTGGCTGAGCTCGACGATGATTAATGGACGCGACAATACATGTTGGCATCATCAGATAGGCGTGAAGAAGCCTCCTACACTACGGAATTTCAGGCGCCGTTCTATTATTAGTAAAATTGGCCGACCGGCACTTCGAAAAAGACCTCACTTCCTGCCTCGTTGACAGAAATTGAAAAACAGCATTAAATAAAACGCCACCATTAGGGATTTTTCAATCCCTACCTACATCGACACTTTAGTTATCATTATGCACACCGTCGTGACTGTGCACAATAACAATACGATTAATTAAAGACACAGAAATCGATGACATTTCCATGGACCACCTCGATTCCCATCGGCGGAAAATCGTGCAATTTCGCGGATCCCGCTGGTAGGCGAGTAAGGCGCTTAAGAATGTAACCATGAGTGTGTAGGTCCGAGCGTGAAAGTAAAACAAATGGTAAAGGAAGACAGAGGTATGCCACGAGAGCGAAAGGAAAAGAAGAAAAAAGGATTGTTAGAGAGGTAGAGAGAAAGAGAAAGAGAGAGAGAGAGAGAAAGAATGAAAGAAAGAAAGAAAGTATGAAGAAAGAGACTGACCTTGCGCGCGTACGGTGGTGAGCAGGGCGACGAGAACGGCTACCGGATGACACCTCATCTTTTCACCTTCCTTTCCAGCTTGTGGCAGTCACGAGCTCTTCCCCCGGAGCAGCGTTTCCCACTGGCACCACGGTGTCGTCCCCTTGTCGTCCCCTTGCCGGGCTTTTATCCGCGTTTCGCGCACCAGCAGAAAAAAACAACTCAACACACCCTGCAACGACGGTTCCGTCCGTCCAACGCGTCACGGGACAATCGTCGGCACGTCGGCGAATTTGCCACGGGAAACCATAGAATCACCACTCTCGTGTGTCACTATAAGCCGCCGGAAGCGCTGGAGAAGATGGACGGTCCCCGGTTGTTGCTCGTCCCTCGATATCCCGGGGGGAAGGTCATGAAGCACGTTCGGTACGGGCGCTGCTGAGCTCTTGGCGCCAGGCACGATGACTTCCGGTTTTCATCCTGAAAATCCAGAGAGAAAGGGAAACCCCTCGAGTCGGCACGATATCGTTCGAACGGAACGACGGTGTCCTCGAGCTGTCCACAAAGAGGTATACTACCCCCCCCCCCCCCCCCCCCACCGACCCCCATTGCGTTCCTTTTCACCTGGCACTTGAGGGGATTCGCAGGAACACGTGTCTGATCCAAGGGGAAGAAGAAGAGAATGAAGGGCAAGAGGGGGGAAATCTACCGGACGGAAAAGTAGCGTGGCGAGAAACAAGCCGTGAGCGCAGGGGACTATCTTCCCTCGTTCGACTTCGGGAACTCGACGATGAAAAGTAAAGAGGGCAAGGGGCGGGGGGAGGGATTCGTAGGTGGTCCGAAAGTTGGGCGAGGAAATCGAAGCCAGGACGTTGGAAAGCAATTGACGTCCTGGAGGATGGTAGATCTCCGCCGTGGAATTCGATGTACGAGATTCCACGGGAAAATTCCCCGCGCCATTGCTGGCCGGCGGCGAAAAGGATCCCGGCGATAACGGCAACGAAATATCGTTTGCACGGTACGAGCCGGCCGGCGGGACTTATAGCGGGCGTTAATTAAGCCGGGAATCATTAATTACTGCTCGTTTATCGCCGTTAAATTTGCCCGCGCCGACGAGGCCTTCCGACGGCTTCAAAGCAGTGGCAAAATGACGTTTAGTAACGGGAGAAAGAGGCCGTATTCCGAGGCGGTGAATTGCGGCCCGGGCTGGCACTGGGAATTTCGTTAGAGGATCGAAGAGATGGTGCGGGTGGTCTACACACACACACACACACAGAGTGGGAGTAACCACGCGAGAGAGTGTCCTTTATGGAGCCCCTTGAATACCGACCTAATGACCGAGCCTGTGAATCGGGACCAATAAGTCGCAACTCCAACCACGGGCCGTTCTTTCCACTTCCCCGTCACTCTCCCCCCGCGGAACAAAGTTTTCGATAAAGACCTACACACTCGCAGGGAACTTCCCGCCGGCCCATTCGAAGTGTCTACAAAATTCCGCAACATTTAATAAACCGTCATCGAACCTGTGACAAGGATCGTTTCTACAGGTTTTTAATTCAATAACAAATCACTAAAAATACAGTTCTGCTTTTGCCTGTTTTTACTTGAAATTAAGTTCTGCTATAAGTATATAGAAAAATTCCACAATTACCACGACATGTGTACGTTTTTACTTGAATAATAATTTGTCAAAGACACAGTTCTGCCTTTCTTCTGGTTTCAGCTGAAATTACTAAACCTACCATCGGTATATACGTACTGTTAACCGAACAGGATTCTAAATATACACAAAAATTCCGCAATTACCGCACCGTGTAGACGTTTTTACTGAAATAATCATTTGCCACAGGTACAATTCTGCTCTGTTCCCTGCGCTATTGTAAAATTTAGCCTACCATCAATATCTATCTATACCGTCGACCTATTCTTTAACCGCTGATTAAACGGCATTTGGCCAATGCTAAAGTCCTATTTGCGGGATACCTTTCTTCGACTGCTCCCCCCTTCCACCCCCTCTCTCTATGGCACTGACGAAGAGCCACGATACGGCACGGCTGGCTCGCGCCGCACTGAAAAGGTAAATCGACTTTTTTTGACGGCTTCTATCGTGGATGATTGATGATGTTGAAACACGTAGCCCGTCTGCTGGCTCGCCTACCGACCTACTGGGTCGACCCGACCAACAGAACAACCTTCTCGGTTACCTTCTGCGCGACCTACACCGGAAGCACAATGTAATACCATTCGGGGAGGCTTCTTAGACCTCCAACCTCGACGCCGATTCGCAGTACGCCTCTAACCTCTCCAACCACCCACTACATCCTACCCGCATATACACTCTACCCCTACTCCCCGTCTATTCAATTCGCCTCCTTGTTCTCGAAATCTCCGGCTGTTTGTCTTCCCGCTCTAACCCACCAATCTACATTTTCCACGCGAAACAAGAGCCCGAGGCTGGGCAATCGTTTTTCTCGGAATAGCACGGAAATCCATCGCACGTTGAGACTGTGTAAATCGTCAGAAAAAATGTCCTCAGTAGCCTATTCTCGGTACATTGTCGCCCCGTTTAGATTGACATTTTACACGGTCTTCCGGTGCAATTATGCGAATCTTCGAAAGGGAATTAGGAGGATTAGGGGGAATTCGGAAATTCTGTATCCCGTTGTACTTTTGCCGCGTGAGTCCGCCGTTTCGAAGGAGTATGGTGCTTGGGGCCGTCTACGTTTTCGCGGGGCCTGTGCACGGCTCATGGCAAGGCGTAATTGAATAAAACCGCTGAGTGATTAATTGCAGAGGCCTCGTCGACAAGTTCTTCCATGGTGGGGAGAGTTTAAAGGACCTCCCAGCTTCTGGCAAGGTTATAACGTACGATAGGAAGAGGAGAAAAGGGGAAGCTATCCTGGAGATCGCTGTATCCCGTAATTTGATAGACCAAGCGAATCCAATGGCCGTCAGAGACAGATGAGAACGTTTCTGGTATGCGTCAATGTGACCCACTAGCCTCGAAGCCACACTCCTTCGATCCCTTTCAATAGAATTAATCGCGCCGGCTTAATAATGATGATTATAATCAATCGCCGTGCCCTGATCTCCGAGAAAGCCGACGGCAACATATCTCCGGCCAATATTCGCCCGTTTTCGACCACGCCTACCACCACCGAAGCTCTAATATTCGCCTAGTTATTCTCCCAAATTCGACCTTTCATGTCTTTCCACTAATAGGTCCTAAAGGTCTACCAGTTCGTGTGGGTTGATCATTACGTTCCATAGCCACAAACATTACCTACGATGACTAACACTTATATCGTTATAGACTTTCTAAAAGTCAATCGAGAACCTGCCATTTGCTCCCATTTTAACTATTAAGTCCTCAAAATGACGTCGAAATTTTCTTCATTGACGAAAGATTTATCATTGTGTAACAATCATACATACATTCGTGCATTAATCGTCCACAGTGAATAGAGATGAGCAATCCGTCGGTCATCGAGATTATTTTTGCCAGCTGCATTAATTATTGGGTTTTCAATTTTGACCCGCTGCAGAATAGACCGTTCATCACTGCTTTTTATTAAGGGTCTTGTTTCTGACAATAAATGTATTATCGTTATTACTAGAAACGATGAGTACTGCATTTCTCGGAGATCCACCGGATGTATTAGCGTTAATTTTGCCCGTTATCATTCGTACACGTCGATGTAGAGATCGGAGAAATTCGATAACGTCCAATTGCGAGCACAGGAACACAATTACGTCGTCAATGAATTCCAGCGAGACGATATAGTATAGAGCGATCGTCGCTAGGAAAAAGTGCTGATTAATCCTGGGGACGATTAATTCTTTGGAGAACAGTAAAGCCAACTCGATAGGGATCGTTCTCCCGTATTTATCGTCCTGGAGAATTTACCTGGCGCGCCTGTGTACGTGCCTATGGATTTACCGTGAGCTTGTTTTCGCCTGAAAAAGGGCAAAATAACGCGCGATAAAGGGTCAGCAAGGCGGGGACGGTCGGTTTGGAGTGCAGGCAAATAAAAGAAATCCCCGGCATATAGCGCGACAGATGAAAAACGATGACAATTCTTCGAAGCGACCGTAAAATTTGAGGTATGTGCCATCGTGTGCGGCGAAAATGCCGTACAACGAAATAGTTTAACGACCGAAACGTTTATGTTCCCGGCACCGACGTTTGCCCGCGCACCGATTTACACGGCGGACCGTTTGTTTTCCGATGATTCTTCGGGCGCAAACGTTTCAATAAACCGACAATTTCTTCGGAGATTCGTGGTTACGGTAACGTACATGTATACATCTCCAACGATCGCAGTCTTCCACCGTTTATTTAATAGAACTTCTCTACCCGGTGATTGACTGATTCCCATTCGTCGTTGTCATTTTTCAACTAAATCCACCTTCGATCACGGTACTCAAGGCAAACCAGATGACGAATCCATCATCAACGAAGTTAGTTCGAAAATAATAACACCATTCACCATTATATCATTTTTTGCGGTGAAGCGATCAAGGTACAATTGACCGTTTTCTTTTACCCCGCACTGAACAGTCCGCGCGATAGATCGTAGATCGTGGCTTTGGCAACGGAGAAAAATAGTTGGAAACTTATTCGGAGCACTGATGGTTTACGCCAAGTCGTTTCCCAGCTGACACTCTGAATCACGCTAGTTGATTCTACCGTAATGACCGTCCATAAAAAAAGACACACACACACACACACGCACACAAGCGGAAAGCTCGAAACATCCATCTGTCGAGGTGGGGAGGGGAGGGGCTTTTTTTATCCGAGGATCTTGAAACCGTGGGGAGCGCTGCTTGAAACGCGATCCAGGAGCGAAAGTTTGGCCATTACATTGAATTTACTCATATAAGAGTCGGCGCGGTTTCAGCCTGCCGGGGTTTTATTGCCGCGAAAGAAAATAAGGATGGAGAGCCGTGTCCGCAAAGGTGGAACAGGGAGATAAGGAGTTACGGAAGGTGAAAACCGGGAGTAAGGCAACCCCGGGGAAGCCGTGGAACTGAGCCCCGGAAGAGCGGAAATAAGTGGACACTAACGAGAAGGTGGAACGTACGAGAGAAGAGTAAAACCTATCGAATGGCCCCCGAAGCGGTCAAACTTTTTACAGGTCGACCCTGTTTGGAAAATAATTTCGTTCTGTCGCGGCCGACTGGGTCGATAGAAACTGCCTGGTAAACCACGACCAATCGCCGAACGTATGGAAAAATGGAATGCTCTGGCTTAATGCTCAAACGGGAAGGGAAAATTCGTTTCCTTCCTGTCGGGGGGGAGGGAAGGAAGGAAGGAACGACGCTGGACCGGTGTGTGCCTTTGGCATCTGATCGATGATCGACGAACCATTGGCATTTCCCGCGGCACTGGGTCAAAAGTTCACGCCGTAAATAACATTAAGCGTTCACCCTTATACGAGTGAGATGCCCTAACGGTTGGCGTGGCATCGGCCAATCGAATTTGCTAATACCGAGCCGCTGGCCACAGGGGAATCCCTTAGCCGACGACGAGTGGCAACCTCCCAGCCAGTTTATGCGCCATCGAAACTTTCCGCCTCTCCCCGTCTTAAGGGTAAACACTACTGGCAGAGCGTACTGCAAACCACCGGCGAATAATTTATCGACTATACGGAACCTTTACACGCGGCAAACTCACGAACGTCAAAGTCACTAATGTCACTTCGAGTATTCTTCTGCCGGGTTCCATTTTTTTCATCATTTTCCGGTAACACAGACATTGTCCTATTAACACGAAGTATTTTCGTCTATCGCACGAGCGATAAGTTTAACTGTTTTCAACAGTGTTGAAGAAATATGAATTATCGTGCGTATTATCGTCAACTTTTGAATCTCTATACGGTACTTTAAATACCGTAGTTTATTTTACATTAAAGTGCAGCAGATCATTGAAGTTATATAAATAACTAATGAATTCATAACTGTGCACGTTGATACTAATGGGCTTAACGCCAGTGCAGGTGTATTCATCAGTTTGAGTGACACGTAACGGTGAGCGCAGGAAAATCCGATTTAAGATTGACAGAATTACTAACAGGGGCTACGAAACTGATCATACTAAAGAAACAGAGCGTGTCTCGTGAAAAATCTTGCACGAAGATTTGACGTAGAAATTGACACGAGATTGACGATCGAGTTCGGACTACGTATTTCCGGCCGCGGATCATCGTAGATTTAAAAACACGTCTGAGGCAAGGTAGTACGATCCGTTCTGTGAAGCGGCGATGAGTGATCCTCGGAAAAAGCAGGAGATCGAGCATCGGGAAATGAGACTGCGGCGTAACAGAATAATGACGCGCTTACTGACAGAAGTGCGCCAGGGCGATATCCCTGGCTCGGCGAGTACTGGGGGGGGGGGGAGGAAAATAGACGGGCATAGCGGGTCCCAATTAGCGGGAGACGATCGACGTGGAAAAACTCGTCGGACTCGTTAAAGACGAATGTTTGCCGATCAATCAACGGATTCCCCCCGGTACAAGGGAAAACCCTACGATCAGAAAATCAGCGAACCAAGGGAAAAAAAGAACCGTTGAGGAAGGGACAACTCGAGGACAACGTCGCACTGATTACGGCACTGTGTATGAACCTTGAAAACTCCCACGGGGGGCTCGGGGGGCCTGGCTTTTCGCCGGATCCTGCGTTATCCTTTTCGTCAAACTGCCGGGGTTTACCGTGTTCGTCGGATCCTTGCGATCGCGGCTCCCCGTTTTACGACGCGCGCGCGCGCGGAGGGTCGGGGAGGTGGGTGACTCTCGTCGCGACGGAAGTTGACTCGGGAAAAAGATCGCGACTCGCGTGTCACGATCCACACGCGTCTTATTTTACGCGTCCGCTCGGCACGATCGCGGACTCGCCACTGACGGCCCGTGGCGCCTGGACTTTTAGTTCGTGGCGCTACCGAGAAGCGTCGCGATGCCCGTCGTCGCTCTCCCCCCCCCCCCCCCCCCCCACCCTGTACGAGCCTCCCCCGTCTTGCCGTATCAACCCCCTCGCGAACGAACCGCACGTCTCCGGGCCGCGAGGCGGAACCGACCTTCCCCCGCGCGTTTCACGCGTAAACGCGTGTGTCTTTTGCCTCGCACGTAAGAGCTAATCTTTTTCATTAACTCTCCGGCCGGAGTGAGTTAGCGCGCGGTCGAGTTGTGCTCGGAAAGTAGTTGTAAAGGAAGGATTGCCAAGAGTTTTGGAAAATAACTGATTTCATGAAGCAAAATGGGGACAAACGTGAGAAGAGTCAATCGCTGCGATCATCGCGCCAAAGTATAGGTGTAAAAACGCATTGGCTAGTTGGCGTTTAGATAAAAAACGACGGAAATCGAGGGCTCTTGCAATGAAAAAAAAATTGAGGCCGACCGGTCGACGGATTTTTCCGACCGCGCGGAACTTCGGCCTCAGTGTCGCTCGATGAATTGCATATTCGCCGATTGGCTTTTAATTTCTCGCGCGATCCAGTGGATCCGGCCAGGTCTAACGAGGGGTGCGCTCACGTTTCGCGTATTTAAACGGACCACGCGCATTTTCCACGGACTGTCTCGTCGTTCCGGTAAAAGGGGGCTTATAGGATTTCACGTTTCTATCGCCGGTTTACGGTACTCTCCGCGAGAACGGTAAAAAGCTCTTTCCTCGCCGCTCTTCCACCCACTCGATATCATCTGGAAATAAGGTAACGTCGGTAAAGGACCATCGGGGAGACAGAGGGATGGGGTACTCACGAACCATGAGACACCGAGAAAGATGTAAAGAGAAACTCGGAGAAATTCGAGAAAACGGGTAAGGGAAGGACTGACAACAAAGGTTATCAACGGAGAATTAAAATAGCCGGCAAAGTACAATCGTCAATTATTAAAGTGCTCGTTTATTTAAAAAGAAAACGAGCACACTGTATTTTAAGCTATGTACGAAATAGTAGTTTAGTCCTACTGTCAGCTAATATTCCCTTAACTGAATAATTGTCAAACATATAGAATGCTGTTAATTCACGAGAACTTTACAGCGACAAATTAAAATATAAAAACTATATAGAAGATCGCGTTCTGTGAGAAACTTAACTAATTACAGTATAACAATTATAATAATTACTATGTTCGTTAATTGAATAATATCTACTACTTCGTTTCTAACTTTTTGTGACGTCTTTATCTTTCTACAGATGATTTCTTAATGTAAATTTTACGGGATTCTGTTAAAATATACTGACGAAGTACTTTCTGGCCGGCCATTCGCAAGGTAGCTGAATGAAGAGTGAAATCGTACGGTGCAAAGGATCGGTCTGTTTCCGAGTCGACGGGCCCTGAGAATTATAAGAAGAGGATGAGCCCCGGAGCTGCGGATAGCGCAGAAGTAATGCCGAGCCGAGGAGATTGCAATGAGCCGAGAGAAACAATGTACAGCCGTGGATTCCGCTATGCCGCGGAGAACATGATAAATCAGGCCAGCTCTTAGAAAAGGTACCGCGTGTATATATTTTCATTAAAACCACGTATTTTCGTATTAGCCGGGTTCAAGTCGAAAGGGCCAAGGAAAACGAATCTGGAGCACCTACTTACTTCTCCCTCTCCCCCACCCCTTTCTCTACCCTCACATACGTGTGAAACTTATCAAAAGGATACTTTCTATCAACGTTTTTGTCCAACCTCACGTGTTTTCGGGTCATTTTAACTGTAATATAGAGGAAAATAATGAGGATAAACAGATTACATTGTCCTGGTGTTTATAAATGTACGATGTTTTGCGTCATTTTGATTGCCTGTTCATTTTCACGTGACAAGTTACCGAAATTTTTCTATTACTGCTTTGGCAATGATCATGATATGGCTAGGGTGATTTGGATAGATGGATTATGTTCGTATTTACAATCATAGGCGCGACTGGTTTAGCTTTAATCTAAACCCCGATGGATAAAAAGCGCCGGGATCCGTTTGGCAAACGGTCGAATGTTTTCCCAAGTATTATGCTGGCCGGTTATTGGCGCGTTGTCGGGGAAATCGAGCAAAGTGTACCTCCATTACTGCAATTCAAACGGCGCGCAGAGACGTGTGTGGACGGAGTATTTTCAAAAGCTACGCCGAAAGAGCGCGTTATTAATTAGTCATTAGCCGTCAAACAGTATGGTAATGAAGCAGCATCTGATTGAATGTTTACCGTGCGTATACAGTCGGTGCCAATGCGAGAAAGCCACGTTCGGGAACGTCGCGGTGCTTTCCTGGAATTAATGCTCGCTCGTACGCCGCTCATATCGGTAGAATACGCATCGAGCAAACGGAGAAGACCGGCACGCGAAAGAGACAGAACCCCGAAGGGGTGGAGGCTCGACAAATGGGGAAGGAACAAGGGGGAGAGGAGGGGGAGGGAGAAAGAGAGGGCAGCGAAAGCACGCAAGTTCCGCAGCTGCACGCAATAAACGTGCATTAAGCTACGCGCATGTGGCCCAAAACCATCGGGATTATGGCGAGAGCTCATTACCTCCCCTCCCCCCTTCACCTCTTCCCCCTCATCCTGGTTCTCCATCCTCCACCTCTCAATCCGCGTATCCTTTGGGAACCACTTTCCGTCTCCCCGCACGCATTCCGCCGAATGATCGCGAGCCGCGATCTCTGATGGGAAAATTCTAAACGTAAAATCCAAGAGGAATTTTGCAAAGTGAAAACAAAACGGCAAACGACGCAATCGCGGAGAATTTGCTCTGTGTTTACGTGGAGTTGGAATTGTTCTATGGCCAGCAGTGTAATTAAACTGTTGAGTCATCAAGAGTCACCATTTTAGCCTAAGAATAAATGTGAATATAAAAATTAGAATTCTCTACCAAGAATATAGCTACGAATTTTGAAGACGTGATTCTCAATTATTACTGGTTAAGGCCTGCCATACACTTTGGTAAAATATATAGTGTAACAGACATAATTTCCTTTACAAGGATCGTCTTAGTTTCCGAAGCACATGACTTTAGTTAGGTAATCGGATATACTTTATCTTCATTTGCGCATCGTGCGCTCTGCAAGGCAAGGATATTATGCAGCGAACATGTGTAGCATAGAAGTTGTATTTTGAATGGCTGAATAGTTTATACGGTCGATATCGATACGTTAGAGGGCACGGTAATCAGCCTGACTACTCGCTCGCGAGCTAATTTAATGAAATCGCCCTTGATGTATATTGAAATTGCTAGAATTTCTGGTTAAGTAGAATGCGATTGATTCTCCTGGCGGAACGGTATCGAGGGGGATTACCAGAAGCGACCGCCGACGATTTGTCGATTCCCTCTCTGACTCGGCGATGAACCACGCGAAAGCTCGGCGAATTTGTTGCCGGCTCTGACCGATGGCAAAGCAGTCGCGCAGAATTCCAGCTCATGTAATCCAACGTCCAACGGTCGGCAGATTTTTAGTTAGGTAACCGGGTTAAATATTGCTTTCACCTGCGCCGGTGAGAAGAGACCAGAGATCAAAAGTCGATAATCGATGACAAAATGAAAAACTTGTTAATACAAATTTGACTTGATTTAATTAACAACGCAAACTTTCCCGTTTCTTCAGTAGAGTAAATTTTGATTCACGAACCGTAAGTGTTAAGTCGCTTTATTGAACTGTGATTAAATCGTCACGAGATAAAATTCTTCTTCGAGAATTTGTCTATAGAATTTCGTTATTTTCCCAGACAAGCAAACACGTCGTTTTCACCCACTCAAATCGAAGAACATCGTTGTACTGTATAAGGCAATATCTCCATAAAGTCCCAATTCCGGAAATGTTAAAACAACGAGTTAGCGTAGGCGTTAATCGAAAACATTAGTATCCACGTATAACTATGATACACAATCGTAGAACTGGTACTTTACTCAGGAAAACATAAGTATTCGGAATTACGTGTTGCGCATGTATTCTAACATATTTATGATCGTGAGAAAAAATAGTCAAGACTACATGAAAATATATCATCGACATTTGTAGACCTATAATTCAATTTTCAAACAGACTTTATACACTTTTCTCTCAACCATCTTATAATCGGGTTACCTTTTTCATTTTTTTCGCACTGAATAGCTAACACGAAATTCGTGATATTTTGCTTTTTCTTCAATGTTAGGCCGTGTAATAAACTCAATTTTCAAACAGACTTTATACACTTTACTCTCAACAATCTTATAACCGAGTTACCTTTTTCATTTCTTCCGCACTAAATGGCTAACACGAAATTCGTGATATTTTCCTTTTTCTTCAATGTTAGGCCGTGTAATAATTATTGAAGTTTAGGAGGAAGGCAAGTTAGGTGTTAAATGTTGACGGTGATTTTGTGTGGGTGATCGGGGTTGCCTGTAGGTCGGTAAACCGGGATCCGATGGAAGTTGAGCCGTTGTCGTGGTGCGGGGCAACAGAGAGGCTGTGTTCTGGCCACAGTCAGGCACAAGTACACGTGAGAATTACGCTGTTTAACCGGCAGCGGCCCTCGATTAATTTCCAGAGCAAAGCCTGCGGGTACCCAAGGACATTGGCGCCGATTGTTTTTGGCTTTGTAGAGTTCACGAGCGTGCAAACGTCCGCCCGGACCTCTTGTCCGCGTCTCCTAATTAAACCGTGAAGCAACGCTCACAGACAAAGATCTAGCAGGGAAGGCGAGGACTCGACTAAATTCCGCGCCGAATTGCCCGAAAATCCTGTCAGACTTTCCCTCGGTATCTTAATTACATCAGAAATTGAACCCACTTCCCGGCTGTCACTGAAACCTGAGTTTCTCGAAATTCGGGCCGAGGACAGGGAAGTACGTTGATACGGAGGGCAAAGGTATTTTGACGATTCCTCAAGGCCCGTCAATGCGGCTGAAGCTCGCGAGGTGGACGGCTATAAAATCCAATCGACCCGACCTGTCCGATGCTGTGTTCTTTGTAAAATGGCTAAAGGTCCCTGTTTCTCGGCGCCCGGGCATTTCCATCAACGCCGGAAGATCATGAAAGCAGACGGCCGGCACTCGATCGGCCCTGTAACAAGGGGAAAACGATGAAAAGCGGACAGTGACGAGGATCCGGGCAACCATTGGCCTACGTCCTACGCGCGGGACACCTACTCCACGGAATCCAGGTCTTTTAAAGCGAGACGAAAAACCGGCCGTTCGTTCTTCTCCTCACCGTCCGGTGCTTCTCCTGTTTCTACGTTTTTCATATTCCCTTCCCGGGGGACTTGTAAAGACAGACGCATCAACGACCATCCGACAGGATCAGACAGCTCCTATAATAGACCGGCTGCGTGAGAATTGACAACGGCAATCAGGTCCTTTGTCACCCACTGAACTGCCAGCTCAGCGCGCCCTGTCAAACGACAGCCTATGAAATTTTCCAAGCATTTTTCACGGCTACGCTGTAATTCCTCGATCATAGGGATTTCCATTGGGGATGAATACGCGAACAGGGTGTCGATGTTTGACAGGACAATAGACGTATCGTCATAAACAACTCGGTTGATGAAATCTCAGTATTGCAAGAATTCGTTTATTCAATGGCAAAAGATTGTCAAAGACTTTGTCCTAAATAGGAAATAATTGTCCGTTAAGCGGCGCACGTTGCCATGAATTTCGATTAATCATTTTTCAATAATTCACGATCGTTGGGAAGCATGGGTTTGTGACATTTTCTGAAACTACGAACCCTCATTAAACTGCTATTTCATCGATTAACGGGACCGTTCGAGCGACTTTAATGGAGCAACGTTGATATATCTAATCACAATTATCCGTGCTTACGCGCGTATGCGTGGGCAAACGTTCATTACGCATTTGCGGCTATGTAATTGAAACCATCATGAACATGCCATAATTCCACTTAACGTGTGTACGAGTCCCTCAATTCGTACCCGATCAACGGCTTTTTCCACCGACCATTTTTTATCATAACCATTCCCAAGGGTACGTGAATGAAGTCGCAATCGATTCAAGTTACGACCGCCATAGGATTCCACGTGTTTCACCTACGTAACTCGTTTTCATAAACTCCAACAAAATTGATCGGCTGAAATTTCGATGAAATGCCTGCCGAACGTCAAACACTTTTGTACGATTTCGTAACTGCCAATGCGTCGCTTCAAAGGGGAATTGCCGACAATTCCAATTCCCTGTGACTGGTTTATTCGATTATAATTCGAGAATACGCGCTCTTACGATGACGTATCGTCGCGAGTTATGGATACGTCATAATTACGTATGTATAAGTTTCCTTTCCGGGAGGGGAGGGCGTGTCTACCCCGCCCATTCTTGACATTTTCGAGAGGAAACCATTCACGGTTTATTAGAAAATGTATGGCTATGTGTACGACGGCAGGTGATGGTGTCAAAAAAAGTGCTACCTTTCGCCGACGGTTTCGACAAAAAATCGAAAGCAATAACACGAATCTCTTCTTATAAATTTCCAGACGTGCCTTAACGCATCGCTGTCAAGGGTATAAGAAACTTATACACGCGATGTGTCGAAAAATAAGGGAATTATCGAGTTACCTAACAACTGAAACAACTAGACAACCCATACTTTTAATACACAAAAATACATCAAAACGAAGAACAACCACAAGCGATTTAAAAAAAAATATAAAAACGCTGGGAAATCTTACAAGGAAACTATTATTAGTAGAAGAAATCAATGACACACGATAACTGAATTTCTCGTACTAAAATACTTTGAAGTCTTGTAGAAAAATGATGACACTTTTGCTGCTTGCCAAAATCCGGAGTTTGTAACTGAGTTCTCGCCGCTTATGGGGGAGAATAAAATGGTTTTGATGTTTGGCAGGGCGTGCGGCTAGCAAATTACGGCGCGCATGAGCCGTTAAGAAATGCCCTGACCTAATTGGGCCGATATTCGCCGGAGATTCCGGATCATTAAGTCGCCGACACGAAACTTGAAGCGAGCATTTTCGCGCGATCGTTAACGCATAACGACAGTTTGTGTCGGATAAGCATATTTACCTGCGGCCGGCTATACGCGCACGAATCATCATCATCGTCGCCGTGAATTACCGTGATTTCGCGCACTTACGCGCCACCGACTCGCGATAATATGCAATACGTGTCACTGGCTGCGCGTTTATCAGTGGAAATTTCATCGTGCCGACAGCAGGGGTTTTATTTCGACGCGACCCGCTGACTCGGAATCACTCCTTTCTCAACGGCAAACACGAGGAGAAACAACTGGCAATGAGAAACACGCGCATTCTCACTCACATTTGTCCTCCGACGTCGACTGCTCGAGGACCGTTAGTAGAACTTTACTGAACGTACGGCGAAACGGAGTATTAAATCGTTTACTTGAAGTAACGAAGGTTGGACGAAAAGAAAGCTTCTTAAACCACGTCTCCTCCGTGAAGAGACGAAATAATGAAATTCAGTAAGAAATTGATTATTTCAATTATCGTAGAACTCATTTCTTCTACGACGCGAATGATTCATTGTTATTTAACGATGGATTGACGAGAGGTGTGTCAAACTGAAGATCGTTCGAACAGTAGGTTGTTAAACAGCGTGTCCTGTGTCAACAGCGGAAATGACGTAATCTTTTCTCTGCGTGCTAGCACGATAACGACACTAATTATTGGCCGCAGCGCCGTAATATATGTACCCCGTGTAGACAGTTGTTAAAAAGTGACGAAGCACGCGGCATAAGGGAAACGTATACAAAGTTATCAGACGTGGAATCTGGCCGCCCACGTGAGCGTCGATGATCGGTCGTTTGACGATGGGCCAAATAATCGATCGCTCTCGATCGATCGATTAATCTTGCCGGAACCACGTGTAGAGGCCAAACAAAGGACGGATTGTTCGACGACGTGACTTCCCGGGGACGACAAGGGGGAAACCGGCCAAGACCCGTGCGAAACAGGTGGGGATTTTCGTAGGCCTCCTCTCCCCCCCCCCCTCTCCCCCCTTATCCCGCCGCACCACACGAAGGCAGGAATAAAGGCCGAGCGGTTCGAGCTCGACTGACGAGGAAGAGGTGATACCGGACGGCGAAGAAAAAACGAAGGGAGGAAGAGGCAAACCGTGACAAAGGAAGGAAAGCACGGCAAAGCCGAGAAGATAAAGCGTGATCGACGGAAAGCGGACCCGTGGGCTCCTTGGATTTGCATTTTGCCGATATTAAGGAATATTGATGCCCGCCTTGTGACCGCTGAAAAATTCCTCCTTGTTTTTGCCGACCTTCCGCAAACACACCGGCGAGAACTCCGGCATATATGTATATGAAAATCCCCATGAAAATCAATCCCCTCCTTTCCCACCACCGGGGGAGTAGAGAGTTTTATTAATAAAATAACACAGTATGTCACTAATCGTAGGGAGGGGAGAATTTTTCAGGTCGCACGAATTATTGGGTTATTTGGGTTATTTGATTTTAGGGAAGATGAAGTATCTTTCAAGAATGTTTGAGAATGCTGAACGTGGTAAGGTAGGAAAAATGGGCGTGAACCTCGGGAGCTATAGGCCTGATTTTCCATTCAGGTAATTTTCACGCGTCCGAGGAGAGAAAGGATCGTCGTAAAATCTGAACGAGGTGCGACTAACACGCTTGACCACGGGCCACCTTTTTCTCCAATTTACCGGTTTTACGAAAGTCGACAGCCAACGGGATAAGCACTAGTGACTTAAAACGGACAATCTTCTGGACAAACAAATTATAGATATAAAGCCAACGTATCTGTGTAATTCCCGTTGACTTAAAAAAAGTTTGGATCGTCCATGACCGTGCGATTTCGTCGGAAAATTGACAAGAAAAATTCTACGCTCTTGACAAAGCTAGTAATTAAAAGACGTTAATTAAAATATAACAGAAGCTTAATGTAATATTAAATTACTATCAATCTAATTATTGTAGAACCGTTACACTTTACAATATCGCGGACTTTACGAGAAGCCGCCGGGAGAAATTTCCGCGAGACTTTTAGCGAGGCAAAGAGAAACGCAGCTGGCAAAGGAGCAGGTGAAAATAGCCCATCGATCGTCCATCGCCGTTCTCCCTTTGTAATTTTAATTATTTCGTTAGTGGAAATCCTTGAACCAAGCAAAAGGGGTTCCCGATGAAGCAGCCAGCGACGGATTTTACGATCGTCGCGCTGGGTGCATCTTTCTTGCGCCCCGGGGAATTCTGCACACCTTCATCTCGACGCTTCTATTTTTCTTTTGCAGGCAGCTTCCTCCAGGAACCGTCACCCCCCTTCCCACCCTGCCCCGATCCTGATCCTTCTTACCCTCCGGAGGCAGCCTGCTTTCCACGTCGATCACCCTCCTCCTCCTCCCTCTCTCACCGGGGTACCTTCCCTTCCTTCCTTCCGCGCTTTTCTTTTGTATTCCCGCCTCTTAACCTCCGCCACGTCTCTTTCCTTGCCCCCCCCCCCGCCACGAAGCTCCACTCTTTTCCTCACCTCGGCTCGTTCACTCTCCTTTCCTCTGACGATCAATCGTTATTTCATTTTGCCTTTAGAGCGCTGCGCTTGATGGCGTTCTGTTCATCGTTCACCCATCACAATCCGTTTCTTCTCCTCCCTGCTTCGTCTCCCTTCTTCGGCCATTTTGTCATCTTCCCGACGCCGAGGGTAGGACCATTTTCGTGCGTGTATACCCTTCTTCTTCTAATCCCATACCTTATACCCTTATCTTTCTCCTTCCGTTTGGCTTTTCGGTCTGTTGACAAATTTCATCGGGCCGGGCTTCCTTGTCAGCCTTTCTTTCATCGCTAAACACTGTCGTCATACTTTGCCGAGCTGTATATCCGACAGCGACTTCTACAAATCTTCCGTAGCACCGTCCATCGATTTCTACCGACTTCTCTCTTTGTATAAAAGAGACGAAGGACAGGCGGCACCCTTGCACCTTCGACCTTTCAGCGAAGAAGCCCCCCAATATTAATTTTGTCCGGCCAATTAAGAATTCTACAAAGCAGCGCATCTAATAGCCTTAATAAAGTGCTTCTTCTTAAAATCATTTCTTCATTAGCCACAATTATAGTTTGATGCTTCAAGCTCCCGTCTTCAATGTACACGGGAAATTTAATTTAACGGAGGAAGCTTAAAATGATTAGCCGTCAAAAATGAGCTGCTAGTTCAGTTTATTTATTTCTTTCTGGGATCAGCTCTGTCGGCAATTTTCTCTAATTTTTATCTTTAGGACGTTGACACAATCATTTTTACGCAAAATTAGGAAGT
Organism: Hedychridium roseum; assembly: GCA_963989215.1. Classification (NCBI taxonomy): domain Eukaryota; kingdom Metazoa; phylum Arthropoda; class Insecta; order Hymenoptera; family Chrysididae; genus Hedychridium; species Hedychridium roseum. Next base: position 5,584,115 of record OZ022310.1, on the reverse strand, counting down.
AAAATTTTAGTAGATACTTAAACTATACTTAAGGACAGAAATTGCTAACAAGTATCTATCGAACAGAAATTCTTATTTAAAAAATGTATTTATAAATACATATTATAAATTCATTAATTATGAAATTCATCAATTACAATTATCTTCTTTGTTAATAGACCGTTCGACACGAGACCACGTGATCAAGTTAATCCCATGTACACTGATGATGAAATTTTGATTTTACCCTGCTTAGATAGCGTCCAAAGGTTCGGGATTTACGTTAGCACGCAGTGGATATTACAAGTGCGTTAATTCAGCATGGGATACAGTGGTCCATAATAAAGCCGTATGCATCGGTGGATAATCGAATGTAGAGGACGCGTAACAAGGATTCGAAGCACCTCTAGGTGCAGCGTGAAACGACGCGGGGTGCGGTAATTTAGGAACCATTGGTTTGGTCAATAGCCAATTCCTATTTGGCTCGACTCCAGAGGACCAAACAAACCAGTCGCGCTCGTCATGTGCGCCGACCGCGAAAGGGCGAAGGGCAAAGGACTCGGCCGACTACCCATACAGCGCCTTCTCCATTTCCCGGACCGTCTCTTCCTGCCACTTTACGGACCAACCCGTATGAAGGAAGCGCGGTCGGATCAGTCGTTCAACCGTTTGCTGTTCACTTCCTCCATTGTGCATAACAATCGTCTCGCGTCCACGTTCAACGTTTGCCCGACCAACCGACTGTATTGACTCACAGGAATTTCTGACGATCGGAACAACTCCGTCCAAATGCACGACGAAATGTTTTAAAAGACAGTTTCATTCGAATTGTTGTTTCATTCTGTCACATTCTGATTCTAATTGTTGCTAAACCTGGTATTTGGAGTTTAAGGTTCTTTATTAACTCGCAAAAGTTTCCTACGATTCGACCAGCTTGGTCACTTAATAGAAACGAATTTGAAAAGATTTTTTTTTTATGAATAACGAATAAGGATTTATTTGAACACTTCTGAGAAACTTAAAAATTTAAAACTTAAGACTCTGAATAAAACCTTGACATAATCATCGAAGTAAACATTTTTAATTTAGCACTCCCTTTAGTATCTGCGTTTTGTATATCGTATACTCAACTGCGGACCTTTCTGTCTTCTATTTCCTGAGGAAGAGAAACGGTAATTCCCTTTTGGCTACCCTTCTTTTTTGATACCGTACATATAATGTCCTTTGTAAGTTTCGTTATTAAAGGTCCGCCAGGAATTTTCACTTCGCTAAAATTCATTACTAACACTAACCTGCACGACGTAACGTTGCTACTTACCGATAAAGTTTCGCCTGGCGAATTTTTTGCTCCCTCCTCTCCTTTATCGATACTCCGGCAAAGAAAAAAAGAAGCCCCAGGGCATGTGCGCTTAACTAGACTTCTTCTCCGTTTTCCTGCTCTTGTTACCACGGTGCCCTAATGCAACAGTGCCTCCATTTGTCCAACTTCTCGAGTTATGCTACGATTCTCGGGAAAATTCTCCATCGAGCTAATTCCCTCTGCCCTTCCCTACTACCCCCTCCCCTTCGTAACACGGTACTCGAACGCTACGTTACGGCCAAGAAACTTCTGTCAATCTCACAATGAATTCCCACCGGAGTGTCGTCGCTGACTCTTAAATTGCCGACGAAAAATTAGTCCAGCGAAGAAGTAAATACGCATTCGGGAGATTATTGGAAGTACCTTTCGACGAACGTTTCAGACCGCCTGGAAATTTCCGATAAATTATTTTCCGCGCACATTCGACCGATATTTTTCCCACGCATTCGTGTGCCCTCGGTGGTTTTTCTCCGTGGCGGAAATGACGCTGTACTTCCCACGTACGACGGCGGAGAATCTCGACGTGCCGAGGCGCGAATTAATTGCGAAGTAGATTGAAATCGACGAGAATGAGGTATTGCGAAGCTCGATGATCCACAGCATTCCCGCTATAAACCGTCTCGTACCCCCCCCCCCCCCCCCAACGCCTACTTTTCTTCTCCTTCCGCCATCTATACCTCCCTCCCCTCCCCCTCCTGACGTTCCACGTTGTCGTAGAAAATTGCATTCTCCACGGGACGGGCTTTCTTTAATCGGCCGTGCCGCGCGGGGGATTCGTAAAATTTGTAATCCGTACGAGCATTGTCGTCTTAAGTACCGTTGCACAACTCCCCCCCCCCCTTCGCCGCTTCCATCCTCGTTGAACAGTATTCGCCTTAACTGACGCCCCCTTCGTCTCCCCCTTTCTCCTAAGATTCATCAGGTTCCCTTCACCCCTTCAACAGGACTGGCTATTATCAGTTCTCTTTCCAAAAACTATATTGTGTATTTCTATGCTCAACATTCTGTTTCTTAATACTAGATTTATGGACACTTTTCGTGTACATATTTTCACCGAAATCGAAGTTTCACGTTGACGGGTGAATTGATATTCGGTTTTATCATTGTCACATCAGTTAATTTAATTCATTTAGGCAATGAGGGGGACGTGAATTGGACTACGTACCCACATCGTGTTACATCAATGAAAGTCCACGTAAATTGCTCGAAAATAATATTTTTTACCTCTGTAATTTTTACCACGAAATTTTAAAGCCATCAACTTGATGGACTCTGTAAATTTAGTGTTGATAACTCATCTATTATACGTCTTTGTTTTAGAATGTTGTACATGAAAAACTTTGTTTTCCAGTTTGTTGCGGTTGAAATGTGTATTTCTGGCTATTTACAATATGGTTGAAATACCTACGCTACGTTCTGATTAAAATTTTAATATCTATTAAAGTGTTCCATCCAAAGTAAAGTCCACGTCCATAATGAAGATTAAAGTTTTAACGTCCGACAGGTGAAATAACTTTTACTGCTCATAAAAATGTGGTCTTATAAATTTGTATCATCCGTGTTTGTAACAAAAGAATCCTCTAATCGGAGTACATTTAATTAATCATCTAAGAGACTGGTGTATGACATTTGAGTATTGATTCTGAAAAATTCAAAGAAAGTAACGAATAACAACATAAACAATATAAATTCAGGCCGTTTTTGAAATTATTGTGATCATCTATTAACGCACAATTGGTAACATGGAACAATATCCTTTGTCATGGAATGGAACAATATCTGATCTAAACGAACTATAACATTAATTGTGAGTCATACAGTTGATCGAATAATTCATTATTATAATCCTAAGCTCATTTCGGAAGATTATTATTAGTTCAGTCTATGAAACACATTTCATTGCTTTAACCCTTTTCGCACTTTCGAACAAGGACCTACCTCAAAGTTGCCCTTGATTTATCGAAAAAAAGATCTGCCAGGGGTTACTATGAAATTCAATTACTATAAAAGGTCAAGTGTACGGTGTGCGATTTTCTCGAGATTAGCCGGAATCGACGTGTGAGCAGAACCAAGAGAGAAATATTCGACGAATTCCAAGTTAATTGTAATAGGTCGAATGGACTGACAGAAACAGGACACATGTAGAAATAAAGGCGACTGTTCGGTCAATGGCGTCGGGGACAGAACCTTTGCGAGGGGTGAGCCTCATCGGGGGAATAGAAATAAAAATGAAAGAGCTATTCCCGTTCGATTGGTAGGTGGTGACTTGCGTTTGATCGGATCTACAAGACCAACGGGAACGGCGTGAAAGGAAGGAAGGGCCGAGGGCGACCAATGGGCGGGCCCCGTTCCTATGCTAATCCCGGAAAAACAAATTACCGGCTCTCGGCGAATATTTTAATTAGTAATAAAGCCCGGCGCATCTGTCAGTCCCCTTGTCGTTTTAATTATTGTTATTAAGCGTTATCGGACGGTCGCGCGAGATTTACCGCATGATCCGGCCGCCCGCCGTAATATCAACTGCCGCATCAGGAGTCGTATATTTATTAGCCGGACGCGAGGGGGAGAAAGAGGGACCGATGCCAAGTGGGAAGGATCAAGGGGAGGGAGGAAGAATGGAATTCTCACCTGGTCGATAGGTGTTGACTCCTGCTTTAATTACGTCCGCGGATCTTGTTTAGGGGAAGGGAAAGGCATTGGTGGGGAAGGGGGGACAAGGAAGGAAAGTAGGGATCGAGTATTCCCCCGGGACCCACTCTCTATGGGGTAGCTCCATAATGCACGATATTGTGCTGGCCGTGACTCAGCGACCGGCTGTCTGTCCGTGGCTCATTAAGGCTCACACGCTATCGTTCTTCGCGTCATAAATACTAAATGCGTAACGCGTGTACCCGTACAAGCGTACAATGCCGCACTCCACGTAGCCGGGTAAGCACTCGCCTGCGAAACTCAGTTTTCAGTAATTTCACGACAGTTACTGCACACGCGGCGTTCATGCTCCGCTGGCGAAACTACGATCCCCGGCAAACTGACCGCTCGAATGAAATAATACTCCGTGGAATATGACGGTCCGAGCAACCGCCGCCATAAATGACAGGGAAATAAAAATGAAATACACGGCAATGGACGATCGGTCGGTGACTACGGTCGTTAAATGTTTAGCCGAGAATCAGTGTTTTCTAACGTACGCAAAACCATGACATGAAGTTTCTTTCGTTATTTCCTACTACACATAATTATACCTTACTGGCGATTCTCGTTTCAGGAAATGCACACATGTATCTGTACCAAATCGTCGGCAAAGTTGGCTCAACTTTATGGCGAGAAATGATGTATATTATTTTATTGCTATTGTCGGGAGAATAATGAACATATGCGCCGGACAATTTCAATCTAATAGCATTGACCGTGGTGATTTATTCATGCACACTCGTGTCCTGCAACACCTTTGACATTCTCGAGTAAATATTTGATTTCGTTAAAAAATGAACTCCCACTTGCCGTCCTGGCCCCGTTACACGTGCGATAAGCCGATAAAGTCGCTACCTGCATTATGAACCTCTCCTCGATGCAGCGCGATTATCAGAAACGCGCAAACAGAACGTCACTGGCGGATGGGAGCAGTCTTTTACGACATGACAATGGAAAAACATTGTGTGGACGACGAGTATAAATACGTATCCACGTCGGCAAACGAATCGCTTGAACGTTTGCCGCACGCAACTAACGCGTGACTACTTGACCATGAACCGTGGATTAACGATTACCCTGGAAAACTTGGAGAAATCTCACCTCCACGAAAGGCCCCGAAGTAGACTTGTTCAATAAGGTAATAAAAAGAGAAGAATAGAAAAAAGTAATGGACCGTCGTTTTGTTTGAACAGGAGAGCAGTGGTCCTGTTTTAAGCGTAGATCAATTGTACAAGAAATCATGATAAATTGTACACATAGCGGTTAAAAGCAAGATCCTTGTCACGGCATTACCGTCATTTTAAACGAACGATCAGAATACGACAATCTCCAGAGGTAGTCCATTTTCGTGTCGGTGAGTTTCTACTTTGGGCCAGAATGTTACCCCACCGAGGAAAATACTGGAATTCCCTGTGAATTCGAGGAAGGTGTTAGCCCTGACTACTTTCCCTCTCTTTCTTTTTCTTTTCCCCTTGTATAAGTACGCAAGACCCCGTGGTGTTTGGAGCGAGGGTGTCGAGTTAATTTGCCGTGTTAAATCGATAGGTATATTATGTGCAGGCACGGCGAACATTCTCCCTCCTCTCCCTCTCGCGCCGCAAGGTCGAACGAGGAGTTCTCCACACCCCTTGCCCCCCCTGGTCCCGCGGAACACGGCTATCTTGAGATTGCGAAAGCACTCGGCACGCTTTCTCTCTCTCTCTCGCTCCCTCTCGAGGACCCCGGGGAGATCTCTTGGAGATATACCGAGTGGACGACTTTACTCGGTGCTCACCTTTCGAAAGGACGAACGCCCGGGAAGCCCGAATTTACGTGGCGACTGTACGATCACGAAACAATTAACCCACGACCCGGCACGGCCATTTAACCGATCTTTCCGAGCACGCGGGATTTCAATTGCCATGTGTATTCGTTAATGCACCGCAACACAGGTGCGCCACCGATCCTAATGCATCTGCCGCGCGCTCATATTACCATCAATTTTTCATCATTATACCTCATTATATGCCGCGCTCACGCGTGCGCACCAAACGTTTAAGACTCTCAATCGCGGCTCGACTTTATTAACGTCCTACCCGGGGAATTTGGAAGAGTCGTGGACGAAGACAGTGTCGTACGAGGGGCAAAAATCTTTTCCCGTATTAAGGTACCACGAGGAGAAGGAAGAGTGCGAAACTATCGACGGAATTTTGCGCTTTGCAGCAGACAAATTTCGGGAGGATCTCGGCTAAGTGCGATAATGATCGGTCTATCCGAGCCTAGGGTCGACAGTTTTAATATCGATAGTTGAACGAAAAAAAGGTCGGGCAAGGAGGGTAGCCTGAGGGTCCTGGGAGAGGTGACGGTTGGAAAGGTAGGGGTGGTGGAGGGGAGGGAGGGCGCGTGTCCTCGATTTCCGTGGGAAATCGTTGTCGATCTGGCGCGGTCTGAGCCGGGCACGAAGCAATCTCGTGCGACGACAGGATCGCACGAGTCGTTAACGAATTTCGTTAACGACATTCGTGCGCTCGAGCGAAACGAGGTTGAGTAGTTTAATCGAACGCCCCGCACTTACTCTCTCTCTCTCTCTCTCTCGACGGAGGATTCGCCTTTCCTCCTCTGGAGGTTGGCGTCCCCTGCCCCCACCCGTCCTTCGGCTCTTCCCCGGGGATACCGATTTCTCAGCGGAGATAAAAATCGAACGAGCCGATCCGACTCCTCCTTCCGTTATCCGTCGTCGAGGTAGAGGCAGCAGTCTCCGCCGTCGGCTGCACCGGCAACCCTAATTGCCCTCCTACGTAATCCTCGAGAATCCTCTCGTCCTTCTCCTCGTATCCCGCGTCTAATAGCGCGCACGATTAATCGTCGGCCTAGACTCGGCCGATCCTTTCCTTCGGCGAATCAGAGACAAAAGTCCTAAATGCCCTTAAATCCTATCGAGAAGAACCACGAACAGGGATACAATTTTCATCGGCTTCCCATCCGTCCGGGATTATCGTCCTTTATCAATATCACCGGGAGAAGGATCATTCAAAAGCTATTAAGATAATGAAAAAGACTCATAACTAGTTCGATCTATTTCACAGGATATTTGTAAGAACTTTGACTGTTGCGTTCATGTCGTTTGGAATATCTGAAAAGACTCGTGAGCGGTGGAATTAGAAGGGAATCTTTGAGACGGGGAAGTAGGTTCAATGGTCGATAGTCGAATCGACTCGCACGTAATTCCGCAGCGGAGAGGGTAGGTACACGCGTGAGGTTCGACAGAATTTCCAACGTTAACGGGAAATTCATTACCCGGCAGGGCGACCGCAATTTCCGCGCGTACGGGTCATTTCGCCATACACCCACGTTTACAGGGTAGATGGACGTTGATGAAGCGCGGCGCGAGCTTCGGCCGGCAATTAACTCTCCGTACTCGTTTCCTCTCGCTTTGGGTATCGCCGAGCGGCTCCGATTAATAGCTATTAAGTCGTTCTTTGCTCTCGCCAGGCTTGTCCCCGCGCAGCCGCGACTTGCCCACGCAATTTCCAGCGATAACGGTCAAACTCCATTGGCCGGACGACGCGTCGGCCAATTTCCCCTAGGCTCATCCACCCTCACGATCCTCTCTAACGTCTACGCCAATGTCGGCCTCGACAATGCCGCCAATTAAATCCTCGCTAGATCCTCCCTCGGCGACCGAGCGATCCCCTTTAACACCGGAATATCCTGCGTAATTTTCAGAACGATCGCTCCGATTCCCCGGAACAGGGCGAATTATTGTCCTCAAGTTGATGGCCATCATTAGGAATAAAAGAGGAATAAAACTCGCGAGGAATACACGGATATACAAGTACTGTAACCTTTAATTTCGATCCTTTGGCAATACTCGAGTTGCCGATTTACGGATATTTTAATTTTACTAATCCCTTTATTAACCCGTACATTGCACTCTTATTATTTACCCGTTTATCCATTTGTAATTATTAATGGGATTCGTGATTATTAATTACATTTTTCCTAATATTTTATCTGGATTATACTGATATGAATAAATGTTCGTAAAAGATGAAAGAATGGATGCTCTTTTCTACAGAAAAATTTTAAGTCTTCTTCGGAGTAAAAATTCCTTTAAATAATTCGTTAGGATTCGATGTATTTACTTATAGCAGACACTAATAGCAGGCACACTCTGTTTTTATATTCGAGTGTCCTATAGGTCCGCAGAAATTCGTAAAGTGAGGGGCCATTTTGGCAAGGTAAACAACAAGTGAATCAGTACGTGTCGGACCATCCGACGAGTGAAAGCTCTTGCTTAAACGCGTTTGACAAATACGTAAAGGGTACAAAGTGCGTTCATACGTGCGTAATTCGATCCTCCGAGGCTGCGTTTCGACCCGTTGAACAAGCGTTACTTGTAACCCGCGAAATCTCGAGTTTTTCGAATGAGTGCATCTGCCCAAGTGGAGTTAGCGTTACGTTACGAGAAGTACTAAGTGGGGACGCAGAAATCGAGGCCATAAATGAAGAATTCAAACATAGTAAGTACTCTGTTCTATCCTAAGAAAGACTCGAGAAATTGACGGTATTATGGTTTCGAAGAGCGAAAGGACATTACCAACGCATAACAATGCAGTTCGTGCAGGTTGGACAATGTTTAAAAAGCGATTTGTACAGCTCGTTGAATTTGAAAATTCGTTGAGCTAAATTTTATCGTTACAAGATTGTCGTAATTCAAGCTCGACTGAATAGACAATTCCCCGTTTCGCGAGAATTCGACCATGTTCGGAGGGGCAAATTTTACGACTCGTGGAAGTTGGAAAAATTTGTCGAGCCAGCTTTTTGTCGCAAGGTCATCGTAACTCGAGATCGATTGAACAAATGAGTCTGCACTTCGCGGAAATTCGCTTATATTTAAAGGGCAAATTTTCCGGCTCGTTTTTGGTGTGAAAAATTTGTCAAGCTAGTTTTATGTTACAAGGGTGTTGTTATTCGAGATCGGTTGAATAGATAAGTATGCGTTATTACTTTTGTCGCAGGGAAACCATTCACCGGTAAGCAAAGCGGCGGTGGTGAGTTAGCCCCGCGACGCACTCTCGTTGAGTTTTCAACTCGCGACTCAGCCAGTTTGCTTCTACTTGGAAGTTACGGCCTCGGCTCCGTTTGAGAGAACCTTTTACCGCGGGTTAACTCACCCTACAGACGGACTCATAACTCGGCCCGCTTTTACCCCGCGCTCCTCCTAAATACATTACGATCTAAACTGATACGACTACTTTCTTTATCTGCGACCTCAGACTTTCTTACGAGGGCACAGGTATCACCAATTTGCAGGCTTTTGCGATAAGGCCTGATTACGTCGTACACTTTGAAATCCAAATTCCCTTCAGCGGGACATTAACGAAGAGTTATGCTAAAACGATTGCCTGCCAGACATTTCAGTTAATCCGACGCGAAGATTTCGCTCCTATTTAAATAGATCCCCAATTAAATCAGTGGAAACGATATATCATTACCTGTTTTTAAATTTTATTTGAAATAAGAGAATATTTCTGATTTAATCGTATTACACGTGGCGCGGTTTTAACAATTTCGTATATTAAGTAAAAGATTTCCATGCGCCATTTTACTAACCCGACATGTCATTAAGAGTAAAAAAGAATTTGAATCTTCGTTAACGTTGAAAGTTTCCTGCTGGAATTCGTCGAATGAATAAAGAATAGTCAAGGGGGTAATATCACGTTGCATTAATCCACTGGCAATAGAGTTCGATCTTTTTAATCTCGATGAGCCCTGTGGGGCTGGCAAAGCTGAGTTAACGTGATAAACTTTGAATTCTCGTTAAACCGCAGAAGATCGATATGTTTCGCGGTTAAACGAGACATTATTAAGTCAGATACTCTTGAACCACCTCTACCGTTATTTCTACGTGATTACCCTATGGAAAAAACACTTATTTCTTGACAAATTACTTCTCTTCGCAAGACTTTCCAATGCCCATTAAGCTGGGTTTCAAATTTCCAAGGACCGTCACGTATGAAAAGTCTATTTCTACGGTGAACTCAAAATAACGATCCCGGAAACCAACCAGTGACATTTTACGGTAGGGCCTATAGCAGAAACGTATTTTCCTTGAAGATATTCACGTCAACTGGGAGACGGAGATACGCGTATCTACCGTCTGTATTTAATTCAGAAGGGGAATTCATTGTGACGAATAAATCTGAGGGAACGGCAGACGCGCGTCTGTGTCGGCGGGATCTTAAAGTCAGCTTTATTCCTGGAGGCAGGAAAAATCTTGCGTCGCGTTCACACGCCCGTAAACGTCGCGAATTGCCTCGTTTATCCGCTTGGCCCCGTGCGTCGATTGTTCGCCGCTTTTACAGCCCTTGGCAGAAACCCTCGCCACTCTTGCCTTTTCGATTGTCCATCCCCCTGTGCCCTTCCGCCGTGCGTTCACGAGAAAAAGACAGTTCTCTCCGTCATATGCCACCTGCAAACGTCACGTTGGATCTCGGCTGGAAATTAAACCGACTACACTCACTGCATTCTTCTCTAGTCATTCACTGACAGGGGTTAAACATGTACTCAGGCTTGTCAGGCAAAAATGTTTAAGTATTATAAAGCACTGTGTCTCGTTAAAGTTTTAACACGTACAGCAAGGTCGTGGCTATTTGCTATAAATTATTACGATTATTATTAACTGTTAATCATTACATTGAACATCATCGTACGTTGCATTTATTATTCTAAAGATATCTGAACAGTGCAACGATTACAACAAAGAATCGAATAGACTCTACGTAAAACTTTTATTCTTGTAGAGCGTGTTTTACGTTCTTTAGCGAGAGGAACGAGCTTAGCACTAGAATCTTTCGAGCGAGTGGGGCGAAGGGGAGGGGTGAGGCAGGCGAGACGGACAGATACACGTAGAGTGGTTAATTCAATATCTCCACTGGCTGAGTTGGTGTTGAGGTCCTCCAGCTGGCGTAGGGCATCGCGCTATCGAGTCACTTGTTAACCTCACGTGCTGCGAGCTTTCCCATTGAGTCATACGGTTGGCCGTATTATGCCGCTTATCCACGAGTCGGGACATGTGCCCCCACGACGATTCATTAAATTCTCCGTCAAACGGAGGTACGCGCGCGATGCGTCACGCATTGATTACCGCACAAAAGACCTTTCCCCTCAGCTCGTGACGACGATGAAAAAGAAACGCCGGAGACACTCAACGCTTCCGACGGATTTTCATCGCGGGAATTAGGAAATACGCGATTCAACGTAACTCAGGTCCAATGGTTCAGCGAATCGTCGCCCTGACGACAAAAGAGGAACAGCACGAGCGTAGAGTTTTAATTGAATTACCAGATTCAATGGTTTCTTTTTTTACAGAGCTGTCGAGATTTTAGTTTTATGCTAGGTTTGTGAGAATATTTTTTATCGGGAAAAGATGAAGAGGTAAGGAGATAAGAATTATTCTCATGTGCTGATTTTGGAAAATATTGCTTTTATGTACAAAAGTTTACAGTTCGAAAACATTGAAGACACCTAATTTCCTAAGAAGTAAGACCCGTGTAATTGACTAAAAATAACTGTTATAACGAACATTTCAAATATGTAATTATTTTGTTATGAGGTACAGGAAGGTGTGTGCTTAAAATTCGATTTGATGGTAGATTCTCATTGGCTCAAAAATTACAGATGCAAATTCCGTTTGCTTTATAGACTTTCGTGGAAGCTATATTAGGTGTACCTGGTAAACGCACAGTTGGGAAGAACACTATAATTTGAGGGCGTTGTAAAACTTACGTTCCCCCCTATTTACTTTCCTTCCCTGCGTGCGCACGGAGTCTTTTTTACCCTACAAACTCGCAACGCAATGACTCATGCCTTAAAAGTATGCATCATTGTGTAACCTTTCGACGAACAAAAAATAATTTGTAAGGGCAGCGAAAATTTGTTTGTTCGGCAGTTTACCTTACCATGCAACAACGGTGCAAGGTATTGTTAAAGCAAAATACGAATTTGCCGTGTTGAATATGGAATGTACATCATTCATTGACCGGTAACGCGTGCGAGGCTATTTCGAAGGTGATTAACACGGGGGTAAATGATTTTTGCAATTTGTTTCATTCATCCGGCCTGTTTCCCGCGACTCTCAATAGCCCACCGTTTGAACAGCATTCATGCTGGTGCATACTAACGATTGACTCGTCAATTTTATTTACGTTCGTCCTCTATTTACGTCGGACCCGTACAACTCGAATTCTTACCCGCCGGGGGATGAAGGGTGAAGGGTGGAGAGGGGATCGAGGTCGGGTCCCGTCAATCTGTCGTCGGATAAACGAACGATCCCCGGGCGAGTCCAACAATGGGGATTACATCGCCGTCTCGTTGCCCGTCCATTTCGCTTCCTCAGCGAGTCTGGCGCGATAGCGAAGAAGCTAAGGGCCACGGAGAAAGGAAAGAAAGCGACAGAGGGCGGGGGGAGGACGGGGGTAATGGAGGAACGGCCGGGCACAGAGAGAAAGAAAAATATGACGAAACATTAGGACGGGCAGAAGGCGCGGGATCCTCTTACCGTTTCTCGAAAGCAATTTATCGGGATGACTAATAAAAATATCGTATCTTCCGGCGGGCAGACTCGGAAGAAACGTACGACAGGCCGGTATCTGCCGAGAGTGGACAGCGAAAGCGGCGGAAAAATGAGCGCGAATGGCGGCGGACGAAAGGGGGACAACGTAAACTCTGTGCGAAGAAAAATGGATTTAAAGAGCTTACGGAGAATTACAATGGTACTTCGTAAAGTGCACGAATTACAGGCTGAGTGTGATAGACGAGTTAAACCAAGTGACCGTAGGTAGCGCAATAAAACTTACGCGAAGTATTACATGTACCATAATTTTGCTCCGTTGACAACGCTCCCTGGTTTCATAAGTAATTCTCTAACTGTTGGAGACTATCAGGATATTACTTAAATTCTGATAGAATACAAATTTGAACCACACAGGTTGCAATGGTCTTACTTTTTACTTTCTGATGATACGTTTTGAAAAGGGAGATAGATTATTCAGGAGTTAAAGGTGCACTATGTGGGTAAAGATGTTTTCTTCCTTTCCTTTTGGGTCATTTTTTTTTTTTCAAGAAAAAAGGGAAAAGGTTAATAGAATTTTGAACGATGTGCGGAAAACAGGAGAAAGTAAGGAGGAAGATAGGGCGAAGAAATTGATGAGGCGAAAGAAGGGAAGGGGAGCCAGAAGACCGGAAAGACGTTTTTACGAGTCGACTAAATGGCTGTAACGTCGCGCTTGTCGCGGCACCTTTTCTTTCGGAAACTGCTTTTTGCCGACTTCGTCGTACGTTTCTCTTTCGCGACGCACTGGCCGGAACAGGAAAAGGACTTAATCTCAATGCCGTCGCATCGACACGAATTTTCCACCATTCTGTCACTTAGCGCAAAAACGTTGTTACATAAACTGGCAGACACGTGTCCTCATTCAAAATTTCATTTTGACAATGAAATAGAAAGAGTGTCCAATTCGAACCCAAACTAATCTTTTTTTGTGGTGTAAATAAGTTTTTAAACAATGTTAAAATAGTGAAAAAGCGAATATTGTAATTCGAAGCCGGGCCCCTACGCGAGGTTAAATGCATTTTCATTTTTTTTACGAGGGAAATGTTATTCGATTCGTTTCAACAACGTCGGCAGGAAATGGGATACACCGTAATGGTGTTTAATAAAAACGCCAGTGAAAATGGATATAGAATGACGATCGTGTGAAGCACGAAATAAAAATATCTGAATAAACGTAATTCCCTGTCCGCAGCAGAAATGTCTACTGTTACAGCGATGCAGAAAACGAGATACGAAAATTACAAAACATCGCTCGTTCGGCAAAGATAAATCAACGGTGAAGATCAAAGTTTCTAATGAACTCAACGAGAGACTAATCAGAAACAACGTGTCATATTCCGGTTACATTTGTCGTCGACAAATCCCCGAGGTTCGCCAGATTTCGAGCAATCGGGTAACAAGTGATCTAGTGAATCGGTGGAATTGCGGTGACCGATGACGCGCTGTAATTCAAAGCCGAGTTAATCGGGCGGCGGTACGTTGAAAATGAAACTGGGCCACATTTTCCTTGCGCCAATTCCGTTGGCCGTTCCGCTCGATTTGCCGTACGTTAATTGCGCAAATAAATGGATCCTCCGCGAGTCGGGAATTCCACCGTGGACGCGGACAGCCCCTGCGTTCGGCTTCTCCGGCGAATCCCCGGGAAAATCCTTTTATCGATGTTCTTGTTTACCGAGGCATTAGCATGAATCTTCGGTTAAAGCGCCGACGCAACAGGCACTTCCGCAGGTCCTTCGGACACGTAACGGCCATTCCCTGATTAACCAGCCATTAATCGCTGACAAGCCGACCAATAGAACTGTCGGTAGTTTTACTTTGCCGGAAAACTTGGTCCTTGGCGCTGAGAAAACGGCCGGTGCGACGGTAAAATGGAGACCCTGCTCACGGTGGTTTATAGAGAGGAGGAGAAACAGTAGGTTGGTGGGGGGGGGGTGAAGGGGAGTGAGGAGAAATATAGGGGAAGACGCGGAACTGCGCTTTATACCGTCACCGTACCGGAACTCCAAAACCTAGTCACCCCCCCCCCTATTCCCCTCTGTCGTAATTATGCAGTTCAAACTACGATTGCTTTTACAAGGCCGACATGAATAAAGACCGAGCGCAAATGGTTATCCTTGAATTTTACTAATTCATACGCTAGGAATCGTAATTAACGGCAGTTCCAGCATGTAATATCGCGAATCAACTTCGGAGCGGGGCTTCCTACGTATTTTCCTTATCTCCCGTTTTCATTAGCCATCTTCCGCCCTTCCGAATTCTCCGGTCGCTTTTCCTTCGAGTTACGCCGGAAGGTCCGTGGCGCTTTTAAAATTCTAGCAAAATCCTGATGCATTAAACATAGACGCGCGAACCCCTAAGTGACTCCACTGTCCTATACCGAACTGCACGTCAAGAATTAAGTTTCGCATAGAGGGAAGAAATAAAACAGAATTTCAATTGCGCCCCGGGGGGGTCCCGTAGTTTCTTGCACGAAAATCGTGCGAGTGAGGAAACGTAACCTATGGTTTATTAAGCTGCTAGGAAAGAAAATTGAGAGACGTCAAAGAGGAAGGGGGTGGGGAGTGTAGCATGAAATTCTGTTTTCGTCGTACCCCAATGGTGACATTTTGATATTGCCACCTGGAGCGGCAATAAGTTAAAGATAATGCACTTGTGAAAATGATTTTCCGAGGGGGACCATCGATCTCACATTACGAATACAGACTGTTACGCGTTACTTGGACCGACACAACGGTAGTAGACCATAATGGGGAGTATATTCGTTTCCCTCGCCATAAAAGCCCGGCTTTTTCGAAGGGTGGAGATGAATGATTCACCGAGCCTACGGTTGACCTTGCTCGCCGGGTACCGTTCTGTATCGAGCCCAAACTTCGGTCCAAGATTACCGAGCTACGTGAGAGTGGACCGCGTACCTCTCCCCTTGCCCCCCTCCCCACCGATAGCACCCTTAACCCCGCTTCTTATCATCGAGCGCATAGCTTGTCGGGGTAAAAAAACGGGGATACCGATAAGCCCGGACGTGGCCGGAAAAATCGTCCCTGGCCGCTCGGCGCGGAATTTAAGATCGAAACTGCAGAACCCTCGGAGCGATCGCTAATCGACCGCCAGGGTAATCGGAAGTTTCTCAACTACGGGCAATCCATTTTCCTCGCTGAGTGCCGGCCCTTGCCGCGTTGGCCCGCCAATACAGGCGTCCTCCTACGTCGCCGGAAAGATGGAACGCCCGTATTTATTTGCCAGGCCGGCAGGATGAAGAAGCAAGATGCCAGCGACGCCGTAACTCCGTGTTACCGGCCAGGATAATGGCGATTTTATGTTACCCGGACGAAGTATGCTCTTGAGAAACCCACGCACCGCGTCGAAGGGCAGAAATGCCGCGAAACGGCAACTCTCCCCCTCTTCCCCTCTTTCTTCCCTCCACTTTTTCCCATCACCAACCTCGTATATCCTCCTTTCAATATTCCCCGCTTCGCGAAATTTTTTCTCCGACATTTCTTCCCTCCTACGTCCTTTTATCTTTCCCCCATATTTCCCTCGTCTTTTCCCCATTGTAACGCGTTCAATACTCCCCTTCGAACGTCTCGTTTTACCGTTTAACATTTACTGCATCCTGGCGACGTATGCTTGTTTATCTCTTAGTGAAGCAAATGTCTCGATATTTTTTAGATAATAAGTATACTTTATCGGCGCATCAGTCGCACTTGTAGTCAACGGTCAATTTCGTACGAATTTCCTTGGCATTGCATAGTTCCATTGACATTTTCCTGTCATTCTTCCCATGTCTCTCGATGTTTTACGGTATCAGGCAGATTGCGTTATTCAGTTCTTTCCGCTTTATCACGGTCCTGCTGAAGCCTTCTTTCTCGTGGATTTTTCCCTTATTCTCGGACACCTTCTTCGCCACTGGTCTCGCCCTGTGTCCGTGCATTAGACACCGAAAAACTCTCAGTCCTCGGGGAGGTAGGAAGCCCTGCAGGAGAGTGCATCGTCCATCATTGCCTCTCCCGATTATCCCACGGGAGGCATGCCACCCGCGCGCCAATTTCCCCGCATACTAGCCCCCTCTTTCCTCCCATTGCCCCTCTTATTGGCCGTCCTGTGCAACACGCGAGATTAAGTGAAAGTACGCGCCGGACGCGTCGCCGTTAATTATCGGCCCGGTATAAATTGAAATAGTTTTGCCGGGGATCGAAAGGGCCGGCGGTTTCGAGAAAGGGCACACACGGATCGTTTTCAATCTTCCGGATGTACGCGCTCCCCGAACTATCCCAAACGATAAATAATCCCACCACGCGGCATTCCGTTTCACAAGGAAAACGTTCGACGATCGCAAGGACGATATTGTAAGGTGAATATTCTTCGCTCAAAGAATTCGCAACTGTCTTTCACCCCCCCCCCCTCCTTAAACCGCTTTTCGGCGAAACTATACCTGTCTCGTAGTGTTTAACGCTGTACAAATTCGCGCTGGTTTGGACGGGTAAAAAAATGTGCTCTGAGGACGTCCCCTTGTTAGACGTTTCCGCCATCGTACCTTTTGCGGAGCAATAACTCCGACGACCGTCGGAAGGTCGTAAAAGATGAAAGGAAAACTATGAAAATGCTGGTGTATGTATGAAGCCGATAGGTTCGCTGCGTGATTCTGTCGCCGGTCGTTCTATCGAAGGAAAAAGGACGGAAGGGGGCAGGGGGCAGGGAAGAAAGGACGACGTGGAGGTCGTGATTAAATTTCCGTCCGCGTTATAAGGAGGGCTTTATGCTTGCCGGTCTATAAAGAACGGTAAAGCCGTAACGTGCCTACGTATAAGGTGACTCGGCTAAGCCACGACTCTGATTTCCTCGAGTAAAGGGGATCTTAGTTGTACATTCGGATGTACGTAGCATGCTTAGCCAATTCCATCAGCGGTACTGATTTACACGCGAAACAGAGAAACTCGAAATACTGTCAAGGTAAAGCCCTACCTAACGAAAATATTAATAAAGTCAATATGGAGTTCATCCAAAAGATCCAAATCGTTTAGTAAAAATCTGCTAAACCTCAATATGCAGTTACTATTTTACTTTTAGAAGCCTCTAATAGCAATCGTTAAAGGAGAATAAAGAAAGAAATGAAATTATACGTACACATTGACCGTCAATTACATCTTAAAAATATTATATTTATTATCGAACATTGCCGAATAACAGTTCACTATAAAATACCGCAAGAAATTGAATTTTGTTCAACCTTCAGGTGATCAATTTCTTTACGTAAAGCTCGTAAGGAAAGATTCGCTCTTCTTCTTTAATACATTAAAGCTGACGTTTAGAATTCTTACACAACGAATGAAATGGACACATAAGACTGATTAGTTTGCAAGTTTCGGCAACGATTGCTTTGTGACGAAATAGACCCAATAACTTGGAACGCATTGACGTGCACATACCAATGCATTCCAGTGACGTTAATCTCCCTGACCCGATATAGGCGGTGCACCCTTAATCCCCCCCAACGGAGATCGGGCATTTAACTTTGGCAGAAGTAGGCGAATTAGCATATTAATCGACTTCGGGAACATTTTGCGCGCAGACGCACCGGCAAAATATCCTGCCCCCGTGTCTATCCACAATTTAATCCGTTTACACTGTCCTTGGAGAATTTAACAACCATTACAACGAATGTCAACGCCCTAATTAACAAATACCTTGCGTCACAGGGGCAAACCTTAGGAGTAAATCCACCAATAAATCTGCCAATAAGTTCGCTAAAGACACGGTGCAAATTACGAAGAATACATCGTGGCCAATGCGACAGTGCGCGTCACTGTCGCTTGTTCCTTGTTAATTGCACCAGGCGTATGTCTTTTAAAAATAGCGCCACTCAGTGGGTAGAGTAGCGTTTTAATCACGACAAATAACGTCATTTCCTTGCGCATACATGGCCGACAAGAGGACAGGGTGACGCAGCGGGGGGGGGGGGGGCAGGGGTGAGAGGGAAGAAAACACGGTGTTTGACCTCCCGCGCGGGCCAATGCGTGGGTGTGGCTGCAATTTGTAGCCGACCGGGAGTTGGCGTTTATTACACCGACTCTGCCGAGCGCGTGGGTACCCGCCGGGCGATGCCTTGTTATTTACAAGGCCCAGTCGGCCCTGTTTATTTGACGAAATCATCGACATCCGAACCCCCTTTCTACCCCGCCTGGCCCCCGGGTACCTTGGAAAAATTCATTAACGTGCAAATTGAAAGGTAGCGACGATAATATACGGCGAATTTCAGCGCTCGGTAACCGCACATCTTGGGTCCATGTGCGACGAGCTGAAATAATAACCGGCGTTATTAAAACGTCGAAGGCAATTAAGGGATCGTCCACCGGGACGATGCTTGTTTGGGAAATGTCAGAGATATGTAAGTTTGACCGAGACGCGTAATTAAGGGAACCGTTTTCCTTTGTTTCAAAGACGGTACACGTCAGATCTATCGTGTCAATAAACTTCGTTTGTCAGAAAAAAGCTCAAGCTGTCGAGAAAAGTTCAATGTCCCGATATAATCTGTCAGAAGCATTTCAGAGTGTTTAACTGTCTTAGTACTTTTTCGTGTGTTCAATCTTGTAACACTGAAGGACAGTTTGTCAGGAAATATACCGATTTATATCAAAGGAAAAAGTTCACTATCAACGGACGTTGACGGTGATAAGGTTTGCCCCCAACAGGACTAATTCTTGAGTGGTACGATTACACCCTACTCCGTAATTCGATTAGCTCAATCGCGTTTCATTGTCTTTCCACATCATATTACGGGAAATGGAAGAATAATATCCACTTACAATTGGATTACGACATAAGCATGGAGAACGCAGCTTTGGACGGTTGAATTATAACACGGAAAAGGGCTTAGCCCGTTCGGCCGGCAATAAAAGTTTTCGGTGCTACGGTAAAACGGACGCAATATGATATCTGTTTGTGCAATCGCGGTAAGACGTAGGCGTGCGAAACGTTATTGCCCTGGCAGTCGCGGTTCTTGAGTTACGCGAGATTTAGATAGTTTTTCAATCTCTCGGCGAGTTCCCGCTCGTCCCGTCGATTCGATCCATTCTCGCTGGCTATGTATGCAAAGCTGTTTCGCCCTCCCCCACCCCCTCCACTCCCGCACGTCCCGCCGGCTTTCCAAAGCACCGCGGTGCCAAAAACTTTGGCGAATACGATAAACACGCGAACTGCAAACCCCCACGAGAGACTTCCGGCGGCCGACAAGAGTTCCAAGTCGATTCGAATGAGAGTTTAAACACGTTATCCCGGCGAAATTAAAAGTCGTTAGACGGGGGCTTTCGGTATAAGTGTAGTTGAAGGAATTGCCGGCTTAACGAAGCACGTCTAATTAATACACAGAGAACGTAGATATTATCTCCCGGTGCTTCGCCCTAAGGACATCGCAATTAAGCTTCATCGAGGCTCAGGTACGAATTTACCACTATTATCCAAAGCAAAGGAGTTATGGAGTCTTAAAAACCAATAAACGACTCCATTTACGTTCTATAGCAGACGAAGGAACTTGTTTTTACATGGAAACGCACAGATTTTCATGTGTAAATATCCTCTCAACAGCTTGAACATACGCCTACACGCCGAAAGTTCGTGGGAAATGGTGAAAAATCCCGCACAGGGTTGTAATCCGATGATCTTGCCGGTACTCACAGTTTTTCTCCGGCCGAGCTAATTCTCCGACTGCGTTCGGACGAGGGGGCAAAATGTGGGGAAAGGTGAGAGGACATTTCGCGGGAATGGAAGGACGCGTGGGAGGGCA
Organism: Hedychridium roseum; assembly: GCA_963989215.1. Taxonomy (NCBI): domain Eukaryota; kingdom Metazoa; phylum Arthropoda; class Insecta; order Hymenoptera; family Chrysididae; genus Hedychridium; species Hedychridium roseum. Next base: position 5,563,712 of record OZ022310.1, on the reverse strand, counting down.
ATGTGCTCGGCGAAGGAAAGTAAAGAGAACGTAGGACGTTGCGGGGAATTCGCGGCGGTGAACTAACAGGGCGGAGGTCCCGCTCGTTGTCGGGTAATCGGCTCGGGCTCTTGTTATAGGCGCGATTTAACCCCCGTTGACCCTGCGGCTTGAGGCCGGCACACAATGATACGCCGTGTTCACTTTCCTGCAACGTTCGAGCACCGCGAAATCACGTACGCATCGGTAACCGAACCTGCAAACGCATCATTGCCAAACCACATCGGTCCGCAATGTGGAATCCACGCACATATGTCGATCAGCGAGATATTAAAATACTTCGTTAAGGCTTGTCCCGGTAAATCCGCAGTCGAAAAGAAGTAAAGATAAAACTAGCCAGGAGTAAGGCGATACATTGATTTTTAGGAAAAAAATTAATTGTAAAACAATTGTCCTGGCTAAAGCGTTATTTATTCATTTTCTTTATTGCATGAAGCTCTGAAAGTTCGAATCGGTCGTTCGGGACATTCAGAATGATTCTATTGGATTGTCTTACGGTTCCTAAGAAAGGAAATGGAAGCGATTCGTGGTAAGGCAATAAATTCGTAACAGTTGATACCGATCATTGGACAGAATCAAGAGAATTTCTTGGAAAGAATTCCACGAGTATTCGTGGATGGACCTGCAGACGCGACGAATGTGCAGACGGACACATGCAGAGGCATACGCACGTTTCTCCGCGTGTGTAACGTTAGTCGACGAAACGAGAGAACGCAGATGTGGTCTACACACGCCTACCAACGCTCAGGGGTCTGCTATTAATACGTGCCGCGGTCAAACAATAATTAGATGGACGTTACCCTTACGGGAATTGGAGTAATTAGATTTAATTGGCACGCAGGGTCCCCCCGCGCACTCTTCCCCCCTCTCTCCATCTCTGTCGCTCTTCCACTTGACTTTCCTCCTCCGCGAACGGCGAAAGCGCACACGCAGACCGCGGCTCTTTATTATTCCACACAGTATTCTCTTCCGACAGAAAGCACCGATGGTTAGCTCGATAAATATAATAGGGCCGTTCTTGATATCCCTTTACAGCCCTTTCAGGGCGTTCTTAATGTTTCTCTTTACTGCGCTACATAAATACGTGGATACCGGTAAGATGGAGTAATTTTTTTTCGAATAAGTTTCCCAAAAGCAAGACGATACAACGAACAAACGTAGCATTAAAATTACGAGGAATCTAAAATGGATATCTCATTTCACTTTGGAAAGACCGGTAATGACGCTAAAAAATATTTGACAGTTCTTCAAGTATTATTTTGCGAACTTTCGACTGTGCACGCGCTATCCGATAATCTTCTTTGGGTTGTTAATTAAAAAATCATGGCTGCTTACTTTTAATCTTTTCACAAATTAAGATTGTCTAGTAAAAAGATGGAAGTAGAGTAGGTTGTTGCAACCTCGGCGAATTACGATATATGAACATAAGTTACTAAAAAAAAGGTTTCGATGTAAGCGCGTTAAGGGTGACCCTTTCTGGCCCCATTTGCGACATACTTAAAAGCAGATACAGGAAGTGAGTTCTCTCCGACTTCAATGGCCGAAGTCAACAGCCGTCTGAGTTAGAGAGAAAACCGTCTACCTTGGCGTTACATTTGTATTAAGCGAAACGCGGTCCGCGCGGAACGGCTGGTCGTAATGCGAGATGAATTGCCGCGCGATATAAATTTCAACGAGCTAAATGGCGGACGAAACTCGGCTCACAGTCTTACCGTGCTCCACGCCATAGATTGGATTTCAACGGTACCCTTAAAAAAGACCCCTGTCGTTTCGAAGCACTTGTCTTCTGTAATAAAAACTAAGTATCCGCGAGATTCCTCTCAATGTCAGCATTTTTGACTTTCGAAATTGAGATACTACGATTCCTTCTTGACGAAGAATCAAGTATGCACGTATTACGTACCCCCTCCAATTTAAGAAAAAAAAATAAAACAATTAAGTAACTAACAACGCACACTTTTATCATCTTCTTCACTACGTTTTGCATTGATTAGAAAATAATTTACGTGAGCTTAAGCAGTACTTATTGTTTGGCGATCTTAAAAATTGCACATGACGAAGCAGGGAGAGAGAAAAAAAATTGATTTACTCGGTGTGTTGAAGGTACAAATAAATTAACGTTAGCCCGCAGTAATGTCTGGAGAAAATGAGGGGTGAGAATAAATGCTGGAACGATGTAGAAGAAGGATGGTGAGGGGAGGGAGGGGGGCGGGATAGGAGGACGTATTACTACCTAAGAGGTGAAACGGTGAAGGGGGGGGGGGGGGCAAGGGAAGAGCTACTCGCACGGAAGGCGAGGTAAGAACTATTTAAATTGAAATTGAAGCTTCCATTTTGCCTGCCCAGTTCCGCTGGCGCGATTCGTACCGGCATATTCTCGCTTTCAGACCCCTCCCCTCCCCCTCTCCCTCCCTCTTCCTCTCTGTCCCTTTCATTCTCGTCCCTTCGTCATGCTGTTCGAACCTTTAAAATCGAGCAACGTCTAAGTAGGAGCAACGCCTCGCACTTTGGAAATTGGCTCCTAAATCGCGGGGGAAGAGGGGAGGGCAGCAGCAGGGCGAGGTGATTCCGATCGAACCAGTTCGTAAATTATCAGTACCGTAGAATCGAGTGGCTCCTAGCTTTCTCTCTTCTTTTCGCTATCCCCCCCCCCCTGCTTCTCCGTGAAACCTCTATTTCTCTACTCTATCTTTAGTTTCCTCTCCGCCACTTACCGATTCATTCGAGATCCTATCAGAATTCTTTAATGTTTCTTTCTGTTCTAAGAGTTAATATAATTTCTTTAAGCGAACGAAACTATTACCAGAAAAAGAAATCATTTTGGTGGAAGAGCTAATTAACGCGAGGTAAATTGCACGGTTGAGAAAATTGATTGATTTTCTAGTACAAATTGCTTTACGATATTTGTCGAATTTGGCTATGGCCATTTTTATCGTTTCCCGAAAGTGTCTGTGATTCGGAATATTCGTGTTCTCGGAATTGGGATTACAAGTCATTTTCCCCAGCTTCCGTGGTTGTCCTGTTTCTTTTTTTTTCCACTGGCAAACGAGTTTCTCGTCTTTTATTTCCTTTCGCCAAGGACTGCAGCGGGATAAGCACCAGTCGAGAATGGTTCATGCGATCCTTCGATTGCCCCGGGCTAAGATGCTATCTCGACACCCCGGAATTTGAATAAAGATGGCTTTATTAATAAGGTATCGGGCGTGAATTGCCGGTTGTCAGCCGGAACCCGCTGTGCATAAATAAGTGGACAAACCAGTCTCAACAACCACTCAATCCCCCGTCCTTGTGTTTTTGTTTCTCCCTAAATTAACATCAATTACATTAACCTTCTTACCGATGATCCATTACGATACACAGCAAGAAACGCAACCTATTCTTTAAACAAAAAAACTTCTTCAAACTTTCTTAAATCCAAATTCAGTACCATGCAATGTTTGTATTTAGCGTTGCATTTTTCACGTATGACAGACCATGAGTAAAATATGATAGTCGTGATTTTAGTGTGTCATTATAAAAATGAATAGACAAAACGTAACTCTGGTCGTAGCGCATTGTACGGAATTGCAATGGAGATTTGCCGACGAAATGGGCGGGGTTCGAGTAGATCGGTAAACATAATACTTGCATTAAATCTATACGTAAGGCTCTGCCCTGCGGAGAAGTGGGATGAATTTCTGACCGCCCTCGGAGGGTGGAAGAGAGTCAATAAGCCGGGGATGGCCGACCGCATGGTCTATTTAGTCTACCGTAAGGGGAGAAGCGGATATAGCAGACCATGAATCTCGGGCCGTAATGCTCGTATACATAGATTCCCCATACATATATTCATGCACCTACCTGCCGGATCTGATGTTCGACGGATCAATCCTTTTGTTTTGAGATTTCATCGACAATGGCTACCGTGTTTCAAGGCACGTCTTTGAATTGCAGCGATTAAATTTCATTTATAAGGACTCTCCCAGGACATGGGGAGGGGATGGTCAGGGGGACAAAATCCTTGGATGCCATAGGCCGGGATTCGACGGTGCCATAACAACGCTTATCGTCCGTTTCCCCGTGAACTTCGACCCACCGAAAGATCATCATTTCGATCGGCCTTGTAGGGTCGATCGAATCATCCGCCTTGCTCTCCGGTGCTACTATAAAAGTCTCCAGAAAATCTCTTCAACCTATCGAACGATCGTCCATGCCGACCCTGCCCTAGGTACAAATAACTACAGATAAACTTTACACCGATATGCCATCGGGTCTATATAATTCTATATGTGTCTATATGTTATACGGTTAACACCATTTTCAAATAAATAAAGGAAATTTGTGGGCAATCATGGAATTGGCTGAAATGTTTAAGGATGTATGTTTTATTCATTTAATGTTGAGCCTTATTTTTTCGTATTTGAAAATTTATAGTTAACTAGATATGATTATTAATATCTTGTGTTTGTATACCGAGGAAATGGTAACAAGTTTAGATGGAAACTTTTGTAATGATAGTTTGAAGTATTTATATGAAATTGCATAAGTGTTCGTACATACAAGTGATATACATTTTATTTTAACAGATTTACATACAATTTCGTCTAATTCATGTTTTTATATTATATATTGCGAGACCAGTAAAGTTTATTAATACGTGTGAGACGTAACGAAATTGCGATTTAGCTAATATTGGCATACATGCCACTAAATACCTGTTACTTAGTGTTAACTGCTCTATTGACGCGCGCAGAGCCGTACATTTTGCGTGCGTGTGTGAAACGGGCCAAGTGATATTCCGTGGACGTATTGGATTTTGTTTATTTCCGTGCGTCTTGGTGTATTAACCGAGCGAACGGTTAAACGCGCGTCGTCGAATCAGCCGCAGCCTCTCGACAAATTTGCCAATTTATATGTTTAGCAAACAGGAGTGCGGCGTGTCAATAAATTAAGTCGCTGGGATTTGAGCGCGCTCGATGCAAAGGAACGAAGCAAAAGGGGTTTCGGAGGGGCGGAAAGTCGCTAGAGAAGGAGACAAAGCGACGAGGGGAACTTCCCCGTGAAGGAAACGGCTTAAAGTCAATAAGGAAAAGAGAAGCCGATGTGACAAGCCGGGAAAAATAGCCGCCGCGAAAGCTTCGTAGAATCCCGATAAGTTCCGTTTTTCGCATCCACGCAGTTATGAGCAATTTTGTCGGCACTGTTTTCCACGCGTCACTGAATTCGCAGGATTATATTCGCAGGAGTGATACGATGGTTATTCTTCCTAAACTTAAGGGAAACTGATCAAACGGCATTGTAATACTTTTTAAAATTCCAACTTAATAAGTGCGAATCTCAATTTGAATTACCTGAAAATGTGTAAATCGATCGACAACTTTATCGAATAAAAATTATGCTTGCACGAGTAGAAAATTCTTGAAAGAACAAGAAGAATTTGTGACGAGTAAAAATGAGCTAAGACGGAAATTAACTTAAGTTTTGTTGTCAGATAAAATATATACAGTCTGTGCTGTTGTATATGCAGAATTCGTCCGGGAGTATTTTTCTACAATGGAATTTTGATCCACGATGAATCATGCATCGAGGCCGACGGGTATGAGCTTATTTCACGGCGGAATAGGAGCAAAGAAGAATTTTATCAAATCGTTCTCGTAATACGCGTACCCATAAACTATCCACGGGGGGAGAGTAGCGTAGGGGAAAAATGAAGCTGGCTAGAGAGAGGCCGAGGGCGAGTAGAGAAGAGAAAGAAAGAGAGAGAATAAGTAATTTCCCTAAATTTTCTCTACGTCCACCGGAAGTACGCAGGGGAGCAGGGTGGTAGCGTTGATTGGTCCGTGTTTGCCGACCGCCGGGGAGGAAGGGGAACGATTTCCGCGTGTTTTCCGAAACTTTCCGTTACGTCCGATCGGCACGTCGGTGGTTGCAAATAAAACGGAGGAAAATCGAAATGGGAAGCGAGCGCGCGAGAACCGTCGGAAAAGCGGGGAACGATAATTGAGAAACGAGAGGGACGGCTCAAGTGAAGTGCGCGTAGCAATCGATGCCGCAAATTATCTGCAATTATCCCGTCTATATCGCTCGGATACTTCACTGCAGACGGCCTCGTATAATTCTCCTTGTGAAAATGACGGCGCGCATGCTAGTGCTTGCACCTGCCAACGATGATGAAAACTTACCCCAGCATCGACAACCTCCAGCCTTTGTCATAAACACCCTTGAACAGGCAAACATCATTTTTATCGTGATTGTGACTTCTAAAGATTTTCCTAATCGTTGTACAAAGTCAATTCAATTCGTATCTTTAAATTAATCGTACTCGCGATTTTCACTAACTCTGTTAACATGTATCTTAATAATCATGAGATTCATATGAAATAACGAAATTTCTAATAAACAACTTTGGATTCTTAAAGATCCTTTTTACCATAAAATTATTCTCTTAAATTATGCACGGCACAAAGAAACGACGTTTGTTTCGTACTCGTTTTTTCTTACCAACTTACGAAACTATATTATTTGTAAAAGAAAAGTAACAAAGCGCATGACACGTTCATTGCCAGACATATTACACTTTACCACCGCTTTATGGACATCACTTAAGTCGAGCAAATAACTATTCGGAAGTAAGTGTGCAATCCTCGCTGACTTCCCCTCTCTCATCCCTTACGGGATATTGTCCGTCGAGTTTCCCCGGTCCTGCGAGTCGTCATTCGAGGGGGAGGGGAAATATTTCACGAATTTCGCGACGCTCACTCGTCCGGGCTATACTTTCTCGATATGTGGGAAGCCACGTATTTCGAATTCCTCAGCGGGAAGTCGGCGCCGGCTACGCCCAGAACATCCAGCGCGGTTTATGACGAACCGTTGCGAATTCCCGGCCTGCGGAACGGGGGAGATCTCTTGCGCTCCCGCTGGATGATATCGCCTTAAACGCAGGGGAAAATCCGAATAAGGGCGACACGCTTAATCGAGCGCGAAACATTCGGGTCTTAAGACTCCAATTCACCGAATCGCGGGGGCCTCGATTAATGGAGGTACCACATTATCCTGACCACACTCTAATCGCTCGAACACAGTTTCGGTCTTTGCCCACGACACGAGCGACCTATTAACAAAGAAAATTCAACGTGTATTCCCCTCTTCTTTAAGCGCCATCGAAAGCTGCTTCGTGAATAATTAGTAAAAGTGAGAACCAAAGCGGAGTTTAGCGGAAATTTACAGTGTATCATTGTTAATGCATCGAAAGTAATTACAGTTGTTATGATATCTCATTTCGCTTGATTACGTAATAATGAGAGCCTCCGGAACAAATTACTCGGGTACTCAGCGTAATCAATAATCCTGCACTAACACGCATTACAAATAATATTATACCAAACAATTGTCGAGAATAAGGATTACATTAAAGGTACGAAACTAGCGTTTCGCAATTGGACAGTTTTCGTCCTTTATGAACGTTCTGTTTTTTATTTCTTGCCAATTTTCTCACTATGATCGCCAATGTGAAGGACTGTCGAGCCAAAATTTCGTACGTAGGAGCCAGGGGCCGTAGATTTCCTCGGTTTGCGCTATCTCGGGGTGTTCCTCGAGACCGATAAGAGTACGCCGGACGTGATATAAATTCGCGGGGCTTTTAACCGCGATCGGTCTAACGAGCGTTACCCCGGAGCCGAACTCCCAGAAGGTCGGGGAGGGAGGGGGGAGTTGGCCGAATGGCGAAACCGCATGGTAATTTCCTCGTGTAATCGTCGCTCTCGTTGGGCCGCCAACACGAGAGGGAAGCTCGGCCACATTCTTCGGGGTTGCTTCCCCCGAAACCGCACTTGGTCTCCCAGGGCCGAGCGTTTCTCTGCTCTCTTAGTCCGGCCCTGTCAGCACGGACCGTTCTCTTTTGGCTTCCTCCAGCGCGGCCTCAGTCATCGACTTTCCTCTTCCTTTCCGTCGAACACCCATTTCCCGGACCGCAGGGATGACGGGCGCTCAGAGAATCCATGAGAAGCCCGAAGAACGATAAATAAAATGACTGGCTTAGGGAAATATAACGTGTTCGTCCGTGATATCGCGGTAATATTGTAAGTAGAATGACGATAGAAAATGGAACGAATGTTAGAATGAAGAATTTCAGTAATGATTTCCTTAACTTTTCTTTCTATTGATCATCGATTTCCAGGTAGGCTGAAACGATAGCAAATAAAACTACGAGGAAAGCCCAGGAACGACAAATAAAGTGATGGGTGTATGGAAAATTATCTGTTGATTCGTGTAAAGACCTCAGATATAAATTCAACCGAAATTTCAATCGCCCGAAGTGAATAATACACATACTTAAATAACACCATAGAACCGCAACATAAAATCGCGAACTTAAAAAACGAGAAATTTCAATGACCTTAGGGTTTGAAAAGAGGACAGTTTAGGAATAAAATTGCGTTTCTTCGTGAGTTCTTCGCAGGTAACTGCGGCGACAGTTGAGAGGAGATTAAGGATAGAGTGGGAGGAAAACGAAAGAGCATAAGTGATGTTCGGTGAATGGCGAGGGATGGGCCGTGGGTTATCGCGCATAGAGCATCCGCGGGAAAATATAGCGATACAGGAGTAGCACAGCGCCACATGGGAAATTCTCGGCTAGCATTACTGTAACTCAAGGAGGTTGCTCTGAAATGCAGCTAGCATCATCCGCGGCTGGCAAGGATATGAAGAACGCCTGTCCCGTATTCGGTTTAGAATGTTCACGCACCTGCCGTGCCCATCGGTACTCCACACACACACACACATACACACACACAGGGGAACACTTAGACGCGTGTGCGTGTGACATTACCTTCATCGAACGTCTCACGGGTTCAAACACAGCGCTGCAAAGTCAATTATTCTGTAGGTTCGAGGACCAATGTGACAAGCACCGGTTAGCCGCAAGTTACCTAATGCCTACAAGACGGTCCAAAGGCAAACCTCAAACAAACGGATTATGCAACACACAATATTGGTATTAATAAATTTGTAATGTAGGTCAAAGTGGGAACACGACGCCACGTCTATTTTATATGAATTTTTGGGAAGAAACTCTTGGAGAAACAGGTGTCACGTGGTTAAGGAAATTTAGATTGTTTGAAATGATTTCAAGGCAAACTGTCGGAGTTCAATGAAATAAGTTTCACATAATATCAACACTGGGAATAACCTTTTTTATGCAAAAAAGTATTTTGTTAGAGTGGGTTAAGGAAATTTAGATTGCTTGCAATGATTTTAAGGCGAACTGATGGTGTTCGAAGAATTAAGTTTCACATAATACCGATACTGCGAATGACCTTTTTTTATGCAAAAGAGTATTATCTTTGTATCGCCAAATCTTTGGCCCTTGGAAATATGTTGTCGTACGTGGAATACCGTACGCCTGGCGAGAAGTTTAATTTCGTTGGGATTTTATGGTCCCGCTGTTGGTTCTGTCGTTGGTCCTGATTGGAAAATGGATAACCAATCTGAACTAAAGCAATAGTAAGTTACAGTTTTGCAGTCGTTGCGGCTTTCACTGTCCACCGCACTTCTTTCCACCGGAGGAGGAAGAAGATCCTACGAGACTGCGGGAAAACTTGGCAGATTGCGCTCTGCCATCCCCCTCCCCCGCGCAGTTACTAGCCGTGCACTGACCGCGATGTCGATTTCGAAGGAACCAGAAGATTCCTGCTCTCGAGCGACGCGTGTGACGATCGAACCCTTCGCACTCGATTTAATCCTTTGCGAGAAATTTCGACATGGGTCCGCACTGCTCCGGAAATGACAGAGATAGACAAAATGTAGACAAGGATCATCTTTTGCCAGTAACACAGGGCTTCAAAGTCTAGACTGGAAGAGAAAGAAAATTCAATCATCAATTGCACTGTATTTATTAGCTACAAAGTTTAACAACCGTCACTGACCACTCACTCTCGCTGTCAAGATCGTAAATATTCTCAGATTTATCTGCCGGAAGAACTGGCTTGGCGTGCGACGCGTTAAAAGGACGAATCTTTTACCGTGGAGGAAAAGCACTTACCTGTTTTCGGAGAATCGAAGGCCGTCAAACTGCTTCCTCTTTGGATTTCAGGCGGAAAGAACCGAAGGATCGTCCGGCGCATATCGCTATGGCCCAACTCCAAAGTTATTCGGCTCACAGTGCAAACTAATAACGACGTTTAAAAGCTCTAATATTTCCCACCGCAGCCCGTTCGCCCGGAGGAGAGGCCAAGTCTTCGCACGCCGAAACTTTAGATCTTATAAGAAAAGTTGCCACTCTGGTTTTCCCCCCGGTTCTTCTGTCTCTTTCGCACCGTCAGAGCCCGTCCGCTTGGTAATTCGCCGCTTTTCTACCTTCAACCGTGCACTTTTACTTCCTACGGTTTCACCCCCCCCCCCAGGCCCCGCCATTGCCTTCTCTTTCGGTCGATCTTTTACCTTCCACTTCCGTCAGTACTCGGGCGAATTTATTTACTAGCATTACCATTTCGTTTGCTATATCGACCAGCCCGAGCATCGTAATGTATAAATTTTCCAACTGGCTCTCTCTTTCGCTTTGTTATTCATCTTCAGCCTTACCTCGTTACCGGGAACATCTCTTTACCAGAATTATCCAGTAACTTGCCTTCCATTTCGCCCTTTCCCCAATTCCTGCGCGGTTATTACCGTCTTATTCAATGGACTTTCTTTCTCTTGCTTTCCTTTGTACCCTGCTTAAGTCTCCACTTAAGAGTTATTCATGTCCACCGCTTTTTGCTCACTAATTTTTAACGTTTCCCTTGTCCACTTTGCGGTGATATCAAATCTAAGATATTTACCTAAACCTCTGCTTTGATTCTCCTCGATCTTTCTTCTCGACTTTTTTATCTTCTTCTTCTATGCTGGAAGAACTATGACTCCCATTTTGCTATTCATTCAACCCCTTACCTTTCCTAAGCCCAGGACTCTACAGGCAGCAAGCTTGACTAGCGAACCTCTCCTTCTCCGGATATAATACACCTTTAATTTCCGGATTATAAAGTCTCGCTCGACGCGCTGCGGTTAATTTAGCGTTCTCACGCGCGAATCTACAGATACGTAGCACGAGTCTGCACATTCCGGTAATAGAAGGCGAAAGCCCTGCAAAGTGAAACCTTCGAAACGCGCGATTATTTCTACGAACTTTTCCCCCCGTCTTCCTCAAAACTCCCCCCCGTCGACGGATTTTCCCGTCTTTAAAGCCGTTTTACATATATGCATGCCAAACAGCGCGATTACCCAAAATGCTGGATAAACGAACTCCGTCATTATCTCCTCTCGGCCCAAATCGCTATGAGAGGAAAATTCACAGACACTGTTTTCAATGTAAGTTTGGTTATTAGGGTAAACAGGCAGCGGCCGACGTTTTCAAGAATCCCTTTTCAGTGGAAAAAGGGCGGTTGAGGAGGGGCGTGAAAGGATTACGTCCATTCAGGAGAAGTGGGCACACTTAGCGAGATAAATTCTATATTTATCGCAGATTCTAAGCTGATAATGAACAGATCGATACATTCGGATGTTCTGTATTACATATTAGATTACGTATTAGACTCCATATTGAATATTCATTAACACAGTTAAATTTTATATCGATTACAGAGTCTAGGTTGATAATACGAAAACGAAAACAATAGAACGCCCTGCAATCGTTCTTTCCTGTATTTCTCTTGGCTGCAAGAATTCGGTAGTTCCTCCCGTGTCCCCCCCCCCCCGCCCCCTCTGCATCCATTTTTCTTCCTCCTTCCTCGTGCCCCGTGCTCCTTTGGCTGGGAAGTGTCGGGCGTATCTTGAAAACAGGATCAAAGAAGCAGAACCGCTCGGTTAACGAGCCGAAACTTTCGGGCGTGGCTTCGGTATAAACTCCGCAAGGGGGGTGGCCGCGACGGAGGTGGAGGAGGGGGTTGGTCGGCAGAGAAGAGAAACACTTTTATCGAGCGCCGACACTCGGTGAACTTGGTCGGGAGAGATAGAAGAACTCTTGGGAACTCGATGCGCCAACTTCGACCATTTAGTGCACCTCCTGCGTGTATATACAAGCAAGTGGCTATGTACAACCAACATTTACCCACCCCCCACCCCCCCCCCCCCTCCCCCGCACGTGCCCACCCACCTTCTCTCCCCTTCATTGCACGTCAGGATGGATAATGATAGCTCGGGTGACGTGAATCCAGCGGCCAGTACGCGATATGTCCTACGCATGTGACGAGGCAGGATCGTTTTTTTTTTCATGATCCTCCGTGCAATTTTACGCCGAGACTATAGCATAAGCGAAAGTATAAGCGGTACTTTTGCCAGAGAAAAATATGTTTACGGAATCGTGGGTAATAATTGAAACGTTAAAAATATTAATTAGTATAATGAGGGGTGATAACGGTTGTAGGTAATCTTGAATTCATGCATTTGTTATAAATTGTGTAGACATTAGGAATTTTAGAGTACTTTGTGAACGAAGTACCTACATGCCGGGCAAGTAGGATAATTTGGTGTAGAAATAAGTTTTGGATAATATTTGAATCACGACGACTATCGGTTCCCTTGGTCCTAAACTCATTTAATGATTTTTCGCTTTAAGCACTTGCTTACGTTAAGTTTTGGGTTTAAGCCCATAGGGGTATTTGCGAAGCCGCGTATTAACGGTTCTCGAAGGACCGTGCGAGTAGCGAAAAGGAGCTAATCTTATTATTCTAAACAGCTTCTGGCTGAGGACAAGCGTTAGGGGATCGATGGAATGTGTAAAGGTGCAGCTAGGACGGAATGGAACGTGGAGGAAAATATCGAGCCGTGCTAACGGCTGCCTCGATGCGCTTATTTGACACCTCAAGCGACAAACGGCCACCTTATTACCTTGCCATTGCCCTGCTAGTCGTATTCTCGTATCTGCAAGCCCCGGTCGTTGGCGTCGCCATGCCCGGCTGGGATGGTTCCCTCGCGCGGCAATCGATTTCTCAGGGCCCTCCAGCCGGTACTTACATCCCCATCGGAATTCCTATCCAAAACAAATTTGACCGAGACATTCCTTCCGAGGCGTCGTCTTGTTTTCGGGACACGTCGACAGTTCCTACGAGAGGCGCGCAAAATAGTGCCCTTCTAAATAGCAAAACCGAACGACACAGCTACTCGGAATGTAAATTCAGCTTCCTCAAATGCTCGTCAGCGAAATTGACGGCAAACATTCGCACTCGGGGTGCCCTAAGAAATAAAAATGAATCTTTGTGTGTGTCGGTCGCTCAGGAAATTCTTCTCTTTGATACGCTGGGAATTACCGATACTTGTTGCAGAACGTATATTCGTTGTACAGTAAGACATTTAGTTTACGGCGAAACGTTTAATGAAATGGACTGACTGATAAACTCTCACGAAATTCCCAGTATGCGTCACGTATGGCTATTAGATCGATCTCTGCAACGAGTCCACTCAGCCGTTGAGTCGTAAGACAAACTTCAGCAGGAAGTTATTATCCCTCGGTTTCTTTGTCCCCGACTCGTTGGCTCGTATACACAACACAACATCGAGGGTAACTTACGTCCGTGACTCGATAATGCGACGTACATGTCTATTTCTTGTCCAATCGGCGTTCTGTCGCAAGTCACTGTTTATGACTCTTTGAGAATATACATGAAAAATTTACGCACACACTGTTCATGTACCGGTACACCTGTTTGTCCGTTTACACTTGTACTATGTCGAGCACATCGAGAACCAAGTGACTTTTCAGGGCTAAATACAAAGAAAATGTCCTACAACAAGGCATTATCTCTCTGCTTAACAATCGAACAATCAACCATCCACGTACAATATTTATACGTAATGTGGATTTTAATTGTCCGTAATTTCGTAGCACGAGGAACATTAGTGGCCCCCTATTTAGTCGACACATTATACATTTATATAAAGCGAATCAAGCTATTTACCTTTCCTTCCCACGGTGTTTCTTCCTTTTACGATTCACTTACGCAACACAAAAACACCTACATAATTCTGAATCGCACAAATTGTTCCGCGGGTCTACCTCTCTGCGAACTTTTCTTCTCTGTGGATTTCCTAGTGAAGAAAAGACTTCGAAGTGGAAACAATATTTTCTAAAGAAACGTTTACACGCTTGCTCGGCCCTCGGTGGGTGGACTCATTTTCACAACTGATAGCTAATATATCGGACTTTGTCGCAGTGAGAGGATGCCCGAAAGTCCCGGCGCCGCTAGCAAATCCCGTTGGGGGTTCACTGGCTAACCTATCGGTTTCTAGTCGGCCGCTTCGCTTAATGGGAATTGAGAACTTTCGACTTGGCTACCAGCCGCGATAATTCATCTTTCTCCTATAACACCGTATGCCGCGGTACCTAGCCGGCCAGCTTATCCCTTCGTGTGTTACAGTCCGACGATGCGCGCGAAAAGCGCACAATTCCGCGCCGCACGGCCCCGTATACAACTACCCTTCGAGTTTACCCCCCTCCTCATCCCCGCACTGTCGGACAACATACCCCAGCAGTATTATACTGGACTTTACAGAGACTGATCTCACCTGTATTCCGTGTACATCCATTCAGAAAGTGCCCGTGCGTGTATTCTGGGAAATACAAGTCTGGACATTCATAGCTGACGATTGAACTCGATTTAAAAAGGAAATGTACAGTTGTTGCAGTGGTTGACCCAAATATTTCGTTATATTAGGTTTAAAGGAACGATTCGACTGTTTTTGTATTTTTTGATAGTGGAAGATGATGTGTACCGAGCTGGTATTGTATTAAAAATGTAGGAAAATTGCATTGTTGAATATAATGTAATGAAGTGTTTATGTCAATAATAGGAATGAGTAGAAATTTATCGAATATCTATTTACGTTTCACGTAATTGTATCGACTTATATCGAGTCTTTACTTCTACTATATTCTTATAACGAACATATGCAGAAAATAGTAGAACTACAACCCAGGGAATTGGGAATAAAAAATCATCTGTTGCCCTCTGTACCGTGCATTTTAGTATTGAAGACTTTCAGCATACTATTTTTTAAACAATACGGACAAACACGGAGAAGCTAACGTGCAATGAATTGACGAAGTAGGGGGATCAAGGAGGACGGAGAAGTCTGTTCTTCCGAGGGACGAGGTTTATTAAGAGGACGCAGGGTGAGATTATTGTGAGTTGGCGGTTGGTTAACTCGTCTCAAAGTTGTTGGCTATACTCTCGTCGTAGCGAATAACGAGTTATGGGGTAAGGTCGGGACGATTTTACTTGTTAACCAAGCCCCCGGGCTACCAACCATCCTGAAGATCCTGTAACCATCTCCATTTTCATCATCATTACTTCTTTCTGTCTCCACCTCGCCTTTTTCGGCCTTTTCTAGATTTAAGTTTCGACGTCGTCAGCTATCTACCGCATAGATTTTGAAGAATTTACTTTGCAGCACATTTTCCTATGAAATGCATCGTTGGTATCAATGAATGGATACCTAAAGCAGATGATAAAAATGTTATTTTAAGGTCAATTGTCAGGTGACAATACACGCATTATACTTACTGTAAAACAGAAACAATGTGTAATACGTTTTTGCATAAGGTAAAGTATAAAATTGTATACGAGTGAATAAGGGTAACGTAGTATGTCTCAGGAGAAGTCACGGGGAATATCCAGTCTCGTGTTATAATCTGTGTTCCCTCCGAAATCCTTGGTCCTCTTCGCGACAGTGGTTTACTGACCGTCGACAAAGTGAAAGCAAGCAGGTCGAAGTGACAACTTTGTGTTAATCGCATGTTCCCCGCGCGGACCGACAAGGATTTCCCGCAAATAGTTCAACCGTTGTTTCCTGAAATCTCTCGTCACGTTCTCAACCCGTCATATATATTCCGCACGAAACGGAGAATACGTTTTCATTGGACGCACAGTCAAAAGGGTAATTGCAAATTAGTGTGAAACGTTAGAAATTTGATTCGAGTAACTAAGAAGGAATGTAGATGCGATAGACGTGTGTGGCTTTTTTTAATTATCTGCCAAATTGAACAATTTAATGTCTTTGTTAGAGTTCGCGTAATTTAAGTTTTTTCAATTCCGCGAAGGGTGATTTGAAGTTGTCGGATTGTAATACTGTAAAGACCCTGATGCAAATGTTGAAGAACTTAGAATTGTAGAAAAAATTTGTAACAAGAACAACGTATGCGAAGTTTTAAAGAAAGAAGATATCTTGTTAAAAAGGAAACATCTCGGAAATGTTGTAAGGTTCTCGTTAGTTTCTGCATCGCCGAACAGATTTATTTTCTATGATCTCATTAAAGACTAAGATGGGGAAAGAAGTAAAGTAAGTAGTTCCATTAATAGATCATGGAAAATTAGGAAAATCGTGTTGTTCGTGAAATCGTAATATCCTTCGACGATTGCTAAATTCTCCGAAATGTGCCAGTTTTTTCTCGCGAAAATAAATAACCGCCCCTACGAAACCGAGGGAGATAGCTTGAAAGCAATGCTCGAGAACAGTTTCTATTCGAAAATGTCAGCTCAGAAGGAATACGAAATAGGATAATAAAAAGGAATTTCTCCACATCCCAAAGTGAATGGCCCGGGTTAAAATGACAGCTGTCAAATAGAATAACAGAGAAATTTATACACGAGTACGAAGCGTAGACTTGACCATTTAAAACCCAAGAATTAAAACAAGTACAATAAAAATGTCTTACTATTATTTAAGATTAGATAAAAATTATGAGAATCATTAATACCCGCAAAAGTTCGATGTTACCGTTTCCCTAATTCTTCAACTATGTCAAAACGGAATTCACCTTGGCTGTAATTTCAGCCATGACAATCTTACAAAGTCTGGCTAACTAATTCTGCGAAATGGTCGATGAACCAGCGGGATATCCGAGACTTTTGCAGCGCGAGCGTCGTGGGGGGGGCGGCATTTCACGGGGGAAAGTCGATTACCACAGGCACACACAGACAGGAGGACAGACCGACAGACAGACAGACGCAAGTCATTACAAGATCCGCGAGGAAGACCACCGACACGCAGATAACGTGGCTACGCGGTAATTGCGGATAATTTGCGGCCTCGAGTATCATCCACTTTCGCTCTTTCTCACTAATTATACGTCCCCCATTCGCGTCCTCCGACGTACCTACGTTCTGTCTACCTACGTACACCGAGGCAGGGAGTCACGTTCCCGCGTAATATAGCGACGTTTGTCTGCTGAATCAGAAATTAACGACAGCAAAGCAGACAGAGGGGAGGAGAAGGGGGTGGGGCTTTTCATCTAGAATTATTGCACATTCCGGCCGCTCTGATCACTTTCCGCACCGGCAGGGTTGTATGCCATAACGTGGACACGGCCAAAAGAACAAGATAATGATGCGCTAAATAAAAATGAATCATCCACGTACTTACGAATTACCGTGTTAATTGCCACCAATTGAAAAAGGAGAATCTTGTTGCATTTGTTGGTCATAATGTGCGACGTGTAAGGTAGTCGAGATTGTAGTGATCGAAATTTGACGAAAAGTTTTATTGAATCATCCGGCGTTTCAGTCAATTGCACTACATTCTTCTTTATTCTTACTAAAGTCAGTATTTCTTTATTCTGATCCTACGTCGTATGATTATGACTTCTTGACACAATTTCTTAATACCATTTTACGAAATTAATACATCGCAGAGTATATTAAGAAAACCACTTGCGCAATAATCGTAAAACTTTTCTCGATGATACATTTTCACCTCGTTTCTTTCCCTATTGTCCAAGCCGGTGTTTTTTCACTAATTTCCTCCGGCATATGAATGTCTAACGAGCCTATTTGTAAATGAAGCATCATGCGACGAACAAATTGGGTTAGAGCGGGGTCCTCGGGGTGGAAAAGAACGTCCGACACAAGCGCTGTCACTCGGTTAATAGCGTTGCTCGCGTGACTCGTAACATCGTCGAACACTTAAGTGTTTTCCCAGTCGGCGACGGTGGATCCGTGTCGCGTTGCCGGAGCTGCTGACATATTCCCCCGGGAGAAAGGGAAGGAACGGTTTTGTCGGACGTCGGGAATCGCCTGGATCGCCTCTCTTTTTCACGCCGCAAAATTTCACCCCTACGAGTAGACGGCACACTCCAACCCTCCCCCTCTTTTTCCCTTATCCTCCCTTGTCACGGCGAAGCCCCACTTGACCGCGACTTCGGCCGATTCGAATGCCGACTGAATAGGCCGCAATTAGAGGTGCGTTTATTGCGAAATGAGCCTCTCAGAAGGCCAGGTCGACTAACTCCGTGAAACCAAAGTTCCCGAAATCATCGTTGCCCGAAAGAAGAGTGTCAATTTTACCCCCGCAGAAAAGTGGCAAACTAAAGGCACGCGCTGTGATTACTCAGGGCCTGTAACACTGAGTAATGACAAGTTAATGAAATGCGAAGGAAAGCGTAAGTGTTTGTATTCTTGTAAATTCAATAACAAATGAAAGTTTGCATATGTAGATGTAGAAGAATGTGAAATGTTGTGTGAGATTTTTTGTGCTATGATGAATGTTAAGCATCGGTGATATGGAAGTTTCTGGAATAGTTTTCGAGGGAAGTATGAATCATTGTTCTCGATTTCTCTGTGATAAGGGAAACATACGTGTAAGTGTGCGTTCCGTAGAATCCCGCAGGATTGTTCGAACCCGTTTTGAAGGCAGAACGGACGGAAGGTCGCAGTCGCACTTCATTAAGCAAGCGTAATAACTTGAACCCATTTTCTCCTTGTCATATCGATCCCGCCGTCAGCTGAGTTTAAAACGAACCGTCAAATGTAACGAAAATGGACGGAGGACTGCAAGTTCGTGCTTTACGATATTTCGAGCGAATGTTAGTCGCCAGACACAATGCTACTCCTGAAAAAAAAGAAATATAAAAATACGTTACGATTCGTCGATCCCAGGATAAGACGAAAAAAAAATGTGAAGAAAATTTCGTTATTCGCGAGACATGTTGCAGAGGTAAATTACGTAATAAAAGTTTGATTACCTTTTACCCGATTTACGGAGGCAAAGAAAAAGCTGGCAATTACTCGGAGGACCGGCCCTCGATATTTCACAGACAGGAATCTTTGAAATATGCACGGCTGTGTAAGAAAAATCGTCGCTGCGGAATACACAATGCACGAAGCCCCGCCGGTTTGCTCTTCGCCGTTGTCGAATATTAAAAATACCGCGGCGATGCCGTTGAAAATGTCCCTTAGAAAATCGTTGTCGCTCTTACAGGCGGTGTATTATTTTCCGGGAGGACGGATTCCGGCGGACCTTTCGACACTGGCTCGCGGGGTCTGCCGATTTTCCCGGCATTCTCGTTGATTTAAGTCAATTCGACCGTGAAAGATTTGTGTTAGCCGCGCGGAACGGTCCACGGGATGAGAACCATCGACCGTGTACACACCTCTGTCCCGTTTTCACCCGCAATTCTGCCCCCTCGGTGTTCTCTTCCGCCACCCCCCACCCCAATCCCCGTTGCGGCGGTATCCGGGCGAGCCGGAGAGATGGGACGTACGGGTGACTGCATGTAA
Organism: Hedychridium roseum; assembly: GCA_963989215.1. Lineage (NCBI taxonomy): Eukaryota > Metazoa > Arthropoda > Insecta > Hymenoptera > Chrysididae > Hedychridium > Hedychridium roseum. The sequence continues at coordinate 5,544,171 of OZ022310.1, read as the reverse complement.
TTATTCTAATGCGGTGCGCGGCCCTGGAACTCGGGCATTTGAATACGTTTGCGATACCCCGGAGCCCTTTTTGTCCTTTCTCCCGGCGATTCCGGGACACGGCCACGGAACTGGAACCTCTGCGGCCACGTGCGCGATCGTACTACACAACCGGACAAGCCGGCCGAGAGTAGGGCTGGGGACAGGGGCGACGCTTTTACTGGGCTAAATGACCCGCAGGAACCCCGTCCCACCGGGAGATGTACACTTTTTACCGAGATTTTCGTTAAGGAATCGCATTAATTGCCCGGCTCGCCTCGCGTGCTTTGTGATTTCGAACAAAGCACCAGGTGACCCGGGAAATTCAGATCCCCAAACGAGGCTAACACGTAATCCTGTCAAAGCCAAAGGTAAATTGAAAAAATATGATTCTCAGATAAGATAAGTACGTAATGATACAAAATGTGAAGTGTGTATTCGAAATGAATATATGTGTACGTAAATAGGTGCTCTTTTTTAATGTTGAGTCTTTGGCTGGATGAGTAAATACTTTTCTTAGAACCGAGTGTGATTTTTCGGAGATTTAAGAAAATCGTATGTGTAGCTCGTTATTTTTATCACTGTAATAATATACATGTGCATATTTACGCGTACAGTCAGCGACGCATCTATTTAATCGAGGAACGAGCTAATGGATTTGCTTTCGCAGGAAATTGAATCATAGTGGCACAACAATTTGCGGCTTTACCGCGTAACAAGGTTCATTATAGCTTTTGCCGTATAGTAACGCAATGGAACAATGTTTGCAATGCATCAGGAATATACGTTACGTTTAACTATAAACTGATTATTTGCTATTAACATTACCCACGCATGCAGTAAGCTCAGTATCCATTTACGAAGACATCGTATTCGCGCAAATACAAAGCAATGTACTAATTTGAGCATACATCCGACTAATTTTGTTCGATAAAGTATGTCCTTTGACTATGAAATTGAATGTTAAAGCGTCTGGGCTTGTTGCATAGGTACATTTATGAGCGGGGAAATGAAGTTGTGGACCTGTTAACGCAAACACAATTTGTGCCCTCCTTTTGTCCGCGGGAACATCTTTTTCGTGGAAATTTCGTGATCGCACGGCAGGTCCCATGATATTACGCGAACCACTACTCATGACCTCTGCTCCGTCCTTCTGAACCATCCCTCGCCTTATTTGTGAGACTTCAAGGCACAAAAAAATAACGCGCTAAAACCGGCACGTGAAACCTGCAATAACATGAATTACTCACTTATTGCGTCGGCTCTAGGCCAGTTATTTCGTAGACAGAAAGAGAAATTAAGGGTTGAATCAAGGAAGAGGGGGAAGCGAAGAAGAAATAGAAATTGTGGGAGCATTTGGGGAACGAGGGGAATGGAATGTTAAATGATGTTCATTGCCGTAGTGCGAATTGGTTTTTGGAGAAAAAGCGAAACCTCAATTTTTGTCATCTTTCTGAGAATTTTATGAAAGCTTTTGGTCGTATTAGTGCAGATTTTCAAAGAATTTTTATTTAATACAGGAAAATAGATTGGAGGTGATAAAAAACGGTTGAATGTAGATGATATTGTATTGCTCACTTGTATTATTTCACATAATTACGTTAATTATTAAACAAAAATTATTCATGCGAACTAAAAGACGATGATCTCTTGCTTGAAATTATTTCTTTTTTATATTTACTTTGACAGAAAGTTCTTTTTGTGTAAACCATCGGTCTGAGAGAAGTGCACATTAACTACAGTTTATAAAGTGTCTGAGTGTTTCCCTCATAACATTCCAATCGTTGTGTTAATAAAGAAAAGTGCACCAAACTTTTCTGAACAACCTGAATAATTTGTACAGAAAATTCACAAAACAGGTAATGATATTTAACATTTATATTTGATTGATACCATGTATTTTTCTACTAGTTTCACTGAATATTAACAAAACAAACGAAACAGTAGGAACGTTTCGGATTTCATCATTTCCATAAAATCATCAACAAAAGAACTGTTACTGAGTCTGTACGACTTGGTGAAAAAGTTTATAAAAGATAGACATCACTTATTTACGTACCAGACTTTATTTAGCAGACAGTATTTCACCGAGCAAACGTATGATACGTAATTCGTACATTGTCTATTAGTCAGTAAATATATCTGGTCAAAGGCAGGATGTTCGTGGAAAATGCATTATGACTGCAAATCGGCAAGAGATCGTTCATTACAAAGTCCCCGTACATTGTCTAGCAATTTTGTCGAGTTTACTGTCTATCGCCTGTATTTCCTGTCGGTGTATCGTTGCCCTTTGACCCCGCTGGAGAAGGTATCGGAGGGAATGACGAGCATCGCTCACCGGTTCGTATCTGGCCTCTGCATTACAGATCCAGCAGAAGTGTGGGTACTGGCTCGATTCTGCGGAAAACAGCCCGTCTCTGCTTAATACCTTCAATCACCGCTTTGAAACGTCGCGCGGACCAACGGTCTACGGCTTCCTGACTAAATAGTAATATCGGAATGACGCTACCCACCCCCCCCCCAGCCGCAGATTCGAAACTATTCTCTGCCGTAGCTGACAATCACGGAAGCACAGATTTTTCATCCGCCGTACAAAAGGATCCCTGTTTTTCCATCCTTGTCGATTGAAGTTTCGTCCGAATTTACGTTACGAAGGAAGGATTTTACCTTACACAGAAGAAGAGGATAACGCAAGAATTGATCGTTCAGTTCCTAGCATATAAGTTATAGCATATAAGTTTTACTTGTAATTATTTCTGCTGGAGATGGTTATCTTGGTCCGAATTTTCTTTTTTAACATTTTCGTCGACGAAATTACCGTACCTTCACTGAGGATACCCAGAGCTTGGCTGGTGTGCCATGACGTATAAGAAATGGGACGTAACGTAAGTCCCTCGGTTTGACTAATAAAATAGACTGCAGCTCGTTGCGTTATCGCGCATCGCTGTCACGAGCGCGTGGCAAAATTAAATGCAGTAACGTGCTTGTTAAAAAGCATTAGCGTAAGAAGTAGTAGCTCCTATAAACGCGCCTCTGGCAGGGATATTCGAGGATAACAGAGACACGGAGGGGTGCAAGGCAGGGACGAAGGGGGCGGGGGTAAAGCGCGAGGTATTAATCCACTCTGTCAACTTTATTCCCGTAGCAGCGCTCGATCGGGGGAAAGAGCGGTAACACAACGCCTCGTTATCTCTGTGCCGCGGTACAAAAGCCTTGCAACTGTCGTGCCGCGCCGTATGCGAATAATGAAATTTCGTTACGGCAAGACAATATTATCGTGCGCGCCGGATTTCGACTGGATCCCGCCAAGAGGGAAGTAACGGAAGAAAAGGGAGGTGAACCCGTGAGAAGGGGACGCAGGGGGAAAGGGCAAAGCTCGCCCAAGGGAGAAATTGGAGCAAGGACGACTGAGCCAGAAGGTGGGGGGGGGGAAGATCCAGGGAAATAAGACAGGAAGAAAATGAAACTTGCGGTTGAGTCCGTTGTAGTCGCACGAATGCAGTCGGGCTTGAGTGTGTACTGCATTATCCCTGTATTGCATTGCGAAATGCCGCGGTGAGAGGCGACTGGAAACGACGCACGTGCGTCGAGGTACGTCGATTTACGCGGGAAACACCCTACGTAGCGGTTAAGAAAAACCGCAGAATACCCAGAACCTGTGGGTTTCGCGTAATTTCCTGTCGTTTCCCGTATCGACACCTGGTACCTGCAAAACGATGGCAATTTCCTCCTTTTTTTCCCCCAATTTTACGACGTAACGCAATAATTTCGAGCCAACCGACAGTGCGTCGTATCACACGAAATTGACTATCAAAGTCCCCGTAGATTCTTTTTTATATAACTCAATATTAACAGCTAATAAGTTTCTCGAAGATTTTATCAATGACGTGAGAAAGGAATTGATAAAATTTATTCCAATATACGTACCACTTATAGCATTTAAATAACCTGACGATAGGAAGATTTTTATTAAAAATTCATTCGATATAATCTAAAGCACGTTGGAAAAATTGGGAGATCAATTTGCACGATCTCGAGTGATTTGCTTGTTTGCTGGGATCTTTATCCCGTTGCTATTACGGTGGGGGAGGGAGGGGAGCGGAGCGATTGAAAATCCTCGATCGTTCGTTTTCGGCAGCTCGAACGAATTCGCCGGGATCGTGAGCCAACGCGAGACGACGTTTGTTTTATTTACCGGATACGTGGGCTGTTGAAATCCGCTCGATTCGACGCTGCGTTTTTTCCTCCCTACATTGCTGCGGCCCTTTTTCACGATCCGCGGGACGAGCTGGGATCGGGAGGAATCAGGCGAGAAAGAGCGACGAGAGAAACGAAGAGGATCGGCGCGCATAGATCGTCGGCAACGCAGACAGCCGCGCCATTAGATACGCCCATCTCAATCACCGGCGCACGGAGGCCCATAAATCCTTGGGGCACCGTAATAGAGAGGAGAGAGGGGAGAGAGGTGGGAAGGGACGACATCGCGAGACGGTGCCTCCGACAGAGGCAGAAGCTGGCCCCCGCTGAAAATGCAACGATCCTCCGCGATCAAGCTTGCCAGAACGCCCACTCTAACCTACTCTAACCCATGCGCTTCAAATGAATTTCCACGGCAAAGTAACGTTAAACCTCTGTCGCGATAACATGAGAATTATAGGAGACACTTTGAGAATGGCTCGGTAATTAATAAAAGGCGGAACGGCTTGGTATCGAATTTTAAGCTAATGAAGAACGAGAAAACGATCGTTAAGAAGACATAAAAGTAAGTAATTATAGATGAAAATGATTGGATCTTGTTTTGAGTGCAATGTTTTGTTATTGATAAGTAAATTGATTGAGATAAATTGCATGTAAGAAATGGGAACAATACGAGAATTATTTATTGTATATACTTTTTTACAAAAGTTTTATAATCAAAGAGATTTAAGAGAATGACTTGACATTTCAAAGATTACGTAACGCTGTATTTTTTTCGAGGAATATTTAGATCGTTAAATTTCGGTCGGACCACGGCTCGATGATTTTGCTGAATTTTGATCCATCACCTTGCCCTTTGCCATTCCTCCTAGCGGTCACTTGAATGCTTCCTTGCTTAGCCTTTGTCCCACTGACTTTGGATCATCTCGGGCCAGCCGGCTTTTCCTCTGTCTGCCACTTACAGTACTTTCTGGCAAACGAGATTTATAAATGGAGGTCCACACAGAGGCACGCGGACACACGCACACGTAAGCTCTAAGCTCAAGGCACTGATTCTTCGATATACGTTGGCAGTCTTGGACGTTTTAAAAGCGATCTACGAGACGGCGGGAACGTAATGAATATTATAGCCGCGAGATCCTCGCAAAGGTTCGCAAAGGTAGGAAAATTTCATTTCTCCGATTTCCACCCCCTTTTCCATCGAGTAATTACATTTGCCGTAAAGAGAGAACTGAACGCGCGGGTGTCCGTCCACGAGCTTCCTCTTTCACTTGTCGTTTGTGATATTAATAGTCCTCGGTAATGTAGACACAAATGGACGGGATCTCTCATTTGCCGTTTAACGCACACATGATCCAGTTTTACGAGTCAATCGAGAAGAATTGGTAGATCGTGATGCAAGAAATTTAAAAAATGAATTCTTCTCGGCATGCAAATTGTTCAGAAATGCTGCGTAATGTTTCCTACTGTTTTCGCTGATTAAAACAACCGAATCTGTTGAAAAGAATCTTATGTTTCTGTATTCGTGCGACAGTACGTGTAATAGCATTTGTCAAAAATATTTCCTGTACAATTTTCATATATTACACTTTTCTACGGGTTTCCTTTATCTTGCGGTGTACTCATACCTTGAGCTTTGAAATTTCATTCTTTCTACTCTGTCTTAATTAAACAGATGCCGTGTTCAATTAAAATACGGCCGATTATCCGCGCAATTAGCCCATAAAGGGGATGATACCAGCTGGTCCGAAGGGATTGAATGAGAAATATCTTGATTCATAAGAAGTCAGAACGGCCTGGGGAATGGCGGCGAAAAAAAATAGCAGTCAAAGTCGAAACTGAGAGGTCATATTTCCGGTCGAAGCTTTACCTGCTTGCCGAGCAAGCTGTAACTAGTTTCCCCCGTAGGGCGAGGCAGGGGGTGCTGGTTAACGGGGTGCGAGGATTACGAGGGTGGTGGTAGGCAGTGATCGAGCGGTCGCGACTTAATGAAACTCTTAAGTGCCGACTATTAATATGGCTTCCGAGTTGCCAAGACTCGTTTCTTCCTCCTCTCATTCTCCAGCTGCACTTTCTTTCCCCTTCACTCTGCCGCATCTCCTTATTCGACGACCTACGAGTCTCTAGCGTAAACGCAAAAAGGCATACACATAGGGCAGTCCGTGCGTTATTCATTGGAGGCACGGGAATGACAGAGAGAGAGAGGGGGGGAGGGGAGGAGAAGAGCAAGGGGTGGGAAAATGGCGGCGCAGCTCACGAAATGGAATTCCTCCTCGTCGTTTCCCCCGCGACAAGCCGTGATATGTTGTTTAAGTAATTATACGGCTAATATCCTGGCTTGTAAATCATGCGGAAAATCAGCGTTCCCGTGGCTTTCATCGACGTTGAAGTTTAGTCCATGAAACTGGAGGACTCGGCGAGATTCGTTGAGATAATGTCAATGAAATTCAACAAATTCCCGTCGCTTGACTGTGCCATTTCAACATCTCTGATCTTCCCTCACGTAATAATAATTACGTAATAAATGGGACAGTAACCGAAACCAATGAATTACCCTGTAGGATACATTATTTCACAAAATACGCAGAACATTTGGAATATCTGATACTTGGCAATGAATGGGACATTGAAACATTTGGATAGTCGAGCCCTCTCGTACGAACCGAACAGAATAATTAATTAGTCCATTGATCAATCAGTGCCCGGCGTTGCAGTGTGCACATCTTTTTTTCCACCTATGAATGGGTAAACACGGAGCGAAGTGCAGTCGTCAAACCAACAGGAACCGCGTGTCTTTGACGACGTATGTGCGTCAACGCGTCGACTTTTTCACGATTATTCCGCGCCCCTTGTACGCTTAATGACGCAAGGCGTTAGCGGAAGGGGCCAACAAGCGCGCGAACATGTCGTGTGTGTCGGGGAAAGCACGACGAGGGACACGTTTCGCTGGTCCGTCCTCGCTGCTCTATCAACGAGCGCCCGGTTAATAGGGCGAATATCATCCGGATCGTGAATTTTCAGCCTGTCGCCGCGGCAGCTGTGTTCCCCATTACGTGCAGACATGCACCACGTTGGCCTCCGCTCGCTACACTATTTTCATCCCCCCTAGCCCCCGCTGTGTGCATAAGCTCCTAAGAAAATGAAGAAGGCAATTGCCTGTCAACGGACAAGGAAAAATAACTAACAGACATTATGTCGCGCATGGATTCGTAATTTTTCTAACTTACCAATATTGTGCAGCTTTGTAAATTACTTTTACCGACTTTCTCCCCCTTCGCTGTACATGAGTTTCTCGAGCTGATATTGTGTTCTGCATAGATTCACAATTTGTGTGTCTCATAAGTTTTGTAGAGCTTCGTAATTCTTTACTCTTACTGATAGACAGAGACACCATGAACATTCGAGAGCAGCCTAGTTTTCTTCTATTCACTTACGAAATCTTCAATGACGGACGTATTGCAACATTTCAGTGCAATTATTGCTACAGAAATTACTCGTGCCATTGAAACAACTTTTGTAGCACAACAATTAAACACAATTATAATTAGCTCGTATCAGTATCCACAAATTTCGTGCGGCACAATCGTGATTAGTTTCAACTACGGCTAATTACATGGATAATTGTCGACACAATGCAATGACATGACGCACGTGTTTGCACATTCTATTTTCTTGCACGTGTGTGTGTGTGTGTGTGCAAGTGTGAATGTGTAGTTACGCATCATCGACACACTCACACTCAGCGAAGGATAGATCGATCGTATTCACCATTTTGTTCATTCTTCTTAGCATCTCCCGGCCGTTCGGGGATGTCCCCTAAATTTTGCCTACTCTCCGAAATACGTGGCTCTTTTGTTTATTTATTTATTTACCGCTATGCAGGACCGTTGATATTCACGGGAAAATTCGCATCCGCCTCTGCGAGGAGTCGATCGGCGGATTCTCCGCTTCCACCCTTCCTCCCCTTATCCCCCCACCCCCCTTTAGCGTTCCGCGCCCTTTTTTGCCATTCCACTGCGGTTTTTCACGGCGCTGTCGGCCAGCCATTTTTCGATTGGCCCTGCGGAGACAATGAAATCCTTATCGCCCGGTGGCGATCGCTTATCCAGAGTCGATGCCATACCTCTCTCTTTCTCTTTCTCTCTCACTCCCTCTCCTACCTTTTCCATTTTTACCCTACGCCTTCTTTCGGCCCATTTCGCTTCCTTCCTACCCTTTCCCCGTTTACATCCAGTCGTTTTTCGTTGGTCATCTCCCAACGAACAACATCGCACACTGACCACCACCGCCCAGTTCCCCATCAACGCAGCAACGAAAACGGCGCGGTCAACGAATTTTTACGATTTATGCATCTGCCGCGAACCTACTCGTTACGGTTCCTGTTGGCCTAGATTCTCCACGCTGAGGAATATTCCGAAAGAATTTACCACCTATGTGAATTACGTACTAAAATTTTATACTCTGGCGCTAATGTAGACGGAGCACATTTATTTGACGAATTAAATTCTGTCTTACTAATATGCTAGTTTCGTTATCTTGTAATTATGATATATAATGAATTTTTTTAGAGAATGTAGAATCGGTGTGTATATTTTGAGTTTTACTTGTGCTAAATAAGTCATAGATTCTTCCCTTCGCCAATTGATGACTGTAAATATTTTTGTCCCACATTCCCCACAGCGGGGTTGCTATTATTAGATGGTGTTTTCATCGTACGATTGCATCATTAACGATGGGGGGAGGGGGGCCTGGATGATGTAACGGATGCCTTTAAGCGAACGAAAATACCAAGACGCCGCGTAGTTAACGGGGAAGTTTAAGTTTTAATGGGCTCGATGAGCTAATTACGAGCTCGTAGGAGTTAGCGCGCCGCGCAACCTAACGAGTACAGCGAAAGAACGAAAGATCGAGTACCGCGAAACACCGGGGGAAGGAGACTAATGAGCAAAAAACCCGGTCCTGGGCTACACTTTCCATGGCGACGAAAACTTGCGCGCCAAGGCGGCAGGAAATTGCCGGCTTCCGCATCGAGCCGATACGTGATAGCCCGCCATAAAAATACAACTCTTCCGAGGCTAATAGCTTGGATCTCGACATTAGCCAAACCGCAAATTAACTGTTGGATACCTTCAAAGCAGCTAAAGTCGTAAATTTGCCGAAATTTTACACGTCTTCGGCTCGACCGATTTTAACACTCAGAGAATGTGCAATTGTAAACTCAAAATCACGTAATTTGCACGAGCGTTTGATGGTTTAAGATTTTAAGACATTAACAAAGGCTAACAAATCAACGCTTCGATACTTTGGGAGGCAATTGAAGTCTTAAAATTGACAAAATCTTGCATCTCTTTGTTTGGACGGATTTTACAACTCAGGGTAGGTGCAGTAGTGCACCGAGGCTGGCGAGAACGTTGAGGCTTGGTAAAACTGGTGGACGGTTTACCCTGGGCAGCGAACTGTCCGAAAGTGGATTTCGACTTGGCGCTTGGGATTCTCGCGCATTCGCCGTGCAATCGTGCTATTACGGGCAATGAAATGGATCGAAGGGACGGGGCCGATAGTACGGCCATTAATTAATTAATCGGCAAATCGGCCAATCACCGGTCCCTCACGCTCGACCGATGAACCAGTTCGCCCGGTGCTGATTAGAGAGAACGAGCCCGATCGTCGGCGTACTTTGTACTGCGGATCGCGGTTCGACGGGAGTATTGATGATCCCAACAAGCACCGCCTGCAAGAAGCACCGGATGAACCGAACGTCATGAATAAGGCCTTCGGATTAACAGACGCACGCATGCAACGGCAACGATTGCTTTCCGTTCCTTCCGATACCACTTTCACGACTTCCAAACGTGAACCTTAAACCTACAAACAAGTCTTTATTTAACTTTCCCTTGGCTAACGTTTCCAAATATCTTTTTCAATCGACACTACTTTCTGTTCCTTGCAATAGCACATTTAGTCGCCGAAGTGTGAAGCTTAAGTCTTTAATCATATATTTCAATATCTGACTAATCGTGTAAGTTATTAATTTAATTTGATTTAACTAATCGGACTATTTTCATTATTTACTTAATGTTTCTTGAATACTATTCTTTTAGGGTTTCCTAATTTTTAATTTCTAAAAGTTTGTTCAATTAAAATACACACTACTTAGCCCACGTATTAATTATAAATAGAGGTAAATATTTTTAAAGGTCCACGTGGAAAGGGTATACAGACGAGGTGTAATGTAAAATCGTTATCTGCTTCCCATATTTCTGTGAGTTTCGCATTTGTCCATGTATTACAATAATTGCCCTTTATCCCGCTGAGAGAACTGAAAAGAACCGTGGAAAATGATATATGACATTAAAACAGTCTCCGCGCACTCCTTAAATAAACACGTCTTTGTACGCGGAGAATTTGTACGGCTGAGAAGCGAGTTGTTGGTAGGTTTTACGAGGCAATTACGCACTGGATTTCTGCGAAGAAAAGCCTAGAAAAAAGGTAAACCCTACGTATGCCCGCGATTTCATTGGCTCGTTGGCTTGAATGGGTCGACTTGGCGGCAGGCTGGAAGCAAAAGAAAACGTCGACGGGGCGTCTGGGTAGCATTAAATGGTTGCGCATTCATCGCACCGGCAATTACGGCAAGTTGATCGTTCCTCGGTTAATCATAGACCTTTCTGCGATCGTAAGAGGCGAAGCTCGATGCGTGAAGCACGACGGTTCCTGCATGCGAAATTACGACAATACTTCCTACTGGGTATACGATTTCCCAGCGACCGTGTAATAAGAGCGATTAGACGGCCTGTACTTAAGACCAACCGCGGTGGATTCCTGAAACGAGAAAACGAGTCTATCCACTCTGCGCGCTTAAAACACGTGGAAATTTAGAACAGCTGATTCGGCCAAAAAGATCTGCGAGCATGTCGAAGAATAGTTGTACCTAATAACGATCCCTGGCATTGCTGACGTGAGTAAATATGCATTAAAGGACAATGGGAAGACGGACAACGTAATTGCAGTCTTTCGGTGGCTCCGCACCTTGCCGGGAAATTACACAGAATGGAAGTGCAATTACACAGGACTGGACGGTTTACAAAGAAAGAGTTAGGCGCGTTTTATTTCGCTGAGAAACGCGAGAGAAGTAGGTGCGCATTCTACAAAAAGTAACTCAGATATTGCGAGTTGCACTTTGCTAAAAACAAAAAGAGGTGAAAAATAGGGTTTAATAATTCTGGAAATATAAATAGCTTAGCCTGTTTTTACGTTTTGTAATGAATGCCTTTTAATGTTGCTTTTAATCGATATTACTTTTAAGTAGATAAATACGGATGATCTACGTGAGGAATTTACGAAGAAGAAGTAGTCTCGAGATTCGTAGATCCCCCCTGAGGGGCTGCGTATCATCCGCCATCGTTTCGAAGTTAACCGACTCACGACCGATATATCCTCCGTTGATTACCAAACTTGATTACGTCAACAGCCACGTACCGTCTATTCACCGGTGGGATATAAACGCACTCCGCCGACGAAGCGCATCGATTACCGGTTCTGCATACAGTCAATTCGTGTACACTGTTTTTACAAGTGACCGACAAAAAAAATCACACACACACACACTGAATAGATTGCACAGATTTTAGAAATAAAAAGTCTGACAATTTTTCTAAGTGGCAAGTTACGCTTTAAAATAAAATCCATTGAGAATCGTGTTTTATAAGGATGACAAAATTGTTACTTAAAACCCACTCTAACACACACACACACACACACTGAATAGATTGAACCGATTTTAGGAGTAAATTATCTAACAGTATTTCTATACGGCAATATATACTTTAAATGAAACCGCATTAGAAAACGTGTTTTATAAGAATGACAAAATTCCTACTTAGAAGCGATTTATCACATTAAATTTCGAGGAATTTTCGAGACACCAGGCAACGTATTGAGCGTCGTACGTGCAGTATGATCATTGAAAGTTCTGTAGCGATGTAGCACGGAAAGTAAATGGATTTGCCACAGGAGACGAGTTTTGTCGCAAATCAGATACGCTTTAATGAAATGCAGCGGGTAGCATAGGGTACTTTCGCGTCGTCGGCGCAGTGGCAGGGGCTCCGATTAATCAAGGCTCGAATGGTGGGCGCTGGCCGGGCCGGGTTAATTTCTCCGAGAACGCCGTTGTCATCGAGATTCGTGCGGAATCCCCGCGGGCGGAAGGACCTCGCGCCGGAGATAAAACGCCGGCCAGGGGGAGAATGGTGAACCGGCTACCGCGATATTGAAATCAACGGGCGTAAAACGAAAGTTGCGCCCCAGCTGAAGCCGCGCGGCCGCCAACAAACGGAACCTTCAAACCGAGAAATGAGAATGAAACTGGCCGCCTGCGACCACCAACTACGCGACCCTCTGTGCGTAACTAAACCGACCTGCCAGCGCTACTGTAACTTCCACGCTCCAAAAAGCTCGACCGTTTTATCGAAAGAAAGTTCTTCAAGTGACAGACGTTTAAGGACAATTATAATGGCAACACAAATTTCAACATATTCGTGGCTGAATAATTTTCCTCCGTTGCTGCATAATTTCTTCTCATAAGTGTTACCTGATGACTTTAATATGACTTTGATTGTACTTCAAAGTTTCTTAAGTAACGAGACATCCGTGTCTGAACAATTTTTCTCTGTTAATACTTAATTTCTTGGTACTACTGTGACATGTTAATTTTGTGTTGTTTATTTACATCATTTACTTCATGTTTCTGAAGCGCAGTGGCATTAGCTGGTCTCATGTGTGCATCCCTGTTGAAGGGGAAAGAGTAGGGAAGGGCACAACACGCGTGAGGCCACTGTAGGATTTCGCTTGCAATCGCAGGAACGACAAGTACACCCCCTCCCCCATCCCTCTGGTGAACCACCACGCAGGGCCATTTAATTAATAGTTGCCGAGCGTTTGTCGCTTCGCTGCTTACGGAATTTCCACGGTGATTTTCGCCCACCCTGAGCCTTCCTACCGTCCCTTTGGCCCGCTGTCAGTTAATTAGAAAATGATGTTGGTGCCACGGGCTCGCACCTGCGATTTCGATCCTTTCCCACCGGATTGTCTCATTCCAAATAGCCCCCGTTTCATATTTCGCAAGGAACAATGACGAGACAGCTAGGTGAAAAGCAGCATAGTTGTGTAATAACGGAGAGTGGGTGTAACATTGATGAAAAGGTCTGCACTTATCCCTTTCGTTTCATTTTTTAAGTGCAACATGTAATCCGAGCTTCACGTTTATATTAATTCTCGTACAGAAGAGTACAGTAGTCTGTCGCATACATTGAACGGGGGAAGGTTTTTACAGGATTCACTCTGACTACTTCGTGTAATGAATACCGCACCAGGGATAATATCCTCCGTTGTTGTATATCCAGGGAATGACTTTTGATTTTGCTTACGAACACGTGAAAACGGAAGATTGCCGTATCAACGGTGCGGCTGATATGTACCGTGCAAACGAACCGATGTTTACGTCAAACCCCTGCTGGGGAAACTAAACAGGTGCACAACTTGTCTGTTATTACACGTACCTTCGACTGATGCTTATACAACCATTAGTTACTTGTACAACGATCACATGAAATATGCTACTACGCATTTAGTATCCACTCAGCGGAACTGTCAAATTAATTGACGACAATCGGGGATATTAATTCATTTTGTTTCACTCCTTTTCGATATTGATTTATTGAGTTTTAGCATTTACAGCTAACAGTAATGATTCAATAAAAAATTGTCACGACAGTATTTACTATGCCTAATGTCATTTTTCTGCAGGAACACATCTGAGTTGGAAAAATTGCTAATCCAAGCGTGATAATTACTGGCAATTTCTTGTGTCTAGTTGGCACGGTTTATCAGTCATTTGTATGGAAGGTTAATTTCACACGATCGTTTCCTCTGTCGACATTTCTCCCCCGACCACGTTTGTCCCCTTCACCCTTCCAGCCCGTACCGTGCAACGAATGCGTCCCAAAGCCGGGCCGTAAGATTGCGGCATTACGTATTCATGCGGTAAGGTACGTCTCTCTCCCCCCCCCCCCCCCCCCGCCGACTTTCCGGCGGTTCCGCAGATACTGCGAATAACTCCGGCCGAACTTCACGCCGGCCAAAACGAGAGCAAACGTGCCGCCAGGCAGTTTCATGAATCCCCGCGTGTCTCTTGGCGGAAGATGAAACACTGATCGGCCAAACTACAACGCCGAAACATTTAAGCAGGAATCACACTGACACGTGCTCATGCACATTGCGATAGACCGTAGTGACGTTCAAAACTCTTCTCGAGGCACGAAGAGAATTTGCAGAATTTTTCTTGCATTGCTACCTCGTTCCTCAGATTCGACGTGATGTTTTGGCGGCAAATATAAATTTAGAGGATAGGTGATTTGAGGTCTGAAGATCGTTCAGTGATCGGGAAGAGTAAAGAATACTGGCTGGGGTTATTTTGAGTTGCAAGGAAAATTGTAATTGACGTATTTCGTTGGGATTAGACAAATTTTCGTCCGTAGAAATCTTATTCTTAAGGGCTAACGTAGCGTTTTAACCATGAATATAAATTTAAGTGAAGAACATTCATTAATCACGAGGAAGAAATTAAATCAATCGCAAGTTGTGTAAAAAGCTTACTATTACCATACTTCACCGCAGTTATTAGGAAAATAAGTTATTCCATTACATTATCGCTTGAAATGCAGACACATAAAAATATTGTCCGCGGACGGGAAAATGATAAGAAAGAAATAATGAGGTACTACAGCTTTCTGACCGAGCACTAAAGTCCCTTACACTTTAGGGAAACGCGTATGAAATACGCCGGTGAATATTTACTGAAATATCAGGGAGTCTCTTTAGAAAAACGTCGGGCAAATTCGCCTCTTGTTCGAACTTGGAACGTCCCCGTTTACCTCGGACGTTTGCGGTATGGACGAAAGTCCTTTTGTCGCCGGCCAATCCTTGTGCATAAATCCACACGTGCGTGTATGTGTGTGTGCCGTGAGCAGAAGGGCGAGAGAGGTGCGGTTACGGGGGCGACGAGGGAGGTGGCTGAGGAGCAGGACGAAAGAGAACGACGAAAACGCGCATGGTGGACTCGTGGTGAATGCAGGCCCATATAAATCTATCGTTGTTACGCTCGGTGGACGACGTATTTCACCGACACCGGCACCGGCCACGTTCCTTTATTATTTCAACCATTAAATGCCCGCGGGCAGGTCTCCCATGTGTATAAACCGTTTTCCCGCTCTTTGTTCCTTTTTTCTTCCCCTTGTGTCCGGCGCTCGACTCGCTCGCTCCTTTGTTTTGTCCCCCTCTTTTCGGCGACTTTCTTATTCGATCTGCGCACCGTCATCGGGACGGAAATGAGTTTCCCATGGACCCCCGCCTCGTGAACGAGAGGAAAGTTTAATCATTATTTTGACCAAAGACCTAATAGGGTCGACGGCCCGCTAACAAATTTCCTCGTGGTATTTCGGTCGTACGAGAAATCCATCGGGAAGAAGGTGCCATTAGACTTTCCCGTCTAGACTGCTTGGCAGGAAGAGACTTTGTTAGAAATTTATGTCCGATCCAGAAAGGAGTTGCTGCATCAGTAACTGCATTACGGCAAAACGGAATGCCTTGCAGTCGATTTAATGTTCCTTTAATATTGTTCCTATTCTCGGCAAAACTTGCGAAATATACCATTAAATGAAAGCACCGTTAACCGCGTTATTTCTATCGAAATTACGCGCAACAAACTGCAATCCTATTTATACCAATAGGAGAATTTTAATAGATATTTTAACAAAACGAACAATTGCCATGATTCAAATCTTTCATGAGTTTTCTTTGAGACGGAGGAAGGGGAGGAGTCAATAGATCATGAAATATGAAGGCAGTGTGTGGGTGAACGAAAAGCCGGGGGGGGGGGGGTGGTTTGCAACGAGAACAAGCGAAGCACGGAGGAAGGATCTAAATTAAGTAGCAAGAACAAAGGGACAAAGAGGGATGGTAAATGACGGGGAAAGGGGGGAAGGAAGGGACGGGGCCGGGACGTTGAGGAAAAAGAAGGCGAAGAAGGATCGCGCTCGCTTGGAATGGAGCCGGTATATATATATATGTGTGTGTGTGTGTGTGTGTGTGTGTGTGTGTGTGTATATATATATATATATATACATATATTGTCGAACCTCCATTACCCTCTCGTAATAAACTTTTTGGCGGACCTGAGGCCCTCAACGCCCTCCGGCTGACCCAAGCTTCCCTTCTGCCTTCTCTTCCTGTTCCTCTGATTTGCCAACAACCCCACCCCTCCCCTTCCCCCTCTTCCGTCGTTACCTATCGTTTCAACGAATCCCCGTCCCTCCTCACGCAATTTAATTATGAGCTCTAATTACGCGGCGTCGTTGGTTCTCCCTCTTTTCTTCGTCGACGCCGGTTCATCCGTCCGCTTTTGTCGCCGAACTTCTCGATCAAAAATGAACGGTGAAACTCGAGCGACAGGAACACGTACATCCCGAGCAACGGTAATTGATGAACGTCCTTCGTGCTGGTCGATAAATTAATACGTGGAGATAGTTTAAGACCTTCGGCGACGTTAAATTTTATATCGAAGGATTGACGTAATACTGATTTCGGCCTAAGTATAATATCCAATTATGACATTATAAGAATTTATCGATATTCACCTTGCGGTCCGTGTTTCGTGTATATTTCAGGGACGTGGTTTTCTATGAAAAACTTCTTCCCCAATTGCATTAAAATATTTGATTACAGATACTGAAGAGTGTTAAAGTGTGAAAATGTATGTAAGTACGTTTGTAACTTTTTTAGCAGCTTTATTAGGTTTAATAAGCATTTGCCCAGTCGACTCTACCGGCGAATAATTCAGGAAAAATTGGTCGAAATCCAGGGCATCCGCCTTGAATTTTTCACGTTGACAAAAGATTTGCCGCGTTCGTCTCAAGTGGGATATTTCAATCGATTTGCCGTCTGCAGTTTCTCGCTCGTGAACACGTGTTGTATTTATAGGTCGGACAATGCACAGACTGCAATCAAGCGGCGATTGTTTATCGGCAATCAGTCGCCGGTCTATGATTGGCAATCATCTGGTAATTCGCCAATTGCAAGCGAAACGTGCCAAAGGCGTTCCTGCGCCCTTTGGAGCTTCGACCTATTCGCTATCGATATATTATACTTAAGCGAAGTACCAGCGTCTGCGTAAAACCTACAACCGTACATATATGCCATACTTGCCTATTTCCGTTTGAAATACATTTACAAGGAATGCAATTCGTTTCACTAACTTCACAATTTAAAATAAAGAACGCTTAAAGAAACTTGATGAATTTTCCATTTAATGATGAAACCCGAAGCAGTAAATTCATTGAAGATAATTTCACGTTGATAAAAATTCTAATAAAACCCTAGTATAATCGTAATAAAACAAAGTAGGTAATAATTTTCTCAAGTTTTCACATCAAATGAAAGAAAATTTTTTATACGTCTCACAATTTCCTAAAAACAGTACCAGACGTAGAAAATATTATTTTTTCAAATATCAGACTGTATGACACGATACACGTAAAGAATTTGTTTCACCCCGACTGACTGCACCTGAAAGCAATATTTTGCACTTTAAGTACGCAACGTAGCGACGCGGGAAATAATGTGGCGAGTGCGAAAGGTGAATTAGAAAACGTAGAGTAAAGCTCAGCGGGGAAACTCGTTTGCCGGCAGGTACAATAGGAAGGCTATTGCGGCATTTCTGGGCACTGCGACGGAAACAGCACATTGTGAGGCTGTCTTAAATCGATTCGAAATCGTTAGACCGAACGGTGGTTGCTGTCTCAATAGCACTTGACCGCCAATTGTTCTCCGGCAATTGGGAAGTATGTATGTATGAATGTGCATCTCCCCGGGGACGGTGACAAATTATTCCGCATTTGGCGGCGACTCCTCGACCTCGAATCTCCGAGGGGAGCTTTCAACTGGTCGATCACCTCCCTCGATCTCACGGCATTCGTTATTCCGTCCCACGTTGGAGATTCCGGTTAACCACGAAGAGCCGCACTTGAGAATAAAGATAGAAAAAATTCTATCGGGCCGGAAATCTTTTCTTATCTCAGCGATCATAGGAAATTTATATTAATAATCATTGTATAGGAACTTTATTGTCTTCATGTGAGTGATTTATAAGGATTTTTAAAATGCAAATTCCGATTCGAGATACTGGTTAATCATGAAAAGACCTATGACATTCGCCAAAAATTATTTTTGTATTCAACGCGAAAAGGAAGATAATTCGAGTCGAATACGAGGACCGACTGTTCTGTATTCGTTACGACATTCGTAGATCGTGAAATATGATTTCCCACGATAAAGGAAAACGAACAACGAGCTGTTGCCGAAACCCCAGGCGAAAAGTTTCCCCGACGGGCCATACATATTACGGTCTCTTTAAATTACGTCCGCACGTTAAATCGCCGAGCTTTTCCGGGGCATTTGAGATGCTCTCTTTTTTCCGCTTCCCGCTGCGCGCCGCAGCGGAAATTCATGCCGCGACACGTGCCAAAAGTTACGTTTCACGTCAGTTACTCATTTGTGCAAATGCAAACTGGGATAGTTACCTTTCGTTAAATAGTTCGCAACTGTTTGCCTACAATTTATCTTTTTCAGCATGTTTCCGCTTACCTTCGGCTCTTTTCTCAGCGAATGACATGAAATACAGCTACACTATCTACGCCCGTATAGGATGGGCCATGCAGAAATCTAAGGGAGTTCATATCACAGAAGAAATACGTTTAAATACATATTCAGGTCTTAATTACCGCTTCTGAGTTGCAACTTTCTCTTCTATTAATGTAAAAACGTTTAGCGATTACGTGACGTTTTTCTCCTTTTTGTTTTCAGCATTAATCGTGTTTTACAGTCTTAACTGAAGAGAAATATTCACGATGAATGGGCATAGAAATATTATCTTTTGTCGTCTAAAGAAATTAAAAAATTACAATAAAGTTTGCGGAATGTATTGTATTAAAAGAACAGTTAAGCAGGCTCCAAAAAAATACGACGAAGATTGATTTGAATGTAATTAATTCTCTAAAGCTAATGATCAATTTGTTTTTTCACATACATCAAACTGCCGATGAGGTAGTAAAATCGCTAAGAGAAGCCGTGTTCTACCACGCCTACAGCAATCTGGCTGAAAACAAGTGGCCCGGAGCCAATAGCAGTTACGACGGAACTCGCAGTAATTAGGGATAAGAACGTATCGTCAATTAAAAGCCGAAATAATCTACAACACCCAGGAATCAGGAAACATGAGTTTCACAGGAGAATTAACAACTCATAAATATGAAACGAGCAAAAAAGTAAACGAAACTTATGAGAGAGTTACTGGAAGGAATGAAAAAAATATAATTGGAAGAAATAAACGCTTAATCACTGAAAGAAAAATTTGAATAAAACTTTGTGGGGCGAATCGCAACATGTTAATGCACCGTGTGATTAATTTGAATGCCTTTTATTCGAACCGATGGTATTATTCGCTAACTTTTTGCCACGAAAGGTGCGATAAATACATGAATCTGACGTCGAGCGGGAAACTAGAAATCCGTAAAACTTGCGACGGTTCTGAAGGCTTACCACAGCTTTCGGGGAACCGGCGATACCTTCTTAACAGATTTGCCCGAATTCCAGTTGGCCCATAACACTGAAAAACTTTTGCAAGTCACGTTCTCATCCGCCGGCAGATGCGAACTTTCGGCAAATGCGAATTCGTTGAACAGATAAAATTTCATGTTACGCTCACGGATGAATCTTATTTCGTTGGTTTTCGTTACGACGGGCCCCAACGATATCAATCAGCCACTTTCCTGTCCGCGATTTAAGTAACGCCCTTAGTGGACGATAAGTATATCGGGGACGGTAAAATGAAGACTAAAGGGAAGGAAGAAGATGATGCGGAAACGTCGAGATGACTGACGGGCTGCATGCGAGGCCAGTCATCGGGTTGGCTGGTAGGTGGGTATTATAAGTCCTGGGTGTAAAGATCGTTCCTCCTGAGAGATAGGGCCTCGACCTCTGTGGATATTGCGAAAACTGATTTATGTGGCCGGCGCGTGGCCGCACGTTGTGGTAAGAAATAGAGACGGGACAGGGTGGCAGTGAATGTGAGAGGGGAAGGATAGAGAAAGACCGGGACCAAAGATTGACGTACGACCGTATCAAAATGGACATCCAAGTGCACAATTTCCGGAAACAGAGAGACAGAATCTTGGGAAAAAATCACCAAAAACCTGCCTTCAAAAGATAATTACTTTTAGGAAATATTATCTACATTCTTACAACGTTTTCCGTGTGTCCAACGTTTAATTTTTCCACCTCTTATTCGCTATTGTTGGATCTGAATTACAATGTGTTTGTTGAATTCCAATAGTTTTATGTGTTTGATAATTATGAATATAAATCCGGGTATTTTTGTTGATTTTTGCAAAGTAAGCTTGTTCTTTAAAATAACATTTTTTAGGAATATAACTACCGTGTTATATGGGGCTTGTCTGTACCAATATTCCCTGGGGAGCATGAACGCCCTTCCCCCCTCCTTCTTCTCCCGTGTATCATTCGACCGCGTGTTCTGCGCTATAAAAGTGGGTCACGATGACAAAAGGACAAGGCGAAGATCGTTGCGATCTGTCCCGCAGGAACCTGCTTCGAGCATCGAGAAAGGAAAGTTCCGTCCGAAAACTTCGTCCTCGCGAAAGACGGCCGGGTGAAACGCGCGAGAGGAGAAACGCGGAACGTCTTTTACGGAAGTCTGCATGTCAAATAATGGCAATTCCGGGAATATATACTGGCTCGATGCAGCCGATCGTCAGGTTTACGATATACTTTGCAACGAAGCCTCCAAGTTGAGGCAATTGAAGTTTACAGGCGGACTTGAAACGAACACCGGCAAAAGTAATGCTGTCGAAGAAATGAAGAAGATGGCAAATACATAAAACTCGGGTACACTGTCGCTGGGTAATTCGCTACCAAGTACAGTGCATTTTCATTTGCCTTACAACTTTTTTAACACATAACATCCTCAAACAGCGAACGATCAACCCAACAGTTATCTGTATTTCGAAAATCCGCCTGAAAGCCATTTTCCGAGAAAATTTAGAGAAATCATCGTCCCTAATGATCCAACGCGATAGGCACACATTTTCCTGACTCTCCTGGAATTCCGGTCGTATTCGCGGGAAAATTCGATTGGCACGAGACTTGAAAAATTAACGTCGCTCGATCGACGAAAAGGTGGTGACGGGGCAAAGAGAGAGAGAAAGAGAAGGGGAAGGAGCGGGGGAGGTCGGGGAGGGATACGGGTGTGGATAATGAAATGGATGCCCCTGAGTGTAAGCGGACGGT
Source organism: Hedychridium roseum (assembly GCA_963989215.1). Taxonomy (NCBI): domain Eukaryota; kingdom Metazoa; phylum Arthropoda; class Insecta; order Hymenoptera; family Chrysididae; genus Hedychridium; species Hedychridium roseum. The sequence continues at coordinate 5,522,541 of OZ022310.1, read as the reverse complement.
TTCGCCAGACTGTGGAATTCCATTGGCAAATTGACCTTACTTATTCATCGACGCTAACGATCCTATCCCCCGGAATCGCTATCGGCCCCATCCTCTGCCTTTCGGCCTGCCCTTTTGTTCCTTCGCGCTCGTCCGGCCGGCACACAATAAATAGGAACGTCCACCGCTCGTTAACTCCTTATCGGTTCCGCACACCTGTACTTTCACCTCGCTGATCGCCCTTCGCCTATCCCTCGGTCCTTGCACTGTTTTTTTTATCGACACTCCAAGTGAAAAGACACTTCTACTCTCCAACGTCCGGACAAACGACCGTAGAAAGGGATCTGATAAACACGGTTTATCTAACTATTCTCGTGCCAAAGAAATCCGGGGTAATATCTCTTACGTTAAATGACCCCGGACAAGCATCTAGTATGATTAGGAAAATCTTAAGAAACGAGAATTCTTGTGCAAAAATCAAACTGATGAGAGAGTATTGAGAATGGAAACGGAATTCGATGGTTCGTTTAATAGAAAAATTAATTAATTAAATTGTTAGTATTTTTTAATAATTTTACCTAGACCTTTGATCACCGTTGCAAATAAAGTGCGCCTCGTTAGCGAAGTGCACGTTTCATGGAATTTTCTACAAATTATACAAGCCCTGAGAATGTTGCCGCATTTAAATTTGCCGAATGGCCCAACGTTTCGACGGGATGACAAGAGGTTAACGTTACGTCCGCATTGTTTAAATTCCGCACAGGCCTGAGTGACATTCGAGAGAACCTTCTGCCGACATGACACGAAGGCTAAGGCGAGGAATCCAGAAATTCATGCCTAAACCAGCTCAAACGTATTATATTCTATTCTCGAGCCGGGAGAACGAATTCTCCGCTGCAACGTCTCCTACGATTTTTATCGGCACGTAGTTACAATAAATTCACTCTCAGAGTGATATAAAATAAAACTGCAGGCAATCCTGGAAACAGCAGTTTTAGTAATGTCTCAAAGAACACTTCTACATTACTGTGAAATTAATAGGAGAATCTATATAATTGAATTCGTTAAATTAATTAATTAAACACGATAATACTTTTTAGACTATTACTTAGAACAATTTTACATTTATAGTGAATGAAGAAAATAATGTCAAGGATTCAACTAAATACGTCGATATTATTTGTAAATAATAGTAATAAAAATCTAACATATTACCTTCTGAAAATAACGTTTAATTGTCTGAGTACTTAAGCTTAAGATTGCACGTTTAACGAGATAAACAGACGTATAAAGAGCGATGGCATAAACGGTATTTCCCACATGTACGATTGCTAACGATCGTAGGATGGTCTGAGCATTAATTTCATGGGCGCAGTGAAAAATGTAATATTCTCGGGGCGGTTTCACAGCCGTCGAACGGTCGACAGGGAGGAGGATCGGTATGTTCGGCGTGTGCCAAACGCCTATCTCGGCCGCTCGTTTCCCCGGCGGAATCGTTGGCCGAATAGTAAGGAGTTTGAAGAAAAATGATCGCACTTGGTGATCAACCGTGGATAGTCGTGGCGGGGAGAAATATCGCCCGACGCCCTGGGTACTCGGAATGTCGTACGGCGGTCAGGCCATTCTTTCTTATAAACCCGCCGGCCGGCAAAGTGAAATTCAATAAATGCATGTATATATATATACAGACACACATCTACACGTGAAACCTGCCGCCGCGAAAATCGATGCATTCTTTCGTCGAACATATAGTACTTGGCATATGGCGCAGCGCGGGAATTTAATAAAAAGGCCAAAAGTTCTTACGGATAAGTAATTTGCCACGTCCAGCGAAACACGAGGACTCAAGAAACATTTGACATGAAGTAATTCTAACAAGTATCGTCATTTACAAAAGAGTTATCGATATCTAAATTATATACATATATCATGAAGTTTAATCGTCTTCCATTTTACTTTTTTAAATAATGATTGCGTAACTTGCTGTCGCTAAAAGAATTAATCCAACCACATGGAGAAGCTTTCGCCGGTGCTGCTGGAAGAAAAAAAGGTGATGGACCCTGAAGTTCCGCGGAACGATCGGAGAAGAGCAGATTTCGAGCGGAGGGTCGGAGTTCCCGGAGAACGGGGGAAAAAAGTTCTTTCGAACGGGCCAATTATCGTCGTCTCAAGGGCGGGAAACCCCGAAATGACGGAGAGGGGGGAGTGACTAATCGACGTGCTTAAGGAAATAAACGCAATTCCATTGGCCGGCTGACCGAAAGGCTGAGAGAGAAAAAAGATCGTAAACAATTATGGTGAAAGGGGGCGTAAGTTGGGCGACGTGCGCGGAAGAGCAGCGGAAGTGGACGATGTGACGGGGAAAACGGTGCGGAAAAGTTGCTCCGTACCGGGGAAAAATACCGGGCTGAGACCGCTAACGTGTAACCACTTGACATTTCCTCATCTCTGTTTCGCCGTATTACTCCTTCCTGCGTCCAATTTCCCGCCACTCGTTTGCCCCTTTCTCTGCCCCCCCCCCCCCCCCTCTTCTTCCGTAGTTTCTCTTTTACGCAGGTCCCGCGAACCGTGTGACAAAGCACGTCCCTCGTTACACTGCTTCAGTAATTTTCCAGCCCTTTCTTTAACTGCCGTCGCGATACCCCCCAGGGCTCTTGAACTGGCCCTTCCCGTTGCGTTGAAACCCATGGCAAGACGATAGTCCCTCGCCCTACGACGGAAACACCATTAACACCTCGTTCAATTTTTTTTGCTCTCGATGTCACGTCATCTAACGACTTTATTCCCCTGTAGATCCTTCAACATCCTTGCTTCGTCCTCGCGTGAATGGGCAATGATTTCAAGGTAAAGAAAATGAGATGAGATAGAATGAGAGAAAATGAGAAAGGTTTCAAGGTAAAGAAATTTATACTTTCACTTTGATTATTCGTTCCGTTAGTTAATAAAGTAAACTTGTCTATTAACCACATTTTAATGATTCTGATTAATTATGATAAATATTGTTTTACTAATAATCGGCGCAATTAGGTAATTCAAGTTTGTATTAAATTAACGAATTCCACGCTATTAAGTACACTACCTCGGTTCATTAAACAAATGCAATAAATTGCCTTTTACTTACAATTCGCTACCATTATCAGAATATAGAGAAAAGTAATAATTATTAACGATGCCAAAATAACGTACAAAAACTGAATTACACAATTTCATACGCGTCATAAAATCACGTTTAAATTTCGTAAGAATGATAAATGTGACATTATTTCCCTCGCGTAAAAATGGGCAACAAGCTACCTAATTGGACGAAAATTGCGATTACAATCGTGTAAACAATGATCGATTATATAAATAATACCTCGGGCCGTAAAAGGTCAAACGGTGCAACGGACCGTCCATTTTGCTTATTCCGAACATATTACAGACCGCAATAAACCTGATTAAGCGTGATATACGTTTCATTATTACTCGAATAATAGGAGCATTAAAAATATCACTGTATTACAGCCATGAGATTTGATGCTTCCCAATAACTCTCCGCTATAACTGGCTTTCAATGTTTTCGCTGTCCCAGCGAGCAGTCGAATTACGAGGGGGGGAATCGTAATTGCGGTAATTGAATTTCCTATCGGGGAATGCATTATCGCTTCTTAAATCGATATTTCGGCGTTTCTGCCGTTATCCGGTGCTGCATTATGTCGGCGAACCGTCGGAAACGGAGGGAAGGGGGGGGGTGGTGGTGCATAGGTGCGTGCCTATCGAAGGGTCAGCTGGTACGCACGTCGCGCGTGCTTACACGGAGAGTCGATATTCGAAATTGCGTTAAACAGCGAACCGCCTGGTCGCCTCTGTGCCGTCAGCCAGCTTCCGCGCCGCCGAAACAACAATTACGCATTCCGATAATAATTATCGTCGAGCGCGAGGTCCCTGTACCCTCGTGTACCGCCTTTACAAACCTTCGCAATAACCCTTACCACGTAATACGTCGAATAAATCGTTCTCCTTCGTTATGCTCAGACCTTAAACAATTCAGATCCTATCGTTTAGATGTCAATGAGCTAAGAGTTTTAATAAGGAAATGAAAACTATAAGAAATATGAGTTAGGATTGTATCAGATTTTGTTCAATTTCTTTCAAAGCTTTCTGATCTGCTGCAAGAAACAATGGAAGAGTTTCAAAGATTCTTATAGAAAATAGAAACTGAATTACAATTTTGTCTTCGCATTAATCCTTATTGTCTTCGCATTAATCCTTACCCCGTAATATGTCGAATAAATCGATCCACAGATTTTTATATAGGATAATAGTACAACCGTTATCTTTCAAAAACCAAGCACATTAATAATAAAAAAATCGGGTAGACGTTTGACTTGAATCGCTTGATTTATCGCATTCGGTGCGCTACACTTCCGTTCTGCGTCCGGCAATTAATGAAGTAAAAAAATTGCGGCGCATGTGGGGGAGGCAGTTGAGCGTCTTCGGTTTTTGCATGTGCGAGTTTGCGGGCGATCGGCGAGTGGGTAAGTCGAGTGAATACATTAAAGTACCGTCATCTGGCCGTCTGGCCGGGACACGTAACCGCGTTGCGCGACGGTCTAAATTATACGCGAACTTGAGCCTCTCGAGGGCCAGGCCGTTCTCGCTCGCTTCTCTCTCATCCTTCCCCCCTCCCTCTCCTCCGGGATGGGAGGAGCCCGGAGACAAAATTGCTATTACGCCGCCGATTTACTACTCGGGACCATCCCAGTTCGTGCCCTAATCACGCTAACGGCCCACCATTCCACGACCTCGCCGGCCTCGCGCCACTATCCGCCCGTGCTACGCCGGCTTTATTGCGATTTCCGCGACTGCCTCGCTCAGATACTGCGCCTACCTAACGTTCCTTATGACTCCCGGCAAGACCCGAAAGGACAACGGACGCAACTGTCGAAAGAAAACCGCGCGAAAACGGGCGCAAGTAACGACCGAACCGGAAGACAATTAAACCATACATCCAATGGAATTTCGCGAAATATTTCAAAGACCATTCTACAGCGGAATTTTAGCATTTTTGTACTACGGTCCGCACGGAGTAATGACAATTAAATTTTCGCGAGGATATCAGCTGACGATTATTCATTTTCCCTGTAAACCGTGGATTTTTCAGGCTGACAGACGAGGGGAAACTATTGAGCCCTTTCCATTGAGCTTTCTTAATCGCGAATTGGGTGAAAGGCCCCTTCCTGCAGCGGTCACACGGCTGGTGTTCGGTAGTGGCCGATAAGACCCTGGGATATCGAGGAAAAGGGGGCGGGGTTTGAAGAAAAGTAACCGCGACGATCGTTCTGGAGGCTTTTAATGGCGAGAGAAACGAGCCCTCTTATAAATCGATACGCACTTAATATCCGGCGCCTCGAGTCCGACTCAATCGGCCGTCAGCCACGAGCTTTGCTGGCGTTGCACGATCGATCATTTTTTATGAGAAACCGAGAGACAGGAGTATATCTCCGGCGGGGCCCGCGACAAATCCGACACCGGCGACTCTCGCCCTTCCCCTCGATCCTCCTTTTCAAACGGCGCGATCCTTTTGATATGAAAAGACTCTCCGTAAACCCCGGACCCCTATATACACGCAAATCTCTCGGAACCGGCGCATCGATATATACAACTGATAAACTTCTGGACCGTCGATGGAACTCGCTGCTGTAGACGAGAATCGTGAATCGAGGGTCGTAGGTCACTAAACGTCGAAAATAATGCACAGAGGCTGGAGAATTAAAGGTGGTACGTGTTAGTATTTCAGACACTTAAAATGAAGGTGTACTGAATGACCTTAACCGATATACTTGGAAAAAATGCATATTTCCTTTAGTTCTAGTAATATTCGTAAATGGAGACAGTGAAAGGAAGGCGAAAGAAGAATCTTAGAGAACTTACATAAATTAGATGAATAATGTTTTACAAAATTCTTCATTATACTCTTATAATACTGCCGTTACGGAAGATGAAAAATTGCATTGGAATGAAGCGAAATGCGGGGATTAAGGGGAGGTATAAATTAGTAATTAAATGATTCGACCGTCCTAGATGAAGGAATGGGAGGAAAGAGAGTTCTTTGCGGGCTGGTTGAAAGAGACGACGTGCCCAAATGGGACAGGACGTTAGTTAAGTCGAGAATTATGCCCGATCCGTGAGCTTGGCGGATTCCTTCGGTCGCCACTCACGTACGCGAGGTAATTTGTCCCGATTGAACGAAACCTCCTGTCCTTCTTAGTCTCGTTACATCTGGTCTTCTCCCTCGATAGCCGACGAGGAAACCTCCCGACCGATTAGCATGCAGATCGGGCCAGTCGGAGAAAATTCCGCGTCTACCCCGACCTTCTGTCCCAACGGTTTGCCCCAACTGTGCAAGTGTACGTCGCAACGAAAAGAATTGCTTGAACGCTCGTCCGTGTGTATTTCCAGCGATTCATTGGCATCTACGAAGGTTACAAGCTGAACGTAAAGGGATGCATGAAAGCATTTATCTCAATGAGTTAGTTAGAAAGATGTACTGACGAAGAGAAAGAAATCAATGCTCTTTTGATTAATGTTCTTGATTGAAAAATCGATCCTGTTCATACTTAAATGGAATATGTTCGTAAAATAATTTGAATAAAATGATTGAAGAAAGATGCGTCAACGACGAGATACAAATTGATACTCTTGCAATTTCTATCTTCATTTAAGAATAAGTCCTGTTTACACTGATAACTTACGCAAAAAAATGAATCCTCTCCATTGAATGGATCGTAGGTAGTAAAAGTCCACTAGAAAAGCCAAGGAGTAAGTTGAATTTTGAGAACAAAGGCTATGGCAAAGCGCAAGACGCAGGGCGTCGATCTGAAAGTTTGTCAAAATAGGAGCCCTTTACAGACTCCATCTCGTTCTCTCCTTTCCAAGGTAATCCTGGATAGGGAGTCAAGGGGCACACGTTTACTTAACTTTGGTTGTCTAAGCCGTTCCGGATCACTCGAGGTGCAGTCTGGTCCCGCAGGAAACCTTCCGCACCACATTCGGGCTTCACGTTCCTCGACTCTCAACCAGTAGCATCTGCGGGATGGGCGAAATCACTTTTCGTCTCCTCGTTTTACCTACACCGCACTCTCCGTCAGTTTCACCGATCCTCCCAATCCCTCGTTTTCGTTTTTACAATTTCACAGAATTTATCGATAACTTCGTTAACGATTCGTCGTTAACTTCCTACGGAACACAGGGAGGAAAGAAGGTTAATGTTTATCAGAATTATCCTGTTTTCTTAGAGAGACCTAAGGTAAATTTCGAATTCTCGAGTGTACTGTGTTTCGTACGGAATGTAGAAATGTTGTTTGGTCAATGTAAAAGATCGTGACGTTACGAGACGTATATTTGCCGTGCGACAATAGTTTTTACGGTACTTTGGAAGGCCTCGGGCGTGCGTTGACGGTGTAACGTCCCTCGGCGGAAATTCGTGAATCTTTTTCCTCGGCCCTTCCGGGACACTTGGTGCTCCATATCTTCCTCTTGGCGTAGCGCGAGAGAGTGGGTCCTCGAGGACCCATTGACGCATCTTCCACCCTGCCACGTTGTGTCAGCGCTGCACCGAGTCCACGGGAAGATGTTAAAGCAGGCCGATTAAAGCAACGAGACACACGAGGTCGAAAGATCGACGGCCAAGCGGCCGTTTCACCCGGGGACATCGAAATTTCAGCTTAATCCCCGAAACGCATGAGGCGAAACGTTTCAACGGTAATTCCGTACGTTGCCTCGGGAGAGGAGCAATGCGCCGGCAAGGAAATAGATTGCTGACGGCCTTTTATTTGACAGCCGGAAATTTTTACGTCCGCCAAGGAATGCTTTTATAGCCCGACGAGAGGAGAAGGGGGGTCGCAGAATTCAAGGGTGTCGGGGTCGTTCTGTCCTCTTGTCCTTCGTCGCAGTAGTCCCCCGTGTAGACGACAAAAGACCGGGATGGAGGCGTGACAAAGGATGCTCGAACGACACGTCGAAACAAACACGAAGGAGACCGACACAGAGTAAGCCTGACTCCCATGACGTTTGAATTTAATGGTACCGCTGTATTCTCCCAGGAAAAAGACCATACAGCCTACATAAAGCTGCATGTATCGCCGATAAATGTAAATCGAATACGAATACGAATCGAATACGAATACAAATCGAATACGAATAAGAACAGTAATTAGCCAAATACTACACAAAGTTTCCTGATTTTTGCATGAAATTTCCTTGGCGAGAGAAGCGGTAGCAATGATAAATAAGAGCAGTACCTATAAATCCTAAAAAGTCGGTTAAACGGCATCGGATTCGTACCTTGAGACGTTTGGCAAGGATTAAATTTGTTTAAATTGACGCGCAACGGGTATTCGAGATCTACCGGAGCCTGGGTGCAGGCAGATCGATACTTGGGCCGCATTCCGGCCGCGAATTCCGCAGTGAGTCGGGATAGTTGGAACTTGGCTGGACCGACCGATCACCATCAGTCTTGCCTGGTTCCGATATCTCGCGCTTCTCCGTGGCCGCCATTCCGCCTTCGTTTCTCGCCGGCACAGAACGGCGATCCGTAATTCCTGCAGAATGCACGTGGAATGCACCTTTCGCGCGTCAACTCACTACCCACCACCCCGCCTTCACCGTTCCTACCTTCCCGCCGTCGCCACATTTACTTCTCACGAATCTGTACCACGCGCAGAAGTTTTATTCACTTAGCGCCGATAAAAAGGCAAAAAAACAAGGGTTGACCCCGGTTCCTACGTTTCGGACGGATAATCGGCTCGTTTCTCAGCGTACCGAGGTGCGCGGGACCGGAGAAAATACCGACAGTCACGAACCCGATATCACGGTTAGCAGGTCTGCCACGAAAAAATGTCTGCTTCCACCGGGGGCCGGATTTATGCGGGTCCTACGTTGCCGTGCTCGTAAAAAGGCCCGCAGAAGAACGACACGGCCCGTGGAAATTGCGCGCACCTCGTAAGGCTTTGTAATTATTGCCGGGCACACGCGGCTCGAAGAAGCGTCGGGGAAAGGGCGATGGGATGAGAATGGACAAAAAGGCCACGCGCAGGAGGGGGAAATCTCGCAAGGTGGAGAGAGTGGGGGGGGGCGATAGGGCGAACGTTACTTACTACCCACCGGCTTGTATATAGCTTTCTTGGGCGTCGTTATGACGTTCCATAAGAGCGGCTTCTACCACGGAGTGCTCCTTATCCCCCATGGCGGCTCTAATGTTTTCCCCGCAGTAACAACAAAGTGTGGTTTGCCGGGCGCGACCGTGCCGACGGCACTTTCTCGCGTGCCAGTTATCCATTGACGATAGCCCAAACGTGACTCAAGAATCATGGGCTCAGCTTCAACGGGAAATTCATCTTGCGGTAATAAAGAAATCAGAGCCATGCCTGAGGCTTGCGCGAATTAACATACCTTCTTACGAAACTATCAACTACTGTAGAAAAAGAATTTACGAGCTTATTAAGTTATTAGTAAAACACTTACATTCATCGTCAAAATATTGACGATGCTCAGTTTCAACGGGCGATATGTATTCACAAATAATAAAGAAATTAGAGCCATGATTCAGGCTTGCGCAATTTAAAATATCTTCTTATGAAACAATCATCGAGTTATTAGTTATTAGTAAAGTAATTATTAGTTATTAGTGACGAAGGATACACGCTTACCGGTTCATCACTTGGCGATAGATCAATTTGGCGTGTGGAAATCTCGATGACGCAGTGGAGAGGAAAAGTGTGTGGCAGCGGGGAGAAAACACGGTGCGAATAGCATGTTGAATTATTAAGACGAAAGACGTGAGGATCCACGAAACCGTTTATATGGGCGACCTGACTTACGCACGTATAAACCTACAGACGGAACGTAAAGGCAGAAAATTTCCCTCTGAAAACCTCGCTGTCGTCCATTATATGGTCATCCGAACCAGAAACGTATTAAAATGAATCGGGTTTCCAGAATAGAAAAAGTTTGAAAATAGTGTAACACATATTCTGTATAGAACTAGAATTTTTTGATGGTCCATTACAAAAAAATGATGTACAAGCATAAGTATTCGTTGTAAGTGTAAAAAGTTTACCACAAGAAAATGAGATTCAGATAAAATCTTTTAAATTTAACAATTTTAATTTTATTCGATTCAACGTTCAATGTTATTTTCGACATTTACAAATCTGTTCCAAACTGCATAATATTCATGATGGTAAAACTTTAACGGTAGGACTGTAATTAATTTTCAGTAAAAGATATAAATCAGTAAAAGATATAAATATTTGAACACAGTAAAAAAACAATTTTCGCGATAATTTTATAGCGTGATCTTACGTGCACAGTTTTACAGCACGTAGACCATTTTATTTTGCAGTTCATTTCCTCTGAGGTTTAAAAGCCCAAATATTTAGCAACTATTTGCAATCTGGAACATGTAATACGCAGTGCTGGTTTCCGGGAAAAACGTGACTGGAATCGCGCAGCCGAGGTCAGAAGAATTTACCGATCTGCCTGAAAATTGAATTTTTCTTGAAACCAATCGAGTGCCCAATCGCGTACTCTTCTGTGCGAAAGGGAATCAGGATATTCACCGTAGGATCGTTCCCGCGAACAAAAGTGCGAAAGGAGTGTAGAAACGTAGGAGAAAATCGATGAGTCGTGGTCCTACGAAACGGGGGGATAATCGATTTCAATTAAACGAGGTCGAATCTGACGTTTAGTCGGACGTCCTCCGTTCTCGACGTTTTGATACGATGAAGTAGGCATGCCCAGAGTGGGGAAAAAAAGAAGCAAGAAAAACGCGTCGACGAATGACCGGGGCCTTTAAGATCCCCGGCAATTTATCCCGGACGATGATGACAAGTCTGATAACACTAACGACTTGAGTCTACCCGCCGGGCAATATGTCGCGGGAAAACGACGGAAAGGCATTTTTTACAGGCCGCACATTATTAGTCGTTAATTCGCTCGAACGCACGGAGCTTTGTATTTCGTTCCTACGTTCTGCCTTGTATTTGTCAACCGCTGTCACCGGAATTTGCGACGAACTTGACGTAAAGTCAGGAGAATTTGTTCAACTACCTTTTACCCAAGGTTTATCGTCCTTTCTTTCGCAGGAAAACAGTTTAGCGGTATGAATGCGAGAGAAAAACCATTATAAAGGCTCAAAATGAATATGAAAAGACAATAATTTAAAGCACAAAATTCACTATCATAGAAAACAAGTTTGTTGTTTACTTCGTTGGTAAATGAGTAAAGTTAAACCGATTTATTGACTTTTAGTTTTCGCTAATTAAACGAAATTACGAGATGATCGTAAAAAACTTTGATGGTAGAAGAATCCCTGGCACTGTTTATCGACGACAGAACATGTACCGATTAACAAAAATATACCTGCAAAATAACATGACAAACGTGAAACGATTGCTGGTAAATTTTTACACGGACCCCAAATGAATTTCTGCCAAAGGTCCTGATCCCCGCACTTATCGTGGATCTTCTTTTTTGCAAAACCCGTAAAGACGCGGGATAAATCGGCCGGCGGGCAACTTCACGTTGATCGCGACGGCCTTTATTGATCGAGGAACCGGCCGAAATAACGACGAGCCGCACGATGGAAACAGCCGCGCCGGGGAAATAAGTTAATAAATAAATCGGCGGATTACCAGCGACGAGAAGGCATTGGAAGCGAGCTTGGGAAAAGTGAACGCAAGGAGTGGAGGGCAGGGGGGATGGCGGACCGATACGAGTTTCGCGAACTATCCCTGCGACCTTCTGCGACTGACTGCGGCATTATTACCCAAGTTTCAAACATCCCCGGGGATTCTCTTGCCGGCCTGTGTCCTACGTGTTTCTCCATTTTTCCCCGCGACCGTCCACCTTCTTCTGCCGAACCGCCAGCACCATCTGCCGCGTTCTCTTAACGCCCTCAATGACCCAACTTCCTCCTCCTCCTCCTCCACCTTTTCCTCCTACCCCCTTCCTCGACCACCGAGGGGTCAGTCAACAATAGCCGCGCGACACTCGGACTTCCCCGTGACACGCGTTATCGCCCCGACATAGAAAATTCCCAGCCACCCGTGGCGAAACGTTGCCTCGGATGAAATTACCGGCAAAGAGGCCTGGCGCACTCTCCTCGGCCTTTTCATTCGTCGCTCTTTCAACGGACCACGACGATGGCCGACGGTTGTTCTTGCATGATGTGCCGACTAAAATGAAATTGTCTTTTAAGTAACACCACAGGGCGGGTGCTTTAATGACCGCTCATGCGTGAAAGCTCGCTAAAACCAACGGACTACAATGAAACGCTAGGAAAACGGGCCGAAATTAACACATTAACTTCTCCACCAACGGCAACGATTTTCACCGTGTCTAATTGTGATTCACATAATTCCCAGCGGTGCAATATTACCGGGGGATATGTTTTATTAATTATGCCTTGTAGTTCAAACCGTCGAGTGTGCTTTCCATTACGTTTGTGTAACTTGTCATCGTTTCTTATTTTCTCTTCTTTTCCGTTAAATTTATTTCATTCCCTCGTGAGGGTGGATACGTTGTTGTCACTGACTTTCTCTGGATTTTTGCGTGTAATTGAAGCGTCGATCGGGACTTCGCTGAAAACACAGTGGAACGTCGATTACACGGACTTGGATGATCGATGTCCAAAGCAAATGATGACTCCGCAGTGAATAGAGATCGCGGTTTTTAACGTCGGATTTCGTGGTATCAAGCCACACCAGCCAGTCAGCGTTTGATCCCCCATCGGTCAGCGTAACGACTTCCCCTTCTACCCCTCTTCCCCTTCTTCCACACATGAGGACAGTTGTAACAAACGTCGCTCTGTCACGTGGAAACGGTTTAACGCGACAACCTTAAGCACATCGTACAATGTCTTATTGAATTATGGCTGTGGATAAAATTGAAAAATGTACACAAACGTCTGGCCGTTTAACTTGTAACGTTAAATTGGTACTATTTAACGATCAAAAATAAATATAAAACTTTTTAGTCAGTTTTTTCTTTCTAGTCAGGCTGTTGTACTTTTGAGCTGTTTCAAGCAAATTTCTAGGACTTTCCTCGAGGCAAAGCGCAGACGTAAGAAATTCCAGTGGGCGGGAGTTGGGGAGCGTTTGACATTAACCTTAGACGGCGTGACGAATCAGCTAACCACGCATTAACATTTCACGTGCATACGTCGGAGAGCAATTTACTCAGGCTCGAACCATCGAGGTGAATTAATGAAGGGAGACGGAACGCCTTTGGGGGGTAACCAGACTCTCTTCCGTCCCTCCTACCACGCGTAACACTCAATATTACTGAATGTCGCGTTTCTATTTCTTTTCATTAAGTTACCCACCCTTTCAGTAAGTAACCCACTGTAACCGACTCTAACCTGACTCTTTTCCATCCCTTCTACCACGGCGAACGGTTAACACTCAATATTATTTAATGTCGCGTTTCTATTTCTTTTCATTAAGTTACCCACCCTTTCAGTAAGTAACCCACTCTAACCCACTCTAACCGATTATAACCAGACTTTCTTCCGTCCCTTCTACCATTGCGAACGGTTAATACTCAATATTACTTAATGTTGCGTTTCCATTTCTCTTCATTAAGTTATTTATAGGGCATTATTCGTATCATCGGAGCACCGTCTTCCCCTGTTAAATCTTTGTCGCGAACTCACGGCGAAGGACGACTGACGAAAGTATGAATTGATGATTCCTACGTTCCGGCCTACTGAAATTACGTACGGCAATCCGGAACTTTGACGAAAGGAATAAGACCGTCGAAATGGCTAATGCAGGACGAAGGATTAACAGCCGGTATTCCTTTGCTTTCGCGTTTCTCTTTTATTTTCAGTGAGTTATTTACAGCAGATTATTCGTTCCTCCCCGGACTCTGTCTTTCCCTGTTTCATCTTCCTTGCGAACTCGCGGAAGAACGAACGGCGTGACGAACGAAAGTAAGCATGAATTCACGATTCCCGACTTCCGCGCTACGCAAATTGCGAACGGCAATCTGCAACTTTGATGAGGGCAAGACCATCCGAATGGCTGACGCGCTCAGAGAAGCTTTTCCTCGACTTCTTTCCATTAATTTTACAACCGCAGAGCACCGAGATTTATCTCGCGCGCGTGCACACAGCGAAGTTTCGTCTTGTGCGTTTTTCTTCATCACCCCCTCCCCCCCCCCCCCTGCTGTACGACGCAAACCACATCGAACCATTGAATATACTTCAAGGGACTTAATTCGCGGGCCGATGAAAATGGCACCGTAGTAATCGAAGTATATAAGCCGGCGGAATTTTTAATAACGCACGACGACCGCCGAAGCGCTGATTTTAATAAATTCGACTGCATCTTAGCGCAGCATTAACGAGGCATAATAATCCGGGAAAAGCCGGGTTGCTGGGAATAACGACGCCGCGGAAAAAGAAGAACTCGGCGGACGGCAAAGATGGCGGCGTAAACGTAGGTGCGAGAAAAAGAGCGGGGAAAAAGTGGGGGAATTTCCATCGGGTAGCTCCGGTGCTCGAGAAACAATGAGACGGAATTACAGCGTGCGGTCGTGCCTTCGGCCAAGACCAGCCATTGTCCTCGACGTGCATTTACAAGTGAATTTTCACAACACAACCGTTCCCCGCTCGCCGGATAATGCAATCGTAAATACCGTCGGATAAATACCCATAACGTCCACCTCTCGTTTCTTCGTTTTACTTTACACACACATACACACAGCAGACAGACTCGGCGCAGTAGAATTTGCCATTACGAAACGTCGAAGACAGTGAAATTTCTTGACGACTCGTACAAATTTACAGGTACAAAACAACGGAAATCGTGGCAATGAAATTGTTCGTTTCGTCGCTGTAGATCCACCATGTAAATCTACTTATGCGTGAATTACTTTTTTTACCAACAGTGTACTTTGCACAGTTTTGCTTACGCGAATCTGGTTCATGTTTAACCATGTACTTCCTTGTTTTTTCTTTGCAGAACCTACGCGGGGCATGTATCCATTGGCAAGTGGATGGAAAAGCAAATTGTCGACGGGTCCGCCGGTCGTCGTCGTTGCGACGTTTTCCGTGTCTCCGGACGGTGCCTACGGCAACAAGTAAAATCATGTCGGCGCGCAGCACGAGGCCGGAAGTCGCTATGAACACGGGAAACGGCGAGGAGGGCAGGAGCCGTCGACACGAAACGTTTAGCCGTCCATCCCAGATGTCCCTCGGGAGATACTGGCAGGGAAAGAAGCCTTCCTCCTACACCTACACACGTTCTTCTCCTCCGTCCTGTCCTACCCCACCCCCTCCCCCACCGGCCCCTTACACTTCAAGAATTTTCCTTTCCATACCGCACTTTCAAAATCCCGGATTCTTATTTCTCTCGCATTGCCTTTGACTTTTCTCAATTTGCCTCGTCCGAAGATTTATCATTGTTTACTTAAAAATCTAATAGTCTTTCGGTTTTGCCGTTTCCTATTTTATTTTCTTTCGTGTTTTATTGTTTTATATTTGAGTGCAAACATTTTTTCTATTCTATACCGCAGTTTCAAATTCCCCGATTTTTATTTCTCTCGTATTACCTTTAACTTTTCTCAATTTGTCTCGTCAGAAAATTTATCACTGCTTATTTGAAAATCTAATATACTCTCGGTTTTACCGTTTCTTATTGTATTTTCTTTCATGTCGCATTATTTCGTGTTTGAGTGCAAATGTTTCTTCACGACGAGCCCTACCAAAAATCTTATTTTTTCTTTGCCCAGTGAAACCCGCTTCCGCGCATTTCCGTCGAACGATAAATAATTTTCCAAGTATCTTTACGGTACGGCGAGCGCATCTAAGTTAAAAGCGTCCGGCTCCTGATATTATATTTACGAAGGCAGAAGATGGGAAATTATGTTCGCGTATTAGCGGCGTCTTCATTTACTTGCCCGCCTTTTAATGCAAGAAAACTCCCTATAAGAATGTAAAGAACACACGAAAACTAAATTCATTTCGTATCGTCATTTAAAAATCGGCTATAACAATAGAACCACGAAGAAAGCACAGTTCTCCAAGTATCCAGCGAGAATATTTAAGAAAACAAGAGAGTTATAAGAAGAAAGTCGTTAATTGTTAAAAATTATAACACTTAATACTATTTATATTCACAGTATACTTAGATTCATATGTAATCCTTTGCAAAGGTAAATAATTTATATAAGAAAGATTAATAAAAATCATAAGAAAAATCTTTAAAAGTGTATAACGGTAAGAATCTCAAAGGAATGGGCAAAGATACCGTCAAGGATAAGAAAATAATCCATAATGATCGTAACGCCTGGCAGAATCCATGTTTGAATGTCCTACTACGTCGTTTACGATGCCCTGAGGACAGTTTTCCCATTTACCAAGATGACCAACACGATGGCGATCTTGTGGTTATTTCAGTGAACTGCCAACTATCTGCGCTGTTTCACTTGCCATTCGAGTGAATGGCACTTGAAGTCTATCAACGCACCGCCACAAGGGCATTCTTACGTCATTAGATGGCAATGCACTTCCGGTAATGGTTTACGATCCATTCCCCACAAGACAAACATCTTCCACGGCAGAAGTCGTTTAAAACGAAAAGGAATAAGAATATCCACCAATTATGAAGTAGAAATAAACGTGAGGAAAAACGCGTATTTGTATTAAGAGATTCTCTTCATTTTCTTAATAAAAGAAGAGCCTACACATATACATATGAGTATGTATACGTGTAAATATAAAAATTTCACACGACCGTTTCCCAATATTTCTCGTGTATGGGATGTAAGTGAATTTTTCACGATTCTAGGATTAAGAAATATTTGCAAGAGACGTATATTTTTGCCCTTTACCCGTTCCTTCGCTTACCTTTTCAGGGGGATATACAACTCAGAATCGTTGTTTCCCATTGAGATCTATTTTGAAACCCTAGCTCTAACGATTGACGTCAACGAGTCGCGTAGAAAAACGTTCAATTACAGTATGAAACATCATTCAGTAGAATCGTTGACGCGGTACTGCGCTTCAGTGCGTAATGCAACGCAATCCGTCCGTCAGGACTTGACGTTGTTTACCAGAACGTTACACGAGTGGTCGACGTAAAAATGAGATTTTCGTCGTACCCGCCGAGCGGCACGGTGATATTGATACGCGGGGAATGAAATTATTATGTGTTATCGATTTACGTAGCCGACGAACGCGCGTAGTTAAGCGGATCGTAGGAAATTCGTCGATCTTCGTTACCCTGTGTACACCTCCGAGGGGTGTATAGCCCCGGGGGTGACACGGGGGTGAGATGTGTGAGTGTGTAGCAATTTATCGGTCGCCTAACGGGATGGCTATCGATTATCTCTAATCGACGATCGCTCGGCCTTATTCGATTATACGCTAATCACTGCTGTTCGGGCCGATCGATTACCGTTAGCTCCTGCCATATACCAACCCTATTCCCTCGGCCTCCGACCCTCCCCGCCACCTTTGCGTAGCCAAGTAAATCTGCGGATTATGTTAATTACGGGATTATGCATTTTAGCCTCTTTTTGTTAGCATAAGTGATAAACTGACAATCCAGGAAAGCGTATGGAACATGCTTGATCGCACTTTTTACGTCCAAAGTAAAGGGCAGGAATAAATCTTTAACAGTTGGTAGAAATCCTTCATCAAATTGCACGGTACATGACACGTACATTCAGAAATTCAGCGGTTAAATTATTATACTCGCACGAAAACTTACCAAGTAGAAAAATGTAAACTGACTAAGCGATCACTGTTGTCCTTATCACCCGTTTGACTGTAATCGAAAATTCGTCTTTTCGTCCCTGCACAGCGCGGAACAAAAGATTTTATCGCGACGCTGATTTCAAGGGCGATAAACGAAATGTTACAGAAACGAGGGGAGGGGAGTTTAGGCTGACGATACATCGGTGAATGGTGAACGAGGAAAGAGGATCGGTCGGGATAATAAAGCCTGACAAACGAGTAGATTAATCACGGCTGTTCGGGCGCTGTCCGTCTTTTATTTCAAGCGGTGCCCCCTTTCCCAGCGGAATAAGTATTCTAAGTTGGTGGAAGGCCGGGGGTGGGAGGGGATCCAGGTGGATCCGATTCCTTCCTCGTAAACTCGCGGATCTGTCTTTCAGCCAGGTCGTATCGCACTCCCCCCTTATTGGCAGACTTTCCCCTCCCCTTTCCCCCGCTATGTCCGTGCTTTGGATCTCTATCAACGTTCATTTCTCCGAAAACATGGGGCAAGGAAGTCATTGCTAATAAGCTGAACTGCGTAGTTAATAGATTCGCGAGCATTCCTTGCGATTGTTCGTTTATCGGAGAAATCGTGTCACGAATTAACATGTGACATTCGACTAAAATTTCAGGTAAACTTTGCACAGTCCTACACGTTTTACAGTCTTCTTACGAAAAGTTCTGTTTTCGGACGATTGGATTTTTCAACCAACGCCCTGTTTTATACATCTTTAAAGGAGATTCCATAAAAATGTAAAGTATTAAAAAGTCCTCCCACATATAACTTTTTTACTGTGCAACCCGGTGAAGGTACGAAATATTTAAAAGGCATTGAAATCCTGTTACTTTTTCTATCGCTATAAATGTCCTTATCCTTTTTTTATTGTACAAACACAATATTTTGCTGTCATTCCAATCCACCGGTCGTGCATTCGTCGAATTTTAATTGGCAGTAATAGGAAACCAAAATTGTTACGAGACCTTAAAAGGTTTGCATCAAATTTTCACTGCAGCAATCGTATTACCGAAATGGACCTGCAGCATTTTGGAAATAAACGGCTCAACTATTTCGAGTAGCGCCGTGCAAACACCGAGTCCTGACTATCCGCGGTTTTGGCTTTTCCGTCCAAACAGTATTGCGCAATGTTGTGCGTTTCGACGGGGGAAAAAAAGCACTATTGGTTAGTTGGGAAGCGGGAAAGCCAGATATTATTCATCTTCGGCAACGCCGACAAGGTAAATACAAACGGCGAAAACGCAAGGACCCAACGAGACACCCGGCAAATAGAACTGAAACGCTAAAAGCGGGATACCGTTTTTTCCCTTCACGTCTACCCCCTTCAACCCCCCTCCTCGCACGGAGGAGCATTTTACTGGAACCCGGGGAATCTGCGCTTTCGAGAGTGCTCGGGCTTTAAAGCCGCTTAAACCGGACGATCTGTCGTAAATCGATCCGGCAAATGCTCGTTTCACAGTGCGCCGCAGAAATCTCGATACGCGAGTACCTTGAGACAAATTGACGGTAAAAATTAATACACCCAGCACGCCATTCGTCGAAGCGATAAATTGATAACGAACAAGTACGGATCGTACTTGACGGCTCGTCGATCGTTAAATCAAAAAGAAAGGAATTTTTGCACACGTCCACGGGGAATGATTAATTGAATTTGCTGGTGGTTGGCAATATTGTCATCTTTTAAACGAACGTATTTTCTTTTCTACGTTTATAGAAATTTTGCAACGAGGTTTATGTTTAATGTGTAAGAAATTAGATAAACAGCAAGAACGATCAAGAAGGATGTTAATAAATTTTTCGAGACACTTTTAACATAAGTGAATAGATTAGAAACATTTCTGACGAATCCTGGGAACTGATTGACGGAAGTTCTCTGAAATCACGTGAATTAGGAAGGGGTTAAAAATCTTGGCGCGGTTGATAATTTCAATAGAAGGACGCATGGGGGGGCACGATTTCGTTGCAATTTATTCACTGCAATAGCCAACACGACGGTCGTTCGCCGGTGGCCCAGCTGGAGTTAAACGAGATACGTTGTCATTTTTACAGTCGCTCGAGGTACGCGGCTTCGGGGTCGTCGACATATATTTTTCGAACTATCGAAGCTGCTACAGCGACTGCCGCTCGGCGAAAATATGCTAATTCGCGCGAATAAAATCGTACCTTTACGAGCGTCAGTGAATTTCCTCCGTGCGATCGGCCCAGGGCGATACACGTAAACGTGACAAACATTACCGGCCAGACGTAAATACGAAATTACGAGAGGGAGATTAAGGCAAAGCGGGAGATTAAATACCGAGAGGAAAGAGTCGTACGTCTATGCCTGCTGATTCGTTCGATTCTCGTAAAATTTCGTCGATCTTCTTTACACTCGGATTATCGTAAACTGAAACACAAGGAATACCGAGGAAGTCCGTTGAAAATTTGAAATTTTCGTCGGAGAGTTACTTCTCTTCTTTTACCGTCTTCCCGGGGAACACTAATTCTTCCCTTCCGATTCCCATGGAGCGCGGCTAATTTTATCCCTTTTCCCGGGCAAAACGGCCAGGGATAGAGGTCTGCCATTACTCAGGCAGGCCAAGTAAATTCTCGCTGCAGCGAATCCTGTGGGGCAGGACGCACGCGCCGAAACTCTCGTCGAATTGGAATGGTGCGAAGAGGGGGATGAGGCAGCGGAAACGGGGGATTCGTACAATACATTAATCATGTAAAGTGATCGTCAGTGGGCTCCAAGTCGACTGGCGCAGTGTGCTGTCGATCCAGAGACATTTGAAGCGTGGCAATTCCCTCTCCGGACGTTTCCACTGTTACGTAGGAAAAAGAGTAGGGGGGAGAAGAAAAAGGGAAAACGGAAGACAGAGAAAGACGTCGGCCAGTCGAGGTCGGTCTGAACGCTCGAATTATGATATAACGCGGGGGAATAGAACCGAGGGGTGATCGATACTTCCCCTCGTGATCGTCATAGAGGAGAATCGTATGGGGCTTGGAACCCTCGCCAGTCGAGACACGTACGCGAAAACGGGAATTCCATTGAAACTCCTTCACCTTTTCCGCGCCCGACGGAGATGGGTCGAGAGAAGTAAAAGACAGGCAACACACGATTTCTCTCTCTGTCTCTCTCTCTCTCACTCTCTCTCTTTCTCCTTCTGTTTCTTCATTCACCTCCCCCTCGAACGCTTCTCGCCATCTGTAGCATGACATCCATTAATGGCTCCATTCTTCCGTTCCTAGCCGTACCATTGCCGTGAATTCCAAAGGGATCCTCTAATTCGTACCTACCGCACGAACTAACCGACCTACGCCAGTCAGTTATTCCATACGCCACCAAACTGACCACTGTGTTTCTGCGCTTGGAAAATAACAATTTTAACCCCCCACTTTCGGGGACCAGCGCGACAAAGTGCAAAATTCCCTAAATCCTACATTTCTAGGCAACAATCGATGTTGTTATTATTATTTCCTTTTTACTGTCGCAATTATTTCTTGTTTCCGTAAAACACCGTTTTACAAAAGTGCTTCGTGTTACCTTGAAGAATTTGCAAATTAAAAATAACAGTATTATATTCTAATATGTATCACATGAAATAAGTTGATAAACCTTAAATGATTTAATTATGTTTAAACCGATCAGTTTGAATTATTTACCTTTTTCGGTAATGCCAGCAGTAAATCCACTTACAATTCTACGGATTTTCATTCACTGCCTTTTACTGTGATGGGGGTGTTTTATGGTGTCAACAGCAGCTGAGAAGGGGGCACCGCTAGAAAAATGCAGGACCTTATTGTCCGTCAAAGTGCTTCATCATTCGAGTTCCGGGTAATATTAGCCGCGTTTGGTCACGCACAAGGACCGCGTGTCGCGACTAAAAATTCCCTGAATAAACTGACGCTTACGAACTACGTGTTACGCGTATACGAGGGAAAAAAACGTCCACGTCATATCCCAGGACACTTCATTTCGAGCTATCTCGTGCCATATATTTTTGCCCCCTCCCCCCTCCGCCCCCACCTGCACACGCAATGATCCCGTGCCCCTTCCTGGAGTGCAATGTTTTATCGCCGCTACGTTTTATTACCGCTACGGCTATAATATGATTGCGTACCACAGGGCTCCAGTGTAAGGCTCAATATTTCACTGGCATATACAGACAGTCATACTCCTCTTGCTCTCTGTTTCATTTTCCCTTCCTTCCGGCCGCCTTTCCAATTCTCACTGTCCCTTTTAATATTCCCCCCAATATTCTCGTGATCGACGTAATTCACAGTCACCTCACCCCACGGTCACATAGTCGCATGTATTTCAGTGAATTTGGGACACATTGGACGACCGCGAAAGGAATGTCAATTAAATAAAACCCGAGTATTAAAATGAAAAACTTCTCCCTTTGACGCGCAGCGAAATTTTTCAAACAAATTTGTTCCGGTTCATATGTAAGTTGTCCTCCATAGCGCCCGGAATGCAAAGTCTGTGTGTTAGTCGTTCGTGGTATGAGGTACGATGAACAGGGAAAGACAGTATTCGTACAATAAAGTGGGAAGATAGATAAAATATTGAGAAGAGAAAGAAGTGAGATAGTGGATTAAGAAAGTTCTCGGTTTGTAGGAAAGTACAATTTTTCAAAGAACTTACTTCAAATAATTTCGGAATTTCTATTCACGATTCCTGGAATAAGTAAGAAGTTTGGTGAAAGGTAGACGGCCGAGGGGAAAGGTGAAGGGAAAATTGAGAATAACAGGAAGGGAAATAGTGAGATAGAAGGTTTGAGAATGGAACTGGCCGACTGGCTGGTTGCATTTAAGTATAGAGTTACTAATGGATCAACCGGTGTACGGGTAACACAAACAGCCGGCAGGGTTGGCACTGCTGTTGGATATTGGTAACGCTAGGTAACGACAAACACGGTTAACGCCCGATATAATTCGCCCCCGCCGGAAAATCGAGACACGAGAGTCGAACGCCGAATCCTGCTGGCCGTCGTGTATCTCGTCGATACACCATTTAATTCCTCACGTATAGAGAGAACCGCACAATCGTCTGTTATGCCCTTTCACTCGAAATACGTCCCTATAATGTACACCCTGGACGTGTTTTAAACTCCCACGCAGTCCGATTTACAAACTCGACAAACAGGATGTTACGTCCTGTTATAATTATTATATTGTTAATATTAACTAGATGTACAGATAGAAACAATACTCTAATTCCTCCATGTCCAAGCACCATCACAATTAACTTGGATCTTCACTTTCCTCAAGAACCCGAAACCCCCAGTTAGTAGTTAGTTTTTAGTTGGCACGGAGCTAGTTCTAGTTTAAACTGCACTTACTTCGGTTTAGTTAAGTTTTAGCTTAGTTTTAGTGTTAATTTTGAACGAATTCAAATTCATATACAAAAAATCGTTTTTCTGCTATCACAACGTTACCTCAAACATTTCAATAAATTAACAAATATCGCATCAACACAGTGTTGATCCTAAAATCTAACCCATCAACTTTCGGCTCGTAATAGAGGATTTTACCGTTCACACGTATTTTCCTTTATCCTTAATTATTAATATCTTCTCCTCGTATTCTGATACCACTAATTACACGAAAACCTGACATCACACATCTACTGAACTGCTAAATTGCTAACTGTGAAAGTATTTAACGACCAACGAAAGTGCTCGACAGAAAAGAAATACCTGTCCTTTCGTTTGTGCAAGAGTTTGGAGTGGAGGGTCTTCCTGCCAATTTGTAGGACTTTCCTGTTGTGTTTCATTTCTGCCGGAGATTTCAAGGGTTAGCGGCGGTCCCGGGGGG
The DNA here is from genome assembly GCA_963989215.1 of Hedychridium roseum. Classification (NCBI taxonomy): domain Eukaryota; kingdom Metazoa; phylum Arthropoda; class Insecta; order Hymenoptera; family Chrysididae; genus Hedychridium; species Hedychridium roseum. Next base: position 5,498,977 of record OZ022310.1, on the reverse strand, counting down.
GTCGCGGGAAATGTTGCCGTGGAAAAGCGTCGGTGCGTTGCGCCGGAAGCCACGGTACCGTGGGCCACTTCCTACGGCGGAAACTTGCCCGACGCTCAGGGCGTATCTCGTAAAAGCGTTTAAGTGCCGTACTTTTTGCATCTAATATAAGAGCCGCGGAAGGCTGATATCGGACGACGCGTGCTCTCCCGCGATAATACACAGGTGTACCGGTTACCCGGATGAACTTGAGCCATCGCGCCTCTAACGTTCATTAAGAAGTTATCCTCCGCCAGGCGATGCTCGACTCCCTGGAAGATGGAAAAAAAAATGCAGCCAATGCCGACGGTTATACGAGCCCCCCGGTGCGTCGTTTAACGACAGTCTTAATAAGCTTATCGACAGGCTCAACGTCCTGCAATTCACGTCGTCGTAAATCAAATTATTTCATCAAACGCCCCGTTAACCGGGACAATTTAGAGGATCGTTCGTTTTATACCCCTTAAACAAAATCTCAGCATTCCGTTCGACCTGCCATTCGGATGAATTTTTGTAATTGCGCAAGAGGTATTTTTCTGTCCTCGTGTAACAGCCAGATGTTAGATCTCTAAAAAGCAAGAAACTTATCTGAGTGTCCTTTGCGGACTGCAGGTGATTTCTGAATCTAAATGAGGAAGTTAATGGAGTTAATAGCTACAAATGAAGCGCGAGTATTTGTTTAGTCGAACGTGTTGGCTACGCGGTTTGGCCACACCGCTTTACGATATATCTCCGAGCATCGAGGTACTCGTTACGCGCAAACATTGAGTTTCACCGGTAACACGAGACCTGGCAACCCGATCTGCTACGAGGCCCAGTAAAACCGCTGCATCTCTTGATGAACCATTGATCGACTCGTGCGATTCGATGGATCGTAAATATCGTCGCCAACAGCTACGCGATACCGCCGCTGGCCTTGGAACGTGTAACAGAAAGCCCCTAGGAATTCACTTACTCACTAATAGTGACAACTGAACCGAACACAAACAAGAATAATTCATAATTGTACGTCATCGCGAATACTTGACGTTATAATTTCCCTGTAGCCGTCGAATTGCCAGCGGTAACTTGTTTGTTTCTCCAAAAACACTTGTCGATGAATGAGCATAAATACCGGGGAAATATGATAAAGCCGTAAAATTGGGCTTCTCCCTTTGTCGCGGTGTGCCAGCTCGGACGGCGAAGAAAGAGGGGCGGGGGGTACATTTGTTCGCGTCGGAGATGTGCCAGAGGGTCCCGCAGAAGTGTACACAAAAGGCACAAATTATTTAACAAGATTCCCAGTCACGCGGTGCACAAGTTGTATGAAAGTTTCTGCCAACCCCCCACCCCCTCACCCCTCCTTCCACCATACTAGAGAGGGAGGGGAAGAGTCCTTGGTTCCCAGGTTGCCTATCGCGCAGCTAACAAGCGCGAAGCAGCAGGTTTGTGTACACACATTTTTGTCTAGGGGTTCATTCAAACTCAGAGGAGGGTATAATGGAGTTGCTGCCCGCATCTCCACTAACCGTGATAATATAAATATTTTATGCGCATCCTACAGTCTGCAATAACTCACCACCCGTTTCAAAAATGACGGAGAACAAACACGCACGCGCACGTACGTACCGAAACGATTTCCTTTGTAGTGTGTTTTCATTATTCATAGTTCAATTAAGGGCAAGGAATTAGAGTGTAAAAGAATAATTTACTTCCTTGTATCACGTTAATTTCCTATACATGAAAATACAGAGATTATTGGCAGTGAAATTCTTTCTAGTAATGCAGACGCAAATGATTTACTTCATAATACTTGTATTACGCTCATTTCTTGTACGAAATAATATGGAGATAATATGCGGTGAAAATGTTCGAAGATTTTTCGGATTCTGACGATAAAAATTGTGCTCTAATTTGTTGACCATTGATGAAATTGTCAAGCTACGGTTGAACAGCGAGCATGATTTACACATAAGTCACTGTCGAGAAAACGGACCGGGAAATGGAATTAAGTGATCCTCAAGGCTGTTTGGCTTACTTTTTGCTCGGCGCGTCTAACCGACCCTTTACGCGTCTCAGTCGTGTCTCGCCAAGGGCGAAATTACGCTTGGCTTGGCTGTTTTTTATATTTCTCGTATGTTCCGCAACGTCCGTAAACCACCGTCCCGGCCGCGCTATTAAAATTAGCTGTAATTTCACGACGCTTTACTTTTTTACATGGTGCCGTAAAGCACCTGGCAAGTCAAAGGGGAATTACGTTCCCCTTCCCCTTTTTACGAATGAAACTGCACGTTTTTTACATTCACCCTACCGTTCACTCGGTTAAATCAGACCTTAGTCATCGGAAATGAATAAAGAGATACAATTGCACCGATCTTTCGGTGTAGGGCCGTAGCGTTTATTGCCCGAGAAATTGTAAAGTGCGTTCTTAAGTGTAGAATAAAACTGAGGAACGACAGGGTAAAAGAACGGAAGAGCAGCATCGGTAAGTGGTAGGTGGTAAAAGGTTTAGGACGAATCACGGGGGGAAGAGAAAAGACGGTGGCGCTGTACTTTGAAGAAGATTCCTGGTTTTAATGCCATCCGTACACAGACTGCCAGCCACACTTCACCCCCCCCCCCCCCCCCGCCCCACTCTCTCTCTCTGACACTTACCGTTTTCCCGATCTCGATCTGTTCCGTCGGCAGTCAACATTTGCCATCGCTTTGGGCGACGTGCCCGGCGTGACCGATCTTCTTTTCATCTTCGTCCCCCACCCCTCCCATGTTTGCTATTAATTACATCCTTATTACAAACCTAAGCCGGCCCTCGGCGATTTCCGCCGCGGGGGATCCTCGTCAAATATAAAAATCTTCATCGAAGGGCTTATTTGAAGAGACCGCCGGCGGATCATATTTTCCCGTAATCACGGGGAACAGCGGCGGAAACGATACTTGCGTTTATATCGTAGTCGAATAATCGGGGGAAGAGAAAGAAATGACCTGTGGAGCGCGGGCGAAGAGAATGAATTGCCCGAGGCAAAGAGCGCCGAGATTGTCTCGTTACAGTTCTCATGTCCCGGAAAATCTCCCGAATAAACGGGATCCTTCACTCGCCACGTCTTCTTCCGACCCGTAACCACTGACGATTACTTCCGCTTTGTTTTTATAGATCACGAAGAGAAGTATTCTAAGACTGCGCCGCAAAAATTTCACTCCTGCGAAGTACAACGTGATCTTCGTAATTAAGTCGATTCTAGAAATGAGGATAAAATTATCTCTCGTTTAATCAACAATTTGCGTACAGTAAAGAATAACGCGATAAAGATAATTAACGACGGACCAAAATGTGATAGTACATTAATTAGGAATATCATTTTACTTGATTCTTTCAAACACCTTGCCACGCGGACAGGATGACTGAGAATTTACGATTCTGCCGTGTGAATAGTACAGATTAGAGTATTATGGCAGCACCTGCTACCGGAATCGTTATTGCTATTCCATACTGGGTTCCTGAGTATGCTTTCGCTCTGAGAGTCGCTCGCCTTGGTCCTTCCTGTCTTACCCCTCCCCCCTCCCCCCCTCCCGCCCCTCTCGCCTACTGTCGGCTGGTAATAGCAGTTCTTGTCTTCGCCATGCAGCCGAGCGCGCGGGGTGAAAATCAGGGAGCGCGATTTATGCCCTCCTGATACTCCCCTGAACTTTTGATCGAGTTGCCCACGAGTTTGCCTAGCCCAAGACCGTAATCATTGAAGACTGAAGGGTACCGCGCCTCGAGTCAACACCGCTGTATCGACCCGGACAATCGCGGGCAAGTTCGACAGGTTCGAAGACAAAAATTCCGGCTCATCAAACATTTGCTGAAAATTTGCTACAGATTTTAATTAAATCTCCCGATCCTTGTATTATACATTGTCTAGTGCCTGACGTACGTGATGCTTGTTTCGGGTAATATTTAATGTTAACATTGTTGAAAGAATTTATAGATATTTTTAGGGTAATAGGTTTATGTCACGAATGTAACACGAACTCTATCGTCAACGAGAAACTTATTGCAAGTACCAGAGATTTAAGGACAATAATCCGTGAATAAGACAAAAATCCTGTACTCAATATGAACAGTATTTGTTTCGGGTAGCATTTGTTATAACTTAAATAAAAAGTATTTGTAGATATTTTCAGGCCGAAGGAAAGAGAAATTCTACGTTGAAGAGATACTTATTACGAGAAATGTAACGAAACCTGGTACACTCGTTGCAGCGAGTTATCGAACATGCCGGGGGGTGCGTATAGAAGGATGTTGTAATTCTCTGCCGGAGCTTTGGCGGGAGATAAAAAAAGAAGGAAAGAAGGGAAACGGCGCGGTCGAGCGGCGAGGTCCTTAATCCTCATAAGATATACGTGTGGCACAGAGTAATTTACTTTATGAAGCTTTCCTCCGACATCGGGGGGTCATCACTTTCTCCCTTTATATCGGTCGCTCGCGCGCCTGCGACACTCATAACCCGTAATAACCGACCGCCACCACGAACGACGTCGACAATGATAAACGTCTTTACTTGCTGCGCCTGCGAAAACCGGACAGAACGGGGATGTCGGCGAAGGGTGACGGAAAATGCGAGAAAACGAAGGAGAGAGAGAGAGGAGCAGCAGGAACTAACGGATAGTTCGATGAGGGGGCAATAAAATCCGAGAGGAAGGGAAAAAAGGAATTTGCGAGAGAAAAGAGAGAACGCGAGGACGGAAGGTCGGCGCAAACGGCGAGGAAGATAAAGGCCGTTGGGCCTGCGGGGGGGGGGGAAGGGTGCACGAAGGAGATGGGAATGCCAAAGGGCAATAAAGCAGAGCGAGACGACCGAGAACACCGTAAAAGATATTGCATATCCCGTAGCTCGAGGGGCGAGAGGACCAACTAATGTGACGGTGATATAAAGTGACTTATGGGGACAAACGGGAACTTCGATTGCCCTAGGAAAATTGTAACTCGCTGTCGACGATACGAAATATACAGGCCGAAATGCCGGAGGAAATACCAAGGAAATCCGAGAAGGAACAGCGGAATATCATGTGATTGCTGTCGTACCGACCGGACGATTACTTTTATTTCTCATCTTTTTCAACGTCAGTGATAATGGAGGATTTTTACCAAAGCTTAATGACAGTTTTTCATTACCTCTTTTACATTATTTTGTAAAAATGTGTAACCGTGGATGATCGATTTCCCTTAAAAAATTTCTAATTAACAGTCGACAACAGGGAAATACAGGCAAAAAAGAGTAATAGACAAGCGATTAATTAGTAGTTTGTTTCATCTCAGTTTTCTGCATTGTCAACATGACTAAAGCTGTTTTAAATAAAGTTTAATAACGCTTTTTCCCCAGATACCATCTGTTATTATGTGTATCCCAAGGCTGTATCCGTATACATCACGTATTTCTGTTGCTCATTTGATGCAATTATTGTATAATGTGCAGTAATTTTCTGCATCCTTGTAATCTTCGCAGTGTGGCAAATGTAAATATGCCGACAATCTTCGCATTAAAACAAGATAAATTTGTAAGTATGTGTGCTGATTCATGTATGTTAAAGAAATATGCGTAAGAGTAGATAACATATATATAAATGACTAAGACGATTCGACAAGTTAACTGGGAAATATGAAGAAGATTAATAATTCTACTTTTCCATTTGAAAGATCCTAATTATAATTAACATTCCAAATAGAAAATTGTAATCAAATAATTCCTATACTATTGTCAAGTATAAAGGATTTTATTGAAAAATCTCCAACTATTTCATTATTTCATTTAATGCACGTGTAATTCTTAAAAACTTAAATTTCATTGACCTTGAAGGCTAAATTAACATTTCGTTGGATTCGCAAGAAAGATGCACTTAATCTTCCTTTGTGAAATATGCCGAAGGGACTTTCTTCAAAATAAAACTTCGTAGATCATGAAAAATCGTGAAAAATCAGTTCTGCCTCCGGTACTGGAAATAAGTTTCCCCTCGAAAGGGTAGTGTATGCGCGGGGTGAAATCGCGAAGTGTTGGCAAATCCGTTGTAGCGGGGGTAATGCATGTAAATGCAATCGCCTACACGAATGGCAATGGCACCCGTGCACAACGAGAAGGTAGTTTTGCATAAGACACGACCGCCGGCGCTCGCACTTGCCTTTTACTTGTATGCAGCGACGGAATAGGTCGAAGGTCGCGGGCAATTCCATGCACAATGTATTCTTTTAAAAGCGATAACAGTACCAATGTCATTCCTATTCCGTGTGAATTCGATCGCGGATATTTTACGGGCAACATGGTGAGCAATTCTCTCTTGTTTATCGCCACGATCATCAATCATTATAACACTTTTATCCAATCTGTTTTGTTGCCGGTTTTTGTAGGCAATTTATGCTAGGTTCACAAGAACTCTGCAGCTTCGACACCAGGTAATTTTTCTTATTGCAAAGATAGACGCGCACTGAATTATGACACGTCAATCGTACTTTCCGTTTGCGCACGACTATCGTGGGAATTTTCACACGATTTATTATCATTTCGCAAAGGCTACCGCGACCTGAGTGTACGATTCGTTGGTAGTGCTTGATTCATTTAATTTTTAAAACTTTCACAGGGTTTCATGAGCATTTGTGAAATTTATACGGGTATAAATTTGACGGTATTCCTACCTGTCTGAAATGTGCAAACTCATATTTTTAATACCTATATATAAATGTTATTTTCCTTCTCGTAACAGTTAGTTGATCACGGATTATTATGCAGAAACAGCAGGGAATTGTGATAAATTCCTAATAGTTTGAACTTGTTCATTTTTAGAGAAAGGAGAAATTGTTTATGAAGTTAAAGCAAGTTATTAATTAGTAGAAGCTATTATCTGCTGATAATATTCTTTAAAAACTTCAACTAACGAATAGCTTTTATTCATTTCCGAAAAACTTTTTTACAAAGTAAATGGATGGGCAAATTATTGTTCACGTTTCTGTTTACCAAAGTACAATAAAAGACTGTTACTGCAAATTAATCCAAACTGACTATTGATGAAATAGCCGAATAATTCTGTCGGATCAGTGCACCAGCAACTAGTTAATCAGCTTTGGCATTGGTAACACGCAGCCGATGGAAATATTGAGAGTCAACTCAGCGTTTCAAGTTTTTTAGTCCTTAACCAGTGTCACAATTTATTGGAATTTCCTTGAACCGGGTCCAAGTAATATCGAGCGACGATGACAGGTGAGCAAATCATTTACCGAGAAAATTGGAAAATCAGAATATCCGTCTAACGAGAAACATTTTGTTCGAGGAAAAACGCGGCTCGTTACAATTACCTACGTATCGAACGTTCTGATTTTCTCGGTAGATGAAAAAATGGAGCAAGAAACACTTAATATCGGTGTGGTAGGTTTAATGACGAATAACGATCGACGTACGTCGGCCTCGAAGGCGAAATTTATGTAGAGAAGTTGTAGAAGCGTTGAGACTTTTCCTCCTCCGCGCACATCTAACCGAGCGCAGGTCAATACGCCTATTTAATTAGATTGCTTAGCAATTCAATGCTGTTCCGAGAATAATAATGGCTTCTATATTTTCTTGCTCGAATGAACACTGGTGTTCGCCGGCGGAAGGTGTTCACTTCGACTCCCGGGATATTCGACGTATCGACGAAATCAGAAAATCTCTGGTACACGAAAGGTCGTTGGTAGTATACTAATCGAAAAGTACAAGAGTTTGTAAGGAGCTTGCAGTGAAAAAAGTGTTTAGTGCACCTGATAATCGGGAAAGTGACGATTTTTCGAAAACGATAGTGGTTCTACGAAACACAATATTTTGAGACGTAAAATTGGTGAACTGAACGATATTTAATGAAAGAGGGAAGATATTTATTTAATTAACTTGTGATCAATAAGGATGCAAGGGAATTTTAAGCAAGGTAATCTATTTTTATTACTAATTACATAAACTATTACATAAACTAAACTGAAAGTTACGACTTATCTCTTTTTTTTCGGAAAAAGTCTGTCTAAGAATGAATAAAATTACAGTGGTAAGTGTTTAAATGAACCAAATAATTGCCGTGTATTACACGACTTAAAGGTATTCAGAGATACGATTTTCCTAAAACTTCATAAAACTCGATATAAATCGGAATGTCAGTCAATTAAAGCACGATTCTTACGTACAGCTTTTTGCTTTTCCGGTGAACAGCTGGTAATTTTCCGTTGGAATAAATTACCCGTACACGTGGATTATGACAACTTAAGGACATCCATTCACTGTTAACAGTAATAACAGGCGCGAACGAGCATTGTCATACCTATAATACTTCATGTTATTTAAATGTTCGCTTACATGCATAAACAAGGACAGTTGTTTCAAAATCCCGCGAAGAAATACAATTCCATTTGTCTCAACCCTTTGCCAGCAAGTGTAATACACTGATCTACTTTATCCTAACGAAGTTGATGCAAAACAACCGCTATCGATGGAACGGATTTCTTTCACAAGCGAATAGGAAATCTCCGTTTTCGAAAATGTTAATGATCGTTGGGAAAGAGTCGGTCCCGCAGTTCCTGCGAAAAAATGACGACACGAACTCGCGCCATGAAGTCTGACAGGTGAGGGTTTTTGCTACTTCCTGGCCCCTTGTCGCTTGGTTCCCGCGTAGATATACCTGCCCTGGCGAGCTTTGATTAATTACACGCAGCCAAAAGATCGGTTCCCCGTTATCCGACGCACGAAAACACCCTGACGTGAATTAATAACGGACCGTTGAGTAGGAACACGAAAACCAAGTGGCTTTGGTACATTTCTGAAGATCGTGGCGAACGTTAAGTTTCTTCTAATTCGCCAATCATAAATTACAGTCAGTACAGAGTATTAAAGTCAGAGTATCATGAGAATAATAGCGTTAACAGTGTTAAACGTGTTCGTGTGAATGTAAAAGAATTTTACTATTCAGTAAGAGAAACGTAAAATATCTTCAGATGGGCGTTGCAATTTAATGCTAAAATACGTCTCTTTTGTTAATGCAAAATCTCATTGTAATATATTTGATAATTCACATTGGTCTACGTTCTTCATTTTAAGTATTCATTTTAAATGTATTTTTGATATTTTCTACAAATATTTCGATTATTATTACTCGAATTTTAGGATAACAATTTGGTCTAACAAAAAATGGCTATAACGATTTCACCACTAAAAAGAATATATCAACATAAAAAGAAGATTCAGATATACGAACAATTAAGCACATTTTACTTTACGCTTTTACAGATAACCGTTAGTTTGGATGTTCCTGATTCCCCAATGTTTCACATCCGTCTACGTTTACCTGTTTGCACAATTATCGAATAGTAGTCAGCATTACAAACATTTAACAGGTAAATAATTTTCATTTACTCGTCGATATTTATCGATTATGCCCCACATATTTGACTAACGAATACTGGACCTTCTTTCTCATGAACCACAATGAGCGAATTTTATATGTTTTACACTGACTGCATCAGGAAAAAATATCAGTACAAGCGACATACAGTGGCGTCAATCGTTTTTACCAAGTTGACTTCAATGAGTCGACTTATTCTGAGTTATAATTTCTTCAAAGTTCAATTCACTTGACTAGAAAATCGGCCGACAATGACGATAGCTGACGACAGATTGACGTACTTCTTATTTTTTCATTCGTCGACGAAAGCTTTATCGATCCTTAACAACGCGTCGTAACTAATTCGCCAGCAGGAATTGTTAAATCATCGGGCAACCATTACCGATACGACGTGGCACGACGAGCAATAGACACTCGCATAATTCACACACTTCGACGAATACCTATAAAGTCATGTTTCACCAGGAAATTTACACGAACCTTCCAATGATAGGTTTCCTTCCGTCCTCACAATTTTCGTCAGTTTCTGCCTAATAAGTGATCACGATTACCTCTCCGTAAACGAGGATTTTCACAAGCCGTGCATTTTATGATTGAAAGTTTAATTTCTTATCCGGACGGGCATCTCTAATGCGATCGTGCTGAAGCTTGAATTTTCCTTGACGACATATATTTTTTAAAGCGTTTCCCGTGTCACCGGAGGAAGATGTGCTAACCCACCGACAGATTTGCAAATTCGACAACGCAACGGCGCCTCTTGGACATTCAGCGGCGCCGACATAACTTTCGACCGTGGTGAATTAATTTTTCCAACGTCGTATCTGTCACGTAGAAGCACCGAATCATTCTGAGAGGCCGACCATCGCCGGTGGCTAGTGGTTTTTGCGGGGACAAAAAGTCCGCGGGATGTGTCGCACGGCGCGCCGTACACGAACGGAAATCGACGTGAATATGTAAACCCCGGGCGAGGTGCATTCGCGCGTGCGACGCAGTTAGGCCAAGGCGATTTTCGGCGACGATTGCCAAAAGCCAAAGCGACCGGATCCGAAGGGCAACAACGACAACGAAGACGACGGAAAGGGAGGACATGTCGCTCGCGCAGAATTACACGACGAAGGGAACGCACGAGGACACGAGGGATGAGTATCTCGCTAAATGGGAGATTGCCGTCCTCGCTACTGTCCTTTACTTCACGCTCATCGGCAATGGACTGCTCCTCCTGGCCCTTTACCTCAAGAGACATCGCGGACGTCGCAAGAAGTTTACAAGGATGTACTTTTTCATATTACACTTAAGCATAGCCGACCTCCTAACTGGCCTGCTAGACGTCTTACCCCAACTCGCCTGGGACATTACGTTCAGGTAACAGTCTTCTCCACGTTAAAACATTTCTAACGTTATTTCACTTTAGATTCTATAAGATTCAGTTTTTATTTTGTTCGACGTTTGTTCAGTTTTAAGAAAGCATCTTTCGGAAGACTATGTGTTAAAGAATAATGTTACTTGTGTTAGGTATTATAGATATTCTAATTCTAAGCCCCTAATGAGTATTTTTATCAGTAATTCATTTTGTGTTCTAGAAAAAAAATCAGTTGTCAAACCTGTAACGTGTTTTAGTGATTTTATTCATTTTTTTCGTTTTCAAAACCTCATCATTTGGTAGACCACGTATTGAAAATAAATGTTGAAATTTCTCCGATATTTTAATGCCTGATGAATTTATGTTTTACGTGTACAAGGTTCTGATGACTACTGCTCATGTTTCCTATTTATTGCGGTACATTATAAATTTTTAATTTACAAACAGTGATCGTCAAACAGAGGGATATTCAGAAAAGTTGTTATTTTTCGAACCGTACATCGTGGTGTAAATTACAAATTTGATTTCCTATTTATTGAGTTGACGAACCTGTTGCTGATAAATTTTCTGAAATCATAATGAATTATATTTCAAAATTGACCTGACGTATAACTAACAAAATTTTGTAGACTCAGTATTAGCTTTACCCAAAACTAATGATATCATTTACCGTCCCTTTTGTTCCCTTTATTTCCGTCTGACTGTCTTTTTGTCAGCGAACGCCTGACCGCCAGTGTCGTAAATCTGTCAGAAAGCAGGCGTATTTGATTTGGATGCAAATCAACGCGATTGCCATGTAATGTGACTTTTGCCCTGGTTCGTCGAGGTTCCAAGGGGGGTGGGGGGATTTTTTGATCGATCGCCGGATTATGCAAATACAGTGTCAGAGTATTACACACACCCCACGTACGGGGTTATATCGTGACATAGCCCCGGCCCTGTGGAAGCCAGTGAAAGACGTAACAAAGACGAGAGGACAGATTTCAGGGGGGTCCGGTGCTGTGCAAGCTCGTGAAATTCGGTCAACCGCTCGGCCCGTACCTCAGTTCCTACATTCTAACGGCAACGGCGATAGACAGATACCACGCGATTTGTCACCCCCTCAGCTACTGCGGTACCAGTTCCAGACGCTCGAGGATCATGGTTTATTGCGCCTGGCTGCTCGCCCTTATACTCTGCTTACCGCAGGTTCGTCCGTCTCACGCCTCGTAACCTTAATGAACAATTAATGAACTACTCGCATGGCCAATTCTCAGACATATCCGGAACTGCGACGTTCCAACACTTTTCGTTGAAATTTCGTTCCTTCATCGGTTGGGGGAACAAGCATTCTCGGAGCTGGTATCGATTTTTATTGGAGATTATGGACATAGTTGAATCCTAATTTGCCGTTCTTGTAGTACACGATTGATGGACGAAAAAGCCGAGTTTTGCTGGATTTTTTTTCTGTTACAGGTGTTTATATTTTCTTACCAAGAAGTGACGAAAGGTGTGTGGGACTGTTGGGCCGTCTTCGATCTACCATATGGGGAAAAAGCCTACGTAACGTGGTAAATTTAACACACAATCGAAAATACCAATACCATGATACATGATATAATTAACGAGTTCAATGTTTTTTTTTTTAAATCAAGCCTTGAAACGTAAATTATTCACCGTTATTTACCGCGCGATGCGCAAAATTTTACATCTGTAATGACGTTCCTAGCACAACGGAATTTAGAACGAGAGGAAAGTCAATAGTGCATTGTAAACACTTATCTTTCAACAACCGAAGTGAAATCTCGCTCAAAAATAATGTCACGAAAATCCGTATTTCACACTGCTCAATTTTTCATCGTGCATTCACGAAATGTAAAAATAAGAGAGGATTGTCTTTAAAAAAGCGAAATAGCGAAATGATTCGAACGTCTCGACAATGGCAGAAGTGAAATATCTGAAATTTCAGGTACAGCGCGATGGTATTTGTGTTGCCTTTTACGGTCCTCGTCTACACGTACACGAGGATTTGCGTTGGCATTTGGAAGAGCAACAAGCTGTCAGGCGTGGAAATTTGGAAAAGTGGGGCCTGTCAAGACACGGGTTTCTTGGAGCGGAATCGAAATCCATTCATTTCGACGGCTATGATGAACACGCTGAAGCAAACAATAGTGGTGATCAGTCTATACGTGATCACGAGCAGTCCATTCATCGGATGTCAACTCTGGGCGACGTGGGACACGTCAGCCACCTCGTCGCCCTTTTTCACCGGTAAAACAATCATTTCTAACTTACTGCATTTATTCGACAATGGCGAACATTAACGCGGGTCATTGTAATGGGAATGAAATTCGCTTCAGTCACTTTTTTCGTCCACATCAACCATTCAATTTTTACCTCGTTCTAAAGCAAAATATTGTTTAGTAATCACAAGAATTACAAAAAAATTATGCGCAATGTAAATTCTAATATTTAACACAATTTTGTCCATTTTTACTTAATTTTCAAGATCCTTTGATCACCGTTCGATTTGTTATTTTTTTATTATTAGAAGGAAAAGGAATGGTTTTTCGTACGGCGTTTGATGTACTTTTGCAGGCCCAGCTTTCACTATTCTGTCTTTGTTGAGCAGCCTCACGAGTTGCGTGAATCCATGGATTTATTTGTCGTTCAATCGAGAACTTCGTGCCATATTGGCACATAATCTTTGCTGCCGACGAGACTATTCATTGGCGTATGGTAATTCCAACGTTTCACCTCTCCTTATGCCAATTCTGTCCGACTAATAAGAAGAATTTATTGTATAATTACAAAGTAGATGATATAAACAACCCTTTGTGGTAAAAACGGACGTCTAGAAAGTTTCAATTTTTTCTAAGAATACAGAGTAGTTGTTGTTGGAAAAATTTGCTACAAATTGCGGGCACATTGTGTACAAATGAATGCTTAAATAAGCGGGTTTTGTTATTATTTGAAACTGTTACTTGACTTTTCAGGGCAGGAAATGCATCACGATAATTCGAATGAAACTTCAACGAGGTCCTCTTTGATATCTAGGATCTCTAGGTACGCCAGTTCGATGATTTTTCGATAAACCCAAAAACGAGGACATTGGCCAAATCAACTGAAGTTTTGAAACTGTTAAAGTGATTGACTTGAAATTGACCCAAATATTAAAAGTGAATCATTTCCTTAACATCAAATTGCAAGGAAAGAGTGTTACCAGTTTTTTAATCGTTCACAAATTACAATCAAAAGACTGTGGAAATTTCTTACGTACATGTCAATATTTCCACAAAACAGTACGTATTCTTATACAAGAGACTATATTACGTTAAGTACTTTTTCATAATGAGCCACTTGTTTGTTCTTGGTTTTTAATTAAGACTGAAAAAAAACTGTGATTCTTACATGACATATTCTTAATAAAAATCTATTGTTAATTCGGTACACGTTAAAACTTGTGCGTTTAATAATTTTTTTAATAAGAGCTCAGTGCACTAATTGATACCCATTGTTTCGTTTTGTTCCGTTCCGAATTGTTTCGTTCTTTTCGAGTACCGTTATTGCATTACGTTAATTATTTAGCAAATTATTGATAACGAGTTTCACGTATAAAATGAGAAACACTTACCAAGCGTTTTGTAACTCGGTTCGACATTCTTGTGGGCCTAATTGGTTCGTCCCATCGAACGTTGGTACATTATCATTTTCCGAGAAGACCTTACGAACACGAACTTAATTACGAATGGACAAACAAAGAACGTAGACTCATTTACCGTCCGGACTGCTTCTGTCGGTTAAACATGGACCCCTTCCGGATTCATTAAAATCGAATTCATTAGGTCGGTCGGTCAGTAATTTTCGTTGCATCTTCCTCAACGAGCGGCATTCTTGGCGATCCGTTATACTTGCACGGTTCCGTCTCATTAGTATTTCTATCGGGCGGATGTCTATTATGTAGCCCTGTTTGTATTCCCATTTTTATCCCGATCATCCCAGAGTCTCTCATGCTTATGCTAATTCCCCGGCACTCAGGGCTGAGCGTCGTTCACGCGGCACCACCGGTCTTCTCGTTTCACGGCACCTAATCCCGGATTATGGCCAGTTTCGGAAAAAAATTATGTAAATCCAGAGCGGCCATTCTCACCGGCTTTCATATCCATCCTGTTAACTTCCTTACCCATTTCATTATCGCGTTTAACCTACCCCACCTTGCGAACTCGTTGTATCATTCCTGCGATTTCTTTCGACCAGTTGATCCTAATTTAAACGTTCTTAATGTACCGTGAAATTGCGTGAAATCCTTTTTCAAATATCTCTCGTTACCTGTAGGTTCACGGTTCTCTATGAGAAGCATTATTAAGATAATTTAGGAATAGGTGCAAGAAGTTAAACAATCGTTGCGTGCGTTGAAACTTTTGAAGCTTGCAAAGGGGGGGGGAGGGTGTGTATTTGGTGCTTAAGTTTCTTTGAGAAGTTTCGAACTTACCGCATGGCTTCGAAAGCGACAGTGGGGAGAGGTGCCTTGCGGTTCGTCGTCGATACGTCCCTGAGGATGATAAACGTCGACACGTCATCGGGGGGACATCGAAATGAGAATCCCTGGCGGAACACCTGAATACTTAATAAACGGATAAAATTAACATTAATAACGACTGTCTGCGGCCGATCCACATCTTTTCCCGGGGACAAACGCGTCCTCTGTAGTCACGCGTGACACCTTTACGGAGGCCTCGACACCTCGTAGGTGGTCCGGCAGTTTTTCACGTTCAACTGCCGGCGGGACGACACATCAGGGTCGATCGACGAGAGCCCGTCCACGTTTCCGCCGTTCGCGATGGATCAGAATCCCGAGGAGTTCCCCAGCGAAATACCGAGGAACGAGGTATACGCAAAACTCCGTGGTCCCGTCGGTACCGAGAATTCTGCACGCCCCGGCAGCCAAGTCGAACCACCAGCCAACAAGGGATTGCGGAAAAACGACGAAACCTCCGACGCATATGCCGGAAAGGACTTTGCCGAAAACCGTTGCCCACCGGAGCACGGCAGTTGGATGAGACTCGGTTCGCCTGGGCTTGCAGATTTTTGGTACCGAGTCCTTAGGAATAAACCAGAATCATCCCCCGTGCCAACCGAAACGACTTCCCGAGAATTCGCACAGCGACGTGTACCCGTTCAGCGATCGACGTTGAGAATCGAGCGCGGTTGAAGATTTTACCGAACTTTTTTTTGCGCACTTGGGCGAATCCAGTCGCGGAGGTGTGACGTTGCACAGTGCGAAGGAAAAGGGAGAGTAAAAGAAGTCTTAGAGAGTAAACTTTAACCTTCGCGAGCGTGTACAGCTCGGGCAGTTCTCGCGGTGTTTGTTTGAATATACAAGTAATTATGATTGAGTGGGGCTCAAGTTGTAGTTGGAAAATTTTGCGAGACGAGGGGAATTTGTTTCAGTCAGAAAACGACAGCAATGACGAGGGTTACAGCCGATCTCCCGTGTTATTGGATTTGGACGAGAATTCGAAACAACAGCAGCAACAACAACAACAACAACAACAACAACAACAACAACAACAAAAGGTTGGGCAGCGAGGAATGAACACGGGGAACGTTTTAGCGGCGGTCGATCAGCATCTGCAGAATCAATTATCGCGGAGTGCATCAGGTATTTTCAAAGTATTCTACCGGCGTTATTCGAGATGGTATACTGAGCGATTTCAGTAATCAAGGAAATGGGAGGGTAAAGGGAATATCAGACGATTGGTTCGTTCGGGGCTCACGTATCTTTCAATAAAATTAAGAGGATCGAACGTGCCGGTTTATTTCGTTGGGAATAACGCTCAGCCCCGTTGAAGCATTGGGTCTTATTGTTGAACGCTCATACTCGCAATTTCTAAATCTCTCTTCTTTTTGTCCAGATTTATCGTTCGCGATTCTCTTACAAACAAGATAAAATCCGTCTTTCGCCTTCCTTCCCGAGGGAAATTATCTGAGTCATTGATTATTGAGATAATTTCGAAAAGTTCAAGTGTTACACCCTTCAACATATCAATATTGATTTAAATGACATGGAGCAATTTATGCGCATTCAGAAGTTTGTAAAACCTCCGACCAATTTGTGCGGAAACATTTTACGGAATCTTTCGTACACGGCGAATGTCAGTCTAAATGGAATAGCACAATCGATCGGGGTTTTGCAATGCAATGAAACATTTACGCAAAAGGTAACTCAGCTCGTAAAGCTCTCGGGCTAGGATTTTATAAATTCCAGAGCCCTCGCTTTATAAACAATTTTTACGTACAGATCTTTGGGAGTTATTGCTTTTACCGCTCAACTTGCGACCGGGTCAAAAAAGCAGGTATAACTAAAAGAAAAGCACCTGGCGAGGAGAAAATTAAATTATTTCTTATTTAAAGGGGACACTCTCCGTTTCTGCAAAATATTAAACACATGTGACCTCACTCGTTTTTCTGGCTGGCACGAAAAAGCAATCAGTACGGAACACGGATTCGCTTTATTTCCCTTTAGATGGTCCGAAGTTACACTGAAAATTCTTGCAATGTTTGCATTGGACCTTAATTTATTCCACAGAGAATTTCTTTCAGGAAACATTAACATTATCCACATTTTTACAACATTTTCTATGTGTTCATCGTCCAATTTTTCCACGTTTTATTCGCCATCGCTAGTTCCGAATTACAATTTCCCTCGTATTCCGAGTAATTGTAAAAAATCCCACGGCAAATATTAAAAGAGCTTAGCGATGAATTTCTACGGCAAAGATAGTTCGAACGTGTAATACATAACGCAATAAATGGGCAACTAAACTCGCTTGCACGAATTCTAAAAAAAATACCAGTCTCTTTTTCGAATTTATTAAATGAATAGTTATATATAAAGATTGGTTTTCAATCCCCGTATAACAAAGAACCTAGAACACGGTTTCGCTCTCAACATGGTTAAGGAATTAAGAGATCTTTTCTGTCAATAATTTTGCGAGTGTTTCATAGATGAACCAGGAACGGTTCGCCGTCAATCCTTGAGAAGACGATGGCAGGACACGAATTTCGAGCAACGACAGCAGAATAGTGACGGGGTACTGGTGATAAGAGTCCCGGAACCGGAGATAATCGGGACGCACCCTCACCTGGAACTCCTACACGAGGCTAACATCAAATCGGTACAACGAGAACCCTCGCAAACCGAAAAAGGTAAAGTAAATACGAAAGAGTGAACTTTCCTAGAACCCATTTAATTCCTATTTCTATTAACTAGTCCGCGAAAATCAATGGATTTCAATATTTGCCGCTTCCATCGTGCTATAATTATTGTTCATTTCGTTACATTCAAAATGAACAAATGAAATATTCGTTTGAGACATGTATTGTTTCAATTAAATACTCAAAAAAGAAGTCATAAAATAAGTTTCACACAGTCGTATTTTCTGATAACACGTGATTCTATAAATACAGCGAATAACGTTTGCCAATAGCTGTATTTGAAAATCCCGATCGTTCAGGAATTAATTTCAAGAAGTACATTGTTTCACTAAAATAAATATTTCATGTAAAAACCAAAAACCTTGGTTATTATTATTTTTTCCAGCGAACAAGCTTTCATCAATTTTGGCTATGTTCAAAACAATTTTCCAAAGAACTAATTACCGTTATCCTATTAAACCGTCCTCTCGAGATTTCCGGAAGTTTGAAAGTATTATATGTTGTGCCCGGTACTAATAAATTACGCGAACAATGGGAACAAATACGTAGATACGGAACCGATCGTCGATCGGTCGAAAAATAACGGCAGGATGGATTCCCTGTACCGTTAGCGGCAGATAGAAATGAAATGAAGACGAAGTTTCCGCGAAGAGTCTCGTCTAAGGATGGACTTTTAATGGAAATTGTACGGGGAGTTCTAACAAAGTGGGCTGCTCAATTGTCTTGGCGGAAGTTTCACATCGAGGATCCTTCCACCATAGCGATCCTCCTCTTCCGGCAAACGGGCCTGAAGTTCCTGCTCAAGCAGAGCGACTCGCAGATTCTTGTCCCGCGTTCGCTGAATCTGCCGCACAAGCATTGAAGCGACGTTTTCGCGTGACTTCTCGCTCTCCGCCTTCCAAAAGACTTTCCCTTCCCTACACAGAAATATCGCCAAACTCCCGGTGATCATAGGCAATACCTCTCATAAGACGTTCAGTCATTTTTACAGTAGAATGTTACAGCATCTTTTTTTAGATATTTAATAGCTTTAGTAGCTAAATATCGCTAAACTCCTGGCAATCGTGGGCAATACGTTTTACAAGACATTCAACAATTTCTACAACTGAATTTTACAGCATTTCTTCGATATTTAGTAGCTAAATTTTGTACAACAATTGAAACTACTTCTCTTGATCGCCATGATTTTTCTGGCACTTCCGACAGAAAATGTTACACTTAGAAAATGATTAGTACGGTTTGTTTTCGGAGGAGAGTTGATCACTTACGAATTATAACATTTTTTTGTCAGATTATCGGAAATATCTGAAAAAATATGGCGACCATCGCAATGAACACCTTGTAGAGAATGTTATTTTTCGAAGAATTTTCTCATTACAATTCTTTAGATGGTCATTCATACAAGGATTACGTTAAGGTTGATACTCATAACTTTTGCAATGATTGAGGAATTAAAATTAGTTAGAGCTTTAGAATGATCTTCCCTTTTTTTTATAAAAATACTTCAAAAGGAATACCTGTAAGCCTCATCATCGATGCACAGATCATCCGCTCTGTAAGTTGGTAATTTCCTATTCTCATTCCCATCATTCTTCCACTTTTTCTTACTCTTGTTGCTCCTGAACATTCGATTGATGCTAAAGCCAAAAATATAATATCCGTGCTCCGGCGACTCCTTTGTTCGTTTTCTGCTCGAGGCCGGACTTCTCTTACCGATGATCAAAGTAAAAAAATGATACAGAGCTTGCCTTAGTCCACCATCCGTGCGAGAATTCGTCTGTTTCCTTTCCTCCGCGTGATTTTCCATAGATTCGCGTTTCTTACCGATTTCCTTCTCAACGCGGTATCGAAGATTTAAATTACTTTCCCGCTGGGGGGGAACTTGCGAGCGGTCGGTGAACGAGGACGAAGGTTTCTCCGGGAAATCGAGCTTCGTTTCAACGTGCACCTCGCGAAATCTTAACGTTTGAAACTGATCCTCGAGGACCGAGGACTCGCTGGTGCAGGATAGCAGAGCCATTTCGACGGATCGTTGTTTTGCGTCCAACTGCCTTCCCCGATCCTTTGTCCTCATTGTCACCTTGAAGTTCGGGTCGCAGAGCAGACTCTCCGTGATGAAAAGAGGATTCATGTGCAACGCGGGCACCCGTGGCATCAAGCATATAGCTCGCATCATTTTACGCGCGTGCGGCAGTGGTTGATGAAAATACTGCACGTCATTTAGCCTCGTACCTGTTGGAATTGATTTCTACAGCACAATAATACCCAATGCTGAAGTATCAACAACGATACAACCCAGTAGGCCCGGTCTTTTAACAACTTGACAAACATATTCAATAGTTTTTAGGTATCTACGTACGACTCAATATGCGGTAGAACAAAAAATGTTATTATTTATTAACACCGTTTTATACACATGAAGGCTAAAAAAACCGTTTACTTTCGTATTAAAATTTAAATCAAACTGGTAGAGTGCTTGGATTATGTTTGAAAGTCGGCTGATATTAAAATGCAAATACACATATTCCTGAGCATTTGTTAGACAGATATATCTTTTTATTATACGTTTGTTCCATATGTAACATTTTTATGCGTTTCTCTAACCTTTTCGACTTGCCTTCATATTAATTTTTAATGACAAATAATCGTGGTCAGAGTACCGTAGCAACTTAACACAGGCAGTCCATGACGAATTTAATTCTTCCTTTGTACATAGGATTTATTGTAAGGACGCTAAAAATTTATATTTTCTTAAAACTAGAGGTTAAAATTTTATACTACATTTTTGACGTTCTTATAGACATTTTTTGTTTTCCATATTCGTATACGTGGGAGTATCCATGTGAATTCCATTACCCGAAATTTATTAAATAAGGATCACGACATTGTTTTCAAAAGATTCTTTGTTAAATCGTTTTATAAATTCATAAAACTCTTGCATACATGTATATACAATATTTCGCTAGGCACATACTTTTTAATTCGACTGTTCACCATATACTTTAATAAAGCAGAGTTTAGTACTTTAATAAAGCAGAGTAAGAATTACTTTAATAAAGCAGAGCAGCAAGAAAAAGACAGTTATAAAAGACAGCCTTTCAGCTACTATTTAATTCATAGCCATGAAAAATGATTCACATTGCATTTTTATAGATCATACGAATGAGTTTTTCCTCCGTATATCTCAAATTTTTCTTGTCGCAGATTACAAGAAATCAGCCTGCGACCGGGAGCGGACGAGAATGCGTGACATGAACCGTGCCTTCGAGTTGCTGCGATCGAAATTGCCAATATGTAAGCCACCGGGTAAGAAGCTGTCGAAGATCGAGTCCCTGAGGCACGCAATAACGTACATCAGGCATCTGCAAAGCCTCCTTGAACCGCAATACACGTACGTCCCCAGCGGACCGGAAAGAGCGGGTTACTACGGCGCCACTTCCGGCGCGAATTCTTTCGATATGCAACATTCCAGCCGATGGGAATCCTTCGCTTATTATCGTTACGATTATCACACGCCCTTCACGGCAACACCCTCCGCTCCGCCTTCCTTGCCACCTCCCCTTCACCCCCGATTACCCACGGACCATGAAGACAGACAGTTTCAGTACGACGGAAGACCGTGAAGATCCTTAAACACTACGATCTAAAGTCTAGACCAATCTCCCGCTTCTGAATTCCAATGCCATGTGGCTCTGAATCTCCTCTGAATTCCGGTCGTTCAGAAGGAAAATTAGAAAACCAAATTCCCAAGTATTTCAATATCTGTCCTGACTTCCGCCTAGGACTTTGAAGCGGAATGAGAAAAAGAATTATTGGGTTTACTAAAGAAACTTGCAACCCATGGAAAATGATGAAAACTTATTGATTTATTAAAATACGTCTTTTTTTTAGGTACTTAAAGAGTTATAATATGTAAATGATGATGGAGACCCTTTGTACATACAATGTTGTAATATTGCATATAAATATTTTGTACATGTTAAACAGTTTATCGACAAATAATAAACCGATTACAGATTATTTGCTAAAATATCTACACGAGATGATGTGCATATTAGCATGACATTAATGTGTTAATAATATTTAACGCTGATGTCTCACGCGCTATATGACTGTACTGTATTTTGTTTGCTGTGCAGTATTAGGAGGTGTAGTGGTTGGATGAATACGCAGCGGCAAATCCCAGATCATCGTTTCAACGTCCAACGTGGATGGACCATGCCAATTCATTGTATTTTCGTTTGGCATCTCTATTAATTTCGGTGTCGTGACAAATTCAAAGTGTAGTCGCCACTTCAACGTAACCAAGTCGGTCGTGAAATCCGGAGTAACGTGAAGAGGGATTGGCAAAACTAACTGGGAGTATTTTAGGCCTAAACACATCTCGTGATGTTTATTATAACTAACCAGAGTGGGCGTAGACGTCTTTCCACGTCTGTATTCTTCGGAAACGTGCTCCTCAGATTGCAGGGCCACTGATACTTGAGCACAGGATACCGTAGCGTTAGAAAAGTCAAAAGTACCAACTATGTCCTCTCCCAATTTGTAGCAATTTTTAAAGAGACAGAATCGTACAACTCGGCCGCGTCCGTTGGTAATATTGTAAAAGTTTGGACTGCGTCTCGCAGTTAAGTTCTGAAAACACGCGTTACATTCTCTCTATATTTTTCAATTAAAAACAATTTAAGTGTTTCCACAAAATTGATATAAATACCTGAAGTGTTTGTAAAGCCACATCTAAAGGGGTTTCCCTGTGTTGTGTTTCCATAAATGGATTATTTGGACTCAAGTCAACACTGTCATTACATGTTGTTATTTCTGGCAATTCTACAAAATATTTTAACATGTAAAAACTACAGCACAATGTGTGCTATCATTTAGCAACAATGAATTGTGTTACCACTCAAGGATAGAACTCGAAATGGAACACGCAATAACTTGATAGCTGTATTGACTCTTTGTGTTCCAATTGTAATTTTGTAAGAATATTTTACAGCTTGCCCTCTGTAAGAAGGGGCTGCATCACTAGGAATAGTTTCTCGATATATATCTGAAAATTATGCAAAGGTAAGAAATATGCAATCCAAAAAAGTTGTATATGAGTAATGTAAAGGTAATTTTAATGTTTATAAAAATCATCTTACAGTTTTTACTTTCACCCGGAGATAATCTTAAATCACAAAATAATATTTTTGGTTTTGTATTTAATACTGCATGACCGTTATCTTGCTGCCATGGTGCAAAGGTTGTATCTGAAAAATATATATAAACCATTAGTCTATTCTATTTAATTCATCTATGACTAATAATTATTAGTATTATATGCTGATCTTACTAGCATTGATTGCTGCCAATCGAGCTGTAGAATTCAATTTTTCAGACAAAACTACTTTGCCGTTTGTCGAACATTGACAATGAACCTGTGCACTTGCCCATGCAAGACTTTCAAAAATATCACTGTAAATAAATTTAAACACATTTCCATTTTTTTATTATATAGATAGATATCATTACTTTAAACAATTCAAATAGCGAAAATAACGTAAACTCCATTTACCTATGACTTTGAGATATTTGGTGTATTGGATTGGGAGGATTACTAAATGTAACTAAACACTCTATAATTTCGCCAGAGAAATAAACTGGGCCTCTAATAAGTTTTGCCGTAACTTCAATCATTGTTACACTATTTTACTAATTTATACTGATTTTATCAGGAAAAAGACATTTCATACACTATTTCTATGCAACTGTATATATACATGTTTACAAACAGAGGTTAAGTAAAAAATAGTGACATCTGTCGCGCGAGAGTTTCCTTAAATAATAATATTTATAACTTGTAGATATAATCAAAATACACTTTAAAGATCCATGTCACATAAACAAAAACACAGTTAAATAAAACGAAGGGTATATAAAGGATATCTAAACTGTAGTACTGGGGAACTGTCAACAAACGGAAAGGTTAAGTTAGTACCTAACTGCGCGTGACGTAACATACAATAAAATTAGTGAATGGATGAAATTTAATTAAAATCCATTCATTTTTGGATACTTTTATTAACATACTATTTTCTACATACGTTACACAAGTGAAATATTTTTATTATTGTCTAGTACATAAGAAAACTATAAAGAACTTGGGTATAAAATGTATACGCTGTACATGTACAATTGAGATACATATGTAAAATCTGGTTTTCATTTGAAATTCAATTAATAAAAATATATTGAACACAATATACAGCAAAGCAAGAGGAATGCTCACTGACACAAAAATTGTAAAAATAGAATCTACTACAATATACATAATACAGTAAAATATGTACAATTATGACTTTTCTATTGATTCATTTGATTGTAAAAAAAGAAACTACTAATAAAAAGTATAGTAGTTTTCTGCGATTATTAAAAAAATAGTCCTAAAAACTCGTTTGTTATTGCAATTTTCACTTATTCCAATATAATGTATAATTTGTCAATTTCTATTTCTCATAAACATGACTTTTGCTTACATACAAATTCATTTTATCATTACTCAGAAAAAGTCATTTCTGATTCCAGCTCTTCATTAGGGTGTAAATTAAGTTCTGTTAAAGAATCATCTTCTGTATAATTTAATTGAATATCACAATCTGTTTCATTGCTTGACTGTGACTGTCTTTTTGAACTATTAAAGATTTCATTAATACAATTTTTGCTAGTGGAAGCTATTGCATAATCACTGACTGTGTCAAGATTTACTTCTGTATTGTCTATATCATCTTGTTTATGAAGTCTTGATTTTTTCTTACATTTACGTTTACGAATAATTTTACGCTTGGTAGGAGTAGATTGGTTAACAACAGACTTTTTTTCATTATTTTCATCCCAAGCATCATTACTTTCATCTGTACCTGCATCAAAAACAGATTTACTGTCTTTTTCCAAAGATTTTTCAAGTTCTCTTATTTTCTCTTTCTTAGTATTCAAGAGTAATATGAATTTTTTATAAAGCTCTGCTTCCATTTTGTTTTTTATCTCTACCATTTGATTCAAATTGTTGGATAACTTTAATTTCATTTCCAACAGTTGTTCATTTTCAGTCTGGGTCTTATGAAGATCCCTTGTGATAACATAATGATGATTCAATGTCTTATATAGAATATCAGAAATTATTTCTAAATTTGATATTATTTCCATTTTAATTCTTCCAAGAATCCAAATTCCCTTTTTCCACACAAGTGCATCATTTTTAAATGAAAACTGTACTTCAGGATTTTTTCCAGAAAATATATCTTTGGTCTCACACAGGTAATTTTTGGGACATTTTGATAGTTCTTCAGAATAAAAATGTACTTCTTCTGCTGTCATCTGAAATTGTCAACATTATAAAAACATGCACTGAACATTAAATATATGACGAAGGCTTATATGCATACCTCTCCCATCCATGGTACTTTTATAGATTGTAGTAGTGTGATTTTAAAACAAGCATTCAACCATTCAATACATACATTTAAAGGTTCTTTGTCTACTTCATTTATCACCTGATATATCCCTAAATCGCTCATTGTAAACAATGTGACCTAACTTCTTGTTTATATAGATGACTAGATACCAAAACGGAGCAGACTTTAATGTCATTTAATTGCCATGTTTCTAACATTTATATAATGCTTAATGAAGTCTATATAGCGATTAGTATATATACATCGCGAGTTTTTTTTCTTTTTGTTTTAATACACCAGTTTGATCACGATTTCCTGACATGGTTGAGGTTAATTCACTTTAACATGGAATTGCGATGCAACATGTTTCGAATGACTGACTAGAGCCAAAGTTAACGTCGCAGTATATTACCCTAAAAATTACTGTTTATAGCCTATTCGCCGCAACACTAGCAAAACGAACCCCCAACTCACAGCACTGCTCTGAAATGCACATGTAGCGATTTAAAGGCGAGAAGTTATGCAATTTCTTGATGACATCAACAATTATTATCATTATAATTAACGCTCTTTAAATTTCGAACTTTCGCCCCTAAAACTACGCACTTCTTTTGGACATTAGGGTTTAGGTACTTTTAAAAATCATGATACATATAGTTGTGCAATAATTTATTCATACATTTTTTTTTCATTGACAACGTGACAAGTCATGTTCATATCGTCTATAGTAGATTATTGTTCGCATTCACTACGCATATCATGAACACGGAGCTCACTCTATGTATATATCACACCAACAAGATATCTCATATATATCATCGATAGATCTCGTTCTCGATTCGTTAATCGAGTGCATACTTGAGTAGCATTTCACGACGTTCGCTGCAATAAGAACTTTTGTACAGAGAAAAAACAATTTTGTCTTTAATGCATAATTTACAGTTCGTGTTTTGATACGTTTTAAATCATTTTACGTGAATTCATTACTTTATTAATAAAGATCCCGGAATGAGTGAAAACGCAGAAATCACAGGAATATTGACACCAGTGTCACAAGAAGATGCAACTAAGGCGGAAGCATTAAAAGAACGAGCAAATGAATACTTTAAAAGTATGTGTTTTTATAGTCTTTGTGAGACAAATATCTAAGGCCCAAACGGTTTTAAATAAACTGCAAATCCTACGATGTCAATTTCAACGTACCTAATTTAGTCACGTGCGTTCCAGCTAACCCTACTTTATGCACTGCCGTAATTCCGTAATCCGTTTAAGTAACGTAGACTGACACGAAGAACTAATTTTTAATCCGTGATATGTTTTTAGGCCACCTTTTGTTTGTTATAAAACAAATTGATTTATTTCATCTTTATATATTCGCAATAAAGGTTATTTATTAGTAGTCTGCTTAAAGCCCTCTTTTTTCATCCTAACGTGACGAGAATATACTTAATCATGAGCAGATAAAACAAAAATAACAGAAATTCATGAAAACACCTAATATGTGCAATTTTGCTTAATATTCTTTCAGATCAAGAATATGACAAAGCTATAGAATTATATTCCAAAGCTATAGAATTAAATCCTGGGGTCGCTGTTTATTATGGTAATAGGAGTTTTGCTTATCTCAAAACTGAATGTTTTGGATATGCATTAACGGATGCATCCAAAGCAATTGAATTAGATAAAAATTATGTAAAGGGATATTACCGCCGTGCTGCGGCATATATGTCACTTGGCAAGTTCAAACTAGCTCTTAAGGACTATAAAACTGTAACTAAAGCACGACCAAATGATGCTGATGCTATGGCCAAATATACAGAATGTTCTAAAACTTTAAAAATGATAGCTTTTGAAAAAGCTATAGCCATAGATGATAATAAGCAAAATATAGCTGATACAATAGATCTTGAAGCTATGGGTAAGTATCATAAAATTTATTACAAATATAACTTACCAGTTTGCGTTTGAAGTATACCATATACAATATTGCTTATATGATTCATGTTATTTCTCATACTTTTCAATCAGCAATTGAGGATGAATATGCTGGACCTAAACTTGAAGATGGAAAAGTTACGCTGAAATTTATGGAGGACTTATTAGCATGGTATAAGGCACAAAATAAACTACATCGCAAATATGCATATAAAATTCTTTTGGATGTAAAAACATGGTTTATGGCTCAACCAAGTTTAGTGGATATTACTATACCACCAGAAAGCAAGTTCACCATTTGCGGCGATGTTCACGGCCAATTTTTTGACCTTTTTAATATTTTTAATTTAAATGGATTACCTTCAGAAACTAATCCTTATGTATCCTTTTTTAAACTGTATATCTTATAAATTCTTTCATAGAGTGCACAAGAACTTTTTCTATAAAATACTTAACTAAGATTAGTTATTTAATGGAGACTTTGTTGACAGAGGCTCCTTTTCTGTAGAATGTATATTTACATTGTTTGGCTTTAAATTATTATACCCAAATCACTTCTTTATGTCAAGAGGTATGTAACATACACAGTATTCAATAATTAAACCACGTACTGATTACTATTTTCATTATAGGGAACCATGAATCTGCCACAATGAATCAGATGTATGGATTTGATGGTGAGGTCAAAACAAAATATTCCGCACAAATGGCGGAACTTTTTACGGAAGTTTATAATTGGCTTCCTCTAGCACATTGTTTAAATAAACGAGTTCTGGTAAGTGTTTCGTAGCGATGTATAAAAAAATTGTTGTGATGTCTTAATTAATAACTTCAAATATTATTTTTTAAGGTAATGCATGGGGGACTCTTCTCACGTGATGATGTGACATTGCAAGAAATTCGTCAAATCAACAGAAATAGGCAACCACCGGAAGAAGGAGTAATGTGTGAATTACTATGGTCCGACCCACAACCACAGCCGGGTAGAGCACCAAGTAAAAGAGGTGTGGGTGTTCAATTTGGACCAGATGTCACAGAAAACTTCTTAAAAAGAAATGGTCTTGATTATATTGTAAGGAGCCACGAAGTTAAACAAAATGGGTATGAAATTGGCCATGATGGCAAATGTATTACTGTATTCTCAGCCCCGAATTATTGGTAAGTGATACATAATTCATAGTGTGAATATTTCTTTAACGTAATGAAATAAATATTTAAAATTTATTTTAAGTGATACAATGGGTAATCAAGGTGCCTACATCACTCTTTACGGTAAAGACATGAAACCGCACTTTACAACGTACGAAGCAGCGGTATGTATAACCTTGTGAAGACATTAATTGAAACATGATTATTCTTGTAAGTTATGTAGCAATATAATTATTACTTACTACAATTTGTGCATGTCTGTTCCAGCCTCATCCGAACGTAAGGCCAATGGCTTATGCCAATTCTCTACTAAAATTCATGTGCTAGTTGGACAGCTTAGGTATAATGTTGATAAATAAATGAATCATAATAACAGAGTACGAGTAGCCGAATCAAAGTATACATAATATATTTGATACAGACATGGAGAAGATGAAACATGCTTAGGTTTCTCCGTAACAGTAATTATTATATTCTTTCTAGAAACAAAACGTATCTGTATCATAATAATGCAAAAAATGCATATTAGTGATGGGTACAAAAGTGAAAGAAACTTTTGCTAATCGTCGCGACTGGCAAATATACGTATCAAGCTTTCTTGTCTATGATAAGGTAATGCAACACTGCACGTACTAGTAACTTATGTTTGATAACAGTGAATGGAAATGAAGGAAACGTTTCTATTTTGTACCCTTAAACCACCTTGTTCATCAAAGATGACTTCAGGCACAAGTAACAGTTTCAGTAACTTCATATTCAAGTTTTAAAATCATTTATGTGGAACGATGATTCTGCAATTCTAAAGTTTATGCACATTTATTAACTCCTTCTTTAATGAATAACGGTGGTCTCTATGAAACAATGATAGTTTACAAAAAACTAATGCATATGCAATTTAGCATAACTATGTAGAGTACAACTCTCTTGCCAACCACTGTTCGTCACGTTATTTGTGACTACTTTTTTACAAATCTACCGTGATTGGCAAGGGATCTTCGACTTATATATATTTTTTTTGTTAATAATAAATGATGTTTACAATCTACACGCAAAATTCATAAATTACCTCATACATTTTGACACAAACGACATCTGTCTTAACTATATTAATTATTTATTGCAAAAGCAAAGCGACAACTTCTTCCGGTAACTTATCCCGATTTTCACGATTAACTGTAACAACTTTAGAAGCATTGTCGATACATAATTTCTGGAAGAATGGCCGATATCGGTGTGGTGCTTTCTCCAGCAAAGGTATGGTAGCGATGACACGAACATTTTTGTTTAATGATAGGAAAAATATATTATTCACTGCTTCGTAGAATTTATCACTGAATAATTCCATCTTTCCTATCTCGTCGATTAGTAGTATGTCCTGTAAACATGTGCAAAGCGTGTACATAAATGATTAAGAACGGGTGATATAATTAAAAGAAGAAATGATCACCGCATTATGATCCAATGCTGGTAATGCTGCAGCTTCGAAATTGTCAGTAAAAACATGATAATTGCCAACGCGATGCCGCGAATAGCATTGTTGATCCAATACTTTTCTGTTTTCAAACAAATTATTGTTATCAGATGTGTAAAGTATACTGAATCGTCGATCTGTTAACGTATTTAAAAAAAAGTAACGAACTCTGTACGTGCCAAGGCTGATCTCTTCGCGGGTTGTTTCACGGGTATAATGTCAAATCCAATTCTATTATTTTTGACTCGAACTTCTTCCGTGTAAAATCCATTAAACTTACAGTTTTTCTCTGCTAACATCTTAATAACTTTCTTACAAATCGTGGTTTTACCTATACCTGCAATTATTTTCATCGGCACGTTATTAATATAATTAAAATGCAGCAAAAATGCTTGTTTCCATTAAAAGCAATAAAGGATAACAATAATTGCGCCGTGGAAAATTGAGTGCACAGTTAAGCGCCCTTTTTGGCAGTTCAAATGGCGCGGTCTTACCGGGTGGTCCTGTGAGAAGTACACGTGAAAACCGCAGGGTGGTGTCTCTATCCATGTCGGCGGCGTGTTTTCCTCGGAAATTCGAGACTCGAAAAAGGTAATCGCGAACGACAGAGTGGTAAAAATAAAATTAATGTCGCGAGAGGGTCGCGTCAGCCGCGGGCGAACGGTATTTCGTGCCGTTAGGGATCGAGGATGACGAGAAACGTAAGGGGAAAGTCGGCTGCGGGCCGGTCGCGGTGTAAAGCCGGTTCAAAATGACGAGTCGAAGTGTCTCGAGCGAAAAGCAATGCACGCCGATCAGCTGATCGGCTCACGGTAGTGGAGACAGCAAGAGATCGGGTGGGACGTGCTTGTATACACATTTTGTGGCTGCTCGGGAAGCGCGTTCGTGCGTGAAACGCTACGCGTGAAGTACGTCTGTGTGAGCTTCCATGTAGATGCTGGCGACGCATCTGTCACAGGTGGATACGCTGGGAAATCTCTTCCACCAGGAAATATTATCGTTCGGTTGCGCCCACGAACGTTCCGTGCTGCGTCTTCTTACGTTTATAAGATTCGCCGAGAGAGCGTCGGTAACGATAGGTGCCAGAAAGAAAAGTACGCGAACGTCAGACGGGGATTCATGGAAGAAAGGGAGGAAAGGTGAAGAGGTCGGTGGTGGTTGCCCGTCGAGGAACGTGTCGAGTTTGATAGCCCGGAGAAATGGCTCGTCCTTCCGCCTGCAATCCCGTACCATACATCTTCGCCAGACAAATCAGCGACAGAGTCGATCATTGCAAGCGCCTCACTAATGCTCGCTTCGAGGGATCTGAAAACCTTTATAGAAAGGATCTCTTATCTCATTACGGTTGCGTCAATGCGATAGAATTCTCCAAGGAAGGAGACCTTCTTGTCTCTGGTAATATATATTTATATTGCCGTGTCATACGCTTACACCATTCGAAAATTTCCGTTTCAACAAATTCCGTCGATCTTAAAAGTACAATGCCCGACGGGTACCCCCAAAAATAAACAATTAGAGTAATTAGTTAATTTATTGCTCTGAGATACAATTGGCAAGTCTTATTAAGTATTTATGTTGTATTACAATAACATTCACGTGCTTGCATAATGTTGCATAAAATATGCACAGGAATGGTTTATTATAAACTTGTCAAATTATAGGGGGAGATGACAGAAGAGTTCTATTATGGAATGTGGAGCAGGCAATTCAAGGAGTTGGCAAACCAGCAGTTATGAAAGCCCAACATGTCAGCAACATATTTTGTTTGGGTTACGACAGTAGTAAAACAAAAATCTTTTCAGCTGGAAATGACGATCAAGTCATTGTTCATGACTTACGCACGTATGACACAATTTCATTTTCTTCTAATGGGACATTATGACATATTTTGTATTTGTTTGATCTGTGATATTTGTTCTGTATCAGTGGCAATGTCCTCAACTTCTTCCTACATGAAAAACCTGTTTATGGTTTATCCATACATCCGCACAATGACAATATATTTGCAAGCGCCTGTGATGATGGAAGAGTTCTCATTTACGATATAAGGGACTCAAGTGGCATGGAGACTTTTTGCTTAGCTCAGTGCAAAACAGCTTTCCATTCTGTAATGTTTAACCCAATGGAACCTAGAATGCTAGCTACAGCTAATGCTAAAGAAGGTGTTAGTATATGGGATGTACGCAAAAATTTGAAGTAAGTTGGAAAACCTTATCCTGTAAGGATCAATAAACCCATTATGATTCACTGCAAATGTTCAGTAAATTTATATTACGAGAGATCAATTAATGTTTTCATTTAATTCATATACTTTTGGAAAAGAGAATTGTAGTAGAAGATGCATTTGTTGCCCACAAAGTCTGCAAGGGCTATGAAATTAAACAGGATGCATATTTACAGACCTGCATTACGGTACGGAAGTGAAAATCCAGCTCAGAGTTGCATGAACGTTCGATTTAATGCAGCAGGTGATAGACTGTTAGCATTAAGAAGAAGATTACCACCAGTCTTATATGCAGTTGACTCTCCTACACATCTTTGCCAATTTGATCATCCTGGATATTATAACAGTTGTACAATGAAATCTTGTTGCTTCGCTGGTGAAAACGACGAGTACGTTCTTTCTGGTATGTATGCCAGGACACATGAAAAAATTTATATGGAAACTTAATTAATAGCGTTTCATACCGATGGGGAGTAATGAATATGTTTATTTCTAGGTTCGGATGATTTTAATCTCTATATGTGGAAAATACCCGACGAAAGTCTGAAGTGGGTGAATTCCGCACATATGGTATTACGTGGACACCGATCAATCGTTAATCAAGTAAGATACAATCAGGCAAGCTGCATTCTGGCGTCATCAGGAGTTGAAAAGATTATCAAAATTTGGAGCCCATTCTCACTCGGAAATTCGTTAGGATGCTTAGGAGGTTTAAAGGTGCAACATTTAATGATACATCCTTCTCTTAATTAGAAAAAATGTGACGTTTATTAAATCTGTTTCTACTGTACTTTTGCAGAAGGATGTTGGGAAACAGGAAAGACAACGACGAGTTTTCACACACGACGAATATATTGGACTCGTATTACGTAGTGGTCAGTTCATGACGCACGATTACAGTCATCAATCCACCAGAGAAGATCCAAGGATGATGGCCTTCTTCGATTCCCTTGTGCAGCGAGAAATTGAAGGATGGAGCTCGGAAGATGTACCAACCGCACCGCAATCACCAACCGCTCCTCAATCTCCAAGTGATTCTGAAAATAATCTTACATCGAGCCATGTAACGAGTCCTTCGGATTCAGACGGTATGTTTCATTTTCAGTGTAGCAAGCGCATTAATGTAGCATGAGATATATGTTCTGGGAAATTATGTTTAACAGATTCGACATCGTCTGATCGTCATTTGATGCTGAGCATCTTGGGAACAGCAGTAAATGCGCGAGGTGCGTCCGGTGGTGTGGCTCCCGAAAGACCGTCGGAATCATCGCCGAATAGGATAACTCTGTTAATCGCGAACCGTCGGGAAAAACTCATGAGACTGGCAGCGAGGGGTGGTGGTGCACAAGTGGACAATCCCCCTAACAAATCGACAGAACGTCGGTCGTCATCTGGTTCGCACAGTGAGACCGAGAATGCACAAACGAAGTCGAGATCTAAGTCAAAGCTCAAACTGAAAGGCGTTAAGAGAAAACACTCCGTAACATCGGCCAGGAGAAGCTGTACGAGAAAGAAATACGCGGCAACAAAAGCGAAAAGCGATTCTGACAGTGAGGATGAACCTGTCGACGCTACGCAGCCAAGCACGAGTTCCGGCGTGATATCGGGGAGATCACGATACGATACAAGACACACAAGCTACAGCAGTAGCAGCTCGGAAGACGAATCTGGGAAACAGAAGCACTCTAAAGCCGACTCCGATACCTCCGTGAGAAGTCACAGAAGGAAACACGGAAGATGTAAAAACAATTCGAACAAAAGCAAAAGGCAGAAAGTCGATTACGATTCAATGTCTAACAAGATGGTGTGGAAAGAATACGTAAACGGTACAACCAAAGTCGAGGAGAACGAACAGTCGACACCGGTTAAAACGTTGTGCAAAGTTCCTTCGACTCCGGACAGCGGTATTACGTCAGGAATGTCGACGGTCGAAAAGAGCAGCGGACCAGTACTAAAGAGGCATGACAGGACAGAAAGCTTGGACCACGTGCGCAAGCGGATAAACCTTAAGTGTTTCAGGAAAAAAGTTGACGTGGACAGAAAAAACGTGGCGAGGAAGAGCTGTGGAAAGCGATTCGCACAGCAAACTTTTTCCACGACGACCGATTCTTCCGACTAAACTCACATCATCTTCGACCTTTCAATCCGTTTCTCTTTGTACATAATGGATCTGTGATTCCTTGAAGTATATTTTTATAATACTGAGTTTAGTCACACGTGCAGCACGATCGGTCCTTTCTTCTCCATACCCGTTAAGAATTTACTAAATTTATTACGTTTTCATTTGCGAATGTCCCGTCCGATATACTGTAAATTCTTTTGATACCACATGTAAATGACTTTGAGTGTAAAATAACCGGCGAAGTATATCACGCGAAATCGAGTTATATTAACGTTTTTTCATAGATGCCTTTGTGAGTAATAATCCCATTGTTCTAGGACAATCGATTTGGACTTTGAGCATTAAATTTTATATAATCGAAACTACAACACTGAATTATACATAAATTAACTTCGCATAAGCTATAATACCGCAAGTCTGCTAATGCGCATTGTTGAGATAATTTGTGAGTGTGACAAAGAATAATAAAACAATAAATCGATATAAAACATTGTTTTACATGTTGAACATTAAAAAATTATTGCATCTTAACTGCTAAGAAATAATAAAATACGATCAGTTTTAAGATACGCACGAAACTTTCGCACTTATATATTTACTTCAAATTTTTATTTTACGAAGTAAGAATTACTTAGCTCCGGTTTTTACCGTCAACGCTGTGTGTGAAGGTAAACATTGATCTACGAAATGATGTCATGGTGGTCATGGAATACCACATCCTTCCTGTGACTAACAATATGTCTATAACCCACATCTTTCAAAGCTTTCTGCGTCACTTAATACCTTTCCTTTGCGGCGTAACGTTGCCAAAAAATGAAACATGTTAAAGGACTTTTATTTTCAAGTGTCGACTGTAAAATATGGTTTTTCATTATTGGAATTTTTGTACCGTGGAACAGCGTAGAAGCTTATAATTTTGATACCGATAAAGTTTTAGTCTTCAGTGATCCCAATAAATTGGATGGTAATCGAGAAAGTTACTTCGGGTTTTCAACAGCTTTGTATGTTGCGAATTCTGGTGAACCATTATTAATTGTCGGTGCTCCACGGTCGAACACAAGTGAATTTAGAACAATCCACGAACCGGGAGTGATTTATAAGTGTCCAATTAACAAAGCATGCAGAGAATGGGTTCTCGATAAAAGTGGAAACGAACAAATTTCCCGCTATCCTTCTGTGCAACAAATTAAAGATAATGCCTGGATAGGTGGAGCAATTGCAATAGAAAATGTAACAAATCCTAGGGTAGTGGTACGTCAGGCAATATGAAAGTCATCAGTATCACTTTATACGATACACATTCTTCGCGTAATTTTCAAAACACTGCCACGTGTAATTCTAGGTATGTGGTCCACGATGGAAAAACAATTTGATTCATTGGAACAAGCACAATTGGTTTATGAATGGTATTTGCTATTCAACGGTTGCTACCGGAACTGAATCCTTTGAGAAGGAAGCGGAGGAAATTATTTTACCACTCATAGATAGTCGTGAACAAATTATACCGTTAAACACTATTGGTGTTTATTATTTCGGAATGGGACAAGCGGGCTTTTCTTTACACATCCCACCTAACAACTCAAACTCTGCTTTCGCTTCCGGTAGTCCTGGTATTTATTTTTGGCACGGAACTCCGTTATTAACAACGAAACAATCTAACGGACAATTGGAAACTACCGTACCTTCGATTAAACAGGAAAGACGCGTACGAAGCGGGGATTATTTCGGTACATTTTTTATAGAACTTTCGTTTGATTGAAAGATGCGGATTTTGAAAATGGACCCTGTTTCCGCAGGATACGCAATAACATCGGGATTTTACTTTAACAAACAAGAAAGGTGGTACGCAGCTGGTGCGCCGCGAAGCGAAAATATGATCGGCAAAGTTATTCTATTCTCCTTTCCACAAGTTACGGGAGGAAGACTAAACATTAAAAAAATATTAGAGGGCGAAGAGTACGGCGAGTATTTCGGATCGGCATTGGCATCTTGTGATATTAATAACGACGAAAGAGATGATTTAATTGTTGGCGCACCACAGTGGACCAGAGAGACAGACGAAGGTCGTATTTACATATTCCTGGGACGACTGAATGTAAGATCGAAATATATTATCCTTTAAAAATTGTACAAATTCAACTTCCAGCGAATTATAATGAATTTACTTTTTAATGCAATTTGAAATAATTTGCTGTCATTACTCTTAGCACTGAATTAACTTTTTATACAGTTTAGAAACATACATAGATCACATTTATTGTTAATCAGTCTTCATCAATATTCACTGCTGATGCATTTCCTGATAGCGTTGTTTACATAACACTTTGTATAATATTCGTAAATTCTCTTTAAGGATAATTTCGAAAGACAAATCGTGGATGGAGAAACTACGGGTGCCCGATTCGGCAGTGCGATAACGTGTCTCGGGGATATAGATTATGATAATTACGCTGATATTGCCGTCGGTGCTCCGTACGAGGCTGAAAGTGGCGTTGTATATATATTTAATGGCAATAAAAATGGCCTGTCAACGAAATACAGTCAAAAAATTGTCGGACAGCACTTCCATCCGGGAATTCGTGGATTCGGGATTTCCATCTCCGAAGCCCGTGATATCAATGCCGACAGATATCCTGACCTTGCCGTAGGGGCTTATTTGTCCGGAAACGTCGTTCTCTTGCGATCGATCCCCGTCGTAACAGTAACAGCTGAATTCATTTATTCCGAGAAGAAGAAATTGCTAAGGAATTCTACATCCTTGCACGTCGATATATGCGCGTCGTACGATGGTGCATTTGCACCTGAAACTCTCAGTAAATATAATAACGTATAATAAATACATATTATTGCGTGACAAAGAAAATATATGTCGGATAATTCACATTTTATAGGGACTGTTACGAGTTTGAAAATTGACAAAGAACATGGAAGGGCGTACTTTTCAAAGGAAATCAGTAAAAATAATAATCAGCTTTATCATATTCTACAAAAAGCAAACAGCACGTGTGAACAGCTCGAAATACGAATGCTTGTAAGTAAACTTACGAATCGCTGCTGGTCATATTGTTATTAATAATTTGTACTTATCATTGCAGGATAATATACAAAACATAATAGATCCGATCGAAATTTCATTGTCGTTGAATATAGACAATACCACGGGAATGCAGGACTCGAAAACAAACTTCTCTTGCACGACCTGTGCCGTAATAAACAAAATGTTTTCCAAAACGACGGATGTTGTAAAACTACCGTTTTCTGTAGATTGTGGTGATGATAATGTCTGTAATTCAGATCTCAAAGTAACACTTTCGAGCAACTTAAAATCGACCGACAAATATATCATTGGATCTGCGGAAAATCTTCAACTTTTTATAAATGTCACTAATCACGGTGAACCAGCGTACCAAGCCAAGTTGCAAATATATATTCCAGAGATATTATCACTGGCCAGCTTGCAGCGGGAATGTATGGAAAATGCGCACGTTAAAGATACTTTAGAAGTAGTTTGCGATCTCGGAAACCCCCTTACGCAGGAAGTGGGTGTTGCATTTATTTAAAACTGTCCAGTACTGTCTATAGCCATTAATGATTTACGTACTTTGCGCAGAAATTATTAACGCTGGAATTGGACATGAGCAAAATTCGATTCGATGTACCGCACGTGATGTTTTGGGCAAATGTTACTACACAGAGTGAAGAAATGAACGCTCTCGACAATGTATACAATTCGACAATTTACTTCGACGTGGATTTTGATATAGCGATAGCCGGGTCAGTTTCGAAGGTCAAAAATGGCTTTTTTTATTCCGGATCAAAAAATGTATGAATTGTGTTGTTTCAGGAAACCGCAAGAGGATTCGTATTCGTACTTCCAAAAGGAGGGGGAGAAACGAAAAGACAATATCAGATTTCAACATTTTTACGAAATACAGAATTTTGGAATTAGTCCAGTCGAAAGTGCGATGCTATCTGTTTTAATTCCCACGCGATGGATAGAATCTAGTAAAAATATTGAAATTGCAAAGATTAATGAGACGATAGCACACATGGATGGACGGCAAATTTACTGTGAGATTTTTAATCACACTGAAAACGGAACAACTTCTTTAGGAACGCATTTTCCTAAAGTCAAATCTCAGAAGGACGAAGCGAAGTTACACGAAACAAAGCAAAATGCAATGTTCGAAAAATTAATAATTCAGGATGAAGTTTCTATCAATGTTCCCCCTGAAAATCGAACATTGTATATTAATTGCTCAAACCCTGCATTCCTCTGTAAAAGAGTGGAATGTAGTTTAGGACCATTTGTAAGCACGTTATCCATGGCAAAACTGTTGCTCACTATGGATCTACAATTATCAAATCTACAGTGTAAGAATAAATCTTAGGACGTCGGTTGATTGTCAAAGATGATTTATGTTCTTATGTTGATCATTTACAGCTGGAATAATAGAGGATAAAGATGACATTATATTTTTCGTATCAGAGGGGAAAGTCAGTATTCTGTATCCTTCTAACGTAACCCAGAAACCTGGCCATAAAGCGGACAACGTTATCGTTGGAACAACCTTCGTTGGTTCACCGATAGCAGAACGAATTGCTATTTGGATTATTATCATATCCGTGTTAGTGGGTATTTTATTATTGATCCTATTGATCTTTGGACTGTTTAAGCTTGGTTTCTTTAATAGGAAAAAGAAACAACAGCTAGATGCACTGAAGGCTGAAACTGATGTAAGTGCACTCATAAGGAAGTTAAAAATAATTGTATACCTTATGTAAATGAAATGTAATGACTATTAAAATTTCAGAAACGGTATAGTATACTTCTTGAAACAACTTCGTCCACAGAGGTGCTCGACGATAAATAGTTAACTAATAAATTTCCAAGGTAAGTTGAAAAATAAAATTGCATATGTAATAAGAATATTTTATAAGTCAATGTTTTGTTATCTACTGTATATTGCTAATTTTGTAGTTGCAGGTACTTTTGTAAGAAAGTAATTGTAATTGTAATATCATAACATGGCGGCAGACAATGTACTATCGACGATAAACATAATTTAAAATTTGAGTAAAAACTTGTTAATTTAAAATGGACAGCTAGAAAATTTCAAATTTGTATCAAATATAAAGTTTTTGCTTTTCCGGTTCTTGTGACGGCATTCATAATGCTCTTTCTTTTCCAGTTTTAAGTTCGCTGTAGCTTTTTTGTTCACAGATTTCGATTGAATATTATTTGGATCAGGATTGATAAATAATTGTGTGAAACAAAAATTGTCGTTGGTAATATTTTATTCACTTTTCAGGCATGTGGAATATATAACTGTAATAAATAATAACATTCTCTGTCTGTAGAAATAAATTCTATAAAATACATAGCTTTATAAGGCCACCAAGTTTTATAAAAAAAAGTTATTATCTATAAAATATCAAGAATACTAGCAGCTTTCACTTTACTAGCTGTATATAATTCTGTTGCGATTCATTTGACATGATATGCCTATCTACTTTGTATAACAACAACCTGCAGCAGTTAGTCATAAATATGATTTAAATATCTGTTTAACAAGGCATAAACCTTACTTCATGAAATTTACATAGGCTTGATTTAAGCGTGATTGCATTCCATAAATGCTTCAAAGCTGATAGTTTACTCAGCCACCACTTAAAATAAAAAATAAAAAAAATGTGTGCTCCATGATATTTCTTATTTTGAATACCGCGTACTTCAGTTTCAATAGAAGCAAGAGAGCGTAAAGGAGATTCGCGTAGTACGTACTTTCAAACGGAGATTCTTATTTCCTATTTGCGAATAAAATGCTTAATCCTCGTCGTCAGAAAGCCCGAGTCCTTTTGAAATTTCAGCTGCAGTTAATTTGCCTCCTCCACCTGTGGTCGGCGGATTATCCGGGCGAGATGTCGGCTGCGGAGGCACTGGGTTGCTTTGTGCTGTATAATTTGGAGGAGGTGGATTTCCAGGATGACTTTCACCATGAGATTTCTGCATAGAGCAATTTCACGAATGTTTTATAGAGTTACGACTTACAGAAAATATATCCTTTATTTATATGATAATTTACATTAATTTATTACAGATACTTTTCATTCACAGTTTTTCAATTTTTATACGTAGTTTTTGTCGTATTTTTTCAATTAATTCAACCAATATTAGTTACATAGATTCAAACAAAATGCAAAAACGTCGAACGTCACGTTTAAAATTTCTTTACCACACACGTTTACATGAACTGTTTAATGTTTAATGTAGAATTTTGATCTCTATTTGGCACTACCACGTTGCTATGATTCATTTACTTACATCCTTGCCGTGTTTGGATAATCCGTCGATCGCGGAATTAAGTAAGGAAGAACCAATGGCAGATCCGATGCCGGATAGAAAATCATTGTTGCCAGAATTTTGCTGAGGCCCATATCCACCTTGTTGCGGGTAGCCTCCATAACCGCCAGACGGTTGATACGCTGGTGGCTGCTGATGACTTCCGCCGCCGCCGCCAAAAACACCACCCAAAATGGACCCTATAGCTCCACTCAGAGGATCATTATTTGCCGGTGGTTGTGGTTGGTAATGTGGTTGTTGTGCCCCTCCTCCTCCACCACCTTATAAACACATTAAATATTTTTCACGACCATTTTCTTACCGCAGAAGTCAAAAAGTAGCTCAAATTAATTTCAAATATACATATTATCAGTTATAGTAGATCTGCAAATAACAACCTACAAATGGTATTTAAGAAATTTGCCTTTATCAAGGGATAACTACGGCACTATAAATGTACATGCATTAACGATTTATCTCGTGTTAATGTCCTTGAAGATAATGACAGTGCCTACGAGCTGATGTCATCCTCGCATTCCTTTGTAAAATTTCTCAGTTCTCATCATACCGCAGAAGTATTATGTAAAACTGTGACGTCAGATTTGACACGCGAGTTTATAGAGTTATTTAGGTAGCGCTCCGTATGCGTTATTTAAATAGTTGATATGCAGAAAAGCGTTATTCCGTTATTACTTCCGAAACACAAGCGACGAATATATAATACCTAGTGCTCCAAGAATAGATCCTAAAACACCACCCGATTCCTGGGGGGGATAGCCTTGTTGTGCGTGTGCGTTATTTCCCTGCAACGCGCTACTCGCTAAACTGCTGGCTAAAGCAGCACCTATAGCTCCGAGATTTCCTAGGCCACTTCCACTTTCCGAATTGGATTTTGAAGCGTCTGTCTTCTCGTGATCTTTCTCGTCATCTTTCTTTTTCTGAAACAGAGAAGAACGTTCTATTTTTTCACGAAAAACAAGACACCGTTTACTTCAGAACACACTTTATACACACCTGTGTACTAACAATAATTTCGGGGTATTACTTTTGTAAATATTAATGAGGAAATGAAAAGTAATAGTTTCACAGAATTTTAGTACATACATTGAGAGCATGCATAGCAGCTGCTACACCTCCAGCAGCAACTAATCCTCCCAATGCCATTCCCACTTTATCTAAGCATCCTCCAAATGCATCTTCTTCTTCTGCCTTGGTATATCCAGGCTGGTAGCCATAGGCTGGTCTTGATGGGTCATATCCACCAGGACCACCATACTGAGGGGGACCTGGTGGAGCATACCCTCCTTGAGGAGGTGGTGGTCCTTGTGGATTTAATGTAGGGTATAATCCACCTGGAGCTGTAAAAAGTATTTAATAAATGCACCAAACCCTCCCATGTTTTTTTACTTAATTTTATGATATCAGGGCCAAAACTTGACTTACGTGGTGGTCCATAGCTAGCAGGTGGAACATCTGGGACTGGTGCAGCTCTAGGAGATTGTGGAGCTCCATCAACAGGTACAACTTCATACGTTATTGAGTTAACAGTAACGTCTCCATCAATGACTAAATGAGTTACTTTCTCATAGGGCAATCTATGAGCAAATTCAGCAAAATGCCTGCCATTTATTGCTATCTTATACACTGCATGATCACACAGAACAATTATCTCAAATTCTTGGCCTGGTAGTATCCACATTGGACCAGCATTATCTTCTATGCCCCATCTCATTCCTTGGATATGATTTCTAGTGACAAAACCCTCAGGGAAGCGTGGAGATATATGAATCGCAATATCATCTCGTGGGTTAAGTGTCGGACCCAATTGGTAATTGATTGCAAAACGCACAGCATCTGGTGGAGTTTTGCCTTGGACTTTAACCATTTTTCCTGGCATCAAGCCTCCTTCAACCACTCCCACATACGGAATTTCCTATCACAATATAGAAAAATTATTCAAGTATATCTTACAATGAATGTTTAGTGAAACTGGCCATATGTTGCATTAAATTTCATAATTTAAGTCTAACAACTTAAGACATCTGATAATTGCAATATTCTCCTATAAGAAAATTCTATATTTGGAATCTGTAAATTCCAGTCATGGAATTTATGTCGCTGTCCTCAATTATTTGGATACAGTTATTAGACGTATTATTTTGACCGATTAATAAAATAGTTCGTAAAGATTAAAAATAGGGTAAAAACTAGCCCAATATCAGTTCCGAAAACACCATCAAATCAAACAGCGGCAATGCGGATATTTACTACGATCAATGAAAATCGTTAGTGGAATCCGCAAGGGACGTAGGA
This sequence comes from Hedychridium roseum, assembly GCA_963989215.1. NCBI lineage: Eukaryota > Metazoa > Arthropoda > Insecta > Hymenoptera > Chrysididae > Hedychridium > Hedychridium roseum. The sequence goes on along the minus strand of OZ022310.1, from coordinate 5,456,046 downwards.
TTTTTATAAAATAAAACATATGCTTACCGGATTAAGAATGGGTTCCATAGCCATTTTAACTATTAAAATTCAATTGTCACGATCAACGCTTTCAGGAAGAATTGATACCACTATTCATACGAAGACGTCCTGCGTCTTCAGCAGTTTCTTAAAACATTTCTATTTACAGTGCTGACGTTCTCCTGTCATACCTATAATGTGAGTAACATAACTGTAAAGCCGTAAGTTGAAGAAAGAAGGTTGCGATTCTGCGCAGAGTGTGTACTAAAACTGCGCATGTTTTCTGATTAACGGATTACGTAATAAGCGCGAGTTTTAAATCAGAACTACGATCGCACCTGTTGATAATCGATTCTATCGAAACTATCTCATCGAGATACACTATCGACATATCGATCCATCCACAAGCTATCGATAGATACATATAACAAGGGTAAATATCCCAGGTAAATGGTTATTTCAGACCAATCGTAAAATTGAAGCAGATACAATTTACCCAGGAAAATAATGTTTCAAGCAGAAAAACGTTAGCCAGATGCCATCAAATTATTTGTCTAGGTAGAACATCTTCTTGAATTTTAGTAGATTGGTATGAACATTGTGAAATGACCATTTGCTACACGTGCACGCACCCAATGCACTTTCTGTGCACACATGCGTGTAAGAACATCCCATTGCTATGCAACCAATCAGTATAATGTAATTCAAAATAGATCGAAAACACGTGACAGCCGCCAATAGATAATGAGAACAGGAAGCAAGGCCGCAGTTTAAACACTTTGAACACTTTACGTGTTCAACTTATCTAATTTTCACAAACTTAAACAATTTATAAAAAAAGGTTTATAAAAAATTATACATTTTCCAACATGTGAAAGAATAAACTTGAATATATGCTGCAGTATCTAGCACGTTAATTTTAAGTATATGATCCTTAAATTGTGAATTACTGTAATAATGCTGTTCTGAGACAAGTAATGGTGCAATTATTTGATAACGAATAGTTACACAATTACACGTGTTACAATCGCCAACGCACGTTCATTCACGTATATATACCGTTTCGTACTACGATAAACTAAATAAACCGTTGAGAGAAAACAGTTCCGAAAACTCAAGAGAGTATATATTCCTTAAAGGAACCAGTAAAATAAGCAAAAATATTCAATAAAGTAGTGAGACATGTTGATTGCAAATCTTTCAAGAATATGCGAGGAAGAAAAACAACCCGAAAATGTGATAATAGTATGCAAAAATTTGCAACATCACATTGCTTTATTGTTTATTGACTTTATTGGATAAATAATACGATTTTTCCCCAGTTATTTGCAAAAACAACTACTTTAAGCATGCTTTTCGAAAGTTTTATAAAAAAGATTGATGTTGCTAATTGCATGACCGATTATATTTGTAGCTGAAATTTATAACAGAACGAAACTCTATCAGCGTTTGTTGCTGACTTCCACAGAAATGCGTTCTATCGCATGAAAACTGATCAGACTGCAAATCGCAAGTAGATGCATTGTAGCGACGAGCTACGCATTTTACGTAGCCAGAACATACGTGCGGCGTGTAACACAATAAAAAGGATATGGAGCGTGTAAGGGCTCGGCATTGCTCACCACACCTACAATAATTGATCTTGGTGTTGACTCATATTTAACCACCCGTTTTATTTCGCGTTTGATTATCATTGACTTTTACATGCGGCGGGCCAAGGGAATATTTTAGAAGGTTTAAAAATTGGGGTTGAAACAATGTGATAAGAACTGCGTTATCATTATGGCAATATGTTAATGAGAAGGACATGCGGGTAACTGTTTTCTCACTCGAGCATAAAAGTGTAAAGACCATATGTTCTGTTTAGGATCAAGGAAAGAAATAAAACGTGTATAATGGAATTATGAAATAGGTTTCTTTAATTTCTGGAATAGTTTTCACGTGTATAGAACAACGGGTATACTGTCCCAAAATCAATACAGCTTCTTTTTCGTATGGCATTCTTCCAAAGAGAACATCAACATTTTTGCCATTGATTCGTTGAGACTTAGTTCGCATAAGAACTATTTTAATAGAATAACAGAGAATTTCATGACAACAGACCTTTTTCCTCCAATTTACGTAACCAAAAGAACATAATTTACAGTTTAATATTTATAACTTGCAGAATTCTGCAAAAAGTAAAGCTATTCTAATATGAATTTTTATCAATTCTTGAAACAATTAACGATAAATTTCCCACTTTTTCGTACATTTCTAGACGTGCCAAATTTCGATGGGAAGTACGCAAATCTTTCCTTTCTTTTTAAGCATTTATTAACACCATAAACCGTTGTAAGGAAAGGAAATGAATGCTGCACGTATGGGGGAGATTTTATTTTGGTATTTTATTCGGAGGAATCTCGGCGACACGTAGAAGCGAAATAAAGCGAGGACCCTGGTCGGCAGGATAGGATCAATAGACGACGTACGCGGACCCTTCGTCGGTTTCTTACAAAAACCCTATTGCGCGGGCAACGGTGACTACGCACGTGAATACCTACCCCTCACACATTCACGACATTTCCGAATGGCTCGTGCTTCCATCAGCGTCCTTTACGGATTCAAAATCCCGCCGGTATGTGTGCGGCCGCGTACGTTCACGCACGTTTCTGCATGACAATGTGTGCGCCGTCGTGTTGGGGATAGTCTCTTTGTGTGGGAAGACACGTATTCTTGAGGTAAGGACAGGGAACGTCAGCTGCTGAATGGCAAGAGCATGCACCTCTCCACACACGCACACACACACACACCAACTATACATGTACACATGTACAAACATGTCGAAATTCGTTGGTGCATGTTTCAAGTCGTATCTATGGGAAATTTCCACCATTTCTTTCAAAAACGTGTGACATATGCAAAGAAATTAGTCTGGATAAAACGTTAGTAACTACATTTCAAATGGGCATTATAAATTGAACTGTGAAACTATAAACGCTATTTAATATCAATAATTTCAGCTATTTAATATCAAAATATCAAATTGTTAGGAAAGGAAACAGTGTACAATGCGCTTCTGTTTGGTGTTTACGATCATTATTAATCAATCAAAAATATTTACAGAAATACATTTCTCACGAAAATTTTCCGTACAATGATTTCCTATTTCTTCGCATCGCTGTAAACGTATCGTTAACACTGAACCGTCATTCTTGGTTCTTGGCTACGAATCGATTTTAGACTACGCGAAGCGACTTTCATCACGATAAACAATGGGATTCGCGGAATAACCGCTCGTGTATATCGATCTTCAATGTAAACGATCGCGTTAGAACTTTGTTCTCCGCGGGGTCTTCGGGAAACTCTTATCGCATCAAACCGATGGGTGCATGGAAAATGCTGTTGCATCGTTCGGTTAATTCCGCGGACCATTAGGAACACGCGTAAGACTCCGTGAATGGTGCTATTTTCGGTGTTTCCAGTGGGCAGAGGACGTGGCCGATCCGTAAATTACCGAGGCGAGTTTCTCGTTAGCGGCAAAGAAGCACGATTGTCCGGTAGTGGTGACTGTTGTAACAGTGCCGGTACCGAGAACGGTAATAGTGGTGGTAAGAGCGGTAGTAGTGTGGTAGAAACGGTGTTTGTAGTGGTAACGACGGTGCCGGAGGCGCCTAATACGCTTTTCAGCCCTCTGCCCGCAGTTTATCGCAGCCTGCAGTCTTTGACGGTTGTTCCATGCTTCCGCGCGCTTTTATACACTCGATTTTATAAATATTTCTACATGGAATATTATGACAACTTTTTACAGCCAATAGCACAGACGCATCTACAATTTTCGATACTCTACATACCGTTCGGGGCGGAATTTACCAAAGTGATGTGATCCAATAAATTTTAGTGAGCGGATGAAGTTTCGCAAAATCAGCGACGATTATAATTTTCCTGTTAAAATGATGGTGAGGCGACTTAAATTTATTTTTATATGCAGCCGGTTCTCAGTATTGTTTACTGGATAATTTTAATCTCCGTTTGACTTCTTTTTATGTCTTCGTAACATCGTAAGCGGAAAAACTCGTCTCATTTATTCGGTGATAAGAGATGCCTGTTTTTTTTACGCGCCGATAATTTTTTTCAACCGTATACGCTTGAGATAAATAGAAGAAGGTCGATTATTCGAAAAGATCACGGGTCATCTTTAGCTCAAAAAGGGAAGTCCCTTCAAACTGCATTGTCGTTGCTGAAAAATATACGAGATACCTATAATCTAGGTAGTTTTAAGTTTCCCACAAATATTCTTCTACGTAAGGAAGTATTCCGCATTTTTTCACACTTTTCTGTCCCATATATTGTTTTCACGTTGAATTAAACCAGAATATTGAAAGTAGTGTTTGTAAATTTCGTACAACTCCTGGATCCAAATCGTTGACAATGTGTTAAATTTATAGGAGATAAGGCAGGAAATAGTAACTTTTCATTGCAAAAGTTATTAACCACTATCTTGCAGACTTTGGGGAATGAACGTAATTCTCGTAACGCAATTCCTAAAGTGGATAAACCTTCTTCCAGATCGGCTACATCGCCTTAATTACGTTTACTCGGAGTCTTAAACGAGATACAAGCACTTTCTTCGCGCTTAGAACTTCTTCATGGTTTAGTGCACGTGAGGAAAATGAAAACACGAGATAATAGAGGAAAGAAAATAGGAAGCTGGCATCACCTTGATCCTCCTAGCAAAGACGTTCGCGTTTTCTCGCCTTGGGCCCTTAATTGGGTCTAATTAACGACCGTCTCTCTGTCATCAGCCAATGACTCACATCGGCGAGCATAGCTCGTCCAATGCAACTACAAATTTCTATTGAAAATTCCCATGGAATGCCTAACGAGTTCCGCGAAACCTCCGGACATTTTTTCCTACGAAGTTTCGCTAACGGTATTTCAGAAATAATAGTATAGGCGTGTTTGCAATATTTTGAGGATTTGCGAGAGTCTGAGAGACTTGGTTCTGTTGAGCTTAGAAAATTCCGAGGGTGTGTCGAATTAAGTCGCGTATGGTGAGAAGGGGGAAGGGATGAATCATCCCCCTCGAATTTACCGAAAGCCACGATCGATATGAAAACCGTTTCGTGCACGCGTGCAGCCATGTGCTTTGCGCATAAAGATTAACGTATCGATTCTCCTCGCAACACATCAGAGGGTGAATGTCAGGGTCACGCCCTCCAGGATTAATATCCTTCCAGAACAAAAACCCCTTGTTTCTATCGATTTATATACGTTTAACCAGGAAATAACGATAAAAAAGATTAACATCATCATTCACTCACGGACGTTTAAAAGACTTACGATCTACAAATCGCACAAGATTTTATGGAATTTCCCACCTTTTTCGAGGAATATTTAAACAATAAATTTCCTAATTCTATTAATTATTGAGCATGAAAGTATTCTAATTTTCGTGGAATTTATTATTCTATAATATTTATATGAATGAGGAGTGGAAAAAATAAATAAGTAAATAATAATGGCTGTAAGTAAATGTAAGCCGCTCGGTATTAGTTTTATGAATGTTATTGGAGATATTATTTGTGTACAGTGAGAAATGCCGACTGCGGTCATTCATCGGAACTGGTGAAAAATGAAAGATGACGACAAAACGCTAGCATGATCAACATCGGTACCGCGTTAATTCTGGTCTTCATTCTGATCCTTGATCTCGAAGCCGTAACTGTAGTGAACCATCATCCCGACGATGAGTATGTCCTTGACCATGAGGTCCTTTACAAGGACGCCATTGCCGAGGCCAAAAAACTGGAGCTTTACCCAGGTATACATTTGTAATATTCATTTGTCCAATTATAACATAAATCTGCATTGCCAAATTTAATTTAACAATTTTCTTTTACTCTGTGACAATCCAGTAAAGAGGCACTGAGTATAAACGAGCACAAGATATTTAAGTTTTGTTAATCGTAAGGTGAAAGTAAAACGGCAAAATTAAAGGGAAGATAAATATGGGTTTCCCCAGAAAAATAATAGTGAAAATCTCTCACATGGTTATTCAAGTATTTTCATAAGAAAACTACAGTCTTTTGTAAGATACTCGATGTTATTAATAAAACAAGACTGTAAATACTACGAAGACTATATTATTTTATTAATCGCAGCAGTAAAGCGACTATCAGTAACAGAAGTGGTGAACCCAGTTGTATTATCGTGCAGTGCTACTTAAAAATAACAAAAGAAGATAATTCTACTCTTTGATGATTGAGAAATTTCCTCTACATCACATGAAAAACAATTCTAACAAACACGGACTACAAAAATACCGTTTCAAATATCTGTTTTTTATAATGGTAGTACAGATCTTTTCTTTCTTAATAATGATATTTCATAGTGTAAACAGCACCGATTGCTGCTTTTATTAATATCAGCGAAGAAATTCGTAATCCGCAGTTGCAGAAATTATCTGCATAAATCTTGCCTAAACGCGTTACATTTACGTTTTCCTCTGACTTCATTCTGCGTCTGGTCTATAAAGCATCTACAGTACCCCGTTGTATTTATCTTTCTGCTGAGAATAACTCTCTTTGATCAGTTCCACCTTCGACAACGTCTATTATGCGAAACGCAACAGCCAGTATTCCGCCAATTGACATATGATTTTTCTCGTCCTTCTATCCTTCCCACGAAAAAAGCGCAATTTCACGAGAAACCGTTTGCGGTTTGCTCGCCTTTTTACGTATGCCTATAGCAAATCCCGGTCGAAGTGAATGAACACCTTGTTCCCAATGTAAATAACGGCTGGGCACACCTGATAATCGGATTACTTCTATAAAAAAACGTAGAGCTGCGTGAGAATTGCGAAAATCACGATTTCTGTAGCGGCATCCAAAAATATATTTGCACGGAAATATTCCGGTACCTACTGCTGTGTTAATTTTGTTAACAAATGTCCGCTGTATACAGTCACGTGCCAATTCTTTTTTATTTCAAGGTAAACGCATGCAACTTTAGCAAGCCAATTCGTAGGCAGGGTGAATTTTATCGTAGCTGCATTTGTTTAGCAATTTAAATTCCTATCTAAATTTTATTTCTGTCACTAGCTTTTTTGCACTCTCTCATTTTAGAAGTTTATCGTAGTGTAACGCTTTTAAAGAAAAAAGACGAGTCTCTGAGAAAAGATTTCCACGACACGAATTCAAAGGGATTGCATAAATCTCGTGGCATTAATTAACGTAAATTATACCTCTGGTCTTTGAGTTTGATCGTCATGCACTTTAATAATGGTGCCTCTTATTAAGAGTAATGCAATACAATTATTAATTGATCAGCGGGTACAATTCATCGAAGGATAATCTGTATAATCTGCAATTTCTTTTGCTTCTGATTCAAATAAAACGGTGATAAAGATTCGAATGAATTACGTACACTGATAAAGTGGAATTTTTTAGGTCCAATCCCTGGCTGCAAACCATGCACAAATTCCGAAATGAACTACTGTAAAGATGGGAGCGTCATAAACGACCATTGCTGCTGTGACGGCAGCTATAACAGTAAGTAATTTTTAATGTCCGTATTTGATAACTTTTAGCCACTGGCCGTGCATTATGAATAACCTTTGCAACGTAATGTTCTTTTCAATTTTGCCCTTGAGCTATTCGCGTGCAGAAACGACAAAAACGTTTACCATGTAACCGGCGAGAATTCGTGCGTGAACAATTGTTGAGTAAAAATGTTGTCAAATCGTTGCGCAATTTTCAATAGTCCACATTAGACCTGCATTACGCCGTAATAACGCAATTAACTTTGTTCTTTGATCGTCAAACGGAAATTTTGTTTACTTGTTGCAAAGAACTTCTTACGTTCAATGTATTGTACTAAAAGACAAAATGTTTCAATAAAATTGAAATCTTAATAACAAGATAAGAATGAGATCTAAACCTTAAAATTACTCTAAATTTTTGTGAACTAAAAACATACTAAAAAATAGATTAAATTAACACAGAGCCAAATGACTGCGTATACTATTGTTCCAAGAATTTAAAGAAGCATAGGATTGAGCGAGTCGTAGTTAATTTTTACAGCTGGGCGGAAGGAGGGTCACCTGTTCAGGAAATTTCTTGTCCGGTTTTACGTGTCTGACATCGAGTTCCTGCGCCGGGTGACTCAAACGGAGCTTATATATCGCGGACGGTGAAATTTGGAAGGGTACTTAGACATTCCACGCGTACTCGTGATAAGCAATATCTCCTAAACCTATCGTCCATCGACCCGCAGTGCATGAACTCGAATTTTTTGTCGGTCTCTCCGCATATGACGTCCTTTCCTTCGGAAACATTTCGCTTTATCGTTAATTCTTCTCCAATGCCATCGGGATCTTATTTTACATTTGAAAGCCGTGATTAATCGATACATGCGGGTCGTTTTTAGGTATCGAGAGATTTATGTACCATTTGAATACAATCAAATAGGTTTCACTTTCAAAATGTTCACCAACTGTTTTTTCTTTCAATGGTCGTCGTTTAAATCTCAGCGAAGTATTAAAGTGTACCGAATTTCTACGTAAATCCTCACGCAGCTGGCAGTAAAATTGCATTACTGCACGTACAGCGAACACACAAGGAATACGAAAGGAAATACAGACAAGGAAATCTGATCGGTTCTGTGATTCATACGATTGCGATCTTCGGTATATTTTTAAATAGCCCCTGCCCTGTACAGACGGGGAGAAAATTACGAACTGTTTATTAATACAACACTGCTATTAACAAAATGATTACCTTCTTTTTAATGTGACGGTTTTAAATGAATTATAATTTATCAGTTTCAAGGATAATCCGCTTTAAAATATTTAACTGTGATTTAATTTTCACGACTGCTTATCGTTAATCACATTAATCACAGATTTTTTGAATTTTAATATTTTTAATTAAAAGTTTATTTATATAGTTCTGTGCAGATCTATTTCAATGTAAAAAGATATCGCCCAGATCTGCGGTATCCAAACACGATTGAAAATGGAATTACATTTTCAGTTTGGTCAGACGATAACCGCAATTCAGGTCGATGGGTTTAACTATAACTACGTGTGACGTAAAGATTTTCGAAGCTCGTTATCCACTAAACTTTCCCATAATTCCTCAAAATTGCGAAACCAAATACTCAAGACAATACACCAAGATAAACTCCATTTTCGGAAAGTAATTTAGGAGATTCTTTCGAAGAAGTCGACAGATTTCCACGATCATGAAAGATAACGATTTGCTTCGTAATTTTTGTACAAACTTTTACCCTGAGTATCGTAGATTTAGAAAACATTTATAAAACGTCACAGAGATACGAAATATTACATATAATATGAAATTCAATTTAATTCGCAGTAACAATCCTGATAATTTAATATACGATATCAGATTGGAATACTCAAAATACATTATTACGAAATGACAGTCTTAACGAGTCGGTAAATTCAACAAAAGTTAAACTCTGCTGAACTGGTTTTATTCTATCCGGAAGTAATATACCACCGGAAGTCTTGGGGTGTCTCGTTACGAGAATTGAATGTAGTGCTAAAAACGAGCCTGTCAATTAAATCGCGCGTCTCACGTTCGGTGGTTGACATTTCTTTCGACACTAGCAAATTTATATTTCTGCCCGAGAAGAATGCGAATCGAGTATAAGAAACCGGAAAGAAGGGTTCAAATTGACATTTTTCACACTTTCTTCTGCGCGGCGAGTAAAATTCTTGTGTTTCTTATTCCAGAGGTATTCCAGTTCGTCGAACACACCTGTCGCGTGGGACCAGAAGAGTGCAAAGTGCTGGCTGGGGATTGTGCCGAATACACAAGATTGAGAGAGTGCTGTTGTCACTCGTACCTGGCTTCTGTCTGTCAGTATTTTACAAATCTTTTAGCAAATCGTATTCCCTCAAAGTTCTAAACTGTAAACCCTCAGGTTAGAACCTGGACGAATAACGTAGAACCATAATTTTACGTAAATTTCTAACTCTTTGCAGGGAAACAGCTGGCGAATAATGGACCGTCGAACATCGAGACAAATTTGACAAAGTTCCTGCTGATCTTAATGGTACTCAAACTACTGCTACTACGTCTAGCCTAAAGTACGGTGTTAACACGAAATATTTTATATAGTATAAATTATTTTAATAAATTATTTTTTCACACATGTACAAAACGTGCTTGAATATTGCATTATCTACGATACAATAATTGCCAGTCCAATGAAAGTCATTAAAAAGTAACGCTGTATTAAATGAAACATCAAGCAATTGAATGTGCATACATATGAGTGTATATTACAAAGACCGGAATTTTTCTGAAATTTTCAAGAAATGGGAAGACTCGAAGGTTTGCGTGGGATTGAAATTTTCGTTATAATCGTAAGCGATTAGACGCACGACATTGTATTAAAGTGGACGTAAAGGCATTGTCTGGTTGGTTGATCGTCGTTGCGTCACGGTTTATCATCGCTTTGTTCATCGTCAGAGGCCACTGGAAATTCACATGTGCTTACAAACTCGCTGGCGATTCACGGGAAAGTCGTCTTCGATCATTAGATATTTCTCTGATCGTCCTCTTTCGCACGGGACGTCCTCCTTTCATCTCACGACTTCGCATGGGATCATATCCTTGTGAAAAAATCAGCAGAACCTTAAGAAAATACTTTATTCCGTTTAAACCTCATCGTTTTCTATAAGAAATGATACAAATATCGCACAATTTAATATTATTTTCAGCCTTGTACTACATGTACTCGAAGCAAATACTTAATCTGTGATAATTCTCGAAGAAAATAATCAAAACGATTCTGGATATTAGTAATGATTAATATGAAATACAAGTTAGGCGCAGATTTTTGTTGGAAATGAAAATTTGTACCCTCTACTTAAGTTCAGCAATATTATACAAGTTTACGATTTTAGAAGAAATACATTTAAAACAAGAAAAAACACTGTATTCTTTTAAAACTGATAATGTGTATGAAAATCGCCACAAATATATTTTACACAATTTCTTATGATTGTTACTTCTATCCCAAATATATTCGGATTGAATGATCTGTAATATCTTCCTTTCAAACTGCTCCCATAATTAATGAAGTCAATGACCTACAAATACTTTAAAATAGCCTATAGCCATAAATACGATTTGCGAAGCAAAAATTAAATTTTACCACAGAAAAATTTCTTCTCCAGTCAGATTTATGGACGTTATGAAATTTCGAATCAGTTGTGATTTGTTTTTCACATTTTCGTGGAGCAAACAGGTAGGAAGAGTGAAAGACATCGGGCAGTTAGGAATAACGGGCTCAACGGCGAACATCTCTCCGACTCGTAAGAAAGTCATCGTGCGTGTGTGAAAAAAAGAAATCGAAGTAAAATCGGCGTAAGGTTTTGTGTCATTGGCAGACTTTTGTCAGACGTCGTTCGCAGTGCTCCGTTAGTTGTCCCATCTCCTCGAAATGTTTATCAGTCCGATTTTCTTCTGTTCCATCGTCGTTTTCTCCGCTTATGGTGCTAATACCTTCGGTAAGTGATATACAAAATGTATGCAAATACACGTACGCGTAAAAATAGGGGAAATATTGAATTATTTCAAGTGAGTCAAGAAGTAATAGTGATCGAAAGTCATTGCGATCAATTATAATTCGTATTAAGGAGTAGAGAGTAATGTAAAAAGAGAGTAATGTATAGAAACGTGTTTATAGCATCCTTATTATTATTAATGTCATACATTCATTAAAATATATTTTAATGAAGCCAATTATCGGTGATTATGTTAATCTTGTCAACGCAAATGAAGATTTTAATCTAGCCAGTTATTATAACACGCATTCACCGGAGCATTACAATTGCGACAGACTTGAATAAAATTATTCTGCGTACGATAATTTTCAAAACAAATTTAAATTGATAAAACAGAGTTGAGTGTTAAATTGCATTAACAGTAACGCTAGGTCAAATAAATCATGTCAAATATTAACATGCTCGCCTGGATATAGGCAACTGTGCGAACGTACGCATACAATTGTCGATCATTTGTTAGGCGCAGACGAAAAACCGGAAGTAAGCACAGGAACTATGACGGAAACACGGCAATATTACGGAACAGGAACTTATGGACACAATAAAGTACCACCTTTTGGCGCAGGATACAGGCAAGTTTACCCATAAAAAAGTCATATATTTCAAAAGTACGAAATAAACGATCTCTTGTTTTCTTCTAAAAACGTGTAAATAGAACCTGTCAGGATATTGCTGCTAAAATAATATTTCTTTAATGTCCATTCATAAGAATTCATTGAAGGAATGTTATATTTTTATATATTTTAACGAATTCAAAGACTAGTTAATCACCTTCGAAACATCATTTCCCTGTTTTTTCATATACTTAGTAGCGATTTGATAACCGTAATTTCGAAACTACAATTACCTACCTTTTCGTATTTTAGTTTATTTGCAGATGATACTCTTTTCCCTTTACCGTGATAACATTTTCGAAAGTATAATTAACTGCCTCTCCGTCCCGTGAGCAGAATTACCCATCTTTCCTTTCCTTTTTCCGTTCAGAAAAATCATGTTGCTTGTATTTTCAGATGTCCACTGTGCGACAGCTCGGTATACCCGTACTGCGGGGAAAGAATGCTGCACGATGCATGTTGCTGCACCGAGCAGCACATCCACGACACACCCCATCAGTGCAGATTGGCGGATTGTCGTTTCCTGCACGCCAATAGCTGCAGAGAGCACCGGCTTATCGCGAGCTGTTGCTGCAGCGATGATTATCGCTCCCTCTTGAAAGCCCTCCGCGACCATTAATTTTGCGAAATAATAAAAAGCACGATAAACCAATCGTGTACCGTCGCTGCTTGACAATAACAAGATAATCACACGTGTCACCAGGAAACGTGTGTTTTTCAGCAAAACCATACGTAACCGCTGGCCTAACGGGAGTTTGATAAAATTTAATTTAACAGTTTCGTTTCATTCGGTACGGAAGCGCGACCCTTTCGTTAATCACAGGGAAATAACTCGGCGACGATGAAAAGATTCATTATTATTTGCACTATGTATATAGACGTACGAGCGATAAGAATCGAGGTCATAACATACGCTTCTTTTTCGTTGCGACGAATAAATATGTTTTTGCGAATTTTGTTCAGCGACCCCGCGTACGTCGATAATCCGACTTGGGGGAAATGAAAGATTTCTTTCATCGGCTCGAAAGGATAATTAGCATGATCCACCGTAGGTAATTATCATTGAGTCTCGCGTGAAAGACATATGCACAATGTTATTCAATGCTCCATTCTTTATTTAATTTCCTCTTCGACCTTATTAAAACTAAGTTAACCTTAAGAAACCAATGATTTTTTCTAGCCAAATAAAATCATAATTACATCGCAACCAAATACCCGTTAATTACTCAACCTCAGGATGTTCCAGAAAAATTCCTTTGCAATTATTCGGAAAGAATTCCGTCGTACCTGCAATGGATTCCTTCGAATCCCGTTGATTAATGGTTTAATATTCCTCGTGCGGTTGATAGCGGGCCAGGCAGGAAGTGATTCCTCTTCCTCGAGCGACGCGCGGTAATCTGGCCGGGCGAAAAACAAAATGATAAAGAGGAATTGGACGGATGCAACGACCCTCGGTCCTGGGGGTAGGAAGACGCGGCGGAGAAGGTCAAAGTCAAGGTCGTACACGTGTCGTACGGTTCGAATGGGTGGTCCCGTTGGACCCCCCCCCCCTCCACCTTCTTTCTGACCGCAGCGAGCGCCGTTCGCATTAGAATGGGAATTTCCGAGCGACTGCAGGAAGGGTTCCAAGTTCAGAGCCAAGGACACGCACGTGTTCCGGGGCTAAATCCCCCCCTTCTCCGCAATCGACTTTCCCACGTTTTCCCCGCATCGCCCACCCCCGTGGTCCCTTGCCACGGAGAATCTTCTGCGCAGCTTCTATCCCCGCGAGGACGCTCAACGAATTACCGGGCACCGAGCAAATGGGAGCCACACAAGGGAAACGTGGCACGTTATTTTCGTATTCCTATAACTGGGTCCCTTTCTAACGGCAAGGTTTGTGTCGGGGGGAAAAGTGCGTAGTTAATGTCTCTTTCGGCTGACAGTCTTCGGAGATAACAGTAACACTCGACACTTTCGCATGATATTATAATTTACAGATTTTTTATCTCTCGACAACTACCTTAGTTATGCAAAAATATACCAACAACGATGGTATTAATATTAATCATCGTGCTGTTAGGAAACTTCAATTTATGTCCCACGTGTCATTTGTATTTAGAAAGTAAACTTATATTATTCAATCTCTCGGGTGCACGTCCTTTGTACGCACATATACTTAACGATTTTGCGTGAGCTCAACAAATTTGCGAAGGGATATATTCTGTTCCATCGACTTTATCCGTATGTTAATGATTTCGAGTATTTTAAGCATCAACAAAATGATATACTACTTTACAGAGGGCGGAAGTTGTTAAGAACGTATTTTGAATGAATACTTATTGCGTAACGAGATGGCAAATATGAAGTATCATTATCTCCGTTGACACGTGTTGCTGGCAAGTAGTGCTTCACCTTGCTAACGACACGTGGCTCCCGCCGCAGGACAGTGCCGACGACAACAAATATGTAGGCTGGAAAACTGAATGCGGAGATGAACGATGACGGCAAACAACACAGGAGATAGGCCCTTCTGTCACTCAAATACTCGAGAAAACAGGCCCCGCTTAATCGCGGCTACACTTTAATCAAAAGGACCACGTGTAACCGCTCCGTTATAAATAATCCACATTTCCGTGGACAAAAGATCGTTCCAAAGAAATCCTACCAAACCGAATTAAACGAGATTTTCATACGACTAATTAACTCGGGGATCAAAGAATTTCCCTCACTTACGCCACTCGGAACAAAACTATTGATTCGTTAATAAACATGCGATTATGTTCTTGCGTTTCCTTTTTCTGCACGCAGTTTTATTTGCGCCAGGTAAACAGACGTATGGAATTAATGCACGAAGGAGCATGTACCGCGGAGTATCGTATAAATTTCAATACCAATGCCGGCGCGCGAGTTGACGTATAAAAAATTGTTTTTGTTTGTTCAACCCGGCAAACGTTTACCCGTCGACTGGTTCACCGAGTTCGCCTGGCCGGAGTGCCGTGACTCTTTGTCGTCTGACTAAGGATGTGGATCCTCAATGGGTCGAGGTTGAGCCGCTGACACGTGGACCGGAGAGATTACGCTCCCGCGCATCTGAGGATGCACCAAGGCCTTTTGCGCAGTTCAAACGCAACGTTAGTCTCGCCGCGATTACCCGCAGAAACCGCGTTTATTAATGAACAGATCGCCGGCGTAATCTCTCGTTGAGAAAGTGCGAGACAATGGTCAATTATTGCGGCCTATTTTTACGACGACACGATGATAATACCTGTTTTTAATAAGACAAGTATGATGTTTTATTTTAAAGGGGGGATAGGAAAAGTACACAATGTTAGTTTTTTATACATTTTGCACAATTGTAATAAGTAATTTGGATGGAAAAATGTGTTTTACTTTGTTTCTTATGATTGTTTCCTATATCGTAAATGTGTTTAAATGAAATATTTTGCAATAACTTCTTTAAGAACTGCTTGAGAAATTAATAAACCGAATTACCTAGAAATATCCATTTCGAAGACTATAAATATGACTGAGGAAATACGCATAGGGTCCAAATATATTATTATCAAAAAAATTTTATAATGGATGAACACACGATGATAATACCTTTTTTAATCAAATAAATTTCTTTTTTTAACACTGGACGTAAAGGAAAAGTGCACAATATTACTGTTCATAGTTTATCGTGTTTTAACGTGGGAAAAGTGAAAGCCTGTCTAGCGAAAATAATAGTAAACTCGGTAAACATCGTGATCGAGTATATCGCTATGATCCTATTCGTGAACAGACCCTCAAGGACGAAGGAGAGTTACACGTGCCGACCGTGGCAGGGCGACAACCCTCGTACCTGGGATTGCTAACCGACAGAAATTCCGATCCTTCCTTCCTTTCGCCCCCCTCTACCCCCTCTCGTTCCCTATGCAACCAACGAAAGCGCACTTCTTGCCCGGTGGACCCCACAAAAACAACCCATAATTCACAATAATTGAAATTTATAAACAACCATAATAAGCTGTACCTATGAAAAATTTAGCACACGTATTTAGTATCGTAAAGCATAAACCAACTCCAAAGACATTATTACGTTGAATAATTTCTATAATGAAGACAGAAAATGTTTCTTAAGAGACGGATAATTTTTGTGGGTGAAAAATATTCTGAGGTGGGGTGTATCGAAGCGTATACAAGGGACGAGGGACAAATTTCGCACGTCAGTGGTGACTTGTTGATTATTGTTGCAAGGACGTTAAAGGAATGAGGTTGACGGAATTGGGTGAACGGAGTAACGCAATGGCCGACTTAAAAGCACGATAAGAGCGGGTGACATAATTTCGTTGTGTGCATTGGCACGGTCTCGAGGCGCGTCGTACGGCGTCGTCCGACTTTCCAAGAACGGTTCTCGTGCCAGACGAGTCTGGAGCAGCCGGAACGGATTGCCAATGCGTCCTTGCTTCTTGGACCACGTGAACAGGCGGTTGCACTCACGTGCGAAGCCCGCAATGCTAATGAAATGCACCCGTTCTCCTTTTAACGCCACGTTGTGCACTATTAACAGCGCATAATTTTATAAGTTAAATATTCAATCGAGAACTTGGAACCTCTAAGCAACGATTAGGTATTCACATTGACAATAATGATATTGCATATTTCATGTGACAAAGATATGCATATAAATGTAAGTATGATGATTGATGAAGATATTGCACGTTTGAAATAAAATTCGTTAAACCGTGCATTATGCTTTAGGTGTACGGTTATTATGTGATAATTCCTGAGTAATCTGCAAACGAGGCCATTGGCAGACAGCGTCGACACTGTGCACAGATAAGAATCCAGTGACGCGATAACAAAGGAACAATTGTTTCGGAAAACAATAGAAATAAGAAACAATCAAATCGGTAATAGCATTTTTGTGTGGTAAGATTTATAGAAAAATCGCAAAGTATTTCAATCGTGTCGTTTTCATGAAATTTTTCTTTAGACGTAGCTGAAATTACAGAAAAGTCCATCACTAAATTGAAAATACGTCAAAACACTGTTCCGCGAATGACAAGTAAGCACCGAGCAACACGCTGTTGAACTTCCTAAAGCCGATGATAACAGCTGATCTTATCAGCGTATCGGCGCAGATTTTAACGAATGATAAAAACCGATGACGATCGATGGTATTGATATTATCAATATTTTTCGCGAGGGGAACAATTCTCAGGATAAATGATGAATATTGCAAAGAACACCTCCACGTGCGAGTTTTCGTTCGAATTCGTCCGTCGCAATAGAAGTGGGGATAAAACGATAATAGTAATCCGATGAACCGTTGTAGAATGAATCATTTTTCTGGACCACACGTGTGCACCGTGGAAAGTTACTGAAAATTGACCATTAGATCGATCACACCGCACGTGCCGTGCCCATCGTTCATCAATGAACTCCATAATAACATTCCATCATTATCGCATGCATGTTGGAGAGCAATTCCTATCTTAGTAGCAATTCACCCTGTAACCCATGCTATATTATCGCCGGTGACAAATATGGACTTCCAGAGATACGGCAGTTGCAATTAGTAAATGATACTCAAACGAAAGGTGTTGATTCCGTTCCGTATTGAATACCCACGTAGTGTTTTTCTCCATTGGCCGGACGACAAACGCTTATTACTTTTTAATCTGTCAAAATTTCCCAGCGCTACGTGATCCGCGCGTAAAGTTACGATACCGCCATGCCGTGGACAAATTTTTCGGTCTTTCTCCACGTGTGTCTAATGTTATCGTATTTCACAATTAAAATATGCTTCAGAGAATAAACAGCTGTAGCACAAATAATGTTACGGAGATGACATTGAACAGGTTTTCCGTAATTCTGAAGAGTAGAATTTAAGAAGATCAAGCGATATGCATTCAACGCACTGCCAGGTTAATCCCATTACGCGTTTAACAATATCGTGTATTAATAGATTTTCAAAAAGAAAAATCATCCGGAGGAGCTTATCTGCATGAGAATGATGTCAATAACTTTTTCGATAACCCCCAATAACCCGAACAACCTTCTCCGATAACTTTCCCTCGATTAACCACCTTTTAGTTAAAATTTTGGCATGTTAATTCTTTTGAGATCCCGGAGACACGTTATAAATCATTCGCTATCAGCTAGGACTTTCGTCTGCGCTCTACCAAACCACCTTACCGGGCGTTACTGAAATTGATAAAAACGAGCGTAGCGGTTATAATTGAAAGCGTCGACATTTATCCTTATTTCGTCCACGTAAAAGCCCATTTTTCCACGAGAAAAAGATCGACAGGCCGCCGCTGGATCGCGCTTGGCTCTAATGGCCACGCAATTAGCATAATCAAGTGGAAAGCCCCCGTTCGCGGGTATTTCTCGTGTCATTGTCTAGCGCATTCTCGGTCCTCTTGAGGACGAGAAAAACCTCTGAACCTTACGAGGGGCCAGGAGGAGATCGTAGTCGACGAAACGTTGGCTGCTAAGGACATTTCCGTGCGCACGTGTCGTTTCCGCGATTGGCGTTGGCCGATTTTTTGCCCGATCCAGAGACGTTGCACGTGGAAACCTGTCAGAGCGGTATTATGTAATGCGCTCGACGACGGCGACGGTTGTATGCCGTTGGTCTCGCACTTGACGGAAGGGATCAGCCAGAGGTCGCGCACGTGGAACACGTCGCTCTTCAGGAAGGTCGCACGATCTCCGGTACGGCGAGGGCCGGTGAAATCTCGTCAACCGATCGGTGCCTTCCCGACAGACTCGATTTCGATTACGACACTGCCGCCGCACGCGCGCGCACCGATTCTCTTTCATCCCGGCGTCTAAGATTACCAATGGCCCGCGATTCTCCCCTACGACGAATCATTTATCGGACCTCACAATTGATGCACTCAGATACCGATCGCTTTCGACACTCGCCACACTCTTCACCTGATTTTCCCAATGTTTGCAAACAACGTTATCTGCTGTAATCTTGAACATTCGCAACTCCGTACTGGCTGGATTATCGCGAGGAATTTTAGTCTACGTTACTCGTGTCTTTGTAGGGGACTTTCTTACAGTTTTAACGTTTTTTCATGAAAACGTGGCAAAGGTAAAACTATACATTAGTTAGAGGTTCTTAAGATGCGATTAATAAAGAGATGTTTTACCACATTTAACTCTTTAAACGTTATAAATACTCTTCAGCTGATCTCGATATAAAAACACGATGAAGAAAAGCATAGATTACTCACAGATTCTTATAACACGGTTAATAAAGATACATCGTTTTACGACATTTAACCCTTTACTAAAAAGAAAACTAAAACATCGATATATTTTACATTCAATGAAAGTTGTTTAAGATTTAATTTTAACTGTTAAAAGATACTACAGTTTACGCTTTGCGTACCGTTGAAAATCGCAGCTGCGACTGGCGAAAATCTATTTTCAACTAATGATTTCTGTACTCAGCGTAAAATCTAAATAACCGACCAATTATCGTCTATGCACATGCAACGCGGCGTTTTTGAAATCGTTCTAGAAAAGTGAAAAATGACGTTTCGAGGTGAGGTCACCTTGGCTAATGTCCTATGTTATCGATTGAAAGATTTGCACACGTGCCTTTTGTATGCCGCCAGGACAAGTTCGACGAACCTGCGCTCTTCTCCTACGTAATATATGCAGATCGACACTGTCCCTCGTCTACGACAATGCCTGCAATGAGGAACGAGACGCATAGAAAAACGCTAACACGACGGTACCCGGAGTCTGATGAAAATCGAAGCAAACTCCAAACCTTCCCACTGACGCGTTCGAAAAAAAAAATAGAACCACACGCAAAGCAAAATGGTCAAGAAACTAACGTTGATCGGTGTTATTTATTATTTTCGAAGATTCCTGCATTGCTTTTGTTGCCCTATCAATTCCAAAGGTTATCACACCCACTCTAACCCACTCTAACTCACTCGTGTTTTATTGAAATTTCATTCTTACAGTACTCGTTGTACACTATTCGAGTATGGACTATTTGTAAAGCTTGCAATTTGCACAACATTTCTTACAAACCGAGTAGCAAATGTCTTGAAACATACAGCACTTCCTGTGCAGGGAAGCTGTGCCAACCGTATAGCGAAAACTGCATTGAATATACGCGGGACAGTTGAAGGAGCTGCAAGTAGTTGGCCGGGCAGACAATTGGCCGGACTTTGACGGGGAATCCTAGGAACGAGCGAGGAATTATACAATCGGGCGATTCCGACCCCGATAAGGTTGGCCGAGGGAATCGTCGGGAGGCCCACTGTAGAATCGTGCGGCCTTGGATCTCGCCGTCGACGCGTCTACCAGATGCTGGATCGAAAAAAAAGAAAACGTCTCGATAGGCAAAAAGAGTCGCCCCTTCTCTGTCTTTCCTCATTCGTATTCTTGGCCGTGTGCCGTCTCTCTCGTGAGTTTCGGCCGGCACCGGCGGGCTCGTTATTCGTACTTTTCTCCGCGGCACGTGCCGGCCGCGCTTCATTGTTTTGACGTCACGGTGCCAGCCGCAAACGGGACAGTCGGAAATTCGCGTTCGAACGAGCGGAATCGGCCCGCAAGAAGGTACCCGCTGGCAACGTTCGCACCCGGTGGCCCGCGAAGACTTTTAACAGGAGTTTCACGTATGGATATAGGTCATTGAAACAATCGGAGTGA
The DNA here is from genome assembly GCA_963989215.1 of Hedychridium roseum. Lineage (NCBI taxonomy): Eukaryota > Metazoa > Arthropoda > Insecta > Hymenoptera > Chrysididae > Hedychridium > Hedychridium roseum. Next base: position 5,435,193 of record OZ022310.1, on the reverse strand, counting down.
AGGTACCAAAGCGACACGGTGCCGCTGACGAAATCGTCAAATTGTCGGAAAAATTGGAAGCCGGAGTGAAGGGATCCGAATACACGCCGGGAGAATGTAACGCAGCGGTCCGCGTGATAAACGTTACCCACGTGCCATAGAAAATTGAAAGACTGGCGGAACGTTATCGCGCACAGCGGATTCCGAGTGAAAGGAAAAATCGTGGAAGTACGATACGAAGACAATAATCACGAAGAATCTGGACCGAGAGAATAAAGTGCGGTGAAAATTTTCAGGGAAAAGTAGTCCCTTGGAAGTTGAGCTAGGTGGTCCACGGAATCCAGTGAAAACAGGCGTATCGTTTGACGCAGTAGTTAACATTTTTTGTTCTCGAAGGTTCGATGATAAATTGGCCGTGCAAAATGACTTATAACACGCTTCATAAAATTTGCAGTGTACGTAAATCACGAATTGCGCGTCTTAATTTTAAACAAACAAAGTCCGAGTGTTATTGCTTTGCACCAGACGAAATTTTCGTATTTACGTTTCATGCGATGCATCAGTAATGTCGCGATAAACCGACGACTGAATGTATATTGACAGCGTTGTAAACAACGTGCGATTTTCAGACGTTATTGAGACGTAATACCTTTCAAGAGGCGCCGCATAATTGATAAATTAATAAACTAGCTTGGCAATTACACGCAATTTATGTACGAAGATATGGCTATTAAAAATAATACACGCACAGTATTCGTGTACAATTAAACGTATTCTGCTTTCGCGAAATCCCTGCTGATGAAATTGTAACAGCACGCGAAAGACCTGTCGTTAAATATACACGGTGTGTCGACATTGTTTGCCCGAAAGCGGACATTGCTTCGTTAAAAAAAAGTAATCGGCCGAGGATTAAGAGATCAAAAGCATCAATTAGTGCCGTCTGAATGCAGAAGTCAATGACATTTGACCGTCAAAAATCGCGAAAGTCGAACCGGCCCATCGTAGCGTATCACATTCTTCTGACTTAGACAGTGCAAATGATATAATACGAATTGATATAATTCACACTGACACCCGTGCGACCACATTTTTTTCTCGAGTTGACGATGAACGCGCGAGAATGAAGGTTAAAAATTATCAGGGGATTTAATAACGTCCAACGTTGAAAATCATCTGGATGTTGCGAAAAGTGGATTACTTCTCGAACGTCGTCGCAATATTCGTTGATTACAAAATATTCCTGTCGCTGTGGACGTTACAAATGTGTGGAAATGGCTGCCAAGCCAACAGGAAATGCATTACCACCTCGGCTTTTGATTAATCCAGTTTCAACAGAGATCGTTCCATCGGTGTAATAATACCGTTTCGCTTAAAAGCAGATTATCATAATCCTCGCTCAATACCATACTTACAGGTAATTTAATTACACCGAGACATTGTTCGCGTTATTCACATACATATGTGCACATTTTCTTAGATTTTAAATAAAATATGAAAACATGGACTAAGTAAAACTACATTGTAAATATTTTATGTTCGCAAGAACTACAAAGTGTCATAGAATTTGGAAAACTTTAAAATTACCTATGTACGTGACTGTGATAAAAGCTAATTTACGTATTAACTAATTAACTAATTGACTAATTCACCGAGAAATTCCTCGGCAATTATTCCGTCTAAGTGAAAAAATAAAGAACAAAACTCCTCTGTGTAAATTGTGCGGAAAAATTCGCCGACGTACGAAAAGCTCTCGACGGTTTGTCGGTTTAAGGAAAACGGTGAAAACATTTTCGACAGCAAGAACCGTGTCCAACGAGTCCGAGAAATATTGGGAAATTTCCCGTAAGTTCGCCGAAGCATTATTGTAGGACGACGAAGATTCCTGCGAAATCGTCGTAGATTTTCCGTGAAGGTCCCGCAGGGTGTTTCGAAGGGACGAAGGAAAGCCTGGGGGATTCTGCGGCGCAGTGGTTGAAACACGTGCGATTGGCGGACGAGGATTTTCCCTGTCGAAGGATCGAGCGAGGTGCGTTGCAACGACACGCAGCTCCGAGAGGGCGATTGGAGAGCAACGAGCGGTCAGAAGAGAACGCTCCACCTCGCACACGAAGACCGTCGATCCTCGTAGCTGTCTCCCATGTACAGGTCCCTGCGCCTGTGTAAGCGTGCATCCCACGTGTTTGTTTCTATTGGTGGAGGAGCTAGCCACTGGCCGTTCCTCATGTAGTTCAGGAGCATTCACTAGTATATAAGGGCGACTCTTTCGCGCCGAGGGAGTCACTCGGTGGCAAGCACGTTTCACGGAACTGTCCGAACCATGAGCTAAATTTCACCCGCCCACACCACCCACCGACCTTCGCCGATGGCAATACCTCGTCGTCGCTAAATTTCACGAAAGTCAACGGCAACCGGACGGGCCGTCGAGAGATTCCCAGGATTCAGAGGTCCAAGTTCGTTTCAGCGAAGGAAAAGGGACGTTCCTGCCGTGTGCTCGCCGGCGGACAGAAAAAACAGAAACGAGGGTGGATTGTTACGATAACGTCGTTTCCCCGAAGATTATGCTCGGAGCTAATAAAGATCGATTGTACTGCTGCTAGTCAGAGTTTCATGAAAGAGACAGTTTTCCCTCGAGACGTCGAGGCAACTGCGCGTCGAAGAATACAAGAAAAACCGATTTTCGCAAGTCTCGGACTTCGTGATCCTTGGAAACATGTTACGGAAACGCGGAATCGAGTGTTAATTAAATCGCGCTCAGCTGAACCGAGTATTTCCTGTTGGAATCATTCCCCGGTCGAATAATTTTTACGAAAGGAAGATGTCGAGGATAACTTTGGCGCCGTTTTTTCTTAACGACGGATGGTCCTTGGTGACCGTCATCCTGTTGTGCCTTTTGCTGCTGGTTCTGCTGTCTCTCCTAGTGCAACGCGTGAGATTCCTTCAAGCCTTGAGGAAGATTCCCTACCCCGTCGCGCTGCCGTTCATCGGGAATGCTTATCAGTTGAATTGCGGCCCCGAAGGTAGGACTACGCCTTTACTATTCCATACGAACCGTGTGAAAGTTAACACCTTGCGTGTGACATCGTGGAAACTTGAAGCACGGTTATCGTTTCCATCGCCTATCTCATTCAATTGAGTTAATTCATAGCCTTATTAGTACTCAAATACCTCCTCTGTTCAATACAAATGATACAATTCAATACAAACCAAAAATGTCACACTAATTATGACAATGAACTTTACTTTACTTTACTCCTGAGACACTAAATAAAAAAGAAGGAAAGACTTGTTGTACACACTCCGTTTTGCTAGCAATTCTCAGTCGCGCGCTTTAACTTGTAATGAGTTCTGCTCAATGGAATTAGATAGAATTAGCAGCGGTAATAACTCATTTCGAGGGATGAAAACGAAGGGCAAGTAAGGTCCACAGTTTTCACTTTCTTGGCGGGTCGGTTAGGCAAAATTTTCTCTCGATCCTCACTTTATTGTACGGCAATTGTACACGGCAATGCCGGTGCACGTGGCACGTGCGACTCCGCTCAACTCTGGCAAGTATACAGAGAGCGTTGGACGGCGAATGCCGCGGCATAGCCAGAGAAACAGAGAGAGGGCGAGAAAGATTAACGAAGAAAGGGGGCGAGTGAAGAGAGGGAAGAAAAAAAGGAAAGAACTTGGGGCCATCGTGCGTAACGAGACGATGAAGAATCGGGTCGAGGTCGTCTGCGGCCTGAATGACGCTCGCCGGTATATAATTGCACACAATTATGTATCTGCCTGGCGGAACAAAAATGAAGATCGAAACTTAAGAGCGTTTCGCGTAATGCACGCACCAGCCGAACTGCCGACGGCGATACGTAGATATTCCTGCACGATTATTATTACAGCTGGTCCAAACGTCTACGTTACACCTATAAATAGTTGTCAATAATACCGAAATTTACAAACTATCACTGCCACAGGGCAAATACATTTTCGCTGACACTCTTATATGAGAACCAAAATGATTTGCACTGTTTGAAAATTTCTTGTTAAACTGTTACATTTAAAAGCCAATGTATACGTCTAAATTCATTGAACAAGTGTTATTTTTCTAAAACGATTTGAAAGGTGTTCCAATTTACTTACCGCTGTTAGTATCTGAATAGTTTATGGTTTACTAAAACCGTATTAGGCTCTAATTTATTTTTACGTAAATCGTAATAGTTGTTCCCTAATTATCATTGTCATACGAATACATTATAGGACCTTTGGCTGATACCCTAGCTTTATTACCGATTTTCGATCGTCCGCTAAGGGAATGTTGTTTTGCGCCGACTGCACTGCGCCAATAATTTTATTCGTCGACGGTAACGCCGGCAATAAATTACGGCTCACGGTATCGAGCCTGTTGCATGCGTACCCTTGTTTGCCGGTCGCACGCACACCACTCCTTCGACGTCATCCTTCCCCGGGGAGGACGAGGGAGGCGGCTGAAGGGAGGGCCGGGGCGGGGGGGGTCCGCACGTGGAGTCTGCTGGCTAAAATAGGCCGCATCACACTTTAAGACGCTCAGTAAGTGCATCGAAGGTCCTTACGAGCGGTGAAGTCTCTTTGCATTGCCGGTCCAAGGTCTACCCCCTCCGCCCACTTCCCCCCTCCCCCGTCGCCCATTCTCCATAACATTCGCACGTCACCGGCGAGGGTCTAGAAAAATGCACATTTGCCATTTTTACGGTCAACGGCCGAGCAGCACGCGTCGCGACTCTTCCCACTTCGATCTCCGCGTTAAACTAGGCCATACATTAAAGTGCCCCGAGTATCGAGATACCGCGGCCACGGTAGCACGGCGAAAAGCAGTTAACGCGTTTACGGGAAAAACAAAATGATAGCAACGAGATGACTCTAATGATAGGAATCAAAATGAAAGCGATGAAAGGACTTTTAAAGGGTTTCAAAAGATTTCCCGAACAATGATACTGTAGACTGATGAAAAGCTTTTTAGCGTTTCTTAGGAACAACAATGATGTAGTTGTCTTAGTAATAAGTTATATCAATAAACTAGCAATAAGGCAGATACTTGTTTCTTGTATTAAAAATTGATAAAAGACAAGGAATTAAATGAAACGCTGGATGCGAATAATTTCCATGGAAGGGATATGTAAGGGACGAAGGATATGTAGTAGATTGGTTAATAAATACCTTTGCAAGGAACATGTCTGACGAGGCCTTGACGATACTGGTTTCACTAGAAAAATGCAAGTTGCTATTTCTACGGTCAACGTCCGGTCAGTGTGCGCCTCTGCTTTTGCCACTTGCTGCACGTGCAGCCACGTTCGTTCCTTGTCTCTTCCTTTCTCCGTTGCGTCCACATCGTCGAGACTCGAGGCTCTCTGATTCCTTCGTAAGCCCAGGCCAGCCGGGGCTATGCGTTTCTTTTCGTCTCGTTTGGCGTTTCCCTTCATCCCTCTTCGTCTGGCTGCAATGACTGGCCGGCCGTTGACGGGACAAGGAGACCTAGAGCAAACGATAATAGCGATGATTGACCATGTCGATAGCTGCAGAAGGCCTACTTCTGCGCATCGCGGGGTCGATGACATCGTCCGGCCCGGGCCGTCAGCAAATATCCCTCTCGACGGTCGCTAGTAACCCGGGCTTTCATTACCCACAGTTTCCCTACCACCGCAGAAGCCTTCGTTTTTCTTGAGAAATGTCCTTAGGGTTCCTCTCTACCTGCAAATCGCACCCTACAGCAGTTCAAACAAACCCTAACCGTTAGCTCGTCTCCTTTACGTATTTCTCTGGTTTCTTCCGAGATGCGTGGCTTTAGAAATCGCCAAGTTTTTATAGAAACTCGGCCAGTGTTGGACTTTAATTGGGCTAATTCTCGAGCGTTTAATGTCGAATCGTCGCTGACGACTTCTTCTCGTCCCCGCGCGTTACTCCCTGACCTTAATCGATTCCAAAATCATGAACCTTCACCAACGTTGATCAAATGCGTAACCGTAAAGTTTTCGGCGACAACTAAGACCTAAGTCCATCTGAATTCTTATCACGATTCGCTTAAAATCGTTTTGATGAATGTGCTATTTATTTCTGTTTTCAGAGTTCTTCGCAAAACTGATGAAATGGAGTCGGCAGTTCGGGGATATTTATTTAATATGGGTCGGTATGCGGCCGTTTATATTCCTCTACCGCGTGGAAGCTGTGCAACCTTTGCTTAGCAGTAGCGTGCACATTGACAAAAGTCTGGAATATCAGTACCTGAAACCCTGGCTCGGCACTGGTCTCGTCACCGGTACTGGTGAGTAAATTTCATCAAAAGTCTTACCATAAACTGCTGTTCCTAGAAGACAATCATAACCAATCACCTCAAGTAATAACATCCACGTATAATGCTCGAAATTGTCTTTTGACCACGGCGATCAAACGTTAGTCGATTTATACGGTCTTTCCCGTCACGTACAATCGTCGCGTTGGACCTAGTCGTCGGTGAAACTTTTGCCGAATGCTCAAAGAAGTGTAAAGGAGTAGTAGACGCTTTCAGGGATGCATGAACTCAGCGGTCTTTGGCCATCCGGCCTTTCCAACTCCTTGAGGCATTAATTCCTAGACGCTATTTTAACGCGCCGTGTCTACCGCGATGGTTTTTTGCCCTCTGGAATTTCGGCAGAACGCCAGACAACGGCATCCGGTTGTGAAAATTCCTATGACGGAGGCGGACTAATGCCAGGTGTCTCGTCGTAATTGACCGGCGCCTAAGTCCGCCGATTCTCCTCCTGCGAAACCATTGCCCCTTTTAGCCCGGGGCTATGTATACCCTCGATTCCAATGTCCCGCACACTCCACGTCAATCAAGCGAAACTGCTGCTAGCTCCTTCGGGAATAAGAAACTTTTGGAATTTCGCGCTTATTTAAAGCGCTCGTTCACTGGCAGGGAAGTATGAAACCCGTGAAAATCAGGGTCTTCAGATTTCTTGTCTCATGATTATTGAAATCATAAATGTGCTGTTGTTGGAATTTGTGCTGATTTTATACTATTGCTTATTATTGTTCTTATTACGGTATTAGGTGTAAATTCCACGTTAACAGTTTTAGTGCGAAATTGCTCGCAGCTGAGGGAGATTTGTTTGAAAAGCAAGTTTGTTCGATTAAAGTAAACTTCAAATTACTTACGCTGGCCAGGTAAATATTTATTTGCTTGCAATTTTATTGCTACGGCATGTTTCGCGGCGAATCTTGTAATGTTTACGAACGGAAACAAAGATCAAGAATCCCGAAATGATCTATAACATAAAACGGCAGAGAAATCTTGCCCGATATCCGTTGTTCAATCTGATTAACAAAAGTTCGAGTCACGAGCAATAAGCATTCGTAAAAAAAACTGTCGGAATTGTTTGTAAAAAAAATGTGAACACGGACGATGTCGCGCAGAAGTCGTATAAATAACATGTTTGTTCGAATTTATTTGTGGAACAAGGTGGGAAAAATGCAAACCGAAATATGTAAAAGACCATTGAGTTCGCGAACGCGTCGGGGAGACGATGCAATCGGAACGCAGACGTATCGAAACTTGTTTCTCGAATATTTGCGAAGAAGTGCGGATGTAAACAGTCGCCAACACGTGCTCAAAGCTGCGCAATTTCACCAAATCTGCATAATCCCCGAAAACACAGTGCAGCGAAAAACAATCATGAAACTTTCAGGGAGCGGAATAACACGCGAACAGTAACGCAAAAAGAGCGAATTGATCGTCGAGATCCTTGAATCGAATGCAAGTTTGCAATGCAAAAATGTGCAAAAGAGAAGTATCCCAGTCTCGAAAACAGGAAACAGTAATCGTATTCCGTAAAAGAAAGAAAGGAAGGTAGTTTATGCGAAGTAAGAAATATAGATTTAACCCTCAACAAACATCTCTTAGTTTGGCAATAAAAATGGCAATTTTTAATATTTCCTTCCGTTAAGACTCCATTTTATTATTACTATTCTTCTCCTCTGGGTCAACTTATTTTTTAATTCGTTCTGTTTTGACAAGAGCTTGTGAATTTTTTGTCTGCAGGCGAGAAATGGCACTTCCGAAGGAAATTATTGACTCCGACGTTCCACAGTGGTTTGCTAGAAGAATATCTGCAGACGGCACTGAGGGAGGCCAAAGTAATGGTCTCTTGCCTATTGCAGGAAGTCGGCAAGGAATTCGACGTGGTTCCCTACGCAAAACGCGCAACGCTCGACGTTATATGCGGCAAGTAAAATTATATAAAGACTACTTATAATACATAAAAACACACACGCTAAGGTATTTTCAAATTAATCCATTTGATATCTATACAACGTCACACGTTTCAGCATACAACAATATTCATTACATTAAAAGAATACTACACTTTTTAAATACATAAAATGTATTAAAAAACATAGGGATAATACTCATTTGTAATTCGACATTTACACACTCGAACAAAAGTGGTAAAATGTAGCCGAGTAAATGGTAAAATAATCGGTTTCTATTTTTCTGGAAATTTGTATATTGAGCCTACGTGAAAAATAGTTGCGAAAAAATGGGGGGTCAACTGATTAGTTATCCTTTATTCGCAATTGAACGCGCTTAGCTTTCCGCGAACGTTTACTTTGGCAATTGCCGCGCGAATTGCCCGAGAAATTCAGGTTGATCATAATGACACTTCTGTCCGAGCTCCTCGTGGCCAGACATCCCCGGGATTTTTTAACGGTTCGCCGTTTTTTTCCCCCTCGCCGGTTTTTGTGCTCGTCGTCGAACCTCGTACGCTTCAATCTTCGCATTTTTGCCCTACGAAATTCGTACATTATAAAACACCATTAAAGCTCGACTACCGTTGAAAATTTCGCCATTTACCATTCTACTTCCAGGCGGATAAGTTAATTTAATAGTAATTACAATTATTACTAGTATAACGGGAGTATCAAATGAAGGTAGTGATATCTTGTGATTTTAAAAATGTGTGCTGTGACGTCTACGAAATTTCTGTGAATAAGGGCAATACGGTACCGTAATAAACCTCGTTTTAGTCTGTTCAACTGATTCATGTTATTGCGGGACGTAATGTAATTGCTTAATACAACGTGTGAATTAACGGGCCATCTCCGTCTCGAAAAACTTAACTTCTTCCTTCTTCTCGGCGGTTTCGAGTATTGTACCTTTTTTGGCCTTGACAATTCGATTATACGCTCCGTTGCTAAAGTCAACCAATACAAAATACACACTGTTTTTAATTTCGTCGTCAAATCTTCCGAAAAAGTTATTTGTGCAATAGCAAAGAAATGTAATTGCACATGAAACAGTATTCCGCAATGTTAATGTTCGTTGTTATTGTTTAAATTCAGTAATATACCGACGGCCCTCAGTGCTTTGGGTGAAACATAATTGTCCGGCTTTTTCCACGGTTCATAAGTCACCCTAGGTAGCGACAGTTCTAGAATTCTCGCCGTTGGTTTGGGAATTTGTGAAATTTTCACTCGATGCGCAACAGGATCCTCGCTGGCAACACGAATTCGCGGCTGGGCCAATTGATTGGTTCGTTCGGTGATTTCATAAAGTAGAGCCGACGGTTTTACCTATTCAGTATCATCAGTGTTTACTCAGTTAACGTAAAACGTGTGCTAATTAATGACCCGTATTATACAGACTAATTTCCTAAGCTGGCAATCTCTTAAAATAGATAAAGAATTATCATACGAATATTAACGTTCTCAATTATCATACATATGAATCTAGTACATTAAATGCGCGTGATTAGTATTCCTAGTATTGCGTCAATACGATTCCAAATTATACCAGTACCAATCACATTTGCAGGACAACGTGATCTATGGTTCAATATATCACGTCAAACGCAGAAAATAAAAGATTTGTTACAAGAACTGGTTAGATCATTCTGCAATTATCATGCATAGTCTTACGCACGTACCGGGTTTTATCAGATCAGACTTCCTTCGTCGATTGAATTAAGTAGAATAATCATCGCATAATGTAAAACATTGTTTTTGCTAAGCACGTTAAAAATCGCTAAATATAAATGATGTCACCTGATTCGTTTCCTCTATGCAGCTGGATGTAAATAAAAGTACGTGCAGGATAATAAAGAAAGAACGAAATGATAACGACGCGAAAAAAATCTTGCGGGTCTGAAAACTTTTGCCAATGCGTAAATTCGCCATGAAATAGTTGCGTAAAACAGTTGTATGAAAAACTGATTGCATAAGTTGAAATTTAACTGTACTTTGCTGGGACTCTCAGAAGTTGAGTCGGCGACATGTTGTTTCGGTTTAGCGAGAACGGTGATTCTTGAAACAGATTTGAAACCTTTCTTCTTCGTTAATGGCTGAACACGTGTTGTAATTGCACGATCCCTTGATCCTTGATTGACATTCGCTGGTCCGGAATTTTTGGTGTCTTGGTCTTCTGGCCATTTCCACCTCGAGGAAACGGATTTACGCGCAAAATTGAGCAAAGCTGAATCGCCAGAATCGTCGGAATCCCAATGCCGAGTTGCGTACAATGCAGCCATATGTTGACAATTTATTTATTGCAAATATTTTGGTCCAAAAATATCTTTTAATTTTAATGCGGATCAACAGGTGCGGATTTTGTGGCACAGATACAGCAATATTTAAGACATTAAAAAGCAAAGTTTAACTTCTTAGTACGGCCAAAGCTTTTGATAAAAAGTATTTTTCAATTTTTACACAGATTAAATTCTTGCAGACATTGCACAAAAATTTTATCGGATTAACAAGCGAACATTAGAAGAACGTCTTGAATTTCGATGTTGACGACTGATTTTTATACGAACATTTGTGCAATGAAGTTAGTTCAGTATGTAAGCAGATACGTGAGAAATAAAAATTTTATTTTTGCCTTTACTTTGTTTCAGATAGCGCAATGGGTTATCATATAAACGCACAAGCTAACTCCAGGAATGAATATGTGCTAGCGGTAAATAAGTAAGTTTTACAGCTTTTTTTATTTAACGAAAGAAGGAAATGTTAAGATATAAGATTTGTGCAACATTCACATGTTGCGCATTTTTCGACGCAGTATTTCAAACTGATATACATATTTCATTTTGTGATTAACTGTTCTTATTATTAAAGTCATTAATACAGTGTCCCCAGTCTTACAAACTCATTCTTACATTTGCAGCAATTCTTGACTATTGGCTTAATTGTAAATAGTAAACGGTTGACATCTTTGTTTGCAGGATAGCATCGATTGTACAGATGAGGTTCACGAACGTGTGGATATCTTTGGATCCAATCTTCAAGTTGACCCATTGGGGAAAAGAGCACGATCATTCGCTCCGCGTTATCCATGGGTTTATCGATAAGGTATGTCAAGAAGTGACAATACGACTTAATTGCCAGTGTAGAGAAACCACTTAACCCTTTCGAGTATCTCCTCATTAAACGATAATCATTCAGTTGGTAAATAATCATTACCGGTGATTTATACGCTAATTTGACAAATCAAGCACGTAGAGTAGAATCTAAATCCGATTATGAGAGGCTGATTAGAAGTGATTAGAGTCTGTAGAAACAGATGCTCAAATATGATGATATCTCTATCTTTTTGCAGGTAATCTCTGACAGGAAAGCAGAATGGCAGTTAAAGCGTGATGGAAACTTCAACGAACCGAATAGAAGACGGCAGGCCTTGCTTGATTTGTTACTGGAAATGTCGCAAAATGGAACTGTACTGTCAGACGAAGATATTCTCGAAGAAGTAAATACTTTTATGTTCGCCGGACACGATACCATGGCAACAAGTATTTCGTGGATTCTTTACGTCTTAGGAAGACATCCGGAGTATCAGGTACACGTCACTTGAAATTCCTCTGATACCTCGTATACATCTCGTATATATCATAGTAATAATAGAAAAATCTATAACTGCTCTATAATTTGGTTGCAGAAAAAAATTCTCGAGGAATACGATTTAGTAGTTGGCGACAATGAAATCACGTTAGACGTTCTAAATAAACTCGTATGGCTGGAAGCCTGTATTAAGGAGACTTGGAGGATATATCCAGTAACCCCGCTCATTGCGAGACAAATATACAGTCCTATAAACATAAGTGAGTACCATATGGAACGTTTGAAAATATTTACTAAAACGATCGATTATTTAAATGTCAAAAAATTCAATTGCGAATCACAACGCTAATCAATATTTTGAATCGTACTTTTTTTAGTGGGAAGTAATATACCAGCAGGTTCGACGGTTCTCGTGAATTCGTTTCTGCTTCATCGAGACCCACGGCATTTTCCCGAACCGGAAGTGTACAAACCGGAGCGTTTTCTCCCTGGAAGCCAAAAGTTGCCGTGTTACGCTTTCATCCCGTTCAGTGCCGGTTCTCGGAATTGTATAGGATGGAAATTTGCGACTATGGCGGTGAAAGCTATGACCCTCGTCATTCTTAAAGCTTTTCACATAGAGGCTTTGCAACCCGAGGATCGGCTGCAATTCATATCAGAGCTGGTCCTCGTCAGTGCCGGCGGCATTCGACTAAAAATCGTCCCTCGTGAACAGTGAACATAATTCCGAGGAGAAGGTCGAATTGTGCAAACTTTAAAAATTGCATTCATCTTCGATGAATCGCTGGAAACAAGCAAATAGTAGAAATGAACGAACTGTCATTAGCACTAGTGAGCAGGCTGAATTATTTAATTTTTCATAATAGGATTGCTAAACACAATTTTAGAAAATATTGTGAAAAATATGCGAGCTTTCCTGGGCTCAGAGAGTCATTGATCATTTTCTTTTGTCTTTATACTCCTTCATATCTCCATCAACACTTTTGAGGAAAATCGCCAGTTGTATAAATCATTATATCTCTGCGATGGCGATGTATCAAGGATCACTCTCCTTACGGAGGATATTCCTTAAAGGTCGACAAACAATAATTAGGTTTAAATATTATGAACTGATTCGTTATCAATTTTTAGTATCACATTTTAATTAATAGTTGTAATGTAAAAAATTTTGTCTAATGCGGAAACCATTGTGATATATTCAAGAAGCAAGTGATATCAATTCTGTAATTCGAATTCAAAAAAGATTGGTAAAAGTACGTTGGGCTGTAGTAATATTAATTTAACGTTAATATAAAATATCAAAATACGTTCCGGAATTATAAGGAGTTGAATATTGTTTTTAAATTTTATTTGTTATTGTCGGAGCAATAATAACTCCTTTTCACGTGACGCAAAAGTTTTTTTATGAAGAAGGATTGTCGACATATCAATGAATTTGTCGTTTTACTAATAGCTGAATTTTTTAGTACTCTCCGTCTTCGGCGCAGAGGAATAAAAGTATGATTGTAAAAATTGTGATATTTTCCAGTGACTCTAGCTTTTAAGATGTGTAAATGAATGTAGGTGATATGTGCATAGATGCATCTGCCAATGCAATTAATCTTAATTTCTTGAAAACATGTAATACAATTTTTATATCAATAAACTTTTTTCAATGATAAATACAACCTTTTCAGTGTTATTAAGATACTTTTTAACAATCGCCGTGTAAAATCTGTACAAAATTTTTCTAAGTTTCGAATTAACCTTTGACTAATGATTGTTTTTTAAATTACTTTTTACAAAAATTATATTTCAGTATACCAAGTTTTTGTTCATTTCTGTACATCTATTTAAACTTGGCGGTAATTAGATTATATTTCCGGAAGGCGGCGCCACTATGAAAATCTTACCAAAGAATCTGTAACCAATCTGTAATGGCTAAACTGATTCTCCCCGTCGTCAATTTACATCCGTGTAGGACGTCGGTAACCGATTTGTAATTTCCGATGCATTTTAATAGATTTTAACGCATTCAAATTATTGTCAACGCATTTTCGACGAATTTTCGACGCATTTTAACAGAATTTATAGCATTTTCAACGCATTCTCGACACATTTTAACTCATTGTCAACGCATTTTCGATGCGTTTTAACTCATTTCAACTCATTTTCAACGCATATTCCACGAATTTTTGACGCATTTTAATATATTTTTACACACCTGCGACGCATTTCAACTCATTTTTAACGTGCTTTCAACGCACTTTAACACATTTAAACGCATTCTGGACGTACTTTAACGTATGTAAACGTATTTTAATGCATTTTCATCGCATTTTAACGTATGTAAATGAATTTTAACGTATTTAAACGCATTCTTAACGTACTTTAACTCATTTTCATGCACTATCGACGTATTTTAACATATTTCCACACCTTATAACGCATTCATAATATTTATTTTCGTGCACTATAGCGCATATACAACATACGAACTATATACCTATTATATATACTATAAACTTACTATATATATAACATAATAATAATAATAATAATAATGTCTTTATTGCATACAATTATTACATATATAGGATATTACACAGTAATGTGGAGGAAAGAAGTATATACGTACCATATATGTAACATACGTACTATATACCTATTATGTATACTATATACATACTATATATGTAACATACGTACTATATACCTATTATACATACTATATACGTACTATATATGTGACATACGTACTGTATATACGTACTGTATAGTACGTATGTCACATATATAGTACGTATATAATACGTATGTTACATATATGGTACGTATATAGTATATATAATATTTATATAGTCCATATATTATATATAGTACGTATATACTTCTTTCCTCCACATTACTGTGTAATATCCTATATATGTAATAATTGTATGCAATAAAGACATTATTATTATTATTATTATTATTATTATTATTATTATTATTATTACTATTATTATTATTATGTTATATATATAGTAAGTTTATAGTATATATAATAGGTATATAGTTCGTATGTTGTATATGCGCTATAGTGCATGAAAATGAGTTAAAGTACGTTAAGAATGCGTTTAAATACGTTAAAATTCATTTACATACGTTAAAATGTGATGAAAATGCATTAAAATACGTCCAGAATGTGTTAAGTGTGTTAAAGTGCGATGAAAATGCATTAAAATACGTCCAGAATGCGTTTAAATGTGTTGAAGTGCGTTGAAAGCGCGTTAAAAATGAGTTGAAATGCATCGCAGATGTGTTAAAATCTGTTAAAATGCGTTGAAAATAAATTGAAATGAGTTAAAACGCATCGAAAATGCGTTAACAATGAGTTAAAATGTGTCGATGTCGGCGACATCGCAAAATGGTAACAAAAAGGGTCAAAAAATGATCAAAAAAAGGTCATAAAAGGTTATAAAAATGGTCAAAAAATAGGCAAAAAAAAATTGGTCGAAAAATAGGCAGAAAATGGTCAAAAAATGGTCTAAAAATGGCCAAAAAATAGGTCAAAAATAGGTCAAAAATAGGTCAAAAATAGGTCAAAAATAGGTCAAAAATAGGTCAAAAATAGGTCAAAAATAGGTCAAAAATAGGTCAAAAATAGGTCAAAAATAGGGCATTTTTCGGGCATTTTTCGGGCATTTTTCGATGTCGGTAATTCAGAGCTGGTGACACGAAGTCCTATAATGTGAAAGGTCTATTCCTATACCTCGTTGGTGAGAATATTTACTTAGTGTTACATCCGCATATAACAAATCACTAGACCAGGAAATCTAGTTATATTTTTCCTTTCAAGGTTTCCTAAAACATAGAATCATTTAATACGTGCGATACGACTCCACTAGCTTCTTTTTCTTCACCTTCACAGGTGGCACTATTCAAAAAGCGTAATGAGTAATAAGTAATGTGTAATGAAACTACGAAGTAATGATAATAATCTTATATCCGTGGAGGGTTGACGAGCGTAGCTTTCTCACGTTCCTCAATCGCTCACTTGACATGCCTTCTCATCGATGCAATCTTTTCACATAAATAGGCAGATCACATTTCTCGCCTCGGTCCAAAATCAAACGAACTATCTAAACGTAAACTTCCTCTCAAGCGGCGAGGAATGTGACTGCACCGAAATTCTGCGAACTCTCGAAGCTCCACCCACGAGCCCCACCACGACACACTAGTTCACCGCGCTGCTAATTCAATTCAAAAAGTAAAGAAGCTACACAGTTAACATCTAGCCTTCTATCAGTAGGGAGCTCTCCAAATTCAAACTTAAGTTAAAATCTAGTCTTCATTCAGTGCGGAGCTCTCCTAATTCAAATTATTACCAAGTCAGCTCTTGATCAGTTCGGATCTTCTCTATTTCGTTCCAACTCAATTAGCCAGTATCCACTCAGTGCGGACTTATTTCCTTTGCCAACAATTTCGAAAGTCACTGCATCTTCTCTTCTAAATCATTATCGTTTTACAAATTCGTGTGTCCCGGCACCCAGTGGGCTGAGCTTCGAAGACCGAAACTTCTTATCGACAAGAATCACTCCATACAACCAATGTAAGTCTATTTCAATTATTCTACGTTTATATAAATACCTGTACTCTACGCCACGAGCGAGCAGTGTAAAATGTTCTAAATCATACCGAATCATCACCAATTTGTACTACTGTTTGTAACATTTCATTTTATCACAATATATGTACGTATTTAACCGTTCGTTGGAATCCTCATTTTCTTTGGGAAAACCTACATAAATCATATCATCTTCCAAACTCGCTTCCCCTCGACGGACAACAAGTAAATTCTTTTCTCTTTCATATTTCCCAAAAGTATATTTGTAATAACCGCGCATCCCTTACAACGAAACGCGCGCACGTTCATTCTGTACATCTCCCTAGGCGCTCACGCGAATCTAGGGACTATCTGGTTATAACAGAAGAATTAAGTCGCGGCGCATCCCGAGTAAATTCGCTTAACTGCGTCTGACTCAAAAAGGCGACTATCCGTGGCACAGGTCGAAATTCTCTAGCGAGACCGCACCTGCCGGACGTAACACTTAGCAATCTATCAATTCAACATAATTGATGTAGTTCGAACGTAAACAAACTGCCTGGTCAGTTTACAACAGTTTACAACACAGTTTAATTACGATCGAAAAATGCGATATGATTTCTTGATGTCTAGCGACATAGATATGTCCTTCCGCCTTTTAAAGTTATAATATTTAGTCAGTACAAAGGATGTAAGAATTAAGAAAATCAAAGTTCAGTGTAGATCATAACCTGTGCCGGTTACTTGTTATAAGCATGTTTTCCAATACATAAATATTTCTTATGTTAATGTAATATCAAACATTTAGTGGAAGATATTTTCACCTAATTGAGGGACATAAATAATAGTTTAATAAATAATATTTAAAATGTCTGGCACATTGAGACAACTGGAAGAGCGTCAACTTCCATCTGAGGTGACTGTGATGAAATGGTCACCTAAGATGGATCTTTTAGCAATTGCCAATGCAAAAGGTTAGAATTATTATGGTTACGTAGTTATTAATAAAAGTACCTAACATTAAACAAAATTTCAGGAGAAGTTGCCCTTCATAGGTTAACCTGGCAAAGAGTATGGTTATTAAATCCTCCAAGTGAAACTGATACTGCTATTAACATGGCATGGAGACCTGATGGAAAACTCCTTGCAATTACATATGAAGCTTCAAAACTATTTTACCTTGTAGATATTGAAAACAAAAACATCATTCATAGAACAAAGCTTGTTTCAAATACTATTATAACTTGCGTAACATGGCTTCCAATTGGTAGTCCAGAATCTTGCAGTACATCTGTAAATAACAAAGATTCTGCTTCTTCTCCTGATGACTATCTCCCACCTTTACCCAGTTTAAACAGAAGTTTTACACAAGAACCTGAACGTAAAGAATTTCTGTCTCAATCTCTGGATATATTGTTTGTAAGTCATATTTTAATAGAACAGATGTTTATAATAATGAGGATATTCAATACAGAACATATTTCTTTCATAGCTTGGAGACAAGGATGGAAGTGTTGTAATGTATGTGTTTGGAATGTTTTATTGTGGAACAATATCCATGGGTCATGGGTCTATACTAGATATTAGTGGTGATTCCAATGGAACTGTATGGGTATCATGGAAAGATAACAATAATATTGTAGTAAACAGATTATCTTGCCCTTTACTTGAGAGAAGCACTGCCTTTTTCAAGGTTTGTCATGCTTACTTTTATATTATCCACTATCTATTTTGTACCCATATACAATATACTTAGAAATTATTTTTGCACGTAAGGTAGCACAAGCGCAAGCCAATATAGAATGCTCTATGGATTATCTTTCACGTACTTTAATGGCTATGTCAGAAGCTTGGGAGACAATTTTATTAGAAATGGATGAAAAACTAACAAGATATGCAGAAACAAATCCTCCTGGCAGTGTTGCTGCTGATTTTCTGGAGCTGTTAATGATTGGAATACCGCGGCAGAACTTAGAAAACTTCTTGTTGAGAGATTTAACTGAAAAAGGTTTAAAGAAACTAGGGCACAGTATAGAGATATGTTATAGCAATATACAGGTATACCATGGCGATTATATATATGTATTTTTTTTAATAAGTTCATAATAATACCATACTCTTTTATAACCCTAGAAATTAGTACTGAAGAATTTAACCAGTGTTGGAATGGCAATAGTTTATCAACTAGCAGAAATGCGGGGAATGGTCAGATTCGGTGGTCTTTATGAATCTTTAGGACTTACAGACGAAAATCTAATAACTAATGCGATTCATGCTTCTGAGGCTTTTTTAGCAAAATCTTCAGAAATACAACAAGTAATCGATCACAGCATGCAAAATTATAAGGCATTCTTTCGGTAAAATTTGAAAACTACGTATTACAGATCTATAGATGTAAATAATTTACTTATATTATTATTTTGTTTATACTCAGGTGGCTACATGTTGTCATCCTAAGATTAACAGATGAAAGAATACCTTCTGAAGTAAACAGATTAAGTCAACAAGAATTAACGTTTATCGCGGAATTTCTGCGCGGCTTCGATAAAACTGATCCCGGAGATGGTAGTAGAAAGGGCGTAAATTTGGAGAAGCTCGGTCAATATTTGCGCAGAGAGCCTTTACAAACTCCCTTGACACCGCAAGGAAGCGAATGGGCTGCAATGCTTGAAGAAAATCACTGTTTTCGCGACCATCCGCTAATTGTGAAACAGGACTTGAATTATTCCCTGTTACAATCACACGCGAAACTCGTTAGCTCAATTAATGAACTTTTTGGGCAGTCTTACCAAGGATTGGTACACCAGTTTAGGTCCAAGTTAATCTCATTAATTCCTTCTACGAATTTCTCTTCGCAAATTGTGACAACCGAAGGAACTCTTTTGATAGCCGCACACGATACCGATCGGAAAACATTGCGAATGTTCAAAATCGAATGCACACCGACGGAATCTGCAGAGCTAAGTTTTAAATTAGCCACTCTAACCGTGGACCATAAAGACAGTACGTTCATTTTTTATAAAATATCCTGTTATATAAAATTCATTATAAGAATAATACAAACACTTCACCTTCATTTACAGCATCGTATTCCAAATTATGTAATGATAGCACAATAGCCGACACGCAGTTCTATTCACATGATTACCTCAGTATATTGCTGTTAAACCAACAAAATTATACATCGTCCTTTGTGCAACTACCTCTGACCCGAGTTTGGGACCCAGAGAATCAAGATAGTAATGCTAATTTAATTGACTTAATCTGC
This sequence comes from Hedychridium roseum, assembly GCA_963989215.1. NCBI lineage: Eukaryota > Metazoa > Arthropoda > Insecta > Hymenoptera > Chrysididae > Hedychridium > Hedychridium roseum. The sequence goes on along the minus strand of OZ022310.1, from coordinate 5,415,556 downwards.
ACTCCTTGGCCCCGACCGTTCCAAGGCATGTCTGCTAGGAGACTAGCGGTCAGTAGTGCCAGAAAAGTGGCTGCGATTCTCAGTGATAATGGCCGCAAGATTCGTTTATTAGAAACTGAAATTGAGCCAGAAGAAGAGGAAGACGAAGATGATGAAGATGACATAACTGACAATATGATGGATACCACAGCTGGAGCACCATTAAACTCATCAACATAACAATTCACCGTTGTGTCATGCTTTATGCACACAATATGAACAATGCGCACATAGATTTGCGATCTATATAAAAAATGTATACAAGTGAACAAAGCTGTGTATTAAAAGTGATATTGTGCTTGCTGGATAATACAAAAAGGTACGTTTTTTTTAAATAGGAGATTACATATTGACATATTACAGAGATATCACAGATTACAGAGACATATTTCCGTACTCATTGCATGACATGTTCGATAGTAATTAAGTGAAATGGTGTCCACATACAAATACCTTCTGATTACAGCATTGAATGAACTTTGAGATTACAAAATGATCAACACTTGTAAAAATTGCTAATGACATTTTTTAATATCTTATCATTATGTACTTACTGTTATATAATTTTAAGTTTTCTAAAAAATTTAGTAACGCAATGTGACACTATCATTATGGAAGTGTTATTTTGTTATGCCTATTATGTTACATAAATGAAATTACTGACGAGTAAGTGTGGTACATTTTATATTATATTATCTTCCTTGTAAACTGTGTTGAGGAAAATTTAAAACCTACAATATTGCAAATATTTGTACATAGAAATGTTGCTATACAAAGTATCATAACGCTTCTTTCTGCATTTGGGTAAATACTTTTGGAAAATCGATGTCCACGGCAGCATTATCAATACCACGGTCTTCTACAACTCCTACTGAAGCTACCGCGGGATTGTTACTAACATTTCCTTTATACGTCGCCGGAGAATTTTCTCTTGATTCTTCTAGATCTGAAAAGTGAATTACCTTATAATTGACAAATACCTTTGCCTGATTTCTATTCTAGATTAACCATCTGACTGCTGAGGAACGCTATCGCACTCCTTTTGAGGGCGACACGGTGCTCTCAGCAGTCAAACGGTTAAACAAAACATTATTGCACTCACCGAAAAATCGATTACTTCTTTTCCTTTTGATTGTAATAATAAGAAGGACAATAGCAATTGCCACTAAAATCACCATCACAGCGGCCATTCCTCGTAATAAATTTGTCTAAAGATAAAAGAAACACTCTGTTTTAAGTTTTTTAAATATCACCTACCGCCAAGTACCTTTTGACATGTGAATTAAAAAAAACCAATATACCTCAAAGTCATTTTCCCATACATCTTCCCAGTCTTTCTTCACAACAAGCTCTACAACGTGAATATTAATAGCAGAATTGTCGGATATACCCCGTGAAACGCACTTATAAAATCCGGACTCTGCAGTTGAAACACCCTGTAGAGATACATATATTTTAGACAAAATATTAGAAATTACGCGATTTTAAAACTTTGCAAATGCGCTGAAAAAGATTTTTATACGTGAAGTAAAAATGAAAGGTAATCATGGTCAAATACCCTAATATAAAGTTTGCCCGTTAATACTTCATAATTGTATTTGTTTTCGTCTAAAGGATTGCCTGGTCCAATGATGTGTCTGTCGTCGGTGAGCTGCCAGAACATAAAACGATGATGGTCATCACTACTCATGCACGGGAGTTCAGCGAGGTGACCAGCTTGGACCTCGGTCACTGTAACTGCTCCATGTGTTATACCATTCTTTGTCAGCACCACCGACAAGCTCAGAATTATTGCGAGCCACATCGAATTCTGTAAATGAATTGACCCTTGCTGTAATTATTCATCAGTCAGACAAATATATTAAGGCATTCATTCAAAATCTATTTACGAAATCTCTAAAGAAGCTGCTTTTATGTCAATCACAAACAAGAACGTAGTGTCTACTTTAATAAGCAGTATTAATGAAATTAGCAGTTCTAAATTACGAACAATAACGTTTAATTGTTTCTAAATGTATATTGCTTTTTTGGATATCCAAAGTTACCTGGGATATATTAAATTCCATCACAACAAATAATCCACACAAGTAGTGTCCTGTAATCGCATTCCTTTTCAAAGACTTACAGATTGAAAAATAAATCACGAAAACGTAATAAAGTAGTTTGATAAATAGATCATGCCGTCTCAATACACACGAGTATCACACCACGAAAGTCACTCACAAACTATGCCGCGAATGTTAGCGAAACTTCTGGTGATTCGGTAATTATTGTTCCAGGTGGACGATCGTCTTTATCATGTAAAACCAATATGTACTTTACAGATGTCTAACGCGGTTATTACAACATGCGCATCACGAGTAATAGAACGCTCGTCAAAGAAACTCGCGTTGTGTAACACTGAAAAGCTTCTGTTTAAAGCCTCAGCTCGAATAGTGTGTAATACTTGCAACTAAAAAGCAAAGGCACTGTAGAAGGGTAAAAAACGAAATTCAACTAGTCCCCATGCAGTAATGAGAAATATACTAACTGCGAAGACTGCCTCAGTGTGATTTATTTATAACCCTGTACTATTATTATCCTCTGGCAATAGTGAGTATTTATAGTAGCATAGGCAAGTGTCTTGTGACCATCACATTTTCTACAGCATAAGATTAGGTAATTTTAAATACTTTGATACATAAGATAGTGAAATGTCACATTACTCTCATCCATAATGTATTAGAATTTATTGTCTATGTAATATGAAGTAAATATATTTCAATGAAACATATTTCTTAATCCAAAGGAGTAAATAGAAAAATTTCCATAAGTAGAGAATTAGTTAATTATACAAATAGCTTTGAATCAAAATATATGTAATTTGTATAATTATAACTGTCAGTACCTGATGTTTTAACAAATATTATTTATTGAAATGCTTATTGCCTAATAAGATAACAACTCTATGCTGGTATCATATCGATCCTGTTTGTTTCATATAGCAAAATGTTGTGCCCAGGTGTATATGTGAAGAAATATATTGACAATAAGTCTTTTTTTTATTTTGCACGATATAGAAGACACAGTGCCTAATTCAATGTACACTTAGTCAGCTCTGGTGTTTGTAGGGTATACATTGAATACAAATATAAGAAATTTAAGTGATATTGACATTTACATAGACTTGATATATGAAATATATATTACCAGGTCGTCCATGATATGACCATTGTCAGTATCTGGACTGTTGTATCAAATGGATGAAAACATCAACTGCCAAAGCTGGGAGCAGGATCCAGAATGGTGCCAGTACCACCTTTGCTGGTAGAAACCATTGTGGCACTTCTAGTTTTAAGCATATCAAAATTTGAGCACATAGCTTCATAAGTACAGCAGTCATGTACCATGCCTGAAATAAATGTAGTTATTACAAAAAATATCTTTACTGATAAAGTAAGTAACTAATTATAATGTTAGTACCAACACCAGCGTATTAGAAATATAACATGTGATTAACATAAACATAAAAGGTAAACATTATATCAGTAGGAATTATGTGAATAAGAACCTAAGGCAAGGAAATTATTGACCTTATGAGGGCAACAAGTGTACTAACTTCTCTTCGTAATCCATTACCCCGTCCATTTTTGCAATGTGATATCGTGTGAAAAACTACATCGATAAGAAGAATACTGTCGTACAACCACATGGGAATAAACACAATAAACCAATTCCACTGAATTCTCTGGTCCAGTCGCAAGACGAGTAAAATTAAGAAAATTAGGAGATTAAACCACGTAAATAACGCACGATGTAAGACTGCCATTGAAACTGTTTGTCTTTGCACTTTCTATAAAACATTTACATTCCACGCTTTATCGAAAAGAGTGCTGAGCGTGTTACTCCGTTTATGATCCACAAACATTACTGTTTCTGACACAACAGGTTAGAATTCGGATGCGTTTAAAGGGACTAATATGAACCTTATGAACGAAGCAAGATGTCACTACTTGTCTGAAAATATCGAATCTTAAAAAATCATACGGTTTAATAAATCACTAAAAAAAAATATTTGTATGTGCACTATTATGAATATATACTTAATGAATGCCCTTTGAATTAAGAATAAAGTTTTTATAGACAAGTCAATCAATGTTTTGAACAAAATTTCGAAATTGTAACTGTTATTTATTTTATTATACAAGGAGATATGTAAGTAGCTTTGTAACTCGTCCCTTTTTATCCTAATTATTTGAACTTTAGGTATGGTTTCACCTCCCGTTTATCCTACGTCGTTGTACGGAATTGTTAAACGCACAATGCCTGTGCGTAACTATGTGAATGCATCTGCATATAAAAAACGGTGGGAATTTTAGAAATTACAATTAAAGGACATACATATGTAACACAGCATTTACATACAACACGATAGAAATTAAGGTAATTTTTATTGCTGACACGTTTGTGTTTTTACAGTACTTATGTACTCATTTTATGCTGCTTAATTGATCGTATAATTTCCATATCTTCCCCTTGGGCATTTTGCATATCATCGTACGTTTAAGTTATCCTTGTCTATCTTTTTATGTGATGAGTCTTCGATATGAAATCGCAAAACATGCACCAAGTACTCTACAGTATACCGCACAGTTTACGTATAACAGCGACTCGGTTCTTGCGTTGTTACTTCTTCAATATTTACAAATTTATATTTCTTTACGATTAGTCTTAAACCATTCAACAATTGGCTGTAATATCGACAAATGCAATTGAACTCAGATAAATAGTACATCAGACAAATACATCTGTAAACGATTTATTATAATCGTTTCCCGGTTGATAAGACGTTTCCGGATACACGGTATTGTGTGATGAACGATACCGCAAAAGATTGTGTAGGGGGTCATAGTGGTCAGTGGTCAGATGAACATACCCGTCACACGTGTACCACGTATATGCAGTTCAAGTACAGCCGATGATTGCTTTAGATCATCATCGTCCGACAGGTCTTGCGTAATAGATCGTCAGTGAGTTTATCACTTAACAAAGTTCAAACTTGATAAGCGTCTTTGAGATTCAATAAGTCGCAAATACAGTGGACGAAAGGGTGGTAAAAAGTATCACGAAAGTCTGTGTAGAAAATCAGTTTATCAGTTGTCAAGCATGTCGGAGGACGGCTTGCGCGGCACTGTCACCGACAGAAACCGCTTCCAGGTGCGTACTCGCATAGACAGAAGAGACTACATTCGAGGCATGCTTGTCATTTAGCTATAAATACGGAGGGTAGCAAGTTCTATTTTAAAGGACAGACCCCTGTCCACCCGTCGTGACCCTTATATGCTTTATGTAGATACCGGCACGGGTTCTGCCGCCGTCTGTAGACGGGGACTTGACCCATGCCGGTATCGTCAGAAACGTTCAATTCCTTCATGCGTTATCTAATATTCGCGAGTTCCCGTGCCTACGACCTTGTAATAATTCTTCGCTTAATCGCCGATTTCACTGGGTAACACTGTTTTTTTCTGCACGTCATTACTTCTTGTCATTACCTTACATGGTGGGGTCAGCTCGCGTGCGTGTGCACACATTTAACACTGTGTAGGTGAAATAGGGCTTTTTAACCACGTGCAGCGCACCACATCATAATGCCGAACTTACGGTCACTGGTAAGATTTATTTATTAACGTGTTCTGTTGACCAGCCGTAAATTATTTGGTAAATTGTAGCTATTTATTAGACAGAAATGGCATCTTCTAAGCACTGTTTCCGTAATCATTGCAAAAATAACCTGGATGATCTAACAGTTGGAACGCATTTTCAAGAACAATAATCAGTTAAAGTTTTTAATGATGATTCGTTTACGTGCATTCCATGCACACGTTTCTTGTGTTAATCATGTTAGGTAATAGTTGCTGCTATATTTAACAATGACTTACCATGTGTATGCCTTCTCATATAGACTTTAACAAGTCCAATTGTCCATTGGTTCATAAATATTAATGTTTTATTGTTATTCAGGTTCTGCCAGTGTTGGCTGCTGCCGGTGCCATAGTTGTAATAGGTTTTGTAGTAAAGATATATGTTTCAAGACAAAAGACAAGCAAGAAGAAGAAGTCTCCAATATTACTTGAAGATCCTGTGGTTAAATATAGTTTACCACTCATTGAAAAGAAAGTCATAAGCCATGACACACGGATCTTTAGATTTAGTCTACCTACCCCTGAACATGTATTAGGACTACCAATTGGCCAACATGTTCATTTGACAGCCAAAATTGGAGAAGAAGTTGTTATACGTTCTTACACCCCTGTTACCAGTGATGATGATCATGGCTATGTAGATTTGGTCATTAAGGTAACTGAGAGTTTAAATTTAGCAGAACTATAATAAGAACTACTGCCTAATTTGGATAATTCTTGTCAGGTTTACTTTAAAAATGTACATCCTAAATTCCCTGAAGGAGGAAAATTGTCGCAATTCTTAGAAAGTATGCAAATAGGAGATACCATAGATTTTAGGGGTCCATCAGGTCGACTTACTTACAAAGGCTGTGGCAAGTTTGCCATAAAACTTCTTAGAAAGGAACCACCAGTGGAATACAATGTTAAGAAGGTTTGTAGTAATATTTTATTGTTTAGGAAAACAAACAAATTTTAATAAATATTCTCAATACAGGTAGTGATGCTGGCTGGTGGAACAGGTATTACACCAATGCTTCAACTCATCCAAGCAATCATAAAAGATCCTCTCGATGAAACTCAGGCCTCTTTACTTTTTGCTAATCAGACAGAAAAGGATATTTTATTAAGGGATGTGTTGGATGACATTGCAAAGAAACATCCAGAAAAATTGAAGTTATGGTACACTTTAGATATTAGCAACGAATCCTGGCCGTACAGCACGGGACACATTAATGCCGATATGATAAAAGATCATATGTTCCCACCATCCCCCGATACTATTGTATTAATGTGCGGTCCACCACCTATGATTAATTTTGCTTGTAATCCTAACCTAGACAAGCTTGGTTACGATTCAAAATTGCGATTTGCGTATTAAATCGTTAAACTTTTCATTATTGTAGTTTGTATGGTTGATTTCCTATTCAAGTACATTCATCTTTGTCACAGGGGAAATGTCTAAGTTTATCTCACTTGTTTACGTATACGTATTGTTGATTTACCAAAAGAAAATTCACAGTAACAAAGACATATTAAGACAGTATTCAAACAAAGTATTTTTTAAATAATTGTGCACCACTTTCTATTATTCTATATGTAATGGGACGCTTAAGCGGTGTTGTAATAGTTATTAAAAAGTCGCTAGTAAAATGAGCCAAATAGGTCCTTGTACGAAAGGTACAAAACTTCTATAGTTTATATATAGTTGTGCAATATACAACTCTGTAAATGATTGCAAAATTAGCATATCATCTAATAATTAAATGTATTCAACATACAAATTTAATGTTCTTACGGCTTTACATTTTTAATATATTTTTTGGTCGCTAGCCTGCCCTTTATATCACAATGTTATCGAACAGATCTGTAGAATACGCTTATTTGTTGTGTACAATTAGTTTTTTTATTTTATAATGGTTTATTAAAAGTAAAATAAATAGAATGCCTCTTCCGCAAACCGGAGCATAAATCAAATTTTAAATATATAGGCAAACAAGTTTTCGGCAAGACAAATCTCATTGTACGATGTGTAAAGCTTTATGAGGAAAAAGGTGAATACACCTTAGTTTAAGGTAAATAATGCGAATATGTAATGAATCAATTTTTCGGGAAGTATGACAATAAGGAGGAAACGAAATAAGAGACAATAAAAAATTGTACTCAAAGTTCACTGTTATATTTCATTATACAAAACTTTGAAATTAGTTTTGAAGTAGACAAGTAATATTGAAATTCACTTTTTTTCAAAGTGCTTAGTAGACCTCTGATTGAAAAACATAATAGATTATTACCAGCACAAGGAATTAGTCGTTTAACATGAATAAGCAATTTTAAAAAGTGCTAAATAATAAACGATTTAAAAGGCTCTGCCACCCAGAAGTCCAACATGTGATTTCGTTTCGTACAATTACGTGATTTTTATGAGAGCCATGTATAATAAGCTCATAGAGATTTAAATAGAAAAAAGGAATTTAGCAATGTCCACGATCCTGAACGCGCTTCCTAGGTGCAGCACGGAGAATGTCGTCTACTCTTAAAATCATTTCCGCTGCTTCAGCCGCGCTAAGTAGAACTTGTCGCTTTACTACCCACGATTCAGTAATGCCCAAGTTCTTCATGCAACCGACTTTTCCTTGTTCCATATCTACAAAATCAATGGGATATTATACTTTTTATTAGAAGAACCAGTAAATTTGTATATTGCGAAATATTTACCTAAGCCCATAGTACTGGCTGATACTTCGTTATGCGCTGCCCGAAGTTCGCTGATTAGCTGTGCCGAATCGTAACCAGCGTTATCAGCAATAACTGTAGGCAATTGCTGCAAGGCCTTAGCAAATGCTTCCATTGCTACGGCCTCCTTTCCGGGAGTAGCAGCTGCTGCTCGCATAACGGCGCACGCCATTATCATTTCACTGCATCCTCCGCCGTAGACGACTTTCGATTCGCGTACCGTTGCTGCTAATACGCAAAGAGCATCGTGCAAAGAACGTTCTGCCTCATCAAGAATTTGTTGTGTTGCACCACGAATAATGACGGTGCAAGCTTCTCCTAGAGGAACTCCAGAAAATCGTAATAATGTGTCTTCGCCTATCATCACCTGTTACAGAAACAAATTAATCATGTAATTTTCATGTATTACACTTAATCACTTATTTCTCGTTACTTTCGATGTTTTTCGGAATTGGTTAAGTACCTGTTCAATGAGATCACATTTGCCAAGTTTTACCATTTCTGGATTATCAAATGTGCTGACTATCTGACCACCAGTTACAAGTGCCAATCTTTCAATTCCATCGAAATCAGCATGTTCGATAGCCATAATGCCGGCATCAGCAAACAATTGTTCGGGATAGTTGTAAATTAGTTGCCTGTTGATGAAGACGTTGCAACCGTGTTTTATGATTTTGTCGACTTTATCCTAATTTGAAAAAACATGATTCAATAAATATTTGTTTAATCAAGGACGTGGAATAGTAGATTGCTAAAATAATAATAATAATGAGTTCTTTGTACCTTCATCTTTTCTTTTTCTGCAGCCTCTAACTCGGCAATTTTTGCCATTGAATCAACGCGTATTTTAGAACCAAACACCTGTACACAAATACAATAGTGTTTTAAAGGAAGTAAGGGATATGTTTGAAAATTACGCTTGTAAAATTCATAATTACCTTGATTTTGTCTGTGTCCATAGGTGTATTAGCTATAAGAATAGAGGCATCTACAATTCTTTGTGGCTGATGAACACCTGGTTTCTTGTCCAATAAAAATCCTTCATCCAAAAACGAGTCAGAAAGTGTGCCACCACGTTTTTTTATAATTTGGATAGCAGACAGATTTCCAGAGCCTTTCAAACGCAACACAGCATTCACAGCAAGTTTACTGAAATGTTCTTTATGCTGTGACAGAATTTTAGAGCTAAGAGTAGTACGTGCAATGTTCATTAGGTCATTGCGGAAGTTTTCAGGGGAAGAAGAATTGTCTGTTGCTGCCTGCGCAAGAGCCTTCTGTGCTACACTGGTTGCGTTTCTCCAGCCAGCAATAATTGTTTGGGGATGAATTTTTTGATCAATTAGTTTTTCAGCCTCCCTCAGCAATTCAGAAGCTGCAAGAAAATTAAGTAATAGTTATATTTTATGACAATTAAAAAGGTTACTGAAAAGTTCAATGTCACTATACACATGATACAATACTTGAAAAGTCCATTTTTACTAAAACAATGTACAAACCAAGCACAGTCACTGAAGTTGTTCCATCGCCCACTTCATCATCCTGAACACGGGACATATCAACTAAAATCTTTGCAGCAGGATTGTCCACACCAATGCTTTTAAGAATAGTTGCTCCATCATTGGTAACTTGCACCTGTCCAGCAGAACGGCCATGGGCTACAAGGATCTTATCCATACCCTTTGGACCAAGGGTGGATTTGACAAGATCACCAATTGCAATTGCTCCAACAAATAAGCTCAATCTTGCAATTTCAGCCTTTTCTTCTTCCGCCTCATTCTTGAGGATTCTCACAGGGTTTAAGGAAACCTAGAGCACACAATCATATACATCTGTAAAAATTTACGAAAGATTTTCTTACGTATGGGAAAGAAATGGTACAACTGCGAAAATGCACATAAATGTAAAGAATAAATCGCGTCACGAAAACTATACGTATACGCCAGATATGCACGTGTGTAATATTCGGACTAATCTAAAAAGTATGATGAATACTAAATCGGTTTACGCATTGCTACGAGCTAAAGTAGGTACATTACCATTTTAGGCCACGAAGTGTTGTTTGTCCCGGCAAAATAAAACCGAGGGTATTAAATAAAATACTGATACACTTCGTTTCACCGCTTGTACGAACTTTTCGAGCAATAAACGACCAGGAATTGTCAAATGTATGTAAGGGCACAATGAACCATGACACGACTGTCGTATAATATTTCGAGGATACGCTCATTGGCTATGAACAACTGGACTGGAATATAAGCCAATTGCATTAGATAATTATGTCCTATACTGATATAATCAGCCATTCACAATTCAGTTCCAAAGGAAAAGAAGTAAAGTGTATGGGAAATAGTTTACAAAATTTTCGCTAGATGTCAGTGTCATTCTTCGTCACGACGATTTCGAATTTTAATTCCTTTTAAGGATCGCTTGAAACCTCTGGCACTGCCTCTGGTACCTTATATGCTGTTCAAAATTATTTCTATGTCGTCAGAAAAAAAGACATTCGAAAAAGCGATGATCCTTGCATATCATTCGAATAACTTGCAAAAAGCTTTAGGATATATGTTTAGCTGGAAACAATTGAATTAATGTTAATAGGATATTTAAGAATGTTCAACGCAATTTCGACGAATTCATGTGTTTTTGTTGACGTTTAGATATTTCTATGGGCTATAGTCCTTTAATATGTTTTAAAATACTTCTATTCCAAATGAAATAAATCAATTCATTTTACGTACAGTAAATCATTCATAATTATCCATATAAAAATAGACAATACAAATAATTAGAAAAAGAAATTAATATACAGAGATTTCATCGCCAGTATTTATTTATCTTAATTTAAAATTCAGCAATATATTTTCTTTAACTTTGTATTTCAATTTTGCTTCTAGAATATAATGACGTAAAGAAAGCGATATGCGAAATTTCTTCAATATTGTTCATTTCTTAGAAAAATAGTGTCATTAAACAGTAATTTTATACAATTCCGGCGAAATAAAGTACACAGGTGTACAGGAATTGATATTGTTGTTTCTCGCGCTCATTCGTAACATGGACTTGCATTTGTTATTAGATTGCAGTCATTCCAGAAACGTTTCATAATTAAAAAACTTTGCTGTTAAATGTCTGTCCCGGCTCGTTAGCGATTTAAAGGACCTAATGTTCTTCGTCAATACGGATGCGCGCATTTCGAATAATAACGGTCCTTCTACAGCTGTCCCCCATTCTGTACTGTTCTGTACCCTGCTCTATTCAATAGCGGTCTTAAACCGTTGAATTCAATGTGTTAACTCACACGTCCGTGTGAAATGCACAGAACCGCAGCCGATGACGCATACACGTTGCTTTTCCAAACACTGACCAATCAGTTGTATTAAACAATGCATTTCCTACCGTCTGCGAGCTACTTTTCATATATCAGTTCTTAGACCACTAGTTTATCGCTATTACTCACTGCTCTGACCGCAATAATCATGAGTTTCCGCATAAAAAAATGACTAACAATTTGCATTTCAATCAGCGATTTATTGCATCACAGATACGATTAATGTACTTTTTTAGTGCTGATGATTTGCGTGTTTAATGCTTTGTAAACACAGAGTAGTGTATAGCGTATGTATTCATGTAAAGAAACAATAATCGGCATTAGGCATTAAAATCGGCATAATTACATTTCTTTTTTATTAATTTCACGGCTATAATTGTATTCGTGGCACCTTTGTTGAATTCAGCGATATTAATTTGAATAAACTAAATCTTTTCCGTCTCCCTTTGTCTCGTAAGAATACCTTACTGACTTCTCTTGTTTTTAAAGTCAGTTTCTAACAAATGTTAATACTAGTCTACGTAACAGAATCCAAAAAACAGTATATAAATATTCACACAATACGAATTGCGTCATGCTTTCACAAATTATTATTTATTTAGCTTGATCCAAATTCCTTGTGCGCGATCATTAAATATCCCTTTAATTTAATTGACTAAGTTCTTATGCCTCATGAGTGCGTTAATTACATCTGATTTTATTTCAATCAGCTTATCCCGCGCGATTATTGAAAATCCCTTAGAAAAAATGGACGTTCCGTGTTTCCTTTGACGATATTACTGACTTCTTGTACTCTGCGAGTGCATCTTGCGCGGACTTTTGCTAGTATGACGGCGTATCGCTCGCATAGTAGGGTGTGTGCCACAGTGCTCATCACTAGGGGCATTTCACGCAGATGTTACGAGCGGCGCGTGCCCCTGGTGTCTAGATTCCTGCTGGCCAGGGAGACAGAGGGGGGGCGGTGGTTACACGGACCCCTGTCGCGTGCGTATATATCCGACACGCACGGAGCACCCAGGTCCACACCTGGCTTTTACACGCACACACGCGCACACGCGCGCACCACACACACACACATACACACATACACTAAGAGGAAATGATTTCATGACGTCCGCTCGCATCGTCTAAATCCACACGAATTTATTGCGCTTTCTCAACATCCTCCGAATTTTGTCACCTTTTTCCACAACTACTGATTAAATATATGACGTTGAAATGTGCGCTTTGTTGAGTGTCATTTAAATTTAAAAAATATTGAAGTTCAAACGGTTGTTCGGAACGTTGTGGGAAAGTTTATTTTTCTATCGAGTTGCAGAAAAATGAAAAAACGAAGTGATGAAGACGTTTTGTCTGTCACCTTGCCAACGAAACCGGTCTCCAATTAGTACAGGAACTTTTTCTTCAGACATCGGTCTTTAGAAGGAGAACAGAAAAGTCCTGTGGATAGACATTACTTTGTATTTACAGTAAAAAGTAATTGTGTTCGTGGGTCTCATTGTGGTCCCAATTCCTGTTTCGATAAAGAGTTCCTAATTATACATTTAAAAATTGCAGAACTAATATATGTATGTAACGTAATAAACGAAATATAAAAACGGTGCGCACAGTTGTGGTTTTTTGTTGAAATTAACACGTAACTGTCTCAACAGATCCGAGTCCTTGCAGACAACTTTTTTTTCAAATATCCAAATTCCCCGCAACGCTAACGGTTTTGATAAGCGATAAGGGATCGTCTTCGGAAGACGACAGGATGAATCTAATAATTTCAGCGGGCGAGAGCCATACTTCCTGTAGGAAATGCATTTCGACGACACGGTTTGACGGTTACATATGGGTAGCGCATGCCGGTACGCACCCCTGCGTACACTATCGGGGGTTCGTTGTGACATAGGTATGCGCGTGTGTGTGTGTGTGAGTGCCGCGCCCCATGGAAGCGAACAGAGAGAAGGGGAGGAGCCCCATTTTCATACGACTTAGCTTATGTCGAGGAGGGGTACCGCGCCAGACGACTTATGCGAGGAAGTCGCAGGCGACAGGAACCAAGTCAGTCATAGCTGTAACATCCGTGCGTCACGTTCGATCGGGCCCGTTCCATCAATGACCGACAATTTCAATCACGTCCTCTAACATCCAACGTCTGCCCCCTCCACCGAACAGTGATAATTACAGGACAATTTTTAATTTTCCCCTAAAGTCAGTGTCGAGCGATGACCTAAGTGTACGAGAAATTGTACGAAAGTGTTTGATTAGATGTGGAAGAAGCGAAGTTAAAAGGAGATCTTACCAAGGATGTGCGGAAAAAGTTTAAGCTTTACGGTACCCTCACGGCACGCGACCGGCCACGCGAGGGTGGTTTGTACCCCGTGCGGTCAGTATTGCTGAACCGTGAAATCTTCAAATGAGTGTTGCCACCTCCGTGGTTATTCGTTGTATCCGCTGTACAATCGGTGAAAAAATTCTGCCGAAGAAATTCAACTTTTCTTGTGGCAATTGAACCGTAAATTTCTGTGAACCGCTGTTGATTTCGTGAATTTTTTCTTGTGGGATAAAACGAGGATAAAAATGAGTGCATTTAAGAGATTTCAAAGTAAAGTTTTCTGGGATCACATGGCTGTGAATGACTTGAGAAACGATGGTCCCCTTTACCGAGCCGGGCCATCATCGAGGATTGATTTTCCCAACGATCCAGAAGATGTACGCGTCGAGGAAGAAATTGACAAGGAAAGCACAAGATCGTCGCAGAATTCGGGAGAGGCAATTTTTTTGGAGGAGGGACATACGACCATCCGTACCTGCGTAAGCGATAATGCGGGCAATCATTGCGAGTTATCATTCCCCGAAACTGTCCGCAAACGAGATACTGTAGACTGCAGGTAAGAAAGCACAATGCCGGTGAAAGACTTTCCGAAAAGATCAAATACTCGGTACTCGATAGTGGAAATATAAATAAAATAGTCCAAGTTTCGAGTACTCGATGAAATCAATACTCAGAAAACTATGATGACAACGACGTAAACTCTTATAGTTTAACTTGTAAACCAATGTTTACGTGAATGTAAAGTAATTTTTTCAATTAGGGACGGAAAAGATGAAACTGATTCGTCTCAGGAGAAGGCAGAAGGAATTGTTGCGGAGCAAAGGTCCTGCAGTCCATTGAGCCAGGACCTTCGAAGCCAGGACTCCGGATTTTCCGACTCCGAGAGATCCGATTTTTCCTGTACCTACGAAAATGAAACGCCAAGACCGCGGAGAAGAAGGAACAGACGTCAACAGAAACAGTCGAATAATCGCTCTGGCACGCAGTATTACCGCCTACCGAGGGATGGTTTCCCGCCGACTCCGTCTCACACTTCCACTCCGAAAGACTACAAAAGTCCAGTTGATCATCGACTGAAATACGTCGAAGCAAAATTGCGGAACGAAGAGACCCGCGATAGGTCGGTATTTCTCAAATTGGTTTCAAATTAAATTCCGTTGAATGTGTATATCGAAAAAGCGGAAATGCGTCATTACGTTAGTGAATCATTGGAATAATTTAGAATTGAATCAATGAAAAAGAAACGATTTTACTGTTGCGACGACGTCACGAAATTTATCATTCATTCAGTTGCTTAATGTCCTTTTGATTTAAATATGCCTCAGAAGTTAATGGATGTTAAGAAACGATGATTCACGTTCCTTAATCAATTTTCCTGACTTTCACTCGCATGTGCAGTTTCGATCGGCGGTTTCTAAAAAGACTTCGCTATTCTGTATCGAAAACATCGTGACAATATTTACACGCTGAGCCAGGAGATAGGAATGCGACGTAAAAGGAATTTCCTAGACGCACAGCTGGTCCTGCACTTTCCGTTTTTCCCTATCCCCCCGTTTCCTTGTTCGCCGATAAGGACACACGGATGCATTATGTGCATGGTATTACGTAACGTACTCCGCAAAAGGGCTGATACGGTGGACCTTAAATTGAATTATATAAAAAATACTACTGTTAGTATGCAACAAATGCATGTGCAACTCAATGAAATTTGCAAAAATGTATTCAATAACAACGGTCAACACTTTCACCGCAGACTTAATGATTAGAATTTGTGCAACGTTCTTACGGTACAGTTAATGGCTTCGTCCTTCCTTGTTAGAGCATCGGTTGGGCAATTAGTAGTGGTCAACTCCTTAAA
This sequence comes from Hedychridium roseum, assembly GCA_963989215.1. Taxonomy (NCBI): domain Eukaryota; kingdom Metazoa; phylum Arthropoda; class Insecta; order Hymenoptera; family Chrysididae; genus Hedychridium; species Hedychridium roseum. Next base: position 5,399,615 of record OZ022310.1, on the reverse strand, counting down.
ATATATGCTATATATCCAATACGAAGAAATTATTATTAAAAATGCGCGAAGCAATGACTGCGTCGTTTTTCATTTTCTTGGTCAGATCGAATAAGGTATACTTTATGGACGTTCGGAAGGTAATGGTGTTTCTCTTTGGGTACCGGGCCGCCTACGATCAGCACTTAGCATCGTAATTCGCCTCGTCAGAATCCTCAAGGGACACCTGCTGGCAATACGTGGTCCGCTGTTGTAGTTTTTACGGGTCATTCGGAGCGTTATAAGCGCGTCGCAATCGTATCTACACACAATGTGTACGTGAGTCAATGCAACGTGGCCCGTGCGAGGAATACGTAAACGAAAAAAGACTGCCGGACTTGGGGATACTGAGTCAACCGCGCTGAGTCGACAGCGAACTTAGAAAGAATCCAACAACCGGCCGACCTACGTGTAAACGCGTGCACAGGTGATCGTGATTCTTCGAGCCGGTCCTCGGAAACCGTGATTAGTCATCCGGTGATTATCGCTCGCACGATGCAGACACTGGCATGATACTCGATGACAACGAAGACGGGTTTGCCGGATGTTCCGTCGTCTCAAGGCGATCAGGGAGACCATGAAATATCGTTTTCCGATTATTCCCTCGAGCAACGGAGCATCGGCAAGTGTCGAAGACAACAAATAATGTAATCCGAGGAATAGAGAAATGTTTACTTCGTGATGTAAACGAAATTGTTCGGATATGGCACCTGCTTTAAGGTATTTCGAAAGAATCGGAACTTGAGGAAAAAATATCTTGCCGATAACAGTCTTGAGATCTACCCTGTTTCGTCAACAATGAAAAGTGTTGTTGAATAATACATGGTTTTATTTCATATATGATATACTTTTTTTGTTTACAGAACTGAGTTTTGCGACGGGGGTAAATATGCACTTCCTTCTTCGTCGACGATTTCCCTGGAGAACGAGGAATGCCTAGGTGACTTCCTGTACGCTGCGGAACCACCGGAGGATGGTGCCTTCTCGAAACCAGGGAAATCGTACTCGAGCAGCACGGAAGCGGAAGTAGAGCGGACATTGCGAAGGTCAACGACGACTTTGCCGACAAGGATTTTGGGTCAAACTTCGGCGGCCAGAGCCTGGTTGGCCGATCTTGCGATGATAACGGAAAACGAGTGCTGTGCGACTCTACAGAGCAAGAGCTTACCTCGTCGAAAAGTTCGTAAGGTTGATCCTCAAACTGAAATGGAACGAGAACAAACTCTGTCGACGATGGCCACCGCCGCAGCCAGCAGATTGCTCGTTAGAGCCGAACAATTCGATAAACATTATCAATACGTTGTCGAGTAAGTCCAACATCTCGGCGTACCATTTCTATTAGCTAAAAATGTTCTCGAAACGACGCTACCATCGTGACGTTTTATCACCAGAACTAAATTGCTAATGGCTTTCAAACAAAATCTCGTCGATTAGACAGGCGGAAATAGTTCGAAAATTCCGAATAAATAGGTGGACGATTTCTTCACCTCTGATATCATTATACCAACATAGAATGTAGATCATTTGATAACGTAAGGAGGTAACGACCGTCAATTTGTCATGAATTACAGCAACGCGACATATACGTTCGAGTCAACGATGTGTCATAGTAAAGTCATCCAGATAACTCACTGTAAAAGAATTTAAGGAAACACGCAATACTTCCTTACGATCTAGATGCCTGCGCTCGGCTTACTGATATCAATAATCATTTCTCCTACTGACTGGCTGTTATTATTTAAATGATTTCCTTTCAGAGGAATCTCAATGTCGCAACAGAAGGGTGATTGGAGGTCGGATAAGGGGCTAGTACGTGCCATTGAGGAGCATGCGTTCTCAATTCTTTCCGAATTAGGTGCCCCACCTCCTCGACGAATTCAACAAAGAAGTCCACCCCCCGCTCGAGAGATTCTTCGGCAGCTTCAGGAACTAAAAAACAACGTCAACGACGTCCTCGACACACGGCTAGACTTTTACATAGAGGTTTGTGTATTAACAGCTATGAATATAACACGACTTTGCGTGAAAATGTGTTGAAACAGTATTTTCGGTAGTTCATCATGTAATTTTTCTTAAACAGAGATTTATAGTTAGCATTTACCGAACAGGATATGCTGCACGCTCTTCGCACGGTTTAGTCGGAATTAATATTTGAATATTTCCGTGTCATTAATTGCAGAGAGTGGTCAGAGAATTAGAAGAAGTGTCGTGGGAGAAGGACAGCGTAATTAGAGGAGCTCTAGCAGCTTTGACAGCTTTGGGTTTAGCTGGTTCTCGTGCAGGAAGCAGCATCGCCAGATGTGCAGGTGTAAAAGTACTCTTAACTCTCCTAGTTTCTTCCGTAAGTCGATCTCAAATGAACGACGCCCGCGCTGCTGTTTTACGAGCATTGGCAAGCGTTTGCTGCTCGGCTGTGGCCATTGAGCGATTCGTCAAGGACGGTGGCCCTGAAATCCTGACAGAACTCCTCGCCAATGAAGTTTCTCCTGAGAAGATTCGCATGGAAGCTGCGGCTGTGATCGTCCAAATTACGGCGGCCTGGACGAACGCAATAGGTTTACCGTATCTTGAACCTTTTGCGAAAATCTTAATCCCGTCGTTGAGCCGACTAGCGGAATTCACCGTTTGCGGGCAAACTTTGTTACTGGCTGTAGCGGCCTTAAATCAACTTTCGCACTCGAGGAAGTGCATGGCAGTCATGTTGGAGGATGATACGGTGACCAAGGTTTTAAGGAGTATAAAGAAAGCCACCGGTGGAAATGTATGGATAATGGAACAAGCTGCTTCCCTCATCGGGCAGCTCGCACGATTTCCGGAAGCTCGACCGCATTTAGCAAAGGCACGAGCTTCCGTGGCGTTGGTCTGTTTCTTGAGGATGAGACCACCCGGTGTGGAGGATGCTTATCAGAAATTAGAATTCACTGCGGCTGCAGCATTAACAAGACTTTGCGTGGATCCAGAAATTGCCAGGCAAGTGGTCGCTGTCGGCGGAGCAGATTGTCTTCCGACCTCTGATACGAACGACCTTCTTGATGAAGATGGAAATCAAGCAAATCTTGGACTTTTAAAATATACGAAATCGCTGAGACGCGCCTGCAGAAAAGCTGCCAAACAAATCGACAGTGCTAAGGAATGTGAATTTTAAATATTTCAAAAAAGTGGAGTAATTAAAGATTTCATTTTTATAATTGACACTAAACTTTTATGGGAAACAATAGAATACACAGAAGACTGGAAATATACATTCCCCTGTTTAATTAAAAATGTCACATGTAACATAATTGTGTTACGGTGGCCGTTTGCGAAGTTATTTTAAGTGATAAATGAAATTATTTAAAAATATTCTATTTCTAAATACTTTTATTCTATTTAATTATCTAGTGAGGATAATAGGAATAAGACATATTATAATGATAATTCGTAAAATAAAAATTATATATTCATATTTTATACACATACAAATATTTGTCTTTCAGTAACATACATACAAATGAAAAATATCACCAGTCTATTAAAATGCCAAAGCTTTTAACAATTAAAACTTTGCATTTCCCCAAGTACAAATTGATCATATGCTACAATTATTATAAAAATAGGTATTTGAAGAGATTTTGTTTTATGTATTATGTAATTGACTTCTATGAAAGATGTCAATTGTTGTTTCACGACAAGGTCTTAACTCAAGGTCATGTGCACCTAACACAAATTTGCCATCTGGAGCTTTAAAGTAGTGTAAGCCACGGCCGATTTTTATTATCCATCCATTACTTAGCCTAAAACACATGAGAATAATAGAATATATATCAACATGAAAGAAATATATAGTAAAATGACCAAGAATTTCGTACGAAATTTGTCTATCATGTAATGTTTCAGAGAAGATAATATCCAAAGACACCAGGCGAGATGCTAAACTCTGTTTTAGTTCTCCCAACCTTGTAACTTGACTCTTACTATCATTTGAGTCAGCAGTTGTAACCAGAGTAATTCTTGACAATGCAGAACATTTCTGTACTGCCAGTTCACAAAACTTAACTAAGTTGTGACACTATAAGTACAAAAAATAATTTATTAACGGTTTAACTTTGCTATGGTTTAGAGATAATTTTTAATAACATTTATATAACTTTCTGTTGGTGAACATAGTATGCAACAATCTGAATGCCTTACCTGATAAAACTCACGTACATATGGATCTTCAATATGTATATGGGTAACAGTAGCATCAAAAAATCTACTAAAAACACTGGCATAGCCATATCCTGTTGATCCATCCTTGACATTAATTAATTCTCTGTAAGTCCCAGCAGTCTTCCTTGCATCTATTAATGCTTTAACTTTTTCAGCTCTATTCAAGTAGTCAGAAGCCCTGGCAGCGAAATGCTTCTGCTTAACTGTATCCTTTGTTTCTGCATTGTTTGATTACTACTTTGTTGATTAAATAATAAGGCCATAATAATACTTTTGTTGACAAGTCATTTCAAAATGTAATGAACTTGTCTGGAACTGTATAAGTGAAGTAAATTACCTTTATACCTTTAATAGAATTAAGAAGGATCTGAACTCCTTCTTGATATAATACTAGAGCCATTGTATACTGTTCCTTGTTATCCATTTCAACAGCGCGTTGTAATATTGAAGCTGCAGTACTCTCCATTTTTCTCTTGCGCTCAAGTAAGGGCACCAGATTTATGAAGATCTTGTTACATGAGTACTTCTACGCTATTGAATTCACGAACAACAAACTACCTAACCTAAAACGCATCACTTTTAGGCAGCTTTCTATTTGACGATTTGTGAGAAGTATCGAATGGAGGGGGTAATCCGTAAGTAAGTAACGGCGCCAATGCCGCATTATGTAAGTTTTCATGAGAACAATTTTTTGAACAAGGAATCCGCTCTCGGTTTACCTTCTATAGTTTTCGTACACACCATGGAAAAAATTGTGACTAATAACAGCGTCGCTCTTTTAGCGATCACGAGGCTAGCAAGATGGTGAGTTTCAAAGAGAGTGCTGTAAAATCCGTATTTTAACGTGCGATCATGTACAATTTACGTTGCATATCGAAAAAAAGATAAACAAAGAACTTCATTATTTATAATAATATCAGTATTACGGTTATTAAAGTGAAAATATTGCCAGGTGTTTATGATGTGACACGTGTACCGCTGTCAGATGCATAACCTACTCAGCGCCTACATTTCAGTTCGTTTATAACATTACATATTATGTGAATTTAAGGAAAATAGCAAGTGAAGAAAAGTTTATTTTAATTATGGACAAATAGGGTTATGTTTTATTGCCTATTTCAATGTTATATTTCTGCGTGTTTACAAGGAACATGAAGTGATTAGATTTAGCAGTATCTTGTAAGAACACGATGTTGTGTACAAACAGTTTTTGTACTCAAATAAAGACGCCTGCACGTATGCAACTTGATTTGTTTGTTTCTTCATTCATAATAATGTGTATTCCAACAGCTATATAAAAAATTGAAGTATGGTGCTAATATTGACTATTTTTCATTTTTGTATAGTCGCTCGTCATCCCAGAGAAGTTCCAACACATTCTTCGTGTCATGGGCACGAACATTGATGGTAACAGAAAAGTCATGTTTGCCATGACAGCTATCAAGGGTGTTGGTCGCCGTTATGCAAACATTGTACTGAAGAAGGCAGATGTGGACTTGGACAAGCGTGCTGGTGAATGCTCTGAAGAAGAAGTATGAAAATATCACTTTCTATTACTTTTCTACATTAAATTCTTCGAATCATTGATATACATCAGTTATTGAATATAATCAAAATTATTTGAAACCATGTAGAGAGCATCTTATGCAAAAAGTATGTTTTAGTAGCTATTGACTTTGTTAGAATTCACTGACAGGAATGTAATTTTACAGGTGGAAAAAATTATTACCATCATGGCTAACCCACGTCAATACAAAATCCCTGACTGGTTCCTCAACAGACAAAAAGATATCGTTGATGGAAAATACTCGCAGGTAAATAAAATTTTACTGCAAAAAATGTGTCAAATGTAATTAGCACACATTCACGACTGTTCATATAAAATTATTATATGAAACAGCTGGTAGTTTGTGCAATAGTAACTGCATATATGAGGTGCTGATTGACTCAATTTTTTGTTGGTATCCTCAATGGTGTATAATCAGTATGCAACAAATATATATTTTAATGAAATGTAATACAGGTATTTTAATATTTCAACTGGAATCTTGTAGCTCACGAGTTCCAACTTGGACTCTAAACTTCGTGATGATTTGGAACGAATGAAGAAGATCCGAGCACATAGAGGTTTGCGTCACTACTGGGGTCTCCGTGTACGCGGTCAACACACCAAAACTACGGGACGTCGTGGACGTACTGTGGGTGTGTCGAAGAAGAAGTAATTGTAAATTATATTGTTTGATATTATGCGATTTATCAATAAACTATGAAAACCATTACATTGTATTTATTCATTATATTTTGAGTATAATTTACCCATTACTAAGATGCAGTTAGTCAAATGTGATGCGGACACTTTTAATTCATTATCCAAAGCAACAAAATTACCAAAATTTTGTAAGAGTAATTAAATTGTGAATAGGGAAAAGTGATGATTATGACGTCTAAGTCAGAATTCTGCACTGAAATATGTTCCCAAATTTTGTAATTGCATTACCAATGTTATTACAAAATTATCAATATTTTTCTGGTAATAGTTTGTTTCGTTGAGTTTGTTTTGGGGCTTTGCAGCCTGAAGCATTTAGGGCTTCATTACCAAGTCTTTTGTGCATTCTGGTTGTAACTCATTCATAATTCATTTGTCTCGAATCTTGACAAACTTCACTAAGAGGTCGCTACTATCTACGTGTTTGAATCGGTGCGTGCACCAATCAACAGTCATATAAAACTTAACGGATCATATTTCAAAGACGTAGAAGTAAACTGAATACACGGAGCGCGCAAAAGAACACGACGTTCATTGCGATCGACTGCCGAAATTTCGACGCAAAGCAGAGAATATTACTTTGAATTCTTATCACATCATATCAGTTAGAACTTTTACAAAATGAATCACAAAATAGCTAATATATTCACTTTGTTTCCAGACGATGGACAAAGTACTGCAACATCAATTTCTGGTAAGTTTGATGCGTGTTTATGTCTCCGACCTTTTTGACCATTAGAACATACAGATACAAATATGTAACAATCACCTACATTGTCTTTGAAAATTGCAATATAGGTCTGAAAAGAACGAATGTATCAAAAGCCAACACATCTGATGTAATGCTCAGAGATGCATTCAAACCTGGAACATCTAATAGCAAACCAAAAGGACTGTCCATGAGACCCAAATCTGATGTAAATGTTGTAACATCTACTTGTTCAACAAACAAGAAGAAGTACCCAAACATAGAAAACAGTAGAGTAAAACATGGCAAAGTTGCAAAACGATCTCCAATAAAAGATTATGTTCCCACAAAAAAAAATGAAACTGCTACATCAACTAGAACAAAGGAATTGTTACCAAACATATTACACAATGTACCCCCTAATGAATCAAAGCAATCCAATGAAAGTGTCTTTGTAAGACCTCAGACACCTCGCAAAATTATTAAGAAACCTGAACTTCCAGAACCAGAAGAGATGGCACATTATTGTGATGTGTATGATGAATATAGTATGTGTGTCACCTATTGCTGGTACAACCATTTTAATTCTAAGTAAATGTACATACAGTAGGTAAATTAACTAATGTGTATCATTCTTGCAGTGAACAATGCATATAAAGCATATCTTGAATATGATGGAGAGTTGTGGGGCAATGTATTTAATTCTCTTATGGAGCCTTATAATGACGAGGGTTTTGAATCAGGTATAATTTTTGTAAATGGCATGTTGTGTTCTTAATATGCATAATAATTTACTATCACAAACATATTTTCTGTCATACATAATAGCTACAGATGAAATTCCAGTACCTGATATTCCAGAAGTTATAACAATTGATGATACCGATGATCAAGATGCAATGCAAGATGATTTTCCTTTGCCAGAAATATCAGATGATGAGGGCTTGTGTTAAGCCATTTGTTAGGTGTTATCTTGCATTTGAAAATTTATAAGTTCAGTTTAACAAGGCAATTAAAGTCTGATTGGAACAAACAGTATTATGATTTATATAAGGTGTATTACTAAGAAGTTCCGTTAAATTAATTTATTCTACCATAAGTTAAGATATCTGATGGGTACTCTCAATGAAAATAAAGCAACATTTCTTTTTATTTACTAACACTATCAGTGAAGAAAAGTATGTAGTGAGCCTTTTCTTGTTTTATTTTTTATCTTGGAAAATTTAACAAAAATTCAGTTTAGATAATGCAATTAAAGGATGTTTAAAAAAGAAAATTAAAATTTATACGATGAATATTAATATAAAGGCTTATTACATTCCATTTTTATGTTTCCATTTTTGCAGCTGTAGAGTACTCTGCTGATGACAATAATATAAACTATGATCCACCGGCAATATAAGGCAATATTGCAGAATAAAAAAAGAAATATTATTATTATTTATGTGACATGACTGCATAAAAAATTTTTTTACAATAATGTTTAGCTTGTAGTGTCGAGTATTGAAGCTCATCGTTTCTTTATGTTCCTATTATAATAATATATTATTAAAATGTTCATTTATAATAAGATTTAATATAACGTTTATATTGTTCCGACATGTTTTTGATAAAGCAAATAAAGAATTCAAATGCATATTCACACTTCAACTATGTTCAGATTGTGCAAATCAATGTGATGACAGATCAATGTATTAAAACGAAAGTTATTCCGGTTATTGTCAAGGACTGTACAAACGAAGTGATCAAAATGTCTTCAACGAAAATAGTAACTGTAATAGCGGGAATATTGGATGATCGTTTTTTCTGTCATGTGTGTTACGTTGCTGAAAATCTTGCAAAAATGTTACCCAATTTTTATATTAAAAGAATTTGGAAGAATTCATCTGAATGGGAGGTACAATATTTTAAAAAAACCTTTATCTAGCGTCAATATTGGCGCTTAACAATAGTTATAAAAAAAATGTTCAACAATTTATAGTCATGGTTACAAGAAATATGCAAAAAGCATGGGTGGTTACATACCGAGTCTCCCTTGATATGGAGGGAAATTGGGGTAACTGGAAATCAAGTTAAATACATCGGCAATGTTCACCAATTTTGGAAATTATTACAGGAATATTACAATATTAATCATGTTATCAAAGATGAAGATCTAGAGGCACTTAAATTAGATGCGTTAATTGTACGTAAAATGCTTCTTTTTATTATATGGCAGAATATTTGCTTTAATAGTTGCCAGAAAAATTGGTTAAAAACGTATATATATTTTTATTTCCCTTATGTATTATATAGTTTTTATACAGGCGTATAAAGCGGAGTTAAAGTCTGTTCCGTCAAAAGTACATGTACAACATCGTGTGATAACAATCATTGGAGCTGGGACATCGATGTGTTTTGAATTAATATCCCAGATAATAACGACAAAAGAATTGTCGTTGTATCATGGAATTTCTATTAATTTATACGACGTTCCAGACCACTATTTCGAGCTTCAAAAAATATTAAGAGACGTAGAAATCACTGAGAGTGGCCTGCAAGTTATTTCAATTATAGATAACATACCTGCGGGATTGTATAGTTGCGATATTTTGATTTACCTCGATTACTTAGCAAGGTAAATACTAAAATATTGCTTATACGGTTTTAATTTTAATATTATTGACGTGACAGAGATATTACCGACAAAACATTTCCAAGAATGTTGAAAACTTGCATGCGTTTATTACTGTTTCCTTTTAACTGAAATCTTCAATTATTAGACGCAAAAACAAACAAAATTTGCAGTCAGAACTTCATTTTGCGTTGCATAATACTATTAAAAAAGTTCCCTCTCCAGCTCTCGTTTCCCTTTAATCTAGCACTCCATTGATAGTTCTTTTCCCAAGTAGTGAACATTAATTCTGTATAACCGTTAAGGGAAGAAAATGAAAGAACTGAGAGCTGGCTGAAACGCAACTATGATTGCATCAAAATTTTAGCCGACGAAATAGATACTTATGCACCCCAAAAAATGAAAGTAATTTTCTGCTCAATGGGTCCGATATGTTTCTGCGCGAATGCATTACAAACTTTGACGACAAAACTTTTGAAATCTAATGTTGTTGCTGTCAGCGCTCACTACGGTTTAGACATCGTCTATCCGTTTGTAAGATCATTAGGATTCGATGTAAAAGATTTCGGCTGTCCACCGGTTTGGGGATTTATGGGTAAGATAAAATCGCTAAATACATTCCGTGGGCTGCAATTATGTTTTAATGCAATTTTCATCATTGCACTTTTAGGTATCAATCAATTTGTAGATGTTGATCACATGATTCAAAAACATGTGACACAAAGGCCAATGAATTATGAAGTTTCGCGTGATAATAAAAAAGTGTCACTGCCTTTAAACATGGGATATTCTGAATTAAGGTGGTTTTTTTATATGTCGCATGACAAGAATCCACACGGAAATTATTCACATGACAAGGTACGTAATTTATGGTAGTTAATACGTTGTAATATTGTTTGTTACTGAGCAATATAAAATATATATATTCTTACAATGTTAAAATGATATAGTTTGTTGGTAAGAAATGCGTTTGTTTTAGGCTATTACTCATTCGCTAACTGAAAATTTGCGAAAGTGTAAAGCGATTTGTGATCTACTGAAACTATGGTACAGTGCTGAAAACGAAATCGATGATATAATCTCATTAGGAATATTCTCCGATGGTAAATAAGATATTTAACAATATTTACGAGTTTGCGCATGTACAGAAAATTTATAAAATTATTGGTATTTATTTCAGGTACATTTGGGATCCCGGAAGGAATTTGTTTTTCGCAACCAGTTTGTTTGAAAATTCGTCACGATAAATCTCGGGAATGGGTCCCATTTGCTGATTTTCCATTACCATGTATTCCTCGCTCTATATTTCATAATTTAATTTGTACAGCTGTAAATATTATTGACTATTTTGTAAAACCTAAAATCACAGATCGGTACTATGAATCAAGAAAAGCCGATAGTTTAGATGAATTTGAGAATGAGACAAATGCTTAAACAAGAACTTACGCGAAATTATTATTAGCAGACTACAATAACTATATTGTTTATTTTTATTTTGTTGTACAATTATCGCTTAATTGAGCTTATAGTAATACACATATAGAATACCGTTAATTGAGAAAATAAGAGGTTTCAGATAAACATTTTTAAATTCTATTTGGCAATCATAAGCTAATTGTATGTTTCAACGCGCCATTCAAGGAAATTTAAAGTACCCGCCTAATGTACCATTGTGACGTTTCATCGTGTTTATAAATTGTACGTGCAGAAAATAAAGCACGCATTTGTGACAAGTTTTCTTCAAATTAACGCAAAAAACCGATGTTATTAATGAGGTAAAAGTTTTCTTTTAAAATAAATGTCAATTTAGTTTTATGATGATTTTAAATTAAATCTAATCGTGACTATGGGAAATACAATGAGGTTAGAAACTTTTAATGCGCGACAAGTTTTGTAGCACGATTATAACATTTTGAGTTACGTGTAAGTTACATGTGAGTAGAAGTTTTAAAACAAAAGATTATTGTGAACAAGATGGAAAGTGGAAACATCGAAATAGAGCAGAGCTTAGCTCGGAGGCTTTTCGAGGAAGGTGGTACGTTGATCTTGCTGGATATACCTCCTGGAACTGATTTTGGTGTAGATATAAAATCATGGAATACAGGAGAAAATTTTAAGGGTGTCAAAATGATACCACCAGGATTTCATTATGTACACTACAGGTGATTTTAAAAAACAGTCTATGTGCATGTACTTTACAATATTGATGATGTACTTTGTGTTTTGTTAGTTGCGCATATATCATTAATATTTTCATTACAGCACTGTAAATGAATTTGGCGAAATGGCTCCCAGAGTAGGCTTCTTGCATTTTTTCAAAAAATCAGAACTTATAGTAAAAAGGTGGGATTCAAAAGAAGAAGGAATTAGTTCAGATTGTAGGTATACAAGATACATTTGTAATGTTAATGTTGCAACTTATTTTAATTCTGAATAATCATATTATATAATTTACAGCTGTTCCAGAAGAAACGGTAAAAAAAATAAAGGATAATTTAAAAGATTTGGATAAATTTTTGGGTGCATATCCTTATGAAATATGGAAGCAATGGACTGAGTTAACAAGTAAAATTGATGCTTCACTTGTTGAACGCTGTTCCCCTCTGTGTGGGTATGTAAAATAATATTGTTTATTTATTTAATATACAATTAAGATGCACATATCTATATACCTAAAGTTTCTTGTAAATTACATTACAATGTAAAAACAATACTAGGTTTGTGAGATCAGCATTGGAACTGGAACATTGTGATGATGCTTCAAGACATAGAAATGGGCACACAAATCGCAAAAGAAGAAGAGGAGCTGGATTATCTGTTGAGGAAAAAGAAGAGCAGCTTTTACCTGATCTTAAACCCAAACCAGGCACAGAGTTAAGGTTAACTAAATTGCCAGATCACTATTACCCAGAAGGTGCCACACCCACTGAAATAACACGTCATTCACTTGATACTAGTTATGCTATGGAAACTATGTTGAGCAAATTAAGAAAGTAATTTTGGCTTTATTATCTTTACATTTACAATTTAGCCACTACCACAGTGTGGTAAACCTGTTTGTTAATTTCAGCCCCATGGAGATCATTGGGGAGTTTCAGTTAGCATTTGTCTGCTTCTTGGCTGGACAAAGTCTAGATGCTTTTGAACATTGGAAGAAACTTGTTTCACTTATTTGTGGAGCAGATTCGGCGATACCAGAACGACGTTCTATTTATATGGAATTTCTAAAAGTTCTCGATGTTCAGTTAGCATTCGTACCTGAGGAAATATTGTGCGATATTGTTGAGAGCAATAATTTTGTGTACCATAACTTACGGAAGCTTTTTGCAAATATAGAAACAAATTCTGAAATAGATGGACGCTTGAAGACTTACGCGGTGAGAATAGGAGATCGATTGACCAAAAAATTCTTATGGGATTTTGCTGATTTGCAAGAAGAAGCAGACGACGAAGCACCGGTAGTTGTTTCTTTAGATTAAATATATTTGTATTATGCACGATTCTTGTATATGTTTTGTATAAACTTGGTAATGTATTTGTAACAGTTCTTACAAATGTAATTAAGCTGACCTCCTGCCACATACATATTTGCAATAATAGGCATAAAACTGATCAACTTTGTGTTATTTTTATCTGTATCAAACTTCATATTCGCAAGAAGTTAACGACACATCTTTTTCTTAGTGGCTTTGTCACTTACCGTTTACATGCATTACTCGATAATTAGTTCTCATATTTTAGGAAAAAATTAAAAAATAATGTTTCCGCCCGGGATCGAACCGGGGACCTTCCGCGTGTTAGGCGGATGTGATAACCACTACACCACGGAAACCTTGTGCTATGGGGTAGCCGCCTATTCACCTCAGGAGATCATTCTGTCATAAAATTAGTTAATAAAATAAGAAAAATGTTTCCGCCCGGGATCGAACCGGGGACCTTCCGCGTGTTAGGCGGATGTGATAACCACTACACCACGGAAACCTTGTGTTCTCATGGAGATTCATGTTCAGTGAAAAAGTTGTTTATTTAATTAATTAATAAAATACAAAAAAAATAATGTTTCCGCCCGGGATCGAACCGGGGACCTTCCGCGTGTTAGGCGGATGTGATAACCACTACACCACGGAAACCTTGTGTTTTCATGGAGGTTCATGTTTCGTGACAAAATTATTTTATTAATTAATTAAAAAAATTTTAAAAATAATGTTTCCACCCGGGATTAATCCGGGGACCTTCTGCGTGTTAGGCGGATGTTTGTTTTATAGTGCTTATTCAATTATGGCTTACAATTTTTGTTTAACATTGGACAGTCCGAATAAACTAGAACTAGGTTATCTACATATATATGTACAGTAACCTGATAGGTCACTTGGACAGCTCGCACGTTTTACAATTAGAAAAAAAATATGTTCATTTATGGTAATATATGTTTTTCTTTTTGCCTGAAGTGTTCCTATTTCGGTTGTGTCGATGTACGCTTACATAACTGTCAGAAAATTTTATAAGATAACGCCACTTGGAGACAAAAACTGACCGTATTTTCGTTCATTAATGAAAAAGAAAAAAAAATCCCTATAATCTATGCCGGATTCATCTATAACTCTATGTCTAGAGTTTAGTGATCCGGTTTACCTTCGGTTTTTTAAACTATTGGTTTGATCTGTATGGTTTGCCTTATATTTACTTATGTTAATATTTACAAGTAGATGGGCTTTGTAACTACAGTTATGCAATTTTATACTGGTTAGTACAAAAAGACAGAAGAAAAGAGAGAAAAAATATAAAAAAAAATAAAATAAACCTGACTAAAATATAATGAATGAACAATAAGAAAAGAGAGACAAGAGAAAATCAAAGAACAAGGAAAGAAAGAGAGCGAGAGCAGAAGAAATAGAAAATGAAAATAAAAATAAAATAAAGAATTAAAATTTATGGAAAAATTTAAGGGGATTGAAGAGAAATAAAAGATCTAAGAACAAAATAATAATAGTAATAGAGATGAGGATACTAATAAAGGGAAATTTTCCTTTCCCTTTCGATGTTAGGCGGGTGTGATAACCATTACACCACGGAAACGGAGTGATGTGGATTACGTACGCATTATACATAAAACTATATTGGATTAAACATTTAAAAAGTTAAAAAATGTTTCCGCCCGGGATCGAACCGGGGACCTTCCGCGTGTTAGGCGGATGTGATAACCACTACACCACGGAAACCTTGTGTTCTGATCGTGGTTCATGTTTGGTGACAAAATTATTTTATTAATTAATTAAAAAAATTTTCAAAATAATGTTTCCGCCCGGGATCGAACCGGGGACCTTCCGCGTGTTAGGCGGATGTGATAACCACTACACCACGGAAACACTGATTGTTAAGAATTATATGTGACTAGTACATATAGTTAATATTTATAATAAGGTACATATACAGTCAACCCTCCTATAACGCGGTACTCTTACAGCGCGGTTTCCGTTCAACAACGTCCCATCAGTTCTTTCCGTGCACCCAATGAATGGTTTTAACTGGATATGTTTATATAAACATTCAAGCTTATCTCTTAGCTTATCTCTAATTAATTGATGCACCCACCTCAAATGCATTGGTAAACGAAAATAAGGAAAACGAATGGGTGCCAAATCTCGATTTACAAGATGTGAAAAAAGGGCTGGATTTGGCTAAAGAATTAGAACTTCATTTCATTCAAACTGATCAGTCAACGGTGCGTAGCGCAAAGTTTAAAAGAGAGTTAAGAAATTGCTTAGCTCCGTGTAGAGATGTTTTAGTGGAGTTAGAAAAAAAAGCTACAATCGAAAACCAATGTGAAGATGAACCAAGTGAGGAAGACATTTTGGCCCATTAAAAGAAGGCGAGTTAGGCGACTCATATCTGACAGCGAGGATGAGTGTTGAAAGATTATATAATTTTACAAAAGTCTTTCTTGTTTTTGTTGGAAAACAGTTTTTTAGTTTAGCTTTTTTTTCATTTTTTTTATCATTTCCTTATATGAATTCTTCAATTCAATAAAAATAATTTATAATTTATCTTGTCTTTTGTATTTATTGGTCTCGATATAACGCGGTATGAATGATGTGATTTGTACTAATTCTGAGTTTCTTATAGCGCGGTTTCCATACAACGCGGTAGACGGTTTCCATAGAACGCGCTACGAATTAGCCTGGTTTGTACGGTTAAATCCGAGTTTCTTATAGCGCGGTTTCCATATATCGCGGTACTCACCGCGTTATAGGAGGGTTGACTGTATTTGATTTTCTTATCATATTACTGTTAGATTAAAAATTAAGTAATATGTATGAAAATAGTTAAATTTAACGTCATAAAGGATTCCTTTTAAATAAGTGCAAAAGTAATATACTATGCCATTTTATTTAATATATATATATATGTATATATATATATATATATATATATATATATATATATGTTTGTATATAGATGAGTGTACAACAAATTACAGTGGGTGAATTAAATCATTTGGCATCCCTGTACGTTTTACAGTTCGGTGAATTATGGTTTCTCCATTAATTTATTGTTTCTTTTTGAGACCATTAATTTCCAGATATCGATCTTCGGTAAGAGATATTAGCGGCCTTGGAGGTCTGAATGGTGTAGTTGATGGAGGTGAAAGGGACTCATGCGTTCCTGATGGCTGAACAAAGTCGTCTTGGGCTTCAACTTCCCGACGCAGGCGCTAAAATATAACGTTTCCGTATTATGATCCAATGTAGGTAGCTGCACAAAAACTGCCACAGGCAATTTCATCATTGTTTAATAACAAATTGTTTAATATTGTTTAATAACATCTGTATACTTACCGGGTGTGGGGGACGCGGTGGTACTTGCTGAGGCCTGGGTCTTGCAGGTTCCGCTTCACGGCGAAGACGCTAAAACATACTATTTTTAATATTTGTTCTACTTTTATAATTGTTAAGTGACTGAAGTATTCAATTTTACCGGATGTGGGGGACGCGGTGGTACTTGCTGGGGCCTGGGTCTTGCAGGTTCCGCTTCACGCCGAAGACGCTAAAATATACTATTCTTAATATTTGTTATACTTTTATCATTGTTAAATGACTAAAGTATTCAGTTTTACCGGGTGTGGGGGACGCGGTGGTACTTGCTGGGGCCTGGGTCTTGCAGGTTCCGCTTCACGACGAAGACGCTGAAACATACTGTTCTAAATGTTTGTTCTACTTTTATAATTGTTAAGTGACTAAAGTATTCAGTTTTACCGGGTGTGGGGGACGCGGTGGTACTTGCTGAGGCCTGGGTCTTGCAGGATCGGCCATGGCTTCAGCTTCTCGAGCAATACGCTACAATACAAACATTATTTACTATTATATAAATGAAAATATTATTACCACAGTTCACGTTAATCATTTTTCCAACAAGTATTATCAATTGTCAGAAAAAACACTTCATTGATCGATTTTTATCCCTGCTGTTTAAAGTACTTAACGATTATCATGCGATGTAATAATTGATCGCTTAGTCTATTTTTACTTTTACTTACTGTATGATCAAAATGTAAATCTTTTGGGTCGAAGTCAAATTCGAGAAGTTCAACTTCATCTTCAGGAGCCGCATCGCGACGAAGACGCTAAAAAAGAGTTTACGTCAATAAATTTACTTTAGGAACGGTTAGTAAACATCAAAATAATCGTAATCTCAACCATTCCTTTACATATTATGTTATACATTATTAATGTGCTATAGGTATACCGTTTTCCATTTATCTCTAAAGAATAAAAAAATTATTGTAAAAAATATCATGCGCAATTTACAATAAATGTAGGATTGCAATGAATTGACAATAAATTCATCATTATTCCTCAGGGTTTGAACCGACAAGTAATATTTCTTCATATTGAAAATATACTTACTGGGTGAGGGGGACGTGGTGGAACCTGTTGAGGTCGTGGCCTTGATGGTTCTGCAGATATTGCCATTACGCATATCGCAGCGAACGCTGCTATTACGGCAAAACTACGCATTTTGCCGAATTCTAGAAATGAAGAATCACATATTAGACCCTCATTGATGATCAAAATTCATAATTACAACATAATGCCCATTCCCACCACACGTGCTATTGCGTACTATATTTTTAACTACACATGGTACAAATTTCAAAATTACTAGTTACTTCTCATACTTTATGAACTGTCGTTTTCCTGTCATAAACCTTTGCAGACGTGATTCTTGTGCACGCAGTTTAATTAAAAGATTCAAAAGAAAAGGTAAACTATGAATACGAAAAGTTTTAATGGTTTGAAAACAATTTGCAAGTGCATGGAAAGTTTAAGAAGAGTAATGAGATGGTAATACCGTAAATGTTTTCTCCCAGTAGTCCTCAGAAGAAGCTAATTGAAAGACTGACGACTTGTCGAATCGCCAGTTGTGCTTTTATACTATGCATTCTGTATTCGATTTTTGTGCTGACACGTATCAGCAACGATCGCCGGGGATCCACCGCCTATATTAAAACAGAGAAATGTTTCCTCCTCTCGTCGCTCAGCTCATTATGCATGCGTCGCGTGTAAACATTCATGTCACTAACGCCGTAATTGTGATTTCAGTTCCGGGGATTCCAGGGATTGCCTTTACTTGCACTATTTTCAATTAACTCGAATTTACATTGATTGTATGCTTTATCAATGGTACAAAATCGTATCTGTATATTTTACATTTCCATTAGTACACATTGGTAACGGTGTGCTGAGTTGACGTACTTAATTAATGTAGAGGGGGGATTTACAAACTTCTGTGATATTTGAAAATTGTATTATTTTTTAACACGTTTTATACTAATTTTTGTATGATGCAGAATTATTATTGCGTTATATAATTAACTTGGAAAATTTTATTATTTGTGTAAATTTCGTACTGCCGTGTACATTATTATCGTTTCCTCATTTTAAACGTAATCATATTACTTACATTTTGACATCATTTTATTTTTGAAACCGGTTTCCGATTAGCATTACGAGTTTTAGAAGTACATCACTGAAAAAAATGTTTAAATCGTAAATCAAGTTTAAGGTGTGTAGAATTCGAATGAAGATAGAACACAATATCTTTCGAAGCTCACAAAAATAAAGTCTGTTATTTTGTGAAATATAACTTACGTATTATGTAGGCATATTGCAAATAAGCGGAAATGATACGATACAAAAAAATATTATGGTTAGGTTTTGGGATAAAGAGCCAAATAGTCAAGCATAATCTGTATTTTTATTTTGGATTAGTTACAAAATTAATTCCACATTGGTTGTCGTTACATATTTGGTCAATCCACGTTATCAAATGATAATTTTTTTCTCTGGGTCAATTCAGATATATAGAAATGTGTGATTAAGTTGTCATAATGCCGGATCGTAAATATTCTTCATCAAGTCACGTCTAGCGAGCTTCATTGTAAACAGCATCGTCATTATCGTTGTAGTATCCGTCATCCTCAGCATCATTGGCAAAGTTATCACTATCTCCCTAAAGGTATAAGAAGAAATTTGATGTAAGCATTTACATAAATAAAAACTTTTACTCTAAGTGAGTGTTTCGCATTTCTGTCATCGACTAATTTCTTGACACGTTTAACTTCGGTTAATCGGATACACGTTCTGAATAATTGGAAGCAGATCATTCGGTATTTCTAAATACGTAACACCACACTCGCTTTTGATTATATGTATTCACGTAAAAATATTCTGAGTGTTAAGTATTTCCTTTGGCAAAAACTGTAGCTCTTCGAACATCAAACTTTTGTCCAACGTTATCCCAAGTTTAGTAGCCATAAAATTCATAGAATTTAGGTATCTACCTCGACCTGTGGTTCATCTGGTATGTTACTTTCTGCAGTCAGGATAGAAGGGTCGTTGCTGTTATCCATATTTTCTTCTGCTCCTCGGTACCACCTTCTCGTAGTTGTGTAGGGACGACGGGTGGTTGAAGTAGACGTTGTTGTTGGTGGAAGAAGGGTGGTTGATGTAGTCGTTGTTTTTGATGGACGTCCATGGTTGGGTGGATGTGATGGACGTCCATGATTGGGTGGACGTGGTGGACGTTCCGCCGGACGATTTTTTTGCTGATTACTTGCTTCTGCTTCGATCTTCAGACGGAGAACCTGCTATGTTAAAATTAATATTCTAATTATTGTGCATTGCTATCTTTGTTACAAATTCTGCAATATCTAAAACTTTTGAATATATTTTATACATTCCTCAGTATTTTTATATTGGACAAGAAATTATGAAAAAAATCATAATCATTTGTATTACTTTTACTATATCAGCATTAATATTATACATTCATGTGTTGTTAGCGATAGGAAACGATATTTTTTTATTTACAAAGAAATGCTAGGATACGTTTAACAATGGTATCTTGTTATCTTACCGAATTGGCGGCCGGTTCTGGCGGTTTTAAATTACGAGCCGATATCGCCACTACGCATGTCGCAATAAGAATTGCCACCACAACGAATTTTGCCATATCTTAGTCTGCAAGAAAATAAATATTGCTGTAATTAAATAACTGATTATAAAAAGAACTTTTTTTTAGAAACAGTTCGTGAGATAAATCAATGCAGGCAGTTATCTCCTGCTTGTCATTTTTTTAACACAACTCATATTCAGAACCAAGGTACTTATACACGATGTGTATAATTCACTAGGTGAATACTCAAAGTACTATAATAAAAAATAAGCACTTCTCACCGCTTAGTACTTCAGTACTTGCTTTTCAGGAAACACTAATCAGTTTTCCAATCAGAACAGTTTCTTATATAGGATACTGCAGACTATAGCGGATGCCAGGTTATCAGTGAAAATAGAAAAAACCCTATGGGAGATTCTTGTAGAAATGCTTTATCGATAAAAAATATTTTATTTTTACGTGCACGAGTGATCTATATGTCAATTGTAGTTTTCCGTAACACGATGAAAATGATAAACTTTTTTTAAGAGGAACAGTAAGATTCTGCTTTTCAACAATTTCTATGCATGAATTTTAGTACGTATCTAATACAAACTGAGCAAAAAGGGTTGTTTATGCAGTTTGCCTTTTATTTGTGACTTTATAAAGAACTTAATCCTTACATTCATTTACTTTTAGATGTATAATTAAAACGAAATAACAGGAATTATGGGAAAGAATATCACCTACCATTTATATGATAATGACGGTTCAGAATGGAAATCATTACTATGAAAATATTATCTCTGTTATTCTGCGAACTTTATCATTGCAACTGTAAATTTTTAGATTGTTAATATCATCTGTATACGATAGCATTATCGATATATTGTAGATATCTGCAGTACAGACTGCCACTATATTCATTTATACAATTTTTAAACAAACATATAATTATAACACAAACTCTAAAATTCTGAATCTGAATGATTAATATATACATAAATTATAGATAGGGAAATAACAATGCAGTGCAGTATTGATATTGGTTCAAGAATTAGTACTGTTTCCACGCGGATTCGTGAAATCAGCATCGCTTGAATAATCTTCAGTCGTATTAATTGTACAATTATAGTACATATAAATAATAGTAATTAATGAGGTATCTAACGAAGGACTTTCGAAAATATGTTGGCTTTTTCGTCCCCAGTCGATAGCCTTGCAGCCGCATTCCATGTCAAATGGATTCGGGAAAAGTATTGCTGTTTTTAATTGTTCCCAACTTTTCGCTTTCTCCACGTCGAAGCAACTCAGCTGATTTTCCCCTATATTCAGATTCGTCAGCAGTGGTATTTTCGCAAAGATATCAGAATCCACATAATTGATCTGATTCCGAGCTACATTTAATTCTTGAAGGTCGTGGAGGTCGTCGAACCAATTCGACTTCAGGACTTTCAAATAATTTTTCTCCAAATTAAGAATCCTGAGCTTGGACAAACCGGAAAAGGCGTGATTCTCAATATCTCGTAAGCCACTGTGAATGACGCCGAGTACAATTAAAGTTTCTCCAAGAATTTCGAAGGAATTGTCTACTATCTTCGGTATTGTTGAAGTATCGAACAGCAAGTAAATCTTGTCCGTCGTGTTGTCCATCTTCTGCACGTCGGATAAATAATTTCCCGATTGAAAACAGTTGTAAATGATTTCGTTGCTGGTCATTCCCTTATACCTTTCCGGTAGACAGGCGGATGAGGCGAACAAAATATGAGTTAGCAAAGTCACTATCACGCGATGAAGCATTTTTCAAGCTGCCACTGTAGCTTTACGTTGAATTATTCTTTATTCTTTGTAATGGCAAGTGCATTACTGTCTCCGTTTACTATTGCCCATACGTTAATATCTATATAACGGGAATTTCCCTCTGTAATGACTATAGCTAGTTGTTTCGTCTGACCTCTTCCAAGATAAGATCATACGCTGCATGATACGCATTATTAATATGAGATACTGAAATCACTTTAAAGACCGAAAGTTTACCGTTGAAAATGTCTTATAATCAATTATTGACTGTGACGTTTCGTACAGTTTTGTTTAAAATCATTTGATTAAGTCGATCTTCAACGCAAGCATCCACCGAAAGATTGTCAGCAATATTTAATTCATCTATGCACTCTCGCGTAATGTTATGAAGGTCTTGTACATTTCTATACTCAGGGTTGATGACCACTTGTTCCTTTGACAAAGCCCAGTTCATGATATCAAAGCAGCATTTATAAAACCACGGATTTTGTCGACAGTTGAAATAGCGCAGACTGTTTAACTGAGCGATGAAATTCGGTTGTAGGCAGTGTAAATGATTCCCACTGATGTCAAGTCGCTCTAGGTTTGCCCATTTTGCTGCCGTTGTAGACTCAATATCCGATATATGATTTCCTCGTAATATTAGAAACTTCAATCGTGGAATATCGTCGAACCAAACAGCCTTAATTCTTTCCAGCAAATTACTGCTTAGGTCCAGAGACTCTAACTCTGAAAGCCCGGCGAACGCATGGTCCTCAATTTCTTTAAGTTTGCACTGGAATATTACAATTGTTCGTAATTGTTGAAAAATGTGTATAAACGCGTTGTCCTTTAGACTCGTTACGTTGGAATACATGAACATTAAATTGGTAATGTTATCTTCAGATGATCGAACAAGATCGATTTCGTATTCCTCCGACTTGAAACAGGACAAGGTCTGTCCTTTTGCATCTTCGCTTCTTGTATGAAAACACCAAGGACTAGTCTGTAGAACGAGGCTGAATGAAACGAATACTGTCAGAATTATGCCTTGTTTCCTCCGCGGCATTGTAAGTTACTAAAGTTCGGTCTGTCAAACATACGTATCGCTTTATATAATTCTGCTATCTGCGTTGCTTCTTCGCGTATTTGTGCGTACATTTGAATGGGCATGTTCTGTGCTCGTTAATTGATAATGCACTTACAGTCTCGCTATTGGATGATTTCGGTTGAAGCAAATGGTAAAAATCCGGTCTACGTCGACAGATAAGTACTTTCATATATCGATAAATTTCTTATTTTCCGAGCCATGCTAATGTGCGCAAATAGCTGAGAATTCTCACAAACTATTAAACTATAATACATATTTCTCATAAACTATAATACATGTTATTTTAAACTTATAACGTAAAATGAAGCGTGCGAAAACATTGAAGTGTATATTTCATCAGTCAATCTATAAAAAACAAAACTGAGTTTACATAAACGTACATTTGCATTTACGAAAAATATGCTTTATTGTGCGTAAGATTGAAGAAATGCGAACATTCTAACATCGTGATTCATCGCCTATTAACCGACATTTCTTTCCGCGATGAATGCATTCACGAGGAAAGTGAAAATTTATTTCGCCGCAGATTGTTGCACTGTCGTTTCAAGAGCTTCTTTTTCTGCGGTCAGCAATGTAACTTTCTCCTCGTATTTTTCTCGAAGATCCTGAAACAGGCCCAACTGAGTCTCGTATTCTTTCTTAAGATCTGCATTCAACCGCACAGCCGCATCCATTTTCGTCAACATTGTATTATGTCTTTCGTGTTCTTGAGAAATTCGAGTTTCCATGTTGTCAATCTCATGCTGAAAAATCGAATATTGATAACTACGTATACATCATCTGAACAAACAAAAACGAATGGCACATTCAGTGTTTGTATTTTCATTTAAGAATCGATGAATAGATGAAAATAATTCACAATGGGAAGAGCATTAAACTGAACTTACTTGTAAATGTTTAACTTCCATATTACGAATCTGCAGAAGGTCCCTCGTAATGGCAACTACTTCTTTTAAAGAAGTCACCTGATTATTGAGTGCATTGATCTGATTCTCCTGATTGACAACGACTCTACCGCGATCTTCTAATTGTAAAGTGACCTGCGTCAGTTTAATTCTCAGCTTTTCCATGGTGCGACGTAACTTCGCTTCGTCCCCATCACCGCTGGTAATAGCTTCGTACCAAGTTTGCAAGTCAGACAACTTTTTTTCAGTTTCTTCTAATTTTTTCCGATAGTTATCACGCTCCTCTGTCCTTTTCTGCAAATAAATACGTGCGGCATGTGCAAATTTTCGGAAAAACGCCGTCTGAATATAAAACAGATCTATTGGAAATAGAAATATCACGACTACCGACCTGCAATTCGTCTTCCAATTTCGATACTGTACCAGGCTCATCTTTTTTCATATTTTCACCATTTACAGCAATCTTGTCATCAATCTGCGGACGAGATTCACTTTTACTTTCACAGAACAACAAGGAAACGAATGAATCTGTTCTTAAATAAATTTATTACGCTACTTTAATGGTTTGTCCTCCTTTCTCTTGACAGATCGATTTATCAGTCGGTGCAGTGGATTTTTCGATAATTTCTAATGTGGATGCTGGTGTCACTGTTTCTTTTTCCACGCCCTTTTCAGAGGTTTTTGAAACTTCAGTCACGCAGGGATCACCAGCAGCCTTGCATGGAATTATTTCAGTGCTTAAAACCTTCATTTAAAATAAAGTATAATTTTATTACACGCTGTCGAAACATTGCGTAAAATCGGTATTGTGAAATTTTTATTAGGTTGCAAAGATTTTACACGTGTAACAATCGGATCTTGAAGTTCACCTAGAAAAATAAAAACTTACCGCGGTTTGATTATCGATGACTACTGCAGGTTCTGACTGCTTGTCTTTATCTGCATTAGTTGTTACATTTTCATTTACAATTGCAGTGTCTAACTTGTCGGCAATTAAAGTCAGTTGCTGTGTTTCAACGCTACAGGAATCGCCAGCTGCGTTGGGGACACATTTTCCAGTTTCGGACATTTTGAACTGTAAACGATAAAGGTATACTTTTTCTAACTTCGGCAAAATCAAATTTATACGTCAAATGCCCCGAGAAAATCGCAGTACAATCTAATGTTACGAAAAAGCTTTAAAAACAATCGAGGTACTAGCTTTTGAAAATTTCTTATGTTATAGAATACTACTTCTATTTAAAATATTTACTAAAAACTTCACAGCGGTAGATTGACGGCTCACAATAATTAACAGATTTAATAGGATTAGTATAAATTATAATAGTGTACAAAATTTAAGTTAAATTTCTTATTTTATGCACATTGCACGTAGAATTCAGTTTTTTATACATTACTTATATATTTATATATTAGTTGGATATTTTTAAGTGGATATACATAAGTTTTACAAACACAAAGGAACAACATATAACATTAAGTTAAACCTCACATAAAAATGGTAAATTTTCTACTGTCCAGATCTTTATAAATAAGAAAATATCAGGTAAGTATAAATTTGTGCTGTTGCTTGGAATGGCTGGATCTTGAAGACTAACCAGCAGCGTAACTTATTTTTGGACACACGCCGCTGAAACTATTTTAAACTTGATCGTACTGCTGAATGCATTGGATTCGGTATGCTTCATCTGAATTTTGTGTTAATTTTTATCATATAGCGAACATAAATATAGTATAATATTGGTCATATATGATATCTATTCTGTTTTACATATCTTTCTTAGATATTTAAAAATTTATTACACTTTTTTTATATTAAATTATACTTTGTGCAATAGAAACGCGGAACTTCTACTTTGGTCAAGCACCAAAATCAAATTTGACGCGCTTATTCAAGGCTTATGTGCATTCAATCAAAATAAGTTACTAAATTATCTTCCCCACATATTAGCATTTCTTGAAATCCTGTAATATTATGTTATGCATAAAACATAAATTATTTATTCGACAAAATCAATAATTTCGCTAGTAAATAATAATGTTTTCAAGAAGTGAATCACAGTAAGGCGCTAAAAACTTTGCGTGGTCCTTTAGCGCACACTGTCGTGCCCTACGTTTGTTGTACCTGAAGAAATAAGTTATTACAAAGGAATTTTACAGTAAGTTTGAAAAATTAACATTATTTTCAATAGAATATATTTAACCGTATATGTACAATAGAATTTTTGAATCTATCATGTACATATTGACATTTTAATGACGAGTGTCATCATCCTAACCTCATCATTGACCATCGTATTCCGGTAACTTATACAGTAGATTGTATTATATGTAAATATTTGCTTATGTAACTAACTAAAAGTTGTTTGTCTATGTATGCAATTAATTACGTTTCATTGTTGCGTTACATTTCACAAAAGTGTCGTTCAAGATACGTCCCCTATTACAATGGGTAGGTCATTACCAATTTTTTTCTCATTGACTTTTTTTAAGGAAATGAATGTGTTATTTCGAGTAGTGTACTCTAAGGATATTTCCTCAGTCACTACGTTCAAAGACAAATCATTTCTTCTAACCAAATATTATGCTCCTACTATTGACACATAATAATATAATATAAATACAAGAAGTGTGATGAACAGGAATTAATCATTGTTTTTTTTTACAGCTGAGGAGGATTATATTATGGAAGAATATACAAGAGAACCATGCCCTTGGCGGATAGTAGATGATTGTGGTGGTGCATTCACAATGGGTGCTATTGGAGGTGCCGTTTTCCAAAGTATCAAAGGCTTCCGCAATGCACCTAGTGGAGTAAACAGACGTTTGGTGGGCAGCTTAATGGCCATCAAGCAACGATCGCCGATTATTGCTGGAAATTTTGCTGTATGGGGTGGAATGTTTTCCACAATTGACTGTACTTTAGTATATATGAGGAAGAAAGAAGATCCATGGAATTCTATCATCAGTGGTGCAGCTACTGGTGGTATATTGGCAGCAAGAAATGGTCCAGCTGCGATGGCAGGCAGTGCCCTTGTAGGTGGTATATTATTAGCATTAATTGAAGGAGTCACCATTATGTTTACACGACTTCAAGCAGAAGAATTTAAACCACCTACGTTAGTCGAAGATCCTTCGCAATTTGGACCACAGCAAAGTTATCCATCATAACTTGTTCTAATTGTATTAGGAAATTAGAGAAGAAAGACATTCAAGTACCCAAACCTCACCACACCGCGAAAATAATCATTATTACAAGATAGTACTTGACTACCTTTTACTTCTGCCAGTATGGTAAATTTGTATAAAGTGTGTGCCGCTTAGACTTAAGGA
This sequence comes from Hedychridium roseum, assembly GCA_963989215.1. NCBI lineage: Eukaryota > Metazoa > Arthropoda > Insecta > Hymenoptera > Chrysididae > Hedychridium > Hedychridium roseum. The sequence goes on along the minus strand of OZ022310.1, from coordinate 5,372,276 downwards.
CAAACAAAATAATATTTTATGTTGATTTTCGTTTCCAGTAGTTTTTTTCTTTTACCTTTCATATTATTGAAAACAAAATCCATGTAGTAAGAAGTGTTTTCATTAATAGTTAATATCTCTTAATTATGACTGGTATGGTGTATAAATAAAATTATCTCTAATAGTTATTCTTCATAAGAGCTGCTTGAGGTACATTTGTACCAATAATAAGAAAATTAGAGGCTTTTCAAAAAATGTATGAATTAGATTGTATGCAATGCATGAAAAGTGTATAATTGAATCTAATTTTAAAATCCAAAACACATACAACATTGATTCCTTTGCCAGCCCTTTGTTTATGTACCAATTGTCATCAGGTTTTATGTTAATGACGAAATATATTTGTCAAATTTATTAAGCAGATATAGTATTTGAATTATAATTAAACATACATCATAGTGTAGATATAGTGATAGCTATATTAATATTTTACGCGTTAATCTTCATCATCTTCCTCTTCGCTATAATGGTTTTGCATTGGTACAAATAAATCTAAATGTGTTTTTAGTGAAGCTTCTGGTTTTTTATTATTTGTTATGCTCTCTGGCACTGTCGGTGTTTGTTTCGGTTTCATTGATGCGTTCATCGAATTCAATAAATGAAGTTGTTCAACCTACGGCATACAGAGTAATGAAATTCTAGACCCTAATATTATGAATGGTAAAAGAAAATACCTGTAAGGCATGGACTTGTTCGTCAATTTTAGACAATAGTTTTGTCAGAACTTGTTTTTCGCGCAAAAGTTTACTTTGAAAAGATAGCAGTTCATCAACTCCCTTTACGTCGTTATCCATGTTTACTCGCGCTATGTTTATACAACGTTTAACATAACCTATGTATAATATTCCGCATTGTTGACACTACACGAGAACTATTTGATCCGTGACCTTCGTCAATAAATTTTGGTTCAATCGTTGAAAATCATGCATGAAGTATATGATTTCATATGCGCATCATTTTTACGACCAATTACGAGCAAGTTATGTGTTATGTATAAAAACTACGAAACCTAAATCAGCCTATAGGTATAAATCGATGTAAATTTCTAATCCTGTGTGTAAACCTATCTCGGAGGATAACATTCAGCGCCATCTATCAAATCATAGTTGAACCCATTAGAGCCCTCCCAAGTGGAACGGAATTATAATAATTTTTTAACAAACATTAAACTTGAGAAAATTGTGATTAGTTTTTCTGTTTACAAAATATACGACAGACTGAACATCTTACGGGGTTTAGGGAAACCAGATAAAATTATAACAATATTGTAGCACACGATGGATGGTACAGATGATGGTAGTGTACATATCCACATTATTAAAATATTATTAAAATCTCTAAATTTCTTCTTCTAAGAATGACACACATACTATGTAATACGACCATACGCACCCTAATCGTCAATTTTAACTTATTTACATTTGTATTATTCACCAGTGCACTACAATTTTACAATGCTAATAAATTAACATAATAATGTATATAAAATGCAACAACTAATCACATTAATTGGTAGATCCGCTATAAAAAAAAACGTTCATTGGTTTCTTAATATATTAACATTTTATTTTCTCTACAGATAAGTTATACATGTTGTTATTATGCTAGTTTCAACTTTTTATATCATAATAGGAATTTCTTTAGGTACAGAGACTTTTAGCGGATCACAATATAATCGACTCCAGTAACTGTCTACGACCGTATGCTCTGAGCACAAACTAATTGTGTCGGAATGAAACGATATGCAATTAGAACTTGTGTTTCTCGTTGCAAAATCTGCGCAATTTAGCATCAGCACCGGTTATTTAGTTAACGAAGACAATTTTATTTACAAATACGTACATAAAATGTTCCAGGTGAGCAGGGGTACATCTACAATCGCCACGCTATCACAAAAATGTATACCCAGAAACGTAATAATCTTCCTTTTTACCGTTTAATACCAACAGTAGTTCTAGTCGTATGCGAGATACATATATGTTTTAAACAGCTATTTTCTGAAACTTTACGATCGTTTGAATCGTTTGGTGCAGTGTATCAATACAATAGTCTCAGAATGAGCTGCACTCAAACTCTACTGAAACATACGAGCACGTGAAGATATATTTTGGTATGAGTTCAAATTTTTATGCGAGAATTCCTACGGTGAAATGAATAATATATTATTTATATAATTGATCGGTAGTAAATTTACAAATGTACACTTAATAGAACCGTATATCGATTATATACGAGATAAGAAATGTTCTTCCAAAATTCCAAACCGTTAATGATTTTCGATAGAATAGAAACTGTCCGAAATTATTTACAGTTAGAAAAAATGTACACATACGATTTATATGAATATAACAATACGCAATTTCTGTCATATTGCTACTGGTCTTAAATAATTCCAAGCAATTTTCATTCTATCGATAACATTATGTTGTTTTACAATTTTCCGTTGACGCGATGTACGATTATTTTCTCAGTTTAATTTTAATTTTAAGAACATCGTAAGTAGAACGATATATGCACTCGGAAGCGAATCTTAATATCCAGTACTCACATTATATTCGTTTTGAAATAGTTTATCCAAAACCAAAACTTAAATTTTTTCATTTTTTTAGTACGCACAAAATTACGGAACATGAAAATAAAGGAAAAAGTAAAATATAGTGAATCTGTGTAGCACTATGAGGTTAATTAAAACTAACGATTTTTGGAACTGTAATTAGTGAGCTGTCAATAATTTATTACACCTTTCCTGAATGTATTTTTCGGTTATAAATACACAATTATTTGGTATATATCTTTGCATTCATAATAATTTGCAGAAATGAACATATAATACAGCGCATTGTGCAAAATTGAGAATTGTTTTTCAATTCATCTTCGGAAAAATTAATAAAACGTCATTTTACATAAGTTTCGCCTGCATTACCTTTGTCGAGTGAATCACGACCTTTCAGTACATTTTTGGGAAACCGGTTATTTAACGTGGTGTTGTTTACTATGAGACTAGTTTCAGATTATCAAATTATTATTGATAAATCTAAAAGTTTTACTCGTTGCCGCAAAGCTAAGTACTTCACCTTGTACGCAATACCTTTGCTAATTTTTAACGATCAGCAGGCTTAATGAGTATATCCACCGTCGCAGCGAGCAATTTACCTGGATTCATCATGAAACCAGGAACAAATTACAGAGCCGGTTACTTTGGGCATGTAAACGATTATACACGAGCAATTCTTTAAAAATCCATGCGGCAAAGAAGACCGTCGAAACAGCGTCCACACTTTTTATCTTCATTTTCACTCGCTCATTGTTCGCGGCTGGGGGAATATCGTTTAACATTCGTCGGCGATTCGCGTACTATAAAACTGCTGGTTGCGCGACAAATTGCGTCAATCTTTGGCGGAAGAAGGGGGTGATTCTCGGCTGTTATCACTAGCAAAGCTGGAGAGACTGAGTCCGCCAATTTCGTGGCTGGACGAGCCCGTGGGTGAATTACTGTTGCTCCTCGCCCCGGAGAGTTGGCCAATCGAGGCCGGTGCAGTACCGTCCGCGGGTATCAGGCCCTCCTTCATCCTCTTCTTCTGCTTCATCCGCCTGTTCTGGAACCAAATTTTCACCTGGGTCTCGTTCAGTTGCAGCGCCGATGCAATTTCGATGCGCCTCGCGCGCGTCAAGTACTTGTTGAAGTGAAACTCCTTCTCGAGCTCGGTGAGCTGCTTGTTCGTGAAGTTCGTGCGTCCTGTATTGTTAAATCCACCCGCGATTCCCACCAGAGGACTGTTGTTCAAGCAATTCACCGAACCACCCGTCGTCGTGGCGTACACCGATGTCGACGTTCCCGCGACAATAGCACTGCCAAAATCGCCAGGATTGTGATTCGTCTTTGCTGCTGAAACAAATCAGTTCCGTTGAATAAAATGTCCTTGCTTCTGCTTCTCTAAATAACACCTACAAGGAGGTCATTTAGCGCAAAGGAAAAGATTGTTGTGTTCAGAAATATGTAGTACTATTTATACTAATTTTCGGGTAAACAAATAAGAAATATCTCTGACAGTAAGTGTTTGCAAAACTGTGCTTATCAATTCTCATAGAAACATAGAGTAAGGACTGACATTTTTGTTGTTAATCGTCTACGAGGAATATTGTATTTGTATGGTTTATTTCTTCAGTATTCAGAAATGTGTGGGTTTTGCTTGACGATGTTTTGAAAATTAGGATGAAATAATGGGAGGAACATTAAGACTCGTCGTTCTTTTTACAGAAGATAGAGATAGCCCAGAAATCCTCGGTGGTATTAGATCTTCGTCTCATTAAAGACTACCATACTGTCAGCGGCAATATTGGGCGATAAAGATTAGATTGAATCCTTTGACTGGCGGACAGCCGATGTCGGAGGCAGCTGGTCAGCCCGTCGAAAATAGTTTCAGAAATGACCGGCACGAAAGTAGCTGGACGATAGGGTTAAGCCCTAAAGCTGGATCGAGTTGCATAAGCTGTAGCCAGACACTCGCAGCAAACATCTCATTACGTCACCCCTTCTCACTTCTAAGTCGTTTGTTTAACTGCAGAACCCGCATTGCACGTCGATGCAACGTCATCCCGAGTATGCGACAGAAAATCAAATGATCCTACGGAATTAAGATCATCACATTCAAGTAATGTAGCAACCATCTGTTTACAAACAGTGCATTTTAGGAGAAAAAAGATTTGCCAATTAGTCAGATAGAAATAATTAAGAAAAACTTCTAGAACCTTGAAGCTATGATACATTTTCGTGTATCTTAATGCAATAATATATTTTCTTGTTCACAGTTATAACGTTACGATGTAACGTGCTTTACGTTTACATAACGCAATAAAATTGCAATTATCTATCCGCGCGTTTCACGTGGAAAGCAGACCCTCGTTTGCGCATTATAAAAATTACCTTATTATTTAGAGGACGTGAAAGTTAATTTACTTAATGGCAGGGGGTGGACGAAGCTGTCAAGGCACCGCCTTAGAGCCACGTCTTTTGCGTCACACATACACTTCTCCCTGCAAATTCTGCGCACGAGCCATTTGTTCTCCATTACGTAGAAATTTCTTTATCCTCGCGTTAAGTATTTCCCGCAATAAAAAGCAACCGGCTGCTTGCATCGCACGTTTCATTATCCCGCACAACGCTTCTATTTTTACTCGCGTGTAACGCGCGCAGAATATTTCCGTTATTCCCACTTGGTAGGTGATTTTTTATTAAGCCGAAAGAAATAGCATTAACATATCGTGCGGTGTAACGACGTGGCCGTGCGGGGAGCTGCGCGATAAAGAAAATCAGTGGCACGAAGTCGATCTTCCTGTTGGGCGCTAAATTGATGAATGAGTCGTGAAAACGAGAAACATTTCATTCCGTTTCAGCGACGTGCCTAATAGAACTTGTCCAAGTTTATTATTCGCCCGGAGAAACGTGGGGTTAATGGCCATGGGCTAAGTTCAGAACATCCTGCCGCGTAAATGACTGATCTTTCTGGACGATCGAAAAAGTCCGTGAAATCAACGATAAACTACTGTGCACCATTGTATACAAAATACTGCCTTAATGATACCCAAGTGTGCAGTCCGATCAATATCGCTAGTAAAAACGTTATTTGGCCGTACGAAAAAAAGATTTACAATTGTCTGGATATATTGCGTTCGTTTTAGTGTGCTTAGCAAATGTATTAATAAAATTGCTGTGTTATCTCGTCGAGTTAGTTGTTGGTGCGTGTCGTAATCGAACGTGCTTGCCGTCATGTCTAAAGACTCAAATGTCTATCGTTGATATATCAAGGAAATGTTCACGTCGTCGGCATGAATATGTTAATCTCTCTAAACTCTTATTACTACTTCCATTGGATCTCATGCAGAACAGGTGTACGAGTGATAAGGTTTACGTTAATTACCTGTATTTCCAAGAGAAAAACTCCGTAATACCCCAATTCGTCTTTACAAGGAATATATTCCTAACAACATTTAAAAAGAATTCTAATGCAGATTTATGTCTATGTATTTACACGTCGTAGCGGTTTACACATTATCTGTAATATACAGAAAATAGAATATTTGTCTCTGCTCCCCATTAACTTCTAAACTCTTTGACAAATCCGAACCAACTTTTTTGTAATTTCATTCTTTCCCTGAAAAGTTTACTCCACATAATATTAATGTTCTGGATATATGAAGCCCACCAACGCCAATTAGTTCAAGTTAGTTTTAAATATGATAAAGTGTTGTTAAAATTTATTTGTGTCTGTGCAAGGTGAAGCGTGTTTATATGTTCGAAACAATTTGTCTGTGATGAATTGTGAAGTTGTGAAGGATAAAGGGACGATAGAAGGAACGAAAAGCACTAGTTCTAGTGAGGGGTCTTAATATTGCTGAGTCAAGGGAGGCGTTGACACCGCTAATTATCTTCCATAAGGCATGGGACAGCCCCTTAGGCCACCTTCTGCAGCACTGTGATTATATTGTCACAAGTAGAGCCTTCACAATCACGCAAGCTGCGTAATCCTGAATTTAGACCATTACAATTTATCACGCCTTTGGTTTTTCAACATTTTTCAAATGATTGAACCCACTCTAATCCACTCTAAGCCGTAAAACGTGTAACAGTTTATTCCTCGCATAAGGAAACCTCTTAATATAATTTCGTAACACGGCTAATGTAATGTCCTTAGGATATTTCAATTCGGCTATAAATATTTTTTCACAAACTGAGAAGCATATGAACGGTTGCGATTCAAATATTTGTTTAGGAACTCACTTAGATAGCGTCAAAGCGTATAATCATGCATAGAAATAAGATATTTATCAAATACAGCTGGGGTTCTATTAAACTCATACAGGTTTTTTTGTTTTACCCGGAAACTTCCTTTGCTTATTTAGGTTTCGGTACTATTGCCCCTACTCCCGAAAATACTATAATACAATAATATACTTGGTAATTAATACATCACATACTTTTATATGATTAATCTCTTGTTTCATTCGATTCCAGTACTATTAACTTGCGTGAGGAAGGCTCGTTTGAAAAATTATTCTTCAAATGAATATGGACGCTTAAATCGCAGAAACGGAAGGAGGAAAATGCCCGTATGAGAGCGAGTTCTTCCGGTAACATTATACCTCGGATACGTCGCATCCCCTGTCTATCTTTACCCCACCTTGCCTAACATCATCTGTAGAACCCTCCCGGCTTTTAGCCTTTGAATAATATTTGAATTGCATAACGTTTCTTCAACGGGGCTGTTGCCGCATCAAGCAGATGATCCTGTGTGATCAACGGATTGTCTTTCCGTACTACGCAATCCCATGTCCATGGAAACTGAATCAAGTACTTTGGACTTGTATTTTTATTGCCTAATGCATTTCACGAATCCATTTTATGCATTACTTACTCTAGCAATACATAAAATAACGTTAAAGAACATATAACAGGGATTTCCGACCGATTCTATTAGATTTTAGTACACTGTAATAGCAAACTGTTTTGTTGACTGGTCCTTTAATTTCTGTCGAGTTTTAATGTTCTTTTCTTCCTTGGCGAAGTAATAGAGGTGATATAAAAAAATAACGAAACTGTGTTGCTATGCCGCTTTGACTCTCCTACTTTTTTTTGTCGGTCGTGTAAAATAACAATATTAAGCCTGGTAAGATTTAATCGTGGAGGGCCTTTGAACTAAGGTGAACTGGCATGCATGGCTGGGAACTGTGCTTTAAGTGCAGTGTCGTGTACCCGATGCACATGGGTCCCCCCATACACCTACACATATTTTTACGTAGTCACACGTACGTGCTCAATTCACATTCCTATGGATACTTCGTTCTATCGACCAACTACTGCTTTACACACAGCACTTGTATCTACGACAGCCTCAATTCCCCGACGCAACTCAGTAACTCGCGACAACAGTGTGTGAAATATTTTCCGTATCAATCGAAATATCGATTTTTTTCAAGAATAACCGACATTTACTGACAGTCGTTCGCGCGCGTCTGATATTCATGTACGTAGATGAAATTTGCCTCTGTGTGTGGTCCCTTTACTACGTAGGCTACGTACCGTGCACAGCTAAGTATATCAGGGGTTTTAATAGCTCTCGTAAAACCGTTACTGTTACTTTAATGGCATCAATATTATTGCTGCGTTTCACTGTTCGGCGTATTCGGGGCACGGCACCTTCGTACCTCGGTTTTCGTGTAGTTGTGTACATAAGCGCAGCGTACTGTGATAAGATTATGTTCTCGATTGCAGCCAGTTCTATCGACACAGATCAGCGCGGTCTAAGCGTAGCTGCTGAACAACTCCGTTGCAGCTAAATTACGAATATCGAAGAAATGCCCGAAATAGCGACGCAAGTAGTTCATACATTTCTGAGACAGTTACTAAACTTTTCAGACGATCTTGCTCACGTAAAAAACAATATTTTACCATTCAATACGTATTTAGTAGTTATTCGAATTTTCACACCGGAATTTTATCAATGTCTTACGAAGTGAAACACAGTGCAACGATATAGTTTCTTCGTATCATATATCTCGCTGGAGAATTTCTGTCGTTGATTATGTACATACGGCTATCACACGCGAGAACTGACAAAACGATTTCACCGGTACAGTTCCTCCCGTTTTCACCCTCTTGTCAGTCATCGCGTTGAGCATGTTGATTTCAGCGTTATGATAGGTAATATCCTGAGTCACAGTCGAGTACGAAAAGGTAATGTTGTATTAACGACGTAGGCACAGGGGTGCGCCTGCACCACGTTCGCATGATTGCCTTCTTATTCGTCGGGAAAATTAGGCAGGGAGTAATATTTTGACAAGTGCTCAAAAGTTCGTTAAAACCTCATACAGTTTTTATTATTGATGTAATTAGAAGGTAATCTAAATTAAGTTATTCATTTATAACATTTTTTAATAACGTGTCTTAAAACATGAGTCAATTTTTTAATAAATACTGACCAGTTACTGAATTATTGGCACAAATTTTTGTTAATCCGGAAATGTTAGCGGTGTAAAAAAGAAAGTTTCACTGGTGAACACGTGCATGCGAAAATCGTTCCGACAGTGCACCGGCGGAGTAAAGAATAAAATAAGAACTTTCGAGCTTAATATTCGCGATGCACGGTAGAAAAAATTCTTTTGAATTTCGCATAAAGTCAGAGCCGCACACAAAAGTAATACGATGAGTCTGAAGTGCTATACCTAAATCGTGACCGTCCTGTTTAAAGGTACAAAGTAATTAACGCTCACAAATTCCTACTGTACACCAGTTGCAAAAAAGAACAACCTTATTGACTTTATTCTTTTACATGGAAGAAGATCCTAAAATACATTTTCTTTCTATTTTTTGCTATAATGATCCTTAACCCCGGGCCCCGCTTTCTCTGTACAACACTTATACCAACAATTTACCAAGAAATTCTCACCTCCATGTCGTTCACAACGCCGTAAAAAAACTACCAAAAATTACAAAACCCCTTGCCAGTCCACTTACAACGATTCTTCTTAACAATTTTCGGCGGATAATTTCGGGATACTCCGACGATTATCATGGCGTACCCGGACGGCAAAACGGAATTTCCACGTCCGCGTTTCATTCATAGGCGAGACAAATTATACGGCGCGTGAGTTTATACCCGGTCTTAGGTGAGCTCGGGTAAAGGCCTACACGGGGTTGCTGAAGTGCCGCGGAAATGAAAATCACCGTAAGCGAGACACGTGGACAGGATGGTCGGCGGGGCGGAGGGTGTCGGTCGTACTCGTGTGCCGAGGAAAGGGCGACGGGCGGGTGGGGGGGGGGGGGTTAGTCGCTGAGTCCGAGGCAGGGTTGTGTTGCGGGAATTGCGGGATACGGGGTTGCCAGCTTTGGCGGGTGGCAGCCCGGTGGAAACACGCGAACGATCCTCTGATCCCCTCGCGAGATATCGGCCACTCACTCACGCGTTCGCTGGCGGCCCTCGCAACATGCCCGGCCAGTTGCTCGCTACCCACAATCCTTCGCTCCCTTTCGTCTCTTCGAGCCGCTCTCTTTCGATCCACCGTTCTCCTCCGTTCTCCTCTCCGCTCAAGTTCAGGGCCGGCGAAGAGCATTTTCTCTTCGCTAAGGAACACAATGCAGTGCAAGGGAAAAGTCCGACGGGGTGGAAAGTTAAGGGCATTCGTAAGAGGACGAACCCTCGGCAGGAATTTCCTCAGACTATGTTGTTTCATTTATTTGTGGCAACGTAACGTGAATGAAGAGATCACGTGAGCCACGGATGGAAAGAAGTGTTTGTGCATAATGCGTAACGACCGAGAATTACGATGGAAATGAAACAACTGGGCATTACTGTAATATTAAGAACCTCATAAGATGGTAAATGCATACAAATGCTAATTGCGAAGAACAAATTAAGTTTCACTCGCGTACACATGGATTATTCATCGTTAATTTGCAGATAATGTCATAATCAAGCTTCCTTCGGTACGATATTTACTTCCGCCCAGCATTTCGTAATTAATCATTTGCTTGAAATTATTGCAAAGGAATCTAAAATGCACAGTCGAGCAAACTATCGTCTTCTGTTTGTGCTTAGCAATATTTTTCGGGTGTATAACACGGGTATGCAATATCCGAGAAGGGTTCAAGCTTACAACTTATTCACCGGCCAGTTCCTGAATACATTTTGGACACAACGTCGATAACGATATGCATATTTTAAGACCGATAGCCCTCTAAGAAGATTGCACCATTGAGTATCAACATTTTTACATACACATATTATTTATTTGTGAATCTTAAAGAATATCACAACATCAGAATTATCCTTATAACATACACAATGTCTAATCATTTGTAACATATTTTCAGGGAAAATATGAGATTACTTGTACGTCTACGTAATATAACGACAAGTTAGGTAAACTATGTATGCATAAAATATATATTAGTGTATCTCCGATGCATGAAAATCGGGGCCGCGAAGTTTGAAACGTCACGTGACTCGATATACGAAAGCATACGGTTAACGTAATGTGATCTTGTAGTACGGTATAGGTCTACAATCAAGTTGCTTGGTTATTCTATTCATAAATAACGCGAAATATGCCGTAAAACTGCTGAAACGGGACAAACACGGGGCCGAGGTTGACGAGTATTTGCTCCCCCACTGTTTATATGACTCCGTAAAAGCGGCTTTAATTGCAACTACAACGACCACTGTTCTTAATCGTTCGTCTATGTGTTTCAGGCTTGTACCGGGCATGATGAATAAGAACGATGAAAGAACGAGAGAATGATCGTTTGCACAAGAAAAACTATCAATATTTCTTTGAAACATTATCACATATGTCTTTGAACAATTAAGATATTCGTATAGCCCAGATATTATGCAAAGAAAACACAAAACATTTTCTTATAAATTATGCTTGTATTTATAACTCATTCACCGTTGACTAATAGATTGATGATCGCATTGATCGTCACGCAATTAATAATCGGATTCACGGGCCTTCGGGTATAATAATTGAAAATCAGATTATTGAAAAAGTACAGAAAGATTTTCTGAGGAATTATAGACGACACTTTGCAGGGACAAAACGTAGTTAATTTGACAAGGTGGAAATTAAGGATCTTACGGTGGCGAATCTATGTATGTCCAAGTTCTGCATTGTGTAGGACCTCTCATTTGTCTCGGTCCTTTTTTCGCGGTATTGCCAATCCCGCTATAGAGTCGGGAAAAGAAATCGAGTTTAGTATGATAGATCGGCCGGGCGTCCGGCTGACAGGGCCGCGACGTTTTCTCACCCTCCTCTCCTTTTTGCGCGCCCTTTCTTCCCCGAGTGTGTCGGCGAAGGGTGGTCCGCACCAGTCGTCCCCATAGAGACCCTATTCTGGACCCCTGGGCACGCCCGGGTGAGGGGGGGACCAGAGGAGAACTATTGTCAGAGAGATCCGGCCAACCAAAAAAGTTAACCAACCAAAATCTACCCAAATCTCCCCACTCTGCGCCCCGCCCATCTTGTTACCCCGGCAAATATAATGGCTCGTCTTCGCGTCCACGTATCTCCGCGTTTCACTTATCTCCATAAACCCAAGTTCATGGACGTTTAATGCCGAGACAAACGGAAATGTGTTCGCGCGACTCTACGATCCCGGAAATTTAATGAAATCCACCGAGAACTCCAATGCCAGTCGAATAAAAGCAATCGGCAAGGAAGTTAATTCAATTTTAGAATCGGGTACGATGAAAATCATAAAAGTTTATGCGGACTAGTTTTTCGAAGTTGTTCTTTGCGATTTTTCTGACATTCTTTCGAGTCTTAAAAGTCGGTCGGATTAGTAAAATAAGAGCTAAATGAAAGATTATGAAGAGTGTAATGAAACGAATGTAATGGACAACTTTTTCAATAGTCGCTGCTGACCGTCATTTGAAGGATATAACCCGGTTTCTCGCGAGTGCAGAATAAGGGTTAATGAAAAACTTGACACGAGGGTGGCTAAGCCTCTGGTTTGCATGTTTTACGCCAATGAAATGCTACTGGTTCACCCTCTAACCCCTCGACTTGTATTATTAATTCGATTATAATGAGCTATTAAGTGAAACGCTGGTAATTTTGACAAGCTTCATTTAGCGACTAAGCTCATGGTGATTATAGGGAACCCTCAGGCTGTTAAGCAAATTATTGTAAGTTTGGGATTCCACGTACCTTTTTAACACATATTTCAAACTACCTTAAATCACAACAAAACTATCGTATACGCGCGATAAAATAATAATACTATACAAATAAAAATTCTTATTTATTTTTGTATCTGCAGCAGTAAAAAAGGCGAAATAAAGAAATTGCTTTCTGTGCAAATTTGCAAATTTACTTTTCCTGTTTACGTGTATGCTTCAGTAAATTTTTAATTTATGTATTTACAAGAACAGAAAGAATGTAGATATATACAGTGATAGGTATTCAGATAAATTTTACCAAAATGGACGATTAACGTTGAAGTATAATTCTAATTTATGTATTGATTTTTTTTGTTTTACTTACAGCTAATATAAAGTCGTTGAAGCTCATCGTTCAAGTACGAATTAATCGTTATCGAAATCCATGAATGTAGATTTTAATCGTGCAACAAAGTTACTAGTCACGTTACTCAGATACTATCTCTGCGCACGTATATGGCAGAAAATATCTGATTAAGACTCTTGTCTTTGCCATAGCGAAACGAACGTGTTTATTTTTAAGATCATTGGAGATATAAACAATTCCAAACATTTTCTATGAAAGATTTTAGCAATTTTTTCTCCTTGTCATCATTAAATGAAAGAATTTAGAAGAATCAGAAAGGAAACATCATTTACGTTCTACACAAGAATACCTACAATCAATTACATGATTGTGACATACTATTTCTATGAGAAGGTAATTGAAATTAATCGCACAAGGTTTTTCACTATAATACAAATTATGGGAAATGATTTCGTGAATTTATAACATTTTTCTGAAGTATTAAAGTATTAAAGAAAAATAATATTCATATTCTCACATTAAGGCAGCGTGGATCAACGATTTTGGCGCTTATTGTTATCTCAGGAATTATTAAAATATCTTATCAGTGGTCTTTGATTCGTATGAATTGATCTTGGCAAATTCTGCCATACGAATTTCATTTCCAAACGAAATCTTATCATATCTTTCGAATACCATTGGTACTACCGTCGAATCTAAATCCTATAGTATGTACGTCATACTCCGTTTATGTACACAGATCCTCGTTAAGATTGCAAATTATCTGTATTTATAAACATGTTTATAAACATGCGCATATCGGCCCCAAAAATAAAGTACTACAACGCGAGTAAAAATGTCGAATATTTTCGTGCGTACAAAGTATCATTGTAAACTGTTAAACATCGTTTCAAAGTATCGGAATTTCATCTTACGTTAAATATTACGTTCATATTTATTTCGTTTCTTCGCACAGTTATTCAATTATTTTTCAACGAATTCACTGTTTTCTTTTCGCTGTGAAACGACAATTTGTTTCGGTTTTCAATAAACTCTGCTGCCTGGTTTATAGTCTGTAGCTGAAGGTCGAGACTACTTCGTACAGTTTTTCAGCAGTGATTATGAATCATTAGCAAGTTCCGACGGTCGAACCATTGCACTGGACAAGCGGTCAGGCGGGGTTCATAGTTGCTATTTGATTTATGATCACAGAGGAAAGACAACAAGTATCTTCTGTTCCTCATTCGTACGTACAATCTTATCTGCCTTCCGTTAACAACTGTTGCATAGGCGTAAACGGTAGCTACTAGGATTTTTCGAAATACTGATCAATTTCTGCTAAACCTTGCTGTAAAAAATGTATTAATGATTGACTCGCAATTAATACGATTGTTTTTTTAGTATTTCTTCATATTCATTTAAGTCGGTTTGTAATAGACATGTGTTTTACTTGAAGCTGAAAGTTTTCAAGGTCAAAAACTTGAATTTTTCTAAGAATTTGCTTTTGATAAAACCAAGGAAAAAATAGCTGAAGGAATTGCTGTACCGTAACATCAATTACTGTTTCTATGTTCTATGTAATGTCAATATTTTCTTTCCGCAGTGTAGTTTTGTAAGAATTTTCACGGAATAACAAACTGTTAATTCTCATCAGTGGAACTTTATTGAGGAACAGTAAAGTTAAAAAAACGAAAAAATCGATGAATGTGAGATGAAACGTGATGAAGAATATTTGACAAGAGCGTGAACGTAAAAGTAAAGAAATACTTGTCTTACCTTCGACAATCAATTAAATGCAATGATCATTTCGCGGCTAGAAAATAGCGAGGGTGTCATATCGGAATTACGTGATGGGTCATATTAATTTCGTTACGTAGTTTGTGTAATCGAAAGTCTCCCTAGGTCGATGACGAAGTCGTTGTCACATTTTACTTGTCCGTCAATCTTAATAGACGAGCCACCCAAGAGTAAACTCCTCAACTCTGATTAAACGAGAACATTCTGTCTATGTGTCACCTTGCCAGACAAAATTGTAAACTGCTTCAATGAAGCGCAATGAGCTCGTGTCATCGTTTAACACTACAAATTGTGCTTCCGAGAATGTAATGATTCGCGCATCTGGTTTTCAAAACTTTTGTATTTTTCAACAGACTGCACATGTCTATGACATGAATTATTTTAGGATCACCGCAATTAGGTTTATAGTATTATTATTTGATAAGGAATACCACGTTAAGTTTTAGAAAAATAAATACTAAGTGTATAAACTTGAAATACATTATGACATCCATTACATATATTTTATAGAAAGTTTAATTGAGTCTAGAATGAAGATATTATTGATATTGCTAGCATTTGGAATTATTTTTACTCATTACTGAGGAATTACTTAGTCGTAATTTATAATCTTTTACTTTTTTAAATTCATTAATTAATTCCACAAGATTCAGTATTCTCTGCAAGCATGTATTCTGGTAAAGAAACAACCTAACCGTGATACATTGTACTGTATCTCACAATTGAAAATCCTTCCTTTTTGCATCCGAAAAGTGAAAGAAGGATTGACAGCCGTGATTTTACAGGTTCACGGGCTATATTTCACGCAACCAAGGGACAAGATTTAATATGTGGGTTTCGGGAGGTGTTCTCAGAATAGGTAATTTCACGCTAGTTGTCCAGGACTTACGGCATTGGCGCAGACTGCTGGCAATACACGTGTATGCTTACCGACGGGTTTGGGAACATTCCTCTTGACTTGCATCCACTTGTAAGTCGGCACTTGGGCCTGCTGCTGTTGCTGCTGTTGTTGCTGCTGCTGCTGTTGGGAATGGTGCGCGTGAGGATGTTGCTGATGATGGTGCGCATGGGCATGTAGATGAAGATGAACCGGTTGCTGCAATGCGTGGTAGCTGGGATCTGGGCTTTCCTCCTTATAATGAATGGCCGAATGACCTGGAAAGTCCGTCTGCCGTATCGTCTGTCCATGATAATGCAACGGATCATCCGTAGGCGCTATCTGTGGGAGGTAATTCGTGGAGCTGCCGATGGCAGGCTGGTATTCCGCTTCGTGATGATGATGATGGTGATGATGACTAGAGGACTGCTGATGTAACTGCTGTTCGTGCTCCGTTCGGGAATGGCCCGATTGCACCACTGCTTGATGAAGTCCACCGGGTGTCGAAGGGTGGTGATGATGATGATGGTGGTGGTGGTGTTGCTGCTGGTCTTCCCTGTAGCCGGCTTGTTGGATATGGTAACCGTGATGGGAATCGGCCGGTCCATGAGAGCTCACTGGGTGTTGCTGTTGATGTTGGCTCGGGTAAGCCGGCGACGAGGCGTAATCCAGGTTCGTGTAGCTTAGCCCGTTCTCCGAGGAGATGATGGGGGTCGTTGTGGCGGCATTGCTGCCGTCCTCGTGGAGCACGGCACCCGTCGGCGAGTAGAAACTCTGCGGCGGTGTGCTCGACGAGATGCCGGACTCCGCGCTGAGGAAATTCTCCGACGACGACGAGGAGTACGGCGCTACCGCCGACTGGGGGTAATAATGCGCTGCTGCCAACTCGGGTGACGGTGCCATGGACACGTGGCCACTGGCTGACGCGACTTGATGATGATGTGACCCCTGACTCGCGAACACGTAATTGGGATAGGAGTCAGGCTTGCCGTAGGTCCCGTACATGCCCATGTCCATCATCATCATCCTCGGTACGATAGTGTGAAAACATCAAATTACCGTCCACTGTATCAACACCACGAATTCACAGCGCCCAATCGAACGTTATCGCAATTCTTCGCGCAAAAGTACAATTTATCAGAATCAACTAACAACTATCGCGCAGTCCGTCACATCTTCTTAGGAACTAAAACAATTTGGCCTGGAGAACGTTCTGTACATTGTTCATCGGTAAAACTATAACCCTTAATTAACTTCAGAATTATCTCCCTTCCTCAGCGTCGAATTACGAGCGGTCCTCGGGGCTACCTTCTGTCCTTTTTTTTACAGTTTCTAACAAGATTAATAGCGGCACGTGTAGATTCACAAATCAGAGCTTCCCGACCCTGTTCCGTCTACATCGTAAAGGACAGGCACTGTTAACGTTTTTCTTTCGTTTAGCACTCAGGCCAGAGTACCGTCCTGTATGGATCTTCGCGGGGGACAAGATCCGTTGATTCCCGAGGCACCGATCTGAGGACGGTGAGTCGAGCCTTCGTTATCCATGAGTTCCCGGCAAATCGCGTGTTCCTTCGGGTGACGGTGCTTGCTGTCGATCGCGTAATAGTCCGCGCTAGTGTGTTGCGGAGATGTGAGCGGCAAGGGTCGGTGAAGTGGACTGGCCGCGTTGGCCGAGCCGGAGTCTCGTCGGTCGGTCGGTCGGTCGGTCGGGACTGGGCACGCAGGTGAGACTGACCCACCGAGGTCTACCGTGTCCGCGTTTTCCTTCTCTTTCTCCTCGCGCCCCTGTGTCCCGTTCTTCACGCGTGAAGTCTGATAAACGTGAAGCACGAGGCCGATGGAGCGTCGGTGGGAGGGGGAGAGGAGGTGGTAGGATTCAAATAACCAGGAGAAAGAGACGGAGAAATACGTGGGAAAAGGAAGGAACGTCGGAGCGAGAGAGTGAGCGAGATACTGCGGGCTGAGAGAAATGGAATGACGGGAAAAGAGTAAGCAAGACGGACAATGGGAATACCGCGCAGGGAGAAACAGAGAAGGGAGACCAGGAGTGGGAAAGGGGAACTGGAGGGCTGTATACTTGTATGCACGTACACACCGGTAAACGTGTAAAGTTGTGTGTCGGGTCGGAGGTTGTACCCGAGGCTTTCTGGGCGTTCGCCAATGGTCTACCACGTGACCCGCCCTGGGCGGAGCCGACCAATGGCGCGCGGACCTGCGCCTTTCTGTACCTCGCCGTATGATGGATCACTCGGTGGATTTTCATTCTCATTCCTCTTTTTATCTGGCGCGCTGCAGTTGACACTTATCGTAGCGGGTAGAGGTAGTCGTATAATATCTCCGTACACACCTTCCGAGCTATCCGACGGATATGGGACCAATCCCCCACCCCCTCCCGTTTCGTCCTATCGCGACAGGCCGCTCCAGCCACCCCATGTTGACCTCCCTTCGTCTCACTTCTTTTTTTTTACAGCGTAAATGCGTGTCTCACCTGTGTCTCCTGGTACCGGTCTACTGCTTTGTCGGCTTTGCCTCAAGGCCAATGTTTTAATTAGCGCCTTTTCGATGAGACGCCATAGCCAAGCTCTTGTCAAATGCTCCATTTTAAGGCATTTGTGGTCGTCTTATTTCATTAGTAATGTATCGAAATTTATCAGAGTTATTCAAGAATAGAGCAGAGGATATTACAAGTAGCTGGATCATGATCTTACAACAAATCCTCGCTAATTTTTGTTACCTCTATTCATTAAATTTGACTGTGCACAGTTCACTTAGATTCCTGATGATTCTAGCCCATCTAAACCTACTAATTGCCAATAGACCGTCCACAGTCTTAATAAACCGAGAAAGGCTTCAATGCCCGAATAATTTCCGCAGAAGCTAACTCTAAAACATCGCAGAAGTTGGGACGTCGTCAGACCGTCCACAATCTTAATAAATCAAGAAAGGCTTCAATGGCTGTACAATTTCCGAAGAAGCTAAGTCCAAAACTTGGCAGAAGTTAGGATGGTCGTTGTGTTAAGAGCGTTTTAAAGAGAATAGAAAGGAGATGCGTAGAATTTCGTGAGGCGAAGGACGACGCGTGACGGGCCCGTGGGACGCCTGATGCCCCATGTGGGTTCAGTGACAGGATGACACATTCCACCGTGGGAGTTTAAGAGCACAGTCCCGTATCAGCGGTTCAGTCAGAAGAGCTTATATCGAGGGCGCCACCTGCGGCCACCCGCGACACCCGTAAGTCTTCAGCATCAGCCCCGGGGATCTTCATCTTGATCAAAGCCTTACTGACGTCCGATAGACTTGATTCTTACTGCTCGATCTCTCTTTCTCATCTGCACGCATCTCTGCTCCTCCTGAGTTCGGTCTTGCGATTGCCACGTCTTGCACTTGATAGAAACTTCAAGTGGGCTCCAATACTTTGGTCCAGAAAATCAGTGCGCGTTTTCACCGATCCTTACAACAGTAATGGAATAATGATGTACCTTCGTTTCATGTTTGACTTGGGATCTTCATTTATACAACGAGATATTCACCATTTCTACTGCATATCTTAATAATAATTTCCTCATTATTTGGCGGAATTTCACTTGTGGGAGTATTTGATAGAAAGTTTAAATTGGACCACAAGATTACGTCATTCCTAACAGTGGTGAGATGATATAATAAATCGTTTTTTATTCGCGTGAAAGTAACGTGTAAATAAGTAAATACTATATCTCAGCTTGTCAATACACATCATATATTTTTATGTATTATTCCTCATTTTCAGCCTCAGTTTCCTTTACAGTATTCATTATCCATATTTGTGAAACGTTTAGTAGATATTTTTGATGCCATTACCCTCGGACTAAATATGTACCGATCGTTTGGATATTTGTTTAATTCCGTAATGCACGATATGCTGATAAAGTATTATTATCGCATTGGAGATAAGCATGGAGATATCGTTTCCATAAACGATAATCTTAACGTATTAATGTTGCAGACATCTTTTGTTGCAAAAGTCATGTACACAAACCTTGGCCATAATCTTAGCCCGTCCGTGAATTTAATCGCTACTTAAAAGTTTCGATTAAAGAGAATACGTAAGGCGTAAGTTTTCGCTCGAGCGATCTATCGATAACAAGATCGGTATCGTTACAAAACGATATTTAAGCGGCCAAAAATCACGTTCGCCTAAAGCCATTCATCATTTGATTAAGAACGGATTAAGAAATCTGTAATGTCATGCTATGACATCAAACTCCACTACCCATTTAATTAGCCAGCCTTGTGAAACATATACGAGCGTTGCCAGCAGCTAAAGTCAATTAATCGTCGCTAATTACCCCAATTATGTCGTTAAGGTCTGTGGACACGAAGTCGCTCTAAAGTATTCTATTTCACATCGAGTACCTGTCAGTTAATTTGTGTATGACTACATCATTACATTCTATTGGCCGTATCTTTTTTCGCTTGAATAAAAGGTCGCTGAATGATGGTACTCGTTGTAACGTATCGTTGGTGCTGGCTGTCGCGAGGCCTTTCTCCAAGTTTGTATCTGAGTGGAACGTCGTAGGAACCCCAACCGATGAGCCATGTGATTTGTAGAGCAGAAAGGCTCCCGGTTGAGCTTTAATGGAATTTGTAGGATAAGTCTGGTAAATTCGAGTTTAGCTTCCTCTAATTCCGGATAAGTATCAGCCTGCCTTTCCCTCGGCGCGTAAACGTCGTCCGGCTAATCCCTCTAAACAATTACCGACCAGTCGAACGGTCAGTATCTGCCTCACATGGCGCCATGCTGAGTTTTGACGTGGGATGAGGCACCTGCATTGTCATGCTGAGCTGCAGTCCTACCAAGTCGCTCGGCTGCTGCACTCTCTTTCATCCGCAATAACCCCCTGTCTTCCCGACGTCGTACCCTGGAATAAAGGAAATCTCATTTTCTTCCCATCAAAAAATAGTCGTGTGAAAAACACTCTACGTTACGATAGGACCACCGTCATATACTGTATAATCATATGCTGATCGAAATGGGAAATCGGAAACCGTGTTTCGGTGACATTCATAAATATATAGACATAAAGGTATAGGTATCAACAGTTTAGAGATGAATCTGAACACAAATGTAGCTTGAGTATTGTAAAGAAGGTTTCCTAGTATTGTGAGCTTTGAGAAGTAAGTGAGTCAATGCGAGAAGAAAAATATACATGTTTCTCGGAAATCGAAGGAAAGCTAAATATTAGTTGGCAATGGGGTGCCTTGCGGTAGGAGTCGAGGAACTTTTGATTTTTCGGGGAGGTTGACTTCCGGCCGTATGCTTGCGGCACTTGCTGCGAAGAATGGTCAACAATAATTGCGGTGTAAGTTGGAAATGTCACGTCTTAAGCATCGTCTTCAGTGTCCGACGTCTTGTCACTCAAACGCGAAGTCACAACAATTTGGCGGGAGGCCTCTGTGATGGACGGACAGCTGTCTATTCAGGGGAAAAATGCGAAACCGCCGCACAGAGTCGGTCTTTATAAAACGTCTTTATACGGCGCGTAAGCATTGAAAGGTGCTGGGCATCCTGCGATGAGAAACATGGACCCCGTGTGAAATAAAGGGTAGGCCAGGAACTGCTGTGTAGGCGGAATTTCAACAAGAAGGTGGCTCCCTTGAGAGAAAGAGACCTTATTCTTTCATAAACCATGCTCCGCCTAAGTTTGAGCGAGTCTTCTGTTCAGTGTTTCGTCGCCGATCGTTTATCACTTTTTGCTACGTAGCAGTGATTTAATGTTTAGCACAAACAAAATTTCGCAGGTGCCATGCCTTAGAAATATGAATACAACGACCGGAAAAAGAGAATTTTCTGACAAACCAAATGAAAACATGAAAATATTCTATAGCCTCAAAATAAATCGGACGATTATGAAAGGTACTATCGATGTTATTAATATCTAATTCCTCAAATAAGTTCTACTTTTATGTACTTATTTTAACAAAACATTTATTAACAGGAAACTGATACGCACTAATATTAAAACCATGTTAGCGGGTGTGATTTTAAATGTTATTTATCGACAAACCGTTAAGTACAAAGATTTCGAAGTTTCGTGCGTTGTATGAACTACAATAGCGTAAATTGAATGGTATTAATGACCGTACTGTGCGTTTGTTACGGATAACACGAATCACACACGGTAAAATCTCGTTACGAGTGGTACTGTCCGATCGATCTTCCGCCTTGAATTTTCCATAATTCCGCCCATTTTGGAAATGGCGCTGGCTTTTTGTATGCCGCGCACACGAATCGTACCAGGGACATGGGAAAGCCCGCACAATGGAGTCATCAATCATTCCATATGAGAGTTGGTCGATTGCTGCTCTAACTGCGGCCTCTTGCAGACCGTGGGCATGAATGTGAACGTAATCGAATACATTTACAAATACACAAAGATATCATTGGGGTCCGGGCACGCACTTCCTCCCGAATGTTGTTCACGTTCCACCGAATTATTCCTCGCTTTCGCAGTAGCCGAATAAAATCCGAACATTCATAGTGATTAACCGTGATTTCAAAATTTCTCACTGTATTTCATAACAATTGGATGTGTTAGAATTATACTAGATACGGATTTTCAGTATTACGTAAGTAAAAATACAAAATTTAGAAAACGACCGTATTTACAGTAAATAAATAGTATGATTCAGGTAATTCGTTTGGTTTACAGAAAACAAATATTAATGTACTTCACAAGCAATACTTTCAATGAATATTTGCAACAAAAACTCACCGCCTTTACTAAAATAGTAAACAAAATTTAAATTAATTGCCCATGTCATTGTAATGTCAATAAAATTAGTACGACCATAAATACAGTATTTTTACCTGTAGTATAGGAATTATAAGTATTGAACTATTGGGCGGGACATGAAAATTACCTCGGTATAGTTACGACAGGACGGTTAGTTCGTGTACAATGACTTTGCGTAGCTGGATATGCCGTTTCATTCAACCTGACTCACTGCGTTCTTCGTACGTGTTGATCGTATCGTCATAAATATTGAATAAATGTAATTAGCTGCTGGTGTTAGAAAGGGCACACGGTAGCACCAGGCAATCATCGAGTGAACAGATACAATGTGTGCGTGTGTGTGTGTGTGTGTGTATTAATCGTTATAGGACTATTTGCGTGCGTCTGTGCTAAACCTTATCTTCGATTCTGACCCTTAATTCACAATTGCGCAAGGAAATTTCAACAGAAATATGGGTAAATATTTATTGCTTCTACGTACTCCACAATCATTCACAACATATAATTCAGTAAAGTGTATTTTTAATAACTGACACGTGTGGAAAAATAATTGCCTAAATAGCTATTCAGATACGTCAAAACGTCATCTACAAAAGTGTTTATTTCGTTGTAAATAAATATTATTCTTAAAAAGAAATCCAATCTCCTTCATTTAAATTGGGAGGCTTAGATCAACTTTTACACGCATCGCATGTCTTTTATGCCGTTTGACAGGTGAAATGTAATATTTTACTCCTTGTTTCTGGGCTAGATGTGTAGTAGTTTGTATTTGCCCTTTGACGCGTGGGTATCCTGGCTACGGGAAGGAACGTGTATCCGTAGTAATAAAGTTAGCACGGTAATTATGACAGGCTCGTTACCAGCACGTCGCGGCGGGATATGAAGTGTTAATGAATGGACGCGTCGAGCCAAGGGGTGGCTGGTACCATCGTGTAATCCTGTTTTGTCCGTAAACAAGTTTTGCATCTGTATAGCACCGACTGATAAACCAACATTTCACGTCGTTACTTTTACCGTCGATTTTTACATTCTTATTTCAACGCTGTGCAGAAACGTACGCACTTTCGACGAGTAATTCTCGTTCCCGAGTGATGCATATTGCGAAGGACTTTTTCACGCGTTCTCGCACGTTCAGATTGTCTTGTGATTTTCGCATTGAACGTTAATACTTTGGTCGCCGGCTTATCACTGGCGATAATGTTTTATACGCAGTGCGTTTTAGCGAGAAGGATTTAATTCGATCTAAAGCGGCGGTCCGAGATGTCTTAATTCTTTCGCTGATATCATCGTCGTTGGAACTGGAATGTTTGTCGTAGATAACGCGTTATCGACGCGTTTGACAGCTAATCTTCGACAATCTGCTGATGCCACAACTTCCAGTTTCCTGCTACACTAAAGGTTAGGCCCCTGCCTTCGTAAGTTATATCACAATCGTACTTACGTTATCTAAACAATGTAAATCTCCTGATTCCGTAGATCTAGGAGGTATTACTGTATCAGCAAACATACTATTAAAGTATACTTACACGCTTGATATAATGTTTAACCGAGTTATGCGGTAATAGCTTGTCGACCTCCCTAACGATATCATACACGGCCAGATTATTCGAAAATTGTCGAATCTCCACGAGACTTGAATCGAGATTAATTGTTAAATATTATTCAAGTGACAAGTTGAAGCGACGAAGAAGTCAATGAAACAACCAGTCAGGTTAAACTGATCAAACAGATTCATTTTCTTTTTTAAGTTCAACTAGCATGTAATTTACGCTTAAAGAAACTTATAAAAAACATATTTCTTAATTTATTGTTAGAGTACAAGTATTTCAAGTACAATACGTAATCGTAAACGTGAATTTGAACCATTTTAGTTACTAATCAATTTTGATTCTTCGCACATATATTTTATTCCCAACTTTATGTATTTTTTAAGTCTAATGACATTGCGTACGCTTATCTACATCTATTATTCGATCAAATAAAAGTAAATAGTACTTATACCTTACCCTGTATTATTAAAAGACAGGATTAACATTTCGTTCGAATTGTTTCGTAATTTTTTAAATCAACAACATATGTAATAATAAGATTTATGCTATTTCTCGCAATCTACCTTCCAGATTTCGTCATATTGGATTGACTCCTTATCAATATTACACTTAATTCGCCTTGAAAGGTTCAAAACAATACAGTAAACGATACAAGGAGGGCCATCTGGTTCGTCATGCATTATGTTACATTTTCAAAATATTGGAAATACATAAATTGAGCTTTGAAAGAGGGTTGTAAAATTTTAATACTAATTTAACTCAAAATGATGAAAATTCATGATATTTTCATTGTTTGCGACATCAAATATTTGCGTAAGATTCGTAGCTGTTACGAATTGTGCCACCCTTTTCATTCTACATTGACAGTAATCTTTGTAAATAGCCAGAAAGTGGAAGGTTTTTCCTAAAATCCCATTCTTCGGTATTTTCCTTCACGCGTAGAGATGTTTTATCGCGAAAGACGATTGTGCCAAACTCCATGGGTATCCCTTAGGCAGGTAATTCACGGGGATAAGTAGACAACGGACCCTGTGCTCGCGATACCCGTTAACCATGACGACGACACCGTGGAAAAAAGTCAGCGAAGGTGAGGCGGAGGGTAGGTGGGAAGAAGGTCTCGGGGCACTGGGTGGAAGGCCGGGGAGGGTTAGATTTTCGCGTCATTACACAGGCTTGGCGCTGGTCCCCGAGTTAATTGAATGCAGCGTGTGTTGACAGGTAGGCATATTGGCAGGCAGACACGAAACGTGAAGACGGAGAGGGAAACGGCCGATGGCCAAGAGCGAGACGCACGGGGAAAGGTGGAAAGGGGGGTGAGAGAGAGAGTAAGAGAAGGGGAGATATAGACGAACGGAGACGACGGGTTGACCGAGCCAGGGTTGTGTCAGATGCGGTCGCGATATCGAGGCCCCGCACGTCCTCGGGATCCTTGAGACCGTGTACCTGTCATTTTCAGTGACCGTGTCATCCAGCCTCTTCCTCCCCCCTCCTCCTCCTCCTTTACCTCCTCCTCCTCGTCCCTGTCCCTCCGTCCTTCCTGTCTAGCCGAGGCTTCTGCCGAGTCGCCCTGAAAACGCTCCGATATACCGGTGATTCTACCCGTCCGACTCTCTTCGAATCCGTTGCCGCTGGACGGAGCCGCAGCGAGATAACGCCGGGATACCTGCACTTACGGTTATCCACATGGATATCCACGGACAGGATCGGGACGGTGCCGATTACAGGATCGTACTTCCGTTCGGTCGTACGGCCCACGGCCGGGATCTTCTCCCGGGAATTTTTTTTCTTTCTCATGTGTCGTTTTACAGACACAGCCGAGTCAGTGTGTTTTGGACTAAGTTAGGAGACTGAAGTTGAGCATTAGTCTCTGAATTAGGCCGAAGAATGATCATTCGGAGACGGTATAATTGCCTTCGCATTTGAAACGGACGAGAATCCAAGTGGAATTGAAACAACGGTGGGGTATTTTGTGATAACTTTTAGCTAAATTTCTCGGAAAGGTTGCATTTCGATAATTATCTTATCCAAAAATATATCTGTTCTGCGTATTTGTGATGCAGTTTGTAAATTATTACCGAGAATTTATTGCAAGTAGGCATCGATCGGTTTGAGAATTTAAAATACTTTGTCTGCTAATGAATAGATAAGTAAATTAAAGTATGAGAGTATAACATCAATCATTGCTTTTTTTTAGTAATTAAGTGAACTGTAATGAACGAGACCCATTTTCTTTCGTCGTCGTTGTAGTTCGGAAAATCAATTTTTTCGATTACATTTTTATAGTCAGACGTTGCGAAAAAAATACAATACTTAAACATCGAATTCAGTTGAGCATTAGGTTTGCAAGGTCATTATACTTGAACGGTATATTAAAACGTATTTCGAGCAATACTGTTAATCAGCGAAATCGTGATAACTGCTGCATTGTTTACTGCCCCGGGGAACAACGTCACTGCGTATTTTGAACCCATCGTCTGTGCGATCATAAAACGAGACAAAAACGATATTTGTCGTGCGATCCGGTCATCTTCGTAGATGAATATCTGCCTTTTTTCCCGAAACGCACGATACGTGTCCGGTGATGTTGGCTTCGGAATTAAAGCGCAGGTCAGAGAAGAAGAAGAAGACAATGACAAGCGAAGTAGAACAAGAAAATAATGTCAGCCGAACAGCAGTTTAATCGATGAAACGTCATTTGACCCTATTCCTAGATGTCGATCTACGCCGTTAATTAATCCGCATTCGAGACGCATGAGAAAGTGTGCATACCACCGAAAAGATAATGATCCGGTTTTTACGGTGCCGTCCGTCTCTAATTTTCAACAGTCATCGTCGTAATCGCGAGCGCGCTGACTTTTGATGGGATCTCTATCTGCTCGTCCTGACGTTATCACGGGCCGGCTCCATTTAAAATATTTGCATTTTCTACATCGGCAGAGCCGTTACAAGAGGACAATCTTCCTCTTTGCCCGCGGCTCTCGTGCCGGCCGCTTCCGCGGCGATTTAACGCGTTTGACTTTTTAATGCGCCCGTCTTGCTCGAAATATTTTTCCTTTCAGGTATGTCCGTCCAGGTACAGGGGACGTCCCGGGGGAATCGAAACCGCCGGTACCCAACATGATCCTACACTTTGTGCGACCTCTCGGCACGTCCCCAAGGATTCGTATTCCTAGTCACGCGTTTAATCCCTCCAAACGTGTAACTGACTCGAACCACGTTGCGGTTCCAGCAAGACCAAACTACGACACGTATTAACTATTTTACGCTGCAAAGGATGCGGAATTCGTGCGTCCATCGTTGTCATTTTGGTCCTTCTGAATTGTTGTATATTTTGTATACTTCTTGTTTGGAGTATAATTTTTGTCATTTCGTTGTCCTACATAGAGGTGTACATAATAACTGTAGGACAGATAATTTGTAACAAATCAATTCTTCAACATGTTCCGAATAATACCTAAACTTATGATCACACATATCTCCTTTTTTCCCGAAAATAAATGTTGTTTCTTCTTCTTCTGAATTTCCTCGTGTGAAATATTAATTATTTATTAGTAATATAATGTACTATACTTTGGTTTACGCAACTTTCCGTAAGTGTTAATACATTAATACATCCGTATTAATATTTCATCAATAATAATGTGCTTAGAAAATAGACGAAAAATTCCTTTAGAATCCATAGTAATACACTATCGTACAAGCTTATCAGCCGTGCATGTGTTGGAATTCGTCACGTGTTGGGATTAACGTCCTTCGCGGTCGAGATGCATTGCCTTTCGCCGAGTAATTACTTTTCCTACCGGAGAATGGAGTCGGATCCCCGGTGAAGGCGAGATTAGTTCTAACGAGAGGACTAATAATCCGAAGGAAATTGTAGCGTGGTGAGAACACAGCCGGGCCGTTTGTAGCGGATTCTGCGAGAACGTAGGACACACGTCGGTGGGTGGAGGAAACAGGTTGTCAATGGGAATTTCGAGTCCGGCCTACGGAGACGTCTGGTTCTTTGGGTCTGAGGATCGAGGTGTATCCTTGGGGACAGATACGTCAACCTGGACAACGCGGGCGAATGCCGCGTCTCTGAGCTTCTCTGCCTACAGCACCCGAATAACGTTATACTTGTTCACGCATTTCTCCTCTCGCTCTCGTGCCCACGCCTTCCGACTTCCTTGCCGATACAGCTGTAGCGAAACAAGCGTTTCGTAAGAAATTTGAACACGCGCATAAAGAAAAATACAAAAACTAGCAGGAACATAGAGACACAGTTTTTCCCCTCACCGGCCAATTTGGCCTTCCGATTTCCTGAACAACGACTTCCTTACCCGACAATTTTTTCCATCAACAAAACATTGGATTTCCGCGGAAACGTCCTTCTGCGAATTCTCTGCAGTTCGTACTTAGGTTGCTGTGATTCTGCCTTCGATTCGTACGGAATAATCCGTTGTTTCTATATGCTC
Source organism: Hedychridium roseum (assembly GCA_963989215.1). NCBI lineage: Eukaryota > Metazoa > Arthropoda > Insecta > Hymenoptera > Chrysididae > Hedychridium > Hedychridium roseum. Next base: position 5,343,784 of record OZ022310.1, on the reverse strand, counting down.
TGCCGTTTCCCCCGTTCTCCCCGGCGTCTACGTTTCCCGTGGTCCCTCGCTCTTTTCCCGGGCTGGCTGCGAGTACGGCGGGAGGCGCATATTTTGCCGTTGCGAGAAGGGCAACGAGGAAGAGTGCCGGCCGATCCATCAAAACTGCATGTCAGTAGCCATTAGCACGCTCCCACCGGCGGCACGGAAGCCCCGCTTTTGCCCCGGGTTCCGTATCGTCCTACGCCCCTGTACGTCTCCCTTTCTCGGCTTCCTCCTCTCCCGACCCGTCGCCCGACGACGCCTGTACTTACGCTTCCTATGACCAAGGAAACTTGTCTTCGCTATATCGAATTTATCGGCCCTCCGCGGGATCCTATGACGCAATATCATCGCGCTTTCATGCGTCTGTCAGAGCTGCCGGAGTAAAAGTTTGTCCACACTGCCGACGGGCCCTGGAGGTCATATTCACGCTCCTACCTGTTCATTTTTCTTCGTGAAGTAGTAATCATGGCCAAGCAGAACCTTTTTTTTCCCCCCGCGAGATTGATCACCAATATTCCAAGTATCGAAAATAAGTATCCAACTATGGCATTTTCACAGATTAACGTTAAAAATATTCGAGGGTGTGTAGTAGGTAACCTCCAATGAAACATCAACATCCTAAGTACAAGAAGATACTTCAAACTTTACAAAATACCTAATTAAATCCTTTTGCCAATTTTGTGTCAATCTCTTAAATGTCAACGTTGGCGACTTTCAGCTGATCAAAATTTTAATGCAGAGTTATAGAGCAACCGAATTCAGCTGTTTCTTGATCTCCTGCAGTCGTGGATCAGAGTGAACCTTGGTTTGCGATTAAGAGAAGACCCTGATAATAATGATAACTCTTTGGTCGAAGTCGTAGAATCGCTTGGTTCCGCATTGCCGGCCGCAGAAGCAATAGCAGCAACGGCGATGGCGCCGCTGCCACTGGCAGCAGGAGCAGCAACAGCAGCTTTAGCAGGCGGTGATCATCCATCACGAAGGTGTCAGCCTCCCTCCTCGCCAGAAACAACTACCTATGACATTTTTCTCGCTGCCGCTGCTTCTTCTTGCCTTTGCCAGTTCGTACCTACGTCTATCCGTTTATTCTTTCTTCCTTCTATCGCTACCTTCCTCTCGCGAGACCCTGTCGCCCGTCAGCAAATCATGGAAAAGGTGATGGGTCTATTTCGGCATTGCCAGGCTAAAGTTTTCTGAGGTCTTCTCAGATTTCCGAAAATTACATAAAATTACATAGTCCTTTCGGTTAACAAGATGATCTGTCAAGAACGATTGAATATTACTGTGTTGTTTTTATTTAACTTCTTGATGAAAGGTTTGTCCTCGTATTTTAAACAGTAACAATCCTAAGAAGGTAATAATTTAATTTATATTTACGAACATTATCTCCTAATTTATATCTTCCGGTAACTGGTAACGGAAAATTTCAGGATTATACAATGTACAGAACTTCTTTGCAACAGACTTTCTTACTTCTTTCGATAATAAAAGTACATATTTAAAAGTGTACTACCGTCACGAAAGAACATTGATTCCCAAAGAATACGGAAGGCCATGAGTTTTGTAACGTACCAGCGATATTTCCGGCTTCTGCAGTGAGAATGCCAACGTTTTAATTAAGAGGGACCCTGCTGTTGGTAAATATGGTAACGATGGCCGTGCAACGATGAGGATCAATCATACGCTTACGCATATCGCCGGATCGTTTCGCGATAAGACAGCTCTTGAATTGTTTGGATGGCAAGTAACGTCCGTTTCGCTATGAGAAACCCCACTGTCTTAAAAACGTGCCAGAGGGTATTCGTGGTTAAAGATTTGACATGCAAATTATTGCCGGTCACCAGTGACAGGCCGTGGTGTTCGTGGATCGAAATGGCCAAATGAAATGTACAATTCCAAGGGTCCTGCTACCACGTACGGGAAGTCCGAACAGGATACCGCTGCCAGTGTTTTACGCTATAAATATCCCTGACGTTATTAACATACGGCGCTGAAAAAGAAAATTCTATCAGATGGCTGAAAAACAGAGAATTAGCGTAGGTGGAAGACACGTCAACGAAGAATGAAGATACATCAATGACGGTTTTTCTTGGCTTGATTGAATTTGAACGTAAGGGTTTTGGTGGTAAAAACGGAAAATGGCTCGAAAGGTATTGACTTATTTAGAGTTGAGCGGCGAACGAGAACGTCGGTGCGGGAAGGTAGACGTGGAGAAAGAATCCGAAGGGATGAAGGCCTCGGTAAATTCGAAGGGCCTGTTGACAACGAACGACAGTTGTGAAGTTTTCGGGGATCGTGGCCCGAGCAGGGCAACGTACAATTCTATTTGTTGGATGATTGTACTGCTGCGAAATCAAGTCTGACGAAGATCGATCGGACAGCATTTCAGGCGTCAACATACAGGATCGCGCGCGGTCCCCCTGTACACCCCACTAAGGTCGTACTCGCCGTTCTCTCACAGATGCTGCCAATCCCGGCTAAAGTTTCTATTAAGAAATGCCTTTTAATGGAAACCTTTCTAGACGCCAACGACATATGCCCTGCTTTGTGCACAAAAAAGATTCTAATCATGTCGAATTGAAATATCCTTCGATTTTGTGTACGTTGCATTGGGTAGTCTACGTACGAGCATAAGTTTATAGAAGTCAGTGCAAGTTTATGTACGTTAATTATACGTGTACGTTAATTATACTTTGCATAATAAATGTGAATCAAAAGAGTTAAAAATGAAGAGTATTGAGTAGGGTGCGGTATTTGATTCTGTTTTAGTTCCAGAAGTTTAAATGCGTTTGTTTGGATAAATTCGTACGAATAGTGTATTGAAACGTAATAAGTGCAAAGCAGTCTAAACGATTTTAATGACAATAATTTCATAAAGACATTTTATTATATCATCTTTTTTTAATATAGACACTATGAAAACTATTTAATCTTCTTTGGACTTATAGTTTAGTTCATTAAACGAATAATTATGTTAATTGAAAAATCGATACTGGCATATTTTCCCACGTTATTAAAATTTGTAGGTACTATATCATCTGCCACAAATGAAGAATCATTTTATTAAATTACCTTTTTACGTTAATTCCTTGTTTCTTAACAACATGTGGTAAAATGTACCTGCACAGACCAGGTATAGGGATAGACCACTCATGCAATGTATTTTCGTGTCACCTCATTGTGGGGCTCTAGAGCCCCATTACCATTTTCGTGTCACGCCCAACGTTATCGTCCGGGCGCAGTATAAGATGTGAACGCTGCGCATGGCAGGAATTAAAACTAAATTTTAAAGTTTTTTATAGCCGCGTATAATATAAACACGCGCTTAATAGCATTAGCTTTCAATTGTTTTTCCTTCTCCACGGGAGTCCACTTTCGGTTTAGTAGATGTACAATTGGCCAAACGCGATATTACGCTGCGTTCATACCGAGACGGAGGTTATTGTGACGGAGCCTTTATTTGGATTCTCTCGGAAGAGGAGACAGCCAAGTTCGAGTCGCCGATTCTTTCAAATTTTCTGTAACATCTAGTACTCTCCTTACACAATACATTTACAAAGCCGTTCGACTCAACTTTAATGTCATCTTTCCACTGCTATACATCTCCTGCGCTCCAATCAGTACGAGCACTCTTGTAATTTCTTGATACAATTTTTAAATTGTTGATAAACATATAAATCGCATGGTTGGCACACAGGATTGCATTTTGGGAGTATTATTTTTATTGTACAACTGTTTTCCCCCATTTCATTTGAAAACACGTCAACGTAAACAGCGAAATTCGTTTGTCCCCCTCCATGAATCAATTAGTAATACAAAATGTTTGATTTATCTAGTTTTTGTTGTACAAAAGATCGGAACGTATCTGACCCCTCCAGCAAACATATAAATACAACCGATAATAGCCATCCCGATAAATTAATAGAATATTTTGCTGTATACAACCGCACTAATCTTTACGAGCTTAATTAAAACTGTGTTACTCGCTCTGAACTTACAATTGTACAGTGTTGTCTCTCACGTTGGGCGTGACACGGAAATGGTAATGGGGCTCTAGGGCCCCATAATGAGGTGACACGAAAATACATTGCATGAGTGGTCTATCCCTATACCTGGTCTGTGACTGTACATCATGCCAACGAATCGGTAACCCATCGACACAGATGAGATAGGGGACAGAACTATTATCTAAATTACACACATTTTATACAATTACCGCAGTATTCCGAAATTTGAGAATATTTTTCGCACATACTATTCATGAATCAATAAATCGCCAAATAATCCAATGTTTTCATATTTTCACACTGATAATCATCAAATAACCTAAAAGTTAAGTAATTTAACGCCAATAATCGCTTAATTTATTCTAACGCATTTTAACGCAATTTCAACGGATTTTCACTCATTTTAACGCATTTTCAACAGATTTTCAACACATTTTAACGTATATCAACGTATTTTCGTGCACTATAGCGCATAGAAACACACGTCCTATATACCTATATATACGTACCATATATGTACGTACATACCATATACGTACTATTTATATACTATTTACTACGTATTATTTATATAATATACATATTATATACCTATTACATAACATACAACGCCCTATATATATAACATACGTATACCTATTATATACTTTATACAAACTATATATGTGACATACATACTATATACCTTTGATATATACTATATACGTACTATATACCTATTATATATGCTGCATACGTAATATATATATTATATACGTATTATAAACTCGTTGTACATACTATTTTATCGTATTTCAACGCATTTTAATGGGTTTTTAACGCATTTTATCGTATTTCAACGCATTTTAATGCATTTTTAACGCATTTTATCATATTTCAACGCATTTTAATTCATTTTAATGCATTTTTAACGTATTTTATCGTATTTAAACGCATTTTAATGCATTTTTAAACGTTCTAACCTATTTCAAAGCATTTTAATGCATTTCTAAATATTCTACCATATTTTAACGCATTCTAACCTATTTCAACACATTTTAATGCATTTCTAAACGTTCTAATCTATTTTAAAGCATTTTCATACAATTTTTAATGTTCTAATGCATTTTCAATATATTTTAACGTACGAAAAATTGTATGTTCAATTAAAAATTTTTTTATTCTGTCGGTAATCGCTAGACTGATTATCGCAGTTCACAATTTACGTTCGTGTAGAATATCGGTAACGAATCTGCAATCGCTAGACTGATTGTCACAGTTCTCAATTTACATTCGTGTAGAATATTGGTAACCAATCTGTAATCGCTAGACTGATTATCACAGTTCACAATTTACGTTCGTGTAGAATATTGGTAACGAATCTGCAATCGCTAGACTGATTATCACAATTCTCAATTTACATTTGTATAGAATATCGGTAACCAATCTGTAATCGCTAGACTGATTCTCCCCGCAGACAATTTACATCCGTGTAGGACGTCGGTAACCGATCTGTAATTTCCGACGCATTTTAATAGATTTTATAGCATTTTGAACGCATTTTCGACACATTTTAACTCATTGTCAACGAATTTTCGACGCGTTTTAACTCATTTCAATTCATTTTCAACGCATTTTCTACGAATTTTCGACGCATTTTAACAGATTTTAACACATCTGCGACACATTTCAACTCATTTTTAACGCCCTTTCAACGCACTTTAACACAATTAAACGCATTCTTGACGTACTTCAACTCACTTTCATGCACTATTGACGTATTTTAACATATTTTCACACCTTATAACGCATTCATAATATGTATTTTCGTGCACTATAGCGCATATACAATATACGTACTATATACCTATTATATATACTATATACGTACTATATATGTAACATACGTACTATATTCCTATTATATATGCTGTATACGTAATATATATATTATATACGTATTATATACTCGTTGTACATACTATTTTAGCGTATTTCAACGCATTTTTATGGATTTTAATGCATTTTTAACGTATTTTAGCATATTTCAACGCATTTTAATGGATTCTAATGCTATTTTAACGAATTTTAACGCATTCAAACGCATTTTCCCTTTCCCTAATAGACTATGCCGACACAGTTTATGCACCGGGCCTTTCATTAAAGCACCAAGGCCAAATTAAGCTTGTATTTAATACATGCTTACGATTTGCCTACGGTATTCGCAAATATGAACACATTTTTTTTTTTTTTTTTTTTTTGTACTGACAGACTTGTTTTGTACCTGATAGACATAATAAAGATTATTATTATTATTATTATTATTATTAGCAGCGCATGCACCTCATCCGGCTGGCTTTCTCCCAAACAAAGATGAATTTTACATCTCTGTTGCCTTGTGCATGAGACGCTTCTGTACTCCTCTCCTGCATACCTCCGTTCTCTTCTTTCTACATTCTCTGAAATACACCCTAATCCTCTTCTATCTACTCGATACCAATTCGACGTAGTAATACCAGCTCACAGATCCAACAAATACCGGTCATCCTTCTCTTACACTGCTCCTTACTATTACAATTCCCTTCCTTCTGATATACGTTCTTACACATCTTGCGCTGCGTTTCAGTCGCAGCAGAAGCTTATATTACACAAAACTTTACTTAATATATTTTCTCATTCTTACTGCAATCTGTATCACCTAGATCATTGTACTTAGATATTATATTCTACTTTGGTTAGGTATCAAAACAGCCTTATGCTGAACCTCGCGTTTTGCATATAATAAGTCTCAGAAAACACTTCTATCTCCACATTACTGTGTAATATCCTATATATGTAATAATTGTGTGCAATAAAGACGTTATTATTATTATTATTATTATTATTATTTTAATGGATTGTAATGCATTTTTAACGTATTTTATCCTATTTCAACGCATTTTAATAGATTTTAACGCATTCTTAACGCGTTTTATCGTATTTCAGTGCCCTTTAACGAATTTTAATGAACTTTTACGTTATTTTATCGTATTTCAACGCATTTTAATGGATTTTAATGCATTTTTAACGTATTTTATAGGATTTCAACGCATTTTAATGGAATTTAATGCTTTCTTAACGTATTTTAACACGTTCTAATCCATTTTAACGCACTGTAATGCATTATTATTATAATTTAACGCTCTATAAAGCATTTTTAACGTATTTTAACTCATTCTTGACGTATTTTAACACGTTTTAACGCATTTTAGCGCACCCTTTATTAAAAAATTGTATCAGTTCCACTATAAATTTCAGCCAAAAATGCATCCGCCACCAGATTTGGCGGCAAAGAATAGAGTAATAATCCTTAACACATTTTCCTAGAAATTTAACTTGCCATCTTTTGCCCAAGTTACAGTTTTCGCTTTTACTTACAATGGTAAAACAGGCTATATTACCGACCGTGGAAAAACAGATCGATAAAACAGAATTCTACTATAACGATCGAAAATTTTGAAAAATATTATTACACCCTTGATACCTCCCAGGTATCTTTGAGTAATCTTTAGATTCTTATGACTGTTTTATGCGAACATAAGTTATATAATATTCATGATATTTCATATAGTGTTCTATATTATCGGCTGTGGAAAAACAGATTGATAAATTCTGTATATTATACATTGTGTATATGCTATATATAACGTATTATAATCCACTTTAATACATTTGAACGTATTTTAATGCTCTTTACCGCATTTTTAACGTACTTTTATGTATTTTCACGCACTATTGGCATATTTTAAAACATTTACACGTCCTACAACGCATTCTTAACGCACTTTAATGTACTTTGACGCACTTATAACGCACTATTGATGTATTTTAACACATTTTAACGCACAATAACGCATTTTTAACCTATTTTAACACATTTCCACGCACCACAACGCATTTTTAACCCATTTCAATGTGTTTTCACGCACTATTGACGTATTTTAACACGTTTAATTTATATTTCTACTTGAATGCATTTTAATGCATTTCTAAATATTTTACCCTATTTTAACGCATTTCCATATATTTTTAACGCTTTCTAAGCTATTTCAACGCATTTTAATGCATCTCTAAACGTTCTAACCTATTTTAAAGCATTTTCATACCATTTTTAATGTTCTACTGCATTTTCAATATAATTTTAACGTATTAAAAATTGTATGTTCAATTAAACATTTTGGTATTCTGTCGGTAATCAGTAGACTGATTGTCACCGTTCTCAATTTACATCCGTGTATAACATCGGTAACGAATCTGCAATCGCTAGACTGATTATTACCGTTGTCAATTTACATCCGTGTAGAATATCGGTAACGAATCTGCAATGGCTAGACTGATTATCACAGTTCACAATTTACGTTCGTGTAGAATATCGGTAACGAATCTTCAATCGCTAGACTGATTATCACAATTCTCAATTTGCATCGGTGTAAGACGTCGGTAACCAATCTGTAATCGCTAGACTGATTCTCCCCGCCGACAATTTACATCCGTGTAGGACGTCGGTAACCGATCTGTAATTTCCGACGCATTTTAATAGATTTTAACACATTCAAATCATTGTCAACGCATTTTCGACGAATTTTCGACGCATTTTAACAGAATTTATAGCATTTTCAACGCATATTCGACACATTTTAACTCATTGTCAACGCATTTTCGACGCGTTTTAACAGATTTTAACACATCTGCGACGCATTTCAACTCATTTTTAACGCGTTTTCAACGCACTTTCATGCACTACTGACGTATTTTAACATATTTTCACACCTTATAACGCATTCATAATATGTATTTACGTGCACTATAGCGCGTATACAACATACGCACTATATACCTATTATATATGCTATATACGTACTATATATATAACATACGTACTATATACCTATTATATGTCCTATATACGTACTATATATGTCACAGACGTACTATATACCTATTATATATACTATATACGTACTATATATGTAACATACGTACTATATTCCTATTATATATGCTGTATACGTATTATATATATTATATACGTATTATATACTCGTTGTACATACTATTTTATCGTATTTCAACGCATTTTAATGGATTTTAATGCATTCTTAACGCATTTTACCGTATTTAAACGCATTTTAATGGATTTTAATGCATTTTTAACGCATTTTGTCGTATTTCAACGCATTTTAATGCATTTTTAACGAATTTTATCGTATTTCAACGCATTTTAATGCATTTCTAACGCATTTTATCGTATTTCAACGCATTTTAATTCATTTTTAACACATTTTATCGTATTTCAACGCATTTTAATTCATTTTTAACGCATTTTATCGTATTTCAACGCATTTTATTGCATTGTTAACGCATTTTATCGTATTTCAACGCATTTTATTGCATTTTTAACGCATTTTATTGCATTTTTAACGCATTTTATCGTATTTCAACGCATTTTATTGCATTTTTAACGCATTTTATCGTATTTCAACGCATTTTATTGCATTTTTAACGCATTTTATCGTATTTCAACGCATTTTAATTCATTTTTAACACATTTTATCGTATTTCAACGCATTTTAATGCATTTTTAACGTATTTTATCGTATTTAAACGCATTTTAATGCATTTTTAACGCATTTTATCGTATTTCAACGCATTTTAATGCATTTTTAACGCATTTTATCGTATTTAAACGCATTTAATGGATTGTAATGCATTTTTAACGCATTTTATCGTATTTCAACGCATTTTAATTCATTTTTAACGCATTTTATCGTATTTCAACGCATTTTATTGCATTTTTAACGCATTTTATCGTATTTCAACGCATTTTATTGCATTTTTAACGCATTTTATCGTATTTCAACGCATTTTAATTCATTTTTAACGCATTTTATCGTATTTCAACGCATTTTATCGTATTTCAACGCATTTTAATTCATTTCTAACGCATTTTATCGTATTTCAACGCATTTTATTGCATTTTTAACGCATTTTATCGTACTTAAACGCATTTTAATGCATTTCTAACGCATTTTATCGTATTTCAACGCATTTTAATTCATTTTTAACGCATTTTATCGTATTTCAACGCATTTTAATGCATTTTTAACGTATTTTATCCTATTTCAACGCATTTTAATGGATTTTAATGCTATTTTCACGATTTTTATCGTATTTCAACGCATATTAATGGATTTTAATGCTTTTTTAACGTATTTTATCGTATTTCAACGCATTTTAATGGATTTTGATGCATTTTTAACGCATTTTATCCTATTTCAACGCATTTTAATGGATTTTGATGCATTTTTAACGTATTTTATCGTATTTCAACGCATCTTATTGGATTTTAATGCATTTTTAACGTATTTTATCGTATTTCAATGCTAATTTCACTTTCTATATTTTTTCGGCTAGTATAGTAGTTTTTTCCGGCTAGTATAGTAGTTTTTTTGGCTAGTATAGTAGTTTTTTTCGCTAGTATAGTAGTTTTTTCGGCTAGTATAGTTGTTTTTTTGGCTAGTATAGTAGTTTTTTCGGCTAGTATAGTATTTTTTTTTGGCTAGTATAGTAGTTTTTTCGGCTAGTATAGTAGTTTTTTTTGGCTAGTATAGTAGTTTTTTCGGCGAGTATAGTAGTTTTTTTGGCGAGTATAGTAGTTTTTTTGGCTAGTATAGTAGTTTTTTCGGCTAGTATAGTAGTTTTTTTGGCTAGTATAGTTGTATAGTAGTATAGTAGTTTTTTATACTACTATACTATATGAAAAAACTACTATACTAGCCAAAAAAACTACTATACTAGCCAAAAAACTACTATACTAGCCGAAAAAAACTACTATACTAGCCAAAAAACTACTATACTCGCCAAAAAAACTACTATACTCGCCGAAAAAACTACTATACTAGCCAAAAAAACTACTATACTAGCCAAAAAACTACTATACTAGCCGCAAAAACTACTATACTAGCCAAAAAAACTACTATACTAACCGAAAAAAATATAGAAACTGAAATTAGCATTGAAATACGATAAAATACGTTAAAAATGCATTAAAATCTATTAAAATGCGTTGAAATACGATAACATACGTTAAAAATGCATTAAAATCCATTAAAATGCGTTGAAATACGATAAAATACGATAAAAATGCATTAAAATCCATTAAAATGTGTTGAAATACGATAAAATACATTAAAAAAGCATTATAATCCATTAAAATGCGTTGAAATAGGATAAAATACGTTAAAAATGCATCAAAATCCATTGAAATGCGTTGAAATACGATAAAATAGTATGTACAACGAGTATATAATACGTATATAATATATATTACGTATAAAGCATATATAATAGGTATATAGTACGTATGTTACATATATAGTACGTATATAGTATATATAATACGTATATAGTACGTATGTTACATATATAGTACGTATATAGCATATATGTTACATATATAGTAGGTATATAGCATATATAACAGGTATATAGTAGGTATGTTACATACATAGTACGTATATAGCATATATAATAGGTATATAGTACGTATGTTACATATATAGTACGTACATAGTATATATAATAGGTATATAGTACGTATGTTACATATATAGAACGTACATAGTATATATAATAGGTACATAGTACGCATGTAACATATATAGTACGTATATAGTACATATAATCTGTATATAGTACGTATGTTACATATATAGTACGTACATAGCATATATAACAGGTATACAGTACGTTTGTTACATATATAGTACGTATATAGTATATATAATAGGTATATAGTACGTATGTAACATACATATTACGTATATAGTATATATAATAGGTATATAGTACGTATGTTATATATATAGTACGTATATAGTATATAATACGTATATAGCACGTATGTAACATATATATTACGTATATAGTATATATAATAGGTATATAGTACGTATATAATGTATATAATACGTATACAGCATATATAATAGGAATATAGTACGTATGTTACATATATAGTACGTATATAGTATATATAATAGGTATATAGTACGTATGCTATATATATATTACGTATATAGTATATATAATAGGTATATAGTACGTATGTAACATATATATTACGTATATAGTATATATAATAGGTATATAGTACGTATGTAACATATATATTACGTATATAGTATATATAATAGGTATATAGTACGTATGTTATATATATAGTACGTATATAGGATATATAAGAGGTATATAGTACGTATGTAACATATATATTACGTATATAGTATATATAATAGGTATATAGTACGTATGTAACATATATATTACGTATATAGTATATATAATAGGTATATGGTACGTATGTTATATATATAGTACGTATATAGGATATATAATACGTATATAGTACGTATGTTACATATATAGTACGTATATAGTATATATAGTAGGTATATAGTACGTATGTTACATATATAGTACGTATATAGTATATATAATACGTATATAGTACGTATGTTACATATATAGTACGTACATAGTATATATAATAGGTATATAGTACGGACGTGACATATATAGTACGTATGTTATATATATAGTACATATATGGTATATGTAATAGGTATATAGTACGTATATGACATACATAGTTCGTATATAGTATCCATAATACGTAGGTAGTGCATATTTTAAAATATTTAAAACAATATTTAGGATAGTATAAATAAGTTAATAGCGCGTTAGGAATGCGTTAAAATGCGTTGTAAGTGAGTTAAAATGCGCAGAAAATGCGCTGAAATTCGATCGAATACATTTAAGAATTGTTCGCGTTAAATTATTAAATTTTCAGGTTATTTGATGATTTTCGGTGTGAACATATGAAAACGTTGATTACCTGTGGTGATTGTCAAAGAAGTGTGTAACTTGGATAATAGTTTTATCCCATATTTCATCTTTTTTTCTTTCATCTTACTGATCAGTTACTGACAGTTACTGATCCGTTGCCTTGACGTACATTGATGACGGTGACAATCAATCTAGCGGTTGCAGATTCTTTACCGATATTCTACACGGATGTAAATTGAGAACGGTGACAATCAGTCTACGGATTACCGACAGAATACCAAAATGTTTAATTGAACATACAATTTTTAATACGTTAAAATTATATTGAAAATGCATTAGAACATTAAAAATGGTATGGAAATGCTTTAAAATAGGTTAGAACGTTCAGAAATGCATTAAAATGCATTCAAGTAGAAATGCCCGAAAAATGCCCGAAAAATGCCCGAAAAATGCCCGAAAAATGCCCGAAAAATGACCGAATGATTCATGGAGGGGGACAATCGAACTTCACTGTTTAACATTGACGTTTTTTCAAGTGAAATGGGGGAAAACAGGTGTACAATAAAAATACTACTCCCAAAATGCAATCCTGTGTGCCAACCATGCGATTTATAGGTTTATGAACAATTTAAAAATTGTATCAAGAAATTACAAGAGTGCTCGTACTGATTGGAGCGTAGGAGATGTATAGCAGTGGAAAGATGCAATTAAAGTTGAGTCGAACGGCTTTGTAAATGTAGTGTGTAAGGAGAGTACTAGATGTTACAAAAAATTTGAAAGAATCGGCGACTCGAACTTGGCCGTCTCCTCTTCCGAAAGTCCGGTCTACTAAACCGAAAGTGGACTCCCGTGGGGAAGGAAAAACAATTGAAAGCTAATGCTATTAAGCGCGTGTTTATATTATACGCGGCTATAAAAAACTTTAAAATTTAGTTTTAATTCCTGCCATGCGCAGCGTTCACATCTTATACTGCGCCCGGACTCTAGAGCCCCACAATGAGGTGACACGAAAATACATTGCATGAGTGGTCTATGCCTATACCTGGTCTGTGGATGAGCTGCACGGATCTACATTGACGACGGTGGTAATCAATCTAGTGTTTACCGATACGTTACCGATATGCTACAGGGAAGTTACATTGACGACGGTGATAAACATTCTGGTGATTACCGACAGAATATCCAAATATTTAATTGCACATATAGTCACAGACGAGATATAGGATAGCCTTAACATCTTACAGAGCTTCGTGGCCACAAAACTAAATTATCAATTATCAAAACTAAATTAATTATTAAAGTTATAGTAATATATAATTATAGTAAAATTATAATTATATCGCTGGCATAAATTTTCAAGCTTCATTGGTAACATAAAGACTGACACTAAAATGGTAAGGAGGCCACATGGTTCCCAAGAATGTGGCCGAAAAATTATATTGGATGTTAGGTCTATCCTATATCTCGTCTGTGCCACAACCTGTATTTGGTTGCGTTGGTTGGCTATGGATGGCCTAGATGGCTCTGCATCCGCACTGAATACCATTCTATTATTCTGGAGGGGATTGGAACAGCTGTTGTGCCTCGAGAATGGGGGTGGCAGCTACTGTCAGATGCTCCGCCTATAAATCAACCGTACTTGCGGGGGAGACAGGTCGACGCCATGTTAACATACATAAACAAACCTTGCGCATCCTAACTGATAAACGGCGCGAGCAACATGCAACAAGCGATTTTACCTGGCTCAAGCACCAACTTTATCCGTAGGTCGAAAAAGTTTTCAATGCTTTTAATTAAAAACCTTTCGAAAATTCTGTATGTATCGTCACACTCGATAGAAAATTTTTCAGAAAAACATTCAACTGGATAACACAGTAAAACCTTTCCAACAAAGAGATTATAAATTATTGAAATTACGTATCAAAAAGTAAACTTCGAAGTTGTAAATCTGCGGTATGCTTTTAACTATTTTCGTCGAAGGAAATCGTAGCGTCTTTGCTATTAAATTTTTCGCTTGCATATAAAAGGAAGGAAATAAAACTGTTTTTCTTTTTATCCAAAAGCTCAATGTTATTTAACCTGTGAAGGGAAATCACGTGCTGCCTATTCGTAGAAGATGCTCTTTCTGAGGACCCCAAGCCTAATCAGCGCAGACATTAATCTTCCGAGTGGAACCTCGACCCAATTTTCGTAAGGTCAGGTCTCAATGGAGACGTTGATTGGATTTCGCGTCAAATCAGAAGTAAACACCTTCCCTATCGTATCAATTCGTGCCTTTTTTTTCTTTTTCATTGTGAATCTTAATCTTTCTGTTAGCGAATAATCGTTTATTCTGATGAAGAGATAAGTCCAACGTCGAAATACGTGAATGACAGTCGTAATGCTTTTAAATTCAATACACAAAACAACCGCTAAAATTATCTCGATTACAAAACACTTGCATCCCATAAATTTTCCCATACATCGAGGGACAACTTCTATCGTTTTCATTTTTCATAAGATATTATTAAGCGTAAGGGATTCTTCAGTTTCAAAGTATATACTGAAAGCCTATTATTTCATTATGAGAAATTCCGAGTACCCATTAATTTGAAGTCCAGTATTAATGATCTATATTATTTTACGAATAATGATTAATGTTTGTGGAGTCCTCGGCCGCGTCCGGGTAGACAAGAGGTTGATGGGGAATGAAACTCATTGACCGTTCTGTCCGACGCCAGTAAGTCCAAATTCTAGCGTAGAATCTTCGGAATGAAAGCCCATTCGTTGAAGAAAATATATTCATTGTATCTTGTTTCGTTCTTCCGTTCGCAGTAATTTTACTTTAATGTGCTTAATGACACTTACTTTTTTTATTCGTAAATGTGAAGACGCACCTATTCATTACTTTTGCTGGTGCAATGTAGATCGCGTAGAGGCCTTTCTGTAAATTATTTAGTACCACGGGGAATCATTGTAAAGCAGAGATTCCTGGTGATGCGGACCGTTTATCTTCCGCGTAGCACGTGGGTCTGTGGGCCTGTGCGTTCGGGGGTTCACCGGGCTAAGAGTTAAAACCTCAGCATGACTGGTAGCTCGGTAGCCGATAGAGGTGTCACTTATGTGTCTACGAATCAATAGCCGCTTTACTTTACACCTACCTTACATCATTACTCATCTTATAAGTCCGCTGTGCGGAGAATGTTGGTGCGTCTAAGTACTGCAGGAGGGATTTAAATATTCTAATTGCAAATATTATGTGTCATGTACACAATATTAATATACAGGTCTCGCAGCATTTAATAATATCAATAAATCACTAATTGATACTTATTATTGCACAGTAAAAACGCAACATTACAGATTATTATTGCATGTAAATACGTTACAACTATTATGTTCTAAATCGTGAAACGAGAAAGCAATAGTAAAGGATTGAATTCCAAGACTTCTTGGTACGAATAATTTTTCAGGAATATTTCAACTCAAATTGTACTTAATAAGTAATATTACCCAACGTCCTTGTTTACCTCTGCTATTGAGGAGTACTGTCTACACGTTGCCGAAAGTATTATCGTTTTCGGAAAAGTGCGGCGCTCTAGATAATGACAAAAATAACATCAATAATAGTCTAGGTGGTTTTATTGAAGCCCGATAGGCCAGGAGGCATATGCTCAGACGCGTAATAATTAATGAAGCGTATCGGGGAGTGCCCCGTGTAGGTGATGTGGATCGACTAATATTCGAATTCTGTCGTGACACGGAGCAACTAATCATTATAACGACCACGCTAGCTTGCTACATGCATTGCCCGTATGCCATGCCGTACTCGGAGAAAGCGCGTGGCGAGATACGTTCGTTCTTCCTGTCCGCCGGAGAAACGCAGCGCTTTGCACGCTTACCGCTCCATTTTGAGATCCTATCACCCCGGGGTACCCCGTGAGCTCGCCGGAGATCGAGGCCACGGAGCAATAGCGCCCTTGCCATTCCCCCCGGAGATTTATGAAGCATGCCCAATCAAGGGATAACCCTTGACTTCTTAGTTAAGCTGCAAAATGTATACCGGACTGCGGATCCCGACTACCGTTACACTCGAGCGGTTTACGCAGGACGCGCAATAACGGGGAATACCGGATGAACGTCGCGGTCCAGCCGCTCAAGAAATTATCGCTCATTATCCCCCCTCCCCCTGGCGCACACCGATATTTCTACCGCTGGCTTCATTACGCGCCCGACAGGAACACGCGCAAGGTACTTTTTATTTACCATTCGCGGATTACCTTCGAGACCGTGACAGAGGGATACAAAAACCACGAGTTTCTCCTGACTCGAGTCTGTGAAACGCAGAGGAATTTCCTGGATCAAAGACAGAAGTGTTTTGCACAGGGCTCGTATCCTTAAGTTCTTATCCAGTTTATTCATACTGGCAAAATGTGATTTAAGGATTCTTGTTAAAATGTTCCCCGAATCGTTATCAGCATGTGCATTTGATCGAAATTTCTTTATAAGACGTAACAGTGCTCCTTTCTATGGAAGACTGTGGCTTTGTTGGTGTTGATTAAAAACAAGGAAGCCGAGAAAGATAAAAGCAGCTGACAATTTCGTCTTCGGAAGCGCGGGACTTACGAGAGATTCTATTTACGGTCGCGTTAGCGGAAGACGGGACGAGAGGCGGGAGGGGGGCAAACGAGAGAAACGTAAGGTGTCTCGGCGTTAAAAGTTAACACCGTATATATACCGTGAGGAGTGAGGCTCCGCTTCCTCCATCTATCATGCGAACCATGACAAACCGAGCTCAAAAGCTGCCGCCAGCACACCGCGGCCTCAGCCTTTGCCTTCACTTAGTCACTAGCTCTCCGGAGCCTTTACCTGTCCGGTACTACGTGGGATTCCTCTATTCTCTATCTACATTTATTAACATTTAAGCGTTAACGACATTTCTCTCTCTCGTCGGTCCATGACCACCGGAGAAACGGCTACGATTTGCTCCCCTCCGCTTTCCATTTCCCCTCTATCTCGTCAACCGCTCATAGCTTTTTGTTATCCGCTACATCGCTGATGGCCGGTGTCAATAATTAAAGTACAGTCAAAGATGTTGCTTAACCCGTAAATTATGTCCCAGAGTAATCGATGTACTTGAGTGTTAGTCGACCTTTTCCAAACCGCGACGTGAGTATTTGACTTTTATATTATTTTCTTCGGTTGTTGTATTGGTTTTAACTACATTCGATCCAGTCGCGTATTTTCCTAATGCGTTCGTTTGCGATCGATATGTCAGCGGAGTTTCGTAACAACACATGGGTTGGATTAAGTCGAAAGTCGGCAGAATCCTACGAGTTTCCGCCCGGTGGATATCGAATAGAAAGCAAAGTGGCGTGAATGAGTCGTCCCTGGACGATCGTAAGATTTATGGTCGTCAGTGGCCGACGGGGAGACCAAACATTGCACGACTTGGGGGCCAGTAACCCTTGACTCTTTGCCGACTGCCAAGCCAACCCTCCGCAGCTTGATAGAGACCCGATAACAGTCCTCCATTACCGATAAAAAAAGGAGACTTCATCGTAGACCAAGAAGAAAACGATCATTCTTAAAGATCGTCAATATTCCGCATTCCCTACTTTGCACACTGCTTAAATCCCTAAATACCTTACCGTGAAACAATACAATCGAGTGAATGATCAATTTTTCAATCGCAAGTATTCAATATCGAGAATAGCGCGGACGCGAAAAAGGCGGATTACTCGTGGAATTCCTTTTGTTTCGGGCCCGGGGCTTTTTTTGCCTCGGCACGTCGGGGATCTGTGACGTAGAAAAAGTTAATAGCGCCGAGAAATTAGTCGATGCGGGGAAGATCGGCGATCGGGGGGTCGGCCGTGTTTCGTTGGGGTGTTCTGCACAGATGCAGCGATAGCAACAGTTCGGTCGGGTTCGTCGGGACCAGAGGCCACATATGAGCTCGAGGCATGGCGTCGTATGGGCTTGACTCACACGCATCACACGCAGTCATCCATCATTGTCAGTCTCTTCACTGACACAGCCGTTCGTCCTACCTACGATACCCGATACGTGCGCCTACGGAATCTCTCGATGCCAGTTTCTTCCGTACCAAGTTGTGATTTCCTGCGGACGGAAAACTTGTTAACTTTTTCTCCCCGCGGGTAATTGCTTATGTTTTCAGTTGCCCCCCGGAACGGGGTTTTAGACTGGTCTTCCCCGGAATGTACGGTTCAACGTTTATACTTTACGCAATTTTTGATCTTGCAGTTCTTTAGCGGCTGATAAGCGCTCGTAACATTTCGGGGTGCAGTATCCTCCTATGATGGCTGGAAACGGCGCGAAAAATAACATTTCAGTTCGATAGCTTTGATATTTCGGCTCATCCATCATCGTCACTTTCCGCGCTGACACAGTTGTTCCCCCTGAATGTAATCTTCAAACATCCAGACGTGACTGTTGATAGTATTTATTTCATTACGATGACGAAATCGTGCACTTTGCTCATCTTCTTATTACTACAGTTTCAAACTGTCTAAGCCGCGTTATCAGCGTGGAATGTATTAAAGTCACTCGGAAAACGATATGTCATTGGACAATGGTTTTATTTATATAATTCGAACTTTCTACGGGCAGTTTAAGGATTTTTGGATTAATTTCAAATGACACAGGTGTGATGTTAAGTTTCTCTATGATCTGTATTTGACAAATGGTAGTGATTTAATGTACACGGCTGACAAATTGTCTGGTGTAAAGTTTTCACCTACACACTCTTAACGATACAGTCAAGGATGGATAAACAATATATACGTTTACCGTACGCGTAGTATGTACAAAGAATTTTATATAAACAACAATGGCTTCTAGTGAGCTTTATACAAAAGAACTACGTATTAAATATTATCGCCGGTGATGAAAACTAAGGTAGGTTGCTAGCTACATATGTATATTGCGTGACAATGATTTATTTGGTTCGCTTAAAGTAGGCCTAGAGTAAAAATTAGAAAACAAGTACGCTGTGAAAAAATGACATGATTCCCGTAACATTGCGTTATTTCGTACCGAACGAAACCTGTGTACAGCCAGCAAATATTTCTTCGCGTAGAAAAATAATTTATGTGCGTACGACTACGTGTTTCGCTAGTGCATTTCGATGGGTTTACAAATAAACAAGGATAACGAATATTGCCATTTTCTTTGCCACGAGATTATTCCAAACGATGCACGAAACGAGTGCATTTTTCGTAATTATGTAACGTCGGTAAACAATCCACCTGATGCGCAAGGGAATGAAGTGAATGTCGATTTTACACAAAGTTAAGTGACTATGTTTTCACTTGAACTAAAACTAACGCATCGTACCTACACGTTTTGTTTAAGTTATCGGTACAGCTAGTGTTCGCAAGCTTTATGGTGATACACGAATAACTTTTCATATCCACAGTTTAACACTTTCTTACTCACCGTCCACCTATTTTTCGCGTGCAACATTTACGCGATTCGTTTCAACTATTATTGCTCCACGATAATTTATAGCACTTTTTAGGTCTTCGGTAACCGTGAATTTTGTTATTACTCTTGATGGGTCGTTTATATTCTTAAGACGTAATGATACTAAACAAGTCAGCCCGGAATGATCACGACGTAGACTAAAATTGCTGATACCGTACATCAGAACTGTTTCGAGTAATTTTTACAGTAATTTGAGTTGTCATTTATGCAGGACGTATTGACGCAATTCCGAGATGAGATTACTGTACACGAGACTGACTATAAACATTAAACAAGTTAGCTTTCACCGTGATAACTCACGTTTTATTCGACGTTTCGATAAATTTTATTCGCGTGATATTTTTATTCCCTAATTACGCTGATGTGTGGTTTTCACTTTAAAATTGATTGCACTTATACTTCGTTATCTCACTCGATCGGATCCGTCGGAGAATTGTACTTGTCTTTCAAGACCTTCCCCTATAATAATTTTAAACTAATATGTATAATATATCTACATTTTTCATTTACACTGTCCTATGCTCATCACAATGAATCCTTAGCCGTTATTTCACGCACTGTTCGTCACTTTTACATAAAAATACTATTCTATATCGTTTTCGTCCCTCTCATCGAAACAGGACATCCAAATGGACAAAATTAAGATTATCGTTTTTTATCATATTACGAAATCAAAGGCATTGGAATTAAAAATTACTGTACACGTCGGACACTTCGTTAGTAAAGAGTATTATGTCACGATATTCCGCTTTTAAACAAGAGCTTCACTGATTTTCCCACGAAAAGCAAGGATTAACGAACTTACTTCGGTTAAATAATCTTAGATACCGCTGTCGGGCTGTGCCCGTGGTTGAAATTCATATTCACGAAGGAAAATACGCACGTGAGTGGACACTGATAAACACTGTCAGTAGCACAGTTGAAACTTTCGCACTCGGCAAACAAGAATCGAAGTCAGTACAGAGCATTGAGCAGACCCTGCTCGTCGCTCCAGTCCAGCTGGCAGGGATTCTCCGTCTCGTGGACTCAGCTGAGCTGATAATATTCAGGCGCGAAGTCGTTGGCGAGGTTGCTGAGAAAATTGAAGTCCGAGGAGCTGTTGCTATTGTCGGCGGAAGCCGGCGGCGCAGCGGTGTGAACCGGTTCGCCGTAAAAATTCCCGTAGTTCCCGTAGGAATCGTTGTTACTCTCGTTCTGTCCGGTACTGCCTGATGGAGTGATGACAGCGGCGGTAGCAGCGGCGATTGCAGTGGCCGTAGTCGCCATTCCGGGCGCAGGAAACGGGTCCGGCGATGAAACGTAGCTGTTCGGAATGCTCGAAGCCTCTCCGCCTTGATGAACGTGCATCTGATTGGCCTGCTCGTAATAAGCATTCGGGTGACACTTATTTCCTGACCTGTAGTCACCGGAACTCGGATGAATAGGCGGCTGATGAGCCACGTACCCTTCCGCCGTGTGCTGCGGCTGTTGCTGCTGTTGCTGTTGTTGTTGAAGGTCATTGTAGTAATGCTGACCAGTTTGCACGGAGACGGCAGTATGGCCGTGCGAGGAAGCCATATTTTCGGCGGTCGCGTGGTAACCGCTGTTCGCCGGGTAGCCGTAATTGTTGGCTATGTAACCATCGGAGCCTTGCTGCTCAGTCTGTGCGTTTGGGTAACTCTGACCCGCCGAATATGCGTTCCCACCTTGCATGTTTCTGTGATAAGAAGCGTGATAAGGTGCGCCAGTCTGTGGATAACCATTGTACTCTGCCGCGCTGTTGTAAGGCATGTGTTGCTGATGGAACTGCATGTTGGCGTTATAGACAGGTCTCGTGGCTGTGCCCGTCACGCGAATGTGATGGCTAACCCTCGAGCTCACCTGCACCTGACTCTGTCGCCCGTACAAAGGATGCATCTCCCCGGAATAGGAGATTCGTGACTGCTGATACGTGTCCCTGGAACAGTAGCTGTTTTGCGTCTGGGCCTGTTGACCTATCGCCGGCACTGTTTGCCGATTGGTTACCCCGTTTCTATAATCAATCGCCGTACTGGGTTGATAGACACTTTGTTGCTGAAAATGGCCTTGCTGCGCGGCAGTAGCGACGTTTCTCGAGGTATGAGGTGACGTTGTTCCCTGATTGTTAGATCCGTGAAGCATCGACACCGGTACCGAGGTCGTTGACGATGGCGAGCTTCTCGGTCTTTGCATGTACGTGTTGGGATGACTCGACGGAATTCCCAGAGGACTGCCCTGCTGGAGTTGCACGGACACTGGGGTACCGGGCGTGGAGGATGGCGTCAGACTCCTCGTCGAGCTCTGCCCGGGCAGAACCGGTGTGCTCACCGTCGAGTCCGGCATTGCCAGCAACACTCCGTTGCTGTTAACGGAGCAGAGATCCTTCGTGCTGGCCGACGGGGACTTTTTGCTCACGGAGATCTGCTGCTTCGAGGGGTTAGGGCTCTTGTGACCGCTCTCGACTTTCACGCGAATCTCGTTGGGCAGTTTCTTCGTCGTGACGCTCGGCGATGTTACTTCGCTGCCGTCATGGGAGCGCGAGTCATCGTCCGCTATCATCTTCTCAAAGGAACTCGAGACGCTGTTGGTGCTGCCAACGCTGCTGGCGCCGTTGCTGTTCGTGTTGAATCCCGGGTTACTGTTGCTGTTGTTGTTCGTCGCGCTCGGTGTATTATTGTTGTTGTTGTTGTTATTGTTGTTGTTATTGCTGCTGGCCCTGCGGGCAGCGCCGAGCTCCGTAACGTCGCCGGAAAGAGTGCTGCCCACGTCGCCCACGCCAGAAATATCACAGTTATGGCAGCTTTTCTTCTCGTCCACGTCCGACGCCAACATTTTCTCGTTCTTCGGCTTCTCCATACCGTCCGACCCCGCGCCGTCCTTCTCGTCACCGTCCTCCTTACTCAGCGTTTGCCGTTTGTGTTTCATTCGGCGATTTTGAAACCATACCTTCACCTGCACACAGATTCACATATTTACGCGCTTAATCCGACAGCGTGAATCACAATTAACCACTTAAGCTTAGATACTTTGTGTAAAACTTGTCCAATTTCTATGAAAAATTTAAGTAATTTGAACAACACTGCTTTTTTGTTCTTAAAATTATGCAAGAAATCAAAATAGTATATGTTAACCAGTTAAGTGTGTTTGCCGACTATATTCGTCATGGAGAAATGGCAGAATTTTGTATCACGACGACTATATTCGTCATGGAGTAATGGTAACAAAATTTTACGCATGACGGATATAGTCGTCAAACACACTTAACTGGTTAAAAATATGACGATTATTTTGATTCAGCTCTGTAAAAAAGCCTAAAACTTAAGGGGTTAATTCATTCACTAAACAATTCCATTTTTATTACTTCTCTCCTTCTTTTCGTATCTCTTTGATTATATTAATAATAAATTGTAGCACGCCTTTTGCATCCTTACCTGCCTTTCTGTAAGATCGAGCGACGCAGCGATTTCTATTCTTCGAGGACGGCAAAGATACTTATTGAAGTGAAACTCCTTTTCTAATTCTAACAGCTGCGTATTTGTATAAGCCGTGCGTAGTCTTCTTGGTAAACCATTCTCTGGAAAAAACAAAAACAAAACTCCTGCTTAATAATCAGTGAAGGTCAATGGCCCTTACATTCTTTACACCATATACACGTAGATGCAAGTGAAATTACAACACCTCGCATTAAGTCCTTGAACTCTGGATCCTAAGTTCGTAGAATCCTGCCTTTTTGTTCTCTTATGTCGAGTAAATAGTCGCTTAATTAATGATCATTTAAGTAACGGACGAGGGGCCGGCGGGGGGGAGGGGGCTAAGGGGGTCGAGATTGTTAACAATGTAAGCGCGAAGGCTCCGGGCCGATGAGATTGGGGGCCATTCTATGGGTTACTTGACTCCTTACAAACTTTTGGGCAAGTTCCTCTAACTACCGGTATTCTGTGTCGATGCGAAACACCTCCTAATTGTTATCAGGCAAGAAACTTGTCTAGCGATAACAAGGCAAGTATGGCGTAAGCGGGAAGACAGCCAGAGGGGGAGAGAGAGAGAGAGAGAGAAAATCAGAGAGATAGGAAGTAGAACGAGGCGTTACAATGTATACGAGCGGATCTCGAGCGTAGAAAGTATCTGTCAAGTATCCCACATTACTTTGCGGCTATCTACACGGCGTAAAAGTAATTTCCGCCGGGAGCCGTAATCAATTGCTAATAGCCGCCTATCGTAATTACGGAATACGTGAACAGGATTTTACGTCAGAGGTAATATTTCAATCTGAGCAAATGCACCTTTGCTTCTCATTATAAACACGCACGCCTCTTTTATCGAGGGCGTTATACATGTACTAACGTTCCGTAGAATGTATCAGATTGGCCCAAGGTAGTCGAACAACTGTTTATTTATAATGGATTTAATACGATGCGAAGATGGACGCTCGATGAAAATTTATTGCCCCTATGCGATTTGTATGGTGATCTGAAGTTTGTCGAAAATTTCTTTGTGTAATGAGACTCATGTAAGTTAATGATAAAATTGTTAGGTTTACGCGTAGTTAATTTACTACATGCTGCATTGTGTTGCTGAATAGATACTATTACATGAGATATACTTAATTGCGTGCCAGACAAATGCCTATTTCGTATTATCTTTTCGAAACTTCATGCATCGGCTGATAAGAGTTGTGCCGACAACTTCCGCCGAGTTGTAACTGGCAACTCGCGCGAATTCCTTTCCGCAGGAAGTCCTACAAATTGTAAAATCTATTTGGCACCTGGCGCTCCATTGAGCGTGTTTTAAGGGTGCGTACTAGCGTCGTATCTTTTTACGCGTGGCTGTATAAGAAAAAAAGGAACGTACGATACCGTTGCGACGGGGTATACGCTGGGGTTGCTGCAGGGCTGAGATGCTAAACTACCCCATAGCGTGCGGCCGGATGTAAGGGGTGGTCGACGATAGGATGAGTCGTTAAGAGCGAGGGTGAAAGAGAGGGACGAATGGAAAACGGTTAGCCGGAGAGAAAGGGAAACGGTGGACGCGTGTGTGCCCCAACTCGTGAGCAAAGCACGGAGAGAAAGGAAATATGAATGAGGGGAGTAAGGGGCGACAAAATGAGCAACCAAGGCATGCATACACTCACACTCGCTAGCAGAGGGAGAGAGAGAGAGAGAGAGAGAGAGAAGGGAAGAGAAGGGTACTGACTCGAACCAACAGCCTTGCACGTGGGGTTACCGGTGGATAAGGGCGGAGAGGGTGCAGGCAAGATGAAAGTATTGCGTGATTGACGTGGGCCTCATCAGCATTTCGGTCTCGCGATTGGTTGGACGAACCTGTCAATCAAACTATATCCACGCCTATTCCACGTATTTTCTACACTGTCGTCTGTCGCCCTTTTCCCACCCTTAATGCACGTGGCTGCTCGATTTTTAAGTCGCGTTTTCCATATTCCTGAGGTGCCGTTAACGCCATAGACCTTCGCTAGATTTTGTTCTCGGGAAATCAACTCCGCCATCGATTAAAAAGATCGGATTTTACATATAAAATCTATGTTGTTCTGTTACGTAATCCTTAATAAAAATGATGATAATTAAATCTATGTTTTTCTATCGAGATAAATCGCTGGAAGTCTATAATTGTCGACACGTGGGATGCTCCAATACTGGCGATTCGAATTAGTGTCAAAGATTGCTGCTTTGTAAGCGCGGTTGTATCGCACGAACGAAAATATCATGCGCATTCATCTATCCGTGACTAGACACGAGATGACGGACTGTCAGACGTATCCGAAGCGACGAGTGACGAGCTCGTGCGTGAGCCTGAAAGAGGTACGAAAATAGAGCTCGTATTTCCGAATAGTGTTACACACTGTTTCTTTTCCACGCGCGGCAAGAGGCGCCGAGTTTACCTCGGCCATTTGCCAAAACACGCGAAACCAGCCGCCCACGAGACAAAACATGTGGGCATCAACAATTCCGTATACAACGATGTCTCCTAGATAATAAAATTGATCGACAACGGCTGCGTCGTTTTACCTTTAAGAGCTAAGACATAAATTTCACTCGCAAATCAAGTTATTTTATACGAATTAAAAGATATTATTTTACGCACGGTAGTCTTAAGACGATCATTCATAGACACATTTTAGTTTTAAAACGATTTCGTACTATTTACCGAAACTTGTATTATAATAGTCATTCGCGTTTATCGTTACAAGAATTATTTAGCTTTAATTTATTCCGATGAATTTTCTAACATAGTTTCAAAGAACGAGTGTTAAGACCTATTTCACTGTTTAATATTAATACTTTTAGAACTATCCTAAACGCCGCAACGAAAGACTACGGGAAAAAAATGGAATTTGGAATAGCTGTCGACCTGCGGGGACGCTTATTAAAATAACGCAAGCTTTATTATCGTGCGACGGGTTGTCAGTCAACGAGGGAGCAGCGGTTGGTGCGTCGACGGTGAAGTCGGTGACCGTCACTTCGCACTTTGCCTTGAGGAAGTTGAAGCGTGGGTCCTCGTAAGCGCCAACTTCCCACAGCGTGACATTCTGTCGCTGTAAAACAGGAACATAATACCGCGGACAAGAGGGATACTATTTGCAGACGCTGTGACTGGGGAAAATTACAATTAACAGCGTGATCGTAGGGAGATAGGCAGTTTTCTTGAGAGACACAACGAAATGACGTGGAAAAGATGATCATAGAAGGGTGGCTATCGTTTGCCGGCAATATGTAACGGACCTGTGCCGATCATTAAGAGAAGGATGATAGCCAGAGGATTCGGTCCGCGGAAGACGGCAAAGAAACGAATAAAGGACACGACGAGAAAAGAGAAACGCACTCGCTTCTTCTGTCTCCTTCGTCAAGTTTTCGTTTTCTTCCATTGCCGCTCAGCCGGCAGTCCAGGTTGCCCATAGACAGGTGGGAAGGGTCACATGATGGCCGTCTCTGTAATTTGTCTTTTGTTTCCCCGTGCCTCGGCGGCGCTCTTGCCCGCGGGAAGAAAACTTGTACGACGAAGAACAAAGGACGAAAAGGTCTCGTAGAAATGACGCGGAAGCGAGACGGAAAAGCCCGTATCTTCACGTTTCTCTCTCTCTCTCTTTCGCCCCGGTTCTGCCGCCTTCTGTTTCTTCGGCATCGGACGACCGGTCTGTCGGCCATGTAAACGTATGAAAAATGAGTAACGAGAGTTCCGAACAAACGAGGGCCTGCCCGTTCCGCGCCCGCTCTCTTCGCACTACGAAACAGGTAAAAGCCCCGATGGAAGGGGGCAGTTCTGGCCAAAGGTGATCGATAACCTTCTGATACCCTGGCGCCTTTCGGCAGAATTTTAAAGTATACAAATGCCGACTGAAGAATACGATATCCTATGAAAAACACTTCCACGTTACAATATAAGAATGTCATCAAATTCAGTATAAAGCTCTTCAATTATTTTACAAATACCTTCAATTATTCGCGCACATTTTATAAATCACCACACAAATAATCCAAGATAAAGAAGGAAACGATTATTGTAAATTCTGTTCGTTGTAGCTTTACACGAAAATGCCGATAGTTTTAGAAACTTAAGAATACTGTAGAAAATTCAATGCAGAGAAAGGGTAGAACGCGAGAAGGGGATGAGGGGGAATCGGCCGAGAGGGAAGGAGAGTCTCAGTGCTTTGGTTTTCGTGGCTTTGGAGAGCGTGGGTATATGCGCCGGATTTGAGCTATAATCAATTAACGGTCGAGCAAAACAAGAACTGCGGCCAACCACCAGACCGCGGCCGCAAAATATTTCCTACCTCCCTACTCCAATTCAAGCGCAACGCATCGGGCGTTAATGTTGGAATTTGGCTCGCACGGTCGGATTTCATTGCTTTACTATTACCTCAGATTTCCATGGATTTAGAAATGAAATAAGAATTTTTAAACATTCTACCATTCCTTAAACGTCTTTAAATTCAATTTTTCTATTTCATTATAAGGTATCGTCTATAAATTGCTGTTGTAAAATATTATTATTGAAATTAAATTTTTAAATCATTATCATTAAATTCTTAGTTTGGTATAGGGTGTCCTGCATAAATTACTGCTGTAAAATATTATCACTGAAAGATATAGAATGTCATTTTTAAGTATAAGTTTTTCCTTTAATTTCAACTGCAAGACATTTCGCTATATTAATGTGTGTGAACCTGAAATTTTATCGTGTGACAGAAGGAATTTCGTGTCCAAGAAGGTTCACGGATTTGAGGATACAAAGGCGCGGCGAAACCGAATCAGATGCACCGAGTTTTCTCGCGAAAGCCTACG
Organism: Hedychridium roseum; assembly: GCA_963989215.1. NCBI lineage: Eukaryota > Metazoa > Arthropoda > Insecta > Hymenoptera > Chrysididae > Hedychridium > Hedychridium roseum. Next base: position 5,315,109 of record OZ022310.1, on the reverse strand, counting down.
GGATCATCATCCTCCCTTCCTGAGGGATCGTTTGCGCGGAGGCCTGGTTTAACTGGGACCCATCGAGACCTCTTCCCCTCCCTTCCCTTCTCACCCTTCCTCCCGCCGCAAGTCCGACGGGCGTTATATCTCTCGGGTTAGTGGCTTCGAACCATAATCTGCCATCGATTTTATGCAAAAGCTCGCCAACGAAACGGCGCACCGTGTTATTACGGGCCTCTTGTCCCTTCTACCCTCGGCACAACCTGCAACGTTCCTCCCCCCCACCTCCCCACAACCTCGTCCTCTCGGCCTCAGAGTCCAGGGTATTTCTCATGACTCGCGTCTCGTCAGGGACCTGCAGGCGCTCGAGATGCATTAACATAACGTTTTACATACCTATTTTGCCGTAATAACAGACGCAAAGTTTAAGAAAATTACGCCGGGAGTAAGCGCACAACAAAAATCGGACATGGCGGATTACGAACGAAAAAAGGAGATTAGATAATGGACGAAAAGAAAATGTATTTAACATTAATGTTGACTACGAATCTTTCAATCTTTGTCTCTTAAGCCTTATTTCTGTCTTTCTATGGCTGTATCTTGCGATAATGTTGTGTATTACTGTGAATGTAGAGTCGTTGATTACATTTATGCAGATCCGGAAACAGGTTTTCCAACTTGTCCAGAGCGGCTATGTGCATATTTTTCGCACGAATGTGGTTTCAATTTTTACCTGCATTTTTCTACGTGTGCTAATTCTAATACTATCAAACTTGGAGAACGCGTGCTCCTAAATTACAGCCATAATGATGTAGATAAGTTGATTTTTCCACTTGTTTCAAGCAGAAACATGCATATTAGCCAGCGGAATGATTATTCAAACTTTTGCAACTTGTACAAGTGTCGCAATCTCCCCCCCCCACTGATTGCATTTCTCTTAAAAGGAACATGCACGCTAGCCAGCGGATCGCGTTTCCAAATTCGTGAAATTTACATAAATCGCGGAGACATTAACCTCGATAAAAATCTCCGTGTCATTTCCCGTGGTGAAATAAGTTGAACTTAAGTGTTCGTGGACAGATTTCCTTGTAGATTAAAGGAGGTATCGGTCTTATCGTCGATCGGATTGCAGTTGGTACGTCGTTGTACGTGGCAACGTCGCCGCGGCAACGGTGTTGAACCTGCCGTTGAGACGATAACGCGGCCATGTTGGCCGCGTAGAGCCGTACGCGAAGGGCTCTGGGCAACCTGTGATTATGGTGGCCGGGCCCCTTCGTGAAGGAAATTGGAGGCGAGTATCCTGCGGGAGAAGGTGAAGGAAGGCGAACGGCCGATACTCTGGCCGGCCAGGTACGGCAGAGGCGTGCCAATGCAACCTGCAATCATCGGGGTGGAGCGAACGACCAGCCGGCAGTTCGACCCCTTCGTGCATCGTCAACGAACCTGCCTGCGGCCACCTCGACCGTTCAACTTGCGGCCAAGCGATACGCTCTATGAACCGTAATTCCATCCTCGCAATCGTACACGTCCTACGCTCCTGGAAAACCCGAGGAAACACATCCTCCGCTATCCATAAGCTGGAGTCTTTAAACGCACCTTCTGTCTACGTTTCTCGACCATTTCAGATTCATCCAATCTCGGCCCACTCGATCAATCATTTTACAATGGCCAAACGTAATTTCCTGCCACGGACAGGAAGTTTCGCGAAAGAACATGAACTTCATCTACCGCTATTCGCGGATTCCTTTGCTTAGACGTGCTTTACATGGGTATTCAAATTTCCATTGGTTCCGTGGTACTTGTCGTAAAGCTCAATCGGTCGAATCAATCATTTTACAACAGTAAAACGTAATTCCTTGCTAAGAATCATGGAGTGAATCTTCAGTAAAAGAGGATAGATCTTAGTTATTTACATTCAGTCACTCGCTTACTTAAATCGGTATTTCTGATTTCATTGTGGCGAATAAACATTCTACGTTCTTACGGTACGTAAGACTTCTGACATTTACAATCGTGCCATTCTTTGCGGCGCATTAACATTGAGGAACATTACAAATCAGTGACGCCATCGGCTATTCCAGGCTTCCATCTAGCACGGTTGCCAGGTGAATTATAACTGCACATATATCGTGCTTTTTCTTTTACGTTTCTATCGCCATCGCCAAGATAATAAAGCCCTGCGTGCCGTTCTTGCTTGCGATATACACGAATATTCAGTAATCACGCAACCGTATCTGAAACCGCCTAACATGGCTGTGCCGTCGCCTGTGCCTTGTTCTGCGGTTTTCAATTGAGCGGAGTCGACCCTGCTCTTACGTGTGTTAAGATCCCACAGTTAATACACCATTGTTCATGTGTGGAAGCCTTTACAGCCTCTGCACCATTATTCTACACATTTTCGGGTAAAACGATCTCCTTAACGAAAAAGTAAGAACATACGATTAACCTAAATGAATCCGAACTCAGAGACAAACAACTGCGTATAGCTTTTTGTTTTCTCAGAAGTATCAAAGTATTGTTAAGCGCAGGAAAATAGTTACGTACGTAAAAACATACGATTAGCTTAAACGTAATCGAACTCAGATAAAAATAAACTTCGTAAAGTCGCTGTATTATCTCTTTTTTTGAATGTTCAAAGATAAGAAATGTTTAGAGAATTGAATTTTCTCCTTATCTCGTGAAAGGGAATTTCTCATAGTACATCATGTTTTTGAGTTTAAATGATGTCGGAGACATTTAAGAGGACTGAACTTTCGAATGAAGTACGAAAATTTTGTGGAGGAATAATTACATTTTCCTGCTGCCTATTGCCGCGTGTAAGATGTTTTTATTGCAGTTCTAGGGAAAGATCGTGCAGAATTATGATAGACGATTACAAGGGTCATTGGCTATGAGGTTCTTATCTGTTAACTCGACTAACGATCGGCAAACTGCGATACGATTTTGATTGCAGTGTGCAGAACAGCCGTGTTAACAACTAGCGTGCACGAGCAACGGTCTCGTACCTGTAATTAGATATTGCCCTTGCAGCGACTGCAACGCAACGAATTCTAATCACACAAAGATGAAACAACGCGCAGCAACATTGCCCGACGTATTTCATTTAACCGTGACCAGGATTTGACAATGTTAACAGGTACATTCTCCTCCGTCACTCGTCACAATGGTGCGTGATCGTCCTTAGCTTCCTGAATAAATGTCAATCGGAATAACGGAACGCATTTGTCTTCGCGTTTAACATGTACATGCGCGATGAGATGCCGCCACGTCTGTAATTACAATTTCCCACCTGCCCCGAACAATTCCATTAATCTTCTCGCGGCGTTCGTCTGTCAGAAGATTTCGGTGACTTCATTTTTTTTTCTTTGGACCAGCCTTCCTGTCTTAGCGCGATGCACTGCTCCTACGCGGGGGTTTAGTAATCGATCGAAGTAATTCGTGTTTTGATTGTTTTCGGATTTGCTTTAATCACATTAGCTCCTGAGCGGCAGGCCTCACCGACGCCTCCTTCCACAGGGAAAGGAGCTCTTACAAAATCAATCTCACGTTTAATGGGGAGATGCCGACTTCCACTCCCCTGGAGACCATTTTAGTTTTCAGCCTAGCAGATCACCCTTCGCGCCGTCTCAGCTTTCCGACGTTCCGCAATAATCTAATCAACTATTAAGATCCGTTTATAAAAAACACTATCACAGAACTAAACACGTATTAAAAGCATAACATTCGTAACAAGTGTTAAACAATTAAATAACAAGATTTCGCTGCCATTTGATACAATACTGATTTAACTTTAATGCCACTAGTTCTGTTGTTTCGGCATATTCAACTATTTAACACGATATACTATTTGTAATGAAAGATCAATAACTGAATAAACTTTTTCCTGTTATTTCTGTCTTCTGTGTAATACTGCTTTAACTTGGATGTCATTAGTTTCGTTATTTCTTATATTACGTTTAGTTCATAGTTTGTCGACTGCTTTCGAGCACTGCCATGTTGTACGCAGTAAGTGTTAGTTTCGAAAATTCCCGTGGTCGAGTGAATTACCGTAGGAATGTTTTTCGAGTTAGTGGGCCGCGGAAAGAACTCCCAAACTAATTTCTCGACAATTTGCGTTCGGGGTCGAGCCCGAGGGTCTTGGTTCCTTCAACGATTTCTTGAATTATGGCTGGAGTTAAGGAATCCTCCTAACATCCTGCGTTTGTCCTTACACGTCGTTATCCTCTCTCTTTTTCGCCCGGCCAAAAACAAGCTTTCTTTCCTCCGAGCCGCGAGCGTAGCTCCTTCCTCCTCCGGCAGTCGCGGCAAAGTCGCGGATAAAAAGTTTATTTTAATCTTTACAAATTTTAAATCCTCCGCGGCTTACCTCGCCGTCTGGTGTAAACTGCTGTGCCAGAAAATAAGACAAGGGCAACCCCCGGGTCCCCGTGTTCCGCTGCCTGCGTATATCTCGCATCTCCTTGACATCCTGCTCGCGTATTTCGAAGAAACTTCTTTCCTACAGAAACAATTCCATGCAGCCATGTAACCAAGTGTTTAAAACGAGCAATCGTTGTTAAATCCGGATACAGCGCGGTCCTTCAGAAATGAAGGTATTCAATTAAATCGCTACAATATTCGTTAATCAATAACTCGCTCGAAACCAAGCTCAAGAAATCACTTTTTTAACTCCTGGATGCAAAAAAACACGAACCTTCCGCCATGCGTGTGTTTCATAATTTTTTAATTCCACGTAGTACGTGGTTATATTCCTTTTGTCGCTCCTCGAGTGAACTCATTTTCCCCGATAATTCACGGAGCCTAATACCCGTGTTCAATATTTTACATGAACTTGCAGTTAGCCGTGCGCTGGCTCGTCAGCGAATAAATAATGAAAGACATTACATATTCCAAGACGACAAATTACCATGGCAATTTCTTCATAGCCGCTCGGGCAAATTATATATATAGCGCAGCATCGGCCGGTAACGTTCCCACGTATCGCCGATGAGAAAGTGAAGCATCGTGTATGACATCCCGACGGATCGATATCGCGGTAATTAGGCGTCTGTCAGCTGGGCAGACTCGCGATGGAACGGAAGAAAAAAGATACGACCGAGACCATTCGCGCAAATAGTTGCCACGTACTTGTACCTGTATACATATGTGCGTGTGTGTGTGTGTATGTGTGTGCATGCTCACGTCAGTTTTCAGCATCGAGTCATTAATTTCGTATTCTTCGTTACTTAAAGGTGGTAGCATTCGAAGGTCGCAGACTATGGGTCAAGGTCGTTTATAAATCGTCCCGATCGCTCGGCGCAGTCCTTTGTTGTGGACTTGGCGTTCATCAATTCACTCGACAACGCGCAATTAATTCATTTTTCTCCCGAACAGTATGATCAATACTGACAGCCACTGTCGGTCCGAGGCTTCGCCTGTTACTGTATACACGGCCATTTGTCCGGAGTATTACACGTGTCACGGATTACCTTACTTTCTCAGTAGTAACGGTCTACTCCTTCCAGGGTTCGCCGATAAGCGAAAAACTGGGGACTATCGAGAAACTTTCCAAGTTGTAACACTGATTTATTCGTAATAATTGTGACCTAACAGACTCGCAGGTAAATCTGCACGAAATTTTAGGACCCGTAGCAGTTTTAACCCCGGCAAATCCTAACGTAGCCTTGATAATACATTCGTTCGATATTTTAATTAGTGAGAATCTAAGGGAAGTTCAATTACGCGAAGAAGAGTTTAACTTTTCGTGCAGCGAATCAGTAAACCATTCTAAATTCCTTGACAGTCCGTCGTTTTTGTTGCACTGATCATTATTCAAAACAGTTCCGAATGTCTTCTTATCGAAAGTTAAACGCACTACTTCTTACTCGGCAGTGGAGTTATGTACAGAAAGCGGTGATCTTAATTCAACCGAACTACGCGCATCCGCGTCCGCAAAACACCGGGCCGACATGCTTCATTAATCGCATTACACTGAGTTATTGCGCGTGGATAATAAATCGACTGAAATTCTACCGATTATACCGTCTACGAAGACGAGGATGTAAAAGAGGTAAGGCGCATCAAGGCGTACTGGCAAATAGAAGTGACATTTATGTGCCACAGTAATAAATTAGCCTATTCCCCAACTACACACGATTTCCGACCGCGCAATAACGGTCTGTCGAATCTTATTTACAAAAAAAAAGTCTTCGCAGTACGTGCGTAAAAGTTTCTTCAAATCGCTATTTCAACATATTGTATTTACCTGAGGATTTTCAATTTTTTTCCCTCCAACCGGTAAGAGAGAGAGGGAGAGAGAAACAATATTTATTAGTTCTAGGGTAGTAAACCCCGTTAGACGGATATTTATTTGAAAAATATCGTATCATAATCCTGATTGAATTGCAAAAAAAGAAGGAAGTAGTACGTAACAGTATTATTTCCTCATCTTTTGTATTGCCTCTAGCAACAAAGTACTATTACTACATTATTCTGGATTATTTATCGACGACGAATAATCGTTTTTGGGACAAACAGCTAAGTATTGCTTACAATTTCGTAGATTGCTCAAAGTCACGGATTCCCCAGGTAAATTACATATAAAGTAAAGATGTTGGCGCAGTAGTCACGGTCATTTTTACTCAGCCGTTCCCCAAAGTCACGTTTCCTCTGAACCCTGAATTATGACGTCATGTGCATCAACGCAGCGAGCGTTACACGGAGAAGATAAATATCAAGTACCTATCTCCTGGGTATTGTGCGATAAGATCTTATCGTATGCTACGCGACACGGGTTCAAGCATTGTTCAGGAATGTCGACTTTCGTTACTCAGTTCGCTTGTTTTGTAATGCCGCTGTAAATGAGTTACGCGCAGTCACTTGCCACTCATCGGCTCTGCCGGAATTACCGCGACACGTCGTATAAGCCGCGCCGGCATTACATAAGAATCGCGAGGAAAGGCATGTCGTAAATCTGACCGTTCTGGAGGAGCTGAAGGGAAGGGAGGGTCGGTCGTCGCGGTGCGAGTGTCCTTTATAGCATTGTTAACAACTAATGTATGCGGCCCGGGTACCCGGGACCCTCGCACATTTAACATTCTTTAACATTATTATACACATGGCGCCTGTCTGAGTACTCTCGACGCCCCCTCCGAATCCGACCCTTCGCGCCCGCGGGGAAAGATTTTTTTCCACTTTTATTTAACTGCAACCTCAGAACCCTTTTCTCTGCTCATCCATCCCCACCCTTCTGTCTGTCTGTCCTTCTCTCTCTTTCTCTCCCTCTTCGTTGAGTTTCTTTTTTTCATAACACGTTCTTTGCCTACACCGGCCGCGCTCGGCAGCCACGCAGGTCACGTTTTAAGACTTACGTTCGGCGTCGTAATGTTAGGGAACAAGTGTTACTTACTACTTTCCTGAGAACCTAATACTTTTTTCGCCACTGCGAATTCAACGTAAGCACGAACGACGGGATCGAGTAGAATTAAATTCCGATTAACGTCTCGGTGCATTAATAACTCGGTTACATAGTTTTGGACTAAGTTTGAAATACGTTTGTACGTCTCGATTTTATATAGAAAAGAATGAGCAGCACATTTGCCTAAATAAAATACATTTGGGTATACTTACGCGCGAGAAAGTCAAAGATAAATACCGAAAACTAAAGGCAGTTTAACAGTCGGGTATAAAAGGTCGAAGGGAACTCTTGAGCTTTCACCACAGAGCATTTCCTAAGCAGCCCCAGTGCAATAACTTAGCACCCCTGTCTCGAGTCATGCGAGCACCGGGCCCTCGGACCCTCGTGATAATTGTTTAAACCGACCACTGGCCACCCCTTTGGTCCAACTCGACCGCTTCCACGGGACCTGTTCGTTCCTCTAAGCTTTATGTACTTGGAGCAGACCGCGTGGATACTTAATTACGATTGAATTACCCTCCTCTGCTCTCGCGATTCTCCAAGAAGACAAATGAAAAATCGCTCCAGCGTTTCCATAATAAACCGGTCCTTCGCTGTTATCGCCGTCCCGGCGATTACACGACGCTTGGGAATTAATATGCGTAAAATTAGACACACACGACGGGAGACAGCTCGCGAAAGGAAAGTACAAGGGAAGTAACGGACGGAGTTAGGGCCAGGGGAAGGGAGTTCGGGTGGCAAGCATCGTGCGATGCTACAATGGATAGAACTTGGATGGCCTCCAGGAAAACAGTCCGGGAGAAAGGGAAAGAGCGGGAAATGGCGGAGGAAGGGGACGAGAAGGTTCTAGCATCGAGGACGATTCTGAATACTCGCCGAGCAAAACGAGCCACGAAGAAAGTACGGAGAGGGAGAAGTGAGAGAGCGCGATAGCGAGCAAATAATAGGGAAATGATTTGCTCCTTGTTAGATAAAGGACCCTCCGGGGGACTCGCGAAAAGAAATATTGCCCGGAATGAAAGGAAGTGGGTGGGGGAAGGGGGGAGACCGCTCGCTCGTAGTTGCTCCTTTGGCGGTCGTGCTAGGTCATCCATACGCGAGTTCTGTTCGATTACGCGTTAAATACCGCGTTTTGAATATTAATGCTCGTGTAACGTGTCCCACGAGTACAAATACATGCATGAAAATTAAGCCTTTAATAAGGAAAACAACGATGAATTTTCTACGATAACATTTTGCCCCATTCACACAATTCTTATGCTCCTGACTTACTTCGGATAACTTTCTGTAATTACAATTTTTATCCTTAAGATCGTAAACACTAAGACAATATTATTATATTTTTCGTAGCAGCTTTCAGCTGATTTCAGCTCAGCAGATTTGCGGCAGAGTAATTCTTTAAGTTTACGTTTTGTTACTTTGTCGTTCGGTCTTCTCGAATTTTTACCGGTTACAGTGCGCTTCGTGAAGGTCGATTTCGGAGGAGATAAACGTGCGGAAATGAGGACTACCTCTATGCAACTCATTTCTGGTTTAAGGGGGACGAAGCGAACGCACGTTCGGGGGGTTCGTATTCTGTCCAGTCACTTTTCATCACTTCCATATCGGCTACTGTCTTCTGCGCTTCTCGTTCCAATCGAGTTTTCCAACCGCACCGAGCCAATCCCATCGTGGTATTTCGTCGAACCGATCGATATAGCCTGCTTGCTTGTCATCCTCCGAGAAACTTCAAAACTCCGGCCGTCGAAACTTCCAAGTTTGGCGGATTCGACAGCCCGAAAACTGTGTAAACATTTTTAGGGCACCGCGTGAGTTTTCCTGCTGAAGCGACAAAAACTCGTGAATAATGAAATGCGGAAGCGCCAGAAAACAGAAACTACGGGCTTTAATTTATAATCTATAGATACAAAATGTGTGAATATTATAAACCGCAGGACCTGTTCACCGTTTTATATTTAATAGACGTTTGTTTATAATGTAATTAGTCATTGATATCCCGAAAAAATGTATCGTGAAAGCAATTAAAGTCGGGGTATATGTCATTATGACAAAACGTCTCGGCGATGGTGTAGTACAGAAATTTCTGATCTTTTTTTCGGGTGATGCAGACGAATGCGATAAATTAAAACACGGTAGTTTGACTTCGTACAGAAGCAGGTTTTTTTCACGGCCGATGGAAAGCAGAATGATCAATTTTAAATGTCGTAATCCATTTTCACCCCGTGTTTATAAATAAGGCGTTAAGCGAATCGTGTCAAGATATTATAAATAGTGGTATGCGAAAGAGAATTTCGGTTCTGCGATGATTGCGGACAGGATCATTTGCATGAAGAAACATATAAACAGAAAATTGTGCATCCTCCGACACCCTCTTTCGAAAACCGATTTCTGTAAACAAACTGTCACAGCTCGTCCTTCGTTCGTGTTTATCGATAACACGTCATCGGTCTAATCACACAGATAAAAGTTCCTAGAAATAAATCAAAACAAGAGTACAGCACTCAGTTCTGCCGCGATTGCGCATAACGAAGTAGATCGTACCAAAGACAGATTTTGCACTAAAAAAATCTTTCCACAGCGAGAAACTGACATTCGAAGAAGTACGAATCCGCCTATACGACGATTCGTTGGTGTTTATAAATCGAAGATCATGGGAATGGCGTAAAGAGATTAAGGTTCCTGGGAATGTTCTGTTCTGCCGTGATCGCGCAGGATGAAGAAGGCGGCAAAGGAGGTGGAGGACGCGTTCGGTAGGGTATGCATGGCGGCGGAGAGTCCAGTAGCGATCATCAATCAGGAAGGCAGTCAGCCGTCCGTCGGTTGGCCGGCTGGTCAGCCGTGTTTCAGCCTGTACAGAGTTCGCGCGGAAGGCACCTACGTACGCGCCCGGATATATCTACGAGTCATGCTCGACCCCATACTGACAATCGATCGAGGCCGACTACCAACACCGTCGCTCGCACGTACGATTGCTTCTTTGTTTGCCGCCGCGAGGGAATCACGGGAATGCCATTTTTCCTATAAACACCAACGCGGGATACGGCCGAGGCCGTGTATGCTCCGGGCAGATCGGGAATAACGTGCACAGTCGTCTGCTCGAAGCGATATTAAAGCTTATGCAGGAGAAATGAATGATAACTTTAATCAAGAGGAATCGAATCGTTGTGAAGAAAAAGGAAATCCGTCTCTGGCATAATGTTGGTATCCTTTCCAATTAAAAATTGGATTGATTCAACTGCGCGTCGAGTGGTTCATGTTTCATTATTGTTTAGTTTGACCAAAGTGAATTGACATTGTTACACGCTTCGTTTCGTTCATTTCGGGAGATCGTGAACATTTTGCGATAGATCTCGAGGGTCGAACAGATCAAACTGATATTATGTAAATATCTGCCGATAATTTTCTACCAGTTAACGGAAAGATAATGGCAGTGCTAATCGCGGGCCTCGATAATGAACAAATCAAACTTCCCCTTCACTCTCCTGCCTCACCCTTGCTCGGATGACTTTTGACGTCGCATGACTTTTTCCCGGCGGTCTGACATTTTATAAACAGAATGGCTTCGCGGGCTTTTCGCCCATCGAGGCGGACTGAACGGGAGCAGGAAATCTTTCAGCGGCTGGCTCTGCCGCGGTCCCCGACTAATTACGCCCGGACAAACCCTCGTCCCTCTGCCAACCGTCCCTTCCACCCCCTCCCGTCCCGCCCCGTTATCCGACGAACCCCTGGCTTCTACCCCAACGTCACCGATCGCAGTCTCCGTGGAAGAAAGAACCCTACGACGGGCAAGCTCCCGCCGAGACTCCTATTGCTCTCAAAGCTAATGTCCCTTAAAAGTAAAGTGCTCAGACCGCGGTGTATGATACTGATGTAATGTTAATTCAGTGACGGAATATTCAGCTTACTACGACGCTAAACAGGTCACAAATATTTTCCACGGGTCTCACGTTATGTTCAAATAAGATATAAAATAGTTATCGTAATTAAGGTAAAAGTACAAGGAAGTAATTTGATTATAAGTTAAATAATTGTCCGTTAGTGGTAGAATCAGTGTAGTAGATTGTTCCTTTCACTGTGTAAATTAAAAATTAAATGAAATATTGACAGTCAACTGTAAATTAACCGAATGTTAAAGAACTATGTATTAAAAACGGTCGAATGAATACAACAGATTTTTCTCTTAATATTGTGAATAGAAAATGAAGATAAATAAATGAGGCACAATCGCATCTATTGCCTACTGTTCTATTTGTCTAATAAAACATTCCCAGAAGTAAGTCGACTGTTAATTAAGTAACCATCCTTTGAAAACGATAGAAACGGTATTTCAAATTGTTCCTTTGATTACGTAAATGAAGAATGTCGAGAAATGAATGAGGTAAAACTTCGTTACAGTGGCTACTGTTCTAACGATTTGTTCAGTGAAACGTTTCTGCAGGGTGTCAATGTCCTCGACTCAGGATGAGCGTTGAGTCGGAGCTGAGAAACATCGAAACTGCCTCTGAAAGGATGCTTATCCGACGTGGCTGGCAGCGGAGAGAGACAGAGCGCGGCTCTTTGATCGCCGAATGACTGGCGACTTTGCATTATAAAGCTAAACTGTCGGCGCGGAAGAAATGTGGTCTTCTACTCCCGTAGCTGGAAACTTTTTATCGCGCTGTGAGGCCCATTATGGACAACAGGTCCGGACGATCTCGCAAGAGAAGACACGGCAGTTACTCGATTACCCGAGTCTACTGGAAATAAAAAGAAAAAGGAAGAAGATAGCCGAAGGATCCCGCTGTAGAAAGTTCGCATTAACCAACAGAAAAGCAGAAATGGGAGCGTTGCAAAATGTCAAAAGCGCGGATTCGTTGACCTTTTCACGTGAACGTTGGAAGAAGTACAACGAGCTTGGCAAAATTCCAGTCGCCCGTAGAACCGCGCTAAACGATCAGACGTAATTGTTATTCCGCTCTCTTCCACCTCGTTGACGCAATCAGCTTCTCACAAAAGACGCCGCGCAAAAAATATGAACATTTATACACATTTCCTGTTCACCGGTGTACAAAGCAATGACGAAATCAAATTGTTCGCCAATTTACGACTCTGAATAACGAACATTGATTGACTTTTTAGTGGTTACACTAATTTCAATTACTTCAAGTGTATTAAAATTGTTGCTTGTTTAAAAATTGTTTAAAATAGAAATGAATTTAGACGGAACGTTGCAAAAGCTAGGGAAGAAATAAGTGGGTATTTGGGAATGGTTGGCAGACGGTATCGGGAATGGGTGGTGGAGGGGGGGGGTGTCCTCCGTTCTTCCAGTCCCCCGCAAACACCCCCCGTTACCCGCGGGGAGGGGACCCTCTTTTCCCTCATCCCTCATCGTCCCGCCAGCCATCCGCCATCCCCGTCCGTCAGTCCATCCGTCGTACCGGCAGCTCTCACCCTCGCAATTGGACGTAGCACGGCTCGGATGGTACCGTGAGCCCCGGGAAAATAATGCATTAGAAATTCAGATGACCGAAAGAGGAGGTCGCTGCGCGATTTATCAAATAAAAGCGGTAGTACAGTCAAATACCCGTCGGTGTCGTCAGTGGAAGCGACAGTTCATTTTTAATATAAAAGGGGACACGGGGACCTACCGTGACGACAAAAAGAACACCGGCCGTGTACTGGCTGTATCCTTGATTTCTGCTACTCGCTGCTGCCGTTACCGTCTCGCCGCTGGATCTACCGGAAACATCCGCAGAAAAAGACTTCACCTCGCTGAGATTACGACTTCGGGTGATTTATCAGCGGCCAACGTAGCATTTGCTAAAATAACAGCAAGACCTTCGCCAGCTGAATATTACCTTCGCCGAAGCCCAGCGTTTTTACGGAGACGTACGAACGAAAGAATGTATAGCCAAGCAATTGCGTAAATTATGCTCCAGGAACAATGGGGCTAATGACACGAGAAATACGATTAATCAACTCGGTCACGAATGCCAGTAAACACAGTCAGATACGTTATTCTCCCGTTTCGTATAATATTATATCGCTCGAAGAAGTCAAGACTTTCAAAGTCCGTGTAATTTTCGGCAACAGGAATTTTCACAATATTATGTCCCGTTAATACATTTCAATTCAAATATTTCAATATTTTCGAAAAGCTTAAAACGTTAAGATTCTTGGTATATTTAAAGTAAACCTTTTCCCCAAGGGACAAAGTGGCGCGATTCGTTTTCCGTCGCCTGGTAAATGTTAAGATTGTTTATATAATTCCGTGGAGTACATTTTGTTAATATTTATAAATAATCGCTGGTTTCTATTGTCGCGTTGGATGAGTTCCGTGACCCGTCACGTTCATCCATCACTGCTTTCGTCTCCCTAACGTCGGCATTTCCCCCCCGTTGGTCTTCTCGCTCCTATTCTCTTGCGTTACCTCGCCAACCTGCCAACGTTTAAACGGTTTATAAACAGTCCCAGTCCGGCGATTTATTAGCCCGCGCTTTCTGAGGGTTCTTTGAACTGCCTTGAAAGCTGCTTCTGCACCGTCCTGTTATCGTCTACAGGCCCTATGGACGTACTTTAATATGGTTTTACTGAAAACTCAATTGAATATACTCAGGAAGCGACGATACTTCATCGCGCCAGTAAATTTTATTATATAAACCACTTACGAATGCAAAACTAAACAAGTCCGACGAAAAGGAAATGCGTATTCTTATTAAACGGTTTACATTAAAAATGGACGACATTCGGATATGACGAATAAAATGTGTTTTAATACTTTACGTACGGTCGAAGAATGAAATTTGAGTCGACTGAGAAAGTATTTATTGAAAGGAAGACCACCAATTTTCTATGAGGGGAGAAAGTATAAATTTTTATCATACGGTTTATGTTCATTCATATTTATGTGTAATACGTGAGGTATGAAATAGTGCTGTATTATGAAGATTATGTAACAATAATGATATTTCAGAGCAGACAAATCTTACGCGGAAAATTTCTTGCATTATATCCTTGAGTGAGTGCATTAACGCTCTTAATAAATGTCGCGTGCATTTGCGGTAATCTAAAACGATCCGTGAATGAGTTGCAATACGTAAAGAATTTCCGCACGGCGATCTTCGACGAAACAGTAGGATTATATAAACCGCGAGTACGAAGTACAGAGTTGAAGAGTCGCATGAAGTAGAAATCGTAGGATCTGGTGAAATTTAGTGAAAGCCGGAGATTACAGTCGTCCGACCAATTAAGATGAGCCGAAAGAGTCTAAAAAAATTGCGCATTTCTGCAAGGATCCTTATTTTACAACGATGACGAGTAAACTTACACGAAGTTCGCGATTTGACCATGTTTTTTGGTCATTTCTTACATGACTTAAAAAATGCAGAAGTGAAATATACTCCGAGTATAATTTTCTTCGCTCAAAGATACTCATTCAAATGAAAAAAATATACCAATACCCCTTTACAAGATCAAAAACAAATCGCAAGCTAATTATTTACAGACGTGATGATATCATTATTTCGTTTACGTAGGCATATCTGAATAACTTATTATGCAGCTGTTATTGTGAGAATATTTATGAACTGAACCGCCAGCGAAATAACTGTGATGTTCATGTTAAACTGTTGGTTATGGAAATTAACAAACACTGCGTGTTCTTTTTAATATTAAAAATGTATTAGCAAAATACATATAAAGAGAGGAAAAAAAAAATTGATAAAGTAAGTCAGTTCTTAACAGCGTAGAAAAGAACTCTCAAACCACTATGCTAACAGAGCGGCACGACATAGAGACAAAGAATGAAAAGAGGGAGGCGCCTAATCGTATACAGCGACCTCGGAATCATTTAACGGCACTTTTTCATACCTCCATTTGAAAAAGGTTAATTTTAATGGGACAATATACCCATTTCCTACATAAACGATTACGAAGAGGTGTATGGAGTGCGGGGAAAGCAATGAAAAAGAATTTTCGTAATCACGATTGACGATCGGTGAATCGACTCTTCGAAAACGCGCAAGAATGTTATGATCCCGCTCTTACGAGCATATGGGGTTGAAGGTTCCCGCCATCACTTGCGTATGCTATCGTTCCTTCCACGAAATTTTTACACCTACTTCTCTTTTACGAGTATCTGGAGTAACAAATATCAGATTCCGCCGATTTTCACCTCCAGTATGAACAGTTATGAGGATCGTCGTGATAGCTATCGTCCTTATCCAACAAACAGGAAAGATCCGACTGTATTAAAAGAGAACGATTAAAGCTGTACTTGATTTAGTGACAGTTAAGAAAATAAATATAATTCTTCAAGTCCCTTGAAATGTCTTAATTACTTTTACGCTTTAATTTTGATTCAATGCACTTTCATATGGAACAAAATGCAAATATGTCAACACAGTCTTAATGCCTGATACGAACTTATCATATGAGGATGATATTAACATTATGGAAATTACAAATAATTCCATGAAATGAGCCTAGACGTCCTTGCAAGATATCCCGCATTATTTTTCATCAATAGAACTTAACGGCTTCAGTGAATAACGTTGTTTTGTTTTCATGGGGCGTACGGTGTTTAATAATTCAATATGACAAAGAATCGAAGAGTATTTATATCTGACTGCGCTCACCAAACGACCTACCCGAAAGCTCTTCTCCGATCTTTATAGCCCGAGGAGAGTTGAAAGGAGAGAAAGAGAGGGGGGTAGAAAGAGAGAGGGAGAGGGAGAAAGTGGCAGAGGGGTAGGTACGAACCCCACAGCTTTTATAGCGGCCCATTTGGCGCAACAACGAGCGTGGAAACTTCTTTTAGTGTCGGACCACAGATTCCGACCCGAAATATGCGTACGATTATGGGGTTCCGGATTATCAATTTGTTATACCGTGTTTATTATTTGAACGCGGAAACGCGGGAGAACCCATGGTTTCTGCGGAAACCTTACAGCTGTGAAATATATGTTTCAACATACGGTCGATCAAACGTAATAACGGGACGTTACAATTCTTTCGGATATTTAAAATGCCACTGGGTAACGATAATACGTCATTACAAGCTTATTAGCTCTTTCTGTGCCAATATCGAAGTATACTCTGTATGGTTTTTTTTACAATCTTCGTTCACCGTCTGTATTTCAAAATGAAAATGTGCCCTACATTCAAATATTTTAGTGCACAATTGACCGTATGGAAGTTTCTTTGCAGTTTTTGACGTAAAATATATTGTCAACGGTTGTCATTTTTTAATTAGTCATTTAAACATAATCTGCTCGTCATTGTTGATTGTAAACGAAAGTAGACGTTCGGGTATCTGGGAAGCAATTTCGGATTCTTTAGACTTTAAGAAGGTTTTCAGGAGAGAAGACTATCATGGGACGCGTTTTCTTTGTCTCCCAGGGACGAAGCGTTGCGACAGAGCTCGACGATAGCAGTCGTTGGGATTTCCTAGGAGAGTTATCTCTAATTCACCGCGGATTTACTTGCCAATGAATCTTTAAATTAGATGCTCCTCGCTTCTTCTCTCGGAGCTACGCTTCCCCGGAGAGCAAAGTCGCTCAATCACGTATATCGCGAAATCGACGAGTAGGTATAGTCAATTTCGTCCGCCCCTCGTTCCTTATCGACTTTTTATTCCAAAGTTACGTTTCACCGGCTTTCCTTTGTCCCGCGCCATATAAATTCCAGCTCTTCGTTTCGTCTCAACGATTCCACTCGCTTGAAAATTAAACGACTTTTAACCGGTACAATAATGATTACACGGAAATACGTTCTTCCTATGATTACAAAATATCATAACAATACAAGACCGTTCCGCCGATATTTAATGGCACATTTCAACGACAATCTTTTAACAACAATACTGTTATAATAGATCCAAGATTTTACCATATTACAATGACTACAACAAATCGGCACAACCGTCTCTCCTTTGTATTATTGCTACTTGAGCATTTGGAGAGTACTATTGGCGAGGTTCTTACGATATTAATTAGGGAAAACACTGAACGTTTAGAGGGGCTGGTTTGTGTTACGGTACTAAGAGCGACACGTTGCTTATCAGGGGACGTAAAAGGATCGTCGTCTGTATATACGGCGCTGGGGATGACGATAATCCAGCCACTAGCCTAGTCCTATCCCGGGGGATGCAGGGATTAATTGACACATCGGCGTCTTGGAGGAAAGTGTCTGGCCGTGTGGGGCCCGACGCCTCTTCGCCCTGGCATCCAGGCAACGTGACTGATGAGACGCCCGGAACAAGGCGTCGGAAAAACACTCGTGGAATCGTGCTTTTTGCCGGCGGACGATCCGGCAAGAATTACCGTCGAGCATAGGCGTCGGATGGTCGGTTCGCCGAGAGAGCGAACGGCCTCGTACACCCTGGCAAATAACTCAACTAATCAGCGTTCCTAACCACCCCCTCGCACTCCACCACTTCACCGAGCGGATCCACGCCTACGAGCGAAAACACACCTCGCCTCGAGGGCACGTCGATGTAACAGATTGGAATTTAATACGGGATGGGGTGACGCTCAGCCCTGGAGAAGCCGTTGGTTAACGCTTCAAAGACGGGGATGACGTTCCCATTACGCCCGCGAGTATCGACAGTCCTCGGGAAAACCCTCCCTCTCCTCCCAAGAACCGCGGGCACGTCTTGCGTCCAGATATTTGCACAACTACCACGACAATGTCTTACGCGGCGCGAACAGTTAAACGCCGGGACTGGTTTAATTGAAACTCCAAGATGAATCCTTAAGGGGGTGGGGTGGGGGCTGACACAGATCACTAGGAACTTGTCCACGTGACGAGAGATCTTACAGCCAACTTCAATCGCGATTCCCTCGCACGAGTCATCGAAAAATATTTCACGCAACGTCCGATCGATTCAGAATTCATCTGTTAATTCTTCCTGCAATTTCGGTCTCGCGGGAATACCGGAAAGCGGGGCAAATGTCTACAAGAGAATTCATTATTTTTGTAATTTCGAATACATCGAAACAAGGGTAACGAGAACTGGTCGCGATTGAACGTCTATAAGAGGATTAATTATGGTCCTTGATTCCGGGGGCCTGTTTGCGGAGATGAAAAGGAATGTTCGTCGTGCGAAACGGGGACGGTAGGCCTGGCTCACAAATTATGGAGAAGTGGCCACGCGGCGGTGGACAGCGGCGGGACGATAAGAGACACAAGGGGTTGAAAGCAAGTGTGGACCTCGGACTCTCGGGGTTCGCCGGTTACCCCGTGTGAGTTATGGCCGTCCCTCAGCCCTCCCGTTGCCCAGGGCTCAATTTACAGATGATTCCGCGTGTTACCGCCGGCCAGCGCCTGGTTAACCTTCGTGCCAAACACTTAATCTTCCGGCTTGGCGTGTCCCGTCGACGGTTCACGGGCCATGAGGTGAACCGCTCGTGGCAGCTCGCCGTTTTGCAAAATTCCGCCTCCCCGCGAATCGCAACGATCGATAGAAAAAACCGCGACACAGGTGGATGATCGTTCTTCCGATAAACTCGGTCATAGATAAATTCGTTGGTAAAATACGAGTTGGCTTTGCAGGTCTATCGGACGGTCCACTAAATGGAGTAATTCGAAGAAGAAATCCGTGCAGTATCTCACAACGAGATGGTTTATCGATTTTATTCCAAGGTAAAATTGCAGAACGTGCGATGCTATTCGTCCAAAATGTATACGATAATTTTCCTACTTTTTATGTTTCTAATACACAAGGATTATGTTGTCCGGTAAGGGTAAGGTGCTACCTTTTTACTGTTAAGTTCGACAATTCTTGTTAATTCTTTTGCATTTTTTTTTGCTGGTACTCACTTGGTGAATACGAGAAAACGAGATGTACGTGGACGGATGGGCGGAGCGAGAAGCGAATTACAAGCTTGTCGTCGAATGGCGACCCTAGTGGCCCATAAAGTTTGCCAACCCTTCGGATGGTGCTTGCATCGCGGCAGATACGACCTTCTGCCACGGGGAATCTCCGGCAGCGTGCCCGGACGACCGGTCCAGATTTATAGGTCCTCGATGGCCCGACAATAGCCAACAAGTTGGTGGAAAACGATTGCCCGGCGATACATCTCCGGCTCAACGCCCATTCTCGCCAGTTTCGCGACGTTCGTACATTCGGACGAAACGTTTTATGAAACTGAACGGAGCTGAAACGTGCTCGTTTCAATTTGACGTTCGTTATCCGCGCCTTCTTTCGCGGCCAGTTCGTTCATCAAAACAGTCGATCAACTGCCATGTACGGTATCGAAATCAAAAAATCGTGATACGGTATATGAAAAACGTAGCTACGAGGATTTTAGTTTTATCACCTAAAAGTAAAGATGTAAGGGCGTTTAATGATTACTACGCTTAGTATTAAGTGGGGAAATTAGATATGAAATTAGAAGTTCGTTCTTTTTAACAATTAAAGAACACTATAAAATTCAAACGTACGCAAGCACTTGTAAATCCTCTAAAACTTCTTTTCTTCTTATATATCTAGGAAAATTCCATAAAAATTGGATAATTTCAATCTGCTGTCTTCTTCGAAAGTGTGCATTATTACGCTTTACTTATTTACGTATTTCTTAAGTAATTGTGGGTTCGATAATGCGTAATACGCGGGTGTGTTGAAAGGAAACATTTTCTTGTAACGATATTTTAATAACCCCTCTGGCAGGCTTTGCATCGAGAGTCAGATGGTTTAATGGACTATTGAAACGGACGATCGGCGCATTGAATGAGCGAAGAATTGAAGGCTGGAGCGAATCGTCGAGCAATTTCCCGGTCACGCTGAAGATTCCCGATACCGGCGATGAGCGTAGGTCAAACGTGTGTGGGACGTGCGGACGGGTGCGGGGCAATTCATCCCCAAGACAATAATTCATCCGTGTTCAAAGGGTTTCGGAAGGCTGACCACGTGCGGGTCCACCGCAAACGCGCGATCATTTGTAAGCCCCTGAAAAGTCATCTGACGACCTCGGCCACGATACATCACAATTTGCCACCGAATGTTTGCAAATGTTCGGGAAAACGTGCGGTTTTCCCGAGTGATGCACTCCAGATGTCGCGACGCCGGAAGTGAGAAAGGAGTGGCCCTAAAGCGTCATTAGCCGTCGGGAACTAGGCACCCCGCGGTGAGCTGGACTATTCCGCCGCGGAGACGGTAGTCTTCGGCCACTAAAAGCGATATACCCGACCCATGCAGGGGTCATCCGATGTTTCTGATAATTGACTTCGCTGTCTGTCAGTAGCCTTTACCGGGGTTTTGGAAAAAATTGTACACCAACGTGTCGCCGGGGAGAAGACAAATGATGCTGTGGACCAACCGGACCATTCGGTTTATTAAGAAACAGCACGTGTCACAAGTGAACGCACTTAGAAAATGGATTAAACATTCGAATTATGAAAAGAAATTTCTTATGTATTGTATTAACGCGAGACACAATCCACGCAGAGGTTATCCGATGTTTATGATAATTGACTTCGTTATTAGTTGAATGTGTTGTCGAATAAATGATGACATGAACCGACTGGATCCTTCGATGTATTAACAAATAACACATGATCAAATATTTGCCAAAACTAGAATATAGTCAATAATGACTAATCGTTCGAAAGTGAATTAATCTTTCGGATTATGAAAATAAGTTTCTGGTATTTTTTATTGTACTAACGCGATACCCACCCCATGCAGAGGTCATCCGATGCTTCTGATAATTGACTTCGTCGTCTGTCAATAGCCTTTGCCAAGGTTTTAAAAAAAAATTTACTGGAATATGCTGCCGTAGGAATCCAATGATATGAACCATTTGGTTTATTAACGAATACACATTGATTCCTAGCACGTGATCATGTATTTTCAAACCGTAGAATGTCGATAGATGCTAATCGACTGGAAATGAAATATCTTTTTTCACTGACGAAACTCAATTTTTGGTGTTATCCATAGTCCGTTGTACTAACTTGATATTCAACCCTTAGAAATGTCCTTCAATGTTTGAAATAATTCATTTTTTCGATTATCAATAGGATTTTTTATTCTAAAAACGTGAGTATGGCGTTCCCAGAGAGAAATAAATGATCTTCTAAACATCTTAAACGATTAGGGATATTGATGAATGTACTTTTAATCGTTACCATCTGCTTTTCGAAAAATAAGACCATCCCTCTATGCTACAAATTTGTCCACTAAGAAGTTCGTTTAGAGATTACATAAGGCACACACATATACGTGCTTGCCTCGATCACAACTTTTACTGCCCCTCGTATTTTGAATTCCTCCTCTACGGTCTTCGAGTAAATGTACTTCTCACAATACACACACAACATTTAGCGGATATTCAATGATTCCGAGGCTGAGACATTAAGACGTACCATCGCCATGTGAATTCTCCAATGGCACGGACAATCGTGAAGTACAGTGGCCTATCTTACCTTGCTGATTGTTCTTCCTGGTGGTCTTCTTCTCCTTCATCCAGGGATACTCGGGCACGTTGACGCCGGAGGGATCGGCGACGCCATGGGGATCCATCATAGCGTGGTATCCCGGATGATGTGCGTTAGGGCTGATCGATCCCCCGTTTCCGGGCGAGTGCTGAAGACTTCCGTCGCCGGCGAGCTGTGGTAGAGCCGTCATGAATTCGGCCATCGACGGCTGGCTGTTGATAAAGCCCGTCTCGGCGGATCCGCAGGCGGGATCCATGGCTGGATGGTGAGTCGCAGCGTGCGGGGGCAGCCCGGCAGGGGCACCTGCCCCCGTGGCCACCGAGGCCAGCCAGAAGCCACCCCCTCCGTCGTTCGCCAGGACGGGTGATGTGGGCCTCGTTTTCACGCTAGGAATCTCCTTGCCGACGTGTATCAACGTCTCGATATTTGGCCCACTGAGCTGCAGGTGTCCGCCGTTGAGAAGCTGCCGATGCTCCGGATGATCCTCTTCTTCGTGCACCAGGGACTGTTGCCTACCGCGCATCAGACAGGATCGTCACACACCCGTCATTCACCGGAGCCTCGGTACCGTCTCCGGGCCGTAATCCTTAATCCTCGAGGGAGAATCTAGCTGTCGGCACTTTTGTAACTCAAACACGATCCCCCGTACTGGCACGTCATGGCGAAGTATCTGAAATTACGCGAGAGAAATCATCGAGTACCGGACGGGAACACGGACGTGCAACACACGGCGGAGAAGGATTCCCCGGGGGTACGTGCCGTAGGAGGGATTTCTCGTCGCGAGGACGATGTTTCTCGACAAAAAGCACTTGTAACACCACTATCACAGGAACCCCGGCGAACGAATGTAGCGTGATGGTCGTCGCGAAAGGGGGAACACTTGAAACCGACCGCGAGAGCCGTGTCCAACTTCCCGATCGGCCGGAGCCCAGGCAAACGGTTCGGCAGGCGAGGGAGCGGACGAGCTGGCTGGCAGACAGCAACCGTGCTGTACTTTCCAAGTGATGGAGGAGAAGGAGGAGGTGTGTAGGCGACGTCGGAGACGTCGGAGGAGGAAGAGGTAAAAGGAGGAGGAGATCGGCGATGCCGCGCGAGGTGGTGGAGGAAAATCAGCAGAGTGAGATCGAGCCCTCAGGTAGCCGGTTGGAGACGAGCGACGGTGTAAACTCCGCGGTAGAAGGAGATGGTGGGTCAAACTCGTTGGCCGCGCGCCGGAATCGCACCGCCACGGATGTACATATACACACACACATATATATATATATATATCTCTCTGTACACGTGAATATGTGTGTGTATGTCTTCGGTAGTTCGTCGTCCACCGTTCCCCGTGTCTCTGTGGTTACTGGTGTCTCTGTTCCGCAGCGGGGGGACCGAGACGACCACGAGGAGGACGCGCCACGGGCAAGGGCCACAGCGAGAGAGGAGAGAGGGAACGGAAGTGCGGCTTCTCGGTGGAAGTCACGTGACGGGTAGATCGTCGGCCCGTCGACCAATCGTCGCGCGGTATCGGACCTGCTGAGGCTCAACCCTCTCCCACGTAGGCGGGATGGCCGGTCGGTCCTCTCCCTTCGCAGCGGCCTTCACGCGAGAGAGCGAGGCTGCACGGGGAACTCGCGCTACCCGGTACATCAAGCTCTCGTCCGTAGCGCGAGAGTGCAGGCGGTCGACTCTTCTGCGGCCGAACACGAGGCTGGCAAGGGCGGCCGCGGGGGCCTCGACGAAGCTTTTGTGGGCGGGACGCGCGAGCGCGCCGTTTGCTTCCGAACAACGTGGTGGGGGACTTTCTCACGTGCTCGGCCACGCGGTTTGCTCGACCTCTACGGAGGGTACGTGTCCCTCACTCGAGGCTCTCGGTCGCCCTTAAATGCCGCACTGTAATTTTGCTGTAAACATCCAAGAGGATCTTCTGAGTTTTCCTCCATTTTTGGATTCAAAAGATTTTTCAAAGGGAACGTTGCTTTCTTCGTATTCAGTTCATAGCTGCGAAATAGTGCACTGTAAAGTTTGAAAGAGTACTTCTAGGTCTTCTTGTTTGTATAATCGCCAACTTATCGAGAATGTTTTTAATAATACCCTGTAAGTAAATGGTAGGAAAATTAATAAGATGGTTTTTACATGCAACTTATTTTCATAATTTAAAGCAAAGATCATTTCCTCAATCTTCGATATAAATTTAGTCTCTAAGGTTGCTTGCGACAGAAACTGATTAATTTAGTTTAGCTACTATCATAGCTTTTCTACTATTTATTTCTAAGAAATTATTCACAACAAAATATCCCGTTTATCCCTAATTTACGATAAATAAATTCGCGTCAGGAGTTCACTTCTTTGTTTGCTACCGAAAATTCTTTTTCTCTTCAGAGTTGGACCTTTGAGAAATGAGAAATTCCACGCTATATTGCCCCGGAGCTAACGGTAAAATGTACTGTGCGTGTTGGCCTTTTTAAAATTCACGTTATGTGGATAGAGCAGGATGATAGGGTGACAGTCTGTTCGGGAGCGATTTGATAGGAAAACGGTTTATGTGCATCGAATGCAGCCGTGACGTTGGCGCAACGGTACGGGACTGCTGGGGGCGCCGGCTGGTGTTACGGCGACTCGGTAGGACAGTTTTGATGACAGATTACCCTGATCCGCTTTGTGGAGTAGCTCTCATTTGGACAGGCAGTTTGATTGAAAAGTTCACCGTCCGTTTGGCAAAAAACTCGCCAGGACTACCCTCGTTTTATTGCTCGGCTTGTAATGTTGATGCATCGTGAGAAAAACTCATTGCCGCAATTTCCCGGCAAACGTTAACCGTGGCAATTCTTCGTATGGAAATTACGTGAAAGGACATTGGCAAAGGTACGTCGGTGAATTTGTCCGTGCCACTGGGTTAGAGATAGATACACGAAAGATTCTGCAGGGGCTACGGTCAAACTGTAACGCAAAGAG
Organism: Hedychridium roseum; assembly: GCA_963989215.1. NCBI lineage: Eukaryota > Metazoa > Arthropoda > Insecta > Hymenoptera > Chrysididae > Hedychridium > Hedychridium roseum. The sequence goes on along the minus strand of OZ022310.1, from coordinate 5,290,376 downwards.
GCCGCGTATGGCCGAGAACGAAGAACGAGACGGAGACAGAAAAGGAAGAGGGAGGATCGAGCTCGTGAGCGAAGAAGAAGCGGAGAAAGGGAGAGAGAACACCCGCCACATCTGCCGCCAGATTTAACTATACATTACAGACACACGATATGTCAAAGTCCTATACTTCATATCGACTCCGCCATTTATTAAAAGTTTCATCGCGCACGCCGCTTGCTAGTGCCACCGACGTTCGTTCGCCCCCTCCTTTCGCCACGGTGATAAAGAATATGGGAAAGGAAGTTCTGCAAAAAATCAACGATGTAGAAGATAAGATCCTGCGCGCCAGTCGATACGTTTTTTCCATAAACATATGCCGGTGAAAGCAACGAAACTACGCTTATTACTGCCACGATTCGTTATTGAAATTCATCATCGTACGCACAAAATATCATCTGCTTCAAAGCATTCGATATATTTTATGTACTCTCATGTACCTGTTTCGGCATTGCATTTAAACCATTTTTCCTGAACATTACTTAAGCATATTTTTATAGTTTGTTTTTAACTGTCTAGGTGGGGCAGTTATTGTTAAAGAATGGAATTCGTTTAAGATACGATCGTTTCTATCCGTCGGTTCTTGTCTTCCTTCTTCCCTGTCACCGATTGCGAAATGAAGTTTTATATTAAGCTCGAAGTTTCCTCAATCCCCCCCCCCCTCCCCCGCCCCTGGCGCCCCTCTTCTACCGGGGTTTTTCTCCCTTTCCGCCTTCCGTCGTTCTCCTTTGACTACCTCCCCTTTCATAGCCTCTCACCCTCTATATATTTACGTACCGATAGATCGTTATGTCGGCGTTTGCATATATATTGGCATTGCTCGCTCTCCTGCGAAGTGTAGTGTGGGTCGTTGGATAGCACAAAACGCATCCTGCGCTCACGTAAAGTCATTGTTTTCGTATTTTTAGTCCTCCGAAAGATCTGTTTCACTGCCTTTAACCGCAAACGCCCTCACGAATACGCGGAATATCGGCCTGTCGCGATTACATTACATCAACCTTCTTGTTTTTACCGAAACTGCCTACTTTCTGGATTTCCTATGAAAGTTCATAACGGCATTTATTTAGCCGGCCTACTGGGAAGGAGTAAAAAAATCCGATACATCGTCCTTTCACGACTTTCTTCGCTTCGACATCGGAGAATTACATTGCCGAGTAAAATATGGCGCATTTTTTTTTCGACGTAGAATCCAAGTGAAAGTTGGCTCGTTATTAATTTTTCGTACGGGCAGAGTGATTTTCGGCTGGAAGGTTCATCGAGGCTCGGTGTTAATGGAAAAAATATGTCGCCCGGTGAACATTGTACATCCGCCATTAAAAATAAACCATCTTTCGTCGCCATTTTAGCATGGCAAGCAGGCACCGTCCTCAAGTGGGGCTCGCCTGTCAATCAGCGGATCACTGAAACGGGCTTCCAGTCTGGCTGTTGCCACTGATGCTGCCGGTGGAGGGTAGGGTTTCTCTCCCTTCATTCGAGAAACTCCGCTCCCCGTCATCTCTTTTCCCAACTTTTTCTTCCATCTACGTCTGGGTAAAAGGCGAACTCGTTAGATGCCCTGGCAGAATCTTCTTTTCTCCTTTCATCTAGGACGACCAGCGTGCTCGCCATAGATCCATCCCGACGACCCCCTGTCCTTCGTTTCATCCTAGATACCAAATATAGAAAATCACCGTTGACCTTCCCTTCAGCCGTTTCAAATGTGCTGCCCAAAGGCAATAATATGCTTCGACCTACAAGATTTCCTGTAGCTTAAGAAACGACAATTCTGCATACACGTGGGACACTAATGTGCCATGAGAGAATTTTTTTTTACAAATTCACCGGTACTCTTTGCAGCCGATTTTACGAGACTGTCTTAACCCCAACTCACGGACGGCAAGTGCGAAGAGTGATAAGAGGGGGATGGTTCTGCTTAGCGCAGGGGGTAAATACGGTGCATAGAAAGGTAGACAGCAGCGTGTTGAACAGGAGTGGCAGTTCTTGCGATTAGCGTGACTAGGGGAAGCTCTCGCTGGAGTTTGAGGTTTTAATTAAGCATTCACTGTGGATGATATCGCGTGCCTCTTTATACTTCATACCGGCCAGATGTTGCTACGAGGGCTCCTTACATTCTCTCGGTTTCTCTTCCTGTGCCAGCCAGAACCGACCGCACGGACGACCGAAGGAACGTCGCTTTCGTTTTAATTATGCATGTTTAATTTGCTTACATCCCGAGCATGTCTAATACCCGCCAGACTGCTTACAAACCCCGTTCTTTGCCGGTATTAGTCCCTATTCGAGAGTCCTGCCCTTCATTACATTATCTATCGATAGTAAACGCATATGCGCTCGGTGTAAGAGTAATTAACTTTCCCAGGTAGGCGTGAATTATATCACTGATGTTGGTGAAACTTCATGTCACAGGACTTACTGATTTCAAATTTGAACACAACGTATATCATTCGAAAGATTTAGCTTTGTGATTATACGAGAATCATTTTTTTACTTCGTACTTCAATGGTTATTATCAAATTGATGAGTAACGTTAAGTAGATGCTAAATCTATAATACCATGAAAAGTCTTCAATTATTCCTCCAGTGCGAAGTTGTCCTTCTTTCCTTTTTAAATTAACATGAGTTTATCTTCCATTCAGATGAGATTTATAACGATCACTTTGAGCAGCGATCTTAAGAGATTTAACTAAATCTTTTTTCCGTAACAAATTCTTGTTCGTAGTGGCAGTTACACTCCGCTAAACTTCCATGAAACACATCTATATTGATCTATGTCTCGGTCAACATGTTATTAATTTTTGCTATTAATGAACCGTCGGACGTGATATCATCTTTATCAGGACGGACTGTATCGTCGATACATCCGTGTTTACCCCATGCAAGATGAAACGCTTATCACGCTCGTTTTGTATATCATCGAGTTTTTCCGCGAGGGACGTGCGGGAATCTCTTGACGGTCCTTTTCCGTAAGCCATGGTCACGTGAAAGCGCGGCTGGCTCCAGTGGAAAGAGGGGAAAGGGGGTGGCGGGGTGGGGGCGGGGGGAACAAATCTACCCTCCGGTCGTGGTATACCTTGGCTACGGCCGACACTTGGTGCAAATTGCCCCAGTAAGTGTAGTGCATTAATCTTTGGTTTGGTTTGGTCTCGGCCACCGCGTGCGTTGCGGTGGCCGCATTTCTCGTTCTCGACAACGCCACACATCCCAGAACCTTCTCCGACATTTTCGTATTCCTCCGGGCCCGTTCACTTGTGTCGGACGAACTCGCACACACGTTTATCGTGAAAGACCTGTCGGTATACATACATGCGTGGATTTACGTGTAACGTTGTGCGTGTGTAAGTCACGCTGTTGCATTATGTAGTCGTGTAATAAACTGATATTTTAACGAAATTAAGCGCATTGACTGTATTTATCTGTCTACCCACCTGTTTATCTTGCTCTGTGCACACACTTGAACTTTGTTACAACTGTATTATTAGCAATGATGTTCGGTATTAAATCCAATATCTTGGTATTGGAGTCAGCTTATAATTATAGACAGAGTGTTCGAAATAAAACCTTTGTAAACTGTGTATTTGATGAAATCCACTCGTCACTTAATATTATTAATAATTGTTAACAAATAACAATAGTATCATTTGATCAAAGAAACGGTATTATACCATATACAATAATGATATATAATTAATATTAATAGCATCGTTTGATCAAAATGTATTTTCTGATTAACCATTCTTTTATATTTAAGTGAAGTATTAGGAATAACGTGCAATTATTTGACTCCTGTGGGTAACGACTTGTAAAACTGTGCTTGGTCGTCGAAATGTTTGTAAGTAAATACAATTATTTCCTGATGAGCATCATCGATGAGTCATAATTCCGTTCGTATTATGACCAACGTAGGATCGCAAAGTGCGGCGAAGATTTGACATTGGGTAAGATGTCTCCCTGCCTCGTTCGTACATTGTCTCGCAGATTGCAATATAATGACGCCGTAACTCGACGAATAATCACGTAAACTTTGCGTGTGCATTTCCGGTTCGCGGTTTCGATAAATCGACCGTTGAGTGGACTAGCAATGCCTGTTTCTTCAACAATTTCGCAAGGAAAGTAAGCGATGTAATGGCATGTCAATTTCTACGCAACTGTAATATTACATCAACATCATGACTTACCCAATGGATACTAAAATTATATTCACGTTCTCGCGTTTATTCAAAGAATATTCCGATAATATCAACATCCCTGTAAATTAGGATAATGGCAATAGGTAGGGTATAATTTTTTAATTTTTCATAGATTTACGAATAATTTATAGGTAATATGTGTGTGTGAAATAATAGTGTTTTTCTGGGGTGCTGAATGTAAACACGATAGGTAAAATTCTATGCATAAGTTCTTAAAAGTGCAGTTTTCTTCATAGTTGTTCAATAAACGAATGAAATAGTCTCAGCGAAATCGATCAATAGGTCTTCCCAATCATCCTCCGTGTCCGCGGTTAGATATATCAAGTTATTCGCGTACATCCCCAACACTGTTCTAAGTTTAGTCGTTTCATCATCCCTTCACGGGGGTTAGTGACTTGCACATTCATGACTCGGCATTTAGGCATCACGGCGATGTGTCCCCCTCTCGTGACGAGGTAGATCCCATTCCTAGTTTGGTGTCAGTCGAGATCACACGTCCATTTATCCGCTGATTCGAAAATAGAACTATTTCATGATGTCATTATCATACCCGCCGAAATTACGAACCGTGCTCATTTATTTCGAAAATTAGGATCCATCAATTTAAGTAAAAAAACGACTATAAAACTGTAACTAAAGTCTTGTAATTGACTACTTCAATTTTTCCGGGTTAACGACCAGTTTTGTTATTTCAAAGAACTGTTTGTGTATTACCGGTTTTCTGTTTTTTTTGAAACCTTCTCCCGATGGAAGAAATATTTTTCAAATTTCGGTTAGAGATTAATTTCGGTTCGTCGAATTAATTTTTACGTTGAGTATCACTGATTTGACGATGTTCGGGGTAGTTGTCGACAACACAGTGACTTTTTCGGACGGAATAAAACTTTGGTCGTGAATTCTTCGATACCTGCAACCCTCTACTGCCAATCTACGGTTACATTATCTTAATGAATTAGAAACTGTGCGAGCATTGAGAGCGGCCTGAACTTCAATTAACTTTAAGAATCAGATGACATATTTAATTTCCTCGGGATAATGAGAGTGGGTTCGAGGGGGGTACGGGGAAAAGATACCGGTAGGAGTGCCGGAAGAAGACGCCCGGTCTTCGCGGTATTCGGGGATGGGAGGGGAAGAGCTGAAACTTATCGCAAGGAGGAAGTTCGCCCAAGAGGTCCCGGTATTTTGGAAATTAAAAACACTTATGCTAATTAGACGCGCGATCGCCTCACGCGAACGTTCCCTGTCGTCATCGTCACATCTATTTGTCCAGCCAGCGACGAACCATCACTCTGCCGATCGATAACCGCAGCTCGGGCAATCCGAAGCCAACCCATTAAGACCATTAAACAGTATTTGCCAGCTGGAAATTGAGTCGGTTTATGCACCGCCAAGTACCTACGACGTAAGCAATCAAACTGCAAACAGTTGGTTTCTCCCTTAAAAATAACACTAACTTTCATGCATCACCGATAGAACAAATTCGCGGATATAATAATTCTTGAGTCTAGTAAAATGGTCGAACCGGGTAAGGCTAATGATTTCGGAGGATTTCTGTGGCGTCGCAGCAGCAATGTATTAGTTGCGGTTTGTGTAATAAATATGCAATGTGTGATTTGCGGACGATCTGACAGGAGGAAAAGCGGGGGCAATCCGCTGTCACAGCGAGATTTCGTCTGGCATCGGGCTCCCTTCGGTCCGGAGTAAATCGTGCGGTCGGCGCGTACATCTATTTGTCACTGGACGTTACGAGGCGGATGTCACGCGGACGACAGTGGGGCGTCTCGTGACGTCCTCGCCGAGTCCGATACCGGCGAGCGTTACTTCTTTTCCAGGAGCTTTCTCCCCGAGGAACACTCCATCTTTTCCCCCCTTCGTGGCGGATTCTCGCCGGTCACCTCCCCTTACCCCACCTCTTCCCTTCCCGTTAAAGAGGTAATTTGTGCCAGGAGCAATCGAGCACACTTCCAAAAGTTTCACACCTATTCGCCCCGCTTGTCCTTCCACGAATCCTGTTGCGTGCGTCCCCCGGGATATTTTTCCTGTACTTATACACCCCCCCCGCCCCGCTCTGCTGAACTCGCGACTTTCCGCCACGTGATTTATACATTAACTTACCTGTGCGTAAACTACCCCCGAGACGAGTTACCCCCTGCAGGACGTGGATCCGTTGGAAAATGTCTCGCGAAATTTAGTACATACGTTTGCGAGCTGATTCGTGCCGTAGATTCGTCCTGTTTTTGTTCGATAAAGGACTTTAAAATTCCAGAATAATACTTTGCATTAATTCTGAGCAAACGGAAAATTGTAGCGCATTAGTGACCGGTTCGTCGGATCGTCATGGCTCGGTTGATTTTATAATTTCGATTGTGTCGACGATCAAGGGTTTTTCCTGAACGCTGATTTACCGCGTTCCACTTGAGAGCGATCCTGGAATAAACTCAAGGTGGAACTAAATCCCTATTTTACTTACGAATCCGACGACCGGGAGGCGGAGAGGGGGGGAGAGTGTGCCGTGTACTAAATTTAAAAGTAAAACCTCCGCCTTTGTAGCCGAATCCCCGTGCTGAAAGAGAAGGTTGCCTTGCTTCCTCGAGCCATTCAACAGATTTAAATGGGGACTGAGCTCCACTAACTCGATGGCTTCCTCTCGGTTGTTTTAACGTTCGGAATCTGCAGACGAAAGATACCGGCTATCTCTCCTTGAGCTTTGTCAATAATTCCTTCTTATTTTCAACAGCCAACGATATCGGTAAGACTGTTCTCCTAAATAAGTACCTTACTAAATATCCGAAAAATTTGTCCTCCTTGACAAAATGTGCGACTAAGAAAGTAATTATTTCATTTACTTGTTTACATTCGTTTTAGAATTTCATTTTATGTATCCGATGGACATTTTTCAGGTCCAAAATGCATGAATATAACTCGTTAACGTTATTCACTGGGTAAACAGTTATTGATGGAAACTTTATTGTTTATTGAAGAAACATATTGTAATGTAATATTGAATTACCCGTACAGTACCTTACCGCGCGACCGTGCTGGCTACCGTCTGATCTTCAGGCTCTGACGAAAAATGGAACGTTGCGTTGCAGATTCCGGCAGTTCTGGTGAAAGGTTGGATTCAGGACTACAGCATTCACGAAGGCAGCCGTCACGAGCGAAGAAAAAGGCCCCCCATTGTCCGTTGGCTAATAGTCGGTTAATCCTCGCTGTACATTGTGCGATATTTAGAGGCGCGCGGAGAAGAGAAAGGGAGAGAAAGATAAAGAGAGAGAGAGAGAGAGAATTGAGCGGCCGGCTACCGGTCTACGGGGTTCGGCTAAATCAAATCATAAAAGAATCATAATTAAGCGCTCTTTTGTGCGCGTTTCTCGCTCATCCGCGCCAGAGGCGAGATAGCTCGGAGGAGACGGAGGTGAGAAACCGCGGGCAAAGCTACTACCTTCACCGCAGAAATTGGGATTTCCGTTCTCTTCGCTTACCGCTAATTTTGAATAATGTCTCCGGCAGAGACATCGCCGATGTCCTTTTCTTTCGCCATTGCCGCGCTCATATGTGCGCTTATAACGATAAATTGCCGTTTTCTCGCACGAATCTTCCCGCTAACCACCGACATTTCATGCATCACATTTAACTCTGTATCCATGCGGGTATTGCAATTTATGTTTGTTGCTTATTTCACGACGCTACTGAATGGAACACTGTTTTAGTTGATGATAGTAGACATTTTTAATTACGTATATTTCTTTAGGACTTATTAAACTTTCACTACATTTGCATAGATACGGGTAGGAGCAAGGAAAAACATTTGAGCTCTGCTGTACCTTGAAATCGTGAGCGCACAATTTCCCAGACAAAAACTGACCCTTGACCACGAAGCACCTGCCAGTGCCATAAAGGACAGTGATATTTTTATAATTGAAATGAATTGCAGGTCGGCCACTGCTTGCGCATATGTTTAACACGATTTCGCGGTAAAGGCATGCACGGTCAAGAGTCACCCCGTCTACGACAAATGAAAGCAAAATAACGTGGCTTACGTCCCAATTACCCTGTACATGAGAAGCAAACCTGCAACAGAAGAAGAATACGAATTAATGCATACCTTTAGCATTCATTAAAGTTTTATCAGTACATGAAGATATTGTATTGCATATAACGTATTTAGCAAACTATTGTTCCTCACCAATGCGATATAACTGATATATTTAATGATTCTCTTCGAATCCATATCGATGGAAAATCGAGCATATTTTCAAATATTTTACCCGATAATAATAGAAGCAATTCTGTTGAAACAACAACTATAATTGAAACAACGCAATTATTAAAGTGGAAGAACAGTTTAGCATTAAAAATACACGTATGTTGTGATTAGAGAATGTGGACCAGTCTATTGTCAATCAAATATAATGACAAACTTCGAGTTTTAGAGTAAGCATGTTTAGTCTTACCCTCGTACCGGATTTCGTAATTGCGCAATATCGTAAACGCTATCCCCTGACAGGCCGCGCGTAATGAGAAAGCCGGCAATTGTGCGGTCCAGGCATAAAGGGTTCGGACGAGGTATTAAGAATTAAAAACAGTATCTACGCGTAAAGTACGGACAGGAATGGTCGACATGAGGACTGCGTCCGCCTTGGCTTACGCGTACCCGATCATCAAAGTCGCATTTCCAGCGTAATAGGTGTGTTTAACGGTGGAAGGAGTCGCGACGGCGTGGAAGCGGTGAGGGGGAGGGGAGGGGGGTGATCGGCCAGTGGTAGAAGGGGAGTCAGAGGGGCCCGATATCGTGAGGGTCCGGGGAGACTCGAACGTGATCGGAGCGAACCGGCACCAATAATTATCGCGCGCTCGCAATTACGATGCCCCGGGGCGGCCAATCGCTCGGCCACTTTCCATCGGCCCGTCACTGCTCTATTATTAAGCCGTATTATCGTAATGCACCGTCCGCCATGTCCGCTCCTGCGGGACCAACGAAATGGCCCGAAAACTACGGACGGGGGAAGCCTCGATCTCTGACACTTACCGCCAACACCGCAGCATCCTGTTGCGCCCGATAATCGCTGGACGATGGAACTTCTGAGAAACTTTTCGGGCCGCGCCATTACCCTAAAGACGGTTTCCGAAAAGATGCGTAAAAAGATCATCCGCGCGGTTTTATAACGCGATCAGCCCTCCCGAGGAAGTAGTTAGCCGAACCTCGGTGAAATGTTGATCCCCAAAAATAGGGATTGACCATTAGAGTTTTCTACATTGTTTTTTGGTGAATTTAATATAAATCTTGGAACTCCGTCGAAAGAAAGAGACGAAGCTCGTAATTCATACAATTTATGTATTAAGCTAAATGAGAGTTAATAAGGATTTTGTCTTCGTGTTCTTTTATTCTTATCATTGAAACAATTTCAGTTTGTTTCAGTATTTTGGTCTTCACTGTGCAGAGTTACACGTAAACAGTATGAAAATACTCCGTTATTCCACAACGATAGATCTACAAACATGTCCACTGAAATTTTCAATGCACGTACATGTCACTTAGAAATTTTCTTCAAAAAGAAGTCCTTTTTCTGAATTCTTCCGCCGTGTGCAATAACTCAAGCACGACATATCACGGTACCATTGACAACTGAAGATTACGTTAAACACGTAATTCTGAATGACAGATTGAGTGAGGTGCGTGGGCGCGGGAAAATCCCACGTAGTATCGTGTGTCCCAGTCCCCGTTAAGCTGCCGTATCGCGGGCAGGAACGTAGTAACCCGTGGTAAGGAACAACGGTTTTTCGAAAAGGAATATAGGTGGACGAGCGGAGGGTTCCTCAATTCTTGGACCGTCATGTGGGGTGCGAGAAGAGAAAGAGAGGGTGGCGGATGTTGGCCAGGAGAATGTGGCCCCTTTCCCAACGGGGATGGGTGGCGTTTGCCGGAGAAGAGGCAAGAGGACGAGAGAAGGAGGGGAATAGCAGGGGGGGGGGGGGTGGAGGTATCGAGGGCGCTAATGTTCCCCGGGCAGGAAACGCCGTCTCCATCCTGCACCCTCTATCTCTCCGGCCGCTCGCCTATTTTTATTCGTCTTTATCTGAGACTCGAGTTGGTTCCTCTCCATTTCCTCTTGAGGAGTTCTTCCTCCTACTGCAGCACCTCCGTCTTCGCTTTCACCCACACCCCTCTTTCTTCCTTTACTTCGTCGCTCTCTCTTTCTCTTTCTCTCTCTTCCCTCGCTCCCTCCAGGGCTCTCTTTCTGCCCCGGAGGCACGGCGATGCGGTGACAACAACACGCAAACATTCTGGTATTTGCAATTCGAATGCCGCAAAACGGGGACGGGAAGCCACGGTGAAAGCCCGAACTGCTCCCCGAAGGCGCACAGCCGGGGTTCTACCGTGCTTGATATTCTATTAGCCGCACAGTTGCGATAACTTCCACTTTGACTAACCGTACGATCGTCGCTTTTCGTCAGACGCAGACAGCCCACGTGGCCAATGAAAATGGCTCGTCGACGACGAACGTCGGACGGTACTTAGGATTTCGTGGCGAATCATCTCCGATCCTCAGTGATTATGTTATTAAAAAATGATGGGCAGGTGGACACGAATTCCGCGTAAATGTCTTCAGCGGGAGAGACATGCTCGTTTAGCGTAAGATCCCTATCACGAATTCTCCTTGAATCCCTTCGAGATCGTAAACGTTTGACGTTTAAGATATCAAGAAAACGGTAGCCGTATGATGAAGACATCTGTTCGGTTTGCCTTAGAGGAAGTCTGTCGAGTAATTACAACTTGTCTCCGTTTGCAAGATCGTAAACTTGATACTATGAAGTTGCGTAAAGGTGCATGTAGACGAGCGAAACATATGCACAACACTTTCTTTTTGCTCTGCTTATATTTGTCAAAAGGAATTAAGTCAACCATATTTCATTTACTGTTCGTCATCATTTCAAGCAATGCAAAAACAGTAATTGCGATATCCACTTTAATACTTTAAACTGCGCCAAAGAATGTGTTTCAGCTGCAGTTTTAGATATAATATACCGTAGTAAAATTTAATAGAAGCAATTATTATTTTCGCAAAACTCTTGCTATTCAGGCGATTGTTTTCATCGCAACCAGTTCCTGTTTCTCCATTGATCTTAATTTACTGCATTAAATACCTGACGGAAGATTAAACGAACTGACGGATGTAAATTCCGCGATGGAAATAGCATTTTCAGGGTATTTCTCGCGTTGAGCTTGGACGGCGATAGTTTTTCTTCGTGGTGACTTGTCTTATCGAAGATCTATCTGCCGCTGCGCATGTACAATATCTTTCGTATCGTGTACATAATAAGTAGCTGGCTATTAAGGCGAGCCCTGGGCACTGTACAATTAGTAATTACCGACATATCGTTACGGGGTTCTTTCGTAGATTACGGGGCGTAACCCAGCCGTCAACTCTTCGAGGCACACACCGTCGCGGAAACGGATCGTGCTACTTACTATTCCCGTAATTTGAGACCTCGCCAGAGATACCGTCTCCGATCATGACGGGATAACGATTTCCCTGATAAATGTGGATACGTGCGCCGAGAATTTCGACATACACGCGTCTCACATTGTCCCCACTCTTCCTTCCCCCCGTCCCGCCGGGAACGTCGATTCGAGTTCGTGAAGAACCGATGGGCCTGACCACTCGGAACCACTCCACAGATGTTATCTGTTGTCCCACGGTCCAATCCTGCGCCCGCCGTGGACCGTTGAGAAAACACGATTTTAAAAGAGGCGGACGACAGAAGGTCCCAACATGGCGCACGTATTCACAGATCAGGAATATTCGAAATATTAACCGCCCTTTTAGGGGAGAACTGTCTTTATATCAAGTATAGTTCAAACCTTAATGAATTCACGTTCATCCATTTTGTCATTGAAAGGGTTTCATCCATTTCAAAATCCGAATAATCCTGATCGATAAAACCTTACAAAAAGATGATAGAGCAATAACTGAAAAATTCCATAAACCCCTGGATTTTCGTGCGCGTTGAACAAAGGTTTCCGAACACTTTGGAACCATGAGAAACGACATCGTAACTTTTGAGCATACAAAAACTGGTCTCCAAATGAACCTGCCCTCGTAGTCGGCAATTCTTAGAGACCCGTGAATGGCTTAAACTGTTACAAAATACATCAGGCCGAATTATGAAGCCCTCGCGAGTTTGCATAGAAGCGCGCTATCTGCGCACGGTTCGTTTGATTTGAATATTTGCCGTATAGATTTTTCGTTCAGCGGGTACGGGCGGTCGGTTGGCAGGTTCCTCGGGATTTTCGTTGGAACACGGGAACAAAGAGTGCTCGCGTGACTCGTAGGCGTGTCGGGCGACACGCTAGGTCGAAGACGGCCTCGACCAACCGGCTTCCAGTGCCCGCCCTGGACGTATGCCTCGTGCATAGAGAACCTTTGATGTTCTAGGTCACGTGACCCGCGGGAGGTCTGATATCAATTCGTGATGCTAAGTACGCCTTCGCGTGCACGCCGTTCTTCACCGAGCGAACGAACGTACCAGCACGCGCGGAACTACCGCCCGTCGATGGGAATTTCGTCGTTCCCGGGACGGCCCAATTTGTAGATCCGCCGATGCCGGGGACCTAGAAATATGGGTTCGCCTTACCGATGTGACAGAGGCATGAAACGCTTGAAAACGGAGACGGCATGTCAAGGTTGACGGGTTCGTCAGAATTCCAGCTAGAGTCGTACGCGTTTACGTCGTCTACACTGTTACGTAGAAAGGGAAGGTTAAACGAATCGAAGAGAAGAAATTGCTTTGTGTACATTATTCATTTATGGGTAATACGATTTTTTGTGCAAGCGATAGCAAATTTAGGTAGATTATACATATATTAGTAGATGGGTATCTTAATAAAATGAGGATTTTTATTTCAGTTTCCTAAAAGCTACAGTCACGTTTTAAAATGGAATAAATAGTGTAGGATTAACGTGTGCAGGGGATTATGTTTGATTTTTAAACGTAGCCACTAGGGTTATGAAATAAAGATTTCTTTATTTTTCGGGATCTTTTATTAATTGTAAAATGACTGTTGAAAGTGGCTTGCCGTATTACTAAAAAATACGTAATGCTCATTTCATGTCATTCAGTGGCGCGATCTTTGTGATTACGTTCTATGATTTTACATTATGTACTGCATGACGTTTACGTCACTATCAGAGGAGTCCGTCAATGATTAGAGCGTAAGTGCCGACGATTTCGATAGTGTCAACAGGAACAAGTTGTTAACTCGAAAGGGCAGCACACGTCGGATCACCCCAGATTCAGGAACGTTTGTGATGGATGATCGCAGATACTCTGAAAAATGGTGATGGATGGAATATCGTTGCCCGTGAACATCAGAGTGAAATCTGTGAATCGTAGATATACTGAGAAGTCATGGAAAAGGGTATAAGGATTCCGAAACTAAACGATAGAATAAAATGCATCGATGAGAGATTTAACGACTTATTTACGAAGGTTTAAATGATTCCTTGAAGAATAATCGTTTACACTTATCACTAATTACGGGAAGCTTATCAAGTTTCGAAGTGCTATGAAAACTTCTGATAAACTTTATCATTAAAAATATCACCTTTCTTTGTTAGTTTCAATTATTCGCGAATAAAAAGAAAATTATGTGCATGAGTAGCACACCATTAAGGACTCGTTTACTTATCTGCTTACGTTGAGCCTCGGTAAAATGTTAAAACAGTTTTTATCAATACAGGATATTAAGGACCATCGGACCGAGGCGTTCGAAATTGAGGAAGCCGAGATAAGGTAAAGTCGAGGGATGCAGAAAACTGGGGAGCGTTCTCGCAACAATCTAAGCTCGGCCCTCGAAGGCTAGGTCTCCAGTCTCTTCGGGGGAATCGATATGAACGACAGTCCGTGGTACAAATAGAAATCTGAAGCTCCTTGCAGCTCCGATCGTCGATTTGCATCTAGACTATCTGACGGAATCCATTTACCCCGGGCCGAATCTTCCACCTGCGGCATATTTAAAATGAACGTCAATACCTATCGCTTAATGCCGACATAATAAATCGACATTTCCCCGAAACAAAATGCCTGCAGCTCAGGAGCCGAGACTCTCGGAAAGTCTTGCGTATCGAGTTTTTGCCCGTCGCGTATGAAGTTATTAAAAAGCCCGGGGAAAAAGCTAATTTAATAATACATCAGGCAGGACTGTCAGTGTTAAATCGGCAATTATAAAGTAGATTACCACTTACACACGGGCGGCAGGGCATTTTTTGCCGAGAATTCCATTGCCCGTAATGAGGGCGATCTTCGATGAGGCACTCGCGGATCCGGTAAGAGCGATGCAGATGCGCGCAAAAAATGCTCGGCCGGTAAGGGCGGATGGAATTTGATTCCCGGTGACGTATTAAATGCGTGGTAGCACCACCGGTGTCAGGGGGATTGCTTTAATCAGTAGATTAATTCGTCATGGCCTCACCGGGCAGCACACATCCTTTGTCGGGCCACTCGTAAAATATGACCCACGTACATAATCAACTATTTGTGGTAATGAATATTATGCGGCAGACGCGTGTCATTAATAACTTCGTGCTGTGCTATACGCAATTTTTTCGCGGCACCGTGTATTACGTTCCGTTATATAGGTATATATATACACACATAGATGACGTACGTATACACGCGTATACGTACGTATAGTTCCCGCGATACCGTGGAAAAGTGGCATATATTTCGCGTGTCCTTCGTTGTCGTCCTACGTGCGAACCCAAAAAACTCACTAATCTAGGACGCTCGCGGAGTTATTACGCCGGTAGGAGAATGTTCGCTGAAGTGTATGAGCTACCGTGACAAGAAAACCGTGAAAAAATCCTCTAACGTAAACATTGAAAACAGATGTTCTACTTACGAATTAACAGTTATCAAGATATGATATTAATATTGTATTCGCAACACTTTACTTATTCATCTAGCAGTCAGGAAGTAACTGTAACAGTTATTGCCGATTCTAAGAAACGAAGGAAACTACCCGTAAAAATGCCC
Organism: Hedychridium roseum; assembly: GCA_963989215.1. Taxonomy (NCBI): domain Eukaryota; kingdom Metazoa; phylum Arthropoda; class Insecta; order Hymenoptera; family Chrysididae; genus Hedychridium; species Hedychridium roseum. The sequence continues at coordinate 5,275,119 of OZ022310.1, read as the reverse complement.
GGAGTAGTTACACCGGTTTCGAGAGGACAAGGAAATGTAGAACCGCGTCTTGGACCTTACGCGGGATTGAACAGAAAGTGATGTAATGGTACGAGCAGGCCCGAAAGGTTCGTCCTCTTTCTGTTGCGCAGGGTAAATGAGTCTCCTCGTGGGGGCCAAAGGGGTCCGAGGCGGTTATGTCGCGCGAGTGGCGAAGGACAAGGGGAAAGGAAGGGAAGGGTAGCGAACCGGCCGCGGGCCGTCGACGTGTCCGACACGCAGGGGGGCTGCAAAAGGGCCAAAGGACCGTCCGCAGTATTTCTTGCCTCCGCGCACGCTATATGCTCCCTGGTCAAACACTGTGTCGCCTTTGGTATTTATCGGGCAAGTTCTCACCTCAGGCTCATTTGTCTTCTCGCCGCGGGGAGTTGTTCGGGTGAGATTCGGCCCGTCGCTGCCGTGCCAGCGAGAGGGAGCAAGGGAAAACGAGGAGAGAGAAGGAAAGAAAGGGAAAGGGAGAATAGTTGTTGCAAATATACCGAAGATAACGATATGTCGTACGTGTGTTTTTCTTGACTAGAATTTTAAAAGTACATATAAGAAGAGGAGTCTGGACAATGTACTAGATTTTATTTTATTTTCAGAGGTAAATCAGATGAAACGAAGCCACTGAGGACCCGGGAAAAGTTCCTTGTATTAATTGGAAATTTAATGTACGAAGAATAGTGTGAAATACAATTATTATAGTGAATCTTTTAATGGTTAGACAATTGTCTTAACTTCAGTATTATTAAAATTATATACGAATACACTTTGTTCCATGTATGTATGTAAAGGATGATTTTATTCATACATTCATAGGACCGTATCCAATTCCCTTCCCGTCTTTTGTTTTAATTAATTTAGTAAGCCGGGCAAGACCTGCTTAACAATGCGTGTTACACGCATATGTAGACAAGATCATTAAAATAACTTATGGAAATGACTCACAGCATAATATGCGAAAGAAACGACAGTTATAAAAACTTTTTTCCTATCTCGCTGAATACCTCGTCAAATTTTGTTACTTCGTAATGACATATATATCAAAACAATATGTAAATGATTATTCGCACTTACTTACATCGGATAAATCACTTTCTGAAATTCCCAGGTCGTATTTCGGCAGATTTTCTCCACTTTTGGGCTGCATTTGATTTTGACGAGACTTGGACCAGGGGCAAAGGCTGCCATATAGTATATCTGTAATGCCGAGGAATGATTTTACCGACGGCTTCAAGACCGTTTTTGCCGTGCGAAAGGCATGCTTTCCAGCGGGTGAAAAAGTATTTTGTGCTTTTAGCCGAGGCACTGACGGCACATCATTTTTCAACGGCGCTTCACGTAAGAAAGAGGAGCCGAGAGAAAGGAAGAAGGAAAGGGGCCGCGGGCGACGGCAAACGTCAGAAAGGACGAGCCGTTTCTTCTTCCTGCATCGTTCCTCCCTCCCTGTCTCTCGCTTTAACCATTTTCGCCGATGCTAAAGCGATCTATTTCCTATGCAGTTACAAGACCTGCGCATCTCTTGACCGAACAGTTGTGCATTCAAAATTCGCCATGAAACATCACGTTCCACGGAAAACACGTGAAGAATCGTTTGCGTCGTAAGCGATACCTTTGTGGCGTTCACTAATTTCCGAATTTTCGATAAACGCTTACTCCGGGCATATATTCTATAATGTGTTCCCTAACATTCAGGTCAGTCTCATTTTTGCATATCTCCTGCTGCATTGCAACAAAATCGTATTCTTTTGTTTTTTTTTTAACAGACTTGCCGGATTTAGGGGACTTATCGGTCGACTTTGAGCGTGGTTCGCGTAAAGTCCTCGTGGAATAATATCGAGCGTCGTTGGAATCGACGGCGCTGGAGAATTCCGAAAGGGCATATACAGGAAGGGGAAGAAATGGCAGAAAAAGAGGGACGACGTGGACAAAGGGCTTGGTACGTAGGACACGTTCGTGGGAGCGTAGCGCATGTATGCCGCCCGCATAAGCTAACAGGCGCATCGGATTTTACATAAAATTCCGACGAGAGCCGTGATTTCAGGAGACGGACGGGAGACGTGACTGACCGACCGGTCATCGGTTACGGAAGTGCCACTCTCCGACGGCACGTTTGAGTTATGATTACAGATTGTACGTGGATAGTACACAATCGTGTTCTCCTTTCTCCTGTTTTCCACCTCCCGCATGCGTGAAACCGACCAGAACCAACAGTTTTCCCTTCGTTAATGACGATTACGCTCTAAAGCGCGTACTAATGCTATTTAATCGGCACAATGAATTTCTCATGGATTTATCAAAAGTTCGGCCGAAAGAAAATAAATTCCAGTTGAAGAAAGTTAAAAGGCATCAATTTTGTCGCTAAATATTAGCATTTAAGTTGTTGTTTTTAAAGTACTATTTTGGACAGCAGAAAAGGGCTTTTACAAACTAACGACATTGTAGATACAAACTTCGAATTGAAATTTGAATGATACATGCAACTTAGACTGGCAAAATTACATTGAGTATACGTCTTTATTAAGTACTAACGTTATTATGAATTTTAGCAAAATTTTACTCGCAATGTGTTACAGTTTCGACGCCTTGAATTTTATTCGTATACTTTTTACCGTATCCTAGGATAATCGTAAGCATTAAACCGGATGACAGAGATTTCGCAACGCCGACATTTTTTCGGTAATAACAACGTCTGCCGAATGGCGTGACAGGTAGGCAAAAGCTACGGACGTCGGAATTACCTCGTTTTTGATCAGACATCACGTAGGACCGTTACGTCCGCGTGGACGTTGCATGTACGCGCGGATATCGCGGATTTAAAGGCACGTATACGTATCGCTGTAATTTAATGGTAAATTGCTGCGAGGCGAGATGCTCTCTGTGACGAGCGGCCCGACAGGAGGCAGACGTTGAAGAACGGCGGAGGGGGGAGGGGGAGGTGGACAGGCAGGGGAGTAAGGCCGACGGAAAGGGAGGAAGGGCGAGGAGAACGAAAGAGAGCGATAAATGACGGCGGAAATAAAGAAAGGACAGGCCGATGCAGCGGGAGTACGAAAAAGGGGTCGGAGGACAGTCCTGTTGCCGTGATCTCACGGACGGATAGATGGATGTGAATGCAATTGTTTAATTGGGGAAACGGAACGAGACACGTATAGTCGAAGCCGAAGAGCCCAGAGCCCATCCATCACCTACGGCTCAGTCCGCGGCTCTTTACCGTGGGGTCCTCACTCTTTGTGTGCGTGTACGTATGGACCTACGGTTGTGCAAGTCCACCGGGAGAGGCTTCCCCTGGCCCTACCAGGACGAAGCCTGCCGGCCTGACACGCGTTGATTGCCTCTTATTAGATAGTTAACATCCTCGGTGACGCGTCGCGCAGAAACACTGTCACACCGATGAATTTCAGCCGTACCGGAACTGACGATCAGATCCTCAAACTGGGAATATCGGGCCAAGAAAGGTCGTCTACTTGGATTTCAGCTAGAAAAGTTTTTAATATCTGTATTATCTCTCGTAGAAGGAGAGATTGTAAAATTCTATTGCAAAACGAAACGTTTCATTGAGAGAATTTGGTTAAAAGTGTATAGCGGTTTCGAATATTTTCTTAGACAATGTAGTTGTGATTTTTCTGGTTTCTTCGTGTTTTCTCATAGAACAAGAGTTCCTGAATTTCGATGCTAATCTAAAGCATTTGGTGAAATCAAGCTGATGAAATGTGTATCGTGCTTTCAAGTATTTTCTTAGTTAATACAGTTTTCATTTTGTAGCTTCTACACTTTTCTAATACCTCTACTTTTTTTCATAGAACGAGAGTTATTAAAGCTGAATGATAAAACAGAACGTTCAATCAAGTAAACCCGATGAAATATGTATTGCGCTTTGATTTTCTTGGTCAATACAGTTATAATTTATGAAGTTTAGATGAGTTATTATTAATTACTTATAACCTGTGTAACTAAATTTCATTCAAACTACACTATAAAGCAATGTAATACGATATATTTAATTACCATCAGAAATACTGATATTAATTAAATCGTTTGTTTATTCTTTGGCAAAACTTATTTTGAAAATAACATCGGTCATAAAATGAAAAGAGAAGTATTGACTTTCAAGGACTTTTACGTTCGTGTGACCCTTTCAGGGCACATTTCCTCATTTCCCTATTACCCCCCTTTCATAATGCTCATATTTCCTTCGCACCAGGGGGAGACTCGTTACCCCAGGTATAAAACCTAGGAAACCTGGAGGGGGAAGCGGAATTTTCGCAGGCTGAACTGATTTTCAGGAATGGAAGAAGGGTACGGCCCAGGTACTCGTCGATGGCACAGTTGTAAAAAGAGGACAGACAATCGTAGTCAAGGAAACAGAAGCTACCACGATCAACTTTATAAGGTACTGATTTAGCAGAATCAATGGATTATCATCACTAGCATACATTTCACGCATCTGCTACTCTAATAAATATCTTGTGGTTACGAATGTATTGTATTTTGCAACCACCGTTGACTAGAATGCAATAAGATTATGGCGGATTAGGGAGGAGCATGCAGTAAAATCTACTTTGTTCTAAGCATTGTAGGGTCGGTGCTATAATTCCTCTAGTGTCCGTAAACTTTTGACGTCGTAAAAGTAACATAACGGATTTCCTATTGTATTCAAAGTGTTTGTACGAATGTATACCTGATTCCTGGCATCATGTTTGCCGTCGTCCATTGAAGGTCAGTTCGAGCAATAAGGTGTATGCCTGTCTGACTCTGTACGGTTTTTCCAAGGGCGCCATATGGCAATAATACCGATGTAGTTTTCGTTCTCCTAGAAAAGAAACTTTCCTAGAAATCGAGCACGAAACAACTTTAACAACAGTTGGTTTTTGTTTTATGACAGGATCTGAATAAGACTTTGGAATTTGTATAACTTTGCAACGTGAAGTTTCATTTGTTAACAATAAATCTAGTTGTAACAGAAAATCATCGTTCATTTAACAAAACTTTTAACTCCATCTAATTAAAATTTTAATCTAATGGCATTTCAACTGAATATATCTGTCAAAGGATGAACAGTTTTGAAAAACTATACAACCATACTGATACAAGAATACAAAACACGTACTCGAAATTTAATCAAATCTTCTCTTCATTTCAATCTTTCACTGTGACTTTCATCCCTTTACTGTACTTAAGTATTCAAACAACTATGCCAAGCATAACAAGTTCGTTTCGTATAGTTATAGTCTAGTATAATATAGTCTTTTACTTTTGCCTCGCCTATATTTCTTAATGCAATTACTTCAGCGACTGCCCGAGGCGTTTCCGATCGCTCAATTTCCAGAAAGAAAAAAATAGGAAAAAATGGGAAAAAAGTGGAAGATCCGTAGAATCCAATGGGAAAGGAGGTTTGCAGTTCGCGGGAAATCGTGTGGCCAGGTTGCCCCGTGGCAGCGTGAGCGGTTACATGCAGCGGCCTGTAATAGGGTGAGCCCCGGGTTTGAGGAGCTTGGACTTGACTAATGAGCCGGCGGGTCCTCGACGTTATTAGATCGCCGAAGGAGTTTTTGAGGATGCCCGGCTCGGCCGGCCGAATCCACCGCGAAGGATGGGTAATGATACGGCTGGACCCCGTTTCTTATTTGTCAAACGTCAGGCACAAAGCCTTGCCCAGTTGTTTCGGGGCCAGGAAGAAGCCCCTCTCCCGCGCCCCTTCTCTTCTTCTCGGAATGATAATCTACTTGCAAATGCGTCCGCGAGCGTCTCTTTCCATCTCGCTTTTCCTCTCCCTCCCGCCGGTCTCTTCCTTTTCTCTAATCCAATGGGAGCCGATGGAACTTTTTGCTCGCTCGGCTCTGCCGCGCTATCTATTACGTAATTATCAATAATCATGGGCCACGAAGACAAGAGGAACCGCGTAACAAATGAACGATAATGTCACCGACGACGTACTGTCCCCCCCCCCCCCTCTTCATCCCCCGACTCAGGAAGCTCGCTTTCTCCTCTAGCTCGTCTGGTCGACCCTCGAGATGTTACGTAAAACGTTTTTCCGTCCGCTGAAATTTTTCCCCATCCTTTTTTTTACTCGGTCACAGATGACCTATGAGACAGCGGAAGTCTCTGTAATTGCGTGCAGGTGAAAAAGCAGACGGAAGAAAGCCGCATTTCCGGCAAAAAGTAGTTACAATCTTGTACTCCACCGCCGATTCCTAGCGTTCAATTCGACGTACACGCCAGGACCGAATGGTCCAACATTTTTTCATAATATTCACTAGAGTCTTACGTGTCTCTGTTCGACATCGTAGAAACGCCAATCCTGTTTGCGTTAAAACCGTAGGTGAACGTCGCCGAGTGATTTCACGAGCGAGGAATATAAATTACTTGAGGTTTACCGACTTGACCTTGCAGATAGGCAATATCTATTAAAATCAATGGAAGTTTAGGAGCCGGGGAAAAAGTAATGGAGCCGAGGGTAGAGGCAGGCAGAAGCTATCGAAGGGCAACCGTGGTAGAGAGCCGATATAGCCGCGGCGAATGAAATTGCCCCGGCTATCGGTGCTTGCTTATTAGCGTTTGACGTTCGATTAGTCAAGTGCGCGCGGGCAGATCTGCCGTTCGAAGGTTTCGTGACTCCTCCCATTACCGGTCCATCGGGTTCCCTCTCGTTTCTCCGCTCGTAGCAGCAACAACCACGCGCTTGAGGAACAGCCCGGATGATAGCAGCAACAGGCATGCAGCATCATCATTCTTCCTTTGCGACTCTTCAACGTTCTACGATCTTCTGCATATACCTTGTAATTACTTTAACTGTACTCACTACTAGCGCTAAGGTACCGTCATTAATACACCATACTTTAACATGCTGTAGTAGAATGCGCAAGGCATGGGCGTGTTTGTTTAACCTTACCAACGTCAACGAGATACGAGCCTAATGCTACGATTCAAACTTCCGGCATTCGAATTTATGAAAATCAAAGACATAGTCTTGCAAAGGGAAAATACTTTTTTCTGTTAGCAGCTAGTTTCGAAGGAATATTTTTGGTGCAGATGGCTTGTGTAGAAGCTTAAATGCCTAACGGAAGTTGTAAAATACAACGCCGTTGTAACGAATAAAGTTTCGAAAGAAACGCCAAGGAAGTTTCGCCGTAGGATCCTTGACAATTCTTTGATGCTAAGCAGACAAATCTGTTCTACTACAGCGCGTAATGGATATAATTTGCTGAGAATTTATAGGGTGTCGCTCACCGTGATGCCCCTACTACTGACTTCCGGGAGCACAAAACGTTATTAATACGCCTTAAAGAAATGTGCAAGATTAATTTGCAAAACGAGTCACTATTGAAGCTCTTGCCGGGGTCACGCCATTAATCTTATCCGCGAGAAAAAATTATTTTGTAGAATGTTGAGCGTAATAACAGGGAATCCCGTCGCCGACATGCCGAGGGGGGAGGTCCGGCCCGCGCGCTATTAATTTCATGTCTCAAGTTTTCAAGTAAGAAATTAATGTCTCCATACGCGGTTCAAGGCGTAGAGCTGTCTCATCCTTTCCCGACTGACGTCGCTACGTGGAAACGAGATAGAGTTAACTAAGAAAACAGCCATAGCTCAGCCTTGATATTACAGAAATGATAGTACCTTATATGTATATCTGTAAACCAAGGAAACACTTATTGACATTATTTGCCTCAGTACATTTTTTCCCTATTCATAATGACGTAGAAACCGAAGGAATAGCTCGGAAAATATTGTTTTTAATTTAATGTACTCATTGAGTCTACGTGTTTCACACAAGACACATGATCATGCGTGTAAGTAACGGTTTAAGCTTTAATGGTCGTATTTATATGCACCTTGCGGCTTCATACGAATTTTAATCCGGTCAGCGAGGAGAAGCGAAACGACCTTGCCGGCCGTCAGACCATTTATCATATTTTGTTGTCTTTTTAAAGACGCGTTTCCTTTGTCACCAGGCCGTCTTTATTCTTCGGTTCGCCACGGCGGTAGGTAAAGCAGACGGATGTATAGGTGGATCACGGTAGGATGAATGTACGAAAATCCACGAGCGGTGGAATGGGCGCGTGTATGGGAAAAGGCAAGTTGTAATTCAAAGGTGCTGGATAAGCGTGTGCGTCTTGTGTACGGTCCACGATTGTCCTCGCTTTCAAAAAGTGACTGTTAGATAATGGCACGTAATGTAGCGTCCACGCTCTATAGCACACAGGCAAACTTCAGTACAGCGTTATCGATGACTCAGAGAATTCTGAAAAATATTGTTCTTACGACTCTACGTATTTACGATTTATTAACTTCAATGAAAACAGCTACACCGCATTATTAAGCATAGAAAAAGAAATCGAATGTCCTATTACATTGTATTAAAGATGTGTAATATAAAACTAAATTAATTAACAAAGGATAAGTTATAAACAGAAAATTGTTTAGCTTTCCGGAGATTTCTAAACGTTTTGTCATTGGTTTACGGTTTAATTACGTGGTTAAGCAATTAAGTGAACAGACCGTGATGCTGTTCGATTATTACCGACACGAAAAGCAGGGAAGTTTCTTTATTATCCATGCGATAGGAAAAGTTTCACCTGCATGATACGATAACGATGCACTCGTTCGGTCTCACGGGAGGTACGTTTCATCACGCACGTTGACCAGCCTCTGACTAGCATCTTTTTGCCAGCCGGGCGAAGGGAAATAGAAAAACATGCCAGCGGAAACGGATATTGCTGCTAGAAGTAGCGAAGGAACGTTCCAAAGGTGATACAACGAATTTAGAGAAAACTTTCTCCGTTCATCGTAATTACTTGAATTACTCTTCTACATTTCGCGACATTAGAATATCATATTGTAATGATTTATATTGTTTCCGTGAACGATGTAGTTGACTGGAAATTACTAAACTTGAGTAATTGGAGTAATGACCAAGAACATGTAGTAAAAAAACAAAGCTATAATAGAATTTGAGCTCTGTGTTTTCCAAAGTAATGATTAAAAAAAGTTTTCATACAGCAGATTGGTGGAATTTGAAACAACCTTTAAGATTTAATTGTGCTATAACTGACTCGTGGGTCCCACGCACACAGCGAAAATGGATACTGCATTTCTGCGCGACGCTGCTCCCCTCATTGGTGTGTCAAATTTACCGATTTAAAGTCCCAGATCATAATTTTAATGAAAGAGTAGGAACCGTGGAAAATAATGGTCAACATTTCCTCCTCGTATTATTTTTCGTAGCGCGGCGAACGCCGGGGGATTTACGAGAAGCGAATGGAAGCAGAAAATTAACGATTCCGGGAGAGAGAGAGGCCGGGGATAGGCAGGGTCGGGGCGGGCGGTGGAAGTTTTTCTTAGTATTTTAATATAAATGCGGCTGCGGCGGGCGGACTCGGACGACTTGGGTGAAGGTTCGCCCCGTTCTGCCGCGGTTGTTTGCGGCAGTTTGTGCCAAGCTAAATGAAGAATGAAGCTGAAATTATTTGGTGGAAAACAGTGAAACAGGATGTGGAAACGACAACGTCGAGATTTACAGGGGCTGAACGCCTCGTGAATTCACCATGTCGGGGCATTTTTAAACGCTCTAACGTTTTGCCAACAGCTTTACAACCAGCCTTATCGAAGTCCAAAGATCAAAGATCTGATCCTCAATGGATCCATTCCTTTCCTTTCCTATACAAGTTTTTCGACATACTCATTACAATTATTGAAATTTACAATTAGACTTGAAGAAAGAGATTAAAGATGACTTAATAAGAACTGTATTAACTAATACCCGCTAACTTACTCACAAATAAAAGCGTTTAAAAATGTTTGTTAGCAATGAAATTTAAACGTTGTAACGAATAAACAAACTGAGCATATCATGGACAACTTTCGCAGTTTAGTTCACGATTCCGACGTAAATCTCCACAGTGATCTGTATCGATAGGTTCGAGGGTGATCTAAAACGAAGCTTTCTTGCGGAAAGCTTCATTCTTGTCGGCCGTGAAGTCGCTGTGCCGCAGTATTAGTTATCGGGCTACGATGAGAAGAAATCAAGGAGAACGCTTAAGGCGCCTTTCCCCCGGCCCCCCTCTTCTCCTTTTACTTTATATTCGGTCTCTTCTTCCCGGCGCGGAAGCGTTCTCTCAGCGGCCGCTTCCCCGCGGCTTTTTATGGCGAACCAATAATGAACTTTTTTCTCGGTGTAAAACTTGATTTGTAGTTCGCTCTTCCTCTGGCCGGGGCCCTTCGTTCTTCTTCCTCTTTCCTTCCTCCTCCGTCTCGGCCGGGCGGCGAAAAGTGTCTCGTTCTCGTTCCCGCGATATCACGCGCGGCATTGCTCATTCCTCATGGCGTCTTATCGTCCTTACCCCCCATCGAGGCGGCATTGCGGGGCTTCTCCGGCGGCTACACCCTTGCTTCAGTCCCCCCACCACCCACCAACCCCCCTCAACCTACCGCCTATCAACCCCTCGCACACTCATCCTTGTCGAGAGAGCGCATAGGTTCGCGACTGGCCCCCTTCCCCTTGCTTTTTCGTCCAAAATCATATTTCCTCTCCTCTCGCCGAGATTACCAAGCGGCCCAGTCATGTTTCTCCTTATAACACACTGACGAATACCCTGAAATATGGAACGCATCAAACTGCGCTCGAGGAGGAACGAAAGTATCTCTATTTTGAGACGAGCAAGTGAATCCACGCTTGTATCATTGTTTCTAGAAGTGTGCATTCGTTCGCTATGTCACTAAAGTTTTACATCTTAATTCACTCGGTATGCTTTCCTTTCGATACCAATTTTCTAACGTTCCCTGTTTCCTTCATTTTTAATCGAGCATTTCGTTCAGCCGTTATCGCTCGTATTATCAGATTTTCTTGAAGCATCGGGTCTTCGCTGGTCGATGGATCAATTGGCAACGCTACTCCGCTATTTGCCCGACATTATTCTGTGTTTGCCCCCACGTTTGCATCTCTTTCGCCACTTTTCATCCTATCGTGGCGTATCACATTAAATTTACTGCGGCCTTGATAGGAAAGTGGAACGCGCTCCGGGATTATCAGTTCTTTTCCACGCTCGTTCTCTGCCGACAAATTCCACTGTCGCCCCCCCCCTCTCCGCGCTGCTAGACTTCACAGAAGTAAAAAAACCTACCAGCTAAAAGGCTTTTTCATGGTTCGTTGATGTCAGGTAAAAAATAAAATTGTTCAGCAAGGTTAAGGAATTCATTTTCTCCAAAAAACCCTGTGTCTGTGTGCAATAAATCTACGATTAATTCGTTACAAATGTCAAGATATATCAGAAGAAAAGAATTATTTACAATATCGTAAACCACGCTCATACTGTTTAGATTTGCATGAGATTGTTAAGAACTTAGTTTTTATTTTTAATATGTTTCCTTCGCAAGTATCAACTGCAAATACATAATTAAGATACATATAATACGGTGGTTAATGTCTTTGTGTTGCAAATATTTTTGAAAATAATAAAACAAACGTTTTTCCTAAAACGTCTCATGATTTCTGGCAGAGCTAGAAACGCAAATATTGGCCTCTCTGTGGAAAAAGCCAGAGAAGTAAGAGCACGTTTCTTATCAGTAAATTAGGAGTCGACGTTGCCATGCCACCGGAATGTCCTCCTTACGTTGCAGCTGATGATGATGAGACGATGCAGTAGGAAGTGGCGGGTATCAATCATCGCTCATCTCGCAGGATACCCTTGACATTCTGACAGAGAATGACATTCATTCGTATATTTGCAGAGCCTTATCACAATATAAAACCGTGGCAAATAGACTCTAAATACAGATATAAAACCCATGCATCCGACTCAATCGTAAACATGCAAGGCATTACACGACGCACTTTGTGAAACGAGTCTCTAGTGTAAGAATCTTCGTAATTATTATCCATTCGGTTGTGAGATTTACAGTTTTACAGTTTACCCGTTGCAGATAAACAAATGCCAATATTCGTTTAATCAAATACAGTATTCCAGATATTCCCAGAGGCCTGTAGCTGTGGCTGGAACCCGAAAAATGTGAAACCTGGGCAAGATTTTTGCTGAAGCGAATTCCTTTTGTGGAGATCCACGGATGGCGAAACGCCATCGACGCGTCGTCAACCGAGAAGCCAGAGAAAGTGATGACTGGGATATCGCAGGGCCCCCGCGTTCCATATCGGCCGAGCTCTCGCGGGCTCACGGTATGCACACCAGCGTGAACAGTTCATTTATTATGCGGTTAGTTATCGCTCCTTTTCGTCTGATTTCCCTGGCAACAATGCCGCGTCACCGGCGTAGACAGGTCCCGCCGGCCTTACAGTCGACGTCTTCCCTGTCTCTATCTACCGCCGCGACTTTTCCTCCCTTCTTCGCCGGGCGTCTTTCTTCCGCGCCCCCCCCTCACCCCCTTCTTTTCATCATTCATCCGCCGTTCCAAGTGACGTTCCATGACGACACGCCATACGTCACGGAGGGTGTCTTACCCCCTTCTCTCTCATCCCTCTGCCCCTTATCCCCTCGAAGCCGGTTTCCTCGCGGAAATACCACCCCCTCCCCTCTCCCAGGCACGCGAGATCCCCGTGCATATATATACTAGTCTCCCTTATGCGGACCTTCTCCCTTCGTCTTCCCTTCTGTCAACGCGTTCGTCGTCACTCTCCGTCCTTTGCTTCTACCGCGCTTCTTGTCTCCCGATTTCCCCTTATTTCCTCGCTTCCTCGCGCCTAGACACCTTCCCATCGTGACGCGCCTTGCCGAACGGCCGGGGAAAACGACCGATCGACGCTTGAGTTACGATCGGAAAGTAAGGGATGAACGTGCCTGCTTCGTATATTTTCCAGCGTTCCACTGAAACATACCCAAACGTCTCGGTGAAGTATATACACGTGGACACATTCTTACGACGCCAGGTGCTGAGTATTAGGCAATTTTTTTAGCGTGAATGAAGATCAAAGTTTTCAGTTAGTTAAAATCCAACGATAGAAATTAGCGTATAATTTTACGTGACGTGATCTCCGTGCAATAGAATCAGCTATTACCGAGAATTGGAAATTCGTCGTAATGTTTTCGAGTACGAAAGAGGTGGACCCGGATATCGTTGGTCTATTTAGCGAGCGTTGCAATGCTTACCGCGCGGGGAACGTATCTTTGTACTTGATTAAGACGGATACGTGAACAGCGGCGATGTCCTGCGGAAAGCAAAAAAAGAAACTACCGAAATTATTACCGTTACTTCGCGCGTAGTTGCCGAGCGTCCCCTTTATCATCCTTTGCCGGCGGTTTTCGTAAGAAAAAAAAAAAGAGAGCTCGCGAGGACACGAAATCGTGCGAGCAAGCCATGGCGGTTGAGCAGAACATTCGAAGACGCGTCTACCTTCCCCCTCCCCCTCCCCCCCACCGTCGTTCCCTGACGTCGCCGTGTTCCTCCCTCGCGCGCGGAGTGATGGATGAACGCGGGCCGGTTCTCGACGAGCATGCCAGACTGACATGTTTATACGAGGCCTGTCTGTAAAGGTGCCCGTAGCTTTGCTTCGCGCTACTCTTTTGTACATATATCTCGGCAAAGTGCGCTGCTTACGATTTATCCGGCGAGAAAGCGCCCCGGAATCCTATTACCCAGTGCTGCTGTGCCCGGGCGAGAGAGTGCTCGGCGAAGAGGGCGAGCAGCCAAGTTGACGTACGGACGGACTGACGGACGGACGGAGGAAGGGCACCGGGGGACCTTAAATGGCAAATAATACAGTCGAGTGATTAATTAAAGGTAACGTTTATCGTGCCCACCTACGACGACGATGCTTTCAGGGACTCTCCTCACTGGCGCGATGGGATTTCTTGCGTTTGTCCCGTACGCTCGACAGTCAACAAAGCGAATCGTGTGTAGCCCGGTTTAATGGTAGAATCGCTCCGGGACAGAATCACGGCTCCTGCGTAGCTTTATATACATTCGGTATTAATCAGGATATCACTATTTATTATAGTGAGGAAACCGTGGGCGATGAATCATGTAATCTACTTTTAACTGCCAGTCGTTTTTTTTAGTTTTGTAGAAAGTACGCATTTACCTTGAACATGCTTAGGTGTTAAATTTTGAAACAGGTAAACTTAACTGCGATTCGTGTACATATTTTATTTATTTATAATTAATGAATGGTTTAAATGTAGAATTGCTTCGGGACAGTATCACGGCTCCTACGCAGCTTTATATACGTCTGGTATTAATCAGGATATCATTATTTGTTATAGTAGCAAGAGAACCGTGGACGATGAATCATGTAATCTACTTTTAAATGTCAGTCGTTTTTTTTTAGTTTTGTAGAAAGTACGCGTTTACCTTGAACATGCTTATTAAGTTTTAAAACAGGTCGACTTAACTGCGATTCGTGTGCAGGTTTTATTCATTTGTATTTAATAAAATGATTTGAAATGTCAAGTGGATAATAATCGAGTAGTTAGAGTAACTTGACACTGAATAGGTCTATAATGAATGACATATGTGAACGGTTTATGTAAATTGTACACGATATTGCTAGACGCATTAGGTCGATGTAAATGCATGCTAATATTTGCTTACTTTCAAGAGCAGGAAAGATCGAAAGGATCGTGCTACGAAGAAATGTTCGTTTAAAATAATCGAACGATTCATCATGTACGTACAATAATAACAGTCCAATTCTTGATATTAAAACTTGCAAATAAAATATTTATCGTATCATGATTTCGTTGTGTTTACTTCCCATCATTTACGCGAAGTAATTATCAGAATACGATCACGAGCAGTTCCTACGGTTGTTTCGGTAAACCACCCTGCGCGAGTGTTGACCTTTTTCGCGAAGTACGAAATAACGTACCGTAACTTTTGCGGCGGGCGTGGCGACCTGTGGCATGAATAGAAAGCACCTTTAATTAAAAAGGAAAACTTACGACCTTCAAGAAAATTACCAACAAACACATTTTTGCTTCCCCGTCGATCCTCTGCGTTTTCTCCTTTTAGGGTCATCGTTGCCTTATCTTTCGTTTCTCATTCGAAAAGTATTTCGTCTGCTACGTGAATAATGTGTAGTCATTTTCCTTTTGAATAGTAACAATGCCATGTGGTTCGCAAGGATTTAAAAACTTTCGTTAAGCCTAGTGACAAAAACATTCGTACAAACTTTCACGTAAGAATAATAAAACTTATGTTAGGAAATTTTATAAAAAATAAATGCGACAATCGAAGAATTCTTCGTTGAACAATATTTCGAGCAGCAATGAAATTTTGTACAAATACACTGGTAAAGGAAATCCATTTCACGTTGCACGAGTAGTACCATGACTGTACGAGGAACAGAAGTGGACATGACCGACCGAGCGATAGATTTTCGGTGGAATATGAATAAATTTGCCGAATCCGGGGGACAGCGGAGTGTCGAAGCGCGGGAATAGGTGGTAAGCCAAATGGTAGTACGAGATAGCCAAAAGGACTTTGAAACTGCTCGAGCGCCCCTATATTATAAATATCAGCCATGAAAGATGGCACAGACAGCAGCAGGGAAGGCAATGGGGCTGGGGGACGCCTGGGTAAAGGAGTGGAACAGAACCGGAATTAGCATAATCAGAATAATTTCCACCAGCTGACAGCGCCCTCATTCTTTTTCCTGCGACGCGATTCTTCCGCTGCTTTATTTTCCGTTGTTTTCCGCCTTCCGCTCGCCCCCGGCGTTCCACGGAATCCTCTCCCTCCTTCTCCGTCTCTCGAATTCTCGCGTCGTTTCCGTCCTCACATTCGGCGCATCCCACTTCCCCCGGAAGAAGTAACGGGCCCATCTTCAGCTGCTACCACACCCACCGTCGCAAACTTTCCGACGCCGGCTCCGTACGCGTTCACTATTTTCCATGGATCCTCAAACTTTCGGCACATCATTCTTGGAGCCGATTGACTTTCCTACCGAGATTATCGCTCGTTCCTTCCTAAAGCCCGCTGAAATCGATGTACCTAGCACATGCAGCGACTACGTTGTGTCAACAAAGGATACATACTCTGTAATGTGCATTTGAAGGCAATAAATACTGCAAGAGAGCTCAAGTGCAAGGGACAATATTTGTTGTCGAAGCGTTTTTCATATTGCAATCTATTATTTTCAAAAGTATGTCACCTCGAAAATTCATAATTCAGATAAAGAATGCCAATAGATTAAGAAAAAAGAATCTAAGATATACTTTGTAGCAATTTCTTAAT
This sequence comes from Hedychridium roseum, assembly GCA_963989215.1. Classification (NCBI taxonomy): domain Eukaryota; kingdom Metazoa; phylum Arthropoda; class Insecta; order Hymenoptera; family Chrysididae; genus Hedychridium; species Hedychridium roseum. The sequence goes on along the minus strand of OZ022310.1, from coordinate 5,258,913 downwards.
TCTTACAGAATATAAATTGTATAGAAACATTTATATTCTGCTAAATTTAAAAAGATTTGAACTATTTATAATTGGACATACATTGTTTGAACATCTGAATAGAAAAACAAATGCTGAATATGCATTCATATTGCGCCATGGATTTGATTTGGTTGTTAGATATTAAAGAACTGAAGGATTGTATTTTCGCAAGAAAATAATTTATTCGATATATTTACTTAGTAAGGTAGTTGAGAAAAAGAAGATCGAAGGGAACATCGGACGGTGTATTAGGGTTATTTAGAGCAAAGAATAAGGTTGATAGTTCGGTGAGTAAACGAGCGAGTAAACGACGGAAGCATCGCAGGGATTTAATGCCACCCATTTCCCGCATCGATTTCAAAGAAGAGATGCTACGAGAAAGTTGCAGGTCACGTATAATTCGAATACTTGCCGCGGCATGGTGCCTCCTGCCGTTTTCTACCCCATCCCGTTCAGAATATATCAAAGTTCATGCGTTTCTACCTAATATCACTGACGTGCACGGGCAACCCCTTTCCCCACCCCATCTGCCTACTTTCTTAGAAAGAACCGACTTGCTGGTTCACGTGCTGGCACCTCAACCCTCAGCCACCCCTTTATTCCGTCTCTCCGATCTTTATTCATTCTTTCGCCTCGGCCATTTCAATTTTTCTACGTTTTAACCGAAGAAACTCGGGACCCACGTGCCCGAGGAATCTCAACCTGCTGACGATAAATCTCAAAACTCGTGCTGTTTAGAGCTTCCAGGGAAATTATTGATACACAGCGACAGTTTGGACAAGAACCTTGCAATACGGCAGTAGAAAAATTATTGTTACAACGGGACGTATTGTTGCAATGAAACACGAATATCAATGAAAATATAATTCAGCGTTAACAGGAAGATGCAAGGAATAAAATAAAGAATTATTTCTTGATTAAACTGTAGACGTAGACCTAGTGGAACTCTTTGGTAAAAAATGTGTATAGATCTACTCCAGGGTCTTGTTCATTTATTATAAAGCAAATGTCCTTAGAAAAAATGTCGGAGAATAGGACATTCTCGACATTATCGATCGATTATTCATTCAGGATAAAAGTAGATACTCCAAGCAACGCGTATATCCGCTTAAATCCAAACGTCAAGAATATACCCGATTCAAATTCAAATGCTCATTGATCCCGTTATAGATCCACGGTATTGCACGACCCATTGTGTTTATTGGTAGACAGACCTTGGTGAAAGCCCGTTGTCCGGGTATACGCGTACTCACACTTCAACGTCTCACGCATATATCAATACTCGTACACGATGTGTAACCGTGTAAAAATGTCGGACGAAACCGCATAAGTCATTGTATTGCATTCTTCCGTCCGTGACGAATGGCAAAGTTCAAACTAGAAGCCTACAAGACTTTTTCTCAAAGCTTTCACGTTTGTTAGTCAAGCGCATGCCTTAAGTCGAACTTGTTATCTTCCAAGAAATTTGCTAAACGACTAGTCTTTCTCCCTAAGAATCTATGCTCCTCCAAATGCTATGCGTGCTTGCAGTTGCACGTTTTTCCCTGCCATTTTGCAGGTGTCCCGTTGCGTCAGGTTCGGTGACTCCTTTCGCGAGTCTTTCAAGTGGCGCACGTTAATTACGAGAATTACGGGAAACCCTGTGCACGGAGTGGAGATTGTCTTGATAGCGTGGTAAGACAGCTGTCCGGTGAAACGGAATTTTCCGCATAGATTGAAAGCTTAACGGTGTACGTAAGGTTTACGTGTGTATTTCGCTTATATTTACACAAATGTACGTGAGCCCTTACACACGTGTAGTCGCGCAAGACTTGCCACGTCACCGGCACTCGGATCTGCGTCTATCTGTCAGTTTCCAGTCTCAAACAAGATGGATGGCTGGCGAATGGAAATCATGGTTGAAACCCACCACCCCACACCCCTTGCTTCCTTCCATCGAGAGCGCCCCTCCATTCTGTTCGCGACCACCCTTATATCGGGGACCCCCGCGTTATTCCGCACTTCCTCCTCGTATCATCCTCCCACGCGTCTATCGTGCTTTCAAATAAATATGTATGTAATAACTTTTCAAAATCATCCCATTTTGGGCAAGTAAAATGTCTTCTTTTTAATTACAATGCATGAGTATTTATTACCGTTAAAATATTTTATCATATTGGAAATGACTTTTTTTATGAAAGGATTATCTGTAACGATTTCGTTGCATAAATGAATCATTCAGTTTATAATCACACTACTATGCGACTTTCTTGCTTTCAAATAAATGTGTATGTAATAACTTTCTGCAATCATCCTACTTTGCTTAAATAAAATGTTTTCTTTCTAATTATTATGCATACGTATTCGTTACTTTTGAAATAGTTTGTCTTATTAAAAGAAATATTTCTATTAACATATCCTTAAACATATAATTATTTTTCGTTTTTTATGTGAAATTTACATTTTTTAAGCTTATGTCTATTTCTTCTCAATAATGTCTGACGAAGATTATATAAAAAAATTTAACTTGAAAGTTTTTATTCCAATAATGTATGTTAATTCTAACAATAATATAACTAAATCACAGCATTAGTTTTTGGAAAATGCGTCTGTGTGCCTTTAAAGTCGAATGGAAGGAGAATGGGAAGGTAACATATTTTGACAATACATGTGTTAGCTTATTTATAAATAATATTATTTGTTCTATTAAAAATACAAGTATCAAAAAGTATCTGCCATTTGTACAAAATATCAACGTGCGTTAAATATTAAAACATCTTAAAATTAAGCGTCATTACTGATTGTCAAAAGTACAATTTAAAGACTGTTTCCTATATGTTTTCGCATTTTACGCTACAGTGTGTAACCTAATTCCAATATATCATAAAATTTATAACAGTGAATATAAATACGTCCAATGTATAAAATATGTGTACAAATTACGTACAATACATATACGTGACTATATACTGGCATCACAGTGACATTTCTTATATCACAAAATTTCCTTACATCATAAAATTAATCATCATAAAATTATCACAAAATTAATACTACTAATTAATGTCAGTGACATGTTAAACAACTGCTTTTTAATTCAGTACCTGCAGTTAAGTTCGTTTGCAAGATTTCAATCTGGTAGAAACACAGATTGATTTTATTGTACAATTTTATTATACCTAGCCTCTTCAATTATCCTGAAGTAGCATCGTGGTTGGTGGACCTTGAACCACAAACAACCAACAGATATTCCAGTATTGCAGATGTACAGAGACATGCCAATAACACGTGAATGTGTTAAACAATTTCTTTACAATATAAAGAAATTGCCTGGAACGTAATTAGGAACATTTTGCACCGCGTCGGGGAACATCGTACTCGGCTGCGATTGATCAGTTGGTGCAGCGGCAGGAAATTCCAAACCTACCCTTCCTTGGAACACATTCAGAAATAATTTGCACCACATCGTGGAACATCGTACTCGGCTGCGGTTGATCAGTTGGTGCAGCAGCAGGAAATTCCAAACTACCATTGCTTGGAACGTACCGAGGAACATTTTGCATCGCATGGTGGAACATCGTACACGGCTGCGGTTGATCAGTTGGCGCAGAGAAAGGAAATTCCAAACCTACCATTGCTTGGAACACACTGATAATCATTTTGCACCGTATCGTGTAACATCGTACACGGATGTCGTTGATGTTGTGACAGTTAATAGCAACGAAATTGACTCAGAGAATCTCTTCAATGCTCCCGAACTGGCATCGTGGTTGGGGGATTTTTCACCACAGTCAACCAACACATATTCCAGTATTGCTGATGTATACAGACATCTCAATGACATGTGAATTAGTTAAACAGTTTCTGTATAATATCGTACACGAATGTCGTTGATGTTGTGGTATTTGATAATAACAAAATTGGTTCAGAGAATCTCTTCAATGATTCCGAACTGGCATAGTGGTTGGAGGATTTTTAACCTCAGTCAGGCCACATATATTCCAATATTGCTGCTTTATACAGACATCTCAATGACATGTGAATCAGTTAAACAATTTTACAAGCTTACTGTATAACATTATGTATATTATACAATCAATATATCATAAAATTAATAACTACTAATTAATTTCAGTTAGCTGTTTCAACAACTGCTTTTTAATTTAGTTCCTGCAATTAAGTTTCATTGCAAGATTTCAATCTTGTAAAATCACAGATTGGTTATATTGTACAATTTTATTATACACAGCCTCTTCTATTACCTCGCATTGGCATACGATGCAATCGATCTGTATTTCTTTATATTACAAGGAAACTGTTTAACAGATTCACATGTCGTTGAGATGCCTATATGCATCTGCAATACTAGTATACGTGTTGCTTGATTGTGGCTCCAGATCCACCAACCATGATGCCAGTTCAGGATAATTAAAGAGACTATGTTCGTCAATTTCATTATTCCTGATCGTCGTAACATCAACGGCATCCGTGTACGATGTACCCGGATGCGGTGCAAAATGATTCTGAATATGTTCGACTGCATTGAAGGTCGGAATTTCTTGCGGCGGTACCAATTGGCTGTTCTGACTGGAGGGTGAGGAGTAGGCGTACCAGGCCGCGGCCGATCTAGTTGGACTCGTCTGATTTTGCGGAGAGTTAGAACTAGTTGGGGACGTTTCTGAAGATAGTCCCCCATACAGGGCTGGATCGTAGGTGGACGTTTGATAGGGATGGATGCCGTACATTGCTTCGTCATTGCTCATTCCAGGTACGTACGAACGTTCAATAGGTGCAGCTGCGGGGAATGCCCCCGGAACCGCAGAGTACGCAACAGCAGGTGCAGTTGCATAAGATGAAACTGCACATGCTGAAGTTTCCGACGTTGGCGCTGGCGATTGACGTCGAGTCGACGTCACAGTGTCAGTTGCCGGCAACGTGGAACTTCGGGAATTACAGAGTGACGAACTGCAACAGGGCGATGTACAGGATGCAGCCATTGAAGCTACATCCCGTGAAATTCCATCCCTTCGTCCCCTACTACCTCCAGCCCCTTTACCGTTCGATGGTTGTCCGCCCCGCCGTATGAGTGTTTCTTTTTTAAACTTCATACGGCGGTTCTGGAACCATATTTTAACTTGCCTCTCCGACAGAAACAGCTTCTTCGCCAACTCCGCACGCCGGCCGCGACAGAGGTAACGACCTCTGGTGAACTCACCCTCCATGTCCAGCAATTGGTCACCCGTGTACGCCGTACGCGAACGCTTCCTCGTCTCAGTGCTCAGGCGACCTGTAGCAAAAATATCGCTCATTTTAATGTTTGCTCGCATAGGAGACATATATTGCACGATTCTACGTTTAAGAAACATTACACAACAGACAAAACGGTTGTACATCTTGAAAAACCGAAAAATTCACTGCAATTTTGAAGTTATTCAAGCAACAATCAATTTCATTATTACGGAAATCGTTAAAAATGTTGCTCATTCTACCGAATACACAATTCTGCTTTTCGAACTACATTTCTATGAACGTTTTTTAGCGGATTCTGTTGTTTTAATCTACCAAACGCTAAACTAATTTTTTCTTTTGATTCCTCGAAATTTATCATTTCTTCGGAATACACAATTAATTTAATATACCAGGCGAATATTCGCAAAAATCGAGCCTCATATGACAAAACTTTATTCTATAATTTCACAGAAAAGTTAAAAATCTATTCTAATTCTCGAATTGTATATTCCAATTTTTCTAATAAGATCTACAGGGGTGTACAAAAATTTCCGGCGCTATCTGAGAAAAGTTTAACGGATATTGGCTATTAGTACATGATAAATAAAAGCTGGCAGTAACGCCAAGAAACATTATTTACTTTTCATTGTATAATTATTAAGAAAATTGTTAATGTGACGAGATCAAAAGCTCCCGGCCAAATAAATTATCCTAAGCACACCGGATTATTTTTTCACCATTTCTGTAGAAGCAAATATGGCGGAAGTATGGAAACAGAGAGTTAAAGGACAGAAGAGTAGCATTAAGGGCCGCGCAGTGGGATACCAGTCGGCTAACAAGAAGGCCAATATGCCCGCTGCGGTTCTAACCCTCGAAAAGTGGACGTGTTATTGGATTAAACGGATCCCCTGTGAATTTACAACCAAAATGATTTGTACAGGCTTACTTATCCAGTGTCCAGTGTTTAAAATTTTACGGGGAATTTACACTGATGTACGATGATATTATTAGTACCTTCCGGATAGTTGGTTCTAACGTCAGCAGTAAACAAAGGACAAGTAAGGTACGATGTTTCGTCGAACCAAGAGTCGCGTGGCAGCGGTCACGTTGAAAGGTAAATTCCAATTATCGTTGTAATTTCACAGGTAAACAGAGCCCCGACAACAGGAACAATTATACCGTAGTTTACTTCGTTGTCCTTGAAATCAAGCCGAACAACGGATTTAACAATCGTTTCTCATGTATTTCCGAATACGTACGAAGACCCGCGACATTTTTCGATATTTACACGTTTTCATCGAGATAAAATTGTGGGTTATTGACACACAGCACCAAGTATGCGATTGCTAAGGAATTTCAGACGGCGTGTGTCAATGCCCGCAGGCAGAATGAACAACGAAAATTTCTTATCGATCTGTTTTCCCGCGCAGCGTAGGGTTTCTTTCTCAACGTGTCTTTTAGATATGTCAAGGAGAAAACACACGATCCACTTCCCAAGGAACGAATGGTAACCGAAATAACAATGAAAACAGAATATTTCTCGTCGATCTTCGAATTGTTCGTTGTAATTTTGTCAACACAAGTTAAGACCACCGGAAGGAGTCGTTTTACTAGATTCCGCTGTAGCGTGTGGACCCTAACTCAAGGACGAGGGGACATTTCCGGAGGTGGTTTAGTGTGGCGTACATAAAGCAGGTCGGAGGGTCCGCGTTATAATGTATCACGAGTGAATGCCATGTCTTGAGACGGTACTCAATGGACTATTAGGATATCCTAGCGGCAACTTTACTGAATTGGACCGACGCTACATATTTTGCAACTAATAAATATGTCACCATCGGGCAAAGATATTCCATCATCCTGTGATTCTATCTAATAGTCCTACCCTCATTTCACTACCCTCTCCTACCAAGCATGGGTAATATAATCGGAGAGTACGTGATTAACATGGACAGCTATTTTATAATTCCAAGAAAATGGTAATTCTACGTCAACGTCAGCGTCAATTTTCGTGAACTACGAAAACTACAGACGCATTGTGCAATTCTTTCAATCGAAAATGCCATGGTAGATATTTTATAATTCCGATCAAGTATTAGTTGGGTTCAATTTTCAGCCTTCATTGGCGTCTATTTTTATGAAATACTAAAACTACCGACGTTATAGGGACATTTTACGATTGAAAATTTACATGTCGGTTGTGCTAGTTATTTTATAATTCCGGTAAAACGTTAGTCGAGTCCAATACTGTGTCAAAATCGGCGTCTATTTTTATAAAACATGAAAACTACTGACGCTATACGGACATTTCTTCATCGAAAATATCGGTTACTGTAATACTTTATCAGAAAAGAAAATTTTTGCAATTTTTCACAAGAAAGAATTTCATTTCCTACGCTTCTAATTATTTGAAATACTTCAATTTTAAGTCAGAAATTATGTGGAACAACTGCTACTAAAATTCTGTTACTAGCAAGAAAGTTCGAACAAAGATAAAATATTAATATTACCAAACATTCTCATGCTCTAGTGTCCAAAATCTTTTTTACATGTTACTAAGATAACTGTGCTAATTTCCAAATTTTCTCTTGCGACATAGCGACAAAAAAAGCTGAAGAAAACTGAAATAAAGTGTACATACCGTCGGGTCCTACTTGGGCTTGCTTAGCTCCTTGCTTCTGGCCCCGCTGACTTCCTCGTTGACGATGTTGAACTCCCGATGGTCCGGGTTGCGGCTCCATCGCCTGAACTCCCGATGGTTCAGGTTGCGGCTGCATCACCGGCATTCTCGATGGTCCAGGTTGCGGTTGCACCATGGCCCAATCGTACAGTCTCAAAACGTTGGCAAAACCCGTACCGTTCGCCTTAAAAACGCAATTTCACACGACAACGTTAGTTTTCTTCCGAGTTGTTTAAAATCAGTTTCAAATAGCCGGAACCAGTGACTCTTGAAACGTAAAAGCCCGACTAGAAGTAGATACTAACCTGGTAGCCAGCAGTTTCCGGAATCAGAGAAGCCGACGTCGACGGCATCAAAGAAGTCGAGGTCGACGGCATCGGAGTAATCGAAGGACCGACTCCGATTTCGTGGAGGAACGCCGCCAGTTCCTCATGCAGAAGCACTTCACTATTCGCCGAATGATGCACGTAGCTAGAACTCTCCATTCTTACTGTCTTCTCAATGTACTACTGTGCGACTGAACAACGAGCAACGGGTAACGTGCGACCGACGTGCGAAGACTGAAACGTGCTCTAGTGTTTTCACTCAGGAGTGAACTTGTCAACTACATGCTCGCATGCCGATACTTCGCCAATATATAATCTTCCGCGGTACCTCTTCCGCTGTCGATCGCCGGCCAATAGGCGCTCAGGATTATGGGTCCCTTTGACCAACCGCCCTCACCGAGTATGACTCGAACGCACTTAGCCTGCCCACCTGCGATACGGGGACCGATAACCCATCACCTTCGACAGTCGATTCCGTACCCACTCCAATAGCCTCCCGGAACGAGAAGAACGAAATCTTAAAGCCAATCACGTCTCTGATATTGTCTCCTAGAAATGACGCATCTACGGCAATGGTAGGGGAGTCAGGTGTAACTCCCCCTGTTGTCCTTGAGGTTTTCCCTCCAATCTTGTGAAAAAAAATTTTATTTGCAATAAATGTGCTTGAATGTTTGAAAATCCCAACGCTATACCGTTTTTCATATGATAACTAACATTGATTTTATATAAAGTAATTGTATTAATGTTGCATGTTATGCGTAGTTTCCATTATTCTTACTTTTTTATAATACTTTCATTGAATATGTTATAAAACAGGATTTTCGGAATTCGATTTTTATAAAATAGCCTTTATTCTGCTGTTTTCCTTATATTAACAAACAATTGTTATACACTAGGCGGTGTTATGTATAGTACGTTTTTAATTTATTCTTACATTTTGCAGTTTCTATATTGTTATTATATGTCGTATAACGATAAGCATAAACTTGTAAAGCGAAACTTTTCAGTAATTGTTATTGTTTGCCAGGTATAAAGTGGGTGGGTTAGTTATTAATAAAACTAAACCGTAGCTAGTGTCTACACCAATATTCATAAATATTCATAGCACAAGCAGTAAAACGTAGAGTCTGTGCTCTTATACAAAAATAAATTATATTTTTAAACAAATTAAGCTACGTTTCACGAAAATCAAATTTCGAAGAAGTATTACGTTGCCGTGAAACAACACACGTCGAATTCGTTTGTAAGATTTTCCGTACGGTATACAATTTCTAGTTTCGCAAGTGGACAGTTATCCTATACACCATCGAAATATGCTATTTCCTAGCGAGTATGACGTAAACAGTTGAAAACTGGATATGCGCCCCCACGAAAAATGCACGGCTAAAAGCTTTCACGTATCTCTAAATCATAATGACTTGAACGTTGCTGACGGGAGATATGTATGCGTCCGATGGCACACTTTACTCGTCTAAACCGATATATGCACCTATACTATCCCTCTCACAGACAGTATTCTAAATTCTAACTTACAAAAAAACATAATTACATAAATTCAATAATGCGGACACTTTTGAACGTTCGTTTCAGTATTCCCGAAAGAACCTTGTGTTCTTCGTGCATGGCTATATATACAGTTCTCTTCGAGGGGCATAAGTAATTTTTGCTAGAAAAAGGATGAGCCGAATCGTTGGAGATCTGTGGCCGTTCGACGTTCGAAAGATTCGAGAAATTGATCAGCGTCATTCCGTCCGATTATTCCGTGGCTTCCCGTCGCAGTTCTCGTCTCTCCCCGGCGTCTAGGCGAACGCTTTATATTCCCTCTTTCTTATCCTTCTTCCGGCTTCGGCGCTTCCTTTCTTCCTCCTTCGTTCGCTCGGGGGTTTCGCTTTTTCTCCTCGCGGCATCAGCCATTCTCCGCCCGCGCCCAGAGCTGTCTGCGGATCTACGCTACCAGTTTTCCCGGCCTTCCACCCCCCTCGCCCGGCAACCACCTTCCCCCCTTCTCGCACCCCCCGTATCGCCCTCGACGCCGCGAACCCCTCGACCGTCCTCTTTTTCTGCGCCCCGAGCAGTTTCCCAGACAAAGATCGCCGAAGGGAAAAACAGCCCGGGCGGAAAGGAAAACGGGAAGCGAGATACGAAAAAACCGCCTCTTCTCGCTGTTTCTTCCGCTAATTCTTTTCTTGCAATCAACTTTTTTTTCACCGGGATCACGCGTCCACGCCCGCCGGGTTCTCGTATTTTCCTCTCCGTTTCTCTCCTCTTCTCTTCTCTCCGGCGTCGTCGCCTTCAAAATGACGCTTCCGAAGTAATCGAAAAGGACGCTTTCAATGTAATTTCAGGGTTGCCGCGAGAGAAATTGTTTCATGCGAAATAAATTGTTTCATTTCTAGGTATACACATGATCTATAAGGTAATACAGTTCCTACAATCGGCAAAACAGTGGAAAATATTGATTTTATTTTTTCTTAATTTTCTCATAACCGACGCTTCTGAAGGATTTGAAAACAAGGTCGGTAAAAATACTTATTATTATAACAGACACGTTTAAATAAACTATGCATAAATGACGGCACTTGCAAGAAAATCATAATAATTATTTATTAGTGTAATAAACTAAAAGTTATATATGTATGTCGTATACGTATAACTATATTTTTAATTGTTCCTCTTGAAACGTGGCAGCCATTTTACCACCACAAGTATACATATTAGTACATTATAAAAAAGGTATTTTTATGAGCTTAAAATTTTAAGAATATACACACACACACGTGTACATCTGCTTGAATGTTGTTCGAATCTGTTGAATTTTGGAAATCATTCAATTTCCGTGTGGTACAATACGGTATATTATTGTGCACGAATTTGAATATACAGTAGGTTTTCAGTTCCGGGAAATGTCAGTCAGCGTCAAGAGGATTTACGGACAATCTGTTCTACCAAGGAATCAACGTCGGCATTTAGAGTAGTTTTCTGAGGTACAGAAAGTACTGGCAGCCTTACTTTGTCGTAAGTTAGCGTAATCATTCGTCGATCGCCAGTGCAGGGTTTCTCCGTACTAATCGGTGCCCGAGGAAGTCGAAACGCAGTAAATTGCCGAAAACCCTGCACCGAGTGCAACGGGGTGGAGTCCGATCCTGCAAGGATTAGATCGTGGATGATAAGGTGTTTATGCTTAGTAGGTATTACACGGGACTAGGTTTATGTTGACGTCGAAATCCTCTTGACTTTCGCGACGTTGATCTCCTGCTTAAATACCGCACGAAACGACAAGGTCGCCAGTCGTCGCCAACGTTATTATATTTATCGACACGAAGTGTCCAACTCGAAACGTCTAGCGGTTACCTTATAACGTTACTGTGTAACTATCGTTATGAAAAACCGATATTTTCATAGAAATTTCTATCGCCATGTCTCAACCGAATCGGCATTTATCGTCACAATTTTTGAACGAAGGAAGAACCTCGTTTTGTCGCTATTGCGTTTAGGATTTTAAGTGCACAGGGAAAAGCAAAGAAACGTCAGCATGTACATGAATTTCTTGAGATTGTCGCTAAAGAATGGGGGGGAAAAAAAATGAAGAATCGATCGTCCGGTTTCGATCGGCCAACCCCTCGGTCGAATCCCGAGGGATAAGCCATTCCTAATTAGAAGTTTAGGAGCTCCAGAGTGACGGTTCTACCTCCCCCCGCATCTCATCTGGATTCTCGTATACCATCGGCGGGAAGACAGGGCGACGCACGCGCTTGGAAATGGAGAGCTGTATCTCCGCTTTTGTATAATATAATCTGAAAGTTTGACGGGGTCTGACGGTGGGTTTGCTTCGCGGTCGAGAGGAGAGACGTGCTTACAAATAAAGAGAGAACCCAGTGAGCGTCTTCCTCTGGACGTTGGGGAGAAGGAGGAGGAGAGCGTTACAAGGAGAGTACGAAGGACGCTATCGACCGAGAGAAAGGGGGAGAGAGTGAGAGGGAGATAAAGAAAGGGGGGGGGGTGTGGTGGGCGAAGGGATTGGTTAGAATACGGGGAGATAGTAGGTATACCCTGCATAGGTATACAGAACGGTCGAGTAAGTCGTCGTGCTTCTCGGCGATCAGGGAGGACAGGAAGGAGGGTTGGAAGCCGTCGTTGAGAGAGGGCCCAGGGAGAGAGGGGGAGAGTCACCGGGAGAGAGGCCGAACCTTTCCCGACCCTTAGCAACGCTCGCGACGCGCTATCCTGCGGATAACATCAGCGGCTTCACCGCCAGGAAATGAAAATCGCGCCGACACTGTTTAATTTAGATAAAAGCATATGTTACACGAAGCCGTGTCCCACCAACCACCGGGGATTCTACTCCTCTTCCCGGCGCATTGTACCGTCCCCTCAAAGGATATCTTGACGCGCAAGAAGAGATTCACGAAATTCACCGCACCGCTGGCGAAATATATCATCTTAGTATCACGTTAAACATCTTCGTATCGTCTCCATATTCCGGCATTCAAAGTGTTGGAGAATGAAATTCTGCAGAGAAATAGAAATATTTTTCGACGATAGGCAAACGGGGGTAATCGTAAACGATATTTGTTCCTTAGGGATTCGTATTATCGGCAATATGTTGGAGTTTCTTGCCTCGGAGAATACAAATTCTATATCCTAGAGTTCGTACTTTCTGGGCGGTTACATTTACGACGGTGGGTATCGATTGAATGTGTTCTCGATCATTTGGCCGACATGAGTCGTAGCAACAGAGGCGATACGATTCTTGGGGAACCGAAAGAAGCATCATGAGGCGAAGCCTCGAGTCCGAAGGAAGCCTTCTCATCCGGTGGGAGCAGCTCTCTCGGATCGTTTCTTACGGAGATGGAGCGCGGCTGGTAGCAAGAAGCACCCGCGGATATGACGTGTTTTTATCGGGTTTACCGGCAGCGAACGAGCGAAGAGCAGTCAACTTGAAGCCGGATGCCAAGATGATCGCGAGCAGATAGAAAAGGCATCCACTTTTATACTCTGGAGGTTGAAGTTCAGCAAGTTATTTTGACTTTCGGCCAATGAATGCCGCCGGCACCCACCACCCCCTCGGCGACCCTGTCAGAGGGCGGTTGACGTCTCGCGTCATAGTCACCCTCGTCCCCTTGAACTCACCCCGCCCTCCTCCTCACTTCAACTCGACTATCTATCCTTCTGTCTTACTTCCTGCCTGGGCGACCTCGTTTTCCTTCCCGCCTTTTACCCTCGTTCCTCTCGCCGGCCTCCTACCCTGTCCCGCGTCTCGCCCGTTCAGCTACGAGTCAGGCAAAAAGTTGGCAATCTTATAATAGAAGTTTGCTGAATACAAAATCAGTGGGTTGTCGCTCTCCTCTTGCCCAACTTGTATCATATTATAATGGAACTAACTTGGCAGAGCGCACCGTGCGCTTTAACAACCCAAAGACTAGTGTCCCGACTCGAAATTTCCCGTGGATCAACATACATTAATGTTAAGATTTCCCAAGTTTAAGGCCTATCCAGTTTTTCCATTATTTATGTACTTGATATTTAGTTAGACAATGAGCACGTTTATTCAATCTTTCCAAATATAAATTACGCAGAGGTCGTTCTGAGAAATATTCGTGATTGACTTTCATGGAAACAAATATACTCAGGTAATACGGAGGCTCTTGCTCCCTTTTATGCAACGATAGAAAAAAGACATATACCGATGCATTTGCCAGCTGACATCGCACTTTTTGTACAATTCAACACTACATTTTTTTTTACATCTACCGATTCTTTCCGTCATTCCGCCTATAAAAGTGCTGAACCAGAGTCATTGTAATGTCAATATGTTTCAATATCTATGTGTATTTGAAGCTTAAGAAAATAATTATGTGGACGAAGTTTCTGCCATAAACCATGGTCCGCTGTAAAGCAATAAAACTCTCTGTCTAGCGGCGAGCTTCCTAAGAAGCAATCTCGGATTATTTCATTGAAAGTTATTCAGGTAATCAGACATCCTGCCGACGAGACGTCGCCGGATTAGTCCAGTCACGTCTAAGTAGTCTCACGCCATGGCGCGCGTCTAGACAATATTTATGTCCAGGTATAAACCTAAATTCGACATGTGTCAATGGTTTTCTATAGCTTCTGGCCAACTGTGCTTTCCAAGCTGAAAAAACTGGGTCCCTTGATAGACCTGGGCCGCTATAAATATATCTCAATGCGGAAAGGAGTAGTCTCCAACTGTACTTAACTTTACAAGGGTTCACGCCGGGAATGGAACTTCTCGCAAAATTGCTGAAAGCGTTCCATAAAAATTGACTGAACCTGTGTCGCGAACGCTGACAGAAATGTCGTACAGTTTATAGACCGTCTGTATAAAGGGGAATTCAAACAAACCCATTCGCCGGACGTTGACAAAAATGACAGTTTACGGCCCCACTGTATAAACAATATTTCAGAAAGTTTTAGTTCGTCAAGGTCTCGTGGAAATTTACATGTTCTCGTATATAATGTATATACGAATGCATATACATATAAATAAGTGCAAAATTCATATAGTTAATAAAGTTCGTATAGATCACGTAGGCATAATATTCCTTGTTTAATTTAACCCCTCTCGAATTTTTCAAGGTCATGTGCTGTACATATACCGTATACTAATACAGAATAACATAATGTTACTTGCCATTATGAAAACCTGCCTGTAAATGAATTTATTAATTGCTATTGAATATTTATAAACCTTTATTAAATATCGCCCGATTTATTAAAGTAAGATCTTTTTCGGTATTTGACAAGTATTCGATAGGTATTTTTCATACGAATTAGAAAATTACGTACAATTCCTCAGTTCAATTTCCAGAAAACTCTGAATCATAAGCAGTACTTACAAAATATTATATATTTATCTATATTTGTCGATGGTTCTTTCATGAGTGAAATATACAGACTGTATCATAACAGGTGGTACAATCGAAAAGGTAGTAATTACTTGTACAAAAATAAATCGAAAATGTAGAATACTTTTTATACGAGGTTTCATTTAAAAAAAACACAAGTAACGAATTATAAACGAGGCAACTTCTGTCTTTGTGTCTGTAAACCTTATCAAAACAGCGTTAATGAATTAGTTTATACTAAAATCGTTTTGAACTAAGAAAGAAAATCATACAGCCGTTTAAACATTTAAAAGTTTATAACGCAGTAACAGTTTTTCATAATCTTCTGATACGTTCAATACAACTTTTTATGCGACAGCAAGAGCAACAGTTTCTGGAATTTGTAAACTAAATCTCGATATAGATTTGCCAAACGTAAAAATCCCATGTATGATTGCCATGGATGGCAAAGCTCAGCAAAACTTGAGTAGCTTGTCGATAGTTCCACCGACACTCACCTAACGCTAATAACATGTCAACACTATCGTGAAAGTTTGCCGTTTCAAATATCAAATAGAAGTGAAGAGCTTATTTGTAAACAGAGTCGAAACAACATATAATAGCTTCCTGTAAACGTACTCAGCGAATAGAATTTAATACTTCGTCCTAAATCTTTAACTGCGCAAAATACAACAAAAATATTACACATAAATGTTCTTAAATTCGATAGGAGCTACTCGAATAAAAAGAATCTCTACCCCATTCCATTGAAAAAGTAATAACGTGAGCGTCCTTTCTCCCCTAGGAGCCTTCCTAAAAAATATGTCATTTACTAAATAATTAGCTTCCCTGTCCGATTTAATGAAAATAAAATTCAAGTCGATATCTGCAGTGGATTCGAAGTACGCAGCTCGTAATATTTTACTTAACCCATCCTGTATGCACCTATAACATTGTTAAACCGTAAAATAGCGTTGAAAGTGGCTAAATTTTCCTGGACTAGTTGGAACGAAACGTGAGACATGCAAAAATGCGATGTTTCATGAAAGCTTAGGGTGAGGAAACGTACAAGCGTTGCCGGAAGAGAGAGAATTCCGGAAGACGACGCGCTTTCGGTTGGCCGGGCGTTTAGCGGTGATTGTTTGAAATTATCTGAAGTTTAGGAATCGCCGTGGCGGGACCCCAGCGAAGGGACCGCCGAGGCATTATCCGCGATGCTCGAGAACACGGCAGTACTGCCCGTAGACCGGAGCGCAGGGGGGAGAGAGGGGGAGACTGCTTGCGCAACGGATGATATATTATCGAGCGCTGTTTGCACTTTGACAACATCGCGCGGGGCATAAAAACGCTGACTCATTTAAAGCGGCCCCCGGGATTGCGCCGGAGAACCGCGTGCCGTGGCTTCTCCACCCTCGCGCCCCCTTCGATTCTACCCCTCCCCCTCTCCTCCCCCTCTCTCGAGTTACCGTCCAGAGCTACCCCTGCGCTCATCCACCTCCCGGATTCGTTTCACCAACTCATCCCCGCGGCTCGGCTATCCTCTTCACTTCCCCCCCGTCGACCCTCTTCGTCGGTCGGCTCATCGGCCGAGCTTGCCACCCCCTCCTACCCCCCCCCCCCCCTCAACCACCCACCCTCCCGCGCTGCCCCACCGACGTCTCGTGACTCTCTTTTCTTCCGCGCCAACGGCAACCGGACTCATCCTCCGTCCGCTTTTCCCGCCTTCGTTTTCCTCTCTTCTCTCTCTCTCTCTCTCTCTCTCTCTCTGTCCATTCGAGCCTCTTCCTCCAACCCCTTCCTCAGGCCGTTTCTTTTACTCCGGCGTTCCTGGTCCGCCCGCAAACTGCTTTCTAACATTTTCCACGGAATCCTTCGGCATCCTTCCCCCCTCCGCGGCACAGGCACTCGGCTTTTTCGTTCTCCCTGCCCCCGACCACGGACCGAGGGTCGTTTATAATTGCGATTCTTCGTATAATTTTTATTAAGACTAATTAATTGCAATGGCTTGTATAATTCAGTTTACTAAACGTTTCCTCCTGCAATGTCATGAACGTGAAATGTAAAAACCTGCCTAGGGGGACGACGTAATAAGCGTGAGAGTTCGACATAGTGAATTAGTGTGTACAGAGCGTAGCTTAACATATGAGTCCCGCTTTAGGGCTGACTCAGGACACAAAAATAATCGAAGCAATTTACATAATCCTATGTCCTGTTTGGCTTTGTTTCAGATTTATAAAGATTTTTGTGCTATATCGATGAGCTGTGTATTATGTGAAAGCAAACTGCTGAAATTTGTCACTTTGTATCTAAATTCAAGCCTGCATAAAATACCAAGCATTATGTGCATGACAAATACTTGAATAGAATTATGTACACTGGCTTGTTTAGTCATAAAAGTTTCTGACAAACAAAAATTGTTATAATTTGGAAACGATGTGAAATAGAACACATGTTCGTATACAGTTTTCCCTTTGTTTTTCTTCTATTCTGCCCTGAAAAGAGTTCTATGTTCTCTTTTGCTGTTGGTTTCTTTTTATCACGATTATTTAGTTTAGCGGTAAGAATGTAAATAGAGAGAATAACGATAAATAAGTTAGGGAACAAGCGTGGATTCGTGGAAATCTGCAAGCTTGAAGTTAAATTCCGAAGATCGGGGAAGAGGAAGGACGGAAATATGGGTCGTAGACTTCCCTCGAGTGGATTCAGTGGGTATTCAATGGGGTAAATGGGGTATTGCATATTAAATACGTTGATAGAGGGATGAAACGAAAGAGGGGAAGCCAGAATAGCTCGGGATTCGATAGGAACGTGCAGAGCAATGTGTGTAGGCTTGATGCGGTTATTGATTACGGGCTTCTGTCATTGACGGCCCATCATATAGAAACTCTGACCATTTTTTTGCTTGTTCAAATATATATCGACATAATACGTGGCTAAAGTCACCAAAGGGTTCATCAGTTACTTTTCCCTGTTTAAAATAATTTTTTTTAAACAAACCATCGCAGTCAAAAACATTTTTCTTCTTCTTCTTCTATTCTTCCTTGAACTGCTGCTGGGGTTTTTGTAAGTTCCATAAGTTAAAACAAGTGTTCAGTTCCGAAGGAAAAGAAACCTCAACAACACGGGTTATAATCCGTCGGGGAAATCCGAGGCATAAACTTAGAAGTCATCTGTGAGAGTAAGATAAAACGGTATTACTAGGAGTCAACTAGGGCTTTTCAGATACACTGGGTCAGTATGGCCCGGCTCCTAAGCGGACCGTAGGCAATAAAAGAGAGAATCGGGAAGGGTCTCGTTGCAGACATTATTATCCAGGGGTAATCGCTTTTACCGTTCAAGGCACCTTGATGCCGACAGATCCGCAAACCGCGCCGGGAATTATGCAAAGTATTACAAACGCTTTCGAAAATTCGAAGATTCTCAGGAAGATACCCATCCCAGAAGTAGTATACGTATTAACGTAGAAGTTGAAGAGATACGAATGTGACCTTTTTAAGATTGACATCGGGAGTTAAGAGAGGACGTAGTCATTAGGGTTATTATTTTATAGACCATTGCAAAAAGCGGCGTTATAGGTAAATTGCTACTGGCGGCAGACAGAGGCCTGCAACCACGCCGGAAATTATAGCATAAATTATTCTAAACATTTTCCTACGATGTCTAGATTCTTTGGAAGATACAAGTGCCTGCACTGTAATGCATATTAGCGTCGGAGTTTAAGAGATACGAATGTTTCAGTTTCAAGCTCAGCGTCAGGTGTTAAGGCACTACATAGTCATTAACGTTATTGTTTTATAGGCAACGGCAAAAAGCAGAAGAGTAAATAAATTGCTACGGGCGACAGACAGAAGATAAAACAGGCTCAAGAGCCACGCCGAGGATTATTACATAAAATATAATAAACATTTTCCTACAGTGTCTAGATCCTTAGGAAGATACTCGTGGCCGTACTGAAATGCATATTAGCGTCGGAGTCGAAGAGATACGCATGTTTCACTTTTAAGATCAGCGTCATGAGTTAAGGGCCGACGCAGTCATTACCGTGATTGCTTTATAGGCAACGGCAAAAAGCAGAAGAGTAGATAAATTGCTACGGGCGACAGACGGAAAATAAAACAGGCTCAAGAATCACGCCGGGGATTATTACATAAAATACTATAAATATTTCCCTACGATGTCTAGATCCTTAGGAAGATACGCGTGTTTGTACCGAAATGCATAATAGCGGCGGAGTTTAAGAGATACGCATATTTCCTTCTTAAGATCAGCGTCAGGAGTTAAGGAACAACGTAGCCATTAGCGTTATTGTTTTATAGATCGGTGAAAAAAGTAGAAGTATAGGTAGATTGCAATGAGCGACAGACAGAGGACTAGACAGACGAACAGGACTGAAGTCCCCGACGGCATGCGTCCCCAAAAGCCGTGGAGCTCAACGCTGAGTGATGGTCGCTCAGTCGACCTCGTAACCGGCGCCATACATCATTCAAGATGGCTGGCTTCTCACGCTGTTCGGGGGGAGAGACAAGGGTGACAACCCCCATCTCTGCTTGCTACTTTTGACTGGCTATGTCTACGCCTTCACTGATAATCGTGTTAGCGTGATATCAATCTTGGCCCGACGGCTCTCTTCGTCCACTATTGACTACATTATCCAAAAAATGCGACCTTTATCCATACGTTTTGTGTACAATTCTGTTTATGCGCATTCGTCAGAAGAATGTACCCAGGAAATACTCTATTAAAATGCCCTGCCTGTTAACTAGGATTGTTTACTCACTATATGTTCCGCAGGACTAACATTTCTTCGTAATGTAAAATAATGTTTCGTTTCAACAAATTTGGTTTCACAGAGAAAACCAGGGTAATTTGAGAAGGGTGTTAAGTTTGTAAGGTTGATGTATAAAGTGTAAAGAAATATTAAAGTTGTTGCAGGGCGTGTTTTTATTAACAAATTCTCGGAGTGTTATAATTGAAGCTCTTTCATTTTGTACGGCGTAGTTGAAACCAGTTTAGTTATTTATGCGTGTGTGTCTATTTTCGACGAAGCGGAAGTATCGATTGTCCACCGCATATAAATAATTACAAGGATATCGAAATCCCATTAATTTACAATCACGAAGTAATCACATGCATAAACGAATTAGGGAGGATGAGAATATTAAACGAATTTGTCAAAAAGCGCATCAGTCGACAATTCGATGGAATTAATCAATTTCGCAATTATTTACAAATTATCAGCGTTTCCATAGAGATACATAATTTGAGATTTGAAGTTGTTAAATAAACTGCTTAGTATATTTTGTAATGTAAGAAAATGCGGCCCTGCGATAAGGGTTTGTAAATCTTTTTATTATGGTTTATTAAACTGGCGATGTGGGATCAGGACGAAATAATGCAGTATAAAATTCAGAATCCGTTCGAACATTTGCACAGCACCATCTTTCGTTCTTGGATGTACCATAGGAAAATCAAATTCAATGCGTTGGTAAGGTAAGTCCAACAGAATTGCAATCTACATTATCGACCTTGGATGTAAGGTGTAATAATGAGGGACGAAAATTTAAATATCACCCATGCAGTTAATATTAAATTAAAGAAAATTCAGTAAGTCGATAATAGATTTGTTAATGTCCGCGTTGCACAAAATTTCGTGAAATAGACAAACCATCCAGTTGGAGTAAAAATTTCAAAAATGACGTCGGGGTTGAAGCACCCGAGCGGCAATACCGTCGCGAAGAAAGACGGGGAAAAACAGGACGAACGGAATAAAATGCACGAAAATTTAATTAAACTGCTATGAGCTCCCAGTTGCTTGCGTTGAAGGGAGAAAAGCACGGCATTATTAATATAATTCTGGTTCCCGCATTCATATTTTCACTTCTGTCTCGGGTCCGTTGGTGCGGTGGCAGTCATGTCCAATGTTTCGTCTCGGTTTTGCCATTTGCTTGGCCTCCAAGGCCTTTATAAGCATTTGTCGTTTAGGCGTGTGAACGAATTCTTTTTTCATTTGAATCCCACCTTCTTGCGAGTAGGTCTTTTAAAGCCGTGTTATTATTTAAGTGGCCCTCCGCAACTTCACGTAATTGCAAATTTATAAATACTTGCAGTGTGCAACGAAAAAATTGCAAGTAATATTACCGGCAGATGTATTTCCTTCTCTGAAGGAAAATAGAGTTAATGGTATAAGTATCTAGCAAGATTTTCCAAAAACTTTTATTGTTCGTCGCACGTTGAAAAATCCTGCTGAACAGAAAAACCGCCGACGCTGTGTCTGACACAGGTCATGCGTCCCACATTAAGTTTTCATTCTCCTTTGTTTTTATGCGATTTTCTAAAACAAATGGTTATGTTTTTATAAAGACAATAACGCTTGACTATCTATCAAACGTCCAAGTAATATTGGCATACCCATCGGATGTAATATTGAAATTGTATTTTTTGTAATATGAGAGTTATTTATGAAACGTAGCAGGCAATATAGCTCGCCCGCGGGGCGCGGGGCAGGGCGACGGGGGGAGGGGGAGTGTTGGCGTCTGATGGTAGCCTTGCGATGTGATACGACGTGATGTGAGGAGGATCGACCTCGTTGAAATACATACCGTGCGCGATCATACAAGGAAAGAAAGAACAGGGGAAAATCTTTCGAACCCCTTGAATAATTTTCAATATATTCGTACAACGTTCGATCAAGTTATTTCTCCGCTCTTACGTTCCCTCGTACGATCTACAATACACCTCGAGTAGGTTCACTCGGAAAGAACCAAAAGCACGAAGTTCAAGAAGCATTCGTCAAAATTAAGAATTCTTCTTCAACATTAATTTTTCTCTGCTCAAATTTTTGCAATGTGTACAACTTTTGTTGTGTCAATCAAGCGTCGAATGATTTCTCCTCCTGCAGGGTTGTCGCTACGATGCGGGGCAACTGATATGGAAATTTACATGGAGCTATGCATAAATGTAACGCATTACAATACGTATGAATGAGTTCGGCGTTCCGTGATTTTTCTGACGGGAAGATAGCAACGTGTAACGTGTACGGCTAGAGCTGAACGAAGCGACAGCTGTTCGCCGGTTGGGTGCGCTATTCGATTGTCTCGCTCTTGATGATTGATGATCGTTTGGGGTAGCTGCTGCCGCTGCCTTGACTCCCGCGTCTGTATTTCCCTCTTTTCCCTTGGACTTTTTCACGACGATTCCGGTTGCAAGCGGAACGGCTCGAGAAACGAGTTTCCATTCCTTTACGAAACGTTTCCGGAAACTTCGGTTTTAAAACGTTCTTCCACGAATACAGAATAATTTAACCCTGGGGCGCAGAAAATGTCGGATGTATAGATTCACGTGTAACGGGCCTCACAAGGTCGAATGGCAAGGGAACTTAAACGTAGCTCAGAACAATGTGGAATGCAATTACATGTTGTTAATAGTATTTTTATTTTGTTTAAACAGTGGTCATAATTATACATTACCATTTTTAACATTTTCAAAGATTGCTACTTATTCGTACAAAAATTATGCTTAACGGCTACAGAAAACATAATGAGAATTAAAGAATAAAATATATTTATGGTTTAGAATAACAGTTTGTACAAATTCTTTTGCTATGTTCATGACAGATTATTGCTTTTTGAATCTTTACTGGACGGACACGAGGATAATATAATCATGTGATTGTCTTCATGGAGGAATAAAAAGGAAACATGAAAAATATTGAAATAGTATTTTGTGAACAAATTCATTGTTACAAAGATTCACATAACTTCGAGTCTAGTAAATAAATATAGCGTTCCGCAGGAGTAATACAGTTCACTTACTTTCGTTACATATTTTAACTAGTTTCCACCTGAACTTTACTCACTTGTAAATGTACACATATCGCTTTGACCTACAAAACATATCTTGGGAAAGTCATTACTTAATAATTCCTAGTATTAACAGTTGTGAAATTGGAATATATGCCAGGAAAGTCTAACGAATATGAGAGAAAAGGTAAATAGACGAATTCTGATACGCGGAGAAAGATACGCAGCTAGCCGATTTTGCAATCAAGGTGAAGATATTGAAAGCACAATGCTCGTCTGGCGACGTGTCATCAGAGGTATTACGGACGAAGAGAGAGGCTTTAAAACGCGGTCATATCTCGGCCGACACGTCCGTGAAAGATAACATTGTGCCGCGCGAGCGTTGCCGAAGAAACCGCTGTCACATATAGCGCGAGTGATATCTCATCCTGACCTTTCTTATTCTTCGCGAACTGAGGCTCGCCAACCCGCTCGTCCGCCTCTTTTCCCTCGTCATTTGCCTCGGCCCGAACTACCGCTCGTCATTAGACCAACGAGATTTTATTAAAGTGCTCCACCGTGAAGGGAGGCATTCCTTCACTCGGCCCGCGGTTATTACATGTAAAGTGAAAAAGTTGCCCATCGCGGCCTGATCATTATCATTGCCTTCTCTCTCTCTCCTTTTTCCCCTTTGCAGCCAGCGTGCGTTGTCGGGTTTTCTTCCTCTTCGCATCGGACATAATCGCCTCTTGCAACGTGCCTTTCCTGTTCGGCGCATTCGTCTCAAAAGTCCACAGTGGTCGACGCTTCGCATCCTAAATTAAGTTACATCCATCCGGGAACTCGCTTGAGCATTGCACTCGTTTACGATGTAACAAGAAATTCATCCAAGAAAACATAGGACACGGCTGAGAGAGGCTGGACTCGTTTTATAGGTTGATTCTTGACTTTAGTTAAACAGTCCTCCAATATCACTTGTATTTACTGCGCCGGTTTATTGTGTATAGGTCAATAATCCAGGGTCAAAAGTATCCGTGTAGTGTCAGTTAGGAAATACTTGACGTAAAGACCAGGACGCAGGGAGTCCAAGTTGATTTGGAGGACACCGAGCCGATGAAATGTATGTTGCTGCTTGAGCAATTGCGCAAAGAGGCTGGATAAAAAGCCGTTTATACGGCGAGTACAGCGTGTGTGGGGCTAGGGGCGCAGAGCAGAGGCGAACAAGCGTGTTGGCGAATGCCGCCCTACCTGGTCCCCGAGGTCATAAATCATGTCCCCGTGATACTACCCCTCGGCGTATTCCTACACCATAAGCCAGCCGATCGGCGGACGACCAACAGTACCTGGAGCCTATCCTGGGGCGACAGTTCGAAGAAACTTAGGTACATTACTTACATCGATTGTTCTTTACACCTACCGAACGGGATTTAACGCATACGAGAGTACGGTGGGTACACTAAACCCATTACTGACATTAAATATAATAGGATTAAAATAAGACGATGGTCAACTCTACGAAAGTACACACGTCATTCTGCCTTGTTCTTCCAGAATCTTCTGTTCCAGATCCCCCGTTGTTCATACGAAAGTGTACCCAAATCCGGGGAAATTGATCGTCGGTCATAAATGCGGTGAATTGCGAAGGGTTATTCTCGAAACCTTCGGCGCACGCACTTATTGTTAGAAGGGTCAGTGACAAGTGTTAACCGTACTCTTGTGGTTTTTCGCGTTGAGCTTAACTGCTTTGTGCGTTGGACATGGACTAAAGTGATAGTGAATGTTTTTGGGAAATATTGAGTGCCGTTCTGGACACTTGTGATTCTCCGGACGCGTGTATCGCCCGGAAAAACGATGAAAATCCGCAGAGCCGGAATCCACGGTCTACGGGGGCCAAATGTAAAATTAATGGCCAGCAGCCTTTACAGCAGCCCCACGACCGAGAGGAGGCTCTGCTGGCGGGGAACCATAAATTTCAGCGCACAGATTCAAAATGATCCCCTTTATTGCACGAAACTCGGGTTAGTTGTGCCACGACCTGCTAGCCGTGCAGTCACGCTAGCGCATTGTATCTTCTCCTTTTCGCGTGCCATTCATGCACTTTAATATCATTTACCTATTTTATTTCACGAATCATCCTTTCCATGGGCCGCAATGTGTGCCGCTTTCTTCGTGTCTTTGCGAAAAATAAAAAATCGGCTAAACTGTAAAATAAATAGTATGAGAAATCGGTAGGTAATTCCGGGAAAGATCTTTCAGTTAAATATTGTGCCAGTGATTATGAAATATTCATCTGCTTGTTCGAAGTGCGTAGTAACGGTATTGAGTGATTCACACGTCTTTTGGTCATTTGTGGAGAAGTGAAATAAAATTCAATGTCTTCTCATATTCATAACAAAAATTTAACATTACAGACGCACAACATGTAAGTAATTTTCGTCTCTATCGGTACATAAGTTTCGATTTGTTTTATAGTATCTGTGCTGAATATCTTCGAACAAATCATATCGGCTTGTGAACTTTTTGCATCTTTATTGCTAATCACTGATAGTAAAAGTGGCTATCACGTTTATTCTATTTTTTTCTTGGATTAATTAAACTGAGGTTATTCGCGACTTTACAAGTATACTATTCTTTTTAATATTCGTGAATTTCATAACGAAGAAGCGGGGGAAGAAAAATGAGTGCGTCGAATTCCGTCGGAAGTGCCGGCCATGAATGTTTGATATCACGAGGGGTAGGGGGGATGAAAGTGGGAAAACAGAGGTAGTACACTCCATCTGTCTGATTCTTACGGAAGCGTTCCAATTCCTTGAAACTCTCATAGATGGCGCCACAATACCCATCAGCCATGTGTATTTTTTTCGAAAATACAGAAGTAGAAAACTTCAAAAACTTTTTCTAAAATATTTCAAAACGTACCCTTAGTGCTTCTAATTTTCAATTCAATATTTTTACTACCGTCTTGCATTGTATTAATAATTTAATAGAAACATTCTCCTCGAAATCTCTCACAGCTCGGAAAAATTTTTTGGCCGGAACCATTTTGCAAAACCTTATTACTCGCCGTGATCATAAAGCTTCTCAAGTGAATTATTGTAGCAAGAGTAAAAAGATTAATGAAAACTAAAATGTTAGAATTGATCATCTATATGTACAGATTACGTGTGTTGTTGATATGTTTAGCTTATGTTGTTTTTCGGATGCGAGTTAGCTATCGTCATAAAGGTGGAAAGGAGAGAGGGGCTTTTATCTGAACCGTTGGAAATACTGCAGCCATTTTGTATAGATTGCAATGTATTGATCGTCTCCGCCAACAGCCGACATTGTACGTAGTATCAGAATGACAGGCTGGCAGATGGAATCGCGACCCCCTCCCTCCGCTGGTCCTCACGATCCAACCCCCTTCAACGCTTTCGACTGCCTGCCAACCCCTCGTCTCCGCCTATACACAGACACATACACATACGCGTATTCCTCTCACCGATGTTTTTAGTGGCACATGCTCGTTCCCCGGCGCTGAAAACCTACTCTTTTAATTAAAATTGCGGAACACTCGCTTCCGTTTCAGCGGCTTTCCACAGGAGATCATTTTTATGAAATACCTTCACAAATAATGCAAACTCCACCAGAATTCTAACGGCGCAAGGACTAAAAGAATTTCGCTCACTTTAAACCGTAACGCCTTCTTAAAGTACGTACACAGCGTTCATTGATTCACATATATTGTCAGACTTTGTTTATGTATACAAGGGAGTGGGAATCCTCTGCCGTAGGTAGTTCACTTGCGTCATGTTGGAGGATGATAAAATGGATTTACGCCGTTAGGACTTTGATTCGGCAAGTAGAAGGATGATCCCTTTTTCCTCTTTCGATCGCATTTGGCCTTATCGTTCGTGGGCGGACGGTCCAACGAAGCGCAGACCGAGGGGAGGAATGAAAGGGAGAGTTCTGGAAAAAAGCGCGTAGGTAGACGGTGCAGGAGAAAAATGCGTGAGTGGGATCTGCGGGTAAGTCGAGCGTAAGATAGGGTGGACCCTTCATCCGCAAAAATGCCCCACGGGAGCTGCGTCAAACGTCCTGGCAAGGAACGAACCGGCCCTCGGTTCTCGACCTTTCACACGCATCGCGTGAAACTTCCTCGCGAGTTCCCCGCCGACAGGAAACCTCGAGTACATCACTCAGCCACAGGTTTCTTTCTTTTCCTTTAGCACTCCAACGTATGTGCTCGCGCTAATGTGATTTACCCGAGCAAAGTCGACCCTCGAATTTCCCGTTAGAATAATTCTTTGCCCAGTATTCGTGCAGATTTTGTGGATTCAGGACATGATAATTCATTTGATTAGAAACAATATGGTCATATACACGAGAAAAACAGTTTTATCGCATTTTAATAGTGCAATACATTTGGTTGTACGCACGGGAAAGTATTTTGAAGAATTCCGCTGGTGAAGAATCCTCGATTGGCAGAATTTGTAGATTCATGCCATAAGGATTTCATTAATAAAAAACGGATTATTAAGCGTATGAAAAAAGTTTTATTCATTTTAATTGCATTGCAATAGTGCTCGAGCCTCAGATATTTGAGCAGTGAGTTTACTGCTGAAAATCGAAGGGTTTCGTTGGCGAAGAATCCTGACTGAACGTCCGCCAAGTTCCGACCTCGTTTCACCTTCCGCCCGTCGTTTTCTGACCGCGTCGTGATTTATCGTTGCATTATAATGCGGCTCGCCGCCAAAATTTCTCTCTGACGTCTGCTGAATGACCGTCGATTAAGTAGCAAACGATCTTTAATTAAACGCATCTCGTATTCTTAGAGAGGAGGATAGCAAACCACGAGGATCGTGCATAATGAACGTCTTTAGGGTGATACCACTTTCCGCGATATTGGCCCAACTTTTTTTCCTTTAACGATGCAGCGGGAAATTACTGTAGCTACGGTGTTATATTTGAGTGACCGTAAAAGTCCAGGGGCTTACCACTGGCCCCGGAGTACCTCGCTTTAATGAATAAAGCACGCTGAAAGCTTCCAAGTGAATATATTACCAAGTCGCGCTATGGAGCCAGCGAAAAAGTAGCGCGAATGAGGCAAAGTCCCCGCGTAAATGGCGGGTAAGCTTTTAAATAAATTATAATTAACAGGCCACCAGCCACGCGACGCGTGATAACCTTTCTATCCGGCAAATGACCTTTCACCCTCGCGTTGTTCAAAATTAGCGAAAAACCAAGCGAAAAACCAAGCGATAAACCAAGCGAAGAACGCCCGATCGCAAGGCGCAATCAATTATCCGGCTTGTCGCGATTTTTTATGCAAGACAGGGGTATCCTTCGCGACGAATGGGGCCGAACGTAGGAGGATTGCGGATGAGCTTTAATTAGCCCCGAATTGGTATTCATTAATGGTTATCGTTCGAACAAGGTTGCCAGCTAAAGTTTTTCCAGCTAAAGTCAGGATCTCCGAAAGGAGAGGGAAAGAAAGAGAGAGAGGTGCGTACTACACTCGGGTGCAGTTAGCATAACTTTAGCGCAGCTATAGCGGCGCAGTGAATGCCGGGAGAGTGCGAGTGCAATTCAATTTGCGGTGAGGCATTTTTCAAAGAAGAGCGGAAACCAACCTAAATTTCGCGAAAGGGGCGGTATTGCAATTCCTCCGCGGGGGTATACACCCCGCCCACACGGCTTCGTTGCTCGGCTCATCTCAATAACATTAGCTTAGTCGTTTAAGCTTTTATTGCCCAGACTTATTCCTTCGGTATCCACTAACGGAATTTCACCGAGTAAATCCGCTGGGCAAACAACTGTTCCGAAAAATACGAGCGATTCGCGGAATTTTTGTACCGTGTCGCCGAGAAATTTCGATAATTTAGAATTTTCCATCGTACATTATGTCATAAATCCAAGAAAGACGCAGACCCTTGTTTAAGAGAATAAAGTGGTAATAAAGCATTCGATGAAACAACACGAAACTAAATGATCATTTCCTATTCTTTTGAAAAACTCACATAATAATATCGAAGATCTTATAAGCCGACTATACGTTCGATACTCTTATGATGATGATTACGTATGTGCGTAAGCAGTCGTGGTAATTTACCGGCACGCAGGAATTCCATAAGTGGAACGGCTGATGCGTAATTCCTTTATGGTGAGTTTGATTTGAGAATCGAATTTCTCGAGAGCTGCCAATGCTTACAGGCGACAATGCGAAGTATGGAAAAGGAAATCGACCAGCACGTGGATTATTATTCCAAGCATGTCGCTCGGACGTTCCTTCCTTCTGAAACATTCCACGATACGATGGGTACTGCCAGTCGAAGTTGGTGCTTCTCTCGAGTCGTGCAAGTGCGTCGCAAATCACGGACGACTCGCGCAACACGCAGTATAGGTATTATTAAATGGATAAAACGATAAGGATCATTCTTTTAACCCTGTGCCGATAATTAATGACGAAAATATAAAGAAGAGATCGTTAAATGTTATGTCAGTATTCGTAGAATGATGACTACACAATAATAACTTGAGTGATTATTTATTCTTCTTAATTATGATTTTTGTTTTATGATTTTTAAGTTGTTGATGTATCGTTTTTTATATTCTGTCATCATGTTCGTCGATCATGTTTTAAGAAAAAGACGTGAACTGTATTCGTTTAAGTCAAATCTCCGAATTATGGCGCACTAAATTTGTCTTTCCTACTTTTCTAATTTTGTTGATAGATTATTGGCACAAGGATATTGACTTTATTTTATTAAATTAGTTGCAGGAATAAATTTTGCATTAAAGGCAAATGTATCGTTTCAATTTTTTTCCTTAAACTCCGTTGAAAAGGCAGGAATTTAAGTGACTGAATTATTCATTTTAATGACCATATTTGTTGGCGAACACGGAATATGAATTTGGCGTAAAACCTTGACGCCGCTAGTGTAATCTGTCATTCGAAAAACTACCCCCCGCCGTTGAGTTATCTTTTCTTTTTTTTTTAATTTCATGCGGTTCCAAAGTTTCGGAACGATCGACGAAGGCGGAATCGTCGACTTGGCTGGACGCCTGGGTATCCGTCGACGCCACTGGTCCTTCCATACGGCGACGTTGCCAAACTCAAGGAAGACATATTGGACGTGAGTAGAGAACGACAGGCGGAAAGGTGGTTGAGTGGCGTGCGATGGATATGACGTTACGACCGGATGAATGGTGTGGTAGCGATTTATTGAGTTACCTTGTTCGACACCCTGCTCGCTTTCCTTCACTGCCCGTCCCATCCAGTCTCTACTACCCTCCGCATTCTCGTTTTCTATTTACTTCTTTTTTTTTACCCTCCTTCCCGCGGAATTCTGCTGTCCGTATTAATATGACTTCCTTTCGTCGGTGCGCGTGCAGCCCTTTCCTGCCGGGCAATGTACCTAGGTTTTACTTTCTCTTTGCCGTCCGGTGTTTGTTTGGTCGCTTTGCTTTTTGCCTTATCCGTCTGCCTCGCTTTCCGACGCCGCCGTTTCCCACCCGGTCTTGGTCGGCGGCGCGCCACGGGCAACGCCGTTTCGGCAGCGGAAAGACGATCAATACATCGCTTGAGGAGGACGGAGAGAAGGAACGGAAGCAATGTCATTCGAAGAAGATTGGAGGGAAAGGGACGTGGACCCCGTCCCTCCTCTCTTACCTTCTCCCGAGATGATTCCGCCGGAGGAGAGCGCGCACCGCTCTGGCTCAGCGCAGATATGCCGGCTATGAGCGCGAAAAGATGATGAGACGAACGAGAAGGGTGGCCCAGGCTTCGCCTCCACCGCGGTGGGGTTGACAGAGGGGTTGCCGAGCGCCGAGACTCCACGAACTGACCCGACCGCCAAAGAGACCAGGGCCGTACAGTCAACAGGACAAAGTCCGTCCCACCATCTCACGGGGGAGCAAAAAAAGATTTACCCACGTGGGAGAAATGACTTGACGAGTCTTCATTTCGAATGTTTCTTTGCTCGCGCTGTAAATTCTAATGCTTAGATTTAACATTGCCTTTTTAGGTAGAACCCATTCCTCAGAGGCAACATTTATGTAGGTGATTCGCGAAAACGTATTGCGCGTAACTTCGGTGAAATTTGTTTCATTGCGATATAGTCATCTCGGGGTGATAAGTATATCATGGAGATTCTTACGACGGTGGGACACGCGATGGAATTCTCAGCGCCGACGAGAAAGTGTCCTATCGATTTCGTTGGCAAGTGATTGAAGGTCGCACGTAAATTCAGGCCATTTTTGCACGGCACCGTCGGCCTGCTAAATTTATCGTTACGCCAGAAGATCTTTCTCTCTTGACGTTGCAAAAGCGTAAGGACATTTCGTGGTTCAATAAATTCGTACCCGATAATGCTACCATTCTAAATCTTCTCTAACGTCTTAACAATACCATTGACGTAACTTTAGTACAAAGAGACAAGTTGGAATTAACAATCCGAGTAAATATAAGACCGAATCTCTTGATTTACTAAAATATTTCCAGAAAGAATATTTCCTTTATCAAAGTATTGTTTCCAGAAGTTATGCTAAACGATACTACCTGTCTCACGGCAAAACCTGAGAATTCACGATTAAACATTGCAAAATCCACATTCTTTTGCATTGAAACGAAAATTAAATCCATCTGGATCCGACTTTCGCCCCGTAATAAGCGACATTGTATCCAAAGATGTGCAAAACGTCGTTGTTTCGTCGTCGACATATTGCAGTTGGAAATCAGCGACAATCGTCGTGGCGTGCCGGTGTTTACGGGGATAAACAAGCTGTTTTGTACGTTGCAGATGATCCTGGGGCAGAGTGTTTTCGGATGATACGGCCCTGTGCGGTGGCATCCCCCCGCGACGGAGGATTGGAGGGTGCGCGCGGTCCAATCATCGCAGAATCCGGGAGGAACCCCACGCTTCACCCGGGCAGCCGCGGTGAGACGCCCCGCGTGACGTCGAGGATTCGCTCTGTCGCGAATACCTTCTCCTCCGAGGTGAAAAGGACGGTCAAGCACGGCCGGCGAAGGGGCGTTGGCCGTACAGTTGCATATCCTCCACGTCGATCCGCACTCGTCGCACGATCCTGCCCGTCACGATATTAAGTGTGCCGACACGGTGTCCCGATGGTTCCTACGAGAATTGTGAGCCCATCGAGAATCAACAGGACTTGGGAACAAGGATGTACATTTCGCACGTCTACAAAGTGTACCGGCGACACAGGACAGTCTGTATTGTTTCCAAACACGATAATCTTAATACACTGAGGCGTACATACGGGGGAATGCTACATGCTCATGTGTGTTTGAACCTGCATTTGTACCTATGCGTGATTATACCGGCGTAATGGAGTAACGCTGATACTTATTGACTAATAGTGACACTCTTGCGAAATATTAATACGACAACGTCAAGGATGCATACGCGATTTACACTCGTAATACGCATGAATCTGACTAATGTATTTCTCCGAATGAATTCTGCATGCTGCGTGTTTGTCGCATTCCGTCGTTATTAGTTGCTCTCAAATGTTGCGAAACGCCGTGCGGTAGTATGTGTAATAACCGCACGCACGCAGAATGATACATATATTTGCATGTGCATATATATACATATATATATATAGGCTTCGCTGTAGGTGGATTCAACTAGTTTCTCTTTTCTTTTCGAGTCACGCCTGTCGCGTGCCAATTCTCCGCTGACCGTGATACTGCAACCTCGTAGCATCTAACTGTTGCATTGTTTTCACTGTCTAAATTTCGCATTGATCAGTTCATTCACGCAAGTATGAAGGATATTTCAATAAACCATTCTCGTTGATTTTCTCATCACTGACATTCGGTGCAAAGATTGGATTTAAAGTGATATGTGTAATGTATATCGACGTTTATTTATTAGAACATTTGGACTTAGTGTTTAGAAAGGATTATATTTATTAATGATGAATAGATGTTTATTGTTGCGTCAAAGGGATGCATTAATTTTGAATTTAAGATTCAACAAAGATTTCATCAGGAACCGTCGTTGCCTTTTGATCAACATAGCAAGGGAAAAATTCAAATTTTTTCTTTTTATTCTTTATTGCGAGAAATCATGGTTTTCCGTATTTTACATATTGCAATGTTTTGCTTTCTATGCGTGTGATCATTGTAGACGAGTTGATTTTATATTCGATAAAAGAGGATAACTAATGTTGGCCCTCTACTCACAGAGTACCTTACATTCCAGCAATAAGAAAGGGCAATTTTGTTTATTCAACGTCACAAGTAATAAAACGTGTTTGATCACTTCTCACCGTGGAAGATATAGGTTTTGATAATAAAGGGAAAAAGAAAATTAACTGAAACGATGACCATAAGAAATATTGCCAGACTGGCTGAAAAAAGAATTTGGTTCGTGACTTCCTTTAACTGTATTCCGGATGTGCATGCCGAGTCACGTCTAGGTGGGTGACGTTACGATGTCACGTACAACAGTCTGCCCGGAACTGAGCCTCTAATCCATGCTGACTGTAAATTGGCATGCCCGTTACTTACCCTTTTCGGTTAGGTGAAGAATCAGATTATTAATTAAATAGTAATCGTCCACTGTAGTGTGCTTGTTTTTAACACTTATTGCAATTTACAGTAAATTGAATACAACTTACTCGTGTAAATACTATGTCAAAATGTATCTTAAATCTTGTTCCGTAGAAACTTTGGATTTAGTCCTTTTTTCAATTTCAAAGGCTGTTAATGAAAGGATACTGTACTTTTTATAATTCGTAGTATCTTGTATTTTAATTTCTGTTTAATTTCTGAAGTTTTGTAATAATCTAATTCTTGTTACAGGATAAATCGGAGGACTGCAGCTGGCTTGCATAAAAATAGGCACATTCGTGATCTACCCTGTAGATCCGGGCTTTTGTAGAATTATAAATATCAGAAGCTCGTCTCTACAGGTATCTTACGGATGACATGCCACGCGACTTGGGTCTACATATATAATTTATTTGTGGAGTGGAATGTTGTCAAAACGAACCTACGACTCAAGAAATTGAAGAAGAGATACAATATATTACATGAAGCACTGGATGTCTCCTTCGCTCATCAGTTTGAAGTCACTTCGTGGAATTATGTTGGAATTTAAACAATCATTCTTTTAACGAAGAAGAATACGGCGAAAAATAACAAGAATTTGGCTCTGTATTAGCAGCATCTAATTTAGTAGTCACAGTGACTGAATGTATAGTATGAAATAACGATGTGAACTATTTAAATGTAAAGCGTAATATTATAAGCTGAAAATTTGTCAAATTCATCACAACATGATTTGTATATCATTTATTTCTGATATGCGTAAATTTATGTGTGAATAAAACTATAAGAGGAATTATAATAATGCTGTACATAGTAATACTACTAATAAATAATAAAGATACTTTCAGTTAAGGCAAATTCACAGACATGACGCTACTGAGATTTGTGGAACATTAAGAATTGCATATATACATTTATTCTTATATGTATAGATGTGAGTTACTTATTTGCTTGTAAGCATTAAAATATTATACAAATTTAAACAGCCGAAGAGGCTGCGTATGTGAAATACAACAATCGTGCTTCAGAAAGCAAATTTCTGAATCAAACCTTCATACTTTCCTCGTTTATAGAATTTTCTGACTATTAATTATAATTCATAAATATTGAAAGTATTTAGAAAATATAAATTTACGAAATATAAATGTAGAAAATATGTTAAAAAACGATTATAATTATAGCATTCCTGTTCCTCTGACGGAGTATAATTTTTGTCACTTCTATAGTGATTATTTGTTCATTGAAAAAGTACTAAGAATTTAGCTATTTAACTATTTAACGATTCGAATATTTTTCGTCTTCTGAAGATCGTAATGTACTGAAAATTGTTTCTGATACGCAGAAATAAATCTATGTTGATAATAATACATTCAAAAAAGTATTAAACAATGTTCCAATATTGTTAGAGTGCAAACATAATTTTTACTTCGGGCAATCGTATAAATACTAAATAGTTTTATAAATTATTCTAATGATGAACCTAGCGGCAAATGTTAGTATTACTTCAACTGAATACACTCTGTCGGTATAGCAGATAATTCTAGGGAAATATTTCGTTATAGATTCCCATGTTACCTTCATTTTGGTTTTTTACATTGCGACTACTTCACAAAGTACATTCTTTTAACTTATACACACTGTGAATACCCTGACCGCATTTTGATATTTAAAGTATTAATAGTAATCGTAAACATTATATTGAAATTACATAAAATTGTTTTTTGATCAAATTTTGCTGAAGATGGCACCACAATGAAAAGAAATGTTGGGTATGGTTGAATTAGTATGTCGATAAATGATAATACTACTGTATCTTGAATAATCAGGATATTGAACGTTTTAGAAACAACAGTCTTCCGTAAATGGGCAAGGTTTATAATATGTTCCATAAATATTTGTAATTCCCATAAGTCACAATTTTTTTTTAACAATCATTCCTCCCTCTTATGCGAATGTACGTAACTTACCTTTATAATCACTACGTAGGTGCTGGAACGACGAAAAATATGCTTAAGAATGTGAATTACTAGTGAATGAAAACAGTGACTTTAAAGTATTTACGCAAGATTTACAGAGAAGTGAGTCGAGCTCCAGGATCATTGTTGACATTTTCATTATTTCAGCAAGTATTTCGCGATCGTTGCGAACGCTTTGCTCGGAGCGTATATATTTTATGCGAAACGTTGACGGTGCGGTGATGGAAATATAAAGAGCGATGGCGATGTTGGATATGTATGGGGCCCGACATTTGATGGTATTATAGCATGGTGGTACCCGGGGCGACGTGGTATTATATTATTGATCGTTCCTCGAGCGCGGTCCCTATCAGCTGTCCTGGTCTCTGACGTTCTTCTGATACCACTGAATTATATTTTAACAGTACCTCTGACTACTGCCCACGATGTGAAATTCTAGTTCCTGTCACCCTTTCTCTACTGCAAGAACACGTACGTTCCACGAGCATAACTAAAAATAAATTACGAACATCCTTCCATCTTGTGTGAAAATGTCTTACGGAAC
Organism: Hedychridium roseum; assembly: GCA_963989215.1. Taxonomy (NCBI): domain Eukaryota; kingdom Metazoa; phylum Arthropoda; class Insecta; order Hymenoptera; family Chrysididae; genus Hedychridium; species Hedychridium roseum. The sequence continues at coordinate 5,222,977 of OZ022310.1, read as the reverse complement.
AGCTCAACACTTTTTATCGTATAAAAAATAATCGAAAAATACTCAAAATGCAAGCACACGTAGGAAAATGGTGATACAAGAAAAAGTTGATGCTACATATAATATTAACGAAATTTATGTGAATATTCTTTCTGAAGAATGTGAGTATTCTTAAAATGACGCGAGTCAACGGATCATGGGGTTTGAAATTGATAGGATCGAGATACATTGTAATTGCAGTGGATGGAGAAACGTTTCGTGTCAATGACGTGCCAGTGGGTTATAGCATTCGCCTTTCCGTTACGACCATTATGACCTGTCAGCATTGGAAGTAATCCTGATAACCATTTATTTTATGTCTGAGACTAGGGCAGAGGGTCTTTGGCGAGATCGAGACGAGTAGCACAAATCTTCCTTCGTGGACACCTTGGAGAGTCTCCTTCAAGTATCCGGAGACTCTCCCCTTCCCCTCTTCATCGCCTTCCGCTTGGTCTACCATCCAGAAGGCAATATCCTGCTATTCGGGAACAGTGGGCTGGCTTGAAGCTCGTGGCACGAACTCTTAATGCTTTCCTCCTCGCACATTTGCCCCAATGTCTGCCCGTTTCTATCTCTTCCTTCCTCTCTCTTACTTTCTCACTTTCCTTCTGCTCCTCTTTCTCCCTCTCTTCGGAACCTGGGCTCAGCTCTTCAACGTGTCACTAATACCGCGAGGATTAATGTTATGTGCCGGGACTTACTCCAACTATTAATTTCATTGTGAGAACAATATCTTACGTGCCGTGCTCGTAACTGCTATAGGTATATTACGTACACGCATGTATGAACGGTGATATGTACCTCGCCGTGAGCAATGCTCCTGCCTTTTTCCGTGACTAGAAATAATCCTGCATAAGTCCTGTAAGAACAGCGCAAAATTGAAGATATAACGGGAGTCAAAGGAATTCTATGGAAATCAAAAATGGTTAGTATGGAAAGAAATGTTTACACGGAAATACATGTGCATCTTTGCAAAAATTTTGTGACGCAGTAAAATTCTTTACATGATTTATTGAGATTTATTAAGACTTGCTACTACCAAACAGATGCAAACTCTGGCAATGTATTTCTTAATTAACGTAATACAACACTTTTTCCAAATGCAAAAGGATATTTGACGGTACTTAAATGGATATGGTTAAAGTTCTATAAAGCTGAACCGTAGGTTTTCATTACCAAAAAAGGTTTGTACGCTTAATTCGAGTCTTATTCCTTGCACGCTTAATTCGTTATCCTTGATTTTTCGCATAACGGTAACGGTTGTATTTACTCGGACGACGGAGTTTCTCCAGCGGCTTAATGGCAATTTACGCGATCTCAGAGTCGGGATACACGAATCTTTTTGTCATGTAATTTCAGTGCATCGTGGTTTAGAGTAAATGTAATACAAAGATTACTACGCCACGCGATAACATCCAGCGTGGCTGACGGCTTTGACTGACGACCTTTCAGACGGCGCTGCAGGAGCACGCTATTCGCGAGCACCGAGTGATATTTATCTCCAAGTAATTAGGAGCCGGCCTGGAATCACGCACGCCGTTCTCATCCTGTGCTTATATGGTAACCCTTCGCTACGCTGCATAACACTCGCAATAATGATTCTACAGCCTCCTCCTGCCATTTGCATTACACACTTCAAAGTCGCCCCGTCCTTTTGCCTTATAAAACAACGATTTGTCTCATTTAGTGCAATAGGTGGAGGGGGTAGAAAGGGACTAGACGGCACACGTTTCGGACTCTGATTTTTCTTGCATTTCCTAATATCCGAATGAAACGGTGATTAACTGTGTCGGTGAATATCTTCGATTCAGTATCTGCTAGAGAAACAGTTTGTTCTTGACCGAGCGATTTTTTCCTGTCGGTTTATGCGAATTTGTAAGCAGGACAAGTGCATTTCAATTATTTCACTACTTATCCCTGAAACTAATTGACTGATTGTCTTGATTAACAAAAACGTACATTAACTTTCCCATCGTGTTACGGTATTTATGCCAACACTGGTATCCAACGAAATTATTCGACTTAAGTAAAAACATGTTGATAATTCATGGTTACGCGGTATTATTCAAAGGGAAGCTATTTACACTCTCATTCATTTACCATATACATATATATACAGAAAAAAGTGTACCGTGCAAGACATCCGGAAGTATCAGGTCTTCGTTCGAAAGCAATAGACTCGTCTTGGAAGTGGGCGAACCTTGTTGGATTATCATCGGTGGAACATTATGGCGGTTCTTGTTGAAATTCGCGGCCGCGGCGATGACGATAATCGGCTTGTCTGGGATGTCGTCCGCGGATGGTAATCTCCCCTGACCGTCCCCCCTGGTCTACGAAGTACCGGCTGGGTGTTGAGCGTCATCAGAAGAGCGGGAGCATCCTAGCCCTCCCCCTTAGTAGCCTCATACCACGGCGTATACCCTTAGTAAGGTACCCCTGACGGTGCTAGCCGTGACACGAGAACGTGATTAATGATCGCACAGAGAGCCATGCACCGTACCATTCTGCCCCCCTTCCCTTTCCCTCTTTGCCCCTTACTCCGTCGCTCTCTTTCCTCATTTCGATTCCTTCCCTTTCAACCCCTCCGTCTCTCTTCCCGGCGATTACCTCCCCGTGTTCCTCTCTTTCAGGAACCCCCTTGTCGGTGCCGATGGCCCTGCAACTAGCGTTGCACTACGATCCTGCCTGCGGTACCACTGGCCCTATGCCTTTTCTTCTCATCCTTCCCAACTTTCTCCGTCCTCTCCACGGTTCGTCTTTAATCAACACTTTTGTTAGTCTCCTAGGACGACGTAGCGCAGATTAGAGACCACTCTGCCTGACGTTCATCCACGCGACAGTTCTGCTCTGATCGCCGCGAAGAAAGGCAAGGAACTGTAAGTAATAGCTCAAATGTTAAGGGTATACCAATAATTTCCAATCTGCTGGTGTTACAGACCTATAAACCAGGCGGTTAGTTTCGACATATTTAAATTCATTTCACAGAAGCTAATATTCGGTATAAGGGAAAGTTCTGTCGTTTTTGAACACGTGCACTTTTGTGCGTTGTCGATCAACGCTACGCAGTATGATCAGGACAAATCCCACGTTAACTTCTACAGAAGTGGGCTTCAAGCTTGGAATTCATCAGACTACTGCTTTGGAAATTCAAAGAAAAAATTTGTTTTTTCTTTAGAAAAAAACGACAGAACTTACACCTAATAGTTAAGAGAATAATTTCCAGTGTGGTTTGCGCGAGAAATTTTCACGTAAGATATATGATGTTGAAGCAAGACGTTGTTTTCTTGAAAATCTTCACTTTTAATATCATTAATTCTAAATGTTGTGATATCAGGGTTTGCATGGCTTAAAAGCAACCCCGTTTTACGTCTGAACACTTCAGCAAATTCCATTAAATGAAGCTGTCCAAAGCAGAGTTTCTCCGGCACAAAGAGAAGGCGCGGCTGATGGTGAAATCAGTCAGTGCCTGTTCCAAGTACGATGACTTTGACTCTATCAATGCACACAATTCTCCAGGAATTGGATCATTCCCACAATATACATGACTCGGTAAAACCAATAAAATTATTTAGATTGATTAAGTAGTTATGCTCCTTGCGATATTTACGTTCTACTCGATCTTCATAACATTTGCGGAGAAATTACATTCTCAGCAAGTGATTCGAATGAAAATAATTTCTCTACTAAACTTTCAATTGCTCACAAACAGGAATAAAATTAAAATACGATTACATTTATTATCCTAAGATTGAATTGAATTGAATTAATATTTATTCCATTAATATTTATTAATATTTATTCAATCCTAAGATCGTCTTCTTAATAATAATATTCCCAACAACCGTTCCATGCTTTGCCAAAGATACAACCAAGATTTCCAATCGACCAAAATTCTCCGATTTGCGCGAAAACACGTAGAACCGACAGTGGATTTAACATAGTGCCGTGTTTCTTTGCGCCGTGACGAACCATCGGCCGGGCTGGTTTAGCTGACGCGGAGATCGCTGTTCCCTGCGGAAATCAACGGCGATGTTAACGGTTGCGCGCGCAAGCCGTTCGGTAAAATTTCCGGCGTATTATCGGGGAACTCGTGTGGGGCCGGGGGGTGAGGAAGAACGGCGGCAGGGGGTTAAACCCGGTAGCGCAATAGAAGAGGCAGGGGGATGTTAACGCGACTGATGGCGAGGAGGAGTCAGCGATGGGAGGGCTGGAACGGAAAGAAGAGAGAAAGAGAGAGAAGGAGAAAGATATATATATATAAAAGAAGGGGGGTTGATGAGATACGGGGATGGCGACGCGTCCCTGGCGACGTTCAGACGCTGACAACGTGTGCCCTCGACCCTTCACCCCCCTCCTCTCCACCCACTACTTCCAACGAACGGGATTAAAAGCTTCACTTCTTTCGCGTCTTAAGAGCATAATTGAGAAACCGATATCTTTTCGTGTGCTTCATACGTGATACATCAAATTAAGACCATCGTTGGTTTCCCTTTCTTAATTGTATGTCGAAACTCTAGTGTGTAAACGCGTTAACCCTCAGTGTTTTCGGATTTTTTTTTCCACCATCATAGTTGTATAGGCTTTAACGTTCAATAAACTCGGACAATGGGATGAGAAATTATTCTCCATTTCTTCTTCTTCGCCGTGCCAGCGCAAGCGTTATTAAGAGTTCTGCGGTTTTTCACTTTTACGAGTATCGATTAAGATCGGTTTTGTTGACTTCTGTATCAACATGCTGAACAATTACAAAACTATTATACTTGCTCCATTTCTTTAGAAACTATGTCATTTACTTCGCCATTCACGTATAAAACAAAATTTTCACCATGGTTCGTATGTACAACACAGTAACATATGTTTTGACATTTATTTTTCCACGATACGTTGTAGTGACACGGTTAAATATCTTTTTGCGGTATTTTTCAGGTTCCTGTATCAAGTAAATATTGGCGCCCGATAAATGCCGACAAGAGTCCGTGTTTTATCGGTTTCCGTTTGTTGAAGTGACTTTATGGAAATGGGTCAGACTTTGAGCGGTATTACCCTTCGCGTAATCTCAATGCCAAGTTTCTTTATACGACACGCAAAGGTGTTATCGCGCCTGTCCGTCCATCAGTACATCCCTCCTGGCAATATTAGCGCCGGCACCAGCGGCGGCTTGGCTGCTTTTAGTCAGGGGGATGAAATACTTGATGATATTAAACATGAATAATGTAACGCCCCTACTACGAGGGCGAGAGTACAACCGTCGCCACGATAAGGCTTTATAGAATTCTGCATACACCGGATCGTAATATAACGCTCGCGGGTCCGCGTTAATGGAAAAAATATTTCCACGTGCAATATCCCAAGGCAGTAGCCCCAAGTCAAATTCCGCCAATAACTTTGAAATCAAATTTTTCCTGCCAACCATAAACCTGAGACTTATGAAACGATATTTTCAAAAAAGTTTATGCCCCTTCTTATACCCTAACTTCGTGATCGTAACTTTTTCGAAATCCCATCCCTTTTCCATCGCTTGTCTGAAGCACTTCGTAGTCAATCGAATCATTGAAATCTCTGTTATCACTGCCTAACTACCCTGGTAAATTCTATTATTCGCTTCGAAAAAGAATGCGGGTTACGCTTGAAAGCAATAGAAAAAAAGATGGTCTCCTTTTTTTGTACACGGTGTAAAAGCAGTGATATGCGAATAAATTGGTCGAAACGAGAGGGAGCGGGAACTAGAAAAAATCAGTGCCGAGTGACTTGCTGTTTTGTAAGCGATGCAGAGTGACTAAGTGTGAATTCAATTAAGGGTTTGTTTTAAGCATCTATCAAACCTCGTTTAAGGCTCGTTCATTATTTGTGTAACGAGATGAAAAATGGCAATTCAACGGTGATAAATCAATAGACGTACCTCCCGATGAAGTGACTCAATCGATCGTAGATGAAGAATTTCTGAGGTGGAAGCCGGTAACTACACCGTCAGCGGGAAAAGTTTCTCCTATAGTCTCAATTTACCTAACAATGTAAAATGTTTTAAGCACAAATCTCATGTATTACGATCGTTAACCAGTTACTGTAAATTGGACATTAATACGATACACATTAAAAACGTATTTCTCAGATGAAATCGAAATTAAGGCGATAACCGTTTGTACGTCATTCATTCATGGTGATTCTCATGCGTGATAGTTCTTGTACGTAATCAGTTATGTTAATAGATATCTATGTCGAAAGAAGATGCTTTGACCGATTTCTTGCGGTCCATTAATAAAACAGTCGAGACAAAATGAAGCTAACGGTTCATCTTGACGTGTTTTTATTATGATAGGCAAGTTTCGAAGTGAACTTTCGTTCGTAGGCAACCGGGCGAGAATACTCGAGTTTTCTCGAGCAGGCATCATGGAATTCACGTCACGAAGTCCATGAAAACGTTGGAGCATGGGCGTTAGCCGAGTATTTGGCTCGGCCTATGCACGTCGATGGTTTCTTCCCCGTCCACTCGGAGACTCTGAGCGTCGGTCAATGTCGGGACGTCGAATGAAATAGTTCGGGGCGGTCCGGGCCGTTCTTAATTGTATCGAAGGGTCCTCGTTCGCCAAAGCCTCGTGAGAAACCTACGTGCGTCGGCCTCAACTTTTTTCATCCTTCTTGCCAGACCGAACCGTAACATCTTGCGGACTTTCCACGAAACAGATATCATTAATTTACGAGAACGCACGTCAAAATGAACGATCGCCGCGAAAGAATGCATGCAACGCGTAATCGGTAACTGTAAGGTCACCTTACGCGGGTAGATCTCATCGTTTCCTGCGAATTTACTCACTTACTTTTCTAAGTAGCTCCGTAAAATTTACACAAAATTTATAGCAAGAACAGATCGTCGAATCGACTGATTTGCAAACATTTCGCAAGTCCGATAAAAGTAAAGACACAATGGAAAAAGAAGTTCTTTTATACCGAGGTAAAAGATATTCAAGAAACATTCATTATTTTCATCGACAATGCGCGTACTAGCAAAGCATTTCTTCTTGTATTTGGAAGAAAAGTCCTGAGAAGTTGGCGTTACCCTATAAACCGTCTTTGCATGAGCGAGAAAAATGTATTGAAACACCGCCAAGCGATGAGTGATTGTCACGCGTCAGTCGAGTGTTGACGCGGCAAAGAGCTTGTCACTGGGAATCAAGAAGATGTGATCCGAACAAAAGCGGCGTCTCTGAAGAGAACCTTGAAATGGCGATTCCCTGCGCGTCACGAGCTTCGTCGGTGCGGCCCTTTTAACTCTCCGGCTTTATTGGACTTAACTGCGACTATGTCATTTCCTAATTAATATCGTTGTCAAGGAAATACAGGCTAATACCAGAGACATTCGTGTAAACTCATTAAGCGTATTCAATAAATTTGCCAGGTGCTTTAGCTTAGTCTGGTAGAAAACTTGAGCAATATTGTCGGCGCGTATTTTACGTGGAATAAGTCAAATCTTTGTCGATAGCTACGTGGTGTTAGACTTTCCTTGCTGGCAGAATGTGGAAAAACTGTCGTTGGGAGTCATCTATCTAAATACCCCCTGAGTCTTGATCACCGATGAAACCTGGATAAAGGCCTATCCTTTTCTGTCCACGCAAGGCAGTGCAGGTCAGTGGGATTGCCGGATTAATTACATGAAGGGTGTTAATGCCGAAATCGGTCAGCGCTCGAGGGGATTCCTCGACAATCCGAGGGTCTTCTAATTCCGGTCATCCAATATCATCTCCCCCCCTTGAAATAAACGCGTTAAACCTACGTGTATCAACCTTGCGCATCTGTAGCGACGTATCTAAAGAAATCTTAAATACAAAAACATTTGTAATGGCCGACGAAAAAGCAGTTAGGGGAATTATGATCGACGAATCTACCGAGTGAGACCAGTTCTCAACTGTCTATCGCGCGGTTAGAGCAACGAAAGATAAGGGGAACGTGCGAGCAGCGTATTCCAGTTTCTTTGTGCACAAATTTATGATACGTTGTTGATCGCGCTCCGCGTCTCCCGCTGGGCCCGCATTCGCGGTTCTCTCGGATCAGCGTGTGTCCGATTGGGGGTAGTGGGTTCATTGCTATTCCGCGCGCAACCCACGCGCGAGGCGTTATAGTAGTCACAGTCGGGGCTCTACTAAATTGAAAACAAGATCCATCACGTTTTCAGGGAGCAAAAGGAATTTTAATGAATTATAAGGAGAGAAAGCCATGCAGGAAGGGGAGGGTGGGGGGAGGAGGTTGGCAGGCAATCCTGGTAGAATTAAAGTGGTCGCCAGCGAGACGTCGTCGTCGTCGTCGTCGTCCTGAAGTTTCGATATCCAGCGGCCGAAGGTTTTCTTCCTAGGGTCCCGGAGGAAAGAGTCCGCTAAAAGAGGGAGGAAAAGGAACGGGCTCTGCCCGGGTGAAGGGGACGGGCCAAGGAAGCGGGAATTCTAAGGAAGACGAAGGAAGAAGAAGGAGAAGAAGACGGAGACGGTATACCGGGGGACTTGATGAGAAGGGGTGGTGGGAGAGGGTTTCCGAAACAGCTCGCCGCTATCTCGACTGATCCGATCAAGATTAATGAACGTGGCGGCTTGCGAGAGAGCCAAACCTTTCCGCCGCCCAGCCGCTCTCCACATACAGGGGCAGGCGGCAGGTACCGTCGACGGCTTCTCGTAACGCTGCAGTTCGTTCTCTTGCCTCTTGACGCACTCTTTCTCCCTCCCCCCCCCCCCCCTGCACCCCCCTCTCCCCTCGTCGGCCGTCCTTTCCCTCGTTTCTCCTGGCCATGCCACCCAGGACCGACTCTTTCCGCTTCTGTCAGGCCGCGCGCGCGCGCGCTCTCCCAACTGATAAAAATATACGTGTCCCTCGTGCTTAGATGGTTTTAATGAATCCAACGACCGCCCACGTGTATCGAAACTCCTGGCTCTCTGGAACATCGGCTACTGGATTTCCGCTTCTGTTCTATACTTATACGGGGCTTAATGAATTACATCGATGCCACGGCCGACCGAACGTCAAGATCAAACGCTTCTAATAAGACCGCGGTAGATCCATCAAATTTAACGGATTCCACCGGCACAGAATACTGCTTGTTATTAGACGAGTAAAAAAAGTAGCGCCAACGGAGAAGGTATGAGGTAACAATTTTTACGTTCCCGAGCTTTCGAGTTCTAATATTCGGGGGAAATGATTAAACGTGCGATGCAGAAAGATTGTGAATTACACGGGGTACATGTAAATTTCTGCGAGTGCTTTTTAATTGCGTCGATATCACGAGGGTCGCGGTGACGGGGTTTCGCAGTGGTTTCCGCAGGATTCAAGATCCGAATCTAATTTTACTGTTTCCCCTCGATGACACGGTGCGTCCCGTTATCTTTAGTTAAAGCCCAACGTATATCCGAGTCGTGAGGCAGTCTTTGGGGGATGTCAGTCAGTACGGCGAAGCAAGTGTCGAGCGAAACCAGCCGGCGAACGCAAGTAGGGTGGCGAGGTGGTCGCGGAGGAGACGGATGCTTTGTAATTACGCTGCCTGATAAATGGAGTCCTGACTCGTTAATCCCTTCCAATTACACCTAATGGGAATCGTTCACACCGGATATATCCCCGCGCGATGGTATTTCCCCGAATTTCCCCCCGCGAGCAGCAAAAACCTCCGTGAAAAAGATCAACTAACGAGCGAACGTAGGACCGCCGGAATGTCCAGTCCGGTAAAAACCATGTGACGGTTAACGCGCAGGGGCTGGGCCATCGATTGACCGTTATTTATAATATTTCCAGCTGGATATTGCGATACAGCGACGAGCGAACGAGAAAATATGGCTTTTGCGCCGATTTTATCGTGCCGCGAGACACCGACTGTGTGGCCGGCGATACTTGTAGCTTCGAGAAGGAAGATAGATAAGCGGAATATGCGAAACTTTCTCGTTCTCCGTCCTCGGATTCTCCGGTCGTGGGCTTCGCCGAGCCGACCACCCATTTCACATCCAGCCAGTGTATGTAGATCGGGCGATTGTAGAATGGATATGGATGAAATGAGCAGCGCATGCATCATTTGTCTCGAAAGCTTGGATGTGACAACGTTTCACGCGTGGGTGTGAGTGTCCCTTAAAATCCCGCTAAAATAGGGTCACTAAGAAGTGATATTTGGTGTTACGGTAAACGATATATTATTCTCCGCTGCTAATATGACGTTAAATCTAACGAAAATTTACATGAAAATTACGTGAAAGGCTTTCGATGAAAGATAATTGTGTCGACTCAAGATAATAATACGTTGCTTGCATCGTACGAGTTGTTTCTGAGGTGTTATGCAGTGAAATATTTTTGTCTGTCAAATGGGTACTGTAAGAAGTGACAAAAACATAGTTGTTCGTATCCCATTCGTGTCAGTATAATTCCTGCACAATCAGTTTTGTGAGAAATGTCGTACTTTATTTTAAAAATTTGCGTAGGCGAAAGTACGACGCAATTTGGAACGACACTGAAATAACAGAAAGCACAAAGATCTAATTATAACACACACAAATAATACCTATATAATATACGGAATTTTATTTTATTTCGAGACGCGACAATCAAAGGCTTCAAATAAAATTCCCTATTTTATTTGAACGCCGTTTATAAACTTTATATGTAAACCCTTTTTTCAGTTGACCCTGGAAAGATCTTGACAAAACATTTAAATACAATATAAAGTAAGATTCTACTAATTAAAATGTAAAGAATATTACGATTCAGGTGTGATTATATTTCTTGTAAATGCGAATTAATGGCTACAGTAATTAATTGGATGTGCGTGCGTAAAACTGGTGTAAATAACAGCAAGAAATTCTCCCGAAGGAATGACGTGGTGGGAATGTCATGCCCGAACCGTACCCGAAGATATCTTGTAAGCGTGTTTAGTACCGGAAGACACGGTAGTTTGCTTACGTTGCTCGTGGACAGCCTCTGCTATATATGTATACGGATCTTGCAATTAACGACCCTTGTATACCGCTTCCTTCCTCCTCGTCAAGGAGCTTGTTGCTTATCCTATCTTCCATTCCAAGCATATTGATATCCGTAGATTACAATGGGACGGTCTAGAAGTAACTGAGTAACGAATCCTGTGAAAGACATATATATAACTGAATTTTATGAAAGAGTTTTCCGCTTTTATCCTCCTCATTTTTTCATATAAAAATTAATAAAATTATTTACAGATTAGATACATGTTCTTACGTATCCATAACAATATCTCTAACATAAATCTAGCAATAACAAATGTCGAAGGCTAAAAATTAGAGAGCTAAAATTCAAGTACTAAAGAATGTAAAATCTAGTTTTTCGGTGAATGTTTTAACTATGTTTTACATAACGACAGAAGTATCAACGTATAGCATTGATAAAGTGTTTCAAAAGCGAGCTTTCTTCTGAGTATCATTGATCAGTGCACGCCAAAACGCAGAGTTTTATAGCCACAGAAAAAAGTGACCAGTGTTATTGATTTTTTGTCGAAGCAAGGCGAGTAGCTTCCGGAAGTGGTAAGTATCGGTATTGAACCAGGCAGAATCGGACGTGGATGGTTGCAGGTTTTCCGAAAGGTTGGCAATATTGGCCGGGGCCGACGGGTACATGGGCGGAGGCAGAGCCATACAGGCGGTCCACCATTCGCCTTCCGTGTGCCACCCCTCTTTTCGTGCTGCTGCTGCTGCTGCTGCAGGATTTCTCGAGGTCAGATGGGTGCACGCACGCACGTGCGAGCGCATGCGCTGCCACGATCGTCCTACCACCTTTGCTGCACGCATCGAACGTCCTACGTGTCCTTGCGACCATTATATTGGTCCTGCCGTTCGCAAAAATTCCACTTTCATGATGAAATGACCGCTATAATCGAACATTTATTAAAGACTTGAGGAAGGTTTAAACGATGAATAGATCCTGTGTATTTTTGCGACCATTATATTGGTCCTGCCGTTCGTAAAAATTCCACTTTCATGATGAAATGACCGCTGTAATCAAATGTTTAATAAAGACTTGAGGAAGGTTTAAACGAGATATATTTTTGGGATTAATAGATCCTGAGTATCCTTGAGATCATGATATTCGTTGTGCTATTTGCAAAAATTATTTTTTCATGATGAAATGAGCACAGTAATTAAATATTTAATAAAGACTTGCGGATACGTGGAAATAATAGATATTTGTGAAAGATTGTTTCGAAAATTGTTGATCACTCGAGCAAACTCTGCCGCAGTGATGGATCCTCTAATAAAGACTTCTAGAAGATTTGTTAAATAACAAACGTGTTCTGAAAAAAATGCCAGCCAAATGTTGAACTTATTTTTCACTTGTCTTTCATTATCTTTCTTTCGTGGTAAATCCAACGCAATAAATAGACGTTTAGCACAGATTTCCGAATGATTTCACAGAAAATAAACACATTTGGACGGAACGTGTGTTACTAATTTTGTAAAATTTGTAAAAATCTTTTTCTATTATCACTATTATACTTAATAAAGTTATCACCATAACTAAACCGAGAGTAGAAACTTTGAAGATATTTATTCTGTGTCTGGAATTGAAAAATGGAGTCCTACATTTACCCCCGACGAATATATTAAACGTGTTATTATTTATTAAAATCATGGTCACTCTAACTCACTTCATATTATAACTCTAAAACATTTATTATACACTTAATATTTATTCTAGTCCTTCTATCTGTGTTCTTGAAAACAGAATTCTGAATACTTATTTCCCTCATATCGGTTGACCGCATTCTACGTATTTAAAAACGTAAATTCAGGTGTGAATATCATTTCCGAATGATAGCGATTTTGAAAGTGTTACGTAAATACAGGTCAGTGATAATATCACGCGAGGAAATATAAATTTTCACGGCACAAATATTTCTCCTCGGTGACATCTATGATTTATGGACTTTGCTGTGCTCGCGGTAAATTTATGCACACTCGTTTACATGTATAATTCGGAATTGCAAATGTACGTATCATCTCGCGCTTCGCAGCGTGTATACAAATCAGATTTACGTGGATTAAACACAAGAGAATTTATTACACGGGTATTCAACGATGGTTCGATTAAAAAAATTAAATTTCCATGCAACATAAATGAGTTTCAAAACAACCACAAACCGCAATAAAATGAAAATCTACAGACAATTTAATTATTTTAATGAGCTATATGTTTTTTTACTATGACTTGTATTTTTAATTGTTCTATGGAGAATTTATCTTAGAATATTTGCTATGAAACCATTTTGTACGTAAAAACTCATGATGATGATAAAAATATAGAAAATATAGTAGGGGAAGGAGGTCAAGCAAATGCAGTAAACAATCAAGTTCCTAATAAATAATTATCTATTTCCTCTTATGCATATGATATATTAGAATGGAATAGAATAGTCGACACACGACTTTATTGTAAATTACGAAACATTTATTTATTATTTCACGTTTGTATTTCATCGACTTTATAATCAATATAAACATAAGCATTGGAGTGTGCCCAATTATATCCTTATCATGTACAGACTGTATATACATTATGGTAAAGAGTATAATGTCACACGTACAGAATGTCGCGAAAGTAGTATGTATACCTAATACTTATCGTTTGCTAATTACATTAAATTGTTTTAACGTGTCTTATTTATAATAATCTACATCGTATATTCAATATTGTTTTGGTATATCGTCACAGCGACTCTGTGCATAATGTAACGTTTGATTACTACTCATTTAATAATACGGTCTTGCTTTATTCGTATATGGTATGATTGATTCTTATTCGTATTGGTCATTCTTCGCATTTTCTCAATAAAAATAGATGTACTTTGACATGTTATTTACACAGTGCCTAGAATAAAATGGGGTTTATGCGTTATTTTCCGTAGACGTGACATGTTCATAAAAAGAAAACTAATGGTGCCCTGACGGTCATTGTGTTGGATGAAATTGTCAGAAAAGTCCAGTAGAATTGCTGGGGAAAATTTCATAGCAAGCTTAATAATGCATTAATTATTCAATAATACGTTTATTTCTAGCTAACTCGAGTATTCTATTCCGAGTATTCTGGTATTGACGAAATTTCTATCTTTAATTAAGAGAAAGAAATAGTTTTGTACATAAATTTTAATATTTCAATCTTCCAAGTAACTTTTTCCGCGAATTAAGTAACACAACTCATTTCACAACACGATTAAAAAAATTGTACACGTTGATTGCTCAACCATGATTTGAACTTTGACTGCTGAATTTACGAAGATTTTTAAGACTTATAAATCATTTTCACCCCAGCAATTTTCATTTTGTGAAAGTGAGTACATTGGAAGGAATTTTCAATAGATCGTTGGTTTGAACATTTCATCGATATATATATATACATATATACGATTACTGATTGCTTTTATTTATGACATATACTAAGGTCGCGCACTTAATCGATAACTAATATCAAACATAAACATAAAACTTCCATTGCATCGCAATAAAACTCTCTTTACACGCATATATACAATAATTGGAGTATGTACATATCGTATATCATGTTACGGTTGAACACGAACTTATTTTATGCCTTGATGCCAGGATTATTACTTTTCGAATAGCTTCATGTACGCCAAGCAAACGGTTCGGTGAAACAAGAAATATTCACCGGTGCGCATCACATTTTTCAACAAGATCTTCATTTTTGAAACACACCTTATCGCATGCTTTTCTTGCTGAGTTCGAACAGTTTTACTTTTATTCGCAATCTGCGGAATGACGATTTATTATTCGCAACGTGTCATAAATTTCGCAGAAATAATTGTGAAGCGCTTAGCATGTTGCCATAAGTTTAATAATAATTGTATTTTGCCCCACGGAAGTAAGTATTAATCACTTAATTATGCAATTAAGAAGTCTTATTATGGCACATTAACACAGTATCAAATAATCAATAACAAAAGATGTGCCCTTGCTTGTACAGATAAATAAAGTGGCTCCGTTCGATGGATTTCGTACCTTCAGAATGGCAAGTGAAATTAATGTTCGGAGACTAAAAAATTTCGGGGAATTAAAAAACTAAAACACTGTCTTTGTACATGCCGAACATTAGAAATGTGTATGAAACAAAATGAATGGAAAGAGTGAGTAGCATTATACTTTTATTTGACTTTAATTAGAAGTACAAATATACCTTGTCAGGGGGAAAACGTACAGTACTTGCCAGTTGAAAGTGTCGCGTTTCAGACGTAACGGTGAAATATCCAATAAGAATTTCAGTATATGATAATAAAATAAAAACATCCATCTGAGTGGTTTGGTTATAGCTGGTTCTACGTAATAATATTAAAATCATTATAAAATTCCGTCATTCAGTTAAGTCGTACCTAGGAAGTGTCGTCACTAGTCCTTCATGCAACGAGGATCAAACACCACCTATACACTAATTGTAAGATGCGTTTTCATATTTTGCACCTAAATTCCATTTACACAACGATCAACTTACGATTCGAATTTTTTACACTAACGTTTTACTAATCCAGAATAGACGATATCAGCGTTCGATTAACATCACTTTATTTGCATTTTCATCACCTTAAAACAAGCACACGCTCGGAGCCGTACGCCTGTCAATTTTCTATCAATCACTTTTCCGCTTCACTCACGAAATTTTGCGGCATCCACGTATTACTCTTTATTGTTTGCACCGACAGTCTTTTCTGCTTAACTCTGCTTTCCCTTCCTCGGGCTGACAGACTTGCCTGAGCAGTGTTATTATCAGTAACTTTATTAACCAATCACAAAATTTCTTTGATCGCGGGGTAACTTTTCATAGACTGTTTACTTGCCCAAAAATGTATCTGAGAGTGAAAAAATCGGGAGTCAGTTTAGGTCATTTTACTGCAAATAATTAAAGACGCACACGTCCATTCGAAAAAATCAGAAGTCACGAAAAGTTAAATTTGTACGAACCGATGGGTTACCACGCGAGAAGTGTTGAAACGGTCACTTATGACCCGTGGAATTAATTACTCGTCTTTCCTAAGACATACAAGACCTATGCCCGCTGGGCCGAATAGAAATATTTCGCGAAATGCGAGCAGACCCGACGAGTCAATCTCGAAGAACATGGCCAAACCTAATCACGTTAGAATCTCAGTGATTTTCCTCGTGGGCGAATGACGCTGAGGACATTGTCGAAGGGCGAGTGGGACACACGGACGTTTACAGTTAGAGATCAAAGGGATGACGACGAATGAAACGGAGGACGAACGTTCCCGTCCGCCTGGTCGACGTACTTTCTCGTGAGAATTCGGTGAGCGGGTGTTACAGGGCCGTTAGGCCATAGTCAGACTTTATCGGCGGCGGTTGAACGGGAGCCGTGAGTCCAGGTGGACTGGTTGCCGGCGCGAGGGGACTGATACTCCCGGAACTCATGTGTCCCAGCGGTCCAGCCGACGAACCGTCCATCAAACCTCCCACGTGATGATGACTCAGCTGCGCCTGTAGATGGGCCAGGGGATGAGGATGACCTTGGTAACTCGGATGCACGACGCTCGGATGCGGAAGGGAGGGATTCACTCCGTGAACGTCGGCCATGTCGAGACCGACGTTCGAATCGAGGCTGCTCTCCATGCCGCTCGATGGCGAGTTGTTGTTGTTTTTCCTCTGATTATTGTTGTTGCTCGTGCCGGGCTTCGACCTCGATCCACTACCCTTCGACGACTTCCCCTGAGGCGCCGACTGGCCGTTCGCGTTCTTCCGTCGCACGTTCTTCGTGTTCGGCAGCTTGTTGTCCTTCTTCCACTTCATCCGCCGGTTCTGGAACCAGATCTTTATCTGCCGTTCCGACAGCACCAGCGTATGGGCGATCTCGATTCGCCGTCTTCTCGTGAGGTATCGATTGTAATGGAACTCCTTCTCCAACTCGAGGATCTGGTGCTTCGTGTACGCCGTCCTCTGCCGTTTAGGCTCCATCCCCGGCTGGAACGAACCGTTTGCTGCAACGGACAGATATATATATGTATATATTTACATTATTGGTATCGATATACATGCCGGCTTAGGAATAACAGGGTACCCGTTCATCTCCCAGACACGACATCACGTCCCGTGTCAGGCGGTATATTGTCCCAATTAATACCGTTTAAGAAGGAAATGGAGCAGTTTTAAGACACTCACTGCTCCGTCACTTTGTTCTTATCATAAGAAACAAGAAATAAAATATATTACTGTAGAGCGTTAACACTACGTTCTTCCACCCAGAATTGTGGCAATGTTCTTTGTCACTCGGATAAAATTTCACTATTACTGCCAAAAAGGTACTGCCAAAGCATTTCAATTTTAATACGTAAAACAATTACTATGACAACAAACCGATACATTAATTCATGGTAACAGAGTAACAGAAATTTATAACTTTATTCCGTAAACCATGACATTTAGCAATGTATTCCGATGAACTGAATATTTTTGTATTTGAGAACATTAATTAAGATGTACACAGGTGTAAGAACACAGGTGTACTTCAACAATGCAGAATTATTGTTTCTTTATTGTATTTCTTTATTGTATTGTATATATTCTTTATTGTCTTTGGTGTTTCTAATTATTGTATCTTAAATACCTACAAATTTGTAAATTCATTTAACTACACTCTCTCTTCTCCTTATTCATACTTCTCCGTGTAATAAATTCCTCGATGGTCTTAAGGAAGAGGATTTCCTCGGTGATTCCTGCGTTTCTTGTAAATATTTTCAGTTTAGCCGGAAATGCAGAGAATATAAATGACCACCGCGAACGTCTGGCTATGTTGAAGTAAGTATGGCTTGTATAATCGTTCAAACATACATACGCGCGCTTCAATCTGGCACTTGCATCACGCGGATGCTGCGCTCACGTGGAAATATTACGCGTAAGAAACTACGTTACACAATTTTCTGCTTATTATGCTGAGTTCGTCCTTTTCACTCACGTACGCGTATGGCCCCTGGTTTATCTGTCGTATATAGGTAAGTGCTTCTTACCTACACACCATCGAGCATTTCCATTAATAGCAACTGTGCCGCATCGCGAATGTGTGAACGTCGCTGGTGAATACGACTGGCCGTACAGGAATACTCTTTGTTCGTAAGGCCACTATGTTTCCTGCGATGCCTAGCTTTTACACCTATTCAGAATCTGACAGACGAGCCGCGGTGAAAAGAGGAGGAATATTACAAATCCTACCGCAAGGAGAATTGTCTTTTGAAGAAAAAAAAACGCTGGAAACAAAGCGCCAATGTTCAAGGAGGAAGATTTAAATAATCGGTAAAAAATACTTTTCAAGTGTGCGCCGATCCTGAGAAGGTACAATGAAATGACTCATGTGCGCAAAGGATCAGTAAGCCGGATGAATAAATTTGGCGAGAAAATTCGACGTAAGAATAATTTAACGGTATAATTCTATGCGTAATTCTTCCTCTACGTTGCGATCATCATTGCGGGGGTAATAAGACAGTTGGAAGATGCATCATGCCTCCCGTATTTATGTAAATTACAGATGTTTAATTACAGATGACTCTTCTAATACGTTTGCGAGCCTGTGTAAATACGAACGCGTCATGGAAACGATGACAATGTCGTTAAAACGAAAAAATATTTGCATCAAAGTGACATTTCAAGGAAGTCTGGGCATGTAACTTTTCACCGCTTCATTTCCGACGCGCCGTCGATGGGAATAATAAGACGGCAAAAATGTTCGAGTTAAAAAAAGATACGGCAAACGGACGAGCGTTGGTAGACGTGTTTGGGACACAGCAAACGGAGGAAAAGAAAACAGGATATTGTTTTGCGGATAGATTGGCAGGCTATCTGGAAATGATGATCTATGCTGTTGCGATTAGAATCTGGTCGATCGAGTTTATAGGCAGCCGGGTTCGATGCGAATCTCCATGCTCCCGCTGAAATTGGTTCTTGGTGGTCCAGACTGTGTTGGGACAGGAAACACGAGAGGTAGTGAGTTCAGTTTAGAATCCGTGCAGGCACATTCCATTCCGGAGCTGACCGTCGCTCTCTCATGGTGCCCCTTCTAACTTCGACGTCCGGTGACCAGCCTTCGACATCCACTAGGGGAGATTGCGGCCTTCGACGGCCCGACGGCCATGCATACCACGGGCTAGAAGCCCTCAACATCCAACTCAGATAGGAGGACCAACCGCAATCTCGAGTCACAACTACCTACCGAGACACGCCGAGGAATGGAGACGAAAAAAACGGACATTTCAAAAAGGACTAGTTTTCCCCTTTGGAAACCAAGAGAAGTATGCACTCTACGTGGACGTTGCAATTGAAATTTAAAGGTAACAAGGGTAAAAAGGGGTGGTAAGAACGTAGAGAATTATTGACAAGAACTTGGGGAGAAAGATGTACAGGAGGTAAAGTTCGTTGTGAAATGGACGATAAATCGAATCCGAGGGAAAGGTGGAAACCCATGCAAAAGCGAAGAAAACGCCTCGTAACGCGCGATATTGTAACGCGGGTATTTCGTTCTATTGTTGTCCTCTTCGTTACCTGGAAGTATGAAATATGGTATTCGCTTTTGCCGATCTTATCCAGCAGAAGGAGATCAAAGCAAATAGTTGCAAGTTGGAATGAACAGCAGTTCTCGCGGTCAAACGGAATAGAAATTTGCGGCTGGAAAGCCAGCCCCATTCTGAAGACTATTACCTTGCAAAAATCGTACACGAGTTTCTGAACGGCCCGCAAAACACCTTTTCATATTCCAGAAGAACATGAGTATGTGCCGACCATGTCTGTGTGTAAAATAATTGTGCGTGTAACCGCTTGCTGTGCATTTAAAAATGTGTACGCCTTTGTTTAGTAAAGAGAATTCTCTTTAATCGCGGATTTCGTTCATTCAAGAGTTGTTTAATTTGGTGAAGAATGAAATCGAGTAACGAACAGAAAATAATCAAGTGGTTAGCGGAAAGATCGTAATTTTATTTCGTCAATTATATTAACAGACGCTGATCGCTTACATAAAGTAATGGAGATTGGAGCAAGACAAGAATTTACAAAATATGGAGAAAATTTGTTATTTTACGTGTTCAAAAATGAACTTTCTGTTTTTTTTCCATACCTGTACGCAACTTACATTATTTTGTTTATTACACTGTATAATATGATTCTGCCTTAAAAAAACTAATGTTACAACACAAAAGAGTGGTAACGTAAACGCAACAAGAATGATATATTTTTATATTTAACTATGATGCAATGAAAATCCTCACTTTTTTTAGATAACAAATATTTGTGCGTAACAACACAAAATACTTCTTTAATTTCATGGATGTTCGTAATGTAATCTTTGTGTGAAAGTCCTTTACCTGTTTGATCAATTTCTATATCTTTATTGTTTTTTAATATCCGTAACTTCCTCCAAAACTCATATTTTATTCAATTTGGCCGGCTGTTTACGTACTGTTTATCTAAGAAAATATCTTCTCATATTCAAGCTGATCAATTTATTATCATTACCATTGGATTTATTGTACTGACTACCCCTAAGGGAAACATTTTACACCGGTGCACTTGTGCCCAAGGTCGAGTTGGATCGGTGCGCTTAAAACCGAGCGGCATTTCGAATTTTGCCTGAGGTTCGATCTTCGCGCGAGGATCATCTCATTTGTCGACCTGACATTCGCCACGACATGAGGAATGGCGACACATTAGCCGTAACCAAAACTATCTGTAAAGTGTGCGGAGCCCGCCGTCGTTGAGCGCAGGTGATCACAAGGTGCGACGATAAATTTACGCTCATAATTCTTCCGAGTCTTTCAGAGTGCACATTGTATCCGATCGTCGCGTAAGGTGCACACTCTCCCAACAATAACTGCCCCCGGCTATCCTGAGCAGTGTGGTAACAACGCCATTGACTCAGGAATGTTTTGTAGATATTTCTTTGTCGGCGCATTCGACTAAAGACATTTACCTTGGAAAACTACGGCCCTCGTCCACTACCGATACAACGACCTTACGTACGTAGTCATTTGTGTTCTTATCATTTGTCTCCATTTCATTGCAACAGTGACACACGGTTTAATGCACAAGTGCAAAGTCCATGTCCCTAACAGCAATTTCATCTTATTTCACAGGGTAAACGCGAGGAATGGAGAAATAGACGAACTTTATCGTTTGAACAACTATTAAGACAAAGGTGGTATATATAATATTTACATATATATAAGTACATTTGTAATTATAATATCGTAGGTGTTTATGAAAAATGGAATATACCTCTTAGTAATAGAAAAACTGAATATCGCAAAGAAAATCTTCCATTATTTAGCCGTCGGCCGATTTTCTTATCATGATATTCATTTTTCCGTAGAAAACTTCAGTAAATTAGCATCAAATTTATAATGGAATGACTAAAGAAATTCTGCAGTAATAAATAGTTTTAATATAATTTTAATAATCTTTATTACGACGCACCTTAGACCCGTAAAATGTGGACATTTCTGAACGTACGATTTTAAGTATAAGAAGATTAACTTACCAACTCCGGCCACGTGGATTTTCTTCATCCATGGATAAATTACACGATCACCATTTTCTTCATCGTCTTCCTCCTCGTCCATCATTCCTGGCGACCCGTCCATCATCTGATCGTCCTCCATGTCATCCTGATCGGAACCATCTTCTCCATGATGCTGTTGCTGCGACTGCTGATGCGACGAGGTTTGCGGTTGCGGCTGTTGTTGCTGTTGCTGCTGTTGCTGCTTTTGCGCGTGTTGCATGTGCTGCGACTGCTGGGGATTTGACTGTTGTTGAAGATCTGGGGAATTGTCTCGGTGCAACGATCCGGAACCCGCCGGACTACAAACGTTGTTCTCGTGAGACTGTTGCTGACTTTGTTGCTGATGCTGATGCAGGCTTTCCTGCTGTACATGATTCTGCATGATGGACGGCGATAAGGCGGTCGATCCGAGAACAGTCGAGCTAGACACGGGCGGTTGTTGTTGCTGCTGTTGTTGTTGCTGTTGAGCCTGCATCGAAGTCGGGCAAGTGAGCGGTGGTTGCTGAGCTTCGGGGGGCATCGCAAGGGCCCCGACGGCATGGTGATGCGGATGCAAGCTCGCATGGTGCACGGCATGGACTTGATGATGAGGATGATGGGGCCCGTAGTAACCGCCGTATCCAGCGTAACCGCCGTTCAACTGCACCGCCGAAGACGCTCCGTACGGGGTCGACGCGGCCTGATGATGATGCTGATGATAACCGTACTGAAGCTGATGCGACTGGGGATGATTAAGATGATGACCACCGCTCCCGCTACCCGCCGCCGCCGCAGCGAAAAACTCCGCCCCCGCGGAGGGAATGTAATTACTTTGACTGTATTCCTCGCTAGGTGGAAACTTCGGATCGACCATCACCGACGCCGCCCCGGCCAAGTGGTGATTTCCGGTCGGTTGCTGGTGCTGATGATGGTGATGATGGTACCCACCGCCGGCGGATGGATTCATCAGAAAGGAACTCATCTTTGCCGATTCTCTGTACCTCAACCGCGCACGATTCTTTCCCTTCTCTTGGAAGGAATTAGGATTACAGCAAAATGACGCGCCGTAAAAGTTCGCTAGGCCTTCAGCAATGACCGTCCGTGCGTCGTATCACAGTTTTCGGCTAATTCACATTATCGCCATGAACGCACATAGAGCACTGCACCACAGTCCCATTTCCCTCCCTCTCCCGCCCCTTCTCGTGGGAAGGAAACTGTTATTTCCCCGGAAGAAGGATCAGAAGCGGAGGAATGAGGGTAGAAGAGAGAGAGAGAGAGAGAGGAGGAGAACGAAAGAAAGAAAGGACGAGCGTCACAGAGAGAGCAGGAGCTCCCGATGGACAGCTGCTTATCCTCTCTTCTCCTTCCGCACTTTTGCGATCTTCAGCAAAGCCGCGCCACGTTCTACTCCTCCCCGCCCACTGGAGCCCAATTACCATACCACGTGACCGCAGTACGACCAATCAGAGCTGCCCCATGTCCGCGACCATGATGGATAACCGGCATACATGCAACACGTGAGTGGCGCCCTGAAACCACTGCGGCAGGTGCATAAACTACTTCCTCCACTTCTTCAGCCTGCAATTCCGGCTCTCCGCTAATACCCCTTGAAATACCGATGACGCCCAATATCGTGGTGGACCTCACCGTTACGTCTTTTTTCTCAACGAGGAGGAACCACAAACTGTACCTTCGATTTCCTCCGACAGGATTACATACACATACAGTCACGTCAAATGTCAAACATAGTATTCACTTGGAGCATTACGCGGGCACTATCCAAGTCCAACTGCGACGGGTGATTATGTTGTATTTCAGCCGGAAGATCCGAGAAACGAATGACCGAGTCACCGCGGAATTTATCGCATTCTTCTGCCGTTCGACTGATTGTTTGTGCAGGAAAAAAGGCAACTGACTTCTCGGAGAACCATGAAGGCGAGCTTGCCGTGGCTCGGCTGAAACTCGTCTGGCAACTCCGGTTTGCTCGCTACTCCCTCCAGTTCTCCCTTCGCCACTGCTTTGAGCTACAGTAACTCGTTTCCCCACTCCGTCCTGCGTCTACCATTCGCTCCCACTCCGCAGCAGCACGAGACCAACCCCTGCCACGGAAACCGTAGATCTTGTGCCCTTATGGGCACACTCGAGGATACCTATAACTCGAGAGTCACTCCTACGGATCTCCTTAACCCGCCTCCAGACCTCCAAATCCACGTTTCAGCAAATCCAATGTCGCTCGCACTGTTTATCTGAAAATTTATGGACATTCCCGGGATATAGATGTCATCGCTCTTATACTATCCCAACTGTTTATATCATTATTTATGCAGTTAATACGTAATTCCGGGAACAACATAGTCTTGCTACTAATCAGCCAAACTAATACCTGATTATCTTGGCGTTGTTGAAGAAATTCAAGTGTGAAATACACACATTTCTTTCACACGGGTCTTCGTATTTATGTTCTTTTAACGTTCACGGCGTACAGAAGTTTGTCCAGTGGGTCAAAAGATTGGAAAACTGTTATTGTAGACATACCGTTTGCATTATGTGCGCAAGCCCAGACAGTTTCATTACGCAAGGCAATTGTTGGCGCACAAATTGAAAGTAATGGATCCACTACTTGGCTGTACTTTGTTTATATTAGTGATCTACAAGTGTCTCGACGCACTCGGTCAAGTACGTCTGCTTACGATCAGCCGTGGAGCGAGAAGGATATAAACCGCCGAGTCATTCTACAAAGAGCATACTCACTATGTTTTGCCGTGCTGTACGACAGTGAGATACAGTAAGCTTCAGTTACGTTGTCTGTGGCATTTAAATACATGATACTAACAAAACATAGTACTGCAATTTGCCCTCCATTTACTTTTTGTCCTGTCTTTTACGCGTGTATGTACCTATTCGATGCAAAAATCCATCGACCTTTCTATTCGTTTCTTATTTTAACGATATACAGCTTCGGCAACAACATGGGAGATGAATATTTCATCACTGATTCTATGTGACTGTCTTGCAAAGAGTCCATAATAATATTTAAACAATTTTCATTCACGTTCAGGTTAATGCGCAACTGCGGGAAATTTTATATAAAGCTCTTTGTTTGTAAACATCCCTATCCTTTCTGTCATTACAGACAGAAATCACGCTAAGAGACGTAAAAAGTCGATATACAAATGTGGTAGCTGCAGAACATGACAATTAAGCGAGAATGCGTCAGCTGTCATTCCTCAAAACGAATTAATTTTTCGTCTCCCGAAATAGTACGTCGTTTATTTCTGTTCACGTGGACATGTTTATGAACTCGCCGAGGGATATGCTACCGTGAAGTTTTTAACGGTTCAAAACTTTATATACATTTGTTATGGACTGACAGGTGGATCTTTAAACGGGACAGTAATAAATAGAGTACAATGAAAAATAATACAGAGAAACGATAGAAAACGGGAACATATTTAATTGACAGTGTTATCGGTGAGAATCGCGTATTAATTTCATTTAAATAACGGACCGGTGACATTATTCAACGACAGGGGGTTCGTCCTAATTTCGCGGCGACTGTATGGCGCAGCCAGTATGAAACAGAAGAAGCACGGGATATATATCTGCTCGTCTATGAAAGAAGGACGAGTGGCAATTCAACGGCGGCTGAGAGCGCGTCACCTGCTTTTTGTTCCGCGCCTTCTCCTCGACTCAGTTTTTTCCGTCGGTTTCTCGGATATACGCGCGACGTATTTCTATTTTTCTTGCGGGCACTTCATGCCGCTCCCCAGAGGGGGCAAAGAGGGGGAGAGAGAAAGAGAAAGAAAGAGAGAGAGCTGCGAAGCATTCGAGTGGAATCTGGGAAGAAGCCCGGCGGGGTTTGGGGGCTGCGGATGACGTCGAAGCCGCCACGAGGTTCGCGCAGAGCGAACGACGAGGGGAGCAGCGAGGAAAGAGGGTGCGCGGGGGGAGATGGCAGGGGGTGGGTTAGAGAGTTTGAGGATGGACGTTGTCTCCTCGTTTTGCGGCTCGACCTCTTCGTCTCTATCACCGCCGACGCTCGGGAACCTCGGCCTCGTACGTCCTTTCCTCTCATTCCCCCGGTTCACCCTTCTTATTCTCCTCCCTTTCTTCCTGGGCTTTCTCCACCCCCTCCACAGGGCCCCCGCTTTCTCTCTTTCTTTCAGACCCTCGGCCAGCCTCGCTCCTCGGCTCTTCCGGCGAAACACAATCAATCACTTCTCCCGGTACGCCGGCATGACACCCCCTTTTACACCCACAGCCACCCTCCCGATGCGGAGACCCCGGCCTCTCTCTTTCCCGTCACGACGATTTCTACGGCTACCAAACGAATGTGATCTCCCGGATGACGATTATCGTGAGATCACTCTCAGGCCTGCCGTTACAACGGAACCACGTGCACGCCTCGATGCTCGCCCGGGGATGAAATTGCAGCAAACCAGCGATATTTTTCCTCGGGACAAATGTGGCGTTGTTTACATCAATCGAAATTTACATCGATTTTCCGGACACGAAAAACAGAAGTTAGTGGCTGGAGATTTAGCTAATTAAATGTAACGATAAGAGAGGTCTCATACATTCCAATATATTGTAAATAAGATGCACGATATTCAAATACAATAAGTATTATTTATTTCGACAAAGCTTTTGTATCAATATTTGTAACCGATAGAATTAATACAGTAATAAAGTATGGGAGTAATAAATTAAAATTTTACGAACCAGCAAAATTGACAATGTAATGAAATGATATTCATATATTGTTCAATGAATATATAGAACAATGAAAATAAAATCATGTATTTACTGCCATATTTGTTCTGAGCAGTTTACGGCGAAGGCCATATTGGCGGCCATGCTGTTTTCGAGAATCCTGACTTTGACTTTGTCCATTTAACTTGTATTTACATCATAATCTAGCATATTAGTCACTATTAGAGCTATGAATGTGGGGGCATTGACAACGCTGTGAAAAATACTCGTCATCCCTTAAATTGCTTTTTAATGGTAGAAACTCCCTGGAAAGTCAGAAAAAGATTTACTTGAATTATTATGTTTCAAAGAATTCAATTGCTCGAAATACATTTCTAAAAATACTGTTAATATTTACGTCCATAATATTATTTATTGCATCAATGTAATAAATGAGAAGCGTTTAAGCGGGTAAGTTCTTTACACTTTTCTGAATAATTGGAAACGCAAAGTGTGTTGCAACTCGTTGATAAATGCGACTGGCTGATGTATTATGAATTAATATCAGTCTTAACCCCGCGGTGTTTATTATTGGCCATTTGTAAAGTTTTAATGACGCAATGCGGAACCGAGTCGTGGGGTGGGATCGTTGCGATTCATCACTTTCATCGCTTTATTAAGCCGATTCAGTAGATATATTCAACTTGTTGATCGCTCGTGAAAGCAGTCAACACACTGACGTTGGAGCTTCAGAAGTATGCCCTTCCGGTATTATTTTTCGTAAAGTAAATTCCGCCTGATTAATCGTCACAAGCGAGGATACTAAATTACCCCCGACTTTTGGCGCGCCGTAGGACGAAATATTTTCGGAGGACAGGACTTCCATGTGTTTCCAATTAAAGCGAATATTCCACGCAGAGCCCGTGCTCCATTTTGGTCATTGAACAAAACGTTTTTTAATGTAAACGCAAGCTTCCACGCCTGGTCCTCGATTGTGTTGCATTATGCCGCTTAGGAATTGTAGAATTAATCGCTTGGGATTTCACGGACTCCATTCACCATTAGTGAGTGCTCAAAATATTTTCCAACGATCTTGTAATGGATCGCCGGGAGTGACCTTCGGGGAGCGATCGCTCACATGAAAATTCACGCACGTCGTTCCGAATTTTCGCGCATTCAAGGGAAATTCCAAATATTTCCGTGCTTACTCTATATTGAGGCGTTGTCGGTGGATCCGTGCGAGGCGAGAAGCATGAGTCTCCGGAGATTCGATTTTCCTGCTGAGTCACGGGATCGCGTTTGCCGACACGAAAAGGGGACCTCATCCCCATGGGGGACACTCTGTGTATTTCTGATGCCTTCTTAGGCATCGAAAGGATCTTTCCGAGGGATCTCCGACACCCAGGTAAACAGGGTTATAGTGTGTGCGCGAAATATCTGCCGTGAGTAACACCAAGTCCCTTGTTGGCATACAGCATCGACTTATTTGTAATACTAGGAAATTCGACTTACTTCGTGACTGCACAAAAAAGAGTGTCTTAAATAAAATTTTTACATGGACAAACAGAATTTACTGTTCACGATGTACGGGATATCCCAGCTTTTTGCGAATATATTTCGCCAGTATATTTTATAAGTGAAAATGGGACAAATAAGTTAGATAAAAATAGGCCAAGAAATTGTTTATTACAAAGTTATGATGAAAGTTAGAATTGCAAAGTGGAAAAAATAATTAAGTATGATACGGGTATAGACAACTTACACGTTGTTTGATGATGCTTATCTTATCTTACTTGTGTTTACTATTTTAAATGACTGAAGGTAATCATGAAGACTTGTGTGACCCACTTTTGGGCTTATGTTAATACAATATTTCCTTCTTATTTCGACATAAAAACACACTAACAAAGTTTGTCTGTAAATACTTGAGACCTCCTTTACATTCATGTATAATTTATTTAAGAAATGCAATACGAGGAAAGTAGTTTCGAAAATAAAGACGCAAATACTGTAAATGTATTGGCAGTTCATTCATTGCGAAATAAAGTATGAAAAATACTCAATTGCAGCGAAGATCGTACGGTGAAACACAGTTTCATTTTCCAGAGATTGTTAACGAAACCGCATTGAATGGCAAAATAACTGTCGAATAATTGAAGGGGCCCTCCTTAATTTGCTATCGTCATGAGGAAACTCGCGCAAGATCTCGCTGTCATGCTGATCCGTGGAAATGGGCCAACTGACAGGAGAAACTCGTGCGAGGATGGATAAAAAAAAAGGAGAGACGGCAAAGAAAAGACGAAGAGTAAGCAGCGGCGCGGGGGAAAAAAAATACTTTACCGGCGACGACAGCGGGTAATCATGTCGACGACGAAAAACACGACGCACCGCGGTTGAAGTGTACAGTGCGAGGCGGAGAGTACGAGGTGCACGGCGAGGACGTGAGTGAAAGTGTCAGCCGCGTATGTTCCTCCCCCCCGCCCCGACCGCGGTCGTCGGTAGCCTGTCTTCAATGGGATAATAGAAACGGCGGGGTTATTAGAAATACCGTATAATTATCGGGCCGCGAAGGAGATGGTGTAACGACGTTAATAACGTCCTCCGCGACCCGCGACCCCGAACGCTCGGCGCTCAAAGCGATTTGCATGTCACGGGAATTTTTCATCGCGCGATCGATGTTTCTTGAAAAGCAGCTGCGCCCGGCAGAAAGAAAACGTCTAACGGCTCTCGCCTCGCTGGTAATTCCGCGAGAGATCGTGCATAAGCCCGCGAGAGAATCGCAAAAGTGACGCGTCACCTCGAGTCTCGCCACTCGTTAGCCACTATATGTATGTACTTCCTCAAATCTTCCGAACGATACAACGACAACGCGCTCGAGCGAATAAGGCCCGCGCGGAATCTCTTCATCTCCGTAGCTTGCGTAGTTTTACGCGCGTGCTTACAAGGGATGAACACGGTGGCGAGTTAAGGGTGTTTCAAGGCAAGGTTTCGGAAACTAAAGGAAATGCGACCATTTTATTTTCCAGCCACTTTCTAGTACAGAAGATTGTGCGAGGAAGATGCTCTTTTAACGAATTTAATCGTATTTCAATGCATTTTCACGGACTTTAATGCATTTTTAAGGTATATTATCGTGTTTTAACGCATATTATCGTGTTTTAACGCAATTTTAACGTATTTTAATGCACTTTTAACGTATTTTATCGCATTTCAACGCATTTTAACGTATTTTAATGGATTATTAACGTAGTTTTTTTCTAAGTACAGTCGTGAAGGTCTTTTCGAGGACAAGTGAAAAAAATAATATGTAACGTTTGACTTTTTAAGCTACTAACTAAATTTAACCTTCATAATTAAACGCCGAGATAAATGTATCGTTCGTTACTTCAATGTATTCCTATAACTAAATGCAAAATAATAAACTCTAACATTTCATTTTGAAGTGGATGTTTTGTAGCCCTTAAATCTGCAATGAATGATTCTGCGAGACAGACGAACAATTACGAAGATAGAAAGACAGAAGTTTAAGGAGGTGAAGGTCATCTGGTATCCATGACCTCGGCAATTACCATTTGACGGCCCCCTTGTCCTGGTCTCTGAAAAGCAGTTTGCATACACGAAGAACGTTCTGGCATTGTTCGGGAAGGGTACTCGGCTCGGCCGTTTGTGCCGGCGATGACCCACATACGTTTTCGGGGCTAATTGTTTTCGAACGACCTGCAGCGCAGTCTGCGGCACAGTTCCACGGGCTCCTGGAAACGTCGAACAGCTTTCCGGCGAAACCGCTGTCGCAGGAGGTAAGTGCAAAGGGATGTCCTGGCGGTTGGCAGGTCCGAAGGCATCGGGGTCCTCGGCGAGACGCAGAAAGAGACGCGTGTATGCCCGGCAAGGAGGGACAAGGTGCGCTCGCGCGCCGCTCAAGATTAATGGATTTGCATTGTCGGCATTTTTTCAAGCGTTTTAGGAGCACTTTTGAGCCACGAGAGCTGTCCATTTTTCAAAAAGTCCGCTCCGTGCGCCCCGGACAGAAATCGCAATCGATTCGCCTCACGCTAATGGTTTCGAATTAAACCGTGAGCTCCGCGCGCGCTCGCACGCAGGTAAAGTCACATATCGTTCGGTCGAATTGGTAATATCGTTCCGGGATGAATATCGACAGTCCTAGTCCGCTAATACAATGCACGTACGCCCCGTAGCGAAAGCAACGTTCCTTCTCGCCGTGAGCAGCCACAATGACTTAACCAACGTTAAAGGATTTGCCCAAAAAAATAAGGCATTCTTAAGATTCGTGCCCACGGAGTGACGTTTAAACACAAGAAATTCGGTACAAGAGTTTCGACGAAGAATGCCTCCTGGGAGCAATCCAAGAACGGCGGCGAAAGTCAAAGGTGACAGGATTTGTCAAATTTTCAAGGTTTGCGATTCATTGTCGACGACAATGGGACTGATAAAATCCTTGCCAAAACTTCGCTCTTCGCGAACTGGAAGCAAGAAAAATGATCATATCATGATAACAGTTTGGCAGAATGTCACGTCTATTCAAGATGTATAGTTTGTTATTTCGTGTGATCATTATTAATGTTGACATTTATTTTCCAATTTAACATTTCCGCGCATGCAGGAAGGAAAATATTTGTTATATCATGTTCAAAAGAACCGTTTATCAAAAATAATTGGTAAACGTGGGTCGAGCGGCATTTAAACAAGTCAAAAAATTTGTTCCAGCTTCTGTGATTTTCTGCAAATGACTTTATCTAGTTTTATGTAGTGAAACACCTTAGAGGAAAAGCCATTAACAGGTTGTTAGCGATGGAATTATCAAAGACTCTAATCGGTGTCGAAAACAAGTCGCCGTTAAAGGAATCTAAGCAGGAATCTTAATACTTAAACAAACGACAGTCGGCCGTCGCTGAAGTAATAAAAAATTGTTCCTAGCTTCTGTCATTTTTCTGGAAATCATTTCAACTAGTTTTACTCAAGTATGCGAGGCAGAGGGAAGTCAAGATACTAACAGGTTTCTAGCGATGGAGTCATCAAAGAAAAGCCTAGTCTATGTCTGAAAGAAGTCTCTGGGGAAGGAATCTAAATCTCTAGAGGTAGACCTGCAGGAAGGTGGGTCTGGGCGGCACGGCGAAATCCGCTGGCTTACAATGCACCGGGGACCAGGACTCATTTGCGTGTGAAAGAACGCAAGCCCGGTAATTTGCGGTATTTATTGTTAATTTGAAGATTTACGGCAATCGAAGGAACCCGCGACGAATGCCGGGAGGGAGGTGGTAACACGACGAAGGCGGAACAGGACGAAGTTGGCGCCTTGGGACCTTCTATCCTTGCGCGAAGGCGAAGATAGAAGTTACGGCAGCTGATGAGCCGTAACCGATGGTTCTACAATAACCCTCCGCAAGCGGTACCGCTATCTTTCATTCCCTCCGATACTCGCGCTACAAGCGAGAACTTTCTGCGAACTCATTGCAGTTTTCTGCGACGTTAGAAAACCACGGTATAAGGAACAAGGATAGGGTTAGTCTACCATGGTTTGAGGTTTCGGACTAATTTCAGTATATGAAAACTAGTCTGGTTAATTTATATTTGAGGATAATGTTTGTGGTAGTCACTGTAGTTTTCTGCAATGTTAAAAAATATGGAACAAGGACCAAGAATAAAGTTAATCTATAATAGTTTGAGCTTTCAGACTGATTTCAGTACATGAAAACTAGTCTTGTTAATGTATATTTGAGGACAATATTTGTGGTAGTCACTGTAGTTTTCTGCAATGCTAAAGAAATATGGAACAAGGAACAAGAATAGGGTCAGCTTACCATAATATGATTTCAAACTTCGTCCAGTACATAAAGACCAATCTGTTTAATTTATACTTAAAATAATACTTGTAAAATTCACTACAGTTTTCTGCAATGATAAGAAACATTTGTATTTTCAAACTTGCAACTATTAATATTTGAACTACAGTGATGTTGAAGGGTAATGTAAAACTATGTTATTTGGTTGAAAAGTGAACATTTCAAAGTTGATGACACACTAAAATATATTTCTCTGCATAATAAGAATGTTTTACAAGTATTATTAAAATATTACTAACATCATCTCATATAATATTACTAAAATTACCTATCTGTCGATCCTTACAATTAGTGTAAACATTATTTCTCTTATTACACGAATAACATCTGAATTCCATCGATCCAAGTACGTATACTTTAGCTTCCAGTCCATCTACCATTGGTCACCATTACTCGACGAAATTGGGAGAACTAGCTGCTGTTAAAAGTTGTAATAGCCCTTCCGGTAGTCAGGCCTCGGAAAAACGAAAGTCAGGATCAGAAGAAGCATAGAGGCCAGAAGGGAAAGAAACTTTTGAAATGGCCGGAACCTTTCCTGACCTATTTACCGGCCTAACCCTTTCCCCGTGAGTCTTACCCCCCGCGGACATATTCCTGCGAATACTTTCGCCGCTAGGAAAAAATTAGATTCGCAGGGCAATAAATCAGAAGGGTTTGCACGCCTGCAACCCTTTGGCTACTGCGAGCGCAGACCAAAAGCCGACCCCTTGCCGTACGGCTACCGTTTCCCGACGAGCATTGTAGCCAGCCTATGATGCCACAATGAGGCCTGGTTCCGCTTGATTACGATCGCCATTATTTACGAGTTGTAAATTATTCAAATTTCGAAAGTACCAACGAAAGTCTTTCCATCCATCTTCTCCCGCTATTATCGCAAGCCTTTTCTTTCGAACATTTTCACAAACAGCCCGCTATCTTTCTTCTATCACTAAGGAAAACGTACAAGCAATTTCCAAGTAACACTTCTGCTTTCCCACACGTGCAAAATGGTAAACTTTCCAGGGTTTGCGGGGTGCTCACCGGGAAGAAGCATTATTATTATAATTCAGCACAAAGAACAATATTCATAACAAAATTATACATTCTGTAGACTCATGCATTTATTATACAGTGTACCTGAAAATGTATTAAGCTTTAATTCTTCAATATATCAGTATCCTTTTTTATTGTTTAATCAGAGAAAATGTTCGATAGTAATCCATCCAATTTATCCCGGACAGTTAGGATTCTTAAAGTTTCTCCGCGAAGTTTGATGAGTCTATCGAACGCTATTATTCCATATCCCGTCCCCGGTTTTCCGCGTTCTTTAATCATTCAAAGTGAATCAATCACCCGTCTGGAGGCCTGCAATCGCGCCAGTCACCCTCTAGTCTTCGCGTCACCCAGAAAACTTTAGTGTCCCTCATCCCGAGTTCTCGCGGCCCTCTCCAAACTGAACGACGTTATCAGGCGCAGCTGCCCTTCCCGTTATATTTCTTACGTCTAAACAGTCCTTGCGAAAGTATCGAAGATAATATTCCAATCGGCGCACGAAAGGTAATACTTTATACTACGGAATGAGGAGTAAAAATATTCTATACTCTTGTTTTGCATTTGGTTCTGTAATCAATCGTTATAAAAAGTAGGAGTAAGATAAAGACCAGTAAAATGTAATTCAGGAAATTATGTACTGTTTGAAGATGTTAAATGAAATGTTTACTTTATTAATATGTATGTTAAAAGTGACATTAAGAATGTAAACGTTTTCTATAATGTAATATAACTTGTATTGTTTTCCAAAAATGAGACAATTAATCAGTTATACAATTCAGTGTTAAACCGGCAACATAAAATTGTACAAAGAGAACGTGAAACGAATCTCCGAATACCTTGATAATGGCTTTTCGATGGAAATTTGCTTTTTCACGAAGGTTGAAATTCTTTGGTCGAAACGTAGAAACGTAGCGATACGGAAACTCCGGGATTGGGGGGAGAACACTCTGGCGTTCTTATCAGTTGGCCTTATTTTGCCGCGTTGGACGGGCAATGCAAAGGATTTCTGTATTTAATAACGGCCGGCTGTTTCGGATAAGTCGATAAGCATCAGTGCAAATTCTATCGAGAGCAATATCGCCGGTAAGAGGCTCGTATAAATGCGCATTTTATTAAGGTTCTAGGCAACGTGAATAGGGGTTCGGCCGGACCCCTGGGGGGATACCCTGACGACCCCTTCGGACGACTCCCAGCCTCCGCGAAGCCCGTGGCACGAGGTCGCTTCTCAGTCGATCCTCCGAGAACCAATCAGCGGTCCGTCGAACCCTCTTGCACCCTGCAACCCGCAGCCACGCCTGCCAATATAGGGTACGTACCCTCGTCAGATCGACCCTTATCCCTTTTTACCCGCCTCTCTTTCTTTCTCTTCCCCATTCTCTTTTCACCGGCGCCGGACCGAACTCATTTCGCAAAATGGACTCCCAGGCTCCTATCCGCCGAGATCCGCTCTCCACCATGTTTTCCATCCCGATCCAGATCGAACAGATGCGCTCTCTTCCGCGGGGAACTTAGCCCGCGCGATAACGTGAGTCGCCTTTTTTCCTATTCTTCAAAACCATCCACGTGTAATCGCCAAACAACCGGCACGATTGATGAGCCAGCCAAAGACGCGAAACACAACGGCGCGGTTTTTGTATAAGGCCATAGAGTGTACGGCAGAAATTGTACACGTGGACTTAGTGAAGTTTTCATGAAATTCAATGGAACAAGAACATTGGGAGAAACTGCAAATTATGCTTCGTTTAAAATCTCGAGTAGGTATTAAATTCTTATTTATAATCTTCGTAAAATCCGTGTACATGTGTATTTATTGAAAAAGTACAAACGTTAGCTTAAACTCTACTTTTAAATTTCGTCAAATCTGTGTATCATTCGTTTACCATGTAAAAAGTTCTGAAGATTCTTCCGACAAATTAATTGCATATTTTCCTACGAGAAATGATATTCCTAAATCTTCGAAATTACGTTCCCAAGCTTATACGAACCGCGCCGTGAAAATTCGTGACAATTATGACCTGGGAAATACGCTTCTTGGGGTGCAATCAGATTGGGCTGTCATGTCAGTTTTAGTGAATCGGACGAGCCATGACACACGCAACTTTGGCTTCTTATTTAGGGATTTCTTTGGAGGCACGGTTGGCGTGGATGGGGGCCGGCACACCGATATGATATGATTGGTCTCGTCAGGGGCAAACAAACGCGATGATAACCGGTCAGCACGTCGATGTCTACCGAACGGTCGATCGAGGTACGAGATGAAACGTACGAGTTATAATAATCCGCGATATCAACGGTGGCGATGTCGAGGAGCGGAGGAGCGGCCCTGCTGTCACAAAGGCATGCGCCACCCACCTCGACCTGGACGCTCACATCGTTAATCAACTGCAGCGGGACCCCAACTTTCGAGGTACTGATCCACAGGTACGGCTTCACCTCCTTTGCTCCTCGATCTCAATATACCAACGCCGATGAATCTACGGGAGAATTTCATTTAGATTCGCCTATTCTGGTTAAACGTAATTTCCGAATAAGTCGATTCTCTTCTAGGAATTGTCGGATTTTTACTTTTAATTTTGGTGTTTCGATATTCAGCTGGAAACACAGCTTCGCCATCTTTGTTCCTCGATCTCGATATCCCAACGCCGACGAATCTACCGGAGAATTTCATTCAGATTTGTCTATTCCGGTTAAACGTAATTTCCAAATAAGTCGATTCTCTTCTAGGAACTGTCGTATTTTTAGTTTAATTTCGGTATTTCGATATTCAGCTGGAAAGGTAGCTTCGCCATCTTTGCTCCTCGATTTCAGTATACCAACGCCGACGAATCTACGGGAGAATTTCGTTTCGATTCGTCTATTCCAGTTAAACAACTGTTAAATAGTTGTATAGAGCAACTATTTTTGTGTCAGTTAAAAAAGTTAGACTGTATTGGTATCATAGTTTAAAAATAAAACAGAAAAGATTGTGACTAATAAGCCATTGATTGTTTATTGTTTGCAATTATAGTTATATATCTTTGGTTTCACACATCAACGTAATTTTATTGTATTTGTAAAATCTTTCTCTTGAGCCAAGAAAGCAAAAATTGTTTTAAAATGAATAACAATTTATAGTTTCATACATATTTTGTGTAAACCCGTTACCTTCAAACACGTTTTTAACGCATAAGTTTAATACAATAGTACTTAAAGAACGTTAACGCTTATACTAGCAACAACAGAAATCCAAACGAAACACATTAATCGCCGAGAAAACTTTAGTTCTCCTGAGTCTGTGAAAAATTCTAAACGAAATTCTGGTTAGTGGGTAAGAATAATTGAATTTTGCGCAGACAATGGATCGAGCGCCCTTACGTCCAGGAAGTACATTAACCGTCTTAACCCGAGGCAAATTCCTGACAGTCTGCGGGTACGTCTTATCTGGCACGAGCCCTGATTTCCCGCGGAGACAATGCTTCGGCAGCACTTGTATGGCGGGCAATGAATAGCCGCTCATTGATGCGCCTTGTCACGGTTTTGGAGTCGCATTTAATTCAATTTGTGAAAGACTTACGGTGCCTATGCCATTAGTCATCGTGTAGGACACGCGCGCGCGCGCGCGGTAACGAGCGGCTCTCCTTACTTTCACGGTCCGAACGTCGGCGGCATTGCCGAATAAGAAGACGAGGAAGGCGCGGGGCCTTCGAGAAGTCGGGGGAAGTCGAAGGCCGATGAGGTTTACTTAGATCTGAGCCGGCCCGGCGGACCAATTGACTCTTATTACGGGCGGGCGATATCAGTCACGAGAATAGCCCTCATCAGGTGAATCGGGCGCAGATGGTAGCGGGGCTAATAAGTGCCATTATTCTTGCCCCTACGATGCGTTAGCCGGGCGCACTCGCTACGTAAATGCGGAGGAGCCCCGAGGACCGGGGAAGAGTTGTACTCCTTCGTAAACGGGAGTGAAAGGAGACCGACCGAGAGAAAGAAACAGGGGGAGGGAGGGAGAGGGAGAGAGAGAGAAGGACAGGACGAGAGTTACTGTTAGACTTTGAACGCCCTCGGCCAGCCGACACACGATGACCGTGCGCTTTTTATCCAGGGGTCTAGACTCACGATCAGTCAGACCCCGCGGTCATACCACGCGACTGGGCTTCGCCCTGCCGGAGCAACGCTCCGCTGACTCTCCCTTCACACGTCGCCGGCTACGCCGATCCAATTTCGTTGCCAGGTGCTCGAGTACACGTTACACACGGGGAAGATGAACAAACGGTCGGACGACAATGGAAATAATGAGAAACTTCTTAGTTTCTTATGTGCCGGCGAAAAATATCGCGCGGGAAATTCACCATTCCGATGGACGTCCCTACGAAAGGATATGCTCTGCGGAGAAATTTAGGAACGGTTGATAACGTGTGCTAGCATTAACCTCCATGTTTTGCAAGGACTCGAGAATTTCACTGATAAAGTTCATTGTTTTTTAGGAGAAAGTAAGTTACCATAAATAATATATTAGACTTTGCCCTGTTTTTTAAGAGAAAATAAGTGACCATAAATATTGTATTAGCACTTGCCTTGTTTTTGTTATCGATAATATATTTTGCTGGGAATTCTGTCACAGAAAAATAAAAAAATGTGTAGAATGAATAACGACAGTGAAAAATTCCGATGAGTAGTCTTGCGAAATACTAAGTAAAGTATTATAACCCGTAATGAAAAAAAAATAACAATACACATTGAAAGATATTTTACTCTACGATGAATACTAATAAAAAAACTAAAATATAGAAGATTGTTTAGTGTAATAATAATCAAAACATTTAGTAAGTGCGCACAGGCTGTTGAAGTGCAATTACTTACTACAACAGTACCAAGGCATATTGGAAAATGTTTTAAGAAAAAAGCTGCGATACATGTATGGATGATTGGCTGGTATAATTTTCAAACCATTCAAAAGCTACACACACGTTACCGAAATTCAATTACTCCATATATCCTTGCTCATAAGCAGGGCTCCGCGAAAGAGAAGAAAAAAACCATCGCGGAGTCGGTTCCTCCGGGTTGGCCCTGCCGAAACGACTGAAAACTTGGCATGTAGTATATATAAGATTTGGCCCGTGGCAGGAACGGCCGGGCATTATCTCGGGCATTCGAGCAGTACCACGTAGCAAAGAAGGTCGCGAAGGGAAAGAAGATGACGAGCGGGAGCGCGGCGGGGTGGGAGGGGGGAGACGAGCGTCTCGCGAATCGGCGGACAACGAGGCTAGGGAGAAAAAAACGGGTGGACGAGGAAGAAGGAGGAAAGGACGGGGCGAAGCAGCGCGGTTGAGGATGAAAGGAGGAGAGAGGAAGAAGGATCAGGCCGGGGGACGAGGCAGAGGGGAAGGGTAGGGAGCAACGGAAGAAAGGAAGAAAGAAATGAAAAGCTGTCAGGGCGGAGGAGAGAGAGAGCTCGGGGGGGTATTAGCCGGCTTGAAGGGTGGATGCGAAGAAAGAGAGTTCCCTCTTTCTTATATATTTTTTCTTGTATTCTCCGGCGTTCCTTGGGAAAAGTTTGTTGTTTGAAGCAGCGCTCTGCCTCGCGATCATTAATCATGCCGAGTTTTGGTTTGACTAGCAGCAGCGCGGCATGGCTCTCCGCTCTTGGCTCTCGTTCCTGTTACGTCGGGTTCCTTCAGC
Organism: Hedychridium roseum; assembly: GCA_963989215.1. Taxonomy (NCBI): domain Eukaryota; kingdom Metazoa; phylum Arthropoda; class Insecta; order Hymenoptera; family Chrysididae; genus Hedychridium; species Hedychridium roseum. Next base: position 5,184,197 of record OZ022310.1, on the reverse strand, counting down.
AACGCCAACCACGCAGCTCGCCAGCTCTCTTTCTCCCGGTTTGCCCGGCTCGCTTCCACTCCCGCAGGGACAGAAGCGAAGGGGGGTGGGGGCCCGGAGGGTCGTACGGCTAACTGGAGGGGTTGCTGCTCGTTTCACCCCCTCGCCCCAATCCCCCAATCCCCTTCTGGCCTGCGGAATCCGCCATACCCCCGTGGCTCGCGGAGGGCGGTGGATATTCCGCTCGAATATCATAGAGGGGTGCCTACCGTAGAAAGGAAACCCCCCCTCCCGCTCTCCAACCTTCTCCTCGCGCACTACCCTCTACGTCGAATACCCCCCCCCCCCCCCCCTCCACCCTGGAGCGCCAAGCGGGGCCATTTCTTTCTATGCATTCTCCGGGTGTAAGGCCTTTCTCGCCGTAATAATAGATTCTGAAAACCTTTCTCCTCTCTCCCTTTCTCTCTCTCTCTCTGTCGATCGCGGAATATCTCGCTCTCGCTTACGACACGGCGCACGTCAGTAATCCGTCCCTGCCGTGTGACCAGCTGCGCGCGATTTGCCAATCGTCTCGAGGAATATACGAATTTTTTGTACCGTCTAAAACGGCAAACCGTGCCATTTTCGGCACGCAATCCACCAACAACGGGATCGCTCATCCTTAGATCCAAAAAAGATATTCATAGCATCCTCAATGATCTATAATTCCTCGAGTTCATGCTTCGCGTAGCCAGGTAAATCACGGTATAAAATGAACCGCTGGTAGTGGTGTTCAATCTTAAGTACACAGTGGCCAGAGACGGAGAGCAGATAATGAATACGGTCTAAACAGACACATTGAGCACGTACGCTAATTACGTGCAATCTTCTAAATTACGGCATTCGTGTCGGATTGCCGTGCGAACAACTAAGACGACGGGAATAGGCGCAATCTTGATTTTCATTAGTCTCTTTCAGGGCAAACACCTAGCTACCGTAATTTGCATGCGCTTGCAAGTGCCTCGCGTGAAAACAGGCCGCAAACTGTTATTTGTGGGGCAGAGGTACTGAATTAGTTGGATTAGCTGAGCGTTAATTAGTTGTTGTCCACAGCGATCAATTTACCCGTCAACGTTGCCAGTTGTTAGCATTGCCAGCGAACAACCAGCTGATTAACAAGCACTGATTGATAGTGATTACGTGAATCGCAAATGTAGCACGTCATTTCAGCGAAAAAGAGAAACACCGTAATTTACAGCTACTTTACATTACTTTTAGTACGTATTTCTTTGTAGAAAATTTTCTTTCGTACGTATACGTATCTTCTATCGTTTAATGTGTCGTTTTGTTTCTTGCGATCGATGATATATCGGATATATCCAGTACGCCTACAATGCCTCGCCGACGAGACGATCCATCGTCAATGAACACAGGGATTACACGGCTAAATGAGATTCCAGCGGCAGAATCAAAGTGGCAGCAGGTGGTCAGGGATATGGCTGTCGTTCACCGCGGGGTTCGCTTAGCTGCTTCGTTCGCGTCTTCCAAAGTTACCACGTCTTTCCGCCATATTGATGAACATTGTCTCACCAAAGAAAAACTTCGTCAAAGACAAGTTTCTTAAAAAAAAAAGACAAATTTATAACAAATTTCCATTAAGCGTTACTTGCCGTGTCAAAAGTTCTCTTGTGTCTATGGAAATATTTCGAAATAATTTTCTGAATTCAATGTCTATGAATGCTTTTTGTAACTTTCAATGCAACTTGACAGATGTTTACTTTGCACTGTGACACATGTTTAAGAACTATCGCATTTCCATCCGTTAGAAAATGGTCAAGTAAAATAGTGGTACCGGCCGGACCGTTTTGACCATTTTGTCGGCACGAACTACGTCGCGCTGGATAATTAATTCTTCGTCTCGTGACAGTTTCGAAAACGTTGCAAATGGTTTTTCAAATAACTTTGGTGTCGGACTACACTAAGGATAAACGGTATTGACTGAAACGAATGTGCGCTCATATGGAGCCAAAGCCAAAACATTTGTTTCCGTAATACCAATCCATTTTTCCAGGAAACTCCGCAACTTAAAACTAAAGAAAATCATTTACTTGACACTGCAAATAACTGTCGAACTTTCTCAACATCAATTCTGCCATTCACGTTTCATCGTGTTAGACTTTAATCGTTGATTTTCCGCGAGGACTGTAATCGAAAAATCCGGTCTGTCAGAAAGTGAAAGAACCGCTAGATGAAGAAATTGCATTCGGAAATCTGCTGAGCAGAAAAGGCCAAGAGGACGGACTGATCTAAGGGGGCGAATGCTAGTCATCATTAATATTATAGCGCAGCGCGGTGCTCATCGCACGCGTCAGATCTATGCCGACCTCTTTCTGTCCATGTCGGATCTGCGATCCACTCCGGGACCGAAGGCCAAGACATCAAAAGCCACTACCCCACTCTCCGGTCTACCAATCTGCTTCTACGCCACCGCCATAGACGTCCCATCTTCAGAATGCTCATTATACCCCGCGTACCCAAATCTAAAATTGATGGATATCTGTCCCGGTTTTGTACAAAATCTCCACACGACCAAAATAGAAGGTATCCGTCTATGATGTAAAGGATGTTCCGTCGAACCCCTTCGTATTCCAAGGTGTTACTGTGATAACTCAAATAACATTAATTTTCTTAAAACTCTTCTACGGCTACAAACTTTTCCACACAAAGGATATTACTGGTATTGTATTTTTCGGTGAGCCTAAGTTCATGAATTTTAGTTTTCTAGCATTGTTCAGAAGAAGTGTGAATTTCATTCAATGTGTTACGGATACTTAGGGGTAGTATTATGTTGATGTTTTTTACATTCTTTTAAATAACCGTAATTCCATAGTTTTTTACTTAACTTTGGCAAATGCACTGGACTTGAGACTGCATGAAATAATCAGAATGTATTGTTATCCGTCGGTTTATTCAAAATTTTATTCGTAACTACTGTTTAGGCATTTTTTTACGACCTCATAGTCTTACATAAATAATGGTGCAAACTATAATTCTCTGTCATTCTTCACCAATGTTAAACAATTATCAAAAACAATACTATACTAAAAATACTTATGACTGCAGTACCACCGTGTTCATTTATTTAGTTAAATATATCCAAATCCGTATTAATTTAACCACTGTGAAAGAACAAACGATTATTCTAGAATACATTGAAAGCGGTCTCCGACTCCATTTTGTGGTCCACCCTGTTACAGAATGCCATAAACAAAAGTCTACGGTCCTGAATTTCATTTCGCCGGTGAACGGAATTAGATGCGTTGGAAATGGCCGACAAAAAGCGTAATCCGTTGGCCGAGGAGGACCTCCCAAAAGGGAACGGTTAGCTTTGAATGACAGTTGATACGAAATTAGCATGATTTGTATTGAACGTGCCCTTGCATAGTGAGCGTCTAGAGTCCTGGAGCGTGGCAACGTTTAAGGACTGACGGGAGTTGCTTTCGTGATCGAGGAGGTGTCATCAGTCATGGGGACGCGAGTTGGTGGGGGTTGCACTGTTTACGCCAAGACCTTGTTTAGGTACCCCCTTACTCCATTATACCCTTAGCGTGAGGACGCGTATAACTATCGCATTCTGCGCATCGTCCTTTCCCGGTACTCGTTGTAAGAAAAAAAGTCGGGAAATTGCCCTGTTCTACTTCCGCCATTGTCCGCTTATCCTAGCGGCAACTGAACGCCCCGTGAAGACGACGTAATTCCCCTCGCTACTAATGAAACAGTCAGATGTTGGTGTTTTCAAAATATGGTATAATCTCGCCGCCTAATGAGTGCCGTGTGTCAGGCAGGAATGTTAATCGGATAGAATTCATCAATCACAGCTACCAAGAAAATGTGGAACGATGTAATTTACGAAAACCAATCAGAACGGCGTGCATTAGATGCAGGGGAAATAATAGATACGCATCGTAATTAATGTATAATTAGCCCCGTGCAAAATGTCGGCTATTACTGAAGTCCTCAGCAAGCATCTTTTTCGCGTATTTACACAAGACCGATTCCGTTGGCGCAATTATCTTCGTAACATGGAAAACAGCATTGAAATACGAAATATACGTCTTCATTGTACAGTTCTATAAAGAAGCAAAGATTTCCCTTTGCACGCGTGTTAATCTAGTTACATTATTTTGCCTGTGAAGTTAACATTGAAAACCTTCCACATTTACGTCGACATTTTTTTTTTGCTCCAGTCATGTACGCGCACTGCATTATGGAGCCATTTCCGCAGGAGAATGTTGGCTTTCCAGCGTGAGTTTTGCAAACGTGGAGCGCTTGTGTCGCGTTCGATAAAGCGTGCGAGAAAAAGTAAAATGCACGGCGGTGCATATAGAAGCTCGCCGTTGTCCTGCGCGGCGGATAGCGGGAAAACGAAGAAAAGGTCCAACGGAGAGGGAAGGGACAATATTCTGTGAGAAAGCTAGCCAAGCTATTCCTGCGTCTTCCTCCCGTTGTAGAGCCGCCGTCGGCAGGCAGGCAGCACCCTCTCCCTCGTGTCACGCGAATCATTAATCTTCCTGTGTTTTCTCGCACACTCGGATGTGGATTTAGACTCCGCGTCTCGCGAGGATCCTCAAACGCACGTACTAGACGCGTCCAAGCGGATCCGCGGCCGCGGATCTTCCGCTCGTCTACCGCGCCAAAAAACCATCGACGATCCTCCACTAACAACGACAAGTTTTGCAACCATTTTACCCCTTGTACATCATGTTCCAATGGTGAACATTTAAGTCTGTAGCAAAGCGAGGAAACAATGTTACGTTGTTGACACTAAAATGTCAGGAAAGAAGAATTATAAGCAGTCATATTAGTTTCCATTTTAATGAATGAGATTCTCAGTTTCGTTAATAATGAAGGAATGTTGTAATTTCATTCATGTTCTATTTATTTCACAGCTTTTTATTGCGATATGTTTTCATTTTTATTTATATAGCTTGGTCAAAATTATGTTAGAGGTTTCCATTGTGATAAAAGATGTTTTTAATTTAGTTAATTATCAAGAAACGTTGCTGTTTAATTAATCTTCTATTTATATCATATTTCTTTTTACCGTATAATTTAATTAGTATTAACGTAGTTTCATAAAAGTTGTGTATATTTTTCATTTTTCTTATGCTACTTTCTTGGCGAGAATTTTAATTGTTCTTATTGGATTTTTTAAAAATCTGCCGTATTAACTTTCTCTTACGCCATACGAGTAAGCAGTATTAGAAGGGAAATGTTTTATTATTCCCTGCGTTTAGAAAATACTAATGTAAGTTGATTAATACCGGAGAGATATCGGGAAGTTTACTAATTTTCCATTCCCGGCAATAGCTTAATGGTATTTTGAATGATTTTTAAGTAAAGGGTTTAAGTAATGGACTATTTTATTTAACACATTACATAACTCTAATATGATGCATTAAATCATTCATTCTTAAAATTGTCCATAATTGTACTTAACCTTTACTATCATATTTCATATAACATAAGACATTTTTTTATGTAAAGCAGGATAATGAAATTAAGTTACGAAGGAAGATAATACTTCTGCAAATAGGAATATAATGGGGAGATTATTGCGACAATTACACAAAGTACATGAAGAGAGTGGGCGATTTTACACCGGGCATACAGTCATTGTTTCTGATTTACATGAGTTGGTCTTCCTTCTGGCGACAATACATCGTCTTGCAATTTGTAATGCAAGGTATATTTTTTGCCGGGCTTAATCTTTGCATCTCTTAAATCGTACATATCGTTCTTGCGACAAGATGGGCGCTGCGATTAGATGTATTTTCTTGTCATCGAGGAACTAATGAGCGGCCATTGATCGTCAATTGAGATAAAGTGACATAAAGCATTTATAAACACGGACGTATAACGCGGAGAACGTCGGTGACTATATTATGCCGTATCCTAGTGAAAGTTGGAATGCAATCAAGGAAATGTAGCATATTAATATCGTGCGCAACACTTTTACCTTGTAAACCACACGCCAATATAATTTCTACATCGAATATTTTTTAAGTTCTCCACGATTGTCGGCAATCCTCGGGCGATATCTGCGCGCGCAAATATTTTTTTAACGTTGGATTATTGTGAAATTCTTTTTTATCCGTTGGATTGTAACGCACGCGTGAAAAGTGGGCAGTTCTCCCGACTAATAATTACACTCGTGTATGCACTTCATTAGCACTTACCACTCTTACCAGTCGTTCGTTGCATAACCACTGGCATGTCATTTTAACGTGAGCACGATCAAAGATTAATGGACGTGCCTCAGCGGTTGTGGAAGGATTCAAGAATTCGTATCTACGCGGAACATGCAAGCCCGATGCAGAAATGACCCTGAGGAAAACGAGCAAGATGCAAAAAAATTCAAGCCTGTATCGCAGGTAATTATACATTTCATACATAATGTGTTTTCATTAGTATATTTCCGGTTCTCTTTCTAAAATGTAAAACGTTAGATCTGAGATAAATCTAAACAGACGGATTTGCTGATACAACACACTTAGAGTTAATGACTTATTAGTCAACATCGTCGCTAGTAAATATTTTTCCAGATCATTTGCTTATCTGATCAACGTCTTATCTACTTTCTTTATTTCGTTTCTTTCAATCTACAGGGTTCAGTTTTTAAAGTACTCCGGCCATTAAGGTGCTGTTACATTCTTTCAACATCCAACATTGACTCGACATTCAAAATCTTGCTTTATAATTCGTTATCTATTTTTTGTCAAGTTTTTTTTTAAGAGAGCATAATTCTCAGTAGGTAGTATTTGAAATGTAGGTACTTCTGGTCTTGAACGTTATTCCTACGCTAGAACTAGTCGGCAGCAAAGTATAAGATCAGCGGTATTCACGGTATCAGGAATGTGCAAAGTAATACGACGTATATTTTCTTCTGCGGAAAACGGGTCATTTACATTTCCATTCCTAGAAGGAAATCGTGTATACCACGAAATGTCAACTGCAGAAAAATGATGTAATCTTAAGGAAGATACATTTTCTTCCCTTGTGATTTTGCTATAATCGTCGTAATTATTCGTCGTCTTTCTGTGCGTGTTTTTAGTCGAAAGTTATTAGAAACCGTGTCCTATGTCTTAATGCCTCTCTGAAGAATGCAGATAATCGATGCGTTAGCTACGATCGCCATAGTCTATCGAAGCGCACTAATAACATAACAGGTATTCGACCTCATTAATCACGAGATGCGTGTGATATTCGACGCAGATTGCCGTGGTAAATCACTGACCACGACATTTATGAACAACTCAAATTAACCTGCTTCCACGTGAATGTCATTGCATTATGCACTGAACAACGTTAGAGACCACTGTAGCACTGTATGCACCACACAAACCTCTCTAGAACCGAATTTGTCGCCTCTTATCAAACAAATTCGGATCTACAGGGTAGATGTAGAGCATTAACTGGGCCTTCTCGTTCGGCACATTGCTCATATAATGCATCATTCGTGATTTTCAGTTAAGTTTCTAATATTATGTGTACATGTCGGTTTAACTTCATCGTTGGCCCAGTATTGTAACACTTATATTCTCCCTCTTTGCCCTGAAAAAGATTTATTGTTAGTACTGCTGTCGACGTGACATAATAACATTCAACACTCACGCAGATTAGATAACAAAGAAATATTGTTCGTGAATGAACAATGGTTTATGAATATGGCAAGTCAATACAAACAAAATCCAACGGTATTTCATTTTGTAAGCAGTTTTTATCAAGATTATTCTAATGTTCGTAAATAAATTTAGTAGCTAAGTAAATATTTTCTAGGGTATTTCGTTGTACTTTCATGAGTATAACGTATTCAAATAAATCTTTATCATTTCTTAAACGGGGCAATGATTAAGTGTGTCGAAAAATATCAAGTTTAAGCTTACATTTTTTAACTATGATTATTTTATAATGTGTCTTTGAATCATTCAAACCTGTAGTATAACCACGCATTATTTATTCTTAAAAGTGCTAATTAATTTGTTTAACGACAGTTTTATGACTTTAATGTAAGAGGGTAATAAATTGTGAAAGTTGTAGGAACATATACGCGATGTTGCAGACACATAAAGAATCACGACGCAGAGAAAGTTGAAAGCTTGTAGCCAAATACATATCGCATACGTGTCACTATTTTATATTATTTTTTTCCCACAAAAACACAACATGATGAATCATTAGCTATCACTATTATCTGTCATGTTCGCGATAATGTAGGACACTTTATACATATTACTAACACAATATTAATGTACAGCGTATTACAATCTGTAATAAGAACTGACAATTTGTTATTTTTTGCAAAAAATTAAAAATATCAAGAACGAAAATGTATTTGCATGAATATTAAATCTCTCTTACTGCGCTATTTCTCAAATATTGTTTAAATAATTGTTTTTCATAGTATGTAAAGAAGCAATGCAGATAAAACTGTCTTCTAATATGTATTTCATCGAAAAAAAAATAAAAACTGTAGGAATTCTAATTATTTGCACTCACTTAACGTAACTGTGTCATAATCTTTAACAACCTTGTTCGAGAATTTCCGCAAATATTGCAAGGTCAATACAAGAAATTAAATGTAATCTATCCAATAAAGTAATAAACAACGTTAGTGAGAAGTGTCCAATTACGAGAACATTCAGAACGTAAAATGAAAATAATGAAATTAAAGCTATGCTTACCGTAACCACCCATCCTGTTTCAAAACAATAATTGACAGCATTAGCAGTTAACACATAGATACACTTTGCTAGAAGTTTTCATAGGTTTTACGGGTCAGATAATTCTAATTTCAATAGTTAACGGTCAAACACAAATTCTAATTTAGTGTATTCAATATTTATCGTTTTCCAAATTTATATTTCTCCGTTGAAATGTTTTATTCACGTTGGCTGGTTCCGAAAATGATTTGACCTAAAAAATAAAAGCAACGCAAACAATATTAACGCCATGTTACCAATAGAATAGTTAAGAACAACAGTTTCTTGACGTGCGTATAATGCTAATGTAACCGAATTTAATGTAACAGTAAAATGTAATATGACAAATTGGGTCGGTGGATGAATCGTGAGATGGGAGGATCTCGGATAAAGAAATTTCTGCATGTGACCTACCGCAATATAAGCAGAATAATCATGCTCGGTATCCTTTCACCGGGCAGTGTTTCAGATACGCTGTTCAAGATAAGTCCTGTTATGTCACCTGGCACACTTCGTGAGTGTATATCGTAGTGGGCTATCTTAACGACAATGATCACATTACACCTGCACTACCAATGGTGATTGATGCTCGTTCAGTGGGATCGAAGCACCTGAGCATTAACGGCTCGAGGATGACACAGCTGATTGTAGCAAGGTCGTTCGCCGTTGTCCTTTTCTTTTTCTTAGCGGTACAGCTCCTTTTATTCTCAGGCGCGAGTCGATGCACCTTTCGGCTTCAGGCTACTCGATCGCATTGCGCAAAACCGCCCGAACAAACCTGTTAATCAGAAATAAAGTCGATCATTCGAACATTGTTCGCCGGAACTTCACCATAAACCATTAACAAAGTTCATAATATATTTATGTGTATTAAAAACGTAAATGAAAACGTTTGTAGAGTTAATCACAAGTTACGTTGGTTTTATTTTATATTTATAACTAATTCTTTATAAGGAGCAGAATTGTAGATATACGTTGTTCCCTTATTAAGGGTGTTTCTTGGTTCACTTCTAGAAGGTTTACCGACCGGTAATTTCATGTAAGCAGTAAGTTCATGGTGTTTCGCCGGAAATAGTAGTCCCTACTTTATCGACGTTGTCACAATATTTGCCAGGATTAAGATTGTAAGCTTCAAATTTGTCGGATTAGGAAATATTCATGAAGATATAGCGACGGTCATTTTAATCCTTTGCAAATATTTTAAAAATACCTGCCAGGTTAAACCCAATGTCTTCTTTCTCAAGTGAAAGATGGAATGTAAGAGTTTCTAAGTTCTCTGTGGAGACATCAATGCTTAATCCCAGCAAGTATTTATATCTATATATAATTGGATTCAAGCAACCTGACTGAAATAAATTAATTTCTGTTATATCCTGACTGCTAAAATAATCTTAAGTATTAGTAATATTAATAACATGAAGTAAAGGATAATTTTGCACATATACGTCTTCAATAATGTAAATGTCACAGGCTATTAGAAATTAATAAAAATCATTATTACACTCAGAAAATAGTGTGAATAGTGTTACAGAAATGAATGAATTGAATAAAGTAATGTATTAAAGAACTATTAAGTGCAATTTTCAAGATATTTTAAGTATTTATATACACAATAATTTTCTATATATTTTATCGATGATGAACGACTTTACTTCAAATCTGTAACTTCAATATACTCTACAGAAAGCATTATTTATAATGATTTATTTTGCAATGAATGCCAACCCGATTTAAGCATTCAAGATAAGTTGATTACCACGAACAATATTTACAATAAACTAACTGATATTTAAAGACTATTACTTTAGGTTACAGTATTTATTTAATTTCTGGTGTTCGGTAACTAACAATAAGCATATGAATTAAATGTATTTAAAGTGCCGAATTTCAAACGAAAACTGGCAAGCATTAAACTTGTAAAACGCGGGTTTATCTGAAAACTAAATACTGGTCCTTTCGACTCTGTAAAAGAGGCACCACAATTGAGTCCCTATTACTTGTTCAGTTTGTTTTCATAGTAAGCCAGTCCGGACAAATTGCCGGCACGGGAACGTGACTTCTTGTTTGGGGCTGTCGCCGGAAATTTGTCGGAAATCGCTTCTAATCCTCTTAAAATCGGCACACCTACAAAACGTCGACAGTCGAGACGAATCTGCGTGGATACTCACCCCGCGGACAGGTAGACGGTGATTTCTTCCCTCGGGATAAGTCGATGAAAGCCGACGGCACGGGGAGTGGAAGGGGTCGTCGACAGCGTGTTGGTAGGAAGGCGGGGAGCAGTTTGGCTATGCGGGGTAAGGGCCTTCCTCCTATCGACCCGACGACGCTGTCCGCCCCACGACGCCATTACTGAATATCGTGTGTGTATGTGTGTCTGTATGTCTACACACAACACACCAATGCGTGAATTCATACACGTACACACTCATGAGCAGCGCAGACGCCGACGTTGCTGTTACCGCCATCCCCTGGAAAGCATAATTTTTGCTGTTATAACTGTTGCTCGACGCTCCGCTCCAACTTTCCCCGCTGGCTTTCACGTCATTAGTTCCAATTCTCACGTAACTTTACACTTATGCGAATCCACGAAAGTGCTTCTTATCATTCTACAAAATGGATCTTATGACGGGGAATATGTTATGTATGTCTAAGCTTGACAGATGTTAAACGTAGACATTTTTGTAATACTGCAGTGAACAAAGATAACGGTTCGTCTAACGTCGTTGGGTTTACATTAACAGAAATGATAAAAAGCTTATAAAAAAAGTTCCCTTTTATGTCTTAAAGACCGATTTGCTGATATTAATGACGAAATCCTGAATGACTTGTGGTATATTAAATTAATAAAACTTGTAATAACATACACGAACAACATTACAGTTATTACAATATTCCCCTGTGATAGTCTATAAAAATATAAATATTAAATCACAAACATTCCTTTAATATCATATCTTTTGCCGCCGCTGACATCAATCTGACAAACCTAAACAAATGATTCACTCGTTGAACTGTATTATCTACCAATCTCATATAATAGAAACCTCTAATAGAGGTCAATAAACGCACGGAACTACGGAACTACTCTTTCCCTAATCGTAGGCTTATCATTCTGGCTTTCGTGGGACACGTAATCAAGTATTACGGAACATCGACCTTGCCTGCTCTGGAGCTAACGGAGAGCACGTTTCGCATCGTGACTTACATACCTCGCGTGTATGAATGGCCATGAATACAGGGCGGCAGGAGGAAGAAGCGTTCTTCGCCGGAGCTGGTCATGCTCGACCCCGACAATCAGAGTTCCCGAGGTGCGGAGGTAGTGGAAGAAGGAGACCAAGTCGTCCGCGCTCGCTCAGACACAAAGAGAAGAACGTTCGCTGATGCTAGAGGGACGGAATGGCCCGGGCCGACGAATAAACCAATAAACGGGGCAACCATCTGCTTGCCAGCCGGCATCTTTCCCGTCCCTCGCTCCTCTTTCGCCCATTGCCCTGCCGGCTACCTTCCTCTCTCTCCTCTTTCACCATCCCCGTCATCCCTCTCTCACTCGCTCTCTCTTTCTCTCTCCGTGCTGGCTCCCCCATTCGGCAACGTACCATTTTATGTGCTCCTGAAATGAAATCCACGCTTAGGGCTCCAGCAAACGTGCGGATCTCTCGCCAGTGATAATAGACCAGTCCAGCAGAAATCATGATTACGTTACCCAAAATTGTATACCGTACATGGAACAAACTGTACGATTAATCTTTTTTCAGTTTGTTTGTTTCAATTTTTTTCAATTTGTACACTAGTAGTGTTTGGCTGTGATCGATGTAAGAATTGGCACAGTTTATACAATAAAAATGACTCCAATTGTAAAGAAATTCAATATATCGGTTGACTAATTTGTCAAAAAGAATAGGGAAAATATTTCAACAGTGAATTTAATGTTTGGAACAACGACGTAGAAGCGTGTAAATACCGTGAAAATTACGCAATGCAGAACTGCATACATAAACATCTGCAGTTGGTAATAAAAAGGAACACTGAATATAAAAAACGTTCAGTTACTGTACAATGCAAGAATAATACATAATTGTTACAAGAAAGCTTCTATGAATTTCCATTATTATACAGATAATTAATAGTTAAAACTTACAAGCCAAATAATTTGTTCATGAACATGACTATATTATTTTAATTCACGTACAACGGTGTATTTAAAATGACTTTTCTCTAAATTCCCTTGTATCATACAGCTACTTAACTGTTAACACTTTCGAGCCAAACAATTTAATTTTGAACATAGCTAGATTTAAAAAAGTTGCAAATCATATACACTAATGTGTTTTAGAACATAAAATGCAAATCTCACCGTAAATTTTAAACTGGTCAGAGATGTGAACGCTTCGACGGAGTAATATTTTTTGATAGTTGCCTCTGAAAGAAATATTGGATTATTAAATGAAGACGGCGTGAAAGAGTAACGAGAAGTGAAAATATTAGAGAGGTGAAAATATTAGAGAATCTCAGGAATCCTTGCAACCAAAAAGTCCAAATCGAAGGCCGAACGAACGGTCACGAATGTCCAGCCCTTAATATTACAACGTGACGATACCTGCTCGAAACCGGAGGAGGTAAGAGAAAGTGTCGAACAATACCAAAGTCGAAGGTATGGTCAGTTTATCGCCTAGAAACTATTCAGGAAACGTTCCTGCACGACGTTCCGATCCAAAATGTTCAACTTTTTGACACGTATTGTCACAATATTTACATCTAAATGCCAGATTTAAATTAACAGAGAATGCAAAGATTCTATTTCACTTGCTCACCGATTGTATTTTTGATTAATTACTGTGTATTATATGTAAAAATTCAGTAAAAAGTACATGTAAAATAAGATGCAAGTTTGGGAATACCGGTACCTGTATCAATTATTGTTGTCACGAAAGTCACAAATAACACTCAATGTCCGCGTACAGTTTTGAATAAATTTCCCATGTAAAATGTTTATTATAGTAGTACATATTCCTTGAGTTGTAGTGCATTTAATACTCGTGCAATATCAGGTCGACTTAGTCATCTGTAGGAATCAACCGACACACATGGCAGACTATAAGAGATTAACAAGGCCTCGTTGTGTCTCCCATGTACGAACTACAGTGTCTGACGTCACTTCTTGCGGAAACGCTAAATGTTAATTTATAGTAGCAGTAATTCGTTCGTATCAAGTATCGCGGAATTACGGCGGAATATACAGTTTCAGCGATGCGTTTTGCACAACGGTGTTTCAAAGTCGTATGAATTTTATAAATATTATGCAGCTTTTTATGCAAATAGCCGTGAAATTTTTAGACAAATGGTTCTCATGAAACACAGTTACAAACGGTGTTGCAGGAATTACTATGAATTCCCTATGTTACAGTTTGCTTATGGATAATATTGTATAGTATTTAACTAAACAATAACATGTCTGTATTCGCGGTGACAATTTTGTTTGTTAATGAAATTCAACATATTAAATAAATTGTTCAACAAGTATCGTCACGCTGACAAGTAGTGTACAACGTTCGTGTTGCGTAATTTTCTTTCTGCCAAACAAGTCTCTATAAAAAAATCCGATATGTAAATTTCCCTAACTAAAGATCGTTTATATAACATTCAATTTTGCGTTTCGGGAGGTTGCCGCGCTAGAATTTAGTAGTAGAAGAAATTGAATTAAGAATTTTTCAGTTACTGATAAGCAAAGAACACTTATCAGCGTGGAACAGACAGTCTTAGCATGTTTTGATGACTCATTTCCATGTTAATCGCTATTTTATGATGGCACTATGACTACTTTAGAAGAGAAATGTATCTTTAGAAGCTCTTAGCGAACTCATGGAACTAGTCAGCATTTGTCAAATGTATCGTTAAGATTACTGTGCCTGCGTTAGTAGATTGCGGACGCATATAACTTACCAATTAAGGTGTTACGGGAAATTTAAGAAACTATACCTACTTCGAATACAAAAAAGATTGAATACGTAAGATTTGAATAATTAGCAAAAATATTCATTGTGCCGCAAGATCCGTAGATTATTTATGAAACGAATCTATGGAAAATTCTGTAAATTACGTTACACAGAAAGTATATAATTGTGATAGCAGAAAGACAGTTGCGCGGTACGCGGTAATTAAGGAGTTGATTAGGGCGGATGGGCTGTATTCTTTAAATCTACAAGAATCATGACGATGTTACAACTCACGTTCTCGAGCGGACAACAACATCGATCACTCAAAGCTTTGTCGCGTCATGCTACCTCTTGTCCATTCACCAGCCGATTCACAGCTCCTGTCAATGCACGTTAACTAATAACGTCTTCAAGAACCCATGCGCGAATTTCAAGCGAGAACCGTAAAGAAGTGTTAACAATTTACTTCAGTCACCAGAAGCAGCACGTACGAACATGTAATTGAATATTACTGCGAGTACAGAAATAAGAAAAAAGACGAAGTTAAAGACAGACTTCTAAATAGAGCTGCATGATACGTGTAGACATTTCGTCCAAGGGTAAGAAAAATTCAGTGGTGACCATAAATTTGTTAGCAAAGTACTTGTTCGGTTTGGAGCAACCGTCGAAGATGTCAAGTGAAGAAGAAAAAAAAAGTAAAACTATCCTGGGTGGTAGAGACCGTGAGTTTGGGGATCGGAACGTTCGACGTGGAATGCGGGCGGAGTGGAACCTTGATTGGAGTCGTAGCCGGTTTTGCTCTGTCGTATAAACGCGTATATTTTAGGACATCTTAAGATTTTTAGAATCTGCACTAACGAAAAAACTGTCATACGCGTCCCACTTTTCGAAAGGCGAAGAAAGGTTCTAAAATATGTAAAAACAATTGTCAATGCACCAATAACCGAGTACCTTGCCTGTGGCTTAACGCAATAATTTTGAGCGGGTTAATAAAGTGTCCAAGTTATGAAAATGTTTGGTTACTGAGATTATTCTGAAAGCGTATAAATGTATGTGGTTGTTTCAAAAATAAAAATGCGTAATAAAATAATTATCGTATTTGTATTTCATCGAAAGCAACACATATCGTTCATCTACATGCACTGACTAATACAATAAAAAATATTGAGGATAACATAAGGTCTATCCAATTTTATATAGGCCGGCACTGCTAAAAACATAAATCCTTATTCGAATATCTAGCGATACGATTTTCCTTAATTGCTTTCCGCGAGCATAAAAACCAACGTGGTATTTCAATATCGTCTAATTGTTCCCAGCCACAGATTGTACGTGTACATAAAAACAATCGCGTCAAGAGGTAACATGTTACACTATCTTTGGGATCTGCAACGGAGAGGAATTTTCCCACACTAACTATTGGTTTTTGGACATCCTTAGGGAAACTTTCACTCACCGTGGGCCTTAAGGTTGAGCAGAAGTATCGAAGAACAACACTAACAATTGGGCAGGCATCTTTCCACGCGTTACCAAATAGCACGAACCGTCGCGGGAGAGAAGACTGTGCAAATCGATCGGCGTCAGAGTGCCCGCCAGATTGCGAGAAGCTCCGTTTCCAGTCACGAAATTCACCACCGTCGGCGCCACCGCCGCCATTTCTCATTCGTTTCAAGTTCGAATAAGAATACTCACGGGGACTAACAACTGGGGACGTCATATTTCCCGATTACGTCGACACCGAACATTGCCTTATTCATTAATTAAAAACATCGTCAAAAATTCTATGACTCGCGTAAACCAAAACAAATGTAACTAACGTAGCAGATAATCATTCTTCGAGGTAAAGGAGAATTTTTTCCATGAGTAAATTGTATTTTTTTCTTGTGGCAAAAACTTACTGAAACCATTTATATAAATTTGGCAGGACTTTTCTTATTGCTTGTACATTTGTATCTGCGTGTATTCTGAATAGGCATTAAAATTTGCTACTGAAACCGGTTTAGTATATTAGAGAAAAAGCAAAACGTTTGACGAAACGGTGGAAATTTCAATATTTTAATGGTTTGTAAATTTTTTAAACAAGTCTACTGGCACGTCATATTATGTCAGAACATCAATTTACACGGTTCATCAGAATTATAATATTTACATCAATTACGAACACATCACAAATGCCATGCATAATTTATACTTAAAATATTTTGGAATATATACATATATTATACTTTTTCATTACTTAATAAATTGGTTTAGTGCATATGCGCCAGAATCCACTTTTTATGTGCTATTTCTGTACAACCTCTATAATATTTTTCATTATTAATATCAAACCATCATAAATCCTGTACTTAAAAATAAACACGCACGAAAAACAATGGTAAAATAAACAGTGATACAACAATGCAGGTTGGAATGAACGTAAATACATACGCTATTATATTCGGGGGTTGAAAATACCGACAGCCATCTTGAATCGGGAAATTTCCCCCCCATGACTTTCCAGCGTCGAAGATTATACGCAGTCTCCTCACATTTTGCACAATCTTTGTCCCAGTAGAACGAATTTTTTACAGGTTCGCTTCGTTGCACAGTTTTGCAAAACTTCCGGTTTACAAAGATGCAGATGAATTTCTCGCGAAAAGGCGCCATTACGAAAACGCAGAAATGGGGATTTCGTGTATGCTGAAGGTAGGGAAATTCGGTAGTTGTTTAAATAGGAGCGAATCGTGGCCGACCTACGCAACGGCGACCTGCAGACTGTTCCGTCGGCAGAGCCTGGTCCATGCCGGTGCGAGCAGTCATTAACATAAATTATGTTGGGTGACAGATACCACCACCACCTCCACCATTTCTACCTATTCAGCAGGACCCTCTACGCACTCAACACCCCGATGAATTCAATGGTAAAATGCGTACGGGTACTAAATTATGCAAAATGAATAAGCAAAGCAATGTTTATATTTTTAAACTATTCTGTTTTTGAAATATATTTTGAAGAACGTGCTCTGTAGAACATTTTTGCCTACACAATTAACACTAATCACAAAAGTATATTTATTTGAAATGAAATAAGTATATGGTTATTGCATTCATTGATTTTTGGGAAAAATGTGTTTTCTTGAAGTGTGACATTGAAGGAAAAATTAAAAATATAAACTACTCCTGATGTAGACAAATATCATCGGCCGGTAAGTGCACAACTGGATAATCTGCAAGGTCGCCATATTAGTGCACTGTCGTTTCTGCCGAAGGTAAAAGCATGTTGTATATTTACCTATGTCTGATATTAGTTATTGTTTAGAATTTTAGTTATAAAATAATTATCATCAGACTCCTGAATTAGAATAAAATTAAAATATACTTTAAAATCGTATTACGTGTTCTTAAATGTAGAACGTTAGAAAGTAAACTGAATCAATATTAAATATTAATATTAAAAATTGTTCATAGTTATAACATTTCATTGCAATGTTGTATTTGTACAATATAATATCCAAAAGTATTTTTAAGAATATAAGCTATATGATATTATTCGACACACCCGTACACGCATATCCGTGAATTTTATTTTTCATTAAAAATATCAAATTATTGTAATTAAATGAACATTATGAAATGCTTCTACGCCACTGCTTGACGGATTCTGTAAGATGTAGATTACGCATAATCGGCTCCACCCTTCAAGCGGTAGGCTTAACCAGTAAGCACCACCTCTCGTCACCATTAACCCCCACTTCTTGACAGATTTGATTCATAATGGCTGCTTACCGATTCCTGCGCCATCTTTTCGATAGGCAAATAATCGAATTGTCAGTTGACCTACCGATATTGTAGAATTGGTCGGCAAATTTGGGGTTTTACCGGCCACACAAGTAGTAATTTCCGCCCAGGTTGAAACGGTTCATTTTTATTTTACAGATGGCACAATCTTTCGTTTCTTATAATCTGCTGTACGAAGAAATAAGTTGTTCAGTGGATTTATATATTCAAGAATTATAAATTTGGTAGGGATAATAAGGAATTTCCCAAAATGTATTATTATTTTCATTTCTATTTTCCAGAAATTTTTACATATTGTTGAAAAACTTAACAATCAGAACGACCTATAGTTTTTCTCTATCGAGATTTTTCCATAAAACAGATCAAGATCCGCTTATTAAAAAAATAAAAATTTCCATATTCTGAGGACATACGAATATTATACAATGAAGAATTTATAAGCTTTAACAAACAATTTTGTTTTGGTACAGCTCCGTTACAGTTTTCGCAATGACATTTGTCGTTCCCCTCGGTAATTGAGTTCAGAACCGATTTAAGTATTATAAACTAATATGCAGCATTTGTCATTTATATTCTTCTCGTTAATAATTTATAAATTTCTTCGCTTATCCTTCACAGTCATTTATTATGATAATTTTCATAGACAGTCGCCACACACGTTACACTCTTCTCGTGGATTTCCGACAGTTAAGTGTACGACAGTCGTACCTTACCTAATCTTTGAGCTCCCGTGGGGTCAGTGCTCTAGACTACGTAACTGACATTTGTCGGAAAAGAAACATGGCATCTCCTTCATTGGAGATGACGCCCGCTGTGGCCACGACGCCGAGAATGTCTGCTGTCCGTTCAAATCCTTGCAAAATTCTATTACTGTTACAAGAAATACTTAAAACATATATTATAAACATCTGTCCGCAAAATAATGTCTCCAGAATAAACATATTTTCAGGTCTTTTATACGTAAAACGAACATATCACTTCCTTTAAAATTAGTCTAGAATTTAAATATTTATGACTTTTCTAGTACATTGATTCAAAATCAGTTTTGTGTAATGTAATTAACTTAATTCTATATGAAGATGTTGATTCAAACCCTCGCAAAATTTCATTACTGTTAACACAAATACTTGAAACATATTATAAATATCTAACGGCAAAATGAAATATCATATTAAACATATTTTTCGTTCCAGAACGCGCGTATCAGTTTTTAAATTTAATTTAGAACTTAAACATATACATGCGTTTGTTATTACGTTAATTTATTTATTAATTTCGCTTAATGTGATTAATCTACTTAATTTACCGCGAGAACGTGTTAAGAATGACATATTTCTATAGAAAGGGAGAAGGCGAAAACTATGATAGTGCTACAACTGTCGACATTTTGATAAGTTACGAATCAATATAGCGAACGCTTCACAGAAAAATAATGATAGAATGGACGCAGTTGTTTGCGGGTCGTAGGTGGGTCGTGTTCTCCTCCGATCCCGCTTCTTCTCCACGGCGTGGAAGCTGCTGCCAAATCTCAGCCCGTCACTGGCCGTGTGATTGATATCTGCCTCCCTTTTCCTTTATCCGTAAAATTCGCGGCACGAGGAGAGAAAACTATTTCGTCGGCGCTTTTGTTTTAGAGCTCAACCGGGAGCCCATCTTATACCCGAGTGACGTTATTTTTGTCCCCGCTCTTTTTGCCCCGCAGCGTAGGACGAATCCGCTCGTCCCCCAATACAAACTCAACATCGTTACGAACAATAATTGTACACAATTTATACGTGGATAGGCGAAAAACATTGACAAACATAGATACGAAATGTTTGATAAACATCGGGCAAGAGTGATCGAGAACTGATGGATTCCCCGGAGGGTCGACGGAATTGTAACAGTGTCCGAATTTGTTGTTGAACGAAATTAATGGCAGGGAGAGAATTCCTTTTGCGCGCGGCATTCTCAAGGCTGGCCAATACCGCATAGGTCGTCCTTTCTGGATTGGTGGGGAGATCTTGAGTGACAGATCTCAACAAAAGCGGGCGCCTCCTCCCCGGTACGAGACAGGCGGGCGAGCACCCAGGCCTCGGTGGGTTCTTTCTATTCTCGCGAGAGCTGTCTCGGGCCGCGTTCGCACACACTGCGTTAACCCTGCGAGCAAAACTATTACAATTCCTGCTGTAGCGTAGCGCGGGTCCTCCCCCCAGCCATTCCTTCTTACCATCCGCCACCTACCTCGACCTTCCTCTAGCCCAACCGACCGTTTCTCTTTCCTTCCCGTTGTCGGTCTTTCCGTTTCCACCCCTCCCGTTGCTCCCCCCCTCTCACTCTCTCTCTTTCTCTCCCCTATTTGCCGCCTCGCCCCCCTTTCGCCCTTCTTCGCCGGACTGGCATCGCACCCGTCAAGGGAGATTTATAGCAACTCGAATTCCTCGACTGCTAGTCGGCGGGGGTGAAACGAAGTAAAGAGTGAAAGGGGGTGAACCTCGCGCACGCGAGCGGTCTTGAGGGCCCCCACGAGGGCGGAAGGTGCCACCGCTTCCACCGGGAGTTCGGGGGCTGCTGGGATGCCTCGGAAGAGGGGGTAGAGGGGGGAGGGGGCGGGAAGGGGTGGAACTCGTCACTTCGACGTGACGGCCGCAGAACGAAGCGAGTTCTCCACCGCTCACCGTCACTACGGTGCTTCTATCGCTGCAACAGCAGCTCCGACCCTCGTGTTTGCGGCTGTTTCTGCGATGCTCTCTCCCAAACTAAAGTCAAACTCCTCAACAATGACGGAGATGCCGTATTATATGAGCCATTTGCCGGAAACCACGGAAATGTCAATGGGATTCGTTATTGCATTTAGTTTTCAATGTGCACTAAAAAACATGAAGTTAACATTAACACACTTAATCTTGTGTTAAAATATTTTAAATTCTATCAGCGGTGTACAGATATAAATTTGTTACGTTTATTCGCACTAAATTTTGGTAAAACTATTAATTAAACTGTAGTTAAGGAATTATATAATGTTAATGGTAATCGAACAATATTCAAATAAGTCCCTGCCGTATCTAAATTTATATTTACGCTTCTACCTCGAACAATTTCTTGACGTTCGCATGATTGTTTAATAAACTAAATACTCATCGTAACATTTGACATATTTTTTGATATTCTTATAGTTTTAGAGTGTTTTAAACCATATTTGGATCGCAATGACTATGTAACGGACGACAAGTTGCGGAATTTTAAATATGTTACATAATTATCTTAATTTACGGTGCGCAAAATTTGTGTTCATAAAGATGACAGATGGCACGATGTAAAAGTCTATTCGTGTAAGGAAACTTTTCAACTTTTACCAAACTGCTGATATTTTGATCTAACTATTGCGTTTAAAGTAAGAGTTGGCGTTCTGTGGGGAAAAAAGAACTAAATGCTATTGGGTGTCGACCGACGTCGTTGCATGTAAGCGTTCAGCTCGTTTGTGAGTTCATCAAGTAAGTTGAATTGGAGTAAGTCTTGTTTTCTTTGCTATGATTCAGGACGAAGATAAGACGATCATGATTGGGCCATCGTTCTATATCTCTTTCGGTAATGATCGTCGACTGATTACAAGCAAATCAAATTCGGCAATTTTATCCCTCTAGAATTACCGACACCGATAGATTCTAAAGTTACTATCAAATCACTTTCCTTTTTTCACGAACAAAACTATTAATTCCTCTATGATGAGTTTACTAGTTTTGTTCCTTAACCGGGAAGGTGAAGGAAATATACCCATGTTCTAAAAGATTCGTGCTTACCTTTAATATTTCCGTTAGAAATCATTAGAGTTACCCAATCATAAATTATTCGAAGAATCCCTGTTTTGAGTATCACTTACAAAGGGTTAATGGTCGATATAAAAGTATGAATACGAAAATGCCGGAAGGTACGTGTGTACCCTTTATTTCTGTTACGGATACCTTTACCTGTCTTGCTCTTCTTGACGATGACATTTCTGGGGAAATTCAGGCCATCGACCGACTGATTTATGGCCGGAACTCTTTTGCACTAAATTTGCGGCAAGGTCGTGCGAATAAATGTAAGCAATAATGCAACAAAGAGCCTAGGGCGATTTGCATCAGTCCGAAAAGCCGTAATAATTTTTCCTTGTCCAGCGAGTCCCAAGGTTGACCGGCAGAAAGGTGAAAAGGGTTCGATAGCTTGGTCCGCAAGGAATTCGCTGTAAAGCTACGTGGAACGGTCCAGAGACCGTTTTCCACGGACGAATAAGACGCAGAAGTATCTTACTAAGAACGTGTAATACATAGCGCAATTAGCAAACTGGACTGAACTTATCTAAGCCGCTAATGGATGCTATTAATTCTTACTTATTATTCAATTACATTAAGTCAAACACATAAGCGCGAGCGAGTGGATACCGAAAGATTGATGATAGCACTGAGAGATATGCCGATAATAAATGCATTAGAAACAATCTGTTAAAGTGCACGGCTAAATTGCGCATAAAGCCGATTAACAGGGACGAAGATAGCAATAAAACGAGCGCGGGAAGTGGCTTCGTGGACCGTTATTCGAATCGATGTACAAACCGGTACCTTTCCCCCAAAACAGTATCCCGAGGCTGCGCGAGGCTGACTCGCCAGCATAAATCAATTAAATTATAAATTGCTATACAGAAGTTCGGCAAAACGACCACCTGTTGATGATAACGCCAGTAAGATGGGAGGAAGAGGGCGTGATTGTACGGGAGCGAGAGAGCCGGAGGATAGCTATCTCGTAAATTCCCTGCTCCACCTCGCCGGGTGCATTCATGTGTAGACAATGCTTACCGCTCTTTCTTTTCCCTTTTAGCCCGATATCCCGACTGCGGAAAGCTCGGATTCAATCGAAATTATTCCACTGATTTTCCCACTCACGATCGTTGTCGCGGGAATCCAATCTCATGAACATGCTGTATATCTTGCCGAATTTTCCCTTAGAGTTCTCAGTGCTTTAATTGATTATTCTCCGAGGAGTGTAGTGAATTTTATATCTCTACGTTTCCGCGGATTTCGTAGATAAGCGTATAATTGGGAACGCGAGGAAAATAGCGGAGCAGGGACATTAGAACTGCCAAGGATGATTAATTCTTGCAGGAAAACGTCAGACCCTTTGGAACTTCGTTGTAACATTCTCTCTTTCTCTCGCCACCCTCTCTCTCTCTCTTTGCCGTATAGTTCGGCCACCCACAACCCCGTTCGGTCCTTCGTACAGCCCTCCGTAGCCGTTCTCCTTCCGCTCTCAACCCTCTGGAACCGCTCTTACTGCCGGCAGACTTTCTCGTTTCGTTTGTTCTCCGCCCGTGTCATTCGTTATTACATCGTAGAAACTCGCGGATATTTGGAATTCCAAGTGACGTCTAAAGGCCGCTGCTTCAACCGGCAGTCAGCCGCCATAGCCGTAAAGTGAACCACGTCCCGAGGTGTACACGATAATACTTTTCCCCTTCAAAATTTTCTTTTCCTTATTTTCTTCTATTACTCGCGCATGTACGTCATTTACTTATACTGAATTTCAAATATCTCAGTCGTAACAGTCCAATTTTCTTCTGAAAATATTCACATTGAGAGTGCTTCGTTTAAATCACTAAATTATTGGTCTAAATTTCTCGAAATTAAATAACAGTCGGTCGTTTCTACTTGATTTTAAACGAGAGTAAAAGAAGTAAATGAATACTATCTCCGATTTATGTACACATTTATATACACTATTGAGCCCTAAACTACTTTTGAAAGTAAAGAAAACTACTGGTCCGCAGAGTTCTAAAGAAAAACATGGAAGTTATCTCCAGAATTGAAGATTCACAAACTTGCCATACGTTGTTCTTGCGCAATTTCGAAATCCACCGTTGACTGCGTACAAGGATTTCATTTTTACACAATACTTTCTAATCCCGGGAGTCCAGTTCGTTAAAGTTCTTGCTCGTTTTTACGTATCCTCCGGTAAAGATCAGGGCAGTCTTGGTATATCGTCTTTGGAGTCTGTCGATGGCCGTTGCGATGGGACTCATCACGATGTCTTCTGGGACGCAGAGCTCTCGCGATATCGCGGTGACATTTGCATAAGGCTATCGTCTCCCTTTGTTGCGCGAGTCGCCTCCCACGTACGTGGCGAGGCTGTCACTCAGGGTTCTCAGGATTCTCCTGGCCTTCACTCTCGCATCGCGGTGGAACCGCGGAACGGCGAGAGGAGATCTCTCTCTCTTTTCTCCTTCGCCGTCGTTCCCTCTCCCTCGGATCAGCCGGTCATCTCTCTCCTTCCTCTCCTTCCGTCTTCTTCTGCTCTTTCTCTCGATTTCGAACCTCCCTGAGAGCGCGTACCTACACCCCGTCGTCACTGCCCTGCCTGCATGCCTGCATACTATTACGCCGACTGTGCTTACGCATTTCGTGCGTAACATCCGCTCGTCGGAAGGACAATCGATTTTATCCCTTCCCGTCCGCTCATCCAAGACATGGGATAAGTCCGTGCTTAGCGGCTTCCAAGGTACACGATTTTACGGTAAATCAACGGTATGCACGAGGATCAAGGTATTCGTTTAATCGGCAAATAATGAAACGTTTAACTATCAACTTGAGTAAACATTTGTAGTTGCTGTACCTGTATATGAAAATAATGTCACTCCTGTCCTGTCTCCTGTGAAATGTAAATCGACGGCTTCAATTAAAGTTTGTTTCATTGAAATTTATTCTGCAAATTACGCACTGATAGGCATTAGAAAATCTTGAGGGACATAGGATCGGAGCAATGATAATGGAATAAATATAGAATCGATCGCTAGAAACGTTATTAAAGTTTATGATTAAATGCATCAGGCGAGCCAGTAAATGTTTGACATAATATTGATTGGTATCGCGGCCGATCGCCAAATTGGGTAAGTTGGTCGGACTGTTCTGTCACCCCTTTCTCCGCAGAATGTATTTGCATACAAATTGAAGCTGAATGCATTCGAAGGATCGACCATCATATGGTAATCATAATCGTTTTTTCACCGTTAGTTCCTACCGGTTTGAATATAAAATCAAAATAAAATATTACGTGTATAATTCAACCGTTAGCAGGAAATGGAGAAGTTGGCAGTTTTATTTCTGCAGGGAATAAAAAACATTTGAGTGAAGGTGAAACGGATATAGCTTCAAGAAGTACAAAATCGTTTCGTAACAAAATTAACTCAATTCTACAATTACAAAAGATTAACAGTACATTATTTCACCACAATCACCGTAAATAGAAAGCAAGCCTATTATTAATGGAATGACGAAAAATGTCTGACGATATACTTAGATATTCCTGTCAGGACACAAGTATATTTTTCTCTACAAAAAAGGCCATTATCACAGGTCCTTGATAGTGTTACGAGTCGGCTACAAAGACAGGGAAGCCCAGTATCTTTTCCCGTGACCGACGAAATCTTTGCACCCGGTGATGGGACTGGCAGTAAGCGCAAAACGGGCAAAATGAGCATCGAAATGAGGGTGTTCCGAAAGCGCGATAACCTGCACTCCTGAGCGGCCCCTTCTTGCTCGGTAAATGTTGCGGAGGTCTCTCGGCGCACGGCTGAGGACCGGGATGGAATGGAATGGACCCAGAATGGGATGAGGAGACGGAGGCCGCATTAATAAAACATTAAGGTTTTGTAGACGATGTATCGATGTAGTGTTTATATTATCTTCTTTGATGTCGACATGTGAATTGGACAGATTTGTTATTCAGACTCCGTACATAAAAGTGGTGAAGTCTTGCTCCGCTCCGTTTGCGGACAGGGCAACTCTCTCTCAACGGAGCACAGACGGACGGACGGACGGACGGACGGACAGACGGAACGAACAAACGTACGGACGACGTGGACGGACGGATGGACGGCCTGCTACCAAGTCTCTCCCGATTCCTGCCGCTACCTGTCACTCACTCCACGGAGGAGGCTTTATCTGGATTCACTTACCTTTCTGCCGTTAGACTGGGAAAAACGGCCGTCATGTGCGCGCACTAAACCGCACTCCCTGAATCCCTATGTGACTCTCTATTATATTAAAACCCTATCTATTACCTTTGCCCCTTGCTTTTGACAAGCTTCCGTGTCATGGACTCAATAAACAATGCACTGTCCTCAGCGATGAGTTAATCTTCAAGGGTAAAAGAGGACGGAGAGTCAACTTTGCTTGCAAATATTATTGTATAATATATTTGTATGGATTTTGAGACCAGTCCTTTGGAGTTGCTTCGGCACAGGCAATATGCAACTTTGAAGCGTTCAACCTACACCTACTTATTTCCTACGGCCGGTGTGGTATCGACATTCTTCGCGATGTCGTGCTTTCGAGACTCTCCCGACCGGAGTCCCCTCCCTCCACCCCCCCCCCCGTCCCCCGCCTCCCCTTTACCCCGCTTCTGCAGGCAACTCTTAACTCGGCACTGTGATCCCGAACCTTGACTCTTCATTAATCACCCCGTGGTATCAATGACTGACTGAGTGACTGACGGCAGGCGAGAGGTATTATATACCTACGGTGCTCGCGCGAATGCTGATGCTCGTCGTGGGGATCTGCTTCTCTCTTTCTACATTTCTCTCGTCTTCTCCGCTCTGATACACACTGCCGAATGACGCTCGGCGAACACCACCTCGCTGAAATACATTTTTCAACTTTTTCTTCGATTCCTCGATGAAAACTTTAAATCGTGAAAGTGATCAATGCCGATCTTGAAAGCGTTGCCGAATCAAATGAGTCTAGCCGCGTGAAAAAGTTTACACAGACTACGGTACGGCAAGTTAAACGTTCACGTGGTTACACTTTTCGTTTACTTACATGTATATTCAAGGGTGATAAAAGAGTAATCGACTATAAGTTAATAACATAAACGTTCACATAAAAAGTTATAGTACAGGCGACAATGTATCATTCGAGTTCTCTAGAACGAAAAATAATCAGTTTGGTCGATAGACAGTTTCCCTGGTATTATTTGAGCCGTTCAGTGCACAAATTGATTAACTCCATAAAACAAAAAGTTGAGAAACGCGATGAAATAATGTACATTGTACATTACTTATTATTCCATGGCCAAAAGAAATTTGCCGTTTAATGGTGTTAATCTTTATTATCCAGGAAAGTTATTATAAATATAAAAAGTTATCACTATACCAAGTGCTTTGACACTTAAATTTAAGATTTTTCAAAAAGTGGAGTTAATCGATGTGTGCACTGAACGGCTCACTTCTGAAAGAGTCCCTGAGAAAATACCGTGAACATACGTTTACTTCGTGTAAACAATTACAGTACAGGTGACTGTGAGACACAGGAAGTCTCTGAAACGAAAAATAATGAGTTTGGTCGATAGACTTGTTTGCCTGGTATTATTGCCGAGAGGGTCTCGATGTCGCCGAGGATTGGGCCGTATTGGGAAGCCTATGGGATCTGGCGCTATGTAACTGTAAGCCTGGCGCCTAAGTTCGTTTCAAGCGATGAGCAGCGTGTCGGAGTAGTCACGGTTCCTCAGTCACAGGGCTGCACGGTAAAGGTGAGTCTATGACCGAATCCGAGATGCCTCGTCATCCTCGGTAGCTTAGACAACCTGATCGAGACCCGCGTCCGATGCGTGACTTGCGTTTGCCGCCGTCTTCTTCGGCCACATCATTCCTGTCTCCTGCGCCGCCTGTATTCGGGAGTTCGACCGCTAGGTCTTATCACACTCCACGACCCCCCGTCGCTGTCACGCGATCTTATCGTCTTCCCTGAGAAACTGGACAAACTCTTTCGTTTCATTATGAACGCGTGCCAGTGATGATTGCGCTGGGATTTTCATGCGTCAATCGACAACTGATAAATGGAATGTCAAATATCTAGCT
Organism: Hedychridium roseum; assembly: GCA_963989215.1. Classification (NCBI taxonomy): domain Eukaryota; kingdom Metazoa; phylum Arthropoda; class Insecta; order Hymenoptera; family Chrysididae; genus Hedychridium; species Hedychridium roseum. The sequence continues at coordinate 5,155,902 of OZ022310.1, read as the reverse complement.
GAGGTTTTATGGACAATTGTATGTTATTGTGTAACGTTACTATGGGTTTCATTACAGCATCGTGAGATGTTTGACATCAAGCAAAATGTGTATAAGCTGTGTTTAAATCTTGTAGAATTTCATGTTAATTATTCGTTCCACGCTTTCGGAGATATGCGGCGCTGATTATAAAACGATTAGCTTGCAAATTAAATTGCTACTAATCAGTTCTTACGTTAAAGAAACATGTACGTATGAAAACATTAATGGCAATTCGCAAGATAAAATGTCGATTACAATGTAGTAAATAATTTGCACGAACTCAGGAAAGAACTTGTAGATAGAGTATTATATATAAAGAATTATCGTTTAGCCATTATCGCTAATTATCGTGATCTGTGAGGTCAGCATTTGACGGTGATTGGAGACAACGCGTTGTTCGCTGCTGGCGAACTAGTCGTTTTAAAAACGTGTAATTATAATTACAATAATAAGATAGCCTATTCAGGGAAAAATCTCAACGCCGAACGACGTGATAACCCTGAGCGACCATCATCCCACAATTCCTCGTCTAATGTGTTATCCTTATCACGCTCGGAAAGCTGCGTAAATGCTGTACATCGGCAATTATAAACATAACAAATATCAGCGCACAGCTGATCAATGTAATTAATGGTGTATTTTTATGCAACATATCGGGAGGCCTGGTGCTTTGCAACAAGTTTCCTCGGATCGTTTCAACAACTCAGAAAAAAAACACGTTTCATCTCTAAATAAGAAAACATCGGTTAAGTGTGTAATTATAACGGCGCAACGGGGAGGCCTCCCGCGTTAATAAAATTGCAGCGCAAAAGTAAAGGAAATCGACGTGGAACTAATGAAAAAATGCCGTGATATTTTCTGTACGTCATACCATTTAATAATTACAATTTAAATTATATAATTATATGACCTTACGCGTACGGTGCTCTAGGTTACGTAGATGTAATAAGTAGGTATTTAGTTAGACTATTACGTATATTACATGGAATGAAGTAACATTTGAAGACGCTACGCGAACGTAATACTTTGAGCTTAATTTAAATTGTAAATCGCATCCTTTGCACCTGACGGGTAAACATAATTTTTTTGCTCTTTTCTCTGTATCTTCTTTTCGCCAAATAAAAAGGTCAGCATGAACAAACCATTTCAAGGAGTTACAGCATCTTTGACGGACGTTAAACGGCTTCGTTGTCAATTCATTACTCGCGACAACATTACCGTCACGTTCATGTAGATTTTACAATACTTTATGCACTTATATAGTTCATAGGTACGAAGCGTGTTGACGACACGCGGCGTGAACAACAAAAAAAAATGATAACGAAACAAATAAAATACAATATTAACACTGGACCAAGTCATTAGCAACAGAGTCACTCTCTCAATATAATAATAATGATAATATTAATAATTTTAATAATGATCATAATAATAATCCTCACTATTTATTTAAATATCCCTATAAAATACCAGGAGATAAGGAAAGAACATTATCTTCAGTTTTTTACAGCGTCGATATTTCGCTACTTAAATATCGAACGATTCCACTGATTTAACTCGATTAAAGTCGTGGGTAAAATACCGCGATTACTATACATACTGTGTGCTCACGATAAATCTCGAACAGCAGAAAGGCGCACTGAGTAGCCTTATCTAAAATTTTACGATTGCACATTCATTAACGTTTATCGGGTTCGATCCCCCTTCCCTTTTTTTTGTGTGTGTGTATGTGCAGAAATCGGGGCACTGTCGGACTGTGCTTGCGCGCGAAAAAAAGAGCATCGCATCCTTTCCTTAACGCCTCGTACGATAATAACGTCGTTAATATCATGTTGCCGTATATTCAATAATTATGTACAATTCGATATTAACTTAATTAGAAGGTTTTCTTCCTCTCTTACGTCCGTTTCATTGAATCATCGTTTTTTGTTTCCTAATCTCGTATACTTAGATCCCTGTATTCTTCCGAATTTGTTTCGCATACACCGCACGGCCTCTTGAGCTCAAACTGAGCGACGGCATTTCGTATCACAAGGTAGTCGATTACACGCACGTGTACGCATATGCGGTGCACCGAACTAGCTAGCTAATTTTGGACACCTAAACAGCTCTTTCACCGGCTAACCGGGCCTAATTTACTCCCGAATTTCATCGATCGTAAAGATCCGGGAGATACGGCCTGCCATATTGCACGCGCGTATACACGTATATGCAGTTATGCGCAAACACCTGCGCGCACGCAAGCGGCAGCACATGCGCATCGTTAATTTAGCCTGCGAGGCACGTGCGCACGCGCACACGCTTCTTTAAGTTATTCACACGCACGCTGCGCAATAGTGGCCTTTGAATCCGTTCGAACGCAAAACAACACAATGAGCATTTATCGAACTTTGCTTTTAAATATAGGCAATTGACTCACGCCAAAGAAATGCGTAAATATGTTATTGCAATAAAAGTATACGTGTTATCTCCTCGTTGGAAAATGAGTATGAGTAATGGTTTCAACAAAAAAGAAGGTGTCCATTCTGTCAAGATGAGGATTAAGTTGTTACGGCTCAATGCAGGCCAATCAATTACTAAACTTTTCAGTAAAATTTGCTCGAACGCGAACGGTAGGAAAGAACGCAACGACGACGTAACGTGATCTGCGTCGTAAGATCGTTGTTCCGTGTCTTTTCATTGGGTGAAAATAATACAGCGATGCATCGTATTGTGCTTTCATTGTAATTTAATGCGATAAAACGGAGTAAATCGGCCACACCTACGCGTAACCTACCTACGTACAGACTGATAGGAACAACGTGGCTGCTCCAGGGAGACACGCGCTACATTTTACGGTGCAAACTATTTACAGAGAGAGGGAGATAGAGAGAGGGATAGAGAGAGAGAGAGGGAGAGCGAGAGAGAGCGAGAGAGAGAGACAGCTTGCTGAGCCTCAGCTGCTCACCGTTTCGTCATTAACATGAAATTGCCAGTTCTGAACCCGAATCAGCACAACAGAGCTCAATAGGTGCCTTCGTTCGATGCAATTTGCATCTTCCTTGCGGTTCAACTAACGTATGTTTATCGTCGCAAAACCGCTTTTACATGATGTTAACGGTGGCTTTATTTCAATTGGCAGGCAGAAACTGTTCGGAGAAATTGACGACGGTTGTGCAAATAGTGTTCATTTTTATGATTAATTAATGTGAATTTTTCGTACCCGGAAGTCACAGAATAATTAATTCAATGTATATCATTTGAAAATTTATATATATTTCTCTGCTCAGAAAATTATTAAACGGACTTAAATCGGGTTATAATTAAGCAAAAGAAAATGTATATAACTTTCAGAATTATATTACTTTTATAAAAATTGGTTCATATAGAAATAGTAGCAAAAGTGAATTGTCATTTACAACGAAGTTGTACTTTATTACCTTCGCTGCACAACCTGCATTGAGTCAGTTATGCAGAATAGTTAGATTTCGCAAACTACGTTTAGCGGTCGATAAACACTTACGTGTAAGTAAAAGATGCAAACTGATCAACGACCAAACCGACATTTTTTCTATACACACGAAAGAATGGGCGATAAAGAAAGTAGATTTAAGAAAGCGAAACCGGGGAGAGAGAGAGGGAAAAAATAAGTACAACGAGTGCCTCGCTTTCTCGAAGGCAAATGCGAAACAGTGGGCAGCTGGAGGATAATAATTAATTAATTAGATCACTAATCGCTACGCCTTAAACGCTAAGTATTCGGTTATCTCACCCGCTGAGGTGGGCCCCCCGCCACGTATATTTTCGCAATTTCGTTACATTATAATCTCATGCGGGGAGTCCCTCGGAGCGCGTCCAGTCTATTATCACCGGCGTACGGCTACGCCATGCAGAAAATTTTTGGCTTTCCTTCAACTTCGAACAGTCGCCTCGAGAAGGTGTGTTCCTTCTGCCGCAGGCCGAAAGACCAAATCATTCGTGTCCCCGCTGAATCACTTTGCATGGGATCACCCGTTCGACGACCAGCTCCGTGTTTATCCGCATTTCGTTATTTTGGTTTGAGCAAGGAACCGTCTAGCTCGTCGAACGGGCCGCTCATTTACAGCTTCCTGGTAACACGCCGAATCTCCAGAATTCGCTTGCATACCTGTTGCTCAGTACGGAATTATGCCGTGTTTTAGGTAATTCCACTTTATGCCGTGGTTAAACGTTCGAGATTCTCTAACAGTAGTTAGAACAAAATTCCGGAGTACTGGAACAAACGACACGTGTCCCTGTGTTCTTAAGCGATCCAACCGTGTTACATTTTTTCCAACAACCCTCCAAGCTGTTAAACACTTGAAGAAACATGTATTAGATCAAACTTTTCCTACGGTCCTAAAGCGATGTGTACTGTTTTTCGAAGAGCGCACGAAGATCTCGGTTGGTCTGGAATAATTCATTAACGGCAGAACTTTGGATTTCCGGCCTGGATTATAATTCCCTTTGTCGGGCTTTCGGCTTACTGCGGTGGATCGGTCGACCCCGAGCGCGTGTCTTATTGGAAGTGAAGTCTCCGCGCGCGGCTCATGTCGCGTCCTTCCGGGCGACGTACACGGCCCGCTTTCTTATATCGAATGGAGAAGCCTAGAAGTTCTGCTCGCCGTACATCCCGGGGAACCGGACAGCGTGTGCTCCGAGTTCAGCGGGCGAGAACTCGTCCTATGTGGCCAAGTGCGCGAACTGGCCTGGGTGTGGGGCGAACTGGTACGGGTGGCCGTACGGCGACATGTGGTACGGCACGATGTTCATACTCGCCATCTTGTGCTCCTTCTTCCACTTCATCCGGCGATTCTGGAACCAGATCTTTATCTGCCGTTCCGTCAGGCACAGGGCATGGGCGATCTCGATGCGACGCCGCCTTGTCAGGTAGCGGTTGAAGTGAAACTCCTTCTCCAGCTCTAGGGTCTGGTACCTCGTGTAAGAGGTCCTCTGCCGCTTTGTCTCGCCATTCGCGTTCACCGTGCCTGCAAAGAAAATTCATTTCCTTAGGTTCCGTATCTACAGAGAGTAATATTCAAGTGTCTTCTGATGAACGAATAATCAATGTCTTCCGTAGTGTCTCTGATATTCCTTTCATAGGAATAATTAATACTTTCTAAACGTAATGTTACGTCACTCGTCTATTCAGGATTTTACTGCAATTGGGTTAGTTAAAGTGGGATGGGTTAAGGACGTTCTCTTAGCTTTCATGTATGACGTAATATTTAATTGTCTTTAGAAGAACGAATAATCCTTGCCATTGGCGGTACTTCTGGTCTTCCTTTACTAGGAAACATCTTTATTTTCTAATTATAGGATTGCATTACTCGTTTACTCATGACTTTGTTGCAAATGGGTAAAATAAGATAGGGTAGAAATGCAGGACGTCATGTATCACCAAGAGCGCGTGCGACGCGTGACGAGCTCGTTAATTATTTCAACGAATCGTGGTTAATGTCTCGGTTGGTGCTACTGAATCGCGAACTGGCTACTTGGCAACTGTTTTACTTATATACCTTTGCACGCCTCGGCCGTAAATAATTTTGCAAGGCTATTATTACGATACCGCTAGCTATTACACCCACGTTAGCAGCAGTGTCGCAAAAACCCGTAACGGGCTTCGAATCCGTGTCGAATAGCGCTGGGAATCTATAGCGTTGACCTTAATTTATTTACAAGCGATTCAATTGCCACGCCAATGAAATTCGACACGGCAATTTGCTGCGTCGCTAAACCTGCCAAAATGCATAATTGTCTCAGTAATAACTAGACATTGCATTACATCTACATGTACTCTTAAAACATTTCAATCTAATGTACACGCAGTTAACCGTATCTTTGATAACCTGACAATTACTCCCTGTCATTCATCCCTAAAGGACTAACAAACTCCAAAAATGAAGTAAAATTTTCCATGAACCCTGTTGAAAACATGGATGACCGCTGTTAACGAATACATTGACCTTTACACAATTTTGTGCGAAACATAGGGAATAGGATGATTCGGCTGGGTGGTTGCGCAGGTGCACTTGGGAAAAGAGAGGGTTAAGAATGGCCTGCGTAGCGGCAGGATGGCTATAATAGGTGCATGTCAATGCGGATATTAAAGAGGCGGCTCATTTACAACAATAATGAAGGCGCTATTAATAGCAGGCGCAGGAGCGGAGGGGAAGAGACGGAGATGGCCGCGAGCGGAGAAGCGGATACATAGAAGCAAGTCCCTTGGCTTAACCACGTGTCTCTTCCTAGCAGCTCCCCGGAAGCAGTCCTCGACTGTCTGCAAAGTGCTGCAAACAGAGGCTTTCAGGGGTTTCGCGGCGAAGGGGCTGAGGCCGGTCGAAAACGAAAACGTCCGCCGAAAACGAAGCGCCCCGGGGGGCTTAATGACTGGACCGTCCGCGTTATCGCTTTCCTCCCGATGTAGCACACGTCGCTTTGCACGCTCGTTCCCTCTGGACTTTTTAATAAATAGCGCTTCGCTGCCGCACGGCCGACGGTGCATAGCCTCGCGCTCGCTACAACTGCCCGCCTGTTCATTCTCTCCTCGACAAACGGAATTCCTTTGTCGTCGTTCCATTATCGGCGAGAAAAGCAATGTACGTGACGCGGGGTCATAGGACAACGACGATGCGCAAAAACGGCGCAGAAAGCACGAAAATCGTGAATGTTTACTGCAGGGCTGAAATTATGACGAATGTATTGCTACATGTTTTCGTGGATCTTTAATGATTGGCAAAATGTTGGCAAAAAACGATTCCGCGTTGTGTTTAACAAGTTTTATTAAAGAGCAGACGTACGATAATACGTGATAACTTTCAAGAGAAGTCAACGCTCGAGATAAGCTTCCTCTCTTTGGTCTTCAAATATTTATACCGCGGTTCACGATTGGTTGTTTCTTAGGTTTAATCATACTTCTTCGTGGTATATAAACATCATTTGTGCGTCTGTGCGTTAATTAAATTGAACTATTAAAATACGATTTAATATTTAGTTTACTACGACTCTGATAATAATACAAGCAACATAAATAATTGTATTTTTTTAGTGACTAAGAGCGTTTGGAAATTAAAACATTTCAGAATCCCAAGGTTCCCCGTTGTTAAGCTTTAAGTTATTTCGGTTGACGACATGAAATGGACGCGTCGAATTTATAGCAAAAGAAACGAGAATAAATCAAATTAACATCTCTTAGATCAATCGGCGGACCAGTGTTTTTAACCCGAAAGATTCTTTTTAAATGAACAAATGTTTGCTCTATTGTAAAACTGTTTATAAATGGGACAGCAAGGACAAACACTTTGTTTCCATGATCTATTTCCTTTGGCTATTGATCATCCGAGAAAAAACAAGCAAGAGCTTTGATTTGTCCGTTAACATCGGACACCGTCGAATCCAAGAACGCAGCACGTGAATGATGAACGACCTATAGAAAGATTTGGACAAAGAATTCCACGGACTGTGTCCATTGGGTGCTCGGTTCTTTGCGGGCCATGGTTTTATCTCCCTCGAGCTCGTCTGACTTTTTAATAAATAGCGCCCTGGCCGTCCTTGCATATCGTTGCCCTCGGCGCTGAGGCGCTTATTCGTTTTGTAGCTGATGAAGAAAATTCCTCTTTCGCCCCCTCATTATTATACGACGCTAGACGCACCAACAGACACCGTACGGCACGCGCTTACACGACCGTCGCGTTATTCCGCCGGAGGAGAACGGGAATCGCAGTGCCCCGTGGAATACACCCCAACTGTCGGTGATTAATTGATATCTGCGTCTCCTCGACGTCGATACACCGAGGAACATGCCCGAATGCTTCGGCCAAGGACCGGCGGGAAAGACTCTTTGTGATCAGCGACAAACTAAGAACCCACACACACACATACACATATGTACATCTATACATATACATCCACAGTACGTTCCCCCACACGTGCGAGGTTCTTTTCTATCGGCAAATAAATCATGCCCTACGCAAACGGTCTAACAGTTTTCGCATCTTGCTCATCTCCCGATGAGACCCTTTTTATAACACTCTCGATGACTTCAGCTTTAGCGATATGTCGTACGAAGATAATCGATAAGGCAAATCGTACACGTCGGACTCCGATGAAACGACTTTAATGTGATTGTAGACGATTTTTTTTTTTATTTATGCCCAGGGAGAGGGCATTTGCACAGGTTCGTCGAGTACTTGCACGTCGCAGATACGGTGAGTTTGTAAGCAACGTCACCGCAAGGACAGGAGGGCGTGTCTTGGTAATGGTCGCGCCATCGTTGCCTATCAGATCGTTGTAGCTATACTGTTCAATCTCCGATGATGCAATCATGATTTATTGTTTTATGCAAAAAGTCCGTTAATGCAGATGCCACACATAGCCGCCGTAACCACTGACCCAACTAAATTTCAGCCGCAACATGCTCGCCCAGTTAATTAGTATATAAAATTAGTACCATCAAACGTAAAGGTCTCAACAGAAAGCAGTTATTGCAATACTTGTATTACTTAGTATTTTCATTGCATAATGAAAGTTGTTGCTCGATTTAATTCATATTGTTTGACTTGTGAAGATATTTTAGATGCAGCATGCTCATACCTTTAATGAGTATGTAAAATTAGTAGACTCAAACGTAAAGGGATCTACAGAAGGTAATTATTGCAATAATTGCATTATTTAGTATTTTTCTTGCATAATGAAAGAAATTGCTGCTTGATTTAATTCATACTGTTCCATTAGCTAAAATATGTTGGTACAACATGGTCATTCGTTTAATTAGTACGTAAAATTAGTACAATCAAATGTAAAGGTCTGAACAGAAGGTAGCTGTTACAATTCTTGTATCTCTTTGTTAGTATTTCCCTTGCATAATGGAAGAAGAAGTTGTTGCTTGGTTTAATTCATGTTATTCGGCACGCCGGAGTATTGAGTTTTCAGAGTACGGGCAGAAGGTAAAAATATACGCGGGAACGAGAGGAATGAAAATAGTCGGTTAGTCGCGGGAAATCGATCTGATATCCTGGCATGAAGGTGTCGTGGGTCGCGGGGTTATCCCGGTCACGCGGTAGTCAGTCGAAACAGCCGGTCTGTCAGTCAGCGAGTGAGTTCAGAGTGAGATCAGTCGGCCGTATCTATACGCTGCCAGCCGGCGACACGTTGGTACAAGGTTCGGTGCAAATACACAGGGCCACGTGCGTGCACGTAGGCGAACGCACACGCGTCTCTACGTACGAATCGTGGGTTCTATTAAGAGCCAGGCACGAAAACCCTAGACGACACCGAGTGACATCGAGATGGGTGACACGACACGTCCCTGCGCTTAGCGTTGCCCTCGCTCTGCACGGCGACTAGCACCGCCTTGCCGCGTACCCACTCACAAGCCAGGGCCTTCGTGGAGAGACATACATGCCCCGCTGACATCGTCGCGACGTCGAGCGTCGTCGGCACCGCGCGGACCCAAGGCACGCGGACTCGGCCGGATTTTTCAATCCGGCTACCAAAATGAATGCGCGCCTCGCGAGGAAGACACGAGTTTCCGCGACGATTTATCAGGATTCGGTTTCCTCTGGCGCGCCCCACTATCTCGCGGATCCTCGAGAGGGGCAGAACGGTGCGATTAACGGCGGGGAATGATGCGTTCGTGGACGAAAAGGGCCAAGGGGAGATTTTAAACGGCCACTCTCGAGGGGAGTAGGTCCGACTTATGAATGCTCCAGATTCACGAGGAAAACCGTCACTCGTGATCCTCGGTGTAGCTTGAAAAGATGTTAGGCTGAGAAACCGCCACGTGTCGCGTCCTCAGAATGCATCGTGATTCCCCGTGTGTGAGTGTAGGTGCGTGTTTGTGAGCTCCGCTATGTCGGTCGGCAGCGGGTTCTACATGAGTATATATAGATTCCTTCTCCACCCCTAACTCCTGCTACATATCAGAAGTTATCTGATATGCGCTCGAGTATAGCCCTATCAATCCTTCCCATCTACACGATCGATCCCAGCATTCCTAAGGAGCTTCAAACGCATCAGATTTGCCATTTACGGTCCACTTGTAATTATAAATCCTTCATCCTATCAATTGTTCAACCTTTGCGTCTCGCACAAATCGAGCACTTCGATTCTCGCCGATTTTTTATACAATTTTCTCATTTCTCGAGGTAAGCACGGCAGACGGTGAATGGTAGTCTCCGTTCACCTTCCATTAATCAGGACTGTTTACAAAAATTCTTCGCATAAACGATAATGTGGTAAAGTTTAAAACAACGTTGCTGCATCGCGAATAACCGTTAACGATATAAGAGAGGATAAATAGATGGACGAATGGACAGATCGTATTAGTGTAAATATGGTGTAAGACCAGTGCTGTATCTGCAGTCTGACGTCATGGTTGGACCGGCTGGAGCGACATCGAGCCGGTTAAAATCCCAGTCCCATTGACACAGCCGACAAAGAGGCGAGGTTCATAAATAACCCGGCCAGTTTACAGGGGCTATTATGCAATTATGATTGCATCTCGTAGCCTAGGTGGTCCGACGCATCAAGATCGTGCCCGGCTACAGGAGATTGGAGCCTCTTAAAACTTGTCGTTGTTTCGGACCAGTTGTATGTATGTTCACCTAGCGATTTCTCCCCCTCCGCTCTGACCACCTTTTTTTCTCTTAATCACAGCCATGCGCTCGCCTTCACTTCGCTCCGATGCACTATAATGTTCCGCGCGATGGAGCAACGGCATGAGCCACTTGAAAGCGGCAGCTGCGGTTCTTCCTACTTTTCAAACTTTCTGCTCAATTCATCCTCGAGATTGTAACACTTTTCCCGCGTACAGCGAGGTTACAATGTCCTGCACTTTTCCACAGTCCTAAATCCATGTAATTATGGTTTGCGAGCAAGCATATAAAATTACCACAAATAAGAAATAATGAGCCTTGAAATCGTTTTATCAGTTTTATTGCCGTGCAAATTATTGCTTAGTAAAACTGCTTTTATGTAGCAATGTTCAGATTTTCAGCGACATTAATGAACTGTACCTAATGGACTTGGACGTAATTTATTGAAGAGACGAAAAAATACTTTTCAGCAAAGACTTTCAAAATGAACCAATGATCAAAATATTTGTCAGTTTTTTGTAGAATGTTTTACGCACAATGACAAAGATGTGTCCTTTAATACCGCAGTAATCTACATGGTAATTGTCACCACGGACTGTTAAAACGTGTCAGTACTTTCTGTTGTTTTAAAATCGACCTACCACGTTAGATAAGAAATGAAACATCTGCGGCTTTGACTCGGCGTGTACCGCGCAAGAGAAACGACAATACAATTCGAGTAGAAATCCAAGTGGTACTGGTTCACCTGGCTTTTGGCCAGTCTCTGTCGAGCGTTGCGGTTGCCGGACTTCGCCGCCAAAAGCTTCGGAGTCCGGGGCGTTCGCGGCCTTCCTACGTGCGATTTAAATTTACCTAGTCGCGATTTGCGTCATTCAGGCTGATCGGCCTGATTTGTGACCTTTCGTACTTTCGCAGCTGCGAGCAATGCGGGCCAAAGATCGCACGGCCTCCGGCAAAATCAACGACCTGTCGACATTCCTTCGGACCGGCATCGTACTCGTTGACGACGACAACGACAACGACGACGACAACGTCGTCTGAGGACGCTCGATCGTGTCGAGGCACACGTACCCAACGTCCACCTGTTACCAGACGTTCGGACGTCGCTGGACGGACGGTCCTGTCGCTCGAACCGAGAGACCAAAAGGCACGAAATCTATTTTCACGGTAAACAGCTGACATTCCGGCGCGTCTGAATTTTGCCCGATTATAAATCGACGTGTAACTTAAGCGGCCGGATCCGAAAACAAACGTTACTACGGCGCTTGCCAAATTATTTGGCTGAGTTAGTTGTCGCGGAGATTGTATCGGAACGGCCGCCTTAAATAATTGTTCCTGAAAAATTACCACGTTTCTGCGAAGCCGCTCAACGCAGGGAAAGGAAGTAACGTCCCGCTTTCTAGATTATTTTCGTACCAAAGTTCGGAATTGATGATTTCTACTTGTGGCACATTGTTGCCGAATGTTTAATGTACGCACGACTCTCAGTAATTCGGAAGACCATCTAGGAGAATAAATTGCTCAGCATTAAATCTCCTTTCACCAACACACAGCTATATTATATTGACATACAATAGAATATTTTAAAACTAAAAGCTCTACATTTAACATCCCCAGCTTCAAAGAGATTTTCTATCATTCATCCGTTACTCTTTCCTTTCTTCGTGTCGGTTTTAATACCGATCCTCGGCACTTTTTCCGCGTAAATTCTGCACTTTGATAAGAACGTAGGGGCAATTCATTGCACGCGGTACTACGAGCGTACAGGGCGCAATGCGTGGAAGGTTTCTCCTAGCTGGTTTCCTAAGACTGAAGCTGCATTCATTCCATACCATACGACGACAGAAGATACGAGATAGCGATGCGCTCGTTCGAAGAAGACGTGGTATTTCCGATGCTTTGAATTACGTCATGGACAACATTGACGGCGAGGGCGCGGTGCGAGATAGCGAGCTACCCGTGGACCAGCCGGCAATGGTTCTGTGCAACGGACAGTTATAAATAGATTGAAAAACTATTGCTTTTCAATTGTGAAAGGCGCGCGGGTTCCGGGGGTCGTCGCGGGACGTGGGTCGGCGCGAACGAACGGGGTGAAGACAGAAGGGATGGAAAAGAGGGCTCCGGGGTTCTCTCATTCTCCCGTTCTTTCTTCCCCGGGCTGTCTCGAGCTTTTATGCCCAAGTTTGCACGCTCGGCGCCACAGATCATTTGTTATCTCGCCCGGGAAAGCTCCCTCTGACGCAAATAGGTTTGTTCCTCCGGCCGTTTTAAACGCTTCACAATAATCCAGCAAACCCAAATTCAATTAACGCCTCGCCGGCCGCGTCATCGTGCCCGTTGTCGCCTACGTTTTGCACTTTGTACCCGCCGACAGACGCTCAAGAAAATGCCACGTCGCGTCTTCTCCTCTCGTTCGCACGTGTACCACGAATACCCAGGTCCCGAAAGTTCGCGCGGTACACGCTCCTCGATACAAGCCAATGTTCCCCCGAGAAAACCGAAGAACCTTGTTTCCCTGGTCCAACTGTTTATCTACTGCCGACGAGAAATATTAATGTTTTCCTTAAGCAGGTTTTAAATACATGGAAAATAAATCATGCGTATACTGTCGTCCGTGTCGTACGTAAGCCTGACTTCCGGTCCCGAGGAGCCGTTCGAAAATAAATCAAATGGAGATTTCGGATTTTCCAACGTCGACATTGCTCCATGCATATGCATACATTTATAGATCCCTTAGAAATATTCCTAAGGATAGACTAGGGTAATTAATTGGCCAACAGTTCGGGGCGTATATTAAACTTCGACGTTCTGGCCTGGATACGAAATGGCGTGGTGGTATTCAGAAACTTCCTCTCCATTTCCCGAGAACGTTGCTACGGTTTGTGTACTCGGAAGAACTGCCGCTTGCCGGGGGGTTATTTTATGCGTAAGGAAGAAAGAAAGGCCTCCAGGTACAGGGGGACCGAGGGGAGGAGAGGCACACGTACGTGGGGAAAGACGACGATGGACCGGGTCGTCGGATTGAGGAAGAATGGGGATAGAAGCCGCGTGTCTCCATCCATCAGCCGATGGTCCGCTCGGACGAGACACGCGCGACTTGAAACTACCGAGAATCGTCGGAATACATTATCTTTCCTCGTCGATACACTCAGCCGCAGATCTCCGTAAATCGATCGACCATTCGCGCCGTGTAAGATTATCCAAAAGATTTTAGGCGTATCAGGCACCGCGACTCACGTGTTCATCGTCGACTCATCAAATGATTTCATCGTTGAAACTCTCATTTAAAAAGCATTAATCACTCGACGGAAAGTACCTATCCGAAAAACAATGATATCTATAGCGCAAAGGGAAACAGAATGTTTTTCCAAGGGTAAGATATCGAAATAATTTCAAATAAATCTACTGATAGGCGGTACATTAGAATAGGTTAGTAGCGATAAAAGTACGTCGTCTGGTGTGTGCGAGAAATTTCCGTAGAATGTATTTCCTTGTACGGAGGAAGCATACACGGATTTGACGTTGCGTTATCTGAGCTTCTCCTCGAAACGCGGATGATATCAAGAAGTTGTAAGCGTCGTACATTATTCTTCGGATCACGTGTTATCTTAAACTCGACGATGGTACCCGACAAGACAAAACTTCTCGAGCTATCAGCTGACAATAGTCATCCGCTGACCATCTCCCGTCGTTGCCCGGCCAAGCGGAGGACCCACGTTCCATAAACTTCGCTGTAGATGTAGGCACACTCGTGCACGTATAAGGATCACGCTGGACGCACACGCGGACGTCTCCGGTGCTGGAAAATTAATGACTTACCTACAGTGGGAACAATACAGTCAGCTGTGACTCTACGTGCCTCGGTATACTATGGCACACGAACAACGCTGCCGCGAGAGAACTGCCTAAGGTCGAACAAAAACACATAAACGAGCCGCTAGAAATGCGCGCGCGCGCGCGTCATCGACTGCCACGTATATCCCTTGTAAATGTATTATTTGTATAACCACCCCGTTAGCGCGTGTGAATGCTCGCACATGGATCGATTCATGCCTATCGAGGGCAGAACGTAACCGATGCCAGCGCATGTAATTCTCCTGCAAAGGACAGTCAATAAAGTTTCTGCTCCGATTGTACGCGTCGACTTAATGTCTCCTATTCTCCGGCTAATCGCGAAAACGTCGTGTGTTTGTACGAGTCACGATAAAGAGAGGGACTGACGCACAAAGAAAGGAATATCGCGGCAAATTTACGAAACTTCGTGGTTCAACGTCACGCGAGTACAAACATCCCTGCATAAAGCCACAGATATTTCGCAAGACCGAACGTAGAAACTGCTCAACAAAGGAATCGTGCGTATCCTTCGAGCCATTAAGTAAAATCTCCTGACGCATTAGATTCTCGAGACTAATTTAGTCGTGTTGTACAAAAGGTTGTTCACGTTTGACCTGTACTTCTTGTAGACTCGTTAGCACGATCAGTTGCCGCGCGCCATGTGGCTCTTATTTTGCGGCTCGCGGAGCGATAGATAGCGTAGATAAATCTCATGGGGAAGGCCGTTCGCGGTCTCTTTCCGGGCTTACACGGGAGCCAGGGATACGCGGAGCGCGGTTTCCTCGTCTCCAATGAATCATGCAGTACCTATGTTTTAGGTCGGCTTGCTCCTCTTAGGAGGCTGTCCGTTTTGATCGTCCATGGCGTTCCTCCTGGTTACCCCACTCGACGATGACGGAGAACGAGAGAGCGCGAGAGGGCCTCACGGAGAGAGAAAGAGGGGGGGGGGAGGAAGTCTTTCAGAAAAGGCAGAGGTGGTACGTAAGCCTCGCGAGCATTTATTTATGGCCCGGGGTCGCCCTGGGGTATAACGTGGCACCGCCTCTTCACCACCAAGCCACGCTTTTGCACTGTGCACCACCTACGGAATGAAGTCGTTCTCCTCCCCCCCGTTCCTCCGCGCTGGTCCCCTCACCGACCTTGATTTCCTCGCATATTATAGGAAGCCTCCGGATTAAACGCACTCTCCTGTCGGACGAAGCCCATTATCACGCGATTCGATGATGTAACTGGTAATTGAAATGCAGGGACTCCTAATGTCTCAATCCACACGACCGACTGCTCCTACAATAGTTGCTTTTAATGAAGTCATTAACCAAGATTAAGTATCGTTTTATGCTTATTCTTCGTTAAGTACACGTTGAAATGTTCCCAGGAACGTAATTAAATGTATTACGTGTAAATCACACGTAGGCTCGTAAATTTTCATTTTCATAAGCTCTACATTGATATCATCGCTTGTGAAAACGTGTTTGTGATAAATTATTCACAAGCTTTTCCTAGACTGATTCTCGTTGAGCGCAGTACTCTGGCGCTGGATTCATTCCAATTTCATTGCTCTGAATTTAATAAACTTTTCATAATTATTCATCAATTAAATTAATTCTTTTGTGTTAATACAATCGTTCCGGCACGCTGTACATCATCGATAAGGAATTTCCATACTAGCAGGAACTGTCCAACTTTTTCTACAATTTCAATAAACTGTTTTACATCAGAGATAAGATACTATTATCGGCCAATTAGCGCGTCAATTAACGAAAGCAGGGCTCGTTAATTCGACGGTGAATTTGCGAAGAATAACGAACAACTACATCGCACCGATCCACATGTAATATGTATATATCATCGTCGTGCCTGTTCGCCAAGGCGCCGGCACAGCGAATACTTCTGGCTTCGATTATATCAGAGCACACGCTACAGCAATGTCTTGCAAAAACGTGATATAAGTGTACAGAATCGTTGATCTCCAGTGATTTATTTGAAAGGGGTACACGGCCGACGGTGTACACTCGGCCATTGCGTATTCCCGGGCGAGAACGTAAAGTGCAGGGAGGGGGGGGGGATTTGTTTATCGAAGTATCGACGACGATTCTCGCGCGATCGTCGAATTTCCCGGCGCTCGAAATAATCTGCCTCCCGTGAAACGCGGCTCCTCGCTATTAATAACCGTCGATGGGCCATTCGTAGGTATCAAAGATTCCACTTGGTGTCTCATTTTTCACGCTGGCTAATGCCGAACGTCCCATAGCGCGTTACTTCCAGTTTGTCACGTACGACGGTCAAAGGAGATAAAACCGATTATCGGCCGTTCGGCAGAGCCGTATTTTACGCGCGATTTATTAGCGATGCGCGTGCAGTCCTGGAGACTAGCAGTGAGACAGAAACGTCGGGACTTATGTTAGTTCGGGAGGACTTAGTGGTTCGTACGAATCAAGTCGTCCCGCTGAATGTCCACGAAGATGACAGTCCTTAATTCGAGGTCTTTGTGCCGGCGCTTCTGGCGGTCCTTTTTTTTCCTTGCGGAAATCGTCCCGCCAGTAGGAAGGCGCGCGGGACATAATCACTGCCGAGGTAAGCCCATAAATTTCGCTCACGCCGAAAACCTGCCGTTCAGAATGGTAAAACGACGATGTTACGCTTTGAGGACATCGGGCTGCTCTGCCACCGCAGTGATTATTGTCGTCCCCGTTCCGTTCCGGCAGTCTCTAGTGTTATGTCAAGAACCGCGAAGTGCCGTCTGCCGGGGACCTATTCAGAAAATAGCTCGTAAATTTCGGCCAAGGGAAGCCTCCTTCGTGGGGTTCTTACCTCAAGGGTAGCAACTAACACCCGAGGAACCATGGAATTTCGCTCCTTTCCAACTTTCATGACACGTTAAAAATATCATTTGTTTAACAAATCATTTTACGAACTATCCACAATTTTCTCAAGATACAATCAATCCCGTGTTACACACAAAACACTAATTACCCTCCCTTTTAATGCAATTATAGCTTTAAATAGAAACAAAATTACACAAAGCTGTAAAGAAATAATAACAACTGTTCCTCCTTTGTCCCTTTAAACTACGTTTAAATAATTTCACGAAATTCCCATTATTTGTCCCGTTTTATCAGTTAAATTCTCAATGACTAGGCTACGGCAGTATGTCGAGCATTAAATCAGTTTACCGCGGTGGCACTACCGTGTATAATCGTGGCTACTAATATTCCGATGTTTCGGCGCTTGTGTCGCGTGAAAACCGCGAATCCTGTGTACGAGAGTCCCATTGAGAGGGTAACTCGTAAATTTCAGCTTGGGGAATCCTCCTCGGGGGGTTGTCGGTCGTAGGGCGGCTGCAAGAGCACAAGGATCAAGGATCCCCGTGGCGCCAGGTCCGCCGCAGCAACAGGCGGCCCACTTCGCTTCCAGCACACATCCATTACGCCATCGGCTCATCCCGTTTGCTCTACGTACACCCAATGAAAATCTATGTCCCAATAAGCGATCGGTATTTCCCGCCCAGTGCATAGGATTTCATGAAGAATCCGACGGGGCAATCTTCGCGAAATAACAGCCAATTTATCAATGTCCCTACGACTTGCGTTATATTAATTCAGCCAGAGACGTATGGGAGCGCTAAAAAATTTTTTCAGGTAATCAAGCAATCACTTTTCGGAGCATCGTGTTGTACTGAGAATGCGAATAAAGGAAACCTGGCAAGTCGGTTAATGGAGCTTTAATTGTATTTCACATTTAGACTAGAG
The DNA here is from genome assembly GCA_963989215.1 of Hedychridium roseum. NCBI lineage: Eukaryota > Metazoa > Arthropoda > Insecta > Hymenoptera > Chrysididae > Hedychridium > Hedychridium roseum. Next base: position 5,137,706 of record OZ022310.1, on the reverse strand, counting down.
TGTTATTAAGTCAATTAAATAATCATTTACTACCGAAAGTCGTTTATTCATTTATCAAACCCATTGAAATCATGGCTACAGACGTAACCGTGTAATTAAACATTGTTTACTTGACGGTTTAAGGACTGATTTTATGGCACCTGCGGATTCTGTTGATTCTACCAATTACCGTTTGTAATTTATTAATAGTAGTCCCATTAATTCTATGATCGTAGTATCACTCAATCATTTAATCCCGTTACATAAATGAAACAAATTGATTTGTAATTGAATTGGTTCATTACCATTAGTTAAACTGGTATGTTAAATGTGCTCATATACGGTCAAACGTAAGTTCTTCTAATTATTATACTCGTTTTACCCGATAATATATGTATATTTTGACATCCTGAATTTGTTATTAAGGTTGTATTAGTGAAACATAAATACTTTCATGCCTCCGGATAGAAACATTATTCTAAAAACTGTAAAATAATAATACAGGCAACATTGCTTTAATATAAATCAATTTCCAAGTGCTATAAATTGATGTAAATTATTAATCAATTTAGACAATGCAATTATTGTATTCCAAGGCCAATTACGAATTTTAAGATAAACCATGTGCGTATCTACGGGTATTTTACCAAGGTTGTGCATTTAGCGGTATAAAAAGGTCAGGCAAAGGAAAATAAATTATGATAATTAAGGATTGCAATTGCGGTAAATAAATGTAAAGTTTCTGATTTATTATAAAACACGCAATGTGCGGTGCAACTTGTAAAACCAGTTCTCAACGTGCGTCCTCGTATCACTCTCGCCCGTGAGTGTGGAATTAGCATTCCCATAGACAAGCTGAATGTGCACCATGCTAATTGCTTAACCTTTGCTTTTTTTAACGAAAACAAAATCTGCACCTGCAGGTAAATTATACATAACATAACACAGAATATAGCGTTCTGCACATACGACATACACATCTGTGAGTCTTCTTTCTTGCAATAAGGAATTCATTTAACGAAAAATTTGTGCAACGAAACGATGGGTTTCAAAGATAATTTCAATAGGCGAATAGCATGTGTCTTACGATGAGATTGACCTTCAGAGATATTTTAATATTTAAGCCGAGTAATTTATCGTTGCAATAAGAAAATTGCGGAAATTACGTCGGCGAGGAGCACGAAGAGCCCTGATTCGGACTGAAAGCTACCTTTTGCCATTGAACGGTCCCAAACAATATACACGCCCCCTTAACGTGGCCTTATTTATGGGAGAATGATCGGCCTGTAATTACGGCTTCCACTGCGAAAGCCACCTTCCGCTTTAGCCAGCCAGTACAGCGAGCCCCACTCCGAATTGGCCACTCTCCCCAGTTAACCGTGCGTTAACCGGCAATCCACTAGGGAAATAATTACGCGATTATTCGCCGCGCGATAACCGCGCGCGAAGCTGATTATCATAACGTCTACAATGCGGGGAGAGCTGTAAGCAAGGCCATTTCTCTTTCTATCCATCGCCGCTTCCCCATATGAAAGGAACCCCGCGGAATAGCCTAGAATCTCCATTTGGGTTTCCTCGATTTCTAAACGCTTTCTTCTGTCCATTATATCCGACCGCAACTCGTACCAACTTTATCGAAATCTATATTAATGACGGTTATAGCCCTGTGATTTATAACAGTCTTCTGTTTTATAGCGTACTGTACACAACCCAATGGGGATCAATGATCGTTCAGAATCGCGGATCTTTTAAAACCTGCGTGAATTCAAATTCAACCAATGTAGAACATTACAAAGTAAATGCAGAAAAACAGTAACTGTTTGATGTTATTTACGTTCCGGATTGCAAATCTTGTGTTCAAGGTAAATCGATCTTGACACAATAGTGAGAATGATTGTATCTGCGCGTTGTAGCACAAGAGAATGTGAATTGGCTACGGTCTTACGTTCACACATAGCTCTTACGTTCCGCACAGCGCGGGGTCTGCTTATTTGTTCAGTAGAGGCGTTGCGAGATGTTTAAACATTTACAGATCGGTCTGCCCTCAAAGCAATGCGACGGCTGGGCTAATTCATCCGCGATAGGATTCGTGCTGTTCAACAGCTCCAGCACGAAAGCTCGACAAATCAATTATTTCCCCCTGTCGTACGAGCGCGTTGTATATTTTCCATAAACTAGACGTGCCTGCGCGGTGATCCCAATCGAGCAATTTTATCCTCGTTTAAGACGTTATTCCGAGGGAAGACTCGATGACAACATCGCAAATCCCCCACACTTATAAACCAGCGCGACCGACCATTACAGAACGGGCGAGTTTGCTTTGCTTGCTTAACGCTATTTATCACGGACGTTTTAAGATCAATATTCCTCTTTCAGGATTGATTATTCCCCGCTGTTGCTGACGTTCCGGCCGAGATCATAAGTCAGCGCGCATCACAAGGCCTGTCAAAAATTACGCTAAGCGGCCTTTTAAATTTTTGATTGTCCAGTAATTGAAACATTCATGAGCGACGAAATTTCAGAGCAGCAGCGCCGTTCTGCAAATGTTCGGCTGCACGCTATTAAGGCACAAGTGCCGTATTTATGCCATAAATTATCCGACTTATGTGTATACGTGTGCGGAACGTACTGTACCGTCCGCGTGTAGTGCCTAATCGTCGAGCGAGATTAAACTTTATCGCTAGAAAGCGTGCATTATTAAGTAGCATTTGGATTAATAGTTTTTATGCACGGACAGTATTTACGCACTATCTGATATGCGCTAGTTCCTGCCGCAATCACGGTTCACTGCTCCGATTCACAATACACTTTAAACCGTGTGAAGACACGATTGTACAATTACTCATAAGGAGGAAAGAACAGCTGATTTGTTGTGTTTTCTCACTGATACGCTTATCAGACGATCACTCCCCAGATATGTTACCAGTTTAAGAACATGCAACGTAATATTCCAAACGCTACGTGTTAAATTACCCTAAATGTGTAAACAAAACTTGAAATAACATTAGTTAAGTAATACTCGAAACTATTCTACCGGCTGCTTCAAAGTGCAAACTATAAATATTGAACTGCCCGTTAAATGATTATCACTAGGAAAAGATTTCCTACGATCAGAAGAATCTTCATTTATTTTCGTTCAGTTCTCAAAATGGCTATGACGGTAGCATTGAATCCGGCGAAGTCCCATCATGTCTCTTGTTTTGCGGATGCAAGTTGACGTGATCTGAGGAGGTTTGACGTACGGAGCAGTTTCACAGATGTCCAGGGAGATCGAAAGACTTAAGAGAGCGCGCCACCGGAACGATTTACGTTTGTCGAGCTGATTTCAGGCGGAATGTAAAGCAAGGGTGAAAGGATGCTACATTAACCTTGCAAGCGGATGGCAAGAGGACGAGCAAAGAAGCGAGAGAACGGCCCGGCAAGAAAGACCTTTGCTTTCGGAGCCGTTTGGGGGCCGTGCCGAACGGGCTGTGAGGCCTTCGTTCCTTCTCTCTTCCTCTCCCGGCTGTGCTGGGAGTCCAAGGAAAAGGGCCCCCCGCCTTACAATGCAGCCTGATTTATGGCCCGGCGCACATACATAGAGTTACACACGATATCATAATACCATTAATTCTTCGTCAAATTCCCCGCTGACTGAATCATACTGGCCGCGCAGTAAATCACGCGGCGACTAATGTGAGCGCGACCAGCGCTGTCTTATCTTCTTTGAACCACGGGGGCAGGTGGATCCAGTCTTGGACTCTGCTGAATTACTGTTACCCATTCGTCTGCCCCCTCGGACCTCCCTCTCTCTCTCTCTCTCTTTCTTTCTTTCGGTTATTCCCTTCTCCCGGTCCGTCTCCCTTCCGCCCACTTGCACGGTTTCTCCCTATTTCCGTGTTTTAGTTAGCCAACATCGTTATCCACGGATCACGACGTTCCGCTCAGCACTGCAGCGAATCATTTCATTTCGTTGGCCCTTTTTTATGCTGCATCTTATGTAATCGCCTTCTGCCTCCCGACGCTTTACCTTTAACGACCTGTCTCTGTACCTCACGTCCGCGCGAATCAGTACTTTTTAATTGTGATTAATAAATATACGCCATGCGATCGTGGAGAAACGCTTTAGCGGGCCGGCAGCATTGTACGAATTCAGGCGAAAGCAATCAAAAGGAAATATCGCACGGGTTGGCTTACGTCAGAATAATGTAAAAAACATTAAGATCTGGCTAATTTAAAGCAGTTGCCTTGTATCTCTTTGATGACTCCGCGAATGAGAATTTTTAGCCAAACTCCGCAGTTTTTTCCGCCCGGCAAATGCGCGATTTTCGGTGCCTTTTTTCTCAGGCCAAGCGCGTTTCGTAATCTGTCAGATTAATAAAACATTATATACGACGCACGGACGCTATTACCAAAGAAGACGGAATTAATATCGCATTAATCGGCTACCTATGTCGAGCGCGAAACAGTGTGTTACTGATGATTTTCTCAAGCGCTATCGCGGGGCATATCTCATGTTAGAAATAAAATATCTCGAGTTTAGCTGGAGATTGTAAAATATGTGATGTCTGTAAATCTCGGGCTGTCTTCTTTTGCGTCAGCAATACGTAGGTAACAGCATTGTTCCAGTTTTACGGTTTGCGTCGTATCCCAGGGAAATACGAGAACCTAACGAAATTTCACACTGTTCGGCCACATGCGGAAGTCCACAAAAATTCTAGCCATCACTTTTGTTTCAATTTTCAAATGCGGATGAACGCACACACGTGTCACTTTGTTTCGCGCATATGTGTGACGTCAAGTCCAGTTTTGGACGCATAATAAACAAAGACGTTAGTAAAGAAGAGAAAAATAACTGAGGACCAAGCGCAAACAGTTTTGTTTGACCACTTTTTGGATGTTTAATTTTTCGATTGTCACTAAAATTATATTTTTACTGGTTCCTTTCTATTGTTGTAGACTAAATTGTAATAAGCACTGTGTAAATGCGTTGAATTTTAATAAAAATTATCACCGTACGAACGTGTCATTATACTTTCGCGGAAGTCGTACAATTTCATAACTATGGAGTTCTCAACGTTATCTTTTGTAATTTAACATGGAAAATGAATATTTTTATCATTTTCTCAGTTTATTGAATTTAAGCTGCGCGTAATAATCAATTTTTTTATGATTTTGTTTATTTGAAGCACATCTGATTGTACAATGCACTCAACACATTCTGTTGCATATTTTTCAATGAGCGAACTTATCGGCATATTGCTAACACAATTGTGTAGGTGAAACATTGCAACCTTCTGCATAATGAAATTTTTCTGCATAACTTCGTAATTAACGAGGAAATAGAAATTGTAATTACGAAGTTTCACGTTAGAGACTACAAAGCACGATCCCCTACGTTTCCCTGTACGTTTTCACTTTTTCTACTTGTTTTGCGTTCTAAACACAACTACGGGCCTCCCATCTAATTGCCAAAGCGCTGCTACCAGTTAAAACACTATAATTCCAGGCTCGGCCGATGGATCATTCGTGATACAACATTATTTACGACTTTCCTGATCGCGCGTCCACGTAGCTTCTTGGCACAACAGCCCCCTTGGTGCAACGAAAACGTTTATTCTTCTGTTAACGCTATCGCGTACTCTCCTACCGTCCCGCAGGACGCAACGAAGGGTAAGTAATAATTTCGACATGGCTTACTCTGTCCGATGTGGACCCTCTTCATCCATGGATAAATCTGCGGAGGATTGCTGCCGCTGGCGTTCCCCTTGTTCGTGGAATTGTTGCCGGTGCTGGACGTGCTGGAGGTCGAGGAGGCCGGCGACGAGGCGGAAGATGCCGTCGTCAAGGTCGATCCACCTTCGCCAACGTTCCTCGAGCTTCCGCCCGGGGGCGAGGATGCCGATGCCGCGGCTACCGAGGACCTGCTCGACGTTCCCGGCGGGGAAGTCAGGCCGGAGGCGGCCTTGCTGGTCCCAGGCGCCACCAACGGGGTCGGACTGTTCCTCGACGTGGAAGTCGTGAGATCCTGAGGTGAAGCGACGCTCGTCGAGGACGTCGAGTCGGCGTATTTGCAGCTCGACGAGGAAGCCGCGGACGGAGCCGTCGCGCCCTGAAGAAGCGGAGTCGTCGGGTCCGGGTGCAACTGTTGCTGGGGATGATGTTGCTGCTGATGATGCTGCGAAGCCTGAGTGTGCATCCCCGCGTGCTGCTGGGACGTCGCCGTGGCGTTGAGCCGCGGTTGTGGTTGTAACTGTGTATAGTCGATCATACCGGTCGGCGCGGCGTGTTGCATCCCCGAGGCCGGCGTCGCATAGGGATGCTGAGGATAATGCTGTTGTGGCGAATAACACGGCGTCGGGTAAGTGCTCGTCGCGGCATTCGGATTGTAATAATCCCCCCCGGCGGGCGAGGCGGCCTGCATCGGTTCTCCCGGTGAATTCGGAGTAGGCCGTTGCTGCTGTGGCTGCTGACTCGCGTAGCATGAGGCCAGCGAATTGACGAACTGGTAGGAACTCATTATTTCGCCCGCTATCACCGTGTCACTGCGTTAAATCGTCGCGGAATCGTACACCGGGAACATTCACGTATACACACAATTGTCAGTCAATGGCTTGTCGAGTCCTTTCTTCTGGCTTTAAGCTACCGTGCACCGTCATTAAGTACAGCACCGTGGCATCGCGCTCTTCCGGCCGACTTTCTCTACCCCTCGGCCGATGATTCACGATGACGGGAGTCGCATGTCGCGCGCACACACCGCTCTAACGAGGATCTTCTTCTTGCACCCTCGCTCCCCTCGGACGGAGGCGAATCTCAACACCTTGTACCGCGATTATATCCCGCTCGACGATTTGCGCCCGTCGTAATCCGTTGTATCAGCCGACTAATAGGTGCCAAACAGAACCGGGTGACAGCGGTTAGGCAGTACGAAACACACGAGGAAGGAAGGACCTAATCACAGGGAGTAGGAGCGAGAAAGACGACGGGACACCGGGCCGAGAGTCAAGTTGCTTTACGAGGGCCACGTGGGCCGGGGGCTATAAAACTGTCTTCTGCCTTCTTTACGACCTTACGAGGCGCAATTACCTACAGCCAACTCGGGGACCCACCGTGTAGCGTGCAGTCGGCCTATCGGGCCGCCCCATTGAAAGGACGACGTGTTAAGCGCGGCCACGATGGTAGCACGCGCTAAATCCTCCGTCGTGAGTGACTTCTAACCCGAGTACCAAAACCCTAAGGTCCTCGTCAGTCCTCGACGGAACGGTGCGAGCCGTGCGTAGCTCCGGACAATTTCACACGCAATTTCTTCCTGTGCTGAAGCTCGAGCTGGTGGTTCCTCGTTGCTCGGTTCCAACGGGTAAGTCGTCCTCTGGGTACTGGTAATATCACCACTCCGTACGGGGACGAGTAGCCCCGGGTTCCCCGATCCTGTTGCGTGCGCGGAGGGTGGTGGTATCGTACTGAAGGCTTGCAATCCACCGAGCCGGTGCGGTAGCTGTCACGTGCCCGCGCGCTGCGTGTCAGGGAGCTCCGACCAATCCCCGCCGTTCGTCAAACCTTGATTGGTCTCTCCTGCCGCCGCGGAGGATCCTTCAACCCCGTTCCTTCGACCTCGTCGCTTTCTGTGTAAGTGTCTGCGTGTGCCGTCGCGCCGCGCTGCTGCTGCTGCTTCTACTCGACGTGACAAGAGCCGAGAGGGGTGTGCTACGAGAGCGGACCTCAAGGAGAGGGGATAGCCCGTCAGGGGGGCTAATGGAGAGATATTCGGGAGCCCGTACGGTAGTGGGGGAGGCCACCTTCTCCCTATCTCTCTCTCTCTTTCTCTCCCTTCACTCTCTTTCCCCCGTTTCCTCGAGTTTCTTTGCCAGGACGTCAGCGAGAAGTAGTCTTCCGTTGCTGTCCTGCCAGTTTGGGGGACAACGCGCGCACGCGCCCCCTGCCCAGGCCCCCCCGATGATAACAGGGAAAAAAAGGACGATCGTGGCCGCTGGTTCCTTCCGTCGCGAGTTCGCGTACGCACCGAACTGTCCCCCCGTCTTTGCCGCGAACCGTACGTCGGCGCCGATGCTCAGGATCGCGTAGGCCTAAAAACTTCACCGGCGTTCCGACACTCCGAGGCGGGAATCGCCGTGCTTCCGGGCAATCCCCTAGGCTTCCGTGATCACCACGGACGGTACGGTCCCCGTGGGTGCCCGGCGAACGCGGAAACGTTTTCGGGGAAACGCGAAGGAGCGAAATCTGTAAACGGATAGCCGAGAGAGTTGGCGGGCGCAGCGAGCGACTAAGAAGGGCCGCACATAAGTCAGGCCAGCGGCCGCGGCTGACAGTTTTATGAGAGTTTGATAGTCTCCGGCGCTCTTTTCTCTCTTTTCACGGCGAGAGGACGGGAGGCGCGAGCGGGACGACCGGGCACAGGAGGAGGGTGGGAGCAGGAGGAAAGCAGAATAGGCAATCAAGGAGGCGTAACGGGGAGAAAGATAGATACAGACAGTGGGGGCAGGAACGACGACGGCTCGGCGAGGAACGAGAGAAAGCGAGAAAGAGGGAGAGACACGCGCACTACGCACAGCACTCTTTATTGTCCCATAAATTCAAACCTGTTGCCCATGACCGCGAGAGAGCGAGACGGAGCGGTGCACGAGGTGGAATCCTCTTCCAATCGCCATTCGATTGACGCCCCGTTATCGTTTGCCGGCGAACCCGGACGCAACTCGTAACTCACTGAACGACTGAACACAATCCAGAGAGAGCCTTCGACTTGGCAGTTCTCGCACCAGAAGCATGTGTGACGTAGTAGCCAGTCGGTCAAACGGGGGGGCAGCGCAGGGTGGTGCGTTGCCGGGGCGGGGAGGGAGACGCGAGGAGGCGGAGCTCCCTCCTCGCATTACTAACGGATAACCTTTAAAGAGGTCTTACCAATGCTTACCCTCAGCAACGTCCAATTGTTCCCCCTAATCACTGCTAATCACCTATCAGCTCACAATGACTTTGCATCCTTTCTATCCCTGGTTCCCTCACATTCGTCCCTGTTTTTACCAATCTCTTCTCATCTGAAAATTCCATCTTTTCTTAAGATTTCGCGATTCCTCGTGCTCAGCTCAGCGTCCTCGAGTTCTCCAGATTCGTAATTCTCGGCGAGACGAGCTATCGCGGGGAATAGGGAATCGCTAGTGTGCCAGTTGCTCGCCAGATGTGGCGAGTGTGGCCGTTCCCGTTGAATTGTAGCGCGCGACCGCCCCAAGCCGCCCCTTCCCAACCTTCCTCAACCCCACCACCCGTACGACCAGCCCCCACCGCAAACCTGAAAGTGGCTATCTCTTGGGCTTTGAAACGCCGTGCTTGTATTCTTATACAGGACCGGGGATCCCCACCACTCTTATACGTGGCTATCGCCACATCAGAGTCCGCTGAGGTTCCCTTACGTACACCTAACGTCCTCCGTTCCAGGCCTGCTAGCTTCACACACATGCCAAATGGTGATCCTGATTCAGATGCGGTCGATCCTTCGAGCATCACGCTGCTCCTTCGTCCTCAGCCGCCGAGAAATGACGAAACAAATGACTGCGATCTACGCTCAAAACGGATTTGATTTTCCTACTTTACGACGTCATCAGTGCCAAGCATTGTATCCCTCGAGGCTTCCTTTTAAGCTTCACCCCTTTTGTTTGGTTAATGTGTTTTACTTAATATTCGCAAAGTGATGACATTCAAAGCTTTTCAAGCTAACGTTCAGTAAAAACGTTAGCCCGAAATTAACGGAATGTTTCACAAAGCGTTATTGTTGTCTTAAAATATACCAAATTGACTGTATTTATTGTACATGGATTTAGTTACAAGAAGACAAGCACTCAATTAAGCGACGAAATATACAATTCTACAAATAATACTAGTTTTAATTATACAATTATATGATACTCATTTACTTCATGTCCCTATGTGTAAATTTCTCTAAACATTATTACACCTCCTTTGTAAATACATTAACCACTAGTAAGAAACTTTCACTAAATATAACTTTATTCACTACTATTCCGTAATTACAATGAAATCTTTACATCTCATGAGTTAATTTCCACAACCATTTCCTCGAAATAAACAAATCACCTTGCGTGTACAATCATCCATATATCACATTTACTTTCAAATACACATTACAAACAGAAATAGTGGAACGATGGCGGTATGGGTTTTTACTTGAACCGTGTTAACGAAGTCGTCACGTCTCTCACGAGTCGTCGCGATTAAAGTCAAAGACTTGAATGGAGCGTTGGTAAGAAATCCGCCAACCGTCCGGGCTGTTTCGAACGAGGAATTGGCTCTGTGGGCCGCGTAGTACACTGCGTCGTCTCCCCATTAGAATTTCTAATAAAGTCGTCGCAGGTGTAAAAAACGTATCGGGGGCCCCCATGAATCACGTGTCGGAAAGACGAGCCGCCGGGACACGTGTATCTGTTGTGGTCTGCCCGGCAAGATGGTTTATGCACCAACTCCTTACTGTCCGCACCCCCGAACCCGCCCCCTCATCAATCGAATGCTCGCCGGCTCGTCCCGCACCGTGGCAATTATTGCTATTAAAGTTAAATTTCAATCACGCCGCACCAAGTGATCACCTTCTGGCTCATAGATTCTATTAATAACTGCAGGCAACTCGCCCGCAGCAATCTCGGTGTTCAGATAGAAACAATTCTAAGCATGTATCGCGGTACGAGATACTCTGGAAATTTCAAAGTACAGTCCTTGTATACTTTCTCGATTTCGAAACTGTTATTTCCTTTCATTTTGCTTCTGTATACTTGGCTTTGAGCAATTAGGACAAAGAAAAATAGACAATTGTGATTACGTAAGAACTTGAACCTTTTTTATAGAGAAATAAATCAATGCCGTAGACAAGCGTGTAATTGATTTGAACCCTTTTCATCCCCCCTATGTCGGGAACTATTTTTCTCTAAAGCAGTTCATTATTAACTGGATCGCGCTATACTTCAGGAACCGATGTTTGATTTAGTACGAGAGGACGGATCAGGAGTTTAACTGAACATTATTTACCTACTGAATCTTCACCACTGGACTACGTGCCGTAATTAATAAATATGCGCTCATCAGTTACAAATGTAAATAGCATTCCGGCGGAGGCTGAAAAAATTCAATTCACGGTACACGAGCCAGACGCATTGTAGAAAAACCAATACGTATCCGCGTGCCGGCCATGATGGATTACTAGAGCTATGGGAAACTATCCGTCAAGCACAATATCGACCCTCGCCCTCTCCGTCCAATCCCCACGAACTCGTAGTTCGCTCTTGCTGTTGCCACTGTGCCCGCTCTTCGTAGGGGTGCGTTCTGCAATGTAGGTTTACCTATACTCCGTCAGACAGCCTTCGACCCTTACCTGCCCCTTCCCACCTCTTCGACCATTTCGCAAATGGTACATCTCCTCGTCGTCCACCATGAATACTCCTGTTTGCATAGCCAAGCGGCAGATATTCCCCGTAAAGTATTTTCTTTGCGCCTCAATGAAAACACTGTCTCTCAACGGTGTAAGTGGACTCATTTTATGCGCTGTAGTGTTTTTCGTTGAAATTTTCTGATGGGAATAATGAGATTTATGTAAATGTTTCCTTCTATATTATAAATATAGTCATTTTCTACGCTGTAGCGGTTTTCATTGAAATTTCCTGATGGGAATAATAAGATTTAGGTAAAGATTTTCGGTGAGCGTTAGTAATAGGACATTGGTAAAACGATTTGTAATTGGAAGATCATTTTTTGGTAGATACGGCTTCCTGTTTTAATGCTCATGTTATTAATTTTATTCGTATTCATCATATTCGAATTTTATTCGTGCTGCGAAAGTGCTGCAATGTAATGAATATCAGTACGCAGATAGCTGTCGATTTTTGAGAGAATTGTAAATTAGTAGACTATTGTGAAAGTTTGTAGATGTAAGATAAAGAACAACAAAGTATCCTAAACAATTTATTCTCAGATAAAAATATAATATGTTTACATATGTGAGGTAATGCACACGAGTAGTAGACTAGCGTTTCGCTTAAAATTACATTTTCTAAAGTAACAAGTTCTTTTCTATGTCAAATATTTTGAAATAATGTATTTCATATTTTCCTGAGTTTATAGTTGAATATATGAATCTTTTCTTGAGGATTGCGTATGAAATTTGCAAAATAGTTATGTATTGATATATCACTATAAAATATTTCACTATGGTTAATAGGAACATTTCGAACGCTGAGAATATCTTAGAGCCTAAGTTATGCGTACAAAAATAATTAGTTAAATATTACTATAATATACAAATTGCATACTATTTTTATTTTAATATCAAAATCACATGTCTACTTTTATTTCTATTGTGCAGTATTAAAATTTGAACTACAAAGTTATAAAAATGAATCCTTTTATAACAGACTAATGGAAGTTGTTAAGTTTTAATTTTCGCTGCGATATTTTACAACATTATTCGCGGCAAAATAGTAACAAATTTGTACAATAAGGTTAGTCTAAATTCTGATTGATATTCATATTTATAGCGCTTCTTTTCTCAACTTCCATTACAAAGGTTTATTCAGTTACTCGTGTTCGATACCATTAAATAAAAATAGGCGATAAAAGATTATATTACTAAATGGAATGTATTGACAAAGTGTACTTAATATTTCTAAATTGCATTTCTAATACTGCTTATTGCACGCAGTATACCACTATTCAATAAACTTTTTCCCGAGAATTTCAACTATTCGTGCAATTGTCAATTATCTTAAATTTCCACATATGCCCTTACTCTTTGAACACCTAAAATATGTAGGAATTCTTTCTTTAAATTATATCATGTGAAAATCGGTATGATATCGATCAACTGCTTGCTCAATAACAATCACAAACTTTCGTAAGGATCGGTCTTCGGTAGCGTAACAGGTATGAGAATGTGAAGAACAAAACAAATGCACTGACGTTATTCGTGAACACACACTAGGAACTTTCGAGTAACTTCTGCGACCCGAGACTCAGGGCACTACACTTTTGCATTTCCTTGAGTCCGTTTGTTAAAAAATACACTTGAAAACGAGGAAAAGAGGAAGAACTTAAGGAAGGACGTCCATGTGCGTGCGAGCAACGCTTTCAGCCATCTTGTTTCGTGTGAAGAGCGCAGCTGCATAGCAATACCCCCACCCTACCTTTCATCCCCTAACTTCTAGTCTCTCCGAACAAACCCTCAAGATCCACGGTTACGTCAGAATCTAACCGATCTAATTTTAAAATCGGTCTAACTCTTACCGCAATCTGATTTCCAGTTATTCATGTGGATAATAACTGATAGGAATGATTATATTCAACGACAAAATTCGATGGATCTTTCGGTTTGACTTTCGCAATAATTTGGTCGAATTACAACGAATTCATTGGCTAATGTTAACTGTGGAAAGCTAACTTTAATTGCTTATCGCGGAAGAATATGTCTGTTTAAGTACTTCTGATATCGTTACAAATATGTACAGTTTCTCTGAAGTCTGCTTAAAATAGAGACCTAGCAAAATCGGATTCTTATATAGAAAATGAACTTTCGAGCTGCCCTAGGTTTTACGTCCGTGTGAATGTAACGTGACGCAATTGAGATCAATCGGTGAGTAAACAGCAAGGTTTCAGTCTACGAAACAATAGTTAATAGCCACTAATAGCCGATATAGCTCGCGAGCAAAGTGCGAGCGTAGGAAGGTTCATCAATCAGGGCGAGTATGAATTTTTGCCGACGCGTCAAAATATTTTCCGAATGACGTGTGCAATATTCGAAGGACCTGCGTACGCTCCCGAAACGCGAAACGACCGACAGGATGTCCCGGTAAAATGCGCCGTGAACGTCGGCCCGTTTGGATACCTGAGCGGTCTCCCGCTCGCAGGATGCTCGGCTGTTTAGCTCGTACGGCCATAAATCATGATGGTTGCAGGGTCAGCTGGCCCGATCTCTGCCCGCCCGGCATTCCCTGTTGAGGATCCGGCGCGAAGGACCAGGCCCTCACCATGGGTTCACCGTAACGCGCTACCCCAAGGTAATCGCCGCAAAACGACTTCAATTGGACCTTCGACAATGCTATTGCCGCGATGCAATAGTGGAAGACCAAAAAAAAAAGAAAAATGCCATTAAAAGACTCGTCGTGGACGACGAGGATTCTCGCCTATCTCGGCCGATCAATGCTGCCTACGTTTTACCGCCAGTATCCTTATCGTTGTCGACCGTGTCGTCATTTGTGTACGGCACGAGGTAGATTTATAAGAGCCTACGCTAGTAATTCCTTTGAGCGCAGAAGGCGCTAGGCTAAGGTTCATACGGCTTCACGATCAGCTCTGGGGATTCAATTTTCCCGCAGGATGCCCGTAGCTTTGCTTCCGGGAATTATCTTGTCTGCCGTAGGGCGTGTGTTGATGCTGATATTGTTGCTGATGATGATGATGATGATGCGCATGATTATGGTAGTTGAGGTACGCATCGTGGAGTTGTTGCTGCTGATGAGACGTGGAAGACTGCTGTAAAGATATCGACAGTTGTCCAGCGTGCATCATCATCGTCGCTGTTGTTGTTGTTGTCGCAGCTGAGTTCACAAGCGGGTCTACGGGCGATTGACTCTGATTCGACGTAATCATCTCCTCAGTGACGGATGAATCGAGCGAGTTATACGCCGTTTTACCGTCTTTCTTGGCTTTCATACGCCGATTCTGAAACCAGATCTTTATCTGACGCTCGGTTAAGCACAAGGCTTGCGCTATCTCGATGCGACGTCTCCTCGTGAGGTAACGATTAAAGTGAAATTCTTTCTCCAGTTCCAGAGTTTGGAAACGCGTGTAAGTCTGCCGCGTACGTTTCTGCGCCGATCCAGTTGCGTCAGCTGAAACATAATTGCAAACGTCTATTAACTTCTTCTTACACAAAATTCCTGGAACTTACATTTAAGGGAACAAATATGGTAGCAAGATTTTTAAAAAAGCCAATGATATTCGTTATTCTCTTACAGATTTGTCCACGCCTATATACATTTTAATACCAGTTACAATTTCCCGTTCTTTATTTCCATTCTAACAATTTCCCACGAGTCACTGCATAGGACTTAGGAAACAATATCTAATGCAACGCCCGCAGAAAGTTTTGTTCTGTTTCTTACTTTCTATGCGTTATCTATGTACGTGTTAACCGTCCATTCATCATAAAACTTTGCGGCGGACTAACCGTTCGTATAATTAGACTTCATCCAGGGATAATCGAGTTGTCGCTGCGCCTGATCCTCGGCGTACTCGCTGGCCTCGTTGGGGCTATTTTTGCCATTGTTATTGTTGTTCGCGTAAGGACCATAACCGGTCTGCAGGGCAGCTTCATATCCGGTCGGGGAAGTCGGTGTCATCATCGAAGAGGCGCAGCTCGATTGCGCCTGCGCGACGTATCCCTGACAGGGCAGCCCGTATCCGGTACGCACATCCGTTTGCTGTTGTTGCTGGAATCGTTCCTGGGAATCGCCGAGATTATAGCCGCTCATCGGGGACGTTCTATCCGTCGAGGAAGTCGGTGTATACGGGGGCGTCTGACACGGAATATGCTGGTTCTGCAGACCCGTAGAGCCCTGTCGAGGAGTAGCGGATTTCCCCGCGGAATTGCCGTACCCCTCGGCAATAGCGTCCTTCCCGTGTCGCAGGAGAGTCTCGAGCAGACTCGAAGGTGGAGAATGGCTTTGCATCGGCGGCGATCTTACCGAGTATTCCGGCGAATTGTGCTGCTGCATCTGCTGATGGCCAGCGCCGTAGCCATTGCTCGGGTAAAAGTTCTGATCGTTCGAACGACCGTCAGCCATCGCGTGATAAGCCCAATAGTCCGTCTCGCCATTAGCGTAGTACGCCGAGCTCGTCATGATTACACCTTCCACCGTGACAAATGTACAAGACGCACTGTCACCACACACGAAAGACACGAAATAATCCCTTCTGTTAGAGGCACAACACTGAAAACCTGAGTCGATGAACCTCGTTTCACCAGTGAGTAGAGTTTAAACTTCCTTCCTTCCTTGCTTGCTTGCTTGCTTGCTTGCTTGCTTGCTTGCTTCCTTTGGAGTGACGATTGACGGTATGTACAAGCACTGCTAACCTTTCTAGGTACGAGGAGAGCGAGCTAGGCACCCGAGCCGGGCACCGAGAGGACTTACAATGAAATGATTCCTGTCCCCGTGACGATTTCGAGGCCCCGTTGGGGTGTTCGGTCCGTCGGCAAAGAGAGAGAGAGAAAGAGCAGCCGGGGGTTCGCGCGTGCCAAAAAGGGCCCCCAAAACTTTCACCGGTTTATTACCGTACCACGCGTATACCGTACGGACGGTGGTGCATCGAAGCGGAGGTGGAGGGGGTTTTGCCCTGCCAAGTTCTACCCCAACGTCCTACATCCACTGCACAGTCGTCTGCATTTAGCGCCTCCCGTCGATTCGTGCTACCTCGTCGGGGACCGACCGAACGGCAGGGGGGGAGGTTTCTATCAGCTGCCCTTTGATTCACTGCTAAGGCCACCCCCGATATACACGTTCGCCTCGATACGTAGGCCCTATACGCTCGTGCCAGACCCCTCCCACTATTAACGCTATTGACACAGAACCCACGTACCCCAAGTCTGATTTCGCACAATGACGGACCGCCATGTGCGCGCACCGTGAATTTTACTACGTACGGGATTTATACTTCTCTCACTCTCCCCTTCTTCTTTCTGTCCTTCCCTTTCTATCGCTGCGGTTTATCGCCGTGGCAAGCATCCGAGTAGAAATTCCCCGCGTTTCGCTACCCTCGGGAGAACAGTTTTTATTGGAGTGCAGGGAATCCTAGGCTCGGATTATTTTGTCAGGAAATTTTCAAGGGTTGGGTCCTTTAGAAATCTCACATGTGTTTGTACCGTTTACCTTTAATTTCTTATTCCACTTATGTCGGATGGTTTCTGAATTCCCGACCTTAGATATGCGTACTGAAGTCAATTTTACGTTTCCTTGAATTCCTATCGTGTATAGAACAGGAAGCATTTGTCGCGCGTCGAGCAAAAATAGGGGGGACATAATTACCATGCACCAGCTCGTAAGACTTCGTATTACATACCGATAACTATAAATAAGTTTTCGCATGGAAAACAGCGAAAATTATGACTGGCACGAATGAAATTTATTGAGCATTTTATTTTATTTTTCTTCCCCGGGCCACGCAGTATTATTTATGTGGCACGGTTGACAACTATTACGCATCTCCTAGCTCGGGGAAGAAAACAAAGTATAAACGGCCGGAGCTAGACAGTGGGCAGTCTTGCTAGTGACGTCTCTCTCTTCCTCCCTTTCCGTGGAAGCTTGGCTCACGACGATTAATCAACCCTGCGGAACCCTCTCCTCTTCCGTAGCTACACGTGCATTTAGCACAGTCCCCCCCTCCGCCCCCCTTACCCCGAGCTCGGTCTTGTGTATTTTCATTAATCCCACTTTCGTTTCGACGCATCGTCGGTCGAAGGGTAGAGAAAAGTGGCCGCGGAGACGTGGGTAAAAAAAAAGAAAGCTAGTGAGGAATTAAGGAGAGCAGTCGGAGCGGGCGCGGCTAAAGTGAGACATATTCATTTTTCGGCGGCGGTAGGGCCGATCGTCAACGTCCTTAAACGTCCGCTCGTGCCGTTTCCACGGGACCGGCACGAAATAATTATCGCTTGCCCGGGACGTGAGGAGATAATGGACGGCCTTCGCCGGGCGCACTGTAAATAGTAAAACGATGACGAATAAGTGATTGATGAACGTCGCAGCGCCGAGACCGAGCTACGACTACTACTCTCTTCCAGTCTCCTACGTACGTACGTACGGACTCTCGATGAACACGCGGAAGATCGTCCGTTGAGACGCGCGACACTATCGTGAGGGAAGAAAGGACGGTGCGTCTGTGTGTGTGTGTGAGAGAGAGAGAGATGCATTTTTCCCGTAAGCTCGGTCGACGGTCGATAATAAATAATAATTCGCGCGGGGCGATACTTGTGGGAAGGGACGGGACACTGGGGTTCCGGCACGGAGGGACGGCAGATCTCCCCGTAAATGATTCCTCGCTACTGACTTCATCTCCGCGTGGTCAGATAATCATTAGTTCGTTCCGCTAGGCGCATGAAAATATCACCGCGCACTATCCTGCGTATCGTCACGAAACTATCGGTGACACTAAAATATCTCGCCTGGTATTTATCGCGCTACGAATAGATACGCACGCAAAGATTATTGGAAATAAGTCAATGGTTTAACGTACAGTAAAGTAGGGGAGGAAAAGGGGATTGAAAGTATTAGGAAAAGGTTGGGGGCTTAGTACTTTTTTCATGGGACATTTCTAAAATTAATACAATTATAATTTAATAGTGTTATATTAATAAGTGCATGATTTTGTAAAATTTAAGAAATATTTAACCGTAGAAATTGTATATAGTCTTTCGATAATAAACCTATTAATCTTTTAAAATCTTATAGCACAAGATTTCCGTCACTATCGTTTGTTTAGTACTTCAGTTTCATTATTGGTAAGCAGAAGAGAAGTTTTTTTTTGAAAACACATTTTACGAAAAATAATAGTTCTACTCTGAAGAGCGAACACGAAGCATCGTGCCATAAACATCAACAAAATTCCTGTCCATTGCAGTCGAACTGCATTATCTTGCATTTTACGACGTTCCCTCGTAAACGGCTCGTAAGAAGCAATCTGCTGGGGGCCACGCGCCCCGACGCCTTCCCCACCTCGGAGGAAAGAAAACACGCGCGACACCGTGTTAATTTTTATTTAACCCCGAGCCAAATCTGCAGGACTGTAAACAAAATTATTGACCGTCGTTGTACTTCCTCGGACCAACAGGTATGAGAAAACGTGGCACTCCCGAGCCGTTACGAAAATTCCTGCTGCACTATCCGTGCGCCGACAATGAGCCGTAAAACTTTCTCCTGCTGGCCGGCCGGAAAGAGGGTCGCCGACGAGCCAACAGAGAGAAAGAGATTTACCGTCTCTGTGCAGGGCCGCGCGTTTTACCCGGCACGCTGGCTCAAACCGTGACGGTTTTGCCGTGAATGACAGTGGAACCTAGCGCTTCCCCCGATCGCAAAACACAGTCGGAAATTTGTCAGGTATGTTTACGGAGGAAAAAAAAAGATCAGCCATTATACCTTGCGCAAGAGATTCGTCTTGTCGCAGCTAAAGCAGTTCGAGATATACGCCTTGACCTTCACCTATCTTTCCCCCTGAAAACACTCTATTACGACCAACCGGGACCTTGACCCAACTACAACGAATTTCATGGCGAAAATATTGATCCTTTTCGGAAGTTTTCACAGTACCTAAAAACTTGCCGTGTCTCGAATGTCCAATTTACCGAGACAATCGCATTGTTGTTCAATATAAATAGAAACTCTGGCGTCACTAAAGGCAGTAACTCTTAGTTTCCTTTACTATTCTCATATTTTAAACGATATAGACAGATAATTTATATACAGTTACAATTGTGATAACAAGATGACATTTTTTTCTCTTAAAATCAGTCCCGAAGAAGACATCAGATTGGAAGTAAAACCCACCGGCCACGTCAGACTTTATTAGCCGTTATTTCTCAAAAGTGCAGGGCACTTTTGTTCGATCGACAAATTAAATCGGGGCTCTCCGTTGCGTGAAATGGTGGGCATCTCCGGGACGACATATGTGTGCCCCTTGTTCCCTTTCCTCTCCTTAAAAGGGACGCGCCAAGGCAGTGGGGAATTTTCCGTAGGGGGCGGCGTTTGCAACCATTTGGGAAAATTGGGAATATCGGGCAGACGGTCTGGCCCGCTATTATTGTTCGATTGATTTATATTTTGTTTGCGGTACCCGGCACCGCGACAGACTGCCTCGCGCTATGTCTATTTATTACCAACAAACGGCCGTTTACCGTATAAACTTTTCCAAATTCGCTAAGCTACTCTTAAACCAGCGGAATATCGTTAAGTTGTTTGTAAATGCTTCATAATTCTTGACATCGAGTGTCCTACTGATTTCTAATATTATTCACTTAACAAAACTCACTCGAAGTTCACCTCACTGAAAACTTAATGAAACATTGATTGATTAAATACCAATCCTACAGTCGCATGTTTCGTGTAAGATGAAGATCATTTAATATTGATTAATTAAGTGTCAGTTATTTAAGGGTTTACCTTTTGCCAAGTCTTCAGAATTAACACTGAATATCGAAGTAAGTAAAAAATTGATTTGAGAGGAACAACATACATTGTCTCTGGTATGGAAAACTTGTAAATCTCTATCATGTCGGTGTCGACAAAATGGCATAAAACGACTATCGGTGATCCTTTGATGTAAGTCTAGTGCTAATGGCAGCAATACGCAGGGACGGGTCAAACAGGCGGTTCTGGGCGGGGCGGAAAAACTGCTGAGCAATCGTTCGAGAGTCTACTGTCCTTGGGCTAAAGGTACCGAAAAGGAGAACAAGAAATGCGGTCTCTTGACATGTCACTGACGTGTGGGTTCTCGCGCTGCTCTTTCACCATGGCATATGTATCTAACCCGCCATACGTGTCAATCTCTTTTTGCCCCCCTACTGCGTGCATAAAAAATATAACTCTTCCGAACGACTGCCACGTATAATACATGTGTCACAAGGTATCTAATCGGAACAGGACGAACAAAGACCAGGAAAGTGTCTTACGAGGATTGCTTTAGTTGACTCGTAAATTTCTAAAAAAAAAGGAGACCACCGTTGTTGAAATAATTATTACACAGTTACTGGGAGAAAACGTGCTTGTTTTTACCGAGGCGAAAGAAATCTCCTTTAGTGTATACCGACCGACTGGTGCCTTTCCGAAACAGGAAATGGATACCGTTTCCCTTGGGACCGAAGTTGCTTATATCTATGTTCACAAGGAACACGAAAATATAGCACCTTTGTCGGACTACCTGTCGATAATGACAGTTGAGCCTGGGGAATAGCTGGGACTAACTCCTCGAGTATTATACAAATAAAGGATAATCCTCCAATAACCTTCAGGTAGGTATAGCTCTGCGCACGCGTCGGGAACATCTTCACAACTTTCAAATCCCAAATGGCCGCTTAGGAGGCACATTAGTATTGAACATGTAAATATTGACAGAAATTAACAAGTGGCTAATTCTTCCATTCTTAAAGCCGACGAATCATGTCCATTGTTTAGATTCTCAGGGGATTTGAATTCCCTGTGACAAACCTCAGGTCCCAAAAGGCTTAGGATTGAAAAGTTGAAGAACCGAGACAGGAAAAGTATGAGAACTTCCACGCCTATTTGTCCAAGTTTCTAACATAACGTATAGTTTTCTAACACAAGAGCGTGTACAAAATTGATTATTATTGACAATCTTTTTAAATAAACAGTGCGCAATGCAATATAACTACTTACTGATGTAAAAAAATCATTAGGCAATTGCTGTCCTTTTTTTTATCCTACTTGATGTTTATAAAAAATCTCTTGAAGTAAGATTTATTACGTTCTTCGATTGTTTAAAAATACAATGTTAACACAGTGCAACCACTGAACGAATGCTTATTAGCATAACTTCGTTTGGCTACGCTTTGCGATTGTTTAGAAAAGGAAACGTTAGATTTAGCGATTAGATAGGAAGGTAGGGATGCATCGTATCGCGGGAAAAGGGCATCGAACGAAGCGCCGCGATGTCAGTGGACCATCATCGTATCAATGCGGTGGAGATTGACAGGCAGGGCCGTGATAAATGATCGTCGAGCGCCCCATCCCGCGGTTCCCCCTTACACCACCAATCCTGCGTGCCGTACCAGCACGGACCCACCCCTGCTGAGAGAGCGTGGCTCGCAGGACTAGGGTGCCCTCCGAGCAGACTGCGCGAGGAAAGAACGGAAAGATATCCGCGGTGAGAAGTAAACACATTACACAAACGAAACGACCGATCGATAGCTTTCCGGAGTTCCAAAGGTCTCCACGAAGGACCCACGACGAGCAATACCAATGCAAAGAATCCAAAATGATCAATGATGAAAAGGTCAATCAATAAGATGTAGGTGTAATGCTTAATTTCTTTGAAGAAAATACAATTAAAACGTTATAAATGGCTAAGATGTTCACATTAACTACGTAATTGGTGCAGAGGTCATTGTTTCAGGTGTAAAGTTGTATCTGGCTGGAAGTGAAGAGGGTGCAGAATTGAAATATTGTTCTGTGGGAATAGAAGAATGTACGTTGTAGAGGTTTAAAGGGATGTTCGGAGATGTGTCGTAGGCTTTCTTCCTAGATTCATTTTGCCGGTCAGTATTGAACAGAAATATATAAGTCATACATTATGTACTGGTCGTTACGATATCAAACATGGCACATAGCGTCATGTCCGTTCAAAGCATAAAGCGATTCGAAAGTATAACATATACGTGGGTATCGCGTGGCCAAAGTTAATGAGAGTTTCGCGTGTCCCGGAAACCAGGAGGCTCTTCTGCTGTTGGAGGGATAAGCAAGCACGCTTCCACCCTGTCTAGTAAGCCGCGTACGTACTGTACACTGGCCACTCCCGAACTTAGCACGCACGATAAATACTTGATGCATTCAACAATTATGCCAACTGAGCTAATAAAGTATATCCAAGTCCTTTACTTTCGGTAAAACTTGGATGACCCTTCGGAAATTGCTCCGCTTTTCAGGCTCCATTACAGTAAAACCGTGCGAGGGGGTAAAGTTCTCCCTCGGTAAAGTCTCCACGTAGGCCTGTGAAATTGTCGTAGATGATAATCTAGCGGCTCGGTCGTCCATCATTGGCCATTATTGCGTACATGCGTTAAGGAGATCGAGCGCGTATCTATTGGCGAAATAGGATCGACCGATCGGAAATAGCCCGTACGGATGGCTATCGTGGCTGACTTAGAGAGCGTTAATGAGCGGACGATCCTGATATCTCACTAAATGCCCATTGCGGGAGCGGCCAACGCGGTACCCGCTCGTTTATTCCAATCCTCGAGAAGCGTGCGGCTAATGCCTACATCTGCATTCGCGTAGGGACCTTCACATCCGCGCTACAACGATACCACAGCTACGCCGGCCGACAAACCGGCAATGCATCGTTATCCCGGTCTGCCTGGCAGATAAATGACGTGGTCGCCTCACATCTGACGTGAATGAAGCCAGGGACGGCTTACCTACGCGTACCTGCCCACTCTCCTACGTTCTCTCTCTCTCTCTCTCCTTCTCTTTCTCTCACGCATGTCCCCGTGTGCGTTTTCCTCGCGTGCGACGCACACACACACACACAGACAACGATAGGCTTGCCGATCCCGCCTGGCGATCGCAATAACTACCTAATGATACATTGTACGAAATCGCCTTGCCGACGCGACTTCAACTCCGCACGGTATATTTAGAATTACTTAAACCTAACGCGCAGGGACCATCGACGAAAGCTCTTACCGCGCATTAACGTGCGCCCGAATACGCACATTTTCACCACAGTTTTTGCTTGATCGTGTATTCGAGGAAGTTTCAAGTATGCTAATAATTTTCAAAGTAATTCCTATTGTTGTATTTCGTATTAGCTCAATGATTTTCAATTTCGTCGGAAAAGAAATAATGATTATTACGATATTCGTTTTAAATTTCTTTGTGAGTGTAATTTTATTTAATCGAGTCCTCTTTAAAGAATGTGAATTTATTTTAATTTTAAATGGCCGATTCAGAAATTTAAATTTACATAAAATTACTTCACAGTTTATATTTCTGCTATGAATTGATGAGACTGGTCTGTAATCATTTTTAATGTTACAATATTGCCAAACGGTTGTTTCTGCTTTCTGATAAATACAGTCGATAAGTTGTAATCGGTTATTGACTGGAAAAATATACTTATACTCGCTTTATGTGATACGCGCAAAAATGAATAATGAGTCTTTGCTTGAACCTACAAAGGAAAAAGGCGATGAGTTTAAACATTTGACAGAGAATATTCGCAGTAATCTACGCGTTAACCCTTAAACTTTTTGTTAAAAATTCAAGATAAGCATTTTTGTACCTTACACTTAAATAAATACACAAACAGTGTCTGAGAATGATAAGCAATTGTAAAAAATTATATGATATCTGAATCTCCATCAACATTCGGGTATCGTGTGTGAAGGTAATTAGGCGTTCATTATAAATCCATTTATTATCTCACGACCATCTGGGTGGCCCAAAAAAGTTGGGTCGCCCTGCCAGGTGAATCGCGTTTACCTGTAATTGAAACAGTTGCAGCAAAAATAACTGCCAAATTTTCGTACATGCCGTACAGCGCACATTAATTTGTATAATCGCCCGAAAAACTATTCGAAGGAAAGACAAAACTAATACTTGTTGATTTTTCCGAACAGTTATTCGTGAATTGAAGCGTGATTTAATTTTGTCGGTTATAAAGGAGAATTTTTCCTACGTGCAGGACATGATTTTCATAGTTTCACGATAAATCTTACCACAATTTAAAGGTATTTAAATGAAAATCTTTTAGGTCGTAATTTCATCCCTGATTGTGTACTCGCTATTTAGTAATAGCAGACATTTCTTAGGTTGCTTAAACAGCAATTACTAAAGATCAGTAGCTTCCAATTAATTCTAGAAAGTGCTTCTTCAACCAACGAAACATTTTGTTAAATTTCTTCTAAAAAAAGCTGAATTTAGGGTACCCAAAATTGGCAACAGCAGCGAGCAAGTACACGACTTACCTATTTTTGCGGATTCTTCCCGACATTTCGTCCGTCTCTTACGTGTCCCCGAAAATCTGCGGATAATCGTGTCATTAGCGAGCGTGCGCGGGGGGAATTGGACGCACCGCAAGGACCGGCGGAAAACCATGAAGCGAGGAGGTCCGACGTTACGTCCAAATAGAAATTCAATTGATCTTGTCCGGTAGTGTCAGGCGATCCATCTTGCTTCTTCCGCCGTGTCTGCGGGCGCGTCTCTAAGTTGGACGGAGGTTTCCGCGTCTCCCCGGAGTCGCGGCCGCCCGGCGGAGCTACACGATTCCATCCGTCGGCAGTGGAAAAAAAAGGGACAGCTGTCCAGCCGACCGCCAAACTACCCATTAATTACCCCCCACCCCAACCCCCCTCTGGAGCACACTCACACTTGTCCACTTGTTTGTCCTTAACCGCCCTTCCGTCTCGGGCCGCCGAGTTAGCGCCACCCGCCGTGAATAAAAATCGTCCTGCCAAACTCCAGGACGAACTTGTTTCTGCACGACGACGTCCACTACTTCCGGATTAACGTTCTCTCAACAACATCCCCCCACCAGCAACCCGGGTTGCCCGGCTCTTCCTATGCCAGAGTCTTCGGAGGTTTATGGCCGAGAAGGAATCGGGATTCGCTATTAGCGAATTAAAAATCTTCCACGGAGCAAGGGAATAAAGCAAATGTCAGCGTTATAGGAAGTTTATCGATGTAAGCAGCGAAATGGAACAAAGGGTATGGGTAAATGTGAATCACGAAGATATGGTAAGGTAGGAAAGTTTATCGTAAAGATGAATAAATTAAATACTGAATAAAGCTATATCTTAATAAGAAATTTTCCTATAACTAAATAGGATATTAAACCCTTTAATCGAAGAATAATTTTGTGTTATCATTACAATCTACTGCTCTTTAGAAATTAATTCCTAAAAAAAGTTCAATGAACCATTTTACAAGTTTTAAGTATTCTGAAAAAAGGTCATTACCGAATAGCAATTACACATAATATCAGAATAAGGGATGAAATTACGGTGCAAACCATTTCACGCCGAGGATTACATACGGAAATTCGTGAAAATCGTATCCTGTGCACAGGGGAAGCTACATATGTGCCTTTATTTCAGGATGTCAGTATATTCTTCGGCAGGACGACGCGACATGTATCGTAACGACGCTAATGACGATACGCTGACGAGCGCTATTGAGAGCGGGGCTCATGCGCGTCCTGGGAATTACGCTAATTGGCGGTACAACTTTATTACCTCGCGTGGAGTAATGATGGACTATGTTAAACATTGCGTTCAAAAGACCGTAAAAAAGCGTGTGAGCAGCGATGGCGCGCACACGATAAAGACGGGCAAACGACGGGGTTGCCGGGCCGATACGATAAAGTATGGCCGGGACGTATCCTCTAATAAGGCGATAAGGGTCGCCTTCTGGATAATTCCTAATCGCTCGGGGCGATCCGTCGGCCGGGGCGGACGAGCCACCACCGACTACTCGATGATCAGGAAACGAGTGGCGATATATTATTCCGCGGACACGTCCGCCCGGGCTTTACGTCCAACTTCTTCGCATGCAAATTACTTGGCGGCCGATCAAACGCGCGGCCGAGAACCGCCGTGGAAAACTGTTTCGTCTGCTCGGCCGGTAAATATAGGTATAAACGCGCACCAGGGTAAACGGCATCGATTCCTTCTCGCTTATCTCGCGCCGATCGACCCCCCCCCCCCCCCGCTCGCACCTCGTCAACCTGCCCGTTGACGCTTGAAATCCTCCGAATTGTCTTCCGCGGGAAGAGAGGGAGAGAACGACGATGAGTCTACCGTTTTCCCAGCGAGATCGCAGGTACTTCCGCGATACTCGGAAATCCAGCGGAGTGAATCCACGAAGATCGTTGACGCTCTTTGCGTGGCGAAGAGGAACGGCTCTATGCGTGGCCAAGACGAATGCCGGAAAACTCGAGAAGAATAACGATCGACAGGTAATTGTCCGTGACGACCCCCCTAATCGAAGAAAAACGGCGCAATAAGGATATAAACAGAATTAATGAACCAGGAAAAAGACTTCTTTTTGAAGGAAACCAGAAGCGTGTTATTCCCGTCGGAGAATGGAATCTTAGAAGAACAATAGGTTGTGTACGAAACTGTCATTTCCAGGGGAAACGCACCGTGAAGGAGATCTAATGGCAAAAAGTGTCCTCGAGAAATGACCGGACAGGAAAGACTATTAGAAGAAGTCCATTTTAAATATCACGTGCAGAATAGAGAAGATGTATTGTTTGAATCAACATAACAATCAAGGAAGTGTAATACCTACGGTTTCTATCTTTTTTAGACTCTTTTAACGTTCAAATGATTTCTGTTTTGTCTATAAGATATCCCGGGCATATCGAAAACATTTTCGCAAGGTTTATGAGTAACGCAGGTCTTTATTTTATGATACTGACATTCAATGATCATTGATAAATAATTAGAAAATCTACAAATACATACCAACGACAGTTAAGAAACAGATGAAGAGAATAATTGATAATTGTTTAAAAGATTTTTAAAGACCAACACAACGATTTTACCAAACACAGGAATTAATTTGGCACAGTTATTGTATTTTTTTTCTTAAAAATTGAATGCATCAACATGAAAAGCGTATGAAACAATACAATTATACGTTCAGCTAAAGTGGCGAATATACAACCAGACAAGATTGGTTGAAATTTTCGTTTCAAAGCAATATCAGTCTTTCGGTATCCGCAATGGAACCCCAGCTCGGTGGTGGAAACGTTAAGAGTCAAGACCCCTTCGTTATCTCCGAAAGTCAGTGTGGAACGAAAGAAATCCAGACGTTAGCAGCTACTTGCGGATAATTAATAACACCGGGATCAAAAGTGCGGCCATTGAATGTTCGCTCATTCACAAACGATCTCCGCCCAGTTCAATGTGGCCCAGATCGTTACAAGGGTATTCTTCAGCCGTGCCCGTATGGGTGTCTTCAGGTCAATACCGCCGAGTCCCTTGAATACAATTATTAATACCATCATTAAGAGCATTTACCATTTTTAATACCGACCGATCGGCCGAGGATTATAAATCATCGCGCACGTCTCTCCCCGCCCCACTATAGCTTTTTTCATATTTCGCAACTTTCACCGCGATAGTTTTCCGTACGCGTGTTCTTTTGTAACAACTGCCACGTATAATTCTAAATAATTTAGCTGTCAGTTGCAACGGCCCCAAGGAATTAGTATAAAGTTTTTAAAACAGTCCAATAAAAGATAGATGGGTTTGTGTTTCATTCAATTCCATTGTGGCGTTTATCAATCATTACTAAAAGAAGTCTTATTATTCCGTTTGGTTAAAACTGATAATTATTCAACGACAACCGTTGAGTGCGCCCGGTGATTTTCGTTCTCTTCAAGTGGATCATAGAATTTTTGCCCAAGATTCTTGACATTTGAAGCAAAACGTAACGTTAAACGGCCAAAGACGGACTGGCCTTAGGCCGTGGACGTTGATTTGCCTGGCACGTACCCTCGAAAATGTATTTTAATCGCGAAAGCCAGGCACGCGGGGAAGTGAGAAAGAGAGACGGCCAAGGAGGGCGAATGCGTCCCGGTAAGAGACACGTGTCAACGCGATAAATCGTCCCGATGTCCGACATTCGGTTTGCTTTGGACGGCAATTCCGCCGCTCGGCGGCACGCGCGATACACAATGACACAGGCGGTGGCTGACGACGATGACTCTCCTCGCCGCGGATCGGGGATGATCTCCAAGGCGGAGAACCGACATGAACCGACCGAAAGAGTGGCCCCCTCAAAGGGGGAGAGAAAGGAAGAACGAGACGGCCAGAAGAGGACGATCATGAGACTCCGAGAAGCATCGCTGAGTTTATATGGGCCGCAACGTACTAAACTCTTAAATGCGTTTCTCTGGCTCGCTCCTTCTGTTCACCGTCTCCTGGCCGAGCCGTCCTTCTCTTTTCCCGCAGCCGAAAGTTCAAAATCGCTGGACTCGCGAACCGCAACTGCCTCACGCACGGTTTCCATCCACACCTCGAGCGATTATTTGTTGCTTCCGTTCGACGGGACTATTTTCAACCGCTCGTATAGTCCCTATAACCAGTTCAAACTGTGCCCAATTTTCTCTAAACTCGTTAAGGATTCGAGAGCGGAGGGCAAATATGAATGTCGTAAATAGTACAAGAGTCATTCGAGCGATTCAACTCGGAGGACTTAATTTCACCTAAATTGTCATTTGTACTTTACATAAATTATATCGAGCAGTGTTAAATAAAATGTTGTTTTACGAACTTTCTGATATTATTAACGAATTTCTCTTTACATTTACGTACAAAACTGGCTAGCTGATTTAAAGAAATCTTAAAATACCCTAATCGATCGTTTAAGTATTTCAAGAACAGACATCATTATTATCTTTTCACGTATGTCGTTAATTAATGCTCTTTAATCATTCTCGTAATCGTTCTTTATACCATTGAATTTCAGATTGCTCTACCTGTCAACTGATTAAGACTCGGTACTTTTTTCCAGTAAAAACCATAAAAACCCCAGACTAAATTTTCAACGCAACCAACCACTGATCTTGCCTATTACTACAACGCATTCGTGTTTAAATGCGGAAAATTAATAGCGAGCGCCATGTCCGCGCCTGCGGCAGATAAGACAGAGTTCCCGTGCTGCCCAAATGCACCGATGTTTCACTTTGAAGCGCAGCGTATCGCGGTACATGCGCTGCAAATAAAAGTCGCACGCATGAAAAAGCGACGGGGATGTTCGACGTAGGTGGTCGTAGGGCCATACGTAACAGTTTTACTTAGCCGATGGGTTTTACACTAGCGTGCGATGGTGGTGTACGCGAGTCGCCAGATTCGTGTGGCAGACGGGTTATCAAGCGACTTAATCAAACGATTAATGGTACGGAACATATAAAAGCCACGGCGGAGAAAGCGAGGGATGAGTTCGCTTGCCGAGGATCAACGGAGCTGAGGATCGGTCAACTTCGGTTGCTGCTTGTTAACCATCGGGTTTGGCCCTTTCTGTTCATTTGAATAAACAAGCTGCTGCTGACTGATTAACTAATTATCCTATAGGCCAGTCTCGCTGGCCAGATCCTCCCAACGTTCCCTACAAAGACACTTTGTTTCCCGAACTCAAAAGTCAACTGCACTAACGACTCCTCGTTAACAACGACTCACAACTATCCTGCGTGGAATCTACTCTTCCTAGTTCCCAAGTACCTTCGATCTGGTATATCTTCAATAATTACGTAAAGTCAAGATGGTAAAATCAATGTAACGAACATCGAAACACGTGAGAAGATAATTTCAAAATATCCTGTGCGCAATAAATAATTATAGACACTTGTCTTTTTTCTACCATATTAATTTTTGCTATATTAACGTCAAGAAAAGCTAATTGCATGTTATTGAACTGAAAAATAGCGACAAAAAGCCGGATTAACATGTAATTAACGTCACGATGACGAACTAGATTGACGCACTTATAAAAATCGTAGGTTCCCAGCTATGAAATTTTGCGCCGTCAAGTGTTACCCAAGAAATAATTGGCAGAAAGGAACGGATTGATCCCCATTACCGCGCGTTCAGAAGTATCACCGCGACGTATAATCAAAGGCTTGTTTGATTCTAGTAGTTTTAACGATTATGCAGATTAACCGGAGCGTGACAGGCATATCGCATGTAGGTAATTCCGCAATCGGCCGTGGAAAAAGCTGTAGATTGGCCGGCGAGGTAAGAAGAAGGGTTTATCGCTGGCGAGGCTAGGGATGCCGAGCTAATGTAAAGGGCGTCATTAAGGATCCTACACGACGGCTCGAGTTGTCGAACCGCCGGTGAAACGGAAACCCCTGGCAACGGAGACCGCGTCGCCGTGTGTGTTAGCGGCGTTCCAGCCGACTTTTGAGGAACTACCCAATCCCCCCGCGAGATATCGAAGGTGATGAAACGCTGCGGGACGCGTTAAATATTGAGCCGAGCCACGAGCAGGAGCGTCGAGGTCGCTATAATGAGACCCTCGCTGGTATCTCGATGCCGAGGACCCTGCGCAGGCTTCCAACGCGATTGGGACTGCTCATTAGCGGCGGATTAATATCGGCCGCTCCGACGAAACGCTCAGGCAAATGTACAGTAGCCGCGAAGCCGCTTTGCGCGTAGGTGCCATTCCTTTGGACAACACAGATTCCTTCCCCTCCCCCCTTCCTTTGCCCTCTGTCATTTATTCTTTCCTGCAAGGGAAACGGGATATTTAATCCCCACTAAGAAATTCTCTGACATAAGGGGAAAGTATGCGTGTACGCGCCATCGGGGTTCTACTAAAGCGGCAATAGGTTCGGGTAATGATGAACATTAAGTACGACTGAGATCAGGGTTGCCGCAATTATTCGTGTAACTTCTTATTCATTGTAATAGTACATTAAATTTAGTGAAAGACCGTTGACAGTAAACGTCCTGATATGTATCATTCTCTGTGCCATTTATGGGTTCTATTTATAGGTATGTTTAGATTTAATAGAAAATAAGGATTTATTACCCAATAATGTTCACACGAGTGTACAATAATTCTACTAATCGCTATAAGAAACTTTCTTATTGATATTAACAACATCATCCGTAATGCGTCATTTTATAAAGATAAGAATAAAAATCTACCGTATGATTTTTATAATGATTCTTCGGTTTAACATGCGCGTTGTACTTTTCCTTGGCTGTTCTGACTTTTCGGCACGTCTTTATGACGCGGCTTGTATGGCAGGACGCTCAAACTTATTTATAGAGGACATCGTACGCGATATATCGCACACGTTTCTCGGGGGACGCGTTATTCGAAGAACAGCGCGACTTCCTTTGTCGTCTCGGCATTAATACAGTACTAACGACCGTACTTTTAATAAACTTTAAAGCATCAAACCGATGCATGTATAAGTGCGACCAACGATAACCGCGAGTAACGATTCGTTCAGTGGCCTTAATTATAATTTAGCAACGTGCCGTTTTTTTGCGGTATTCAGAGTTTAGAAATGGCAGCTTTAGGGGGAGTGGGGGGTCGTAGATTGAAACTTACAAGGGAAAGTCGTGGAAGAAAATCGACGCCTTACATGGGATTTCGCGCGAAATCAAGATCTCGGTTTTAAGGTGGGGACACGGGGGTAATGGCGTGTGCATTATTCTGATAAATCGTCGCGCCTGACGCCGTCAAACCTGACTTCGAGCTGACGGGAACCTTGGTCCAACCGTATCTATACCTACACAGGACGCTCGCATTCGTCTGGCGAAAATCATTTAACGTGGAGCCAACGTTAATGGTATCTGATTGAACTCCCGCGTAATGCTTGTAAAAAATGTTTAACCGCCGAATTGAACTGTTACAAGAGGAGTTTGTTTAGTCAAAATCATTAATACGGTCTTACTAAAATGATCAATCGTAGTGGAAGAATTGAACGAAGCGTGAAAAGACTAAGAATGGAACTTCTTTTGACTGATAAAGGAAATGAAATATCATATACGCAGAAATTTTAACTTTCGATATACGTACTATTACTTTGCTAATATAAGGTACCGTATAAGTAGTCCAAGTGTCATTCAACACCCTAAGAGTATAATGTGACATATAATAGAAAGATGAATTTATCAACTTTGAGCTTTCGTTATTGGAAAATTATTTCAAAGTATAAAGAAGTTGGCCAGCACAGAGGGCCGATAGTTCTTGAAGCGAACGTCGAATTTACGACGTATGATTAATGGCTTCCGTAGGGTATTTGTCACGTGGTTTACCGTGAAATAATAAGCTCGCTGCAATGAACGGTCGTGGAAAGGACCACCGGGATTTATCGTGGTGTTATCGATCGCGGTGTTCCGGGGAATACGGCAGAAAACCTTAATTGAAAAACAATAGGCGTAAAACCGTTAGAGAAACCCCAGGTAACTGCAGCTCCGAGCCAACGACTTGTCCCGTTCGGATTTGATTAGAGTTCAGGGAAAGATGACGGTCCGGTCGTTCACGTTTAATTTTTCAAATGGACCGCGAACGGCTCTTCGATTTCCATTTCCTGGAGCCCGGTGATCGACGCATTCGGCCAGCCGCGTGCTTGTCACGCTTTCGATCGGCACGGATCGACGGACACGCGGAGACCCGTGGAACGTTCCCCGATCACACTACGTGCTTTATAAGCTCACGTGAAAAGGCCCCTATCGATTGTCGCATCTCTTGGGAAACTTATTCTCGCGCAACGTGCACGCATATGCCGGAGGAGATATCGATAAACCGGAGAAGCTACTCCACCCCCACGTGTGTGTACGTCGCGATCTGAAAAAGGTCCTCCTAGCGTGACTGCCAAGATTTATCGTTTAAACGTGCACTTAAGGCTCAGGGTATTGCGTCACATACAACGGGCGATATATCACCAAAATACCGGCCGATGACGGCAGGTAAGGAAATTACGTTCCAAAGTAGCCCCACGGACTTAATAAAATATCGACCCAGCCAACTGCGATCACAACCCCCCCTACCCCACCCCCACCCTTCCGTCATTCGACTAAATTTTCAACAAAACAGCAATTTCTTGCCAATTCGAACTCTTTGTCCGTCAATTACCCAGGAAATTGAT
Source organism: Hedychridium roseum (assembly GCA_963989215.1). Lineage (NCBI taxonomy): Eukaryota > Metazoa > Arthropoda > Insecta > Hymenoptera > Chrysididae > Hedychridium > Hedychridium roseum. The sequence continues at coordinate 5,104,346 of OZ022310.1, read as the reverse complement.
CTGTTGCCAGTAGTGTTTCTCTCTCTCTGTGAAAGATCGTGTTTTACCTCAGGAATTCTTTTTCTTGTTAATTCGAAGTGTGCGAATGGCGCAATGTAGATGTTGCTTCTGTTTAGTCGGCCGTTTGTTTAATTGATTTGTCGTTGCGCGAGTGACACGTGGGGACTTTAGAGATAACCCTGACCTCGCGAGTCTCGTGAATGACCAGCAGCTTCATGGTGGTATCCGTTCGTTCGCTTCACTGACTCCGCCAAGACCCGAGTTCATCCGTGTCAATCCGGAAGATTTCGTGGAAGTGCCGTTAATTCGTCGCTTCCCGTAGCTCACAATAGCCTTACACGGAAGAACCTCTCATCTACGCGGAACTTACCGATTCATAGACAAAAAATGACGGTAGAGAAGTTTCGAGGGTTTTGATACAGCCGGTTTCTGGTATCTCATCCGAATTACGTAATCTCCTTCGAAAGATGAAAAACTCTGCCGGAAGAAATCTATGAAACAATGATGCTACATAGAAACGTTACTTTAATCACGACTTTCCTGTCCCCCTTTCAAAGGTAAAATTAGTTTTGTATCGACAAATTTAAGGATAGGAAGTTAAAAAGGTTAGAAAGAATTTTGCGTACTTAAAGAAACATAATATTTCGACAGAGATTAGAAGGTTTAAACATTAACCGAATGAAAATAAAATGAATGTACGATAACGTGGAAAAAGTACCGAAGAAACGGAATAGGCGAAGAAGAAATGGAAATATAACTAAACGCTCGAAATAATAAACAATAGATTGTAAGCATAACGCACGAGAAGAAACATTGAACTCTCACTCGGTTTATCTTAGCGCTCTGAAAAGAAAGAAGTTCTTGGCTGATATTCAGACAGCATTTCAACACATTCACCGTTCGTTTATAATGGAAAATTGCAGCATCTTTGCGCAACGCATCCAAACATTGATATAAAATAATCAAATTTTGTAAACATCACTGTAAAGCAAGCATTATAATTTGTTTTACGCTCTCTAATCAACGATCAATGTGAGAAATATTTACATTTAATGCGCAAGAAAAATATACTCATCCTCCGTTAAATATTTCGATAACTTCTCTAGAAATTGAATGTTTTCTGCTATAATCATAGAAACGGTTTTAAAACAAAAAATCTTACATTACTGTTAATGTTTGTGCGGTTGATAAGAAATTTTAAAATGTCGTCCACAACGATCTGTAATACGATTGGAAATATTCGTAGGGCAGGTACCACGAATCGATGAACCCTCTCCTGGTTTATCTTCCTTCCGTGCGGGGAAAAACCGCGCTGATATTCACACGTCATTCAAACATACCAAGAATTAATGGCTCGAGTGAAACGCGGAGAGGAGGAATGTCACGGTATATACGGTTGAAATGCTCCATCCATCCGTCGGCTTATTCTCAGGACCAAATCTATCTGTTTACTGGCTTGAATTTAAACCAGACTTGATTATACTTGGCACATACGTATCTCAGTATTTAACGCCGCCAATGCATGCCTTAGCAATAATTTACACATGCTCCGCCATTCACAAACTCTGGCGAATACGAGAACAAGGAGAGTCGTGTCACTAAGAAGACATTCTTTTGCGAAAAATACAAATTTCATTAATTCAGTACAATCTTTATTCACTTCCGACAAAACTTTCAGTTCTAAATATGTTCTGTTTTCATAGTTACTTATCACGGTTGATTACTTACATTAAGAAATCTCATCCACGTTCAAGAAAAACCATGGAACGGGTTTCCATAATATTAGTTTAAGACGATTCTACGTTGTAAGACAAAGATTTTTATTCTTTGACGGAGAAAAAAAATAAATCTGATGGCCGTTTCAGGACGATAATATGTTGCGAGTGACCGTATATCACGATGAAATGACCTCCGTGGAATTGATTTGAACAATACTATTCACAGCAGCCATTTGTTTGCTCAATAACACCAGGCATGTACGTGTAGCCGAACGATTCGCAATGACGAGACATTAGCTATTTTATTTAATGGGAGGTTCTTTAGCCTCGGCTAATTAATGGCCGAGCATTAACGTAATTGCAATGAAACCAAATTACGGCAATCATGCGGTCTAGCGCCTTAAAGCGAGGGCGGGGCGTAACTTTCGGACGATCTTCAAAGAAACCGTGCTGCCGAGTGTTTCGTTGCCCTTGAAATAATAATTCCAGGCTCATTTTTTTCTTGCAAACATCTTCAAGATATCAAAGACATAGTTTATGTATACCGGTACATCGGTATAACATTAATCAACTGCGTTTAATGTATCGTGTCCTTATTAAATGTTAAATACGATTAATAGATTATGTATGGCATTATATTTTACAGCTACTCGTAATAAAAACTGTGAAAAACATAATATTTTCAAGTAATTTCATTCAAATGATTAATATAGCTTACATTTTACTAAATATTAGCCATTTATTATTCTTAAGCTAATAGACGCGTAATTAGCTCGTCGATTTTTAATTAATAAGTACTTCACAACGGTGTAATCTTTATGTGTAGCTATTGTTATTTTACTTTCTTGGTCGCATAAAATTTTATCGGTGAAATTGCTTAACGCTCGGACGTTTGATTCGCATTGTTATTAATATTCGTGCGTGGGTTGGGCAAGATGTAGTCGAAAATAAACAGTGCCGTGATAGCCATGAGGGGTGATCGCGGTGGTAGTCGCTTATTTATACGACGCTATAAAGCTGATCCCCTCGTTTTGACGTCGCGTCGGTAATTCATCTACCATACCGGGAAAAGCAGCCGCAAGATAGACCGAGAATGTCCCCGGCTTTCGACGTAGGAGCTTACGGGGGTTGAAAACGACGTCTAAACGACAGCCATCTGTCGGACAAACCCGGAAACTTCTGTCAACTGCTTGCAATTCCCGTGGCCGGTAATCGTCGGTCCGCGGTGTATCGGTAGGTGGTTAACGACCACTTCCTGTTTGCATTCCAAGGACAATCGATTGGCAAATACGCTAAATGTTAAGAATATAATACATTGAATACAAGAAATCCTCAAGATGTTCATTACCTTAATTATCTTCTAATTTCAGCCAAGTTCTATGTGATATAAATATGTATATAGCAAAGGGACTCTTAAGGACAGAAAAGGATTCGTTAACAACATATTAGAGTGCTTGAAAATGATAAAAATAGAACGTATTTCAGACTATTATGTTTATCGGAACAATTGTAGTATGGTGTTTATTGTATTTTTATAGTTAGTATAAAGCATTGCAACTTTCCATTTAAGAAACGTATTAAGTGAGTTTAATGACTTTATCTGACATTAATAAATAGTTCTTAAAATAATAACTTAAAACAATTCATCGTCTTCCTGATTCAATTATATAGGATAAGAAAATTCGCAGACTGAATTTTGCTAGAACAAATATCAATTAACACTTTTTTAAATGCATAAAAGCCAATTATAGCAATGAGCATTATGATCTCGAATTTATTCTCAATATTATGTGTTTGGCATATCTTCGTAATGATTTTTATTCAAAATTATTGAGGCACATTTGTTTAATGGTATAAACGTAAAATGAAATAGAGGGTTCCTATACAATAACAGTCGTTACAATTATAATATCAATTACCTAACATTTGAACAATATTCAGAGAATTAAGAAACTTTTTTCAATTATCGATATCTATTATAAGAAGGTAAAACATTTCTTCCACCGTATCTTATACCACAATTACGCGACTTGCAATATCATGAGAAAGTTTACATTAAGTAACTATAATATTTCCCAAACAGTGCGCGTTTGTAGCACAGTCCATTCGAAGTCTGATCGATCATTTCGTAAGAAAGGAAAGGCCGTCGAAAGTCGGAATATTATATCGTTGTAATCGGCGCCGTTCCAATTCGTATTCGTTGAAAGCCGCGCACACGGAAAGCGCGGGTTTATTAATAATGTCGGATGTGCGGCCGGCGATGCGGTACGATTTTTCATCGCACAAAAACACGGCCTGATTATTTATGAACGTGCAAATGCACACGGCAACAATCGATTTCACGCGGAGCGGCAAATTACGCGGGCAGGCCAGCGCCGACGTCCGTTAAAATAATAACTCCCATCGCATTAATGGGTGATAATAATTAGGGAAATTCTTAGCCGGCGGAAATTGGTCTTCGCCGCGCGTCCGCGCGCTTCTCTTTCACTCGGCGCGCAATTTCGCCGACTGTTCCCTTATACCGTCCCATTGCGGAGTGCGCCATCGACTCGAGTGCCCGATTAGGATCTTTAATACCGTACTTTCCGCCAGTTTGCCAGGAATGCGCCCCCCTCTCCCCTCGTCACGTCGCATTTTACCGCCAATAAACGTAGAACCGATTCGGTTAAAATGGAGATTCTTACGTGAACATCGAAGAGAAGAGGGACGTCCTTTTCTGGCAATTAAAATCATACCTCACGCTAATTGTAACAGTTCGCGCAAAGTGGTTTGGTAGTTGAATGTGATTTACAAGTCCATTTCTTATGTTCTCATGTTTCTTCCGAATGAATGACTCCTTAATGCTTCGTGTTGGTTTTACGAAAATATTGTTAGGAGTAAATCATTTTTTTATATTCTCACAATAACGCACGATTGATGATAAGTATTACGATAATTTGTGACGGTAAAGTTAACCGAATGATTCGTTAATCAATAATCATTTTTTTCAGCAGTAAGATTATTCATTGTTATAGGATTGTAAAAAATGATGGGAGTATTAAGAGATAATAATTCTGACAAATGTCAGTAGTTATTCGGTAGGAATTTCGTTCGAATATGTTTAAAATCTCCTTGATCCTTTAGTTTCCGTCAAATACCGCGGTAAGCAAATTGCGGCTCGATGACATGCTCTGTACGTAATGCGGCTAAATGAGTCCAATCGGACGAAACGAATGTGTAATTCCGCTGGACCTGGAGGTCCTTAACGGTAAGCGTTCCGAAAGAACGTTCAGAACTATCGCCCCGGTACAATCGCGAGGTTTCCTTCGTCGGCGCACTTTCACGGAATTTCGAGAGTTCGAGAACTCTTCGCTCTCGGACTCGAAGGTTTAGAAAGTTGGGACATTACCGTCAAGATTAGGGTGGGAAAATTTGCAGGGTAGCAGACAAGGGGGCAGAGAGAGAGAGAGACTATCCCGACGGTGGCGGAAGAAGGGTGTTTTAATGGGCTGCGATTAGCAAAGCGAGGCGCCAGGGAGCCGTAGACAGAAGATCCTCCAGAAGCCACTTTTCACACACCGTTCGTGCTCCTGTTTCTTAACCGAATACCGATACTCTGGGGAAGAGTCGGGGATAACTTCGAGCGCCGATTTCCTACGAATTTTTCCTGTACCACTCGTGATTCTTCGGTTAAAGATTTCTCGGTAATCTTGCCACGTTAAGGCAACACGGCTTAACAAAGAACATTACTTTTAACCCGTAAATGTTGTTGAAATCTCAAGAAAGTTAATAAAATATTCACTACCCTTTTGATGGAATAGATAAAAATTCCTCTTGGTGCACTGTAAATATGTAATTTATGTAGAAATTAATAAACCGGGGTAAACGTCGTTTAATTATAAGGATTAAATTGCCACAGGAACGCAATAGCTCTAATGAAATTTGATGTATAAATTCGTGAAAATAGGAGTATGAAAGATAGAAAGAAAGCATTGAATTTAATTTATCGGCAAACGATTTAAATATGAATCAGTTCCTCATGGATGACTATCAAACAACATAAGAAAGCTCACGAATTTCTGTAAGCAATGAAGTTCTTCCTGGAATATTACTAATAATAAGATATTTTCTCAGCGAAACAAAATTACGATTGCTGCGCCAAGTGCAATTTAACTTTACAGTTCTACAAATAAAATTCCCGTGTAACGCATTCTTCTTTTGTTAACCGGCAAACATTTTACCCGTGTACCGCGCGGTTGGACTCTCAGCAGGCCAGTTAAAACTACGCGAATCTCCAATCGGTGATTACAGGCGGAACAGAATGGAATTCTGGCCGGTAGGACCCGCGAGCAATTTGCGTCATCGCGAACAGCCCGGAGCCTCTCGCACGTATATATTTCGCGGGGCCGAGGGAAATGTGTAATTCAAATGAGTTACGAGCGTATCACACTCCTGGGAAGTAGGTGCTAAGCGGTCGGATATGCTGATAGAGCTCAGTGATACGTAGGACTAGGCGAATTCGCGATGGGGTTGAAACGGACAGCATGACGAGGCGAAAGACGAGGAGGAGGGGGAGTGTTACGGCAAGAGGGAAAAAGATAGGAATACAGGTCGGGATGGAAAGAGGAAGAGACGTAGACCCCGGGGAGGATAGGGGAGAATTAAAGGACGAGAGAGAGAGAGAGAGAGAGAGATTGGGGGGCGAAGAGATAAAGGGCGTAGAGGTGCAAACGGAGCTCTGTTTGTAATAGTCTGCGATGGTGCGAGGCGATGAGATGTGATCGCTCGGCGATGAGCTGTGGGCGACCTGATGGTCCCGCCGCGATTCCCCCGACCTGGCCTACCTCGCCCGTATCCAGTTACCGGCACGACTATGCTTATTCCGCGTAACTTCCCCTGCTCCGTTGCAACTGCCAACGGTCACACTTTTTGACCGCTCAGATTGATGAATTGTCACACAATCTAGCAGATGCGTCTCCGCCGCAGTGTCAATGTAATCCTGATATTCGCGGGGTCCTCGGGAAAAGATTACAATGCATTCTTGACAGATTTGCAGGTTTCAGCATCACAGGTGGGAAATGTATAGGTGTAAAGGTTTTAATTGCTGTAGAATTGAAATTCGTCACTTTTTAATGCCCTTAAGCGTTATTGTGCCAGTAATTATTATACAATTTGATGATACTAAACGTATGGTTTAGAGAAATTGTTTGAATGGTATTCATATTTACAACATCTATTTCGTGATTTTTGTAACGATGAAGACGTAAATTAATGACCTCTTATTTCGCCTGGACTTTAATCCCTTTTTTTATGAAACAATACTTGTCAGTGGCGATTAAAATGAGAATCAAAAGATACTGCGTTCGACGATCGCTCACGACTTGCCAAATGAATACAAGGAATCCTCTGTGAAGTCGGACGATGATTTACAGTCACGTATCGAGTAAAAGGTGGGACGATACGCGGTTCCGGCCGGATCGATTTGCTATTGCACGAGAGGAATGCCGAAGGTAGCGCGAGCGGAGAACTGAGATCTTCCGAGGCGGTGATAAACGGTAGTTCATGGCAGCGGCAAAGGAACGAGGCGATGCAAAGTGATAACATAATCAGGTGATAATGTGCCGGTAATATCTCATCGAGCCTCGCCGGGGAACGTGGAGCGCGGTGTACGTCGAAGGGAGCCAGAGGAGAGGCGTAGGAGGATCCGCGGGGAGGTAGGGAAGGTAAGAGAGAAACCGAGGCAGTGGCAGCTCGGAGTCTGTCTGTTCGTCTCATTGGTCGACTCGGCCGGGACACGTAGAGACGCTTATACCCCGCCGTGTATAAGGGTAGGGAGCAACGCGAGGAATGACAACACCATTTCGAGGAGAGTGACTTTAGCGAGGCGCTCGTCCTTCTCGCTCGTCGTTATCTTCGAAATAAAGGGGGAACTCGCCAGGCGAGATGCGCCTGATAACGCTTGTTGAGATGCAGACTCATTATTCTAGCAGATACTCATCGCCAGTGCCGAATTAATTGAATCTCAAGACGAACCGCCCACCACGCCGGACACGGAGACAGGCTTCTGCTTAACACTAGACCAGCGTGGAAACGATGGTCCATGTTTCTCATTGGTACACTTAATGCTACGCTGTATGACCGGATAAACTATCGATAAATTCGTATCGTGCGTCCGCGTGAAATTGAATCCATATCGCGCGTCGGTTCGAAAGACTCACACATGGTTTTCCGTATCTTTCATCTCATGCGTTTTACGTTTATTTCATACGTTTATTTCTGTATGAAGTATTCCTCCCGCTAAAGAAGTAACTTGGATGCATTTCTGAGGGGATATTCTTATGTAGGACAGAGAAAAATAGATTCGTTAAGAAATGTAATTACCCAGTTTCTCCTGAAGCAACAAACAGTTTTATCTTCATGAAACTGCGATTTTTTCCAGCAATATATGTATAACTAACCCAGTGAAATATTTTCTCAAGGGCTACAAAGACGGGAAAATAATTTCCTCGCCGTTTGTGTTACTACGAACTTGAAACGTTATTACAATTGAAATCTTACTAAATCAGCAATTTTCCATGTTTCTCTATTCTAAAACATTTACACTCCGTTTGTTTAAAAATTTATGAACTACCGAGAGACCATGTTACGACAGAGGCACAAATCCTTGAGCCTTCCCTGTTCCACAATTACAAAACCGTAGGTAGACATTAAAAAAACAGTTGCCAATCGCAAAATAAACCATGTACCTACACCTCGTCGGGAAGTTATCGGTTGACTATCCTCTGGCGTTCGGCAATTTTCCCTCTGCGCTCGCGATAAGACAAAAGGAAATTTCCGCGAGATCCCCGCGGCGTGCAGTAGGCGTAATGATGTTATGACTCGGAGCGGAGCGAGGGGTAGGTTACGGATAAGGTACGGCGAGTAGCGAGCCGCGACGGGAGCGAGATTCCTCCGCAGCGGAGAAATGCGTGAAGTCCGAGCCTCGGCGGCGGCGAGGCGGCCGTAGGGGGGGGGGGGAGGAGGAAGCCGTGCGCGTCTCGCTTATTATTTGTAGCCCCGATGGTGGTGGTTGCCGCTCGCACCAGCATCCATTTAATCTCTCTCAGTGAAGAGCGTTTCTTTGATCAGCGCGCGACCGCATCTGCCTGGTAATATCTCAAGCCGGGCCCGCAACCGGCGTTCCGGGCGCGAGCTCCCCGTCTTGCCTGCACCGGGGCATTTGTTGCTGTCAACCGGCACCTCGGCTAGCCTTCGCAGCCTCTATCCTCTCCCTGCCCCCCCCCCCCCCCCTCAGGCCCCGCGCTACCCCGGGCCACCTCACCCCTCGGCGCCATCATCCACCGTTTCCACCTTCCTTACGTTTATTCGTCTTCGGCTTTCTTTCCCATCGCCTTCCTCCGGCACTTACGGGCTCGTCCTATCCTCCGAGATTCAATATGTCCGCAAAACCTAGCTTACAAGGAAAAAGATCCCCGTCAGGTGATGCAACTGCCAGTAAGAAATTATAATGGCTCTTAAAGGAAAGATTACAAACGGCGACACAACTTTCGTAGAAGTCGAATTGAAATAGTTATAACGTCGGTGGTTATGACTCTTTTGTTCACGGCGGTTTACCGTGCTTTCGAAAATAGTGGGACTAATGTGATAAAAGTGACATTAAGATAATCACATTATTAGTGGTAACGATTTAAATATAATCGAGAATGTTTTGTTTTTAATTAGCCTTAATAATAGCCAAGTCCTATTTTATCGGGGGTTTATTAACGATAGGCTTATTTCCCAGTTCCACTTAAATTTTTCATCGCAAGAATAATAATTATCCATTTTTGTGGAGATAGCTCATTTCCTGTCGCATCCCTAATCTTTATCGATCTTATATATTTCTATATTATAAGTGGCCAGCTTGTAATTATCTTATCGAAGAGCGCGGTGCATCGATGTACACGGCATAAATCTCTGGCTTAATTATCCGTGCACCTAAAAATAATATCGTGCTTGCACAACTCACTAAGAACATAATCATTACTAACGGATTACATGCACATTAATTACATGTAATTAGGTGAATTCCGAAAGTAACTGTATTCATCGTTGAATTACGAACTATGCCATAGTCTTCTCTGTAAGCAGAAACATTTTCTTCGCAACATACTTACGTCTATCTTCAGGCATTTGAAGCATGCGAAAATGATAAACTTCCGAAAACAAATCAGTTCAGATCTTAAAAGGCGGCAGAATTTGCTGAAGCTTTGCCTGGCACGTCACCAATATTCATCCTAATCATGAACAATAAACAATAAAAACAAGTTTAGTAAGATTATTCAGCAAATATGAAGAATCTAGAATGGTTTATACACAGTATTTTCTAAACTTTGTACTCATTACATAATTCCATTATTCCATGTAATAATAATAACACAATGAGATTGTAAAACTTAGAAGGATATTACGTAAATTAAAACGTTATGCTGGATCCATGTGAGAATCAGCATGCGTTATTAATGACGTAACTGATACAGTTGTTCGGTTCCATTCAAACTTAAATCGGCCAATAACTAAATAACGACGGAACGAAGGGAGCTGTGTAGTGCGCGGAACATAAGTATAAGCGTGTATATACATATGGTTATAATATATAACGCGCTTTAGAGTAATGCCACGTCAAAGCCAGTGCCACCGAAAATATGAGCCGGCTGCCGAGCGCCTCGCTAATGCCTGGCCATTTATTATGCTTACATTATTTCGAGATTATTAGTCTTCTCGTCCTCGTCCAAAAACTTTATGTAATGTTTTGACTCCCGTATACGCGCGGGTTAATGTTCTTCTGAATAAGAATTACGCGCGTGCGTGTCAAATTCTTCATGCTTTTGTCCCGGCAAAAAGCACTTTGTAATTTACCCCACGTAAGGATCTTAAGAGAAAAATAAATCGTCACTAAAACCGGGACACGTGCAAGTTGTGCTCAATAAATGACTTTATCACTCGAATTACCTGCTTTCGTAGTTTCTGATTAAACATGAGATTGCCCTAAGCGAATACACTTTTGCCCCGGATCCCTGGCCCAGTTAGTTTTATCCGATATGCTTTCCTCTCCCGGCGAAAAACGCTCGTTCTAAATCGGCACTGCTTTCACAAACGGATTAATCGCACGATCTAACGGGCCGTGACTTATGGCAGAACACTGATGGCAATAGCTGCCTGAAATATTTAAGGTACGATAACAAACAATAAGCGGCGTCGATAAGACCGTTCGCTAACGGCCGGGTTTCGATTCATGGGTCAAGCGATTCTCGGCTCCGCGGGCTTTCCATGGGGTGCTTTGCTAATCCAAAGAAAGTTGGAAGGGTTCGATGCGAGGTGAATAAGAAATTGCGGCAGGACCGTACGTAGGGGCACCATGCAAGAGAGAGAGAGAGAGAGAGAGGGGGGAAAAAAAGATCGGCTCCCATTTTTCCCGTCGGCCATTACGCCGACCTCTCGTGACGAATTCCAATGGTTGATACCGCGGGACCAGCACTGAAAAAGCTTTTCAACCGACTCGATTCACCGAGGAAGAAGTCTTCCATGAGACCCCGTTGAAAGACAAATATAGATTTCACGCTGTATCTGTCACGTTCGTCCCGATTTCTATGCCGACTGGATTCACCCTGCTGATCCAGCATCGCTGTGTATTTATCCTCGATCACTCTGGACTATGCCTGCGAACTTCTTTCTCGGTTCTCACGTATTTTGCGTCTGACGGTGACCTATAACGGCCATTAGAGTGACCAAGGGCACACTTTTCTTTTGGCCGTGCCGCGAAATATAAGTAATGTCCTTCCCCTGCGTTATAAATAACGATCACAGGATCCAATCGAATATCTTTTTTAATTCTATCTTACGACAAAATTCAATAGATCCTGTCTATCGACGTTTCACTTAAAATACGTATTATTACAGGACTATTCGAGCAAGCCTCGCTGTAAGAATATTGTGTAGGCAATCGCAGTGGAAAATTAAAAGTGTTACAAACTAATATTCCTGAAATAGAACAAAACATCACATTTTTTATAGAATTTTTCCAACTAATTCCAAGGACACCTTGTGCTTAACTTTCAGAAATATCGGCTTGTAACGTCCTTAACCTTCCGCCCTGTATTTGTTGAAATTTAATACGATATCAGGTCGGAAAATGAAACAGCAATGAGCTTTAGACACGGGGAAATTCCGTTGGCAGAGTTCTCCCGCAGCTGGTGGATCGTCAGCTTAATAAGGGAATAGAAGGCACGTAAGAGGCGGAGATAGACAAAGAGTACGGGAGAGGAGAGAAGGTGGAATAAGAAGAGAAGTAAGGTTTAGGTAGCTACTCCGGCTGGCCGGGTTGAAACGGGGAGCCGCCCTGTGTTTGTGCTCTCTCGCCGGGAAGCACAAAGAGAAATGGCAAGGTATTTATCAGTGCTCCCGAGTCCCCTTCCCTCCAACCCCCTGGCTTGCCATCCCTCTCGCGGCCTCTTCGTCTCCCTTTTCCTCGTGGCCCGGCTTCTCCGTCTATTCCCGTGCTTCCATTTCGCATCCAAATCCATTCGCTCGGCTGCCAACCCCCCGTCTCTCTTTCTCTCCCTCTCGCTCCCCGAGTAAACTCTCCGATGCCCTTTCGCGCACCGCATATATGGGCACTCCATCTTCCTTCCGCGGGACTTTGACAGCTGTCTAATTCACGTGCACGGCCGTTCACCTGTGTTCGTGGATTTCCTCGGACGCTACGTGCAATTGGTTCGCTCAAAAACTGCCCTGCCCCAGGTAACGCGCGTTATCAATAAAGACGTCGATTAAAAGGTAATTAATCGGACGTGCAACGATAATTAATACCCCCGTAGGCGGTAATTTACTTACAACGGGTTTCCGCGTATCGCCCACTGATGTATGATGTTTTATCAAGGATTCTTCATGAGCGCCTGATTTACTGTATTTGTACAGGTATTAATCCGTCAAAGATAATTCTACGCTGCAACGGGTAATTGCAATGTCAGTTTTATTAGAGGTGTCGATTACAACATCAGTTAATGTGTTACAGAATGTTGGCATTTAGTGAACCAATCGTGTCATTTATGATGCGAAATATGCTATCTCAATGAAAGATTTTCATAAACTGTTATTTCCACACGGGGAAAATTAATTATTACTTTTTCTTATTATTGCTTTCAGTTACAATAGTAGCTGTTATTTGATTTTAGTTTGCATATTGAATGATTTTAAGGTTTCAAAGTTTACATAATTTTTGTGTTAGGTAGGGAAAAGGAAAGAAGAACAAAAACCTTCCGTGAAACCAGTAGAGAAAGCGTGTAGAAACTGTCAGAAGGTAAGGAATTTACGGAGAAACGCGATAATTACAGACTGTGCCGCCATATTCTTCTGTCGTAACGCATAAAGGCATAGCCCATAATTATCACATTTTCTCAGGAATTTCGTGAATCCAAAGGTAAGGAAAGGCCGGCAGAAGTTTCTCTCCGTGTAGAGATGTTTCCTTTGAAGCTGCAGGGTAAGAATACAGAAAAGGCTTCGATAAGATGACAAACATCGGTGAGCAATCAAAGTCAGGGGAGATAAACCATCTCGTTCTCGAAGGATTGCTGTTAACCTACGGACAAGCAGACGTCGCGGATGATCGATGATCGACACGATTCTCCCGGATACGTGACGGACGTACCTAATTCCTCGGGGTGAAGGGGGTCGCGTCTTTCTGAACTCGGAGAGATAGAACGGATCGGCAATTAAGCCCGGCTATTCGGCCGGATTCACCTTTTTACAGGCGACGGGACGCACGAATGGCGGCCGATGTCCAATTTCTCCCCGGATTGGCTTGAAAATTAATGTTGTTTCTCCGTTTCGGCCGCTAATGAGCCCTGGGAGGAGCCACGCGGCAACCAATCGTCTCCTGCAACTGCCACTCATGCAACAAGCTCCCCTTCTGACACCTACGACTCGCAGGTAGGCCAAGTGTCAAATTAAACGGCGCCATTCAGTCCCTTAATTCGCTTCCATTATCCGCAGCCCGATCGATTATTTAGGATCGGGGAGTTATAGATCGGCCGGTGTTTGCTTAGGGGCCACGGGAATCAAGGAAACTGTCCTTAACAGCTCGTTAAACGGTAAACACCGATCAATCTGTAGGTCATAATTTATTTCAACGACTGCAGAGTCTGTATAATTTCCAACTAAGAAAATAGTAACCGATAAAATATCTAACATTCTAACAGCTATTATATCCCATAATTTATAGCTTGTTACTCATTTCCACAATTACAATGTCTACATACTTTCTGTCAGGAAATAATATTCTCTAAAACATGTAATATTCTAATACAATAAAAACTTAAAATTCAGACATAGTAATTCTTTAAGAAGTAACTCTCCAAGTGTCGAATAACGTTAGCTCTCTGTTAAAACACTGAGAAAATAGTAAGTAACGATTGGCTGGTAATCGGAATAAGTTCTAACATCTTTGTGCGATCTGAGAAGACTTCCGCCGATTTACCTCGCGCCGTGTATCTGATAATACTGATATCTATAGCCATTCGTGACCCTCGCGAGGATAATTTGAGATGGGAACGGGATAGCCGTTCCCTGTGTTCACGAGAAAAGCGTTAGACGTGGATTCACATTGCGTCGGGAATATATCGATATCGCGGCGATCGTTCATACGAAGGGCCATGAATTTTGCAGATATTCACATGGCCGCCAGGGCGGGGGAGGGGGGAGGGGGTGGACCGTTATACGCGCGGTTCATCTGGCCGATCTCGGGCGCACAACCGGTGAATCTCGGAATCCTGACAAAGGTGTCTGGTCTTCCGCGGGGCCCGATGATCCTCGCGTAGGTAAAGAACCGCGTGGGCGTGCAAGCCGGTGCGTAGGCAACGAGAATTGAGACGTCAAGCGCCCGCGGCGCTTGATGAATGCACCGCATTCAAGAGAACGAAAAGATCCTCGCTCTCCCGCGGCACGCTAGACCCGCAGGGATAGAAACACGAGTCTTACCGGCCGCCTCAATGCAATGCCTCCTTCCTAGGAGCTGAGTTAGGGCTTACACCGTTCGCCGATCTGTTACGTCCTCGCCGGACACTCCGACGTTTCCGACATGCAACTCACACGCGGCTAACCGTTCGCCGATCTGTCAGATTCGAGAATTAATGCGCCTCGAGGCTTGGCAATTTTTTCGAAAAATACTCACGCAAATGCACTTAAATACGGGACCGCGTGGTTTCGTCTTTTCACACAGATTTTATATTTGTTCAATTTTGTATTTTTGTCAATAATTTGTCAATAATTTGTCAATTTGTCAAATAATTTGTCAATAATTTTGTATTTTTGTCAAAAATTTTGTGAATGGAAAATATTTCTATATAAGTCTTTAGTACTTGTCGGTTAAGTGTTAATATATTGGTTCGTAATTCATAGTTTTGCGATTAATGATTGTTGGAATTAATTTAACAGATATTGGAAACATACAGAAAACGTGTTTCTGTACTGGAATCTCAAGGGTTTTTCAAACACGTTCAATTTTACCATGAATTAACGTGGAATTTCAGATACATTTTAAATGAGAAAGTTGTGCGGTAGAGAAAATTGGCAAATCTTAAAATTGCTGTACTTCTACGTCTTTTTCGGACCTTTTTCAAACTTCATCGTTATCATGCCTCGAGAAAGTCGGGCAAACATCGTTTGTACGTAGCCGCCCGATAATAACGCCATTAGCGAGGGATCGGCGTAATTGATGGAGAAGAGATCACTTATCAGCATTCCGTCGATAACCATTGCACCTGCAACCGCCAATCGCCAACACATCGCAGTCATGAATGAAAGAAGCATTACGAGCGCGCTGATTATCGGCGATTCTTCAAAAACTCCGCTGGCTCTTAGAGCTACCGTGTAAGACACGAGATAATAAGGCTCAATTAATAATACTTTCGTGCGTTGAGGCGACGACACGTCCGAAGACTCACGATATATGCCCAATAATGACGGTCATTCGTAGTCGGCGCTGTTCAATATTTTTCTTCTCCTTAATGCTCATAATCTTAACGTCGAAAGTTTACTACAAACATCTCTGTCTTTAATAAATCCAATCGTACGGCGAGCAAGCACTTACGAGTAATTAATCTAACGTTATACGAATTAAATATCGTCGTAAATAACGCGAGGAACAAGAGGAGATTTACAAGAGTTTACTGTCAGATTTACGACTCTGCACCTTGCGTTCCGTTTGAATAGAATTATAACTTTTTGCGTTATGGCGTTGAAGGCTCGAAAGGGTAGACCTTGAAACGGCAAGGTTCCAACTTACGGGCTACACTTGGCGAGGAATACGAATTGCCGAAAGGTTTCCTTGTATTTGTCATTTCGTAAGAGGTAAACGTCGGAGTTCCTTTACTTCTCAAATAATTGCCAACCCTCATTAATAACGAGACTCGGCCACAAACGAGCCAGGTAAATCGTAACGTTTGTTCCACAAAGAGGGTTGCGTGACTTCAGGGGTCCCTGGCCTTGAGATCCATGATTCAGAAGAGCGGGCAATCGATTCCTATCTTTCGACCGATGGACCGGGCTAAGAATAATCTCACGATTGAAACGTCTCGGAAATGGATGGACTCTTGTCAGCCTGGAAAACAAACTATTAATGGTTACAAGTAACTCGGTCTTCATCAAGGAAACACTCCCTGGGTGAAGAATGACGTTCAATGAAAGACTTCGGTTGCTCCTTCAAATGACTTAATTAGACAAAGCCCCGGCCGTCTAAAAATATTTTTCATGACCCAACCTTCCTGTCACCGCTCAACACAAGCTTTGAATTTTACACATAGAAATAATCCTGAAAATTTCGTGCAATATACGACATTCTTTCTTAACCAGTCTCGAAATAAATATGAACGCATTAAATTTTCCTTGTGGCAGATGCAATTCATGGATCATTGAATTACCGAAGAATACTTAAATAAATAAAACCGATCATTCTTTCCCCGTCCGTGTCCCTGCCACGAAGATCTTGATATAAAAGCATAATTCCTTCCGTGTACATCGATGGTAAAATTTTTCTGACAGCTGCCCGCAAGGACATTGATCTCGGGAGGAAAATACGCGCAGGTATTCTCGTAATTGCCGGACGATAAATCGCGTTGAGTCGCTGGCAAAGGACATCGTATTGAAACATCCCCGAGGTGGATGGATGGCTGTCACTTATCCGGGGAGGTCCGCTCGGCCAGCGGTTGCCATTTTGAATTCCCAAGGCTGGTCAATCCCGGGCCGAGTTTGAGGAATCGTAGGCGGAGATGAAGGCTTCACGCGGAGCTGCGAAGGGGACTGGTGGAGGAGGGGAGGGGGGAAGAAGGAGTCTTCCACCGGTAGGATGGATGCCGTGTCGTAGGTACGCTAGGCGCAGAGGACCGACCGACAGGGAGAAAGGGAGAAGACAGCCAGGTATGTGGCGGAATGCCTTGTACAAGGTATACACCCTTCCTGGCCGAGGATAAACGTGGTAAGAGAGAGGCGCGCCCACGGAGTCATTTATCATTGCGGAGCTCATTAAGGCCGAATCTGCCGCACGCTGATCGTTTGGGATTACACTTTCCTCCTGCTATCCTTTCGCCGCTCCTCCTTAACCCTCTGTGTACCACCTCCGACAAGCCCCCCCCTCCCTCTCCCTTCCCCTCCATCAAGTCACGCTCTCTCTCTTTCCTCCGTTATTCCCCTCCTCGTTCCGCGACCTTCGTCGGAATTGTCTTGCCCGGAACGACCTGTCTCTTTCGGAACCCCCCACGTAGAGCCATCACCTACGCGGTGACACACAGCAGCGACACGCACGGAATTGCCAATATTGTTAAGAGAACGTGATGTATACGGGTAATCTTACGACGCTACTTTGCTACGCATCTGGACACGCGTGTCGCTTCAGTCGCGTAGATAAGGCAAATCATATTGTAACGAACCCATTTCACGGAATATTAAGCAGTTGGTTTTCATATTAACGAGGCAAAGGAAATCTAGCAAAATCATTGGATACGTGTGAGTAGAAGCAATACGAATAACTGAGGTATAGAGGTACGGTTCATTTGAGAATTTTATCGTAATTAATATGTTTAAAATGTCAGGAGATATTGCTTTTGTTGTTTAAAATTCTTGTGAGCAATAAGTACTCGAAAGCTATTCCTAAATTCTTATAGAACTTAAGTAATATAATACACTGAGCTAGTCTTACATATTTTAATTCTTTTAAAGGATGAAAAAGAGTAACACAAGTTTTTTCCGCGTACTTCTGCCTTAAAAGAAAATGAAAAGATTAAATAATTCCTACTGCAAAGAAAAATATTTAACTTCGAAAAAAACCTAATTTACGAAACTTATATCTGTAATCAGAAATGTTCAATAATACTTTTATTCTAAACCTTCCGTAAAAATACAATGTATGAGGATATTCTTATACCATAAACATTTTTACCGTTTTAAAATGTGTATTAAACTTTTTCTGCTAACGGTTCATTAAGTTAGGAAAATTCTTAGATCTGTTCGACAGGGAGGACCTTTTTCAAGGATTGGGAATAGTTCCTTCTAATGGCAAACTAGCGGACCGCCGAGAATCTCTAAGCGCGCTACTTTCACAGAGACGCAATTTACACGCTCATCGTTCTTCATGCTCGGCTCACATGCTGACCTCGCTCGGTTTTTCCAAAGCCTCCGGCGAAATCCGTAGAATGGTGCATTAGCTCTCCCGGAGCAGCCTAATGATGCCAGCACCGCGTCCCCATAGGGATCCTCGTTCACTCGTGATTTCTTCCTCTGTTCTTTCTGTTATACCAGTTCGGCCACGAGCGATCCATCACCGATGAAAAACTCCCTTTTATATCGCTGCTAGGAGAAGCACCGTGAGCCTTTTTACCGGCCACGTTCTCTATCGTTTCTAAAACCTCAACGCTTGTTCCCGCGTCATGCTCGTCGCGATAAAGGTTAAAAACCAAACGTACAGATACATGCACACCCGGAGAACCGAATGAAGAAGACGCATTCCCCTTCGTACCGAGGAAAAAGGTAATCATGCAAATCCTTATTTGCCTGTAGTCTTCGCCGCGTTAAGACGGTCGACGACGATTCCGCGGGTCCAATTATGTTAACGTCTTAGAAAATCATGTCGGCAGTCAGGCTTCTCGTGGAATTTCGAGCTTGCCGGCGCAGATGCAGCCGGAAGAGAAGAAGGACAGTGGCAATTGGGAGGCATTTGTCGTGAGTAGGGCAAACGCTCGGGACTCTATCAATGTCCCCGAAGTTTCTTTCGAGGGGTGCTCTGCTCTTAGCTGCTGTATTCGCTGCCGTATACTGCGGCGCTCTATCGTTTTTCGGTTTTTGCCGGCTCTCCTACCAAAGGCAACGGCGGTGCCACTCGTGGGGAAAGACGAAGGGCGGGAAGGGGGGGGGGGGGAGGGGACAACTACACCCACCCGGTGAGAAATGCCGCTACTTTTATTTTGCCAGTTCCCTAGGTTAGCGATTTTTCCATCACCGCGCCGAGATATTTCACCGGCAATCTAAGAGTCGCAAATGGAGTCCACAATGAGGCAGAAATGGCTCGGCGCACTGATGGCCCCCGCATTCGTCTTCTCTCTGTGTTCCTTCCTCGTTTCTCCTCCCTCGGCTCCAGATCACGCGCACCCCCTACCCCCTTTACTGTTGCCTACAAACTCCTCATCCTCTTCCGCACGTTTCATCGTTTCGCGCGCTAAAAGAACGGAATTGACCTTTGCGCACGGTGTAAATGTGCGAAACCTATCGATAACAATAACGTGACAATATCGTGATATATAGATCGTATTTTAGTCTAAGATTTCGTTGCAAATACTTGAACATAGAAGCATTTTTAACAGATGGAGAAGTGTTTCTTCAGTTACAAACACTGGGTCAAAACATTTGATGCTAATATCAGTTATTCAAATACTTACAAAAGTTGTTCGCATTAATATTTCATATACCATACGCTATAATGGATCATGTGTCTTTTCGAATTTCATCAATAATAAAAGTAGAACCGATCTAGTACTATGTTTATCAGTATTCTTTTTTATTACGCCGATTACAATAAATAGTACACTTCTTTCATAATTCTATAAATCTTAAAATATCATACTGACGTTCAATAAGACGCAGCTAATATCATTGAGTTACTGCAAATTCAGTTCCTTACCATTTTCATTAGTTACGTCTCTCAATATTTACGTACGCACCAGCTTATCAAAGAATTTTGTATTACATTCCGCGCATATTACATGCCTCGGGCAATCGATTCTGTGTATCGTGGATACACGTGTCACCCAGCAGGCAAGATGGCCATACACGGAAGCGTATAAGCTGCGTAGAGTGTGTGTTGGTGGTGTGGTGTGTGCTACCGACGTCCATAGGCAGCTTCTCCAACAGCATTACCGCAATTATAAGGCCATCAACGGGAATGAACCTTCGCGTTTTTCTGACGGAGCAGAGTGGACTGAAAACAAGGCGGACAGAAGTTGGAAGCCTGGAAGATAACGCCGACATACCAGGCACGGAACGCACGTACACGTCCGACGGTGGCTACTCAGGAGGCAAGGGGAAAGGGGGAAGGAAAGAGGGAAAAAGAAAAAGAGTGAGAGAGAGAGAGAGAGAGAAAGAATGATCGGGTAACGCGGGCATTTCGTGCATCAAGGACGGTCTGATGCGATTTTAATCGCGGCACCCTTCGAGCTTTTTCTCCGCCCTACCCACTCTCCCCCCCTCGCCCAGGCAACGTCGAGGAACGACGCGGCATGTCCAACCCCCTCGCCACGCCGGTGTAAATTCGATTAATTTCATTGCACGACCCCCACGTCTCGCGAGTGCGATATCAACAGGATATACGAAAGACGAAGAACCTGCACAATCGTAATATTTTCAACCTTGTTCCCCGCCGGCAATTAATGACGAACATCGCACGAGCCGAGTAATTAAGGGACACAAGTTTCACATCAGCACGAAATAATGATCCACTAGAACAGGAAATTTAACGGTACAAATGGATTCTCGTACTGTCTGCATTAACATCGGGTAAGACGGGTATTGTCGTTCGTTTTGAAGGTTAAGGGAAGAAGATTGCGAAAAAATTGTAGATGGCAGAGGTAAAATGTGTAAGGACAAACGAAGACTAGGAGAAATTCATTGGGATTTCCGCAGAAAATTTCGGCTGAAGACGGTACTTGTCATGAAGCTACTGAGGGCAGGAGCAGAGAAGAGAATGGGCAGGAGACATAAATATGCATGTCTCAGTGGGCCCATGGCTTATGTGCCAGTGATCGTTATATCTCTATCTGACCAGAGGTGGAGGGGTGGTCCGGTAATACATTCAAAGTTGGACGTAGGACTGCAGGGACAGAGAGAAACCGGGGGATGGAGCTCCTGTCGCTGTGGAACTAGAAAGAGGAGGAAAGAGAGAGAGAGAGAGAGAGAGAGAGAGAAATGGATGAATGGCCTGTGAGAGAAAGAGAGGGAGGAAGAGAGAGAGAGGAGGCAAGTACGGTACGTCCGCGAAGGGTGGGCGGGGGAGAGGCGAGGGTACGGAGGGAGGTTTCTCGTGTTTCATTTCCTGAGCTCCTATATAACTTTGTGCTCAACTCGACACCAGATTAATAACGGCCCCACCTATCCTATTCTATCCCGAGCCGAACAAGTTCGTGCTGTGTGTACATACACTCTCTCCCCCCTGGTAGCCTCCCCCGCCTTCTTTGCCCCCTTGCGGGCTCTCTGAGTGCCCGAGAGTCGCGTCGGCAGAGCGATGCTCGTATCACCTCGCGTCGGATGCGCGACACGGTTGAAAATTCTCAGCATGTTCCGATCTATCCTGCGCTGCTCTCCGGGCACGCCCAGACAAACCGCGCGCTGAAAACTCAGCCTGGCTGACCAATGCAGCTCGTTCCGCCGAACCAGAGTAATCATATTTCATTGCGTGCGATGCGCGCCGGCCAACGTGTTATTTATCGTCCAACCGCGCCGTACTACGTGCGTACTCGAATGCGACAACCGATATTCGAGCATCGATTGACCGCAAAATCCTGCCTAGCAGTCGTCTTCAAAGGAACTTGTCGACCGGAAGCGCGTACGACGAATTTCCTGTTAACAAAGTCAACGGCAATCACCGGGACGTTAAACTCTGTTCGCGATAATTCAACGTATAAACCGGAGAATCGATTTCAAAATAGAAAAGGTAAACGGACAATGCACTATTGCATTGGGATTGTAAATTCCTTATCGGACAACGATGAAAGACGGTTTATCTCGGGACTTTCGCCACTTTCCGCCGTAATTTTCGGGGCTTTGTTCGTTGGCCGGCGAAGCGAGAGTTAAGGTCTTCGCTGTAGGTCGTAGGCTTCTCGGAAGAAGGGTCTGCGAAATGTCGGCAAAAAGGGATCTACGTCGGCGCGTACAGAAGGCATGTACGGGAAAAACAAGGAATCGGTCAACATGCTACCAAAATGGCTGGCTTCTCTGAGCGCGCACGGCTGCCAGGGAGCTGTAATCAAATACGCATTACCAGAATATCCCCGCGCGCGCGCGTCGCGTGTACCGGCCTTCGACGATGTCCAACCCCAACGTGTTCTTTCGAGCGGCCGAGGCCAGCGTAGATTAGATATTCCTTCGGCACAGCCCCTATTACGCGCTTACACACGAATACGGGCGAGCCTTCCTTGGACACACGTCTGGCAGCGATGTTCCTACGTATTCTCGCGAGCTCCCTTTGCATACCAATAGGCAATAACATGTCTGCAGTCCATAAATCGTCGCACGCAACGCGGCCATCATGATCAACGGCGCGGATCAGAGATGGAGTCCAGAAAGCAGTGCGGTCCTATAGGCGTCGACCAAACGAACACCAAAAACACCTAAGTACAACTCCGGCCTCTTTATTAACCATGGCTGATCGGTTTCCATATTCAACGATACCCTGTGCTAAGGTTTTTCATTACTAAATGCGAATTAATGCAGAATCATTGACGATAATCGGTACTTTACTTCGATTGTTTAGAAAGAAGTGTTTCTAATGGACGATACGAGCTAAATTTTTATTCATAGTTTCATTTATTTCAAGTGTAATTTAATGTAAAAAGTATTTGAACTGGACGAAGCGTGTTAATGTTTTGTTGATAGTTTCATTTCATTTTTTGTTTCAAGTGTAATATATTAGTAATGGGAACAACCTTAACACGATTGTCTTTGGTAAAACTTTTTATTTTCTTAAAAAGAATTATGTAGCTGTTATTGAACAATTTGTATGCGTTATGTTTAATCATTGAAGAATAAATTAAGTATATTTATAACGTCCTTGCAATCTCGAGCTTCAAATTTAAATGCAAGTACGATGTATCTCAGAACTTCTCGAATCTGTCAATATCGACATGTTTCTGGAACGTTATAATACCAAGAAAATGGTGTCCTACAAACGTATTAACGTTTACGTTAAATTCTCATTACCCTGCCGCGCGAATAAGCAGGACCACCTCGAATCCGTGAGATTAATCTTGTGGAATTTTTTTTAATTAACCCAACGACGAATTTATGAGTCACGGTCCCTCACGACGTCCCCGGAAGCTCGTCGGGCAATTAGTTTCCTCTTTTTTGTCGATCTCTTTCAGCGCGGACATATTTAATAGCAATAATAAGCGAGCGCGGCGGTCGTACGCGGGCTTTTAATTACGAAGGTGTTACTGCGACAAGGCGCAATCACTTCCCGTCGAGCAATGCATTACATCGCGTGGAAGACAACGATGATTCCCGATAAGTTCTTAATCGCCGACAGTTATCGCCAAGGCCTCGACTCCGCTGCGGAATGGCGCGTTGCCGGGGATGGGATTAAACGCGATACAATGGAAAGCGGGGAGGACTAGCGGCGATAATGATGATGATGTTGAAGATGATTACTATGCCCGCGCATCGACCGGCCATCCTGTTTTCCGTAGACTGCCTCAATCAGGAGTTTTAAAAGAAACGCATCAGAGGTCAACTAACTCGCTAATGCACTTGAAAGATCGAAAAAACAGCTCGCCGTCCGACACGGAAATTACCGGGAAATACGTTCAATGTGTTTCCATTAATTTTACTTATCACAGTTTCGCCGTGTTCCGTTTACATAAATACTCATTCCGTACAAATCATTTTTTGCAATGACTCGAGTGAGACTTGATCGCTTGCGTTTTTGCATGACATAATTTAATCACTTACCACAGATCAGCTGGTAAGGAAACTTGGAAAAAAACAGAATACGTGATTTCAGAGCAACTCTTACTCGAAATTATTCCTCATAATTATCCCTCATTGGGCGTTTATTACACACGGTGATCATAAATATATTCTAAACACGGTCGATATTTCTGAAAGCCATTATGTATCGCCACGGAATGTAAGGCTAAGTCTGGAAATATACGTGTGATGTTTTACACGTTAGGTAGGTAGTGTTGGCATTTGTAAGCAGGATTGTAGTTCATCAACGTGAATTCTCTTGCATGCTTCCATTGACATGTAACGTATGGCAAGACATTAACAGGTAACTTGTCATACCTTATACAATGTCTGACTTCCTGCTGATGTTGTAGCTGACTTGTCGATCGTATATTCACGTGTCCGCATGAAATGAGAAGATTCTTTCATCGCTCGCACGTCCAAGGAACCGAGGGTCCTGTTTTACGCAATGGGCATTATTTCACGTGTGCCGTCGTACACGCGGCATTACGACGGACGAAGTCAGTAGCAGTGGTAAAACAGATGACGTCGATTACTTGGAATACGCTAACAGATGCGTCGGCTTATTAATTAAATCGCTTTCCGCTATAAGCACGGGATACCTAATTAAATAAGAATACAAATAAAAGACGGAACTTCGTAAGTCGACGGAGATTTGCCCACTCTTAATACCGACCCCATAATTTCGTAATTATTGATTTTAACGAGCCTGTTCACAGAATCGTTAATGATCGATTAATGACGACTAATACGTTATATTTACAGGTCTCGATGAAATCGATCGCGCCAATATGATAAATATGCATTCGACGCACGTAAACTTGAAATTTGTTATCCATATATTTCCGTGTATCCAGAGTAAGTACTTCATCTCGTAATAACTGCGAAATGATCATCTGCATGAAAAGCTGCGATTAATCGTCGACTACAATCATTCTCCAATCGGAAATCCGTAATACAGATTCACGATCCGGACTTTGATCACGCACATGGTGGTCTTCTTGTTACGGCTTTAAGATAAACCGTAAATAGCTGCGCAATCGAGTCGCCCTTCGTGAGCAACAATTAACAATGCCATCAAATCAGTACGACCCCAGAATTGAGATTCTATGACGATTGCGATGCGAGGAAAAGGACCCTCGGTAAGTCACCTACCCCCTTCCACCCTGGGCTTTCCCGGCCGACAGAGGAAAGCGATTTTCGAGTCGGCCGAGATCTTCACGCATGTCGGGGGATACACGCAGTATCCGGAGTCGGGCAAACCTCCGACAAGGGCCCCCGGTAATGAATTTCGAAAGTGCAATCAGTAGCGCGGCTGAGGAGAAGAACGGGGGGAGGGGGTTGGTTAAGGGTGGCACGGGGTTCGGAAGTAACGCGGTTCCGAGAAGCGGGGAGGGGGGGGGGGCAAGAGGGTAGAACGCCGTCGAGTGAGGAGATGACGGGGGAGGAGAGCGAGGCGGTGAAGGCGGGGGTAGTGGGTTGGGGGAGGGGAGGGGGGAGACTGAAAGAGGGCGGATGTGACGCGGAATGATGGAGCGCGGACCGTGGAGAAAAATGAGAGTGGCGGAAAGGCGAGGGTGGAGGGACGCTGATGGATCGGCGCTCTTCCCTCCGTTGCACCCTCTCGCAGTTCTCAACCACCTTCCCCCCCAGCCGCCCCCCCGCCCGTTGCCCTCTCCCCCATTTCCCGGCCGAACCACCCTCCTACCCAGCCCTCCAACGAGTACCCCCCGCCCGCCCAACTCCCGCGCTCCCAGGGGTAGAAAAGCCCCGCAATATTACTCATAGTCGGCCTGGGCCTCGCTCACTCTCGTCGCATTACGTTCGCCATGTCTCCGACCACGGTGTATACCCGACCTACACACACACACCCTCACACACAGACAGTTCTTGGTCCAGATTATTTATTCATACACGCTCTCTTTTTTTTTTGCCCAAATCAGTATTGTCCTTCGGCCCTTCCGCGGTTCGTTAAAAAATTCAGGGGATCAGGTTGGTCGTCGGAATGAAATTTTTACCTCGGGGGATGATGCTCTAAATTTAACGGTGCTCCAATTGGGGTTTTTTTGTTTCATCAAAGAATTCACTTGAGTTTCAATTAACAAGGTGTAGAGTGCGTGTATTTAGGGTAGCAATATTGTCATTGTAAAACTGTAGGAAATTAACGCGATATTCCACTTCCTAGTTTGCATGAAATGGAAGATGTTTCAAAAGTATGTGTGTACGTTGTATTTTTGTAATATTTTCCTTGGCAATATCTAATTACATTATTTAGAAATAACAAATACATGAATAAGAAAAAAAATAAATCGATTAAAACGATGAAATTCTAAGTGTTTTGTAATCTTAGGTCAAACAGATGTTACGTGCTAGAAATTCGATTATATTTGCTAATAATTTGTAGAAAGGAAACGTGACTGTATGTATTGCAGGCAAAAAATTCTGAATTGTTTTGACGAAATACTGTGCGGCAAATATTACCGGGCGAATTCGGTTTAATTTGTAAATCCAAGTGCTTACAGATAGCCGCATGTATATTCAATTTCATTAGGTAGATATCCACATCATAAAACTTTATTATCCCCTTTTATACGCAATGACGAAAATGAAATACACAGATGGTATTGGCAAAGCGATGAAATATTTTGCTGCATTTTAATTTCGCACGTACGCGCAATTTCGCACGGCAAACAGAACACGGCAAATCCGTTTGTCGATGAGTTAACCTATACCAATCACCCTCTGTGTTTGTTGTCCTTGATGTAAAACTCATACGTTTTACACCTGTCTTTTTCGATCCGATAAATTATAAGCTTGCGCTGCCGCGGATTCCTGTCAGCCGGCTGACACGTTTGCAGAACGTGTGATCGGTCAACGGAAACCGGTCGCAAATTACATACCGCTCTCACGTTTATACTTTTACTTCCATTTTTAATTCGCTCGGTACCGCGCTCAGATGAGCCGGCTAATTAATTTATAAAACGTAAAAAAGTGCTTCCGCGTTTCCCTTGCCCCTACCTACGAGTTACTCGTAATTATCCGTTGTTCGACATTTTCAATAACATCAACTAAAAATGCGTTTCTTGTTTTGCTCGTTATTTTACCTTTTCATAAGCTAAGGTCGACAACCGATCGATCGAAACGTAGTAAATCGTTTCGAGCTAGATTCTTAAGTTCCTAGCGTTTCAACAGAAAGAATGAAACATTATGGCATAAATACGCGGCATAGTTGGAGAAATTTCAATAAACAACTTCCACTATTTTTAACAGTATGTCATCATTTTCGTAACAGTAAGAAACGTTAAAAGTATGCGAATACTTAATACCTTTTGACACGATAATTATTACTTGTACTTCCTAACGGTACAATAAAGAATTTTTACGGCGTTATTTTACTAGATCCACCGGAACGACTTTCATCGTGTAATTTAGAACGTATGAATGACGTTATCCGAAATAATCCGGGCGAATTTCGGAAGTCGGAGCGGAGAATTGTCGGCAGGCACTATCGGCCGGGCTCGGAGGCGAGCTTTTGCACCGTCCGCGATTTGGTGGTGGCTCCGCCGACCGCCATTACTCAACTATTCACTCGGTAACGCAATCATACGTCACAAAGGCCTTTCATTTGCAAGCGCATTGTGGAAACCCGGCGATATTAATTGCCGCGGCTCGTTACCCGCACCAGTTCCCCCCTTTCCCCTCATTCCCCTCCTCACGGTGGATGCTCTGTCGGGTGCTCTCTCTTCCCCGCGGGCCAAAACCAAGCTACCCTTTCACCCCCTCCCCTCCCCCCGGAGCCACGCCGACGAGGCAGCCTCCCGACAGTTCCTCCCCCCCTCCCTCCACCCCTCCTCAGCGAACCAGTGCTCCCGAGTATTCCTCGTATTACGTATTCCGCTCTCATGCGGCTCTGTCCTGCTAGCCAGCAACCCTCGCAACGTCTCTCTGTCTCCTTCGTATGCCACCATCACACCACCCCTCCCTCCCCCCGACACGATTTCTCTCTCGACTATGCACTCACGTCGCGTACGCGACAGGCAAAGCATTCTTGCGTGTGACAAATACAAACTCGAAAACAACAGCCGATGCCCATTCGAGGATTAATCTTGCACCCTTCGAGCCGCAACAGAATCGTTCGACCGGACCTACTCAAGGCTAAATGTCTCGGTAGTATAATAATTTTCAGATGGATAACGGTAGATTTCTCGAGGTATTACGTAAGCGAAGGTATTTCAGATAAATGTATATGACTGTATTGTCTTAAGCAATGTTGAGGGGTAGTTTTGAATACGTATAGGTTAATGAAACAATTGCTTAAAACAGTTTCTGCTAATGCTGCTGAAATGAAGAAGTTATCAAGAACGATGTGGGTTACATTGATCATAAACAGGTGAAGTAACGAGTAAGTCTTGACTTTAATCATTCGTTTTTGGAGATGATGAGGACGGTTGGTGTGACGTTGGACCTTTTTTTCCCCCCATCTATCGGCACGACAGTTAGACCGCAGTATTTACAGAACGTCAGCTTTTCATCCGGTCTATAGAGCGTGCGCTTATCCGTTCCCTGCGCCGGGGATCAAGACAGTTGACACGTTTGAAAAATGCGCTCTGTCGTTTCTGTGAACGAAGGCGACGAAAAAGCAGCTCGGACGACAGTCACGGCATATTTCCCGACGTGCCGGCCGATGTTTGCCTTTTTGAATCGTCTAGCCTCCTCTCACCGAGTTTCGGGGAGACTCGAAATGGGGCTGTGTCGGCCAGCGGCCAGAAGAAGGAAGATGGTGGTCGTTTGGTATGGTGCAGAAAAGCTACTCAATACCTATAGCACAGCTGCCCTCTGACATGTCGGTGTACGTCTCTCTCTCTTTTTGTGTGTCTGTCTGTGTGTGAGCTCCCGATGAGTCGTGTGAGCACTCGCGCAATCGAGAAAAAACCGATTGCTGACGTTTGATGGATCGAGACCAGGATGTGTCGGACAGAGAAGAGGGAGTTCTGTTTTTCCACGGTACACCCTTCTCCAACACGACGACAGGACCTCACGTTTTCCCTCTCTCTTTTTCCTCGCTCGCATGTGTGCACACACAAACACACACACACACACGCGCGCGCGCAGGCAGACACACAGGTTCGCACACCTACTCGTCTATCTCACCCTACCGTCGCGTTTAGTCCAAGAACAAAGACATCAAGTTGATGAATGTGCGCGTGCGCTCGCGTTCCAGCTCAACCATCTACCGCCGCTCATCGCGGGACAAAACTAACTCCGTCTATTGTTTTCCGCCCTATCACGGCACGGCGTTGCTTTTGACAGGGTCACCGACAAAGAAAAAACCATAGCTGAAGGTGCACCACCCCCGCCCCTCCCTGCCCTAAGGGAGCTGTCGAACGATCCGTCAAAAGAAACAATGATCGTTGATTCGAAAACTATAAACAAAGTTTAATCGAAAACGAATTGAATCACCCTTATGTCCGTACATCAGTTAATACTGATTAAGATAGCTAATAATATTTGAAAAATAAAGCACACAAAGTGTACCTTAAAGACATGATGATTTCGGAATTTCTTCTAGAATTTTTGTCGGTTTTATTTGTGAAATAACACGATACGCTATTTTTCTCTTGCCGCTATGTAATGTCGGTTTATCTTGATGGATTTCGTGCGAAGGACTTGGCTCTTAAGAAGGGGTATTCCTTCTCCGATAATAGTAGGAACTCCCTAACGATAGAGCTACTTTAGGTCTGCTACGTGCATCTCCTTTGATACCGGGGAAATGTGCTCTTTTCGCATTACGCATATTTTGTACTCGCCTTGTCTACCTAGCTATTCGCGCGGCAGCAAGGCGGTCATCATCATTACATTGCCGGGAATCGTGTTATTATACTTTATCTCTGTAGCACTTCGTATATAGCAGTTATGCGCGTTTTAAAGAACGCGGCCACGATTATGTATGCAAAAGTCGAATTTGAATAATGAGATCTTAATGATAGCGTTCTGCCCGGCCGAAAATACGATGTGCGCACACTGACATCGAAACTGCTACCAGTGACATCGCAGATCCATAAAAGGAAAGCCGAACTTTTAACCGACCATTCGCGTATACATCGAAGAATTTATAAAGTTACGCAAAAATGATGACTTACGTAATGGCTGTGAAGTGTATGAAGTATCTTAGAATGTTTTTATTTACAAATGGCAATGATTTAAAAGCACATCTTTCGCCCTTTTTCTGTCTTTCCGTGATTATCGTACACGTAATCATCGGGTTTAATAGAGGAACTTTGTAGCACCGTTTTCGATAACACGTTAATGCGAATACCTGTACGTCGATCCCTGTCGATTCGGGGTACGCGTATCTCCGTGACATTCAGAAGCAGTTTCGCCGTAAGTAACATCCATTAGCCGGCGAGCATTTTAAATAAATTCGCATTAACATTGCACACGCGATATCATCCACAATAAATCTGTTACAAACGAGTTAAGCATGCACGCACGGGGCCCGGCCCCCGGTGACATTAAATCCCGAAACCGCTTAATCGCTCTCGTCAGCCACGATTCACGCATTTCCACGAGGAAAAAAAAGGACGACGCGGACCGCGATGGCGGTGGAGGGTTGGCGGGGGGAGGGGCAAGCGAGGGAAGGATGGAGATAAAAAAGAGATGGAACCGGGCGAATCGTCGGCCGAGGCCGACTTTCGGATATCCATCGGCCGTGCTGGGGACTCCTCTAATTGCATAATTTGTTTGTGTGTGCTCGGTCTTAAAGCGAGTAGCAGTAGGACCGCCTGGAAATTGAAAAGCATTAATAACGGGAGGGATCGGTCCGGAGAGATCGCGTTCCCCGTCGAACGGTTCGTGGCTGCTGGTGCCCCTTCCTACGTAGGGGAAAGCCCGTCCTGTCAGGACGAGGAGACGGGGTGGGCGGGGAGTGGGGGTGGATGAACCGTGAGAGAGGAAAGGTGGTTAGCGGGAGGATGCTCGGCGAGAAAAGACTCCTCCGTAGGGCGAAGCTTTAGCCTGCGGACGTAGCCGCTGGACGCCGCGCTGTGTAATTTATTTCCCTTCGCTTCCGCGTCGCGGCCCAACGAAACGTCGGAGGATCGGCAGGAGGTCCCGGCATCGCATGCCCCGCTGAATCTATCCCACCCCTTCTCCTCCCCCACCCTCCTTTATTAACCAGCCGACTTCCCCCGTCGCACTACCCTCCGCGAAACTCCTGCGAAATTTGGAGGAAATTGCAGGCGGATGATTTCGCTAGACGGAATAGTATTTACAAATTAGTCCACTCACGATACAATGCTAAACAAGTCGATGTAGTGTCGATAAAATGAAAGGTATTTAAGAAAGGTTTAAAAGCGGATCAAAGCGGTACGATCCTAAATATGTCTCTGTAACGTTAATACAGTGGAAACTGATTGTGAACATTTATGAATACAGAAAAGAAATGCAATAATGGATGTTCTTAGAAAGAAAATGGCTTTTTTCTTACAATATAGACTTTTAAATACCACAAGCAATTAATTCATTGAGATTTTGAAGCGGCTTCTTCTATTTTTAGTTACTTTTCTCATTATGTTCCAGAATTATTAGTTTATGGCAGTGCATTAAGTCAAAAACACGTAAGACTTGTTTTAATGATAAAAGATAGATAGTATATTTTCACTTTTACCGTGTCAGATATATAATATTTCATAGAACCGCAAAATCCCTTGCGTCGTATGCTTCAATGAACCAAACCCTCTAACCTCCCTTTCACTAACAGGAAAACAGCGAAAATTCGAAGAAAATCGCCAACCCAACAGATATCATTGATAAATTACAGTGGATATTTTTTATTTCGTCCCTCGTTCGCTGGCCTATCATACTCCGTATCCTTTTTCTAAACCAATCTCTGTCCTCCGTCCCCACCTTCTTCCTGTCTGTCTCAGCCACGATTTTTATAATTCCTTCGCGCGCGGTTCCGGCCATTTTTCTTACGCTTTCATAGTTTCGATATCAAATATCCACACGATCACGTAAAATACATATGCAGTAACTTTTATTCTGCTTTCAGTCCAACAACAATTGCCGATGACAAATACTTTATCTACATCTACATTATTTATGTAAATTAAAAGTTTATAAGGACGAGCAAATGTTTTCCATTGTCTTTAAGTTTTTGGAAAATAACTCACAAATTGTTCAATTTCTTACAAGGGTTGTGCTGTAGAATAAAGAGTTTTAGTTTTAGCAGTTTTATATGTGTTTAATTAAAATATATTGTATAGGATAAGACGATTTCATAAATTTTTAACAAATATGCAAAAATATTGTGCTTCTATTAAACCTGCAGAAAAATTTTATGTACATAATATATTTAGAACTTTTAATAAGATAAGTATATAAATATGTACATAATGTATTTAGAATAAGATAAAAAATGCGCAACATGAAACTGTCTTCTTGAGAAAATGTTTTCCGCGAAATTGTTAAGATCACGAGACAGAAATTCTTGTGCCTGATTCTCGGTTTGCGAATCACCTTGGCGTTGAGAGTCGGACGTATTTGAGTCTCAGCTGTAGGTAATTCCGTGCTACAGATATGCACAAAAGTATTCCACGGGGAGGTGAAACTGAAAGGGTCCAGGGCCAGTGACCTTGGTGCGATTTATGGCCGCCCTTTTGCATAGCGAACGGAAGCGAAGGTCGGCTTTGTGGGTTAAAATCAGTTGGTCTCAGCGTGAAGTGATCCGCGATGCCTTAACCACCGAAACCCCGTGAAGAATGAATGCGCAATACACACCTATGCGAATCCTTCTCAAAGCCCAAACGTCCTTGATCCTGACGTCCCGTGACACGAGATTCGGTTATTGTTGCGCACCGAAGAACTAGGACTTAAGGGCAGAACTTGCTGGCGCACGGATTTTCCGAGAGACGAAGCGACGCTTTTGTTAATGAAACCTCACAGGTGAGAAAATTCAAGCCCAAGGCCATCTGAGCTTTTTTAAAGAACAATTAAGGGCCCACGTAAGCGCTAGATAAATAATATAAATATATCAAAATGTCATATAAAATGGGAAAAACTCTGTTTACATGGATATTCGATACAGATACGTAACTTAATTTACATTTTACTATATTAAAAATATCCATACATGAGGTACATTTATATATTAAGAGTATTGTTCCATCGAATTGGACAACGGAGTATGCATATCCCGATGAAAAGCGGACGATAAAAACATGCGTGACGACGACACTGTTCACGGGTAATTGGTATACAGCTGCGATTTCACTTAACTTATCCTTTGCATACGAAACAACGTTGGTCGGTCAGCGAACAGCTGCATTGAGCGCGGGGGGAAAAATTCACGTTTCTCGTGCGCAACGTGAAAATGGAATAAAACCGTAGCGAACGAGAGAATCTTTCGGCCCTGAAGCGCAAGGACGATTAATGCCCGGTCGAAAGTCGTTACGCCTGCGCGAAGATATATTTTTAACCGGTCGCGCCATTTTTTGCCGGAAATTTGCCCAAATGAGAATGATACTTTGATGAAGGGGTCGACTGCGCGCGAGATGTCAGGTGTTGGACGTTCCCGGCTCTAATTAAAAAGCCGTGTCGGCGGCCCGGTATCACGCGGACGGGGCCCGCCGTGCAACCTATTTTTTTTCTGCTTTTCCCTCGGTTTTTTTCCTTTTTTTAATTTTTCGAATAGCCGCCCGTCGGCCACGCTTATATAATGCCAACAAGCTGCGTATACCTCTTTTCCCTCTTTCCTCCCGTTTACCATCCCCCCAACCCACTCCCCTCTCCGCCCG
Source organism: Hedychridium roseum (assembly GCA_963989215.1). Taxonomy (NCBI): domain Eukaryota; kingdom Metazoa; phylum Arthropoda; class Insecta; order Hymenoptera; family Chrysididae; genus Hedychridium; species Hedychridium roseum. Next base: position 5,070,598 of record OZ022310.1, on the reverse strand, counting down.
TTCCGGCGAAAGCAACGCTGGTGTTACGTCCACATGCTAGTGCTTTCACAATAATTCTCTGTGCCTTTCGCAATTTGTACACAATAAAAGCTACAGCCAGACAGTTTGGTGGACGAGCGTGATGGAAAGGACTTTGCTATTTTTTACGTACTTTTTAGTTTCACTTCGAGTTAGGCGAACATTATTTTCTGGTATGCCGGGGTGAGCCGACGAGTACATTAGCAAATTACTTACCGCGCGGACAGTAAGCGTCTATATATTGTGATTTTTAACTCGTGTCGGAATTTTGAACGCGCCTCGAAATGTAAACGTGGGAATTATGTAAGAACAGTACTATTTGGTAATATTGTTAACAGTTTTGCGATAGCTTTCATCAATTATCGATTAAAGCATATAACTTTATACGTAACTCATCTGGAATATTTGTATTATTTATTTTTGTCATATAATGGATAAATAATGTAACGCATAAGAACAGCAAGTAAGAATAATTTCCTACAGTACTTCAAAATACTTTATTCCACATTTTGCTAAAATCAAAGTGTCACAGACTTATCATAAAATCATATCCGAACATGAAAGTAACCTTAACACGATGAAAAGCAAAATAGCTAATTTACGATATACAGAAAAAGTATAGTCTGAAAATTGTTATCTTCCATTTATACATCACATTCGAAACATCTCGGCACATGGAGTTTCCCTTCTACGGTAGAATGCTGATTATTCATCTGATTACGTTGGCACTGTCGTCTCTGGCTTGCGGCCGACAACGATCAGTTGTATTTTTCGTAGAACCGTGAATACCGAAGGCAGGAGCGTCATCGGAAGAAGTCGAGAAGGAGCGAAGTCTTGGAGATCGGTATCTCGGTGAATGGGAAAAAAAAGGGAGGCTGCAATGGCAGCAGTCAAGATGGACGCTGGGGCCGAACGCCATGTCGGACTGACATGAGTGACATCCCCTTAACGACGAGCCCTTCCAATCCGCCGTACGGACCCCTTAAACTGAACTGAATTGAACGGAACCCACCCCTGCTAGATCCACGGCTACAGCCCAGCGGAGACCTACTCGTATTATCCACAGTGACAGGATGGTGGAGTTATTAATGGCCACGACAGTGACAAATGACGAACTGTCGGCGCAAGCAAGACTGATATCATGGCGGCCTTCGTTCCTCGCTCCTCTCCTCCCCCTCTCGGTCGCGCGCTACGCTTCGTTCGCCTCTCCCATGGCCTTCCTTCTCTTCTTCTGCACACCCTCCTCAGTCTAATCCACCGTCTCTGTTCATCCCTCCGTCCTCGATTCGACCTTCTTGCCGTATCCCGCTGTCGTGCGGCACCACGAAATTCAGCGAATTCGTGTGCGTCCGTGTGCACGACGACGCTCCGGGGACGCGGAGGACAAAGCCAGGATTTCTCTAAACAGTATCGATGATCCAGGGAATCATGCGCCAACGAATCGTCCTGGCAAGTCTCTCGTTGCCCGGCGACAGTGTGTAAAAGGCTACAATAGTACGTGGCGGTTTTTCGTTTCTTATCGCTTTGAAAAGAAATCTGTATTTCAGTTTATTCAGGAGAATAGGGATTGAAATAAGGAAAGTTATTTAAAGTTATTTAATGCCCAAATTATTTACCTTAAAATAAGTGTTATTTAAACCATCTCCAGGTAAAATACAAGTTACTTAAGTTATCATCTACTGCTCGGAGAGATCAGTTTATTTTCCACGGTATGTAACTCCTAAAATAAATTTCCGATTTTTAAAGTTTTCAGTGGAAGCGATTAATACAGTATTTGTAGTGTTATCATTTGTAATATTGTATAGATATTATACTTAATTTGCAGACTATTTTATTTTTCTGGAATATAATTCAGCACTATGTATGGTGTATGTAATTTTCATAAGTTATATTACCGATGAATCGAAGTGTTCTACACATTTGGAAAAGCTTCTGTATTTCCGTTAATTTAAAATAAAACCAAATAAAAATTGACCTCTTCTTATTTAGTAAACATCGTCTAAAAAACAAGTACTATTTTAACAAGATTTCATATCATAGATTTTTCTTTTTGTAAATAAAACAATGCGTACAAACGGTATGCATATTTTTGAAAACTAAGTCGAAATGTATGTAAATCATGCACATCATTGTATCACACATTTCTTTGACGGATGATCGGGGCAGGATTTGAAGGGTGACAGAACACCCCTTTTGACAGATACTATTTCGATGTGGTATTTCGGTTAAAAACATACTGGTGTCTGCTTAATGGACACATTTGAAATGCCATAGAGAAAAAATGGTAAATTTACAGCAGTCAACGGGTTCCGCTTTATCGTGTTAGCATATTACATGGTCATGATTACGGGCGACAGGTGTAGGTATAATGAAACGGCCAAAAGAGAGAAATGCGGTGAGAATGGCGACGAAAAAGCGAGATAAGGAAAGGAAGGTGGCAGGAAGAGGAGCAAACGGCATTGTGCGCCCGGCGACGAAATAAAACGGCGATGTGTAGAAAATCAAAATAAATATATTTACAGATTATCCACGGCAATAACTCACGCGTGGTTTGAATAGACGGCGGGGGGTCTCTTCTTTTGGAAAGCGTTGTGGCCTCCACGTACCCCCCGCCCCTCTTTCTCTTCGTCCCCGTCTCGCGAGTCCCCCCCCCTCCTCCCCATCTCTCCCCCTCGTCCTCGGTTCCTCACACCCGACGATTCTTCGCCCGCTGCTTTGTATTCCACGTCGCTTGCTCGCTACTCCTTCCCTTGCTACCCAACGTCGTCGTCGTCGTCGTCGTCGTCGTCGCCGTCGTCGTTTCTAACCCCTCGACCCTCTCCTTCTTCGTCGATCCTCGTCCTCCCCCCTCCTCCACTTCCCGCCACACCCCACTCGACGAACAGAAAAACCGTCATCTCACACTCGTCCTCTCCCTCTTCTTCTTTTCCTCTTCTTCGTCTTCTTCCACGTCTTTCCACGGACGGGTCTAAGGCTTCGGTGTAAGGCCGCTTGATCCACCCCTTTCCACCCGGCGGCATTGCTTCCAAGTTCTTTGATCCCCGTCGAGCGCTCAACTTCGGGGGGATATCCCGGCGAGGTTTTCCAAAGAATTCATAACTTTGGCAGGATTTAGCCCGGGAAATCTTCCGATTCGAAAGTAGGGCCCTCTGTCTGAAAAGCTGCGGGATTACCTTGCCCGAATGAGCGATCTTAGGAAAAAGCAAAAGTATCCACGAGAAACGCCTTAAAAAAGTTATTCCTATGTAAGAGAGGAACTAGCGATTACATTCGATTAACTGAATTCATCGAACAATCATTCTTCATAGGAATTTCTCAATTTAAAAGTTATTTCTATGTTAATCATGTTAGTTATTCCTATAAGAGTTATAAATACGGATGAGAGGAACTATAGAGATTACATTCGGTTAACTAAATCCATTTTTAGGAATTTCTTAATTTAACCCCTTTCCGTAACGTAACCAAGTGGGAACTGTGTTACCGAGAAAAATTGCCTGATACGTATTGGCCGTAAACGAACCGACGTTTCACTAAGTTGAAAACATTCGCTGATTAACATGACTGTGGGCGCCGTTGGGGCGAAGAAAATCGTTTCTATAATAACATTGATCGGCAATTCGAGTGGGGAAAGGCAGGGGCAGAAGTCGAAGAGGGTGAGACGGCGCGAGGGTCGGAAAGGGGGCAAGAGGGAGAGGGAGAAACAGGAACACGCAAGGCTGATCTGCTCATGAGCGTGGAAATCCCTCGTGGCAGCCTTGGGGTTCCGAAACATCAGCGTGATTGCGTTCCTCGAGCGAAGGTATTCCATTACCAGGCCGAGAGGAGCGGGTACCCTCATCCCTGTCTCACCCTCCTCAGTCTCTCTGGCAGGCAGCTTTGAACCCAACCACCCTCGATCCAAGATCGCACGTATACACAGGACGCGCGACATCGACATGCAAACTGATCTATACTTTCACTCCTACCACCGGACAGCTCATTGAATTTCTCAAGGCGTGCGCGACGACTGCTGCCGATAAAACTCATCAATTATTTATTATTTAACCTGCCGGATAACGCATACAAATCCCCGCCGACTTTATCTGTAACTTATTAGACGCGTAATGGCCGCTCGTTCGCGATACTAATGTACCAGCATCGTGCCTTAACGAAAGAAAAACAAGGCGTTTTGTCATTTTCTGATATACATCAGGTATTCGCCAAAACAGAAGACGATCGCCATTTATCAAGCTGTAAATGATCCAATTTCCCCTTTACCTAGGCCGGCGTTGCTTGCGAAAACACCAATCGTCCGGCGATCGATAAATCTGGTTAAACTATTATCTTCGTCATTTATCTGCACTAAATGTTCACTTCGTTTTTATTGGGTATAGATTTACAATGATTGCTTCTTCGCTGCGTATTTTAGGACTTGCTGTTAATTATTTTCAACGGAACGTAACGAATGTAAAAATCTACACGGTAGAACGATCTTGCAAGATTAATCGAGTAAGATTAACGTTAATAAACTGTAAGACATATTGAACTGGATAGTATTTATTAGTTGGAATTATGGTTGTTGGAAAAACGCTCATGAAAAGCGTATTTTTTAAATTTTTCTAAAGATTCTCTTCCTGCATATTTTCAAGTTTAACATTCGTGTTTAAAGACCATTTCATTAAAATACAAGTAGACAACCTGATCGTCTCTAGAAAGAACGTCTAATCGCTAATTACCGTTTCATTGCCATCCTGTTGAGGTTGTAATTATGTGAATTAAGTCAGTTCCTAACTCTCTACAACGGACGGCAAATTAATTACTTTAATTAGGGATTAAAAAAACGATGAGACGGTATCTTATCCCTAGAAAATTTATATAAATATGCAAACGATAGAATAACAAACTACCAACACATTGTTTAACTATCTTTAATTTTGACTTATTTAACAAAGGATTAGTTTACGACACGAAAATATCTGTATTGCGATAATTTAGCGTGCATGCAAAAATGAACTGAGCTCGTGTATTCCGCAAAAGGGATCGATCGATTTCGTCGTTCGCCGTTCTTCCTTGCCGGATCGCAGGAATCTCGATCGCGGTAAAGTTTGATCGACGTGGCATCGCGCGACTCGCAGATATCGATGTTCCGTACGATCGTTTTATACATCGACGAGTCCCGGTCGATGGGCAAGGATTTTAATCCGAGAAGTCGCTACACCCGTTCGCCCCGTCCCGTTTTCATTAACATTCCGCAAGTCCTGCAACAAATGAAATTACTTCACCATTGCCGGAGCTAATGAATGTCCGTGGGGCTGCCGGCGAGGAGGGAGGGGGGTGGGGGTTGAAGGCGCGCGGATCACACGAGGGGAGACGGAATGCCCGGGGAGGAAGTGAGCCGCCGATAATCGATAGGTCGCGGAGGAACGTCGAGGTGAGCCTCTTCCTACGGCAATGAGTCGTGTAACAGCGGTTCGCATGTTGCATCGGCACTGCCTTCCGTTATATATCCCGGCCGACGACGTCGAGGAATCTCACGCGGACGCATCGGTGTACACGGAAGCGTGCGCGCCGGTTTACGTGGGAGGCCGAATTCCACGACACTGCCGCACTCGTCGAAGGACGAGCGGCGGGGGAGAGGGGAGAAAGGGGCCGGAGGAACGGGCGGCCAAGGGCTGCAAGTGGGAATGGCGTACGGAGGCGGGTAATGGGGTTTGCTGGGAGTGACACGGGGCTAACCGAGCGGAATCACGAGCTCCCAGGAATCGAATCCATGCGTCACCCAGCCTGCCAACACCATCTGCAGCTCCAAACTTCCCGTACCTTACGTTCGGCTCCTGGCGGACTTTGCCAGGATAAGCCGACATTCTCGATTAAAGACCGGCCGGAGTCTCATAAAATACAATCGGCCCTCATCCTAATGCTATTGACTTATACCGTTAATGAAGACCAAGCGTTTAAGAGCACTCTACTTTCAAGAGGAATTATACAGAAAATCATGGAAAACCTGAGATAATATTTAGAGATAAATTTAACAAGGTCATTCTTTACCATGCGTAACCATTGTTCAAAAAATTCTCATCGTGGAATGAAAATAGTCTTCTTGCGGCGATTCGTTGGACTTTAAAAAGCTTGCCGTGCAACATTAGAAATTTCCAAATGCCGCTGGTATTTACGTTTGAAAGTAGTTCATAATTTCCATAATGATTTATAAATGACACGGACTTTAGACATGTTGTAAATCTGTAAAAATGTCATTCCGTTTTGGAGGATTTACGATGAACATTTGGCTGGTCTTCGATCAAGGTAGAGGTCTACGACATTTTTAATTTGTATTAATTAAGGCATTAGCTCGGTAGATTAGATCAGCAATTAAAATAACCGAGCATGCACGGAATAACAGATCTCCTGGCTGGAGATTTATCAAGGAGGAGAAATTGAAAGACCCTCAGCAGGTTGCGCCGTCAGAGTTACGTGGAATGATTACGTGGAATGTCCAGGGACGGGACAGTAACAGGACAGTCGTTGGCTGGCATAAACAGGCTTCAGTAGTATAACGGGGGAACGGGCAATCCAAGAGCAACCCCGGGCAACCTAAGCAACGTCTCGTTCTCGTCGACGGCGCCCTCGCGTAAATGATGGCGCCCAGCATTATCTATTGTGCGGCCATTCCATTTAATATTGTATTCCATAACGCAAACAAAGGTAAAATGCGAATTAATGTACTCGATTTATCACGCTTTTGTGCGCGCCAGGACGCGCTCGTGGAAAGAGCGAGAAGGGGGGGAAAAGAGGGGTGGAGGGGGGAGAGGGAAACAGAAACGCTCGAGCTTTCTGGCCCCGCTTTAACCCCCTCTGTCTCTGTTTTCGCTAGCGCAACGACCGAACCACTTTTCGAGAATCTTCTGCGCCAGGGTGAAATGTTCTCGCGTGTTTTCACATCGAACGAACGTTTCGGTGATCATTAAGATTCTCATGTTGATTATCAAAACGTCTCGTGAACGTGTACCAGCGGATTTTTTCTAAGAACGTTGATTTCACAGGGAAGGTTCTTCGTATTTACTGAGTTCATAATTCTTTTTTACAAGGACCTGCTGCGATATCGCGCCGTGGACAGCAGGGATAAGTTTGGGTTGCTTCTTTCGTACCCGTCGAAAATCCAGGAGGAACATTTTTCTTTGCCGCTTGCGGAGACTAGCGACCGAAAGAGGATTGGGAACCAGCAGATGACGCTCTTCACCCCGTCCTTCTCCCTACCCCTCGCTCATCGTTCTTGTCCTTCTCGCAGACCCTCTCCCAGCGATGTTTGTAATCCTCACGCACGGTCCCACAACCGTCTTCACACAAGTACCGACCTCTTTCCATCACCGAACGATCGTAAACAAGTTTATGGGATTATGGAAAACCATGCAGACACGGATGTCCTGCCAGTTTGAAGTTGACAAATTTCACGGCATTCGTCTTTTTGTGTGACGAAATTCCTTTCTTATGATCTCCCGAGGGGGAAGTATCAAACGCGACGCACGTAAATTCTGTTACAACAGAAAGCTCGAAGAATAATACGATTTGTAAAGTCTGACGAGAATTAAAAGGTTTGTTCAATTATATTTAAAAACACATACTTTCTTAGGTTACTCATAAAGGGACGACGAACGACAGAGAATTTCAAACGGGTCAGTCCTGTTTCGTAATTAAGCGTGGGTAAAAGAAAAATGACGACGGCGACATAGATCTTGCGGGCGAAGTTTTACTCGGTACTTCCCAGTGCATTTCAGCATGCTCTCATCCATCATTTTTCTTGCCCCTGATTTCCTTCTCTCCGTGGCATTCTGTTGTTGCGCTTAAAGTCCTGCTTCCTTCGCGTCTAGCCAATAAACGTTGCTCGACAGACCTATAATAATAAATCCGGCGTCGGTGAAAATTCGTTTGACGAGAATCATTTGATGTACGGTTTCGATGTTTGCGCTATTTTCCGACAACAACAACAACAACAAAAAAATCCTCTATGCTGAACGGAGCCGATTCGCTCGATCGGAACGAGAAACGTGGGCGACGCGCGGCGAATGACAAACGGTCCGCGTATCACAAACACACGGGAAATGGATGAGAACGGAACGAACAAGGTAACGGTGAACGAACGGAACGAACAGCGCGGAATCCGAGGGTGAAAGTGGGCGAGGCTTACGAGTAAGGGGTAGTTCGGCTAATGCGCGATGATTAAACTAACGGGTGCCACCAATCACTCTGCCACGGAAACCCCTGATCTCTCTTGTGCGTTCGAGAGAACCACATAGAGTACGATCCTTTGAACGTTTACCGATTTTTTCCTTTTCTCAATCCTGCTTTTCCTTCCTTTCATCTTCTCCTCTACCACGTGATTGATGAAAAATGCCGCTTAGTCCCGAATTCATTACTTTTTATTCCTCGCAATAATTTACACAAAGCAAAGTAACGCGGTTATATATCACCTTAAGAACTCACTTACTTTGATTATGACAATGGTTTTTTCATCTTTTTGTTAACTGTGTGAAAAATATTTTACGTGGTACAGCATCGAACTGCTTATGAATTCCTAGTTTCGAGGACACTTAAAATTCTATCCTATGAATATTACAAATAATTTTACATTACCGTTGTTTTCCCGCAAAAGTCTATGTTTTCAGAAACTTCACGGTGACCGTCAAGATGTTACATGTAAATATACTCTTGAGCTACCGGTATACGCGCATTGACGAGGAATATTGCGCACGACGATGTAATTACATTTTACCGAGGTGGATGTAATGAAGTCCTCTACAACTGCACCGTGTCAAACGGGCATCAAGATGGTCGCCGTTATCCGTGCGAAAATAACATAGCTTGAGGCTAATGACACATGCACGCATAGCCACAAACTACAACGCGTTCCAACATAGGCGACCGCACGATGCCCGATTAAAATTGGATAACAGTCAACCACCTGCTATTCCTAACATCAATAATCGCGTGAGCGCCGACAGTTATTTATGTCCATCTCGTTTGCTCCTGCTAGTATTATTGGCAACCAGCGAAACGACAGTTTGCAATTCGCCTTTCCCTGTCATTCATGAAAAAAGGTATAGAAAAATGTGCAGAAGAATTTGACTTGCTGTATTTAAAACCAGCTCAAACGTTATTGGAAAAAAGCCGCGAATGTGATAAATTTTTGTTTTTTGGATTAATTGCAATGAAACAGTGCAAAAAAACATGAACGAAAAAAGGTGCAAAAGAGTCTCTTATTCGCGGAAAGAGGTACCAAAAAATGTGCACAAGAATTTTAATTCTAACCCACTCTGACCCACTCAAACGTTATTGGAAAATATCTTAAATATAATGAACTCCTGACTGTAGATTAATTTTCAATTATCACAAAATAGTGCAAAAGAACATTAAGTATTTCAGTTGTGTGTTTGCATTGACTGACGTATTATTCCTTCATATTTTCCTTCCTAGAATGAATAGCCCGTTTTACCGCAATTATCATTTAGCTACGGTTGTGTCTGTGGAAGGAATAAATCTGAGGAATAGTGGAGACGAACCGAGGCAAACCGCTGTTTGAGCAAATCGAATTTGAAAAGTGTAAACTCGAGACGGCTGAGAGAAGTCTATCTCATACATTACGTTCTCGAAGCCCCCGATGACGCATCCTTGTTTGAAAAGTCACATAATCTTGAGTGATTTATGGTGATCCGAATGCCGTTCTCTGGTTCTTACCCTCAGCACGTTCCGCCAAGATTCTTGTAATATCAGTTTACCGGATATACCAGCGAGACTATCTTTTTTCAACTACCCCCAACGTGTCTTAAAATAGTACAAGAATCGTTGGGAACGAAGCATTTCGATTACAATATTGCAGCCAGCGGTGCGACACGTGGACAATAATTACTGCTCTACCGTACAACCATTTTTCATTCGTTGAGTTTTCCCTTTTTCGATCAGCCGAACAAATGGACATAAGTATCACGTTGATCGTCAGGGTGGTTTGCTTTGACTGATGGAACCGATGGTGTTATGAATTCCGTCAGGTACGATAATACGAAAATCATTAATCATGGGAAATCAATGAGGCCGTCAGCAAAATTCAATTAGCTACTTGTTCATCCATCATTCTTAGCACTTCCATGTCCTACGCGTATTGTTTACCCTGTGTTCCGCATTTTCCAAATTTTTCTCGCGCCCAACATTTGGTCTTCGGTATACTTTGAGAAACCCAGTCGCAAACGCAGCGAAATCTAAACTTTCATATCCTTCGATTCACCATTATTTCGTGGTTTTTTTTTCTTAACAACCCCAGTGGTAGGGGAAGAACTTTTAATCAGGTAACACACATTACCCTCCAGCCACGGATGTATTTAAGGATACTTCCTTCTTTTCTCAAAGACGACACAGTCTGCTGCACTTTCGCGTGTCCTGACAAATTAAAATACAGCAACTAACACGTCATGATGAAGCGCTAGCTATAAATTATCTACGCGGAGCCAGCGAATTATTACACGAAATTAAGATGCGGCGGATAACGCGAGGTGTTGAATAGACGTTCTCATGGTTCAAATGAACGAACAATTTTTTACGTGCTTTTCGTAATACATATCCCACCTCGAGGCTTCCAAGAAGCAACGAAATTATAAGAAAATGAATTTTCCTCCTCCGTAATACGATAATTCTTCGCACTCGTAACATTAAAACAGAATTATATTCGCAGTATCGTACATTTCTTGCGTATTTCTCGTAAGGACTTTTGATTTATTTACACAATCCTTTGGATTCTTCCATAAATCTTCGTGCATCTTCGCGTGCTCGAAAATGTAAGGACGGTGGAAATCTGTGCGAGTCTCACAGAACTGCGGAGGTCACGCGTGAATAGAGGAAACGGTTGGTGCATCGTGCGTAAAACCAAAACAATGAAGCGAATTTCGTCCCGGTGGATTTCTCATAGATAGCCGGCCGAGTAGCCACATCCGCAAACCTTCACCCCGGCGCGTCTATTCGTCCGGCGGGGGAGAAGTGAATCGCAAAGACTGCCGACGACCTTCGTACCATTGGTCGTAACTGAAGCAGAGCGAATCCGGCGATGGGGTTTACGGGGAATATCCGTGGGGTGTCTGGCGAAAACGTGAGGTCGGTAGCCGAGTTTTGCCTGGCCCGTTGTCTTCCCTCCTGGGCCTGCTTGCGGAAACGTCTTTCAGCCTGGCCGGATTCGCTTACAACGGGTTAGGGAGTTATGCAAAACAAACGCAGAACCGATATACCTGCCCTTGGATGGTTAAAGGCTCCGCCGTGGAGGTTCCGTGCAATGAGTAATGCCCGGGGCCCGTCGACGACCGACGGTCAGACTCTTCTCGGTCTTCTCTCTCTCTCTCTCTCTCTCTCTTTGCCCCCCTCCCCCTCAATCACCGTCCTTCCGTCTCTCTCCTGGCTGCACTCATTCGCCTCGGCACGGCAAACGCGACGGATATTCGCTCACGCGCTGATTTACTGCCCAGCCGGCCGAAAAGGCTTGCCAATGAACTCTGCCTCGGTCTCGTTTGAATAAGCAAATTGCGAGATCCAAGGTCGCGCCTCGCTCAAGGGTTCGTCTTCCCCGCGCATCCGGAAAAGCTAGGGTTACCTGCTTCAGTTCCGAGTAAAGTGCGTGGGCGTACGGACGTAGTTCTAAGATATTCGCAAACGCCTCAGGACTACGCGCAATACGCTCGATCACGAATTTCCGGCGGATTTCGCTCTGACGGTACTTCGCCGTTGGCCGAGATTCTACGCCAGTCGCGACCGACATTCGCAATGGCCGTTGAGTGACTTACAGTGCAGACATTTTCAAGCAGACGCTTCAGAAATGTATGTTCCATCGTCCAATGGTCTATTAGGTATGACGCAAAAATTCAGTTTTCGCATAAGTATGAGTCTATCTATATTTCATGGGTTTTCAAATGTGCAGATACTTGTATTAGGTAATCGTTCTCGAAAAGTCATTTTTCCTTAAAAGAACAACGGGGATTTATTTGCTAGGTGTATTTGAGAAAGCTTGAAACGTTAGAAGTTATTTTTCGGTATTTTATGCGTATAACTTGAAAACTTCTGTATTAACAGAGGAATATTATTCTTTTACATTTATCAGGATTTCCATATATTTCTGCAGATTTTATAAGGGCAATAAAAAATGGCGGTACAGAGTTATTCCTGTGAGTGTCAACAATTGGGGGGGAAAAATATCGACTTCAAACAAATTCTCAACGTGTACTGACACGGGAAACAAATAACTGAATTATTTCTGTACACGTCAATTTTATTTACACGAACACGCGCGTAAAATAAATGTTTAATCGTGAAACATCTCTAATTAAATAACAGTAACGTCAGTAAATCTGTGTATTGATCACTAATCTATGACTAACTTTACATAAACATTTGTGCATATACCTGTTACAAATAACCCGTGGCAAAAATGCAACGAACATCGAAAAGACAGTACCATATTGGTATTCTAAAACCCCGTGTAATATCCAACAATATTTTATTGCAAGGCTCAGTTTTTCAAACGTGATTGTTAATAATTGTCAAATCTTCTGAGGATAATCGTAAACTTAATAGCAAAATATTTACTTTTCTACGTAATTGTAGACGACTCGAATTATATCTACTCCCACATTATACACTAATTAGAATCGGAGAATACACGAAACTTTTTCGAGTTGGGCGAGGGAATGCCGGTGGACAGTTAATTTTCGTTCGAAGCAACGCGTCGATTAGAGTTCCGTCGTTAGGTGAGTCGATAGTGCTGACCGATAATACCGTCGATATCTACGGGACGTTCCTGGGGATACCTACACAGTTGACATAGGGGAAGTAATATTTTGGGACACCGATATATCTTCCAACCTGCTGGCGGACGCACGTTCCGACAGTATGCTGATATCACGGTCATCGAAAATATTTTTATAGAAGCGATATAGTCTCCTTGAGCTTCAAACTACGATCTTCTCTTTGAAAAAAAATTATTTTGTTACTTAATAATAATCGATGGTACACGCAAAGATTTTTACATGAATTTTGGAGTTCAAATCCAACCCTCACAATGATTAAAAGTATTTTACATGGCACTTCGAATTATCTCTACGTAGGAAAATATTCAAACTCCATGCCAACGAAATTTACAATAATTTCGTAAATTCCGAACGTATTACTATCAAGTTTTCCTCTAAACTTATGTATTTTTCTGGACTATAAGAACTTCTCCTTGGTGCATAACAAGTACAATTTCCAGTCTATACCTTATAAAAATTGCGTACAATGTTCTCCGTTACGGACGATCAGGAAACTTCGTTTTCCTCGCGCACAAATTCCCTGAGCTTTTCGTAGGCCATTGCGTGGGACGAATATTTCTATTTAGAACGGTACGAACGTGATTTACAAAATGAATAGGAGTCCGGAATAATAACGAGCGTGTATTTTGACGTTAGCCTTATGTCGAGGTCGAGCGATCGTTGCGCGGAACTGCGTCTGTCGGTCCTTTTTGCATGACTTTTTCTCGAGGCCAAGGAAAAACATGGTTATCGCATAAAGAGTTCTCTTGGCGGTGCCGGCGGGCATTATATGTACGCGACGATGCGATAGCAGCGATAGTCGTGTACTTATAATTAGAGGAGCCATATGAATGATTTATAACGCGCACATGGCACGCATTGCTTTCGCCGATTCTGACATTTTTATTCCTCCTCTTTTTCCTCTTCTTCCGCGAGAATGTACCTTACGTCACACGCTAATGCAAGAAACTGTAATGTAATTTATTTCTCTGTTCCGATACTCTCTGTACGAATTACTTCCGATTTTTTGCTTTGTTAGTTTCGATTATACATCGGTAAAGGTTACTGCAAGATAAATAATAATTTAATATTTTAAGGAAAAATAAGAAGTGAGACAGTAATAAGATGTGAATGTAATTGTTTGGAAAATTAGACAAAGTAGTTTACTCAATTTTTGGATACATTTTTTCAAGTCCTATTACCTTACCATTTTTCTCTATTTTTCATGAGTACGCACTTTAAATTACGTTTCGTTAGAGCAAGGAATATTAGTCAAGTCAAATATTACTTCTAACCATAAAAATTATTCGATTTAAGCACCCCTTTAATTTGTTATTGACTTATGTAAAATTTGTCGTATTTATTGGACATAACTTAATCTTAAATCCAACACTTAGACTCCACTTTTTATCGGGAAAGTTACTATTCTTCTCTAGTTTTTGGATAGCGCGATATAAAATACTTGTTTCTATGTAGCATATGTATTTAATTGAACCTGACAATTTTATAATAAGATATATAAGATCTTTTCATTCCCGACATCAAAATCTTCAGATATTTATTGAAATAACCATCTGATTATCAAGTAAAAACACTACTTCTTCGACTACCATAGACACACACCAATTAAAACCCACCTTAAGTAAAACAAACCGAAAATTATAAACATCACCATCTTCCTAAGATCTTAACAAACAGCATTTAAACATTATTCTGTCCTCCGACTGATTCACTTGGACCAGTTTCTCAACCTAATCAACAATTACCGCTATTATTGCGCAATTAATACCAATTTGTTCATAAAAAAACAAACTCTATCAATCCGTCATTAAAGTACACGAAACATCTGCGCACATTTGGGCACAGGGTAAGTGGAATTTGAGGGAATAGGAAGAAATTTCGATGCGTCGGAGGAGGACCAATATGGCGAGACCGGCGCGTTTACCGTCGGAACATGGCGACGTTTCGTGGCGCGTTGGCCGACGCTCGTTGGCCGTGTATCGCTTTTGAAAAATCGTTGCATTTCGAACGTCACGGCTCGTTAGAACGTCGCTCGGGGCTGGGGCAACGGTGCACGGAAGCCGTCGAAGCCGCGCTTTCTATTAATAAGTCGGCTCTACCATGTGCGCGTATTTAAGCGCAAAAGGAGCCGCGACGTATTTACGCGTTTCCCCGCACGTGCAACGCCGAAATTGTCGTGGACGCGTGTGCGCCCACCGCGCATACATATTTTTCACGCGGTTTCGTCGCGGCCGGCGTTCTAGCGCATCCGATTTAACTGTCGGAGAATTAATCGTCGCGAGGAACCTACCGTCCCGCGGGCCAATAAATTTCCCTACTTTGCGGCCTGCCGATTACTCGGACCCCCTGACTCCTAGTGTTTCTGCCAGAAGATGGCTACGGTGCACCGGCGCCTCGTGTTAACAATTATTTACACAGATTTACCGGGATTGGTTGCGTCTCCGAGGCGAGGATTAGGATTATTCAAATGTATGGGACGCAAGTTTGGTGTACAATGGATAGGTGAGAAATGAAATTGACATTTGATTTGAAAGAAAAACGGTCATCCAGATTCTTAAAAGCCTGGACTAATGAGTATTTAGCAGGATTCCCAATAACTTTTGCTTGGAGGATTATTGGTGTTTTTATATCCCATTTCGGAAACTGTGTTAACAATCATGTAAGGTTGAAAAATATTATCACACGATAAATACATAGTCCCTCTGATAATTAAAAAGAATTTAAAATACAGAGTAATACATGCATCCTTTTTGACAATTGACATAAACGAAATAAATAATCGATTGAACCGTGAACTCCATTGACACAATTATATTATATTAACGACAACGAAAACTGTTGAAATTTGCTAATCGCCTGAAGAAACTAAATTTCCTCGCACAAAAAATCTACTTAGATGGTAAAAGCAGTTGTATCGAGATTTTTCGGAGCAAAAATAAATCCGTGGTTCATCATTTAAAATTCTAAGCACTTGACGGTACTAAGAACCCTCCTTTTAAACCTTCATAAACGAAATAAATAATCGATAGAACCATGAACTCGATCGACCCAATTATATTCCATTAACGACGAGGAAATCTGTTGGAAATTCGCTAATTGCCCGAAGAGATTAACGTTTCTCGCGCAAGAAAATCTATTTGGGTGGTAAGAGCAGTTGTATCGACGTTTTTCGGGGTAAAAGTTGGGGCCGGCGGCGTTTCCATTCGTTACCGCGCACGGCCGACGGCTGTGCGGTACAGGAACATTCGCATCTTGCTGCTTTTATAAATGCATCTACATTTATTAAGGCTACTCCCGGGGCCGGGGTCGGGTACGTATTTCGAAATGAATGCCTCGTGACGTGGCACCGCGACGCTGTCGTCGGGGCGCGCTACGAAAAGTGAAATATTCCCGTCGTATTTTCACATGCGCACCGCGACAAATGGGTTTCGTGCGTCTGACGGGCCTCGTCGGGCGACGAGTTGGACGGCACCGGGGAAAAAAATACCCACGGCCCAATGTGTTTTTCCTTTATCAATTATGTAACGGAACCAGAAGCGACGGCGAGCGGCCCTCTAAAAGGATTGCCTTCGACGGCCCCACTCACACGAGCAAAAACTGTCGGCGTGAAAACGACGAGATTAAACAACGCTCACGCGATTTTCCCTCAGGAAATAATAATGACCAAATGTCACTGATACCTTCATTGCAGGACTTTCAAACGCACGAGTAATTGTCTTTCCAGTTACGAAAGTTTTTAAGAAATAATAATGCACGAGCAGGAAAGTATGAGGATTAATTTTCTTTATTATCGGGTTACTGGGATCGATTAACTTTCTCTGTAATAAAGTAAATAAACTGTGACATCGAAACTGGTGGATTCGAAAGTACATATAATGTGTCTAATATAACGCAACATTTCCTTTCTATAAGAGAGCAATGATCGTTCTGCTGGAACCAATAACAGTGTATCGCAATGTACTTACAAACTCGTGTATAAGGTATTAAGAATCAAACTTTATCTGTGAGACATATGTATATAAAGACAGAAATCTTGTTAAGAATTTATCATAAATGGCAGGGTGTTCGCGCGATTTTTATCAGCTGGGTAATTTTTCAAACAATTTACATGGTCTGCACGTAAACGAAATGCATAGTATGAAATATTAGAACCTGCTGACGGGGACTTCTCGGGGAAAAGAATAATTAAAGAGCTAATCTGCTCTGGAAATCATAGGTAACAAGTGTAACGTGCACTTATCCTTATTTCATAACACGGCTAAGCGGATAAACAGCGCTGACGCGGTCTGAAAGGCTACATTCCTGATTTTGTTCTCGCGCTTAATTAGTGCATATTAGTCACAGGTCATATACGCGGGCTTTAATGGCATACACGACAAACAGAGCGCATTAATATATATCGCTAAAGTGTGAAACGTCTAATCCCTCGTTGATTTCCACGGCGAAACAACGGCGATAACATCGGAAAATGCAGATTTTATTTAAATGGACATCGCATTAATTAACATTAATGGCTGATCCTCCGGACTTGGTCTTTAAGGCTGCCCAGGGGCGATGTAAGCGCAATACACGCGTAAAACAGTTCCTGTGTACGTCGGCAGTTAAACAACTCTTGACAAGGAAGTGATCTGTCGGACGATCCTTTATTCCGCATAATCGTCCATTGTGTCAGTCGGTGGGCCGAGACTGTGACAATGTATCTACATTGATTTATGGCACTGCCTTCGTGCGTTGTCGACAATCACGACAGTCCCTGGTGCGCCCTGAGCTGCACATCCTTTCCCATTCCGTCGGCTCGCGTGAAAAAAAAAAAGAAGAACCGACGCAAAGAGTTTGACGGAACCGCGGAATGTGAATCGATCACACGGCCAACTGCCAGCCAGCGAGGAGATTCACGCTCCTTGCGTTACTGCGCGACGATAACAAATTCGTCGGACTTTACTCGCGATCCATTGAGAATAAATCTCTCGGCCGATCGTCCGAACGAGACGGAACATACGCGGGGATTTGCGTTTCCTGGGGAGCGTGCAACGCAAAGGACCTTGCCCCGACGCTTCCTGGCCGGCTAATGAAAACATTTGCCGGAGCCCTTTCGTACGCGGTTGCATATCGACGATTTGCACGTCGATGCCCAGCAGCAGCGCCGTGCGCTTGTACGAATCTCCCTGTGAAATCGCACACGGTATTTCACGAGAAGGTGCTGGTCGTGCGACGCGATAAGGTCTCGGCTCATGCAGAAATAGGTGCTGCAGATACTACCTACTACTTTGTACCCCCCCCCCCCCCTGCTCCCTTCTCACACCCTCGACGGATTGTCTCACTCACCGACACTTCCCCGTTCATTCTCCACCGGCTTACGCTCCTCACCTTCGTCGTTCTACCGCGATTTACGCTTTTCGGAGCTTGTCTTTCGTCGTGTAAGTGCACACCGGCCGTCGGTTGGTGCACGCCAGGGCTACGTGAAACGGCATTAATCATCGAAATCCGAACGATCGCGTGGACAGCCCGAGGAATATACATTACCTGTAATGTTACCCACGCACGCGCGTGTATGTGTGTGTGTATGTGTGTGTGCGCGCGCCGTGTTAAAGCGCGCTGACAAAAATAACGGTAAATTTGCGCTGTGCCAAATCGATGAAAAATTACGAGCTCGGTAACCGGACTTTCTAGCAATCTTATACCCGGTATTGCTTACCGCGGGCCCATGTAGGAGCAGTCTTTATTCGTGACGAAATTTACGGTAGTAGAATTTCCTTGTAGAAATTTCATCATACTTGTACCGGCCACAAATGCGATCAGTGAGAACTCTTCGTGAGTCAATAAGGCGATACCACTCGAGGCAAATATGATTCTATCGACAGTACTTCATCGTTACCTTCACGGTATTAAAATTATTATGCCATTTCGCAAATGCAAGTTGCATTAAAAATCGGTAGATCCAATCTCGTGCCGTAATTCTTACAAAGGTTTCCATAAAATATTCAACGTTCCGTAAACCTCGATATAATCCCCCTAGGAGTTCATGAAACAGACACAAATTCAATTAAAGACGCTGCAAATATACACGTATTTATGAACAATTATTTAGTTTTCCATAGCGAGTAACCTCGCGGAGCGGCATTATATCATACGATACATTAACGACAGAAATAAATACTCGGTATAATACGGACGATTCTACGGGAAGGCTGTACGTGAGAGCGGGACAGGGAGAACCAGAAGGAAGAAGGAAGTAACAAGACGCAGGAATAATATGTCCCGCGCGGGCAGTCTTGCACTATGCCGTGTGTTAGTTCGGTGGTGGATGTACAGCATGATGACCAGCTCGGCTCCGGTCAGCACAGTCCGGTCCAGTCTTTCTCTCTCTGTCTCTCTCTCTTTCTCTCTTTCTGGCCGAACCGCCCGCATCCCTCCCCGCCGGCCACGAAGCGTGGAGACCAGGGGAAGAGATGGATCATCCATCGCGGCGGCAATGAATCATGAGAGTGCTAGGGCCGCTTGCCGGAGAGAACCGACGTTACTGGGGCCGTCGAGAGGAGGAGAGCAGTCGGGGGGGAGGGCCGGCGGAGGTGGAGATAGGAAGGGTAAGTGTCGGGCCGAGGGGAAGGGGAGCCTTCCATGGCGAAAGAAAGCAAGGAGGAAAGAGCGCAGTGGAAAATGAGGGTCCGCCGGCGCAGAGGGGAAAACACCCGGAAGTCCGCCCCGCTCTCTTTCTTTCTCTCTCTCTGCGCGCGTTCCACCATTTTTCAAAAAATAAAACCGACCACAGTGCCGCCTCATTGTTTGGTTTGTCGGTTGCCCCTGCGAACCGTTCGCCCGGGCTAGACGGCGCAATCCGGGGGATGATGCTGCGGATCGGCGCCTCCAAGAAGGGACCGTGTTCTACGTCAACGGAGAGAGGAAACTCCCGTAAATGTCCGTCCGAGGATGCTACGGGGATATATTCTTATTCGGATCTTTCATCCATCAATTTACGATTTAAAATATTTACGCCCTTTCCTCTTGTACGTCGATGTGACGTTTATGAAAAACAAAAATACCACGGCGCTAGTACGTAGCTAAATATTCCGTGAAATATAGTTATTCTTGTTTGTAATTCATATTCTTAATTTACTCGTATAGTTCTGAAGCAATTGTGGATGTAAAGCTTTAACTTAAGTTTCATGTCGACAATGTTTTCAGAAAAATGAGTGAAATGAATTTTAAAAATTATAAGCTGTTAGTTTTTAGGAAGATGAATCAAATTAAATTTTTTAACAAATAGCTAGCTAACAACTTTCCTCGTTTAGATAATATTTGGTTCCTGTATAAGATTCAAAAGCACCATAAACTAAAGAAATAAAATTGTATCATGTATATAATAATACCGTGTGGTATTAGAATTTTCCTTATATGTATAACTTCATAACCCAGAGCGCATTTTTATTCATGAATTAAATACAGAATTAATAAGACGGTATTTTAACGCTTAACAAGAATATGTTGATCGCGAGCATATGAAATATTAAACGTTTTCCATGAAATAATGATCTCGTGCGGATGAAGAAATTATCCCTGCACGCTTTGGCAACGTTAATTGAGCCATCTGAGTAATACCGCTAATTAAGTAATCGCCAGAGCACTAGCGAGTGCATAAAGCGCTTACAATATAGCAGTTGGCGTTTATCGACAAGCGGATCGACTCGTTTCGTGGGGATTATAATGCACGGGGACAACTAGGTCTTAATATATGCAGTCGCGTGAAACAAGTGCAGGAGACATTTGTAAAATGGCGTCGCAGTGACGATAAAACGTTCGAAGGAGCGTGACCCGAAAGTGTTGAAAGGCGAGGTGAAAGGGGAGAAAAAGAGGGAAGAAGGAAAGGGGGCAGAGAGGGAAAGAGAGGACACGCATGGGCGGAGTTTTCACGTCTCAACGTTAATGACGGAAGCGGGCGAAGACGCGTTTCATCAGACACGACGAAAGGATGACGACGTCACGCGTCGGACGGTTAGCAGCGAAGGGTAATTAGCGTTGAGGACGCTTCATCAGTCAGCTCGTGGCAACCCCTCTCGCCACTATCTACTCAAGGACGCGATCTGTCGTCTCTTTATTAAAACACAGCTGGGGTGAGCTCGTTGTAATTTCATTATTATACTCGGCCAACGACGGATGTTCAACATATCTAAATAGCCCGGATACACGCATCCTCCAACAAAATAATACAAACCAAAGGAAAACCAACGACTGAACCAGAAATTTTGCCGAAAAATTCGTGAAAAATCACTGGGACACCCTCATTCGCGACTATATTTAACGAGGCATTTAACGTGATTCGAGAAATTCCTTCGCTTTCGTCGCCGTGGAATTTCCACGAGGGTCAACACCGAGCGGAGCTGGAAAATATCGCTGACTTCCCCGGCGAAACAGATGCTGCACCGCGTGTAAGGTAAATATTTCTGCCGGACGAGGCGGATTCGAATATCAATTGGCGATACACGATCGAACTGACGGCGGATCTCTGCGAAAGAACCTCGCGCCGGAAAAATGGCAGCCGGCCAAACCGAGCTCCGTGATCGCGGGTACTTACTGGCCCGCCTCCCCTCTTTGCCCCGTCTCTATGAGAATACACACAATTTCCAAGTACTTTCTTCCTTTTGCCGGTGGGTAGCTACCGGCGATAAATTTCCTCGAGAAACTTCGGGGGCACAGGGACGTGGAAACGGGGAAACAGAGAGAGAGAGAGAGAGGGGGGAATGGGGGCACGTGCTACTCTGCATTGTGGATGAACCAGGGTAGGCATAAGATCATCCCGAGTCCGGATCTGAGTCAGTTACGTCATGTCACGTCACGGTGTGTCATGGTACGCGGCACGTAGTGAGACAATGCGGTCTGAGCCCATAAATCGCTCAAACGGGAACCATCGTGGGCCCGGTTGCGTGGCCGAAATACAAGACTAATACTGCTCTACCCCTACAGCCTCAGGAACAGGATACCTAACTCTAAAGTCCAAATTTACAGAAACCTCACGTCCAGGCAATACTGCCTACGGCCATTGGCTTCACAAACCTTTTTGCCAAAAGTCATTATTGTCCGCGAGAATTCATAACACTACAAACGTTCACAAATATTCACATACATAAATATTTGTACACGTATTGCGTACTAAGGATATAACTCAAGCTTTTCACGGTTAATTTAAACAAAAAATCAGTCACAATTGCTAAATAATTACTTCATCAATTAATGAATCCTATGTGTAGACCATCTATTATCGCGTAAAGTGATTTACTCTTTATCCCAACTTCTTTGAAGCATTGTACACAGACGTAAAAACCGTGAAAATCCTGTGTGTCGATTAGTCCGTGTCACGTAAACTAATTGCTTGGTTTATTCGAGGTCCTTGCGGAAATATTAAAATCAGTTTGCGGGGTGGTTGATAAAACGATGACGGGACAGTTATCTTTCTTGAGATCGGAGAGGGTACAGCAAAGGCTAGGGCGTGAGCATAAGCAATGAAAGCAAGAGAGCAGCAAGTGGCTCGTACGTCAGCCGGTGGCTCGTAAACGTCAGCGGTGGTGCTCGTAAACGTAAACGTGATGCTATAAGGGGATGTACGGCGGCACGGGGAGCCGGCTATAACGGAACGGTAAAGAGATACATTTAGAGGCAATTCATTTAGCGGTTCAAGCGTGCCTGTTAACTCGTTACACCAACGTTTACAACCAAACAATGTTCTAGCGACACCGGCGGATTTATGTCGTGAGTACTTAAAGCGCCAGCTTCGGCGTTTCTCGGACTAAACGTTCACGACGAAAACGCTACACCAAAAGAAAATTTACGCACTGTACCGCGGTTTATGAATCCCAGTAAATCACTGTGAAATGCATGCGATGATAGAATATTACGACAAACCGTACATCTTGTCCCGTTTCTCCTGTCTCGAGTAGGAAGGTAAAAGAATTTTCCCGACTCAGGAATTTCTAAAAGGCTAAACGATTTTTCGAAGTATAAATAAAGTAGGAGAAACAATATCGGCTTTGTTGTAAAGCAATTCATTACGAATGTAGTTATTCTTCTGGATAAATAGATGTTCTCTTAATTGTGTCAGTTAATTCGGTGCGATAAACTTTTCTTTGCGGTCAAAACATTTTTCTACACCTCAGCGGTGGTATAAATTTATTGAGACATGATAATTGCCCTTCGGCTTACTGAAATTTCCCTGATTATCCACTACCCCCGAAATGGATAGATCATAATCCTCATTTGTAGATAATGTAAGCGTGTAATGAAAACATAAGCGCAGCAAGTGGCTCGTACGTCAGCCAGTAGCTCGTAAACGTCAGCAGTGGTGCTCGTAATAGTAAACGCGATGCTATAAAGGGACACAGAATGGATAGAGGAAGTTGCTATATAGTCCTAGTAAAGATTCAAGGTCACCGCTGAACCCTTCGTATTTACAGAGAATACATCCACCCACAAACTTTTAATCTAACACAAATCTTCCATAGCCGTAGCATTGTGAACCGTGTAGTCATAAAACTACATTAATCATACTTTTTCCTCACAATTATAATACGTATATTTCAATGACCAATGTTACCCCGAATAAAAAGTTTAACTCATAAATGACCCATAGATTTTTCCATGATTCATTTTTCGCGGGACTGTGAGACAGAGTGAAAAATGAGGTACAAGCCGCGTAGTTTGTTTCGTTACCGATGAAATCAGGGGAAGGTTGTTTATCAATCGGCCGAAATTAATGGTAATTAGGGGCAGTGCGGAATGAAGATGAAACGAAAGCGAAATAGAATAAATCGGCCAGGAGGAAACGAAAGGTCCTGGGACAGAGGATTGTCAAGGGTGAGTCGGTATTATTGAATGGCATAAAGGCGAGCCCACGGGTTTTCGGAGTTGTGATTAAACCGGGGTTGAATCCGGGGGATCAGGGCAGGGAGGGCCGCGGGATCCGCGGAGGTTTGCGGAGGACTCAACGGGGGAGGGACGGTGAGGGGGCACGAAACAACAGCGTTCGGTGTTTAATCATGTCTGACCGACCGAGGGGACCTTCCGAGGAGGGTGAGATTTGCATAGCCAGCAATCGCGCACTCCGGACTTTATCGAATTATTGTAAGCCGGAGATGTTGATAAGCTGCGGGGGATATCGGCAAAGCCACACATGACGTGCGGCCTAAATTCCACTGACAAATATTCACGAGCACGGTGTCTTAAAATGACGGTCAAATAAATTCCAAGATTTTCGAATTCTACCGAGAAGAGCTAGACTTAAATAAGCGAGTGCAGAAATGTTTTGTCAAACGTACAAATGTATAAAAAATAATCTTTCTTGTGGCAGAAGAATGATAAAAACGCAGACTTGCTTTAATGCAGACTTGCTGTCTACTCGCTCCCAGTCTAATTTAGTTATACCTACGCACCGATCAAACAAATTCCAGTCCTCCTTCTCTTACCTTGCTCCTCACTTCTACAATTCTCTTCCATCCGACATACGCACTCTTACATCTTGTTCTGCGTTTTCGATAGCAGCACGATCGTACATCTTAGACCACTTCTAATTTCGCGCATTTTGTACTTTATCTTGTATTTGTACTTTATCTAAAATCAGCGCATTTTCTACTTTATCTTGTATCTTGTATTTTATTATATATTCGGTTAGGTATCAAAACAGCCTAGTGCTGAACCTCGCCGTTTGTACACACCACACTATGTCTCCTTTTTCTTTTTTTTTTCAACATGTACTTCGTATCTCTTGAGTGTCTCTATGAACATGTGTACAATAAAGACGTTTATTATTATTATTATTATTATTATTAATCGATGTTTCAATTGCCACTTATATAAAAAAAATAGAAAACGAAATTTAGTGTCATAGCCATACAATAGTCATTGCAAATATGTCTCATATTGATCATTGAAAATGCTATAACTCGTTTATAAATTTTGTGTTCAATGTACTAGTATCTTTTCTGTGTAACGAGTACAATAAATACAATTTTTATAAAAATTACATAAAAACGATGCATTCTGTTAATAGTAAGAAATCTAATAACTTCGTATAAATTCGATGGCAGCGCATTAACGAGTTTTTCTGCAGTATTAAGGCGAAGACTAATTCTCGCTGTTTAGTCCTCCATTCTCGTTCGCTCTCGGCCGATCACGTATGCCAATTGGAGTCGCTAAGGATGCACGAAAAAGGGTGCGCGTTGTATCTCAATCGCCGATAAAAACGGCAATAACTTGCGACGCCACCCAGGAACACGAAATTGCATCGTTCGCAGGGAAAAACGAGAAGACCGAGGAATGCCAAAATTATGATAATGATTCCGATGCGTTTTCAGTTAAGACATTAGGCGACGTATAATTTAGACGAGCACCAGGCCCGTAAGTAGAGACCGCATCGGTTTCGGGCCACTCATGATAATAAACTTTAGCACATATTATGCAGATTGTCGTTAACCAACGGCCCCGTCACCCCGTTCCCCCGTTTACGTGTAAACTTGTACATATCTCGAGTGACGGCGCACGACGAAATTCAGCGGGAAAAAGGCTAAAACGTGGCCGAGGAATTACCGCGGCGCACAGTCGCCGGCCCCTGCGCGTGTATTCTCCATGAAATCTCGATTAAATGTGATCTTCGGGCAGCTGCGGATTTGCAGCGAGCCAGCGAACCGTAAAAATCCGTATTGCAACGCGGCACTTTACTTGCCCCCGCCGATCGTTCTCATTCCCCGTAAATATCGCGTTTCGCAGAAGAAGGGTGCGTGTTTTCGATCGCATCATCCACCCCTGGAGAAAAATCAAATGGCACGATGCGCGCGTAAGGAGAAGATGGGTGGACGCGGACGATGCGTATAGCCGCACGAACGGCGGATGATCGTACAAGGAGGATAATAATCCGTAGTTTCGATCGAGATTATAGGCGCGGATAAATGAATAGTTTACGAGCAGCGAAAATGGGATGGGTAAAATATTAACCTTCCACGGACGCGCACCGATCGGCCTTCCCTCATGCCCGGGTCTCCTGTAATAAACCTCAATGTTAAATGTCTTTATTGCGTTATCGAGCCCGCCATACGAGGTAATTGATACAAACAAACCTACAGGCGAACTTCGCCGTCGACTTGTCCGCAAATTACACGCATGGGCTCACGCTAAAAGGACAGATAGGTATTTAATGACTAGTTTCGTAACAACTTCATTCCGCGGCCACGCTTTTCACTCCGTACACCGTCTGAATCTTAATTTCGCGAGCACCACGCTCTATGAAACCTTGCGCCAAGCATTATCATTACATAAGAGGTATCGGAAACGAGCGCCGCAAAGACTCTCCCAACTACTTTCATGGCTCAATGAATTTCACGCAAAAATTCCTCGATGCACTACAAACGCTATGCTCTGTACTACCGACAATGTTTTGTACTATCTACGTGTCAGGATCATTATCCCCTGCGACTTACGACATTACAAACAATTTTTACGTTGCGCCGAAGGCTCCAACTGAGATTCAATAAACCCGGTACTTAGATTAACATAATTACAGGAAAAATGATAAATGCAGAAAATTACTCCCACCAAGTAAGATTACGTTTCTTCAGAGATTATATTTCTATAAGATTTTCTAAGATCTTTCTAAAATTACATTTCTATAGAGGATTATAATTCTCGGTCTCCATCCTATTTTTATCGGTTTTGCGTTCTGAAACTGAAAGATAGGGACCTGCCTGCTTTCTCGTAACCGCAAGAACGCACCGACCGGGTTGTATATTCGTGAGTGGAAGAACGATGATCGCTTAAACCCGGGAGGAATAAAAAAAAGCGTGGGCCGCTTGTCGTAGGAATAGGTATTAGCAGGCGGCAGCTCAGCGGGGTTATCTGACGCGCAAGTACACGCTGCGAGCATGTCCGGTCCCGTGTATAGGCAAATGCACCAGCCGATGCGTATCTCCGTGCGTGTATCTATCGACGGAGATACGTTTGCCAGTGTGCGCGCTGGCTCGCACGTTGGATCCAAAATGAATTGACCGGTGCGTGGTTGATGGACGTAGCGGGTGGCTCGTTATATGCTACACAGCCGACCCAGCAATCAAGAAGAATTCATACGAATAGCCTGACGTGTCGCTCATTATGGAGCCCGGGGCCCCATGATCATCGATCTTTCGCAAGTCTTTTAGTGTGTTTGCTTTGCTCGTGAGGATGACGTAACACGGAGAACCGTACCAGCCCGCCTCCATCGCGGGCTAACGAATTTTTCCAAGGTCCTGGCACGTGATCGTCAAGCATTTTCGTTTGAAAATCGGATGCGTGGAAGAATGGATTTAAAAGGACAGTTTTAACAGAATAACGTGTCCTGGTGAGAATGAATTGTTTACGAGTCGTAATAAAAGAACCATGTAATACATTTTGATCTCCGTAATGCAAAGGAGAACAATGTTGGGATTTGTTTAAAACGATGATCTTTGTTACGCAGACTTGTTTTTCTATAAAAGGCAAAGTAGTGTGATCCAATCGCAGATGTAAACTCAATACATTTGAAATAGTATCTCACCACCTACACGTTTATTCAAATTTAGTTATTCAAATGATCTTTTCGAAAGACACCGAAGCATTCCCAGTCCTTCGAAACGTGTAGTTTTGTAGCTACGTCGAAACGAGAGGAAAGATTTATCGCTCGAGCTACGACATTGTAATTCTTGGACGGCATAAACCGGCATTACGCTTTGCCCGAAGGCATCATAATTAAGCGCAAAGGTTTGCCAGTGTAGTTTTGCAAGCACGTCAAACTGTCCGCAGTTCATTTAATAATTCTTCCCTGCGAAGAGCATATTTAAGGCCAAGTTCTCAGAGTGCATTATCACGCGCGTAATAAACAGATTAAAATATTAAGCGTATGTCGAAATCAAAGTTTATTAAAATATCGAACATTGGTGCATAATAATCTGATAATATTTCTTTAATTACAAGGCTTAGAATTGTGAAGAGAACTTTTCATGTCTTACGTCTTTTTGTAAGCTTAGCCAACCTACTTAAAAAAATACTTAACCACAAAATTTCATGAAAAACTATTTGTTTGTCAAAATATATTCCCTTTTAAATCGGGAAATTTCTCCTTAGGGATATTTTATATCACTAACAACAAGGAAAATATTTGAAAAGGTCGAAAACCTTGCATACGATCAGCACTGAATTAAAATTAATAACAAATACAACCGGTGTTGGGTAATCGTTTGCATTACGAAACATTCGAAGATTTTACAAACATCTTTTAAAGCCGCACATAAGAAGGATTACCCTTCCTCTACCTTCGAGCACGACAATTTCCTTACTTCTTCGCGGAAATTGAGTCGTAGTACCGCGTCGTTGTAATACCTTAGCGGGGTTTATCGTGAAACAAGGATCCCGGCAATTACAATGATGCCTACGCGATTCCTAGTCGATTGGCCGGAGTTAATTAATGACCCGCCCGGCCTGGAGGGAGTGGGTATATCGCGGCCGTGGATTCTTACCCTCCGAAGTTTCTTCCTCGTGGGCTCGTTAAAAGCACAGGGAAAAAGAAAGGACGGCCCGGTCCGTGGGCTCTCGGTCTTTCCGTTGCCGTGGAAAAGGTGGATGAAAGCCTCGGGAACGAGGGGGGTGACGCGGAGTTCTGCCAGCTGAACGAGGAGCAGGGCGCAGGGCCAGGGGGAAGGGGGATGGATGGCGTAGGCGAGGCAAGAGCGTGGCGAACCGGGCGTTGGGGGAGTTTTTCTCGTTCCCGGCTTCCGTCTCCTGGGACGCGAAGCGCGCGAGGATCTTTTTGCTCGCTCGACGGAGGATCAGACGTCCCACTTTATCTCCGCCGACCCGTTCACCTCCCTCGCTCGCCCCAACCCACCCCCCCCCTCCCCCTCCCACACCGCTCCTTCCGTCCGCAGCCACCCAACACGTTCTCCCTCGGCTTTCGCTTCTCTTCCACCTCGCGTCACCCAGAGCTATGGTTGATCACGTATAGGAGGAGCCCCTAGCAGCGCCTAGAGTGACGCGTCGTGGAGGAGCCATTTGTCATCCATCAGCACACGCTACGCTATCCTGAAGATAGTACAGGACCTCGCCTTCCCCTTCCTCCCCCCCCCCCCGTCCCCTTTGCCTGTCTCTCCTATATGTGTTCCCCCGTTATCCTTCTGCCTGCTTGTCCTTCGTTACACCCCAACACCGAGACCGAGAATGTTTTCCAATGGTCGTCTTTGATGTCTTTACGAAGACACTTCTTAAATAAAACCTGTATCAATTTTGTTAACAGCGTCAGGCTAATTCATGGGACAGGTGCAAAGATTACTTTTATTCACCCGTGAACGATCGTTCGGGAATAAACATGATTTCCTTGGGAAAGAGATGCCAGTGGAAAGTAAGCCGGTAAGGTTTGTGTCATCGTCTGCGACACGAGAAGAAATACGGATTTCGCAGAGAATCGCAAAAGGAATGAGAAAGTATAGAGCGGCTCAATGCATAGGGAGAAAACGAATGTCTTCTAATTTGTAGTAAGGCAACTCTACGTTATATATCGAAATGTAATCCCGCGAAGAATAATTATCGTATTTAAACCTGTAAAATATGTGCTTTAGCCAAAATGATCGTCAATAGTGGCCTATTAGAATGAGGGGGAGGGAGACTTCCGAGAGAAGGGGAAGAGGGACAGACGGGAAAAAGAAGGATGACCCGTGCTCAGGAGAAATAAATCTTATAAGTAGGCAGTTCACGATACAAACGGTGGTCACAAATCCACGGATAAGCCTTTGGAACGAAAGTCCTCTGCTGTTGTCGACATCGACGCACAGTCAGAATGCAGTATATACCGAATTGGAGATAATCTACACAAAGGCAGGATAGGAATGCCGCGGGAAGAAAAGCAGAAGAAAGTCAGAGGATTGAACAAACGTCGTTATTACTAGCAAAATTCACGATTTCCAACAACCCTACTCTTATATTTATTGCTCGATTCACGAAATTGCTAGAAAATGTCGCTTTCTGTCTCATGGGGAAGTTTGCTTTCGCGAGCTTTCATGGGACTTTCTTATGACGTCACCAATTTGTCCATCATGTACAGACATGCTATTGATCGGAACGATGCACATTACTCGACGTTACGGAGTGTCAGGGGTAGAGTTGTAGCTCGAGTCAGTTCTGATATTACCGGCCGTCGTAATTATGTATCGTAGGAGTTTGCGGCCAGCCAATACGTGCAGCCTGCGTAAAGAATATCACACTGCATTACACCGAGTGAGTTTCCCCCTTATATGATGAAACATGAGGCGTCATCCCCACAGGACCGTCTTCCCCTCTTGTCGTACACGTATGACCGTCCGATAAAATATCCCAGTCACATTAATTTTTCGCTAACTACCGAAACAAATGCTCGTAATGAATCGACAAGAGTGATGCGCGTTAGTGATACGCCGGGGATCGATACACCGTTTGACGGAAGACCGGAAGGCCCATGTTAAAATGCCGTATTATAGGGAGGACTTTGTTTAAGTACTCGAACGAAATGCCAAGCGAAGTACAATGGATGCTATATAGGTATCGGCAATTTTTCAGCCGTCCTGTAGATTTTTCAATGTAACTTGAGAGCCGCTCCCTTGCGAGGTCCCAGGACAGGAGGAATGGATGAAGAGCCGTGGAAGAAGGGTGGCAAGCGAGGTCAGAACGACAAGAACGCGAGGGATCCTAAGACGAGGACGGAAAAAGGAATCCGCCGCGGGGAAAGACAGAAACGGACAAAAAATCGAAAACGCTATGAAAGAGAACGGTGTAGAGTGATGGCCAAGGGGGGGGCGACAGTGCGAAGAGAAAAAGAGGGGGTTCTTGCTCTTCTTGTCGGGGAATACAATAATGTCGGGCAAAAAAGGTCTTGGAGACGACGAGCAACGAACGACGAGGCTATACAGTGGCTGCATCCGCAGCGGTGGAAATCTGATGGCGAAAGGCGGAGTACGAGTCGGAGGAACCAAGGGGAGGAGGTAGGGGGTAGCCTCGGGCAACGGCGTCATTAATAAAAGTGTCAATGGTGTCACTGGACTAATGTCGGTAGTCACTCGCTCTCGCTGGGCGTAGCATGGCTGGCGTAACATCGTCCCATACCCTATCGAAGAATTTCATCCCCCTCTCCCGAGCCGACGACCCAAATCGCTTTTCCGGCTGACGCTCGCTGGATTTTCGATTCACTTCTCCCATTGAAGACGTCCAGGCTTATCAGCTGTAGTTTTACACTTCTCACTGCCCGATAAACATCTCCTTCTACCGCGGACACGTGCTGGAAAAAGACGGCTTAAGGCACGCCAATCTCCACGGTAAATAGCCAAGGAAAGCAGAAATTAAAAGGAAATTAATGAAATTTCAGTTACACACCTAAAGGTGTACGAGAAAGTGAATAATTTGATTTACTTTTGTGAATATTGTAAATGTATGAATGTAATTTTATTACAAGAACTGAATTAGCTTACTGTAATGTAATTGAAGTTTCGTAAATTTAGCGGATGATTCGTTTAAAGAAAAAATTTTTGTTGTGTATAAGTTACGTGACAGGTACTTTTCGTTTTCTTTAGTATCTATTTTAATGAAATTCAGTTCATGCAAAGTATTAAGACGGTTTATACAGGAGTTTAATTATATTTTTCCTTGCTGAATTTTGCCATAGATTGTCTTCCGTGACGTGAGGTAATCCTTGAGGTGTTTAAAGGAGTTGTCGAAGCTTACAATATCATTAATTAATATAGATATTATCGAACGTCCATATATTCTTAAGGTAATTACACTCGTTATTGGAATGCATTAAGGCGAATTAATGTTCTAAATATAGGCTTGCCGGGGAACCCTCGCCCTCGTTTCCTTCCCTTCCGCAGTCACGGAAGCTTAACATTAATTTCGTTGGAACTCCTACTTAGTCACGTACATCTTAAGACTTCAGCTCCCGCGGCAGCTGTAGACACGGCCTCTTTGATGTTTTCGCTATTTTTTCACGTCGAATATTAAAGCTCGAATCAGGCATCGCCATCTAAAGTGATTCGGTGCCGACGTTTCCGTTCTGTGCCGCGTATTTCTGGGCCCGTCGTTCTGTCTCCGCGCAGGTATCTCCTGGGTTCCATGCCATCCGAGCAACCGGAGACTACGGGGTAATGGTACGTTCAATTACACGGCGCCGGCGGTGAAAAGAAGCGGCTCGCCGATAAGGGTGTGTAGTCTGTGTATCGACGTAAGACCGGGGAACAGGTTTGCGGATATCGACGGGCCTGTGGGGGGGGGGAGGGGAGGGGGAGAGCGAGAATATCTAATAAGAACCGGAGCTCATCCATCGTACACCGTGGGGCACTCGGGGGCTGTCACCGTGGGCGTCAGCGTGCAAAGGAGAAAGGGTGATTTACATAGTAATAATATCGGGCTCTAAGGCCTGCGAAGAACCTTCCCCGCCCCAACTTCCTACTGCGTGCAAGCTTGCAATGCCTTTGCAACCCACCCTCAACCCCCTCACGGCACACTCACACCCCGACGGAATGCCATTACAACTGGGAATCTCGCCGGCGACATTCGTCGAACGAAAATCGAGGGTTGGCACATTCTCTTACGTCGATACAGATTCCAGATCCATACGAACTGTTGGAGGAAGTTGTACTCAAGTACAGCATTTAAGAATGGGTCTTCAATGAAATTCTTTCCTAGCAATTCTCTCGTGGCGGTGAATTACTAATTGTTGTGTGTCGAATGTTTGTAACAGCTAATTATTAACGGAAATTAAATGTCACAAGGTAGAAAAGGACGTAGGAAAGATACTAAAACTTTTTGGAACATTGTTTGCAACGTAGTTACAAACATAGAAAGTGTGAATAAATTTGCTTAACTATTTTAGGAAAACTTTTATTCTTGTTTCACGAAACGTGAGCAAATACATAACATGTCTTATACAGACGGTGTAAATTTAAAGCCTATTTTATTTTTGATGGATAGCCATGCACGACGGCTAAGATAGAATTACAATACAATTAAGTCGGCCAATACGATCTGTATTGAAGAAATATGTGTTGTACCTCGACTCTGCTTACTATCGACATGTAGGTAATGCGAAATGTTGGTATGACATTTAAGAAGGATTCTCGTTTTCCAGATAGCCGGAAGGCTTGGGATTTTTCTGCAACCGCAGGAACACCAGGAGGAATTCCTCACGGAGCCGCGAAAAAGGAATCGGCGTCTCCAGGCGGAACCGTATTTCTCCCGACATTTTACCGTCGGCGTGGAGAACGACGTGGCGCGCTTTTTCCTCGCTCCGACAGGAATTTAAGAGTTATCGGTGCCGGCGGGAATTTCAAGAATTTCACGAAGGTCGTCGCTGGCGGACGAACAGTAAGGAGACGACGATGCCCGCGCCGAGGGAAAATGAAGGAAAGACGGAGACGTAATCACTCGATTACAATGTCAAGTTACGCGAGAAGAGCGCCATGAAAGCGACGCTGGAATAATAAGTGGGAGGAATAAACAATAAAAGGGGCGAGGGTCCAAGGGTTGGCCCGCATCGTCGGGTTACAGAAAGGGTTGAAAGTCAAATTCCCCCCGTGGGCTTTTGATGTCTTACTGTCGGCCTGTTTTTCTCTCGACGCACAATGTTAATTAACGAGAGAACCGTCCGTTCTCCTCGGTGCCGGGGCTCCTTCGCCATTCTCAATCAACCAACGTATTCATGAGTCTTGTCTCCGTTCGCTCAAGGCATCCGTGCCATGTCTAACTTATTCAAACGAAGGCTAGATCGTTTAGTGGATACAAATATTTATGCTTATTTACATCGGAGAGGAAGACACTGGTTAACTGTTCAAACGATGATCAAAAGTTTTACTAAATAATGCAAATGAGTTCCGATGAAGTTAATAGAAGTATGTTAACTATGTTAGTACCATTACAAAGTTTAGTAAAATCAGTCTCTGGAATGTGAATGTAAAATTCACTTATTATAAAAAGAGGAAATAAGAATAAAAATGAACGTAAGAGTAACAGATTTTAGGAAGCTTTTCCTTACAACTTAATTTTAATGACGAATACAGCAATCAATTTTTTATTGAAGAAACCTTAATAGGATTTATAGGGTACTAAGCATAATAAAAAATTATACACATCACGCGTTTTCTTATTTCTTATTCAGTTAAGAGAAAATTTCCTTAAATTCCTAACCGTTTGCCATTGCGATGATTTTCAACGCCACGAAGTAAAAGATAAATCCGCGTTTATTAAATGTCTAATGTTCTCTAGTGTATCATCTCGTATCGAATAGTACAAATACCATTGGTAAGAGATATCAAATCACGTACATTAATTTCTGCGATTCCTGCTAAACGACTGTACAAATCTCCTTTGCGTTCGAAGGTGTAATGAAGATTTCGACCTTTCGTGCGTACGGCACATCTTTGGGGCGAAAAAGCCTCGAATCCGAAACATTGGAATATCATGTGTGCGTCTTGGCTGGTAGATGTTTTTTGCATAACTCCATAGACGAGCATATTCCCCTCTCGCCATGAGGATCAGAGCCGCACCCCACCCCGGTCGTTTTCTCTTTGGCATCCCCCGCCCTTCCCTCTCCCGCGTCCGCACACGCAGAGCCACCCTGCCCCTCCGCTCAGCCATCACTTCCAACGCCGACACACTCCCCACCATTCCATCGCCACGTTGTACTCGGCCTCTCTGCTCCCTTTCTCCGGCCCCACCCTCCCTCCTCCTTCCGAGGCACCTACCCACCGTCTCCCCTCTCGCTCACTATCACTCTCTCTGTCTCTCTCTCTCTTTTGCTCTGTCCTGCCCCACCGGCTTACACTGCACGGCGTCGGTCTCTGTCTCTCCTTCTCTCTCACCCTCCTTTCTCTCTCTCTCTCTCTCTTTCTCTCTCTCTGCGGCTAAGAGCAGAACGACGTCGGGAGAGACGCCACGCACCCCGACGTCGCCTGACGCGCTCCACTGACGCTGTGAGCAGAGATTAATGGCTTCGGACTCTGAAATCCTGGAAAATAAATAGCGTGGGCCCCGATGGCGAGAGCGAGAGTCCTGCCGAGAGCAAGATGCGGACCCCCTGCCCCTTCGCGATCCCCCCCGCGCGCGCTCCCTCTTCCGAGCCAGGATGCGGAGAACGAGCGACGGAGACGGGTAGGCGCGGATCGCGGGGGGTGCGAGGAAGACCGAGCAACGGGGAAAGAGAAGGAGAGCGGAGGGGGAGGATCGCCGTCTTCCCCGTGGGACCTACCTACTTCGCCTCCGCCGTACCTACCCGCCATCGCTAGCCCGCTCTTTGTGCAGGAACACCGTCGATAGGGTGCCACGAAAGACTGGATTCCGGGTATCAAAGTAATTTCACGGCCGCGAAGATCTGTTCGTGGAAACTTTCCACGGGGGGGAAGAGAGCCTTCGGCTGCCCGAGAGCTCGGCTTATTTACAAAAAAAAATAAAATTAAACTCGGCCCTATTTTTGCCAGATAGCCTTACACGCGAAATAATGAATCCCCACCCCCTCCACCCCGCCTTAACCGCCGAAATACTCTGCCTTTAATTACATCGAGCGTTTTCATGCGAAGTACACATCACGACTGTGCCATAAAAAATATACAGCACGAAAAGGTATGCTCTAGACAGCTCAAGGTTGGAGAAAGGAATACACTCTCGCAACTTCAAGAAAATATCGAAGTTGTTGCTAATTTCAATAGGTTTTTTATCTTAGTGAAAGATGGAATTCATTTTTGTTATGTGAGGTATGAGGGCAATATTAACAGAAAAATACAGCAGACTTTTGTGAATGTCTTTACGCAGGATTCTCATGATATGGTAAATTATGGTGATACTGATAAAATTAATTAATTTATAATCATCCAAGTTATATAAGCAATTTCATCATGCGACAAATTATGAAATCTAACAATAGATTATTTAATTGAGTGTAATTCAATATAAAATTACTCCTTTCTTGTAAATACATATCTCAACATCTTGTGATACTTTATTGAATTAATAAATATTTCTCATTTTATCTAAGACAAATTATTCTTTTGTTATTTTAGCTGATAAACTTATTATATTGTAGAATATTTTCGTATATTCTGTTCGTAAATACAATAAATTTGTAGTAAACTTTTAACAATCAACCAAAGATAGTCGTCCAATTATTCGGACATTGACTAATCTCGTCCATCTGCTATCTTATTCTCCCTCGAAGCTTTTTTTGGATGCACTCTTTCTGTTTCTCTTTCTCTTTCCATTACAATTCCTATAACCTCTTCCCTCTTGTAATTCCGTGCACTACCCAACCTCGGCCATTTGTCGCAGCACCAACTCAAAGATTAATTGCTAATTCTTGCTTCTGCAACCAGTTGCTACTAAACGCCCGTGGAGGACACAGAAAGGTCAAGGAACGGGCAGTACACGTAATGTGAAGGAAAGAATTATACCCGTTAATGAGACGTCTTTCTCTTCGAAATTAAAAACAATGTAATAAAGCCGCGGGAAAGGAATTAAATCATCTTGGTATAGGATTTGCGTAAAAACTCGGACTCTCGTAAGATAGTTAAAGATTTACACCTACTCGGAGAATCCTCAAATGTAACGTAGAATTATCTTTTAAGAGTTTCACAGTGCTCTTTCCGAGCATTCATTACGCATCAATTAACTTCACAACGGAAGCACACGCACGATTTGAAATCGAACAAAAAATCGTCCCTGACGTTGGAAAATAACTTCCCCGCCATTGCCCCGTTACTTCTCTCGATTGAACGGTCGATGAAAAATATTTAACTAGAATCGGATTGTCACGTTTAATGCGCCGAGCAAAAACACGCCTTGGTACAGGACGGATGTGAGCCAACGTCGCGGCCAATAATAACGGACGTAATTAGGATTACGGTTTGTTCGTTAACGCGGCAAAAAAGAGGCGGAATAAAGCGAGAGGAAGGTAGGAGCCGAGGGAGCGCAACTAATATTAATAACGTGGCAAAGTTAAAAATGTTCACCGTGTATTACGGCTGATATGAGGGCCACGAGCGTGGCAGCAGGGTCCTTTGTGATTGATTGCACGACTGTGCTTCTCCCTCTAACGCGGCTTGTTCCTATGGATATTGCGTTGGCAGGGCCCTGCACGTTGCCATACCACGCGTCTGTCGCGGCAGACACCATACCGATCTCTCCTATCCTCTTCGAATCAAATTTGTTCCCCCCCCCCCTCCCCTTCCTGCCTATCTCCGTTTCTTTTTTACACGCCCGATGTACAAACAAAGATCATCGCCGAAGAATGTCGTAAGATATGCCTCTGCCGTTTTGACAGATACCAAAACCTCGAGAGGGGCTAGTGAAAAATGCCAAAAACGTTTGGACCGTGCCTGCCTGCGAGGATGTTTCTTCATAACTACAGCGGTACAACATGATTCCTACGCATTACAAACGTTAAATGTCTCAAGATGTTTATATTAGTGCAACGTATGCGAAGGTTCATGACCAATGGATTCTCGCGGGGATCTTATTGTACAGTAATTTGAGGCTTTACTGTTTAACGAATGACTTCGGTGATAGCACTTGTCGAAGTGTGTCTTGCATACGCGTAAGTAAATAGAGGACATTGTCCATTTTTTCCAGCCCTTTTCGGCAGTTAAGACGCGCGCAGAAATGGGAAAAACAAAAAAGCAGGACACCTCGACGTATACGAGTAAATGTCTCGAAGAAACTTGCGCGTGGTGTAGGCTTGTGAAACGCTTATAGGTGGAGCGATGCCCGCTTCTTTCGAGGGGAAGGAAAAAAGAGAGGGAGGGAGGAGGAAAAAGAAAGCAGCTGATCCGCCGTGGCGCGAGTTACACGACATTCGAGAACTCTCGCCAAAGGCTGATTAATGGTCGCGGAAGAAGAACAAGGAGCGTGGTTCGGCTCTCAGATTCGAACGGATCCGTCATGCGGAACCGATGCCCTCGAATGTACTGGTAGAAAATATTTTAGCCCTAACAAAAACTGGCAATGACGTATCGCGACAACCGATGGAAACTTCGTTACGACAATTAGAATGCATTTTAATGCGCCGCGTTATGGCTCAATAAACGGACATCGGCACCTGCAGAATTATTGCAAGGCTCAAACGATGAAAAATATTCACAGAGGAATTAAAACACTTTTACAAAAATCTCTTGATGTAAAGGAACTTTTCTTTACTCGCATTGTTTTCAAGTGCTGTTTTTGACAACTGTGCTACGGCAGTGTGTAAATTACTCTACGAGTCAAATGAAATAGAAAATGTTAAAGGTAGAATTTCAATTAAGAAATAGACTTGCTAAAATGAAAATACTTTGCAGCAACGTTTGTCGGTCATAACTAGATGAGTTATATTTACCCGTGTTTTACTTGTTGAAGAGAATCTATACTACATTGCTTTCCTTTTAAACGAATTGTACACCGTTTACAAACATTTAGCACAATTGAAGTTTATTGCGTATATTCCGCAAACAGAGCAAAACGGTACTAAACCTTTCGAACGTTGCGGATGAATTCTACGTGAAATTAAAAATGATCACACTTGTGAGTTAATAATTTTTCATTTCTGTTGGGGTTTCAAGAAGACTGTGTTATAAGGGCTAAATTATGGCCCGTATTTTGTATTGATAAAAATTGATTAGACAAATCTAATTTACCAACCTAAACACAATACTCTCGAACAGAAAATTATAGTTTCCTTTTCTCTCTCTTTTACAGTTTAAAAGTTCATTTGCCGGCTTCGCGTGTGGATGTCGAATGGAAATTTTCAAGGAATATTTAATGGCACGATGACGCTTGTAAAAATTCGAGCATTAGCGAGGGGCCATAGGGTTGCAGAAAAACTACGCTATCTGATTATGTATCACGCGAGGCACGCAATAAGCCGCAATCGCAAAATAGATTTATGGAGTATTCGCAAAAGAAACCATATAGCTTCAGAGACGTGAATGGTGAGAGGCCAGATGCACGGGCAATGGTATTTGCCTTGTGCCTTTCTATACTATAAA
Source organism: Hedychridium roseum (assembly GCA_963989215.1). NCBI lineage: Eukaryota > Metazoa > Arthropoda > Insecta > Hymenoptera > Chrysididae > Hedychridium > Hedychridium roseum. Next base: position 5,031,759 of record OZ022310.1, on the reverse strand, counting down.
TTTCATGCGTTTCATAAACTCTTAGAGAACACACTAAAGGTATGGTCAGTTGCTTTCTAAATATAAAAATTAATCGTCACACAATTCCTACACTTGTGCGATAAAATGGGAGTTGTGTAATAAACTGCTGTGTATAATACACGTGAAATCTTGTGAAGAGCTAATTGAGTTGTTCTGTAATAGCCGTCCGTTGTAAAAATCGTTCCTATAGTCATTACGGATCATTAATCTTATTCCTATCTACGTAGATGACGTAAAATCACTACTAGACAACGGTTTTCGCTGGCACTATACATTTTAATTTTGGTATAATCACAGGGCAAAGGACATTACAATAAAAGAAAGCGTAATCTGATTACTTTTTTCCATTAAACAGTTGTGTACAACGGACATCAGGAAAAAAACTATTAACCGCTGAACTCCTCTAATTACGTGTTCAGAAAATCAAACAATTCTATAGATTTGTCGTCCATAAATTGTAATCGAATGACTTTATTACTTCAAAGCTGTATTAATAAAGCGAGAGATTTAAGAATTGCGATACTGATTTCTAAGCCCTGAGATGCACAAAGAATATTATCTTGAGACTGCACGATGATTAATCCTGATAAGTATTACCTTAATGCCCCGAAGAATGAATCTGACGGATTTTATAAAGCTTTTTCCCATTATGTGCATCTGACGGTAAAACACTGACAGTAAAACACTGACCTTACATAACCGGGTCTTTTGACGTAGAAAACAAGACGTTCTCGTGCTAGAAAAATTTGCATCCGCATAGCACTCGTCCTTCTTCGCTTTTGTTCCTATTCTTGCGCGCTCTGAATTTCATTTAAATGGCAATTCACATAGAAGCGTATAATAGAGTCACGAGTCTGAAGTACTAAAAGACTGCGTCACGAACTGTCAGTATTGTTCGGAGATTTGGTTAGAATGAGCCAGACGCGAATAAGCATTCATGACTGACACGCGTCTTCGTGTGTTTGTAGGGAACACAGCCATCTATTATTTTCAAAAGAGATGTCTCAATGTCTTGCACGCCTCGGCCAAGTTTTCAAGAGAATATTCAAGGAATACGATTCTAAAGACTTCATGAGGAAACGAACCTAGACACCGATTTTTCGGATGCACAAGGAATTGCGTGCTCGGTTCATCATATTCTCAAGGTCAAATTGCTAATGAATTTTCGACACTAAGTTAGTGCGAAAGAAATGTTAATACAAGGATTACTGCACTCGTTATACGTGAAACAAATTCTCGCGATAGCTGTGACGAATGATATAACATTGAATCTCATCACGTACCTGTTCCCAACAGAAATATGCTAACATAGTATTATAGTTAAGAGAAACAAATTAGTTGATGAAAATAATACATATGGTGTACTTATGCTTAAAAATATTTGGAGGAAAATTATTCAGAAATTTATGTTCCTAAAATATATTTTCGGTAAAAAGATGTGAATATAAGAAAGATGTAATGGATTCTAATTGCCCATGAAAGTTGAAAATAGTTACAAAAGGTTATGCGATGAAACACAGACACTGTTAAAATTTTTCGTAAGATATAAATATAACTTGAAATTCTACTTTTTAATCGAAATACAACAATTTTCTGCTAAAAAGAATGACGTTACAGTTGCCCAAAGAAGAGCAAGAATACACTTTCAATACTGTCATTTACAACGTTTTGAAAAATGAAGTCAGTATAATCCGACATATCATTCATAACGCCAAAAACCAATCGCGTTATATTTTTAAAATGTCCAGTGGTAAAAAAAAATTTTTTATGACCTCACAAATTTTCGTGAATGAATAGAATGAATATATACGGTTTTAAAGCATGAATGAATACTACACTTCCAATAGTTTAGGACGAAATAAAATTCAGTATTTAAGGTATGAATTACGTTTCAAAATAGTATTGAATTATTTTTCTAATATATAAATAAGAAATTATACGACCTTTATACTATAAATAACCATTACATGGATTACGTTAATACTTTGCAAAACAACTGTGCCGACATTTTAAACATTTTTAGCACGTTTGGCATACGAAAATATTTGTATGAATAGAAACGAGGATAATATTAAAAAACATTGTTCAAACATAATTTAAAGATGATTTTTCCCATTTACAAATGAAATATAATCCATTAATGTCCCGATATACACATCTCTTTATAAATAGGAAAATTTATATGGTTATGATATTTCAATCCTGATTATTTGAATACGGTATTAGATACATACGAAAAACCTTTTTAATATTACTACTAAACTTTGTACAATAGTTATACATTTAGATATTGAGGACTATTTATCATCGTATTCATTTACTTAACTTAGAACTTGATTTGCTTATGAAATTTTCATTTCATTCGTGCGTTGTCAATAGATTAGTGTTGAGTTTTTCTTACTATCACACTGAATTTTGTCAATTTCACCATTAACGTTTTCCACCATTAACTAATACTACATAATTAGCAATTCGGCATTCTGCTATTCAGATTTCACGTAATTTTCGATGTATAGCAGCGATTTAAGAAAGAATTTCTGTTAGAAGCGTTATCCTTGTATGATATCAATAAATACAAATGGCAAAAATTGAGTAAACCTACATAAACGAAATAGAACTTACGTGATGGTACCCTTTGGGAAAGTAAAACCGGGCTGTGCTTGGAAAATGAATCCCGTGCGTTTGCGTCCAGTGCGTTTCTAACTCTGACAGAGTTGGTCCCCAGGTAAATTCCTTCTTACCCCGGTTTTACGCAAATCGGTATTTGTCGGGCGAGCGAAAACCTAGTTACCTGCAGATTTCTTGGAGAAACCGTGTCAATGTGCCCGACCTACGCCTACCGGGGGACCGAATTCTGGGCCTTGTGAAAGGTTCGGTGCTTCCGTCGGAGGGAAATTTGCATTGTTCCGGCGCACACATGTCGCGGTACGGTGGCCGGCTTTCTTTCGAAACTAGGGCAATTTATGGCCCCCGAACGTCGTCGCAATATTCGAGCTAGCCGGCAACATTAGGTACCTTTCCTTCTCCGTGCCAACACGTCCGAATGGCTTTGCGACCGATGCTTTGGCTTGCATATTTCGCGAAGGAAATGAAGATTTACAGACGGTAACTCCAACGTGGATTAATGCACGGTTACAAACATATGCTCCAGATTTTACTGTTCTTTAGCAGCACGTAACGAAGGAAAATATCGGTAAGAAACAGATGTCATTCGTATTTCTTGGAACCCGAAAAGCAAGAATAACGCAATAAATAACTCGGGTTTCAGTGGGTTCAAACGTTTTTCCTGTAGTTTAAGTACGTAATAAAATGATTATTCGAGGAAATAGTCGTGCAACTCACAGAAAATAATGATTTTTTCGTTGTTCACTATACACAGAAAACAGATAAAATTTATATGAACCTAAGTGTAAAATTACTACAAAAGACGTATATGTGTTTTATGAATAATTGTTTTTGATAGAACTTTATACATTAAAAATGATCAACAATCATGTTTATTTGACTATTCAATAACTCTTTCTGTATTTTATCCACTATTCGGTTCTGTGCTTCCAACTATATCCAATGATGTACAATCTCGATATTTGTTTTACATTATTGTACAAAACAAAATGTGCCGAACAATTCCCGACATTATAAGTCGTACATCATAAATTTGACGTATGTTGAACAGTTGGAAAATGTTATTCTAAAGTGTAAATACGAAATGTTCAGAAACATGCAGGTTTTGTGCACTTACCAATTTGACGTTCTCTCCGAGAATTCCTCAAACTCAATGACCGAGAAGTGAATGGAAGTCAAGCATGTTGGAATAATGCACGGTAATTGCAGTCGAAGATGCAGAAAACCTCGCCAGTCCTAAGACGATGTTCCGTTCAACTGTTCTGATGGTCGATGTGGTTCACAGCTATATTGTAGTACACAAAATAAAGAACATCTCTAAACATGACAACACTTTACAAGAAACTAATCTGGAATTGTAAACCAATTCTGTGAAGATGGTTAAACCACTGCTGCAATATGATTTTTACCCCCAAGAAAAGTATTTTTAACAAAAGCAATAATTCTCTTCATGTTTATCGGTTTATTAAAATGTCTCTATAGACCTTTAAGGATTTTCTGTTTGTGTACACATAGAAAACCAGGTTAAATCATAAATTAAGCATTTTGAGAAATTTAAATACGTTTAAAACGTATGTGGAAATTTCCTGGTGTGTACATGATTGAAAATATTATCAACTACATGAAAACTGTAACTGAATAAGATATCATCAGCAACTAAATAAAAATCAAATTTTAACGGTTTTATATTTACTAAAGATTGACCGATTTTTTACACATGGATTGTTATTAATTACCCTTTAACAGAATACTTATTCCCCATTCTCTATTTTACATTTAATCATTTCATTTGTACTGTTTATTTTGAATTGCAAGCTTAATACGCGGGTAAGTAAAATTAATACTTCTGCACCATTTTATATCCTTGCTAAGAATATAATCGTAACAAATAAATTGCAACACTCATGATGCTGAGAAATATCGAGTAATTTTTCGTACCATATGCTATAAATATATCTTTTGCTTCGGAACTTACTTGAAACTGACTTATCACGTATAGAACGAGACATCGAAATTATCTACCTTTGTCTTACCCATGAACTTACCTATGGAAATGAAGACCGGTCCTGGAAATCGGCCAATCGTCTCGCAGCGCGCCGTAACCTGTGCGATCGGCGTGGAATTCGCGGGTCGAGAATTCATTGGCGAATCTCCGATCCGCCGCTGGGCGTCGGACAGAACCGGAAATCCGGAAATGCGTGTGTCCCCCGGGCGCAGGAAGGAGCCACGGCCCTCGCGCAAAAGGACTCTCGGCGATTCGTCGAAAAATCGATTAACCGCGACCGGATGGGTATTTCGCGATTCGTCCGCGGCGGTGGCAGCACCTCGCCGCGATTTTCCAACGGGGGAAGGGCCACGTCGATGGCCGCATTTTTTTTCTAACCCTGGGACCGTGGCCGAGCACGCGGAGTGGGGGTAGGCCGAGGGCAGATTAGACTAATGCGATGGACCCGATGAGATATGGCCCAGCGAATGGGAATACGGCATTTCGACGGCAGAGGCGTGCCTGTACCCTGGAAACGGCGTGCCCTGGGCCACAGTCACGACGTGAACTAAGTGCTGGGTGGAGCCCCGTCTAGGCACTACCTACCCGATGGAACCATCATCCTTCGGTGCCCGCTGAGTTTGTGTCCGACAGTGTACATGTGTCACGCTCTCTCCGTGCACTAATGGCTGCCGAATGCCTCTCTCTCTCTCCCTTTCTCTCTTTCTGTCTCTCGCTTACTCTCTCTCGTCCACTCGAAACGGCGCCACTTTTAAAAACAAACCGAAAGAGAGAACAATCGTCGAGGACTTTCGACGTGCCCTTCACAATGCCGCACGAATTGTTCGAGTTGTAAGACTCATACGTAATGGCCAGAGTCATTCACGATATGCAACGGTTAAGCGAGAGAGGCTGCTCATTCACGCAACTTGTACAAGTCTATCCTGAAACAGGATCATTTAATTCTCATTAATAATGCATCGTCCAAAGGTTTCCTTTCACCGTGTCATGTTGATGATTTATAAAACCATGTCTATCTTCATGTATTATCACATTTTTTATTGAAATTCTAATAAGACATAGTGTTAATCAGCTATAAATATTGAATACGATCACAAAACAACGTTGCTTATTATTCATCGCAATAATATAATAATGTAGTAATATTCTATTAATTATAGTAATATTATAGTAATCTAGTAATATTCTATTAATTAAAGCAATAATGTAACTCAGATTTGATTCCAAACATAATGTTTTTAACGATCCTTCATTACTATGCTTCATCCTTTTTCGACATAAATTAACAAACTGGACCTGGAAATTAATTGAGTAACTTGTCGACCCAGTGTTCATTGTCAAAGCAAAGTTTTTCCAGGTTCAGCAATTTCAATCAACGGAGCGACGCTGTCGATACTCATCCGACGCGTATACACTTGGCGCACTTTTCAATTTCATCGGCGAATTCCCCGTGCAATTCCGCGTACATAAATCCGATAAGTTTTTATTATTTAGCGTTTCGTAGGCCGACATATCGCACCGTCGTCCCAGGAGTAGTGGGTCCGTAGTCCGTGGCGAAGGAGTGTGGAGGGGCAAGACGAGTGGCCCGGCAAAGCTGTGCGTGCGCGCGAGTGTATGTGTGTGTGTGTATTCGCGCGTGTGTTTGTGGGCGCCAGTGAAATTCCTGGTACGTATCTACATGGCAGGGTCGGTCTCTGCCGTCCATCCCCGGGGATACTCCGCGGGTGTCATCGGAACATCCGGCTAATTGCGAGGATGTTTTGTTAGCCTCCCAAAGGCCGACGACTCCCCTTACAAAGCTCTGCATTTAGCCTTTGTCCATCGACCAGCGGCACAGTTTCCTCCTCTGTAAGAAGAAAGGAAGTTCTGTATTTAGCTAAGCTTTTTCTATCTTCCCAGAACACACGACGATCGTCTTAACGTTCTTACACTTAACAGATCTTGCCCTATTAACGATAAAATTTATCAAATCATCGGGAAATTATCGTTTATGGCTAATGTTGTTGCATCAACCATCGAGATTATTCAATATACAAGATGGTAAAAGTCATTTTTCCTTACTTTTTCAGTGAGCGATTAAAGCATAACTAATTAGGTATCAAATGAAAATCATCAATACATCATACTTATTAGTTTACTCCTTTGCTAAAGGGAAGGAAGTCTGTACTTAGCTAAGCTTTTTCTATTTTTTCAGACAACAATGGCCTTAACATTCACAGACTCTACAGACCTTTTCTTCTTAACGTGAAATTATTGTTTAAGCGGGCATTGCTATAATTAATAGTATTCAATACACAAAATAATAAGTGTCATTATTTATTACTTCTCGAGCAAGCAATTAAAGTGCAGCTAATTAGGTATTAAATGAAAATGGTCAATGCAAGATACGTATTAATTTTCTATTTGTATCCATGAGATTCGTGTGGGAGATTTATGAGCGATACAATTCATGGAAGTTCGTGATGTTTTAGGTATGAACTTGTGAACATTGATTGGAAGAGAGACGCCGGCGTCGGTCGGCGGTTTGTGGAGGAGAACTGGCGTGAGGGACGAGGGGGTGTCCAAGAGGTGGGAAGCAAGAAGGGGTGGTAGTGATATTATTGATTTATGTCCCGTTCCACGTTATGTATACAACGCTCGGCTCTATAGCAATACCGAATGATTCACCACAAGTGTAACACTTCCCTCCCGAAGTTTTATTCCAAACATTTCGCCAACGATTTTAACGTAAATCTCCTGACGGATTTCGTTAAATAAAAATAACAGGAAAACAGTTTCTTATTGACTTGCAATGAGTACAAGTTTTTTTATACAACATATAATATTCGTGAAATCAGAAGATGAAACGTAAAGAAAAAGGCGATTGTGACAATGGTGATCGTAGAATAAATTGAATTATAACAATTTTGAACATTTTATGAATTTTTTCGATAACATTTAAAGGACACTAAATAAATGAAAGCGCAGAAGAATAAGAGTCTTTTGAAAATGAATTTCCAAATATAAAAGAAATATGCCGTACATTAATATGTGATAACAATGCTCAAGACATTGAACAGTTTTCTCATTGTAACTTTTTAATCAGATTTCATGAAACGTTTCGTACGTTGAAATAAAAAAAACAGCATCCAATGACAGACATAATCTCTTTGAATTATTAACGTTGAACCGAGATCATTTGCTCAATTATTCTTAATAGAGGACCGAAACTTAAAAGATTTCACAAACCATTTTCCACGTAGAAATAAAAAATCCAGCCGCCACTGAGAAAGTTACGTTACTTAATTATTGTAAGTGATTAGCACGGATTGCGAGATGACGGTGAAACGGATAATCTCCTTGAATTATTAACGGTACACCGAGTTCATTTGCTGAATTATTCTTAATAGCATGCAAATGGATGGTAGACCCGTGTCAGCTCCCTATCTGCTGGCAGTACTTATCTACCTGACGGAACCCCTATTAAATCCATCAGCCTTCCCTGGAACGCGTATGCGAGTGGGCATGAACTCGTGACAATTGTCTCCATTACAGCCGATATTCATCGAGCGGGCCACAAATCGAAACCGTTGAACCGGCACCCGGAATCCAAGCGTCACGGAAACGCGTCCTCCGCGTCCTAGTGTTCCACGCTAAACACACGGGCCTTCGTTCCTGTGCATACGCGAATGTGCCCTAGGAAATGCACGTGCCGGCGATATCAATTATCCTCGATGGGAATTACATTATGCAGCAAACAACGGTCTCTCTCTCTCGGTGCAAAGTGGCCAGAGGGAAGGGCCAGAGGGAAGGGCAAGAGGAGGGGGTAGTTTGCAGAAGGGCAGGCGCAGCGAGTTTTGGAGGGCACGCGAGGGGTCAGCTGGAAGCGCCGAAAATTGATGCATTCCGTATGCAAAACAGCAATGCCCCGGCATAGCGGAGAAAGGCCAGTCGAGGAATCCGCACGTCGCTTTCCACCGCCAACTCTATCTCTCCGTTTCTCTCGGCGGTGCTACCACCACCACCACCACCACTACGACCGGCGGCCATCGGCGCTGGCTCCATCTCGTACGGAATCGAGAGCGGTATAGAAGCAGTTAACACTCTATTAACACTAACGACGCTCATACATAACGCACCGTGGGCCGGGGCGGCATAACGCGCCGCGCGGGGATGGAATTTATGGTCTGTTAATGGGGGTTACTTTATGTGTTACGGCGCGTGCAGGACTCGTAGTAGTCCTTCTACGGCCACCTCCCCCTCTTTCTCCCACTGCCGGCAGGTAGAGAATGACGTAAATTTTACGCTGTCCCGCCTGATTCCCACGGAACTCCATCTCTACTCTGTCGGCCGAAAGATCGCTCTTTCGGCTTTGCAACGGGCCGGTCCTCGACAAGAAACAGGCCTCTGTGACGAATCGTGTGCATATCACGTGGCTTCTACGTATTACTATAAAATTTACCCGACACACGGTGAACCGATAATGCGCATGTTTATATCACATGAACCGTTATAAAATAATGTTCATTAATGTGTGATTATGGACTGAAATACGGGACCACCGGGACAGTGAAACTTTCCTGAGGAAAGCTTCTATTCACACTCTACACGAATTTTGATAATTTCGAATTAAACATAATTAAATATTAAGTTTCTATACTAGACAAGGATCCCATGATTTTTACACATAAGGACATTATTAACGATTTAGCATGATCTTTTCTGAATTTTACACCGGTCTTTGTTTAAGACACTAAAGAGTATACTATACAACATCGTTTGATATGCAAATAAATTGATTTATGAATCTTTCAATAAGAAAATTATTAGCTCGTGCATGCAGGAAAATCTGTACTCCCTGCTGAATGAAATGTATATTCACGAGTACCCTAAAAAGGGTATGGATAGCACCGGGCTTTGTCACGAAACGACGGAAGCAGCACGGCGGGCGCGAAAGTTAGCATGCATGGGCCACATAAAGACATAAATTGTAAGGACGAAAGGGCGCTTCGTCGACACGGAGTTACATGTAACGTCCTTATCTTTCGTCTCCCTTCGACCCTTCCCAGTTCCTACAAGCGTAATGAAATTGAGGATTCCAGAAAACTGACGACATATTCCACCCCATAAAAAAACTATCTACTTTAGGTAATTATTTTTTGGTTTAAAAAGCCCGAATTACCGGAAATTTCCTAATGAGCACGACACGATATGAACTAATATGACATTACAACACGATGAACTGAAACTACGATACAATACTCCGAGATAATTTAGTGAAAATATAAAAGTCAAGGCCAAGGTTTTAAAAATCACTACAACACCGCGGGTAATTAGGAAATTTAATCAAGGGTAGATATCGCGAATCCTACTCCGTTTGTTCTTTTTTTTTAATCTAGCATCGTTCAATCGGCGCGAGTTAACAGGCCAGTTTGTAGATAGAAGCAGAAGAGAAAGTAGCCAGGGAAGCGAGGGGGGTTAGGAGGGGGTGAACAGGTGTACTTGTAATCTCCCGCGAAATGCGAGTAAACAGGAAAGTTAGCAGGCTCACCGTTCGTCGAGTGCAGCGAGTCGAGTGCCAAAGTTCATCGTGAGATCCTGCCCTCCTCACGGCTAAAGGAGACGCGGCAAGGCCGGTAAAGTGATAAAGCGCCCATAAATTCTGACCGCCATCCTCCCCCCAAGTCCCTCTATCTTGCCCGGCCCGTACTCTTCCTTCTCCTCGTTGTTCCGCGTCTGTCTCCCCCTTCTTTTCCCGTCTGCCTCGTTCCCTCTATCTCTCTCCCGCACGTTCCTGGCCCGCCGTCCGTCCTCCTCTTCTCACCCATTCACTTAATGCATCCGTAACGCGAATGCACCTGCAACAGCGGGATTGGTAAAGGTCAGCATGTGGTTGCTCTGTCAAAATCTGGTTCACCTTACAACGCAACCATTCGGAATCACTAATGTTTTCTGTAACGGCTCAATGATCGGAATAATGGGAATGAAATAAACGAACATTGTTACAGTGAAGTATGTGCACCTGTTACTGGTGATAAGTATGATGTAACTTCTTAATAAAGGATTTCAATGACTCAAGGAATTCCTTTTCTTACGTTAACGGGCAAGGTTCGGTGAATCTGTACTAAATATTGTACGAAAGAAGCCTTGAATTTTTGATTCGATAAAATAACGTGTTTAGTTACTCAGCCTCGAGAATCACGTTAAAGCAGAAATTGTTAGCTTTACTACGGTCTGGCAGTTTGATTCATCGTATACTGTACGCTCACCTTAAAACAAATTGCGTTGATATCCAAGCTACTCCAGGGGATAGTCCGTTCGAGCCCAACGAAGAGTGATCTCCCCGGCAAGAAAACGACCCTTGACATCCTTCCCCTCCGATCCACTTGTCTGGCCGTAATTAACGACTTTGCCAGCACTGTCGATGGCACCACATAATGACACGTTCAACCACGTGTTAGCATAATCGATCTGATTCCAGCAATTGTCCTTGACCGTAAATGACATTGAGCGAATTACCCAACGTCAATTAATCATAACGAATGACTTGGCTACATGCCGATTGTACTTTGCGCGGGCAGATCGAGCGATGAGTGAAATTTCCCAGCGACATTCGTTACTCACAACATGACCAGGTAAATCAACGTGACCGTGAATTCCTGTATTCACAAAACGACGATGAAACGAGTACTTTCGAAAAATTTTCTCTACTCTTCTCAACTCGTGTTCGTTATATAATGGAAAGAAGTCATGTTAACATATAATTATCTTTTTTGTCATCTCATGTAGAACCGGAAGTACGATGCCATATCGTTTGAATTAAACAAGGTTTTAAAAATCAAAGTTTTTCAACATTTTTCTAGACAAAAATGACTTATATGAACGTGAAAATTTAAAGAATTTTCCGACATTTACATATTACAATCTTTTCTTTAGTTTGTAACTAATTGCAAAAGTGTTTCATGTTATAATTACAGAACGAAACAATACTGAACCGGATTTCTACGAATATATTGTCAAATTAGGATCCAAGGAAAACAGTTTACATTTTCCTGTCGATGAAAAGAGTCTACTAAAGAACACGTGGTACAACTCAATGACACGATTCTTTCGTAGTAATCATCGACGAAGCGAGAACACGGTCGTTGGACAAGAGGTTCAACGACATTCCCCGATGACAGGTCGACCGGGCGATATCGCGGTGGTCATCGAAACGTCCAAAGTTAATATCCATCGCACGTAGAGCTAGGAAACTAGGAGTAGGCGCATAGCATGCTCGGTGCAGCAGGGGCGAACAGACAGAAATCCCAATAAATCATCCTGTCAGAAGCCGTGAGCCAAGGCGGAGCCTCTTGCCTCGTATTAGCCAATAATAATCTTCTCCGAGGTGGAGGCCATCTTGGATCATACAATGGTTCCTTCCGCGCGCCAATTCGTATAAATGCAACCTCCCCAACGTCTAGCGGGATCTTCTGAAAAGCCTGCGCTGCCGTATGCATTGGACCATCATCCGTTGTTCCGTAATGCTAAGCAACGTCGTCAGCCCTACTTCCGTCAACGGCAAAACTTTAGTCCAAACTTACGGCGTTACATTGTAAAACAATAAGACTAATTTTTCAACTATGCTAATATCGTGCGGAAAATAAGAACGGCTGAGAATTACTTCTTATGATCCGTGTGAAATTATGATTGATCTAATGCACCTTGAAATTCGTAACTGAAAAAGCGGACCTAAAAGAATTATTGGGAATGTCATGTGTGTATAGAGGGTCGCTGGTGTTCAAATTTATCGCGTTCTAGTCATATTTAACCACAATTTATTTTTCGTCTTCAAACACAGCTATTATAATTAATATTATTATTAATATTAATATGGACAGACTCTTATATATATAATACAATACGGTTTAGACTCGTCGACATGATAGCGTATAATACTATTATTCATCATCGTCATCGTCGTCATAATTATTCGTAATACATAGTCATTTGGGCATTACGTTATCATTGCAATCATCACCACCATTTCATTCGTCATAAACGTGCTATCGTATGTTATGTATACATTTAGTTTACATAATGCAGGACACTACAAAATAATTATATACGTTCACCGTAATCGTAATAATATCGTGTTCATCTTTATATTTAAATATATATATATATATATTTATATTTATATATATATAAATTCATTTATTTATATCTTTCCCACTTATGAATCGGTAAGTAGTATCGCCCACATTTCTCGCTTGTAGGCATACCTAAAATCTAATTCCCTTCATTCCGCGTGTAATCGTTCGAATAAATACGTTGTACCCGGTCTCTTTGTCAATGAATGTGCCTAAATATTCGCGTGTATGAGACTGTCCGTCCGTTTTCCGCGTCACACCTTCGGCACGAGCAATGCAGTCACATAACAGCGTGACCCTCGTGTGTAATCGAGAAAACAAAACGAAGAAACATAAATGGTGCGTAAGAGAAATGCACGTTCCTCTTAAGCCGACCATTGCCTGTTGTGTAACTCATGTTTAAAATTGTTTTAGGGTACCAGGAAAATGGGAACACAGCGTAAGAGAAATATATTTTCCTCTTAAGCCGACCATTGCCTTTTGTTCCTCTTCCTCGATAATCACTTTACGTAGAATACTCGCTCAAATCAATATTTCTAATGCCACGTGACTGCGATCAATAAAGCAACTGAGCGATTTGGTTAACCGTGATTAGCGCGTAAGTGTCTCTTTTTTTACGAATAACCTTCGCACAAATAGTGGTACGAGGCATAAGGAATAATAATTTCAGGAAATTTGGAAAATTTCTGAGCACAGGGGAGTGACGACCGGTATGCCAGCGGACGACAACGTGGCGGCGTTCGAAATATTGTCATCTCTTACTCTACAATCGCCGTGGAGATCACGAACGGTCGCGTTGCAAATATCGTTAGTATATCGTATCAATAAATAGTAATAATAGATCTCCGCTATCGTTACTTTGCAGTTTAATCTAGCAGACAGGTACCTACTTTACCTACGCGGTATCGTATACAATGTCGCGGTTTGCGATTCGAACCCGCGACGTTAGACGTCGCCTTTTCACATTGCCCTGCCGATGAAAAAAATCTTACGACACCCCTTCCCTTCCCGACACTCAAAGGATTGAAGCATCAGCAACATGGGAACATTTTACAAAGCGCTGTAAAACGTTTTAATTACGTTACAAATAGTACGCTCGTTCGCCGTTTCACTTCGAGAGATTTTATTTCTTAGGAACAGTCCATCGCAAAATCAATTTTTGAGACACGGTTAAACAGAAAGAAAAATTATTAGATGTGAATCTGTTGGGCTGTCGAAAGAAATATGCTATGTAAATAGTAGACTGATAATCGTTACTAAATGTTATTGCATGGATAACTAAGTCTTCTAATGAAGTCTTTGTCAGCTGGAATAAAGTAACAAAAAACTATATAATTCAAGAACAATGTGTATTTTTTATACATATGTAAACATTAGATTTGTAAAGCTATTGAAGACGTAAAAACTGGCAACTAGAAGTCCATTACTTTTTTTTTAAGCAATTGCTTCATTTTGCTCGATTATCCCATTTATCCTGTTTCGTCGAATTTATATCAGTCTTCATTTAGCGGGATTCTGTTGACAAAACTGCGCGTTTCATACCAAAATTGTTAAAGATAGAAAATGAAATATTTCAGTGCGATGGAACAGTTTAATAAAAAAACTCATCGCATTGCTTTACCAATGTCGGGTAAGTAGAAGCGCTGATGCCGTTTAAAGATTATCGTGGATTGTTTTACTATGTACACGTATAAATACCACAATATTGAATTTTCATTCAACGTAGAACGAAGCTACTCCGTGTGCCAATTACAGTATCTTTAATTACGAAATTGATACTTGTATTAAAAATACAGAAGCATATAAATCGTTGAAGTTCACACGTACGTTAGTAATCAGGACTTTACTGACGTTTTTACGAGTGATACTCACGATTGAACTCTAGTAATATTTTAGGAAAATACCCAACAAATTGGTGTCACACGAAATAAATAGAAAAATGTCGTAGTACTGAGAAAAGAATGGATTGGTTTGATTCTGATCAATCAAAGGTCAAAGAACGTCAGTTGCTCGCTTTTCTTATTACGGTTTCGCATAGTTTCGGTATTTAAACGGATATAACAGTACCTGTAAAGGTATATGTGACTATCGACACCTGCTAGGAGAGCGTCAGAAGGGCCAGGAACTCTTTGGCGCATGGGCGAGCGAGGACGTGGTTACCTCTCGACGTTCGTTCCCCGGCGAGCGAATAAATTGGAGCTCCGCATCCGTAGAGAATACTTTTATCACGAACAAAATGTAAAAGCGCATAACGCGGCAGAAAGAAAGCGAGACCGGCGTTTCCCGGGGCTGTGACGTCTTATAGGAATTCGGCGATAATGCGGGGGGACTTTTCAGTTCTGATATTACAACGATCTGGTACATTGTAAAAAATATTTATTAGACAATCAGTGAAAACAAAAAAGGTCCATTTTTACGACATATATAACATGATATCCATAAATACTACGTGACTAAACGATATTGTGGGTCGAAAGCTACTATTTTCTTCCTTAAATATTGCCATAGCATCGTTACACGGTTCTTCTACAGTTTTTCCCCTCGCCCCGTATTTGGTTATGGAGTTTGCGGGCTCCACGAAGAAACATCGACATTATGTACACATCCGCAAACCCCATACGATGCGCGCTTAGCGGATCGGGACGTACGTAGGTACATTTTCTCCTCTTGAGTCGCTGTCGAATTTCCAGGACCACTGCCCCCGCCCGCTGCAAACCGACACGCCCGTATCTTAACAGCTAAGAATTACGTCCTTACGATTTAGACTTTAGATGTTATCTTAATATCGATTAGGGGCTAGCTTAGTGACACACTTCGTACGTACGCATTGTTGTCCTCGTTCTCATCGTTTACGTATTTGCCTCGCTTTTTTAACTCTACATACATTCACGGTAGTTTGCGTTCCTCCCTCATCATTAAATTACGTATATCTGTATAATTTTACGTGACTATATACGAGTAGAGATAAAATATATAATTTGCATTTATACCTTTAGTTAATCCTATGAAATTTTTCCTTTTCTCCGCATTATACATATATATTTTTTATATAATATACTCTATGCAAGTGTAAGTATTTCACTATCCAATGGATACAAAATGTTTTCCTTTTTTGCATTTTCACGCGATTTCGGTGTCCGAGGCGATCGCCCGCAGCTACAAAGCTTTCCGGCATTAATGACCATTTGGATATTCCTTGCTGGTTGAATTTCAATAAAGAATCATTGCGCTATTGCACCAAATTCTTCCGTACGTTTATGCTCGATCTTATATTAGATAACACGAAAAATACTAACGACGTAAATGGTATCGAATAAATGAATAAAGTCTGAATTGGAATAATATTCACAGTTTTGATATCATAAATATTATTTTATTACCGTGAAAAAGACCACATTTTAATAACTTTAAAGTCAACAATAAAGAGTCGAGTTTAATCCGTGTTTATTTTTTGTCGCGTATGTAAATATTTAAAAAGTGTCGGTATTAAGTTCGTCAAACATGCACGTATTCGTGATATTTTTCACCGACTAATTGTGGAGTGTAGTAAACGATACACTAGAAGATATAATGAAGCGAATGCAATAAACACAACAGCCTTTGTCTTGCCAGCTACACCCTCACACATTGATGCTGCTATTATCTGACCCAAATAGATCGTATCGGTGATGAATGTGCCTCGAATTAGCGTATGTAGCGACGTGACGACAAAACCATAAAGATTTTACCGCGGTGTTAAGATAATTCATTTGTCAGTTCTGCATCGACGTAATCCATGCATGTAATTTTCTGATTACTCTTGCAAAGTGGAAAGTGTAAGAATGACAAATGAAATGATAAAAAGTCACGATAAAACGTAACGACCGCAATTATTTGCGAATCAACGGCTATTATTCACATGTTTTGATGAAAAAAAGAATGAAACGTAGGTAACCAATTAATATGTATGATACCAAAAATAAACACAAGACAACTCCGAAGCATTCATTTGAAATAACCTACGAATGAAATTGAAAGATTGCCTTTTTTTACACCGATTACAATAAAAGAGAAAATTCTATACAAGTGTCAGACCTTTACAACACAAAACTTGTTAAATATTCGTATCTACATATTCGAAAAGTTTGACATCTGTGAGAAGCTTCCTTTTACGTAAAAAGTCGGATCAACGGAGTGAAAGATTATCGTCATCGGTACGTTTTCTGAGATTTATAAAAATATTCCGCGAAGTGTGCAGGATCGAGGAAAACTTTGTGCATGGAATTTGCGACGGCGAGGATTATCGATCGACGGTGCTCCCTGTAACGGCGGGCGATCGGCGAAATCGTACCGTACGCACGGTTCGTTGCTCCTCAAAAGACAGAATTACATAAATAAATCTCTTGGGGTGGAGAAAAAAAGGCCGGCCATGCTCTGTCGAAAACGCGCTTACGCGAGCTAGACCACGTATTACGTATATCAGTTCCGCTTTGCCTTCCGCTCATTGCGCCCCCTTCCCCCCTCCCCCCTCTCCCTGCCACCATCTCTACGGGATTGGGGGAGTGTCGGCGCAAAAAAACAGGACACCCCCCCTCCCGGGGACGTTTGACGATCCTAACGCGCAACGAGATCACGGGATCGCCGTTTCCTATTCGCGCAAATTGCCCGACGTACGAATTCTGCAAAACATGCCAATTCACCGGTGTACAAGCTCGAGAGCCGTACGCAAAGAACATACTCTTATGCGAATCGTCAAGCGACTACAGACGAATTTCTCCGTGGGTTCGGAATGATGCGTCGCGAATGATGAGACTTGGCAAACAACAACCTTTCAGAAGCGCTAGCGCATTGAACGCTGTAAGACTCTATCGTACGAAAGACGTTTCGTTTGTGTAAAAACCCGCGGGCAATCTGACAGTGACTCAATATGTTCTGCAAAAGTTACCCTACCGTTTTTATACCGCCGTATGTTTTTAATATTACGTAGGTATAGTATCATTTATTACGTATATCGTTTATCGTGCGAATACAGTATGTATCAACTAAATGTCGATTCTCTAAGTTTACAACACAGCACAGAACTCCTCACGGCGGTGAGTTTCATCGGCTCATCGGGTACCGTCGACCTCAGAATTTCGCAATCTCTTCGCATGATCGAACGAGCTCGATCGACAGAACGAATTGGTGCCCGTGCCGACAGGTGGTCGCAAACCGTCTGGCACACTTAACGCAACGACCATCTAACGAAACTTTCCACTTTTTCCCCGTTTTTTCCACTCTGTATATTCTCAACTGTAATTTAAGTACAATGCTTGTTTAGGAATACTTGTACGTTGCATAAAAGTACTTTGTCAAAGTGACACAGTCAAGTGCACAAAACTTGCGTGAGCACAGATAAAAACAAATCTCGCTGTCATAAACCTCAATATGAAGGGTAAAAAGATGAAGCGAATAACTCGGTTGATAACGATTGTGCATAAATTACACTTTTGTATGTTATTTCATGGTTTCATTGCCGTGAAATGAATTCACCGTGAAATGAAATTCACAACAAAACTTTCGAACTACCAACTGGAGGTTGGTGTTTGTTTAAGCAAAACAGTTGATGCTGAGTTTAGAACATTTAATTTGTTAATGTCTACTGAATAATAGCGTAAATTTGATTCATGGTCAGGTTTACTGATAACGTTCTGTAATTATTAGCAACTACTTGATTTCCCATTGACTGAACTTGAGTGTGCCTGTTTTTAGTTATATCTTAACGTAATAAGTGAACACAAGTCGTGACGAAAAGTTATTATGTTTATTTTTTTACATACAGATCTGTCATTTTCTTCATTAATTTAAAAGCTCAGTTATTTCCTGGGAGAATTAACGTCGCATTAAGTGTGCCGAGCAGTTTCAAACAGAAAGCATCCTAATGCAAAAATACACTACATATGTATAACATCACTGGTAACTTGACCTCAATGGCCGCGGAGCGAGAGTACAATTCAACGACTACTTCGGCATCGATAGATTTTTACTCAGACCCGTTTTTATGTACAAACAAAAACAGAATTGCAGCGGGCACGAATATGTCTACGGCCGCAAGACTCGTATTATCGAAACATTCGATAAACACAGCGCGTTAAAATTCGAAGGACGGACTGACTGTTGCGATTGCAATTGTCAACCAATCGGCGTTTTACATTTTCTACGGATAAGGTGTTGTTAGCTGATCGCAATACGAGTCTTTGTAAGCAAATACGAGTTTGTTACCGAAACCATACGCTTACGGCCGTTCGTTAGCCTTAGATAGAAGTATTATTGCCGATCGGAATAAATTATACGTACACCAAGTGGAGCCACAGAAGTAAATGAACAGTGCTCGAATACACGAATTACACGTCTGTTACGAATCGATGGATAATTATTTGCTCATTCATCCGATTTTATGTTCTTCGACGTTGCCTGCATTTATCACTTATTTGCTCTAGGTAAAAAGGAGATTCTTCCAGCAAGTGGAATTTTGTCGAAATACTTAGCAAACTGTTTCTCTCTTTGTGCAGGCCGAGTGCAGAATGTACGCGATAAAACTAGTAGTGATAACCGAACTCAATTATATGCATATCAAGAGTGTTGGTCTTCGATCTTTGCTATATTTCCGTATGAATGGAAACCGAGGAAACAGACAGCTTCTGTAATGTCATCTTCCTTTCTCGAGCTTCGTGCATTGAAGGTAACAGGCAGCGCTCAGTGACTAGTGAATGCAACCATTTACGCGAGGTTGCTTCATCGTAACGTAATTTTTCTTTGCTATGTGATTGCATACGTCAAGTCGTTACATAGAATTACCGATAAACCAACAACAACAACAGCAACAACAACAATTCAAGACTTCAGCAACAAGGAACCCGTTCAACAGCAACTCTATTCTTCAACAAAAATGTGATAAATACGATGCAGTAATCACAATTATTTGTCTATTATCTTGTAGTTCGGAAGATGAGAATTTGGAAAGGACATTTCTCGGTAATTCCACATACATCACTACTAATTTTATGGGACTAACCTTGGGGATGAGACTGATGAGAATCGCCGTGCGTAGATTGTACGGTTGTTCTTTTCCTCTCGATGGAGGTCACGCACACACTGCACGCTTCGGGCACAATTACGGTCCTTTTTTTCACTCATTCCTCGTACCTCCCTTTCTGGCCCGCATGGGGCCAGTAGCGACGACAAATCACGTTATCACCGTTATCACTGGTTTCATAGAGCAAATAGGATACCTTTTCTCAACGCGCACTGGCATTTCACTGGTTGGCCGAATGAAAGGACACAATTTTTCGTGGCTTCTTTATCCATGCCTCCTGCTGTTCCTCCGTCTCCTCACGGCCCTGTATCACACTTTACGTTACTCCCGCTAAAAACAATACGGGGAAGGTGGTTCCACCTCGTCAGACAACACAGGGGACGTGACACCGTCGGACGATCACACCTTGGCACGTGGCGAAATTCGAAATACCTCGCTGAGCCACCGCGGTAATAGAGAAAACTATCTAAACGATCTCTAGTTTCAGCTAATTAAACCGCCTATCTAGCGCTAAGAGAGACGCAATGGATAACCATTGAGGGGGCTATTCTAGTGACCGCCTACGGTGCTTCGACAATACGTGTACGATGTATGAGAATAAATAATAAAACGCTCCCTAAGATTTACGCGGTATAATCGCATTCGTAGCACGATCCACGCGATAGCCATTCGCTCATCCCTCTTCGTACTCTAAATATATCACTTTGCACGCTCGCTCCCGCACTTTCTCGGCCATTCTCGCTCTTGCTTTTGCACTTACGTTCTTACTTGCATTCCCCTTAGCACGTATTCTCTTTAGTTTCCCTCCTGTACCATGCACACGTGCTATCGTCGTGCTCTCGTGACACGTTAAATTACGTATATTCTCCGTATCTCTATAATAGGCTTTAGTACATTACATTCGATTAAACGTAATAGAGGTTAACGCGGTTCTGATTAGCATGTGATCCAGTTTTCGGTGCATTCGCTGTCTCTCTGCCTCTCGTGTCCGTCCGTCGTTTATACCCGTAGGATCGCACATTCCCTGTAAATCTTCATCCCGACTCCGTCCGTGCATTCGTTCTCGCGTGCGTCGATCAGCCATCCTCCAGCACCGTTCCTCTTCGTCTCCTTCTCCTTATCCTCGCTGTTCATCCGTCTCTGCGCGGTTCTCCGCATTCTCTCTCTCTCTTCCCTTCTCGACTCTCCATCTCGGCTTCTCTGTCCATTCTCCGCTTTGTTTCGCTTGTTTTCTTTGTTTTTGGTACGAGCAACTTGATTAACACGACAAAATAAGCGTCATTGCTGAGGGGGGTCATCTTGAGGTCATACGGGGTAGGGGGTGGGGTGGAGGGGTAGCAGGGGTGTTTCTCGTGGGAGGAGGTAGTGCTGGAAACAAGGTATACGACCCTGAGAGAGAAAGAGACCTCTTTGGAAGTTCACCTTCTCAGGGCTCTCAACCCTGGGGCGACGTTTGCGGCGAGATCTCCGTATCACCGTCGCCCGAGCCCGGTTCGCCCTTCGACTTGTTCTCCTTCTTCCACTTCATCCGTCTGTTTTGGAACCAGATCTTTATCTGCCTTTCCGTGAGGCACAGTGCGTGCGCGATCTCGATACGTCGCCGCCTGGTGAGGTATCTATTGAAGTGAAACTCCTTCTCCAGCTCCAGCGTTTGGTATCTCGTGTATGTCTGCCGACCTCGTTTCCTCTCTGCAACAGAAAAAATACCAGACAGCGGCTATTAGTCCGCACCGACAAGCGCAATTCAGGAATTCCCATTTTTTTTCCCCCTCAATGATACAAATGATCTACGATCGTGGGCGGAGTCTTATGAGTTTGTACACACGTTATTCATATTTCACCGTGTATTGCTTTACAATGGCATAACCGTCATAGAATTCTTTCGCACAGGAAATAAAAATCAACCTAATCGTTTATTGAAAAATGAAAGGGAACAAAATTTCTTGATACGCATCGTAACGAAATTCAGTCGAATGCGGATTTTCGTTTCGTACAATTTATTTTGATATTAAACGTTTGCCCTTGCGTTGCCAGATGTTTGCACGTTGGTATTGGCATGGGTTTGAGAACTTTTTGTGAATCGGAAAGTCTGAAAGCCAACCCTATGATATATCGCTCGGATTCGACGAATTCAGCAAGTACCCTCATAATAAGATTGCTAAGAACGCAGCACCCAGGCATTAATTAATGCCAGCCGGTTCATCCGACGAGCCGTCCAGCCGTGGCATTTCGGTAAATCCCGAATGCTCGAAAATACGTGGGCCGAAAGACCGAAAAATTCCCATCGTGGGATCAGAGATGCAGTTCCGTGTATGATAGATACCCCGGCGATATCCGTGACATGATCTGCGGTCGGTGCGGCGTACACGAATCCCGGACGAGAATATTAATTGTGCTTGCCAAGAGAGACGGCTGCACGCGTGCTGTGTGTGTGTGTGGGTCGACGTGTGTGTGTGTGTGTGTGTTGAAAAAGTCTCACAGTCTCGCCGAGGTATAATCTTAAAGGGTTGGGTTAGCCCGCCACGAGTGCGAGGGGGCAAAAGAAGGATATTCCGCAGTGGGATGAGAAAGGAAGAAAGGAGCGCCGGGGTGGTGCAGGAGGAGGGGGCGGAGGACGGAGGAAGGGAAGGGCAGGAGGGGGAGGGCCAAGAAGAAGAAGAAGAAAACTCCTTGGCGAGCATTCGAGGCAAACGCCGCCCGTCGCGCTGTCGGCCGATGAAGACGGATGGCGGTTCTCCGCGAGAGAGACGGAGAATCCTTCGAGGGCTTGAAAACCCCCCCGCGGGACAGAGATAGTCCGTTGGGGGGAAAGACAAGCGCAAAAGCCGCGAGGATAAAGAGAGAAGAATGCTAGGAACATGCCCTCTTATTCGCTCCCTAAGGCTACGCTCTTAAATTAACAACATACCAATCTCTCGCGTTCGCCTATAAAGGTCTAGGCAGATTAAACAGTTTATCCGACTGAAAAAGGTTCAAAACCGACCACCAAGCACCCTTATTTTCTGAATCTCCAATCACTGTCTTCCCCCTCCACGCAGGAGTGGATTCCTTTCGAGAGACTCGAAATATAAGATTCTACAAGTAGCAGCTATCCACGTAATTTACCGTTGAAACGCGAATGAAAACATATTTCACTCGATACATTCTAATGAGGAATTAATGAAAGCGGTGAATCACCGAAACGAGGAAACTGCCGAATACATGCATATTTAATTGGGTCTAATTTAGGACGATCATTATCATTTTCCGATTAAAAATACTTTTATAAGTCTTATACAGCAATAGACGAAATTTCGAGGACTCTCGATAGCTCCGATTCTATTTAAAGGGCCGTGGTAAGTGTACGGTCGATCAATTATACGTCTGAAAATTCCCGTATGATTAGGAGTATCTGACAATGTGAATTAGGCGTCAGACGGGGATGTTACGAGCCGAGGTTTCTTCATGCCTCGGCATGCGAGGTTAATTAAAGTGGCAGCGGCGTCTTGTGTTCGCCAGCGCGTGCATAAACTTACACAGAAATCGTCCCTGATGCTCACGTACGGATTATTACGTATGCACGTCTGTGCGGTCATGGCAGTGGTGCGTGAGAGAGAATGGTCGAGGTAAATAGCACGCTAGGATGTGCATCGAGCGAATATGATGAGACACGGGGATCGTGTACCACAGCTTACTCCTAATACACTTCAAACAAACGTCCCATCCTATTTTAATTCTCGCAAACGAGGCCTCTAGATTCAATTACGAGATATTCCACAGAGGAAATCCGTGGAATTCTAACAGAAACCGTAGCTGCGCTGACACCTGTCCCTTTTTTCCCACAGACTTCGAGGAAAGGCCCATTGTGGAAGTTTCAGAATTTCAGAAACCCAGAATGTTTCCAGGCTACAGCGTTCATTGGAAAACGGGCAAGCAGATGTTTTGCGGCGGAGGATGGAGAGCAAAAAGTTTGGCAATTAGCGCTGCTCAATTATTACCCTGGATGTACTGTACAGGATGAACTCTAGACGCGGGAGAATAAGGAGATTATTATTTTTTTCTTCTCACCGGTGAGAAATAACGCACGAGCGAATCGATGACCGGGCTTGGAGTGTTAAGGAGGTCGATAACGAGAAAACCTGATCGGTTCTCTCCCTCTCTTTCACGTTCTTTCAGACTCTTCCCCGCCCCCCTCCTCTCTCTCTCTCACTCTCTCCCTCTCGTAGACTCTTGTGCTTCTCGGTTTATGCTGAACGCTGCCGCTGCTCTCTCGCGGACTCAGAGGTGACTTTAAACGCGGGGCAATAAATTAACGGCGTTGGGTTACGCAAGGATCAAATGTCCCCTGGAGTATGCCGAGAGATTTATGGGTCTGCCTTCACTGGCGCAGCATGAAGGAACGGAACAGAACAGAACATACACAACCGTCGCTTATTATAGGCTAGTTGCTCCGCTTCTCGGCCGCCGCCGCCGACTGGTCTTTCAGTCCGCCGCAGGATACGCAGGACTTTTCAGATTAACAGCTAGCCGGATGTTGTAACCCGCTAATAAGGCGCGGCCACCACTCGCTGCCCAATTAAGCTAAGCTTTACGTGGGCACCTTAAGGCCAGCCTTGAAACGGCGTTTCGATTAGATAGCCCCTTCCCATTAATTTTACCAAATGCTCTCCATATGAGTCTTGGAATTATACGGCCGTTCATGGCCGAGGTTGACAGAGGTCGAAAATTAATCGAACGGAATCGCCCGAAATCCGTGCCGACCATCGGCGCAGAAATTTATGGACGTTCTCACGCCGAATAGTTTTACATTACTTGACACTCCATAACTCTCCGGCGATGCCGAGATATCCGCCGAAAATCTACGAGCCACCTTACCCAAGAAACACGTGGATAAACCCATTTCCAAGGCACACAAAAGACATAGTGGTGAGTTAAAACGTTATTCGCCTTGTGAAACACGTGATTGGTTCTCATGGCCGCCCTTCCTTTCCCGAGCCGACATATTTTTAAGCGACGCTATTCATCTTGCTTTTTGTACTTCCGCTCCAAGATTCCAAGTTACATTGCTTTCGTTGACTTCCTCGATGCGTGACACATGCTTATTTCACGCCGTACCCTGTGTGTCATATAAATAAGCGCCGAACCAGCGGCGGAAGGTCCACCGACCACCTAAAATAAATTCTATATTTAAGTTTCCCAACGAATGGCACCTCGCCGATGATTCTCCAAATGCGAAATCGAACTCGTGTCCCTAGCGAATCTGTTCTTCCGCGCCTTTCCCCGACAGCTCAACGCACTCCAGGGTCCATGCGGATGTGCTGTTCTTAGCGGGCTGACACTTGAGTGTTCCACCTGGACCCAAGTATGCTTTCGGAATAAAAGCAAAGCAACAGAAGCAGTTGCCGTGAAGAGACCCAAGTCAGAACGACGCCAAGTGGATTTTCATAGAGGGAACTTAGAAGGTCCCAAAGAAACCGGGGTATCTGATACGGGCGCTTCTCTTCCTTTCATTCTCTCTCCCCCGTTCTCGCTTTCTTTTTTATCTTTTAGACAGACAGTCAAGAGCAGAAACCGATTCTCGGAGACCCGAGGTAGGAGCCCGAGATAATGAGCGCCGAGAACGTTTTGGCCCGACGTACGCATTTGTAAAAATACCATTTAAAATGCCCGATCGTTCCTGTCCTTCTCAAAAGCTTATTGTACTCACTAATTAATAAGGCCTTTTTTGCCAATACATTTACTAAAAACTGACCCTTAATTCGTCTTATTTCAATCTTTAAGAATTATAGTTGTAACAAATAGAATGTCACTAAGCATTAAGAATGACTCATTTGAAATATAATAATAATAATAATAATAATAATATTTATTGACAGTAAGCACCTTCTTACACTGATGATCATAAGAATAAAAGTAAGGAAAGCAGCACAAGTGACAAAGAAACGAGAGAGAGATCAGAATCATAAATCTGGAAGAGTGAATATGTTCAGTTCCTAAGAATCTACAATATTTTTTAACCATTGTATCCAATTTTAATTGCTTTGACAGTCATTAGTTGATTTCTTCGTTCGCTATGAGCTTCGTTCGCTTCGTCGCTATGACTATAATCATATGGCTGGGTCTTTGTATTTTTTGTTCGGCATTTGATAAGACACTTTTCAAAGGCATTAACAGAAACCTAAGCTCTGCCGGCCATATCCACCATTTCTAGATGCTTCA
This sequence comes from Hedychridium roseum, assembly GCA_963989215.1. NCBI lineage: Eukaryota > Metazoa > Arthropoda > Insecta > Hymenoptera > Chrysididae > Hedychridium > Hedychridium roseum. Next base: position 5,005,745 of record OZ022310.1, on the reverse strand, counting down.
TGGCGGTCTACCAAAAGCAAACGGTCTCAGGATTTCTGTGGATCTATCCATCATCGTCAGCCGTTCTTACAGCCTCCTCCTACCGAGTTCCTTTCTCTGTCTATCCCGCTCCCCCTTTCCTTCCCTCTTTCGCCGAACCTTCTCTTGGTTCGTTTTCCTTACGCTCCTCCTCCCCTGCCCTTTTCGACTCCATCTCTCTTTGAATATCTCATAAAGCCGCCATCGTTACAGCTACCAATCCCCGGGGGTTAAAATGTCTACTCCACGGATTACAACTAAATGTATTTTAAAATACTCATTCCCATAATCCCATATTCCCACAATGACGAACTATTAATATCGACAGATTTTTTGCAAATTTTTGTAGCGTTTTAAAAAAAATCTTACGTGCAATTGTAAAAGTTATAAGCTATTAAAATAATGGATTACTCAAAACTCTTGTCGGACAGGTATTATTAATTTCTCTTGAACATTAGATTATAATCTTTTTCAATTATAAGCTACTTTTACGTTTCGGAAAGATTACAATTTAACCGTTAAGTACAATGAAAAAAATCTCACGGACATCAATAACTTATTTTTTCAGCAGGATATCAAGAATAATTTTCACGAAATTTTACAAGTAAACTTTTTGAGATCACAATTTTATAATTATTTATGCTTATGTCTTTATTCCAAGTTAATATTACTTTAAACTTTAATCGTTAGCGCGCTTCAAAATTACGTTGTAAAATATTATCCGATTTGAACCTATTATTGAACCTATTATGAAATTATGCTTATTTCCTTTCACGAATATCAGAAAACAATATTTTCAGCACGCTAATGTAACTTATTTTATGCGTTCAGCGCATGAAATCCGAATGGAATGTTCAGCTCGTTTAAACGTCCATTGATAATACGACTTTTCAGAATCTCGGTAATGCCAGGATTTCCTAATCTGCGCGCCGTGCTCTCACGAGACCAGCTGGAGAACCTCAACAGTTTTGCCGGCGAACACGCAAACATCTGCATCTATAAACCTGAGGCATGTATAATTCATGCGGATTTCCTTATACAGCGCTTAGCTCGGCTGGCATTTCGCGGCGCGTAAATAAACGAGGAAAAAGCCCGGGATACGTGTGACGAAAATAATCGGGATGGCATTTCTGCTCGCGACATCTTGCCAGCTTTTCACGGCTGTTGCGTCCGGACCAAAGTATCGTCAACAATGGGAAAGTTGGCGAACAATTTTGCAGAGGTAAGACCGGCTTGAAAGCAGTTCCGGATTAGGTATACTTTGCTCGAGTTTTACGTGCCGACATCTGTTAGCAGAATCAGGCACTTGGTCGACATTCATAGCGAAGACCCTATCCCCACCGTCATAAAGCGGTCCGTTTATCGGCCCATCGCGTCCTGGTCAGTTGGGACCAGCTTCTGAACTTAACCGAGAGATGGTACGGATCGACTCAAGGGGTTTCGTCAAATATCCCGATAATTTCTAATTTAAAATATCGAAAAACAGGGACCACGGACGCGCAATGATATCATTGAAATTATCGGTGTATGAGTAAAACATTTTTGGGTTAAACAAGTTAAGTTGATTCAATTAACTAATCATCATTAAATTTTGCAATCCATTTAAATGTAAGGTAGCAGTAGGTGTATATGAATGTACAAAAAGAAATCTTGAAACAGTTGTACATTTTGTACATTTTATACAAAAAGAAATTTTGCAATCCATTTAAAGGCAAGGTAGCAGTAGGTGTATATGAATGTACAAAAAAAATGTACAAAAAAGATCAACAACTCGCAATAATGTAAATAAACACGCTAGTTCGCAAGTAAATTGTTTCTAGAATAATCTATCGAGTCACTAAAACACCTTAAAGTTGGTAAACTGAATCACCTAACTCATCTTCGTTAAATTCGACAACTCATTTAAACACGAGGAAGCAATAACTATACATATTGAAATGTTAGAAATAATCAATTAATAAATACCTGCGTATTTGCGTCCGCTAATGCACTATTATCGCTAAATGTACAACATTAAACAGGATACATCGTTAACTATCGTAGTCGGAGAGAACAGTTTGGACAAACGGAGAAACACGATGAGTTTTACACCTCAAGCTTCGACGCAGAACTGAAGGGTAAGGGAGTGAGGAAGTAAAAGTAGAGCGAAGAATCTACCACTTCCGGGCAAACCCGACCTTGCAAGATAGCGCAATGTACAGGTAATATTTCTTAGCTACTTAGGAAATTCTCCGTCTCCGGAAGAAGCGTAAAAATGAGAGCAAAACCAGCAGGGTGCAACAACCTGCGCACTTAACCGACCCTAACTTCAATACGGACCTACCTAAATTACGACGGCACCTATTATCACTTCGTTATAGCCGCCATAAATCTCACAGTCGTTACGTCGACCTACGGCCGTGTACTTCGTAAGATTTCAAAACTCCTTTTAAAATCCTTCCTGTACCTCTTCCTCTATAGACCCTTGCATTACATTTACGGAGACGACAGGTGGTTAATGTTACCGATCCTTACGAACACCCTTTTCTCTTACGAATATTTATAAGATAAATGCAATTCCATACAGCCGTTAAATGGATATTTGATTTGATTTAAAAGGTTCTATTATTGATAGATTTATCGTAATGAAAGACTACTACAACGTGTTTTTGTATATTACTTAAAGCAGTAATAATTGTAAAAATATTACTGATTATTGTAATTAAAGCGAGAAATGTAACGACCTTGGAAAAAATATAAAATTTCGGTCCAGTATCATCGAAATTTCTGTATGAAAGTCTTAAAAAATAACAGAGTCATCGACACAAAAGTGGACCGTAGCGCTCTTGTCTAGGCAGGTTCCGGTAGCAGTACAGCAGCAACGTGCTCGGTAATTTTTATGGAGACTTTATGTACGCATGGTGAAACTACCGGGCTAAAAGGTCAAAGCAATAAATAACTCGGTATACCCAGAAAACTGGAGACATTATGCCTACCTATCTTGCTTTAGAGGCATAACAATCTGGTCTAGTTTTACGCACCGTTGCATAAATCTGAAAGCTAGCCACGACGACTACCTGACTCTTTAGAACGCTTCTGAAAGCTACGTCTACTAGAGAATATCCGTTCCCGCAGAATGGGAAATCTCTGATTCGTCGTAGAGAAATTATACCAGTTTTCAAACCGTTTCCATAAGCCGTTCCGTGGAAGAATAGTCATGTTTTAATAGTATCGCAATATCTAAACTATTAATATCACTAATTCGTACGCTCGCAAATATTGTCCGACATACACGTACGTGAAAAAGAAAAGCGAGAACACTACAATACTACTTCCTAAACAAATACGTGCCATTATTCTTTAAGCCGCGGGGCCCTGTACATTCCTTTAAAAGGAATTCAAGCACATGGCTCAAGTTTCATTTGGTCCTTTCTATGTAAATTTGTGTTTCCTACAGCTAATATCACAGAAGAATATTCCGCTTATTCGAGGGAATTTCTGGTCATTGCGTAAGACGAGTGAACGCTTTAGGAAGGTGTCTTACCGAACTGACTCCTCATCCAGGGGTAAAGCGGACTGGACAGGTTGGCACTTGCCGCTGCTTGTGGGGCACCTTGTTGTTGTTGGCCGAGCGGCGACGTGACAACCCCTTGATGCTGTGGCGCCTGTTGTTGCTGCGGATGCATCCCCGCCTGCGGTGGTTGCGACGTCGGTTGGGGCTGCTGTTGTTGCTGGTACATCATGTGCTGTTGCTGCTGCATGTGCTGATGCTGTGCCTGCGGTTGCTGATGTTGCTGCTGCTGCTGCGTCTGCATGTGGGGATGTTGGCTGTGCATCTGATGGTGCATTTGGGACTCAACGAGGGGTGGACTGTCGGGCCCGTCGAGGACGGTACCCTGATGATCGACCGCCGCTGCTTGGAGTTTGCAGCTCGCGTAGACGATCGGCGTGGACGGGTGCCCGTTAGGTGTCGGCGTGTGCCCCATATGGCCCATCCCCGTGGAAGGCGACGTCGATCTGTAGCCCGCCATACCGTCCATACTGCCGTGCTCCTGCTGCTGCTGATAGTACGCCGCGTTTCGTATGTCCATTCTGTCGTAGGGCGGAAACCTCGGGTAGGGCATGCCCTGCTGACCACCCGCGGCGCCATAGTGGTGGGCCGGCACTCCTTGCCTGAGCAAACTCGGGTCACAGGGGTCGGAAGCTTGTTGGGACTGTTGCTGCACGGACTGATTCTGCTGGGGCACCTGAACGGCCGCCCCGTAATGCTGCTGATGCTGATGTGGATGTTCCACCCCGCCATTACGGAGGTCTGGGATGTACGAATTGGCGAAATACGAACTCATGCTACTGTCACTATCACTGCTAATTCACCGCTCTCTCTCTCCCTCTCTGTCTCCTACTCTTACTTTCTCCCTCTTTTCCCTTTCGTCCTCTCTGTCTTTCCGATCTTCCCTGCTTCTTCTACGGCCGACTCTTTGTCCTCTCTCGTCGTTATACTCTGCTTTGTACTCTCTTTCACACGAACAGACTGGCGCACTCGTGTTACCTAGGGGACATATGTATATTTATACTTATATATACATTTATATCACTTTTATCTATATCCACTCTCCCTCCTGCGCGACTCCTCTCTACGCGTTTATCCCGCGACACATTCTCGGACGACACGTGCACATCTATATTACACCACTGCGGACCACTGGTATCATCTGGCCTATCACACACTGGCTCACCACCGAAAATCAAATCAGAACCGAAGCCTTTAATGAACCGTCAAGTCATCAAGCGGGGTATACGCTTGCGTTTGCGGCCTGAGAATAGGGAGGGGGTCGAAGGTGAGTAACGCCCGCACTCACGATGGTCGGTAGTCAAAGTCCTTCGCTTTCTTCCTCGGTGTGATATCTCCGTTCAAAGAACCAAACCACTTCACACGTTTCGCGTTCCACTGCCCAGCCTGTTGACGAAGTTACGCCGCACCTGTAACACGAAAAGCGCAAAGGACCGTCTTTAACTAGACTGAATGAAGCATTTATTGTAGACGCGCACGGCGAATCTGCCAGGGCTAATTAGACGATTCCGCGCGGATGTCTACGCGCTGACAGTAGCCCGCGGCCTGGCGCAAAAGGTTTACTTTGCTGATCTTTGTCTGGCGAACTGAACGTCCATGCCGAGCCGAGCTTAGCATGATCTCTTTCTCCTGTCGTCTCTCTCTCTGAGTGACAGACGGCGAGGTACACACGTGCTCGTCACGGTGACGGCCATCTACCAGACGCCGACGTATGTCACACACGGTCTTCTGTATGGGCGGGCCAATCGTTAATTTTGGAAAAATCCTCATGCATTAGCCACTATGGCCACCGCCAAAAGGATTCCAAGGGCCCCCGTTAAATGGCGACTATGTTTTTCTCTATCGCTTGCTAACTCTTGCCCCTTATCGTCAAATTATTGCTTGGCACTTTTGTAACAGGCCACTTCATCATTCGTAAATGCTTAATGACAATTGGAAAGATACTAGTTCAATTATGCACATTACCGACAGACAAATCGCAGAAAACAATTGAAGTATTTACTTCGTTAAAATAACTTGAATATAAAAAATAACGTGAAAGTAAAAGGTGTAGGAACTGCACGTAATCTATCGAACCCGCAGTTATATGCCTGGTTTTATAGACCTACTTATGAAAGACCGGACGGAAGGCGGTGTTCTCACAAGGAAATAATTATCTCCATTCAAAAGACAGTTGTCACGATATTTCTTAACAAAATAATGAATACTAAGTTATAAAACATATATTGCAAGCTGCATAAACGAAATCCACCCTATACTTTATTTAATTTCTACCTACTCTACATTTTATTTGACTATCGCAAAAACTATAATATGAATGATTTAATTTGCCGAGCCTTTGTTTAGCCAGTTTATTATTAATTCATGAATAGTTATTAATTATAAATTCACATTGCCAACGTTCAGTACTTAAACGCTAATTGTGCAAAGAATTGTAGTTTAGAAGTATTTTCAAGGAAGAAATGTTAGCGGAGTATATCTGTATCTTCTTACCGATACATTTTATTGCGAACTGATTTCGCATTGTCGACTTCTTATCGACCGGAAGACAAGGTTCGCGAAAATCGAATATACCGATCTTGGGCCCATTGCTGAAATCTTCTGTACCGACTGCACATCACGCTCAAGCCTTACTGTGCATTAGGGCTACTGTCCGCTGACCTACTATTGCGTCTGATCATGTATTGAATCCCTCGGCTGTAACTACTACGCAGTTATACTAAACAGAGAATTCACTTCGACTACAAGGATAGAATAGACATAGGAAATGCTTATTACTATATTATAATTAATTGTTATATTGTTTACATCATCATTTTGAGCAACAAGTTTTAAATAATTGATGAAAAGTGTTAACTGTACTGCACATTTTATTCGCTTTACAATCGGATTTTACTGAAGTCAATTCTATTAAATACAAACCTCGCTAAGAAAGATAGAGCTATTATAGTCAGAAAATTTTGTAGAATATCAATTATCTCTATTTTATCGTCTGAACTCATATGAACAAGGGCATGAAAGTCACTTCCAAATTCCAGCCACAAACGTCAAAATTGTGTCTTAAATTCCCAATAATTACGTCAAAGTATATTTACATCAACGTTAATCCCTCAATTTCGGAGCAAACAAACCAGTGAGAAAACATATTCTTAAAACGCAACTTGCTGACAAGTATTCAGCATAACGACAAATCCATGGAACCGGTATTGATACAGTTCAGCGATACCCCGCGTATAAATGCTAGAAACGAAGTGAGCGAGGCGACGATGTGGCGGGCAGTTTCACGAATTAGCAATAAACTCTTTTCCCGGCAATCGACGGGAACAAAAAGTGTAAAGGGGGCGGCAGATATCGAGGTGAATAGAATATACGTCTGGTGGTGTTGCGGGCCCGGAGATGGTGTGTTGGTGGCGATGGAAAGTACGGGGGTGGCGGGATGGCCGGCGTAGGTCGCTGAGCCGGGAAGGGGCGGCAAGGGGGCAGAGGTTGAAGAGTTACGGGGGTGGAGGTGGGGCCCTTGGGAGTTTGCTGTACACGCGAACGAGGCTCGGGTCGGACGATCGCGATTAACATTCCGGCCGCTAGCTCGCTGTTCGCGCGGCGCTTTCATTAATTCCAGCGTATTGATTCCCCGGATTGATGAATGGCCACCGATAGCGATTCCATGCGCTCCGTCCCTCGTATAAATTCTACCTTTCGCAGGATTTGAACTCAATTCCCTCGGCAAACTCGCCTTCGCATTTTCCAGCCACTCCGGACATAGAATAGCATCTTTTCATTTTCACTCGACGTTCTTCTCTGCGCGATGGCTTCGCGCGAGATTGATGGATAGTCGAATTTTCTCGATTATCTTTCTAGTAATGCCGCTTTCGTCCTCCATCAATAACTTATAATTGAATAACGTAACACTGTATGGGATGTACAAATTAATGTTGATGCTCGAAAGGAAGATTAAGTTTAAGGACATCCAAAGATTTTCATTATAAATGCACTCGCCCTACAATTTTTAAACCAGTTTGACAATATAAAATGTTACCACCCAGAAAACTGCGATTTGTCTGCATTTCGTTGTAAAATGTATAACACCCAATTGTGCGGTGATACAATTACTGAACTAACAAATTTGCCATTTTTTTATAACGAATTTTCACGTTAAAATGTATCGTGGTGAGCACCACGCATTCAACACCCTACGTTTGGCTTCCGGCAAATTCCAGCCATGCATTCTACATTCCTCGTGCCCAAATTGTCATGGACACCCGTTATAATTTAGGTTTTATTAAGTAGTGACACCAGCCGGAAATGTCATAAACTAGCGGCCCATTTAAGGGCCTGAGGAGTACATGATAGGGCCGGTAGATGGCAACGGCGATAGTCTAGAAAAGATGGAAAAAACGGGGTGGAGCGTGGCTGACAGCTGGGTGGGTTCGGGGCCAAGGTGATTGAAAACAGGGTGGAGCGTCACGTGACGCCATCACTGAATATGGAAGATGACGTCATACAGCTATGATGGCCTCTATTTAACAAAATGGCTCCGGAAGAGTCTTTGTTTGACCCTTCTTCCAGCGATTTGTATCTCCACGCGTGCGAAGTAGCCAATGAATGCAGGTGAAACGCATTAATAATATTCCGACCGGAAAAAGAATAAACGCGTTACACGACGCCGCGCACTACGTACACGTGTATCTTCCTATCGAAGGCCGTAATAAGTCTTGTAACATACTTTTGATATTTATCGAGTCTGATCTAAAGGACTTAATTTTCTGACTTTGATGTATCTACGGTAATGCTGATAATTGCATTGTATCCGGGAGCACTGGTATTATAATTTCGAATTATCGTGTTACATCTGCTAATTGTAATTACTAATTTGAATTTATCAAAAATAAAGTCATTAAAACGCAGTCGCTCCATTTTTACTACAAGTGGACAATGAAACTGTACGAAGTATTCACAGTTAAATCGATGTTACGTAGTAACAGACTTTCCTACTTCAGGGGCATCGACAAAATATCGATTGTAGTTTTAAAGACGCGAAACCGATAACCATACGTTGCCGAGTGACGTAGATGGAACAAGCAGATTAAATAAACGCGACGATGTCGGGAACAGCTGGGTGTCTGAAGATCGCCGAGCCATAAATGGCACTTGGATTTGACAGTTATGGGCCTCGGAGCTCGTGCCAGTCGTTGGCACGCCGTAAAACAGTCATAAACTGAACACGCCGTAAATTGAGCGAATAGGAACGATGCCGAGTAATTTATGCGTGAAAGAAATCATAAGTCTATTTTACGAGAGGGGATAGTACGATTGACCGGAGTAATCCGGAGATATTACTTTAATCGATGCTTGTATCTGATCACAAGCGAAACGGTTCAACGGAGTATTATAATTGTCCTAGAAAGCGTAAACGCCGCTCGATATCTTGCCGGGGCAAACGCAGGGTTACTCAGATTATGCGCATGAGAAAGTACATAATTATTAGTGCTTAATTATAGTATCCATTGATAATGCCCCATTATACGTAGATTGATGTACAGCTAATTATATCGTATTATCTAAAAGTGCTGACCGTAATGACGTACCATTAGCCGCATATTTGTCATTAACGATGAAATATAAATTCTCCGTGACATTTAGACTTACGAGGACGAGTTAAGACGGCGTTTAGTCTTGCCGTATCATCATGTACATAAGACCATACATAGATAATGGTAAATCGAACGACCGATAAGGGTAAAGTCGTAGCGATCGTTCGTAAGGGCACTGGCGTCAGAGTTTTCCAAGAGATTCCGTTACAGCCGCGTGATCCAGCTGGGCAAGTGTCGAATTGACTTTAAAACAGTGCTCGTGAACGACGGTTCCCGCACGTACGACATGACGTCGACGCTGTCGTCGCCCTGGTGTGTATCGGCAAACAGAACTCACACGCACCGAACGAACGATCAGCCAAATGCTAACATGCATATGCGATTAGCATAATCGAGTCGGGCGCGGGAAACCAGTTTGCAAGGCCGCTTTAAAGCGGCCGCCAATGCTTTACGCCCCGTACGTCCCTTCTTTTTCTTTGCCTCAGTGTCCACCTACTACCTCTCACTTTCATATCTTCGTCCTCCGCCACAGAGATCAACGGTGCATCTGCACTGCCATTTCCTTCGTTACGGCATTGCCTGTGAGACGCAGAATTTCAAACGCAGGAAGGTGCGTCAAATTATCTAATCTTTCGCTGCCAATGCTCAGTAAACGTTGCAATTAATATTTATCGATTCTTGGTATGTACTATTTCTACTGAATGATTATTAATCAGTTTTTTATGCATCGTTATACGCATCTGCGTAGTCCTGCGATACAACATGTTAGAAGTTATTACGAAGTTTATATGTAAAACATTGGCTCAGATGACATTTATCTACTTTTCATTCTTAAGAAAACACACAGTAAGCAGTGACAAGTTCTTTTTTGCCTATAAATGTAAATATAATTTTTTAAATAAAAAATATTTGAATTTCCGCAACGCAACATTTCGGTCAATTGTAAACAGTGAAAAACGTAGTGTAATCAAACAATCGTGCGATCAGGTGCAGCGAAATAAACATTAACGTGAGCAAAAAATTAGTTTTCTCTTACGTACACCCCAATAGAAGGTAAATTCATCATTCCAAGCAGTTTGATCACTGTGAATATTTTATCTCGGATAATAAAGTATTTGTTTGTCGGTCGTTTATTTAGTCTAACGATATCTTCAGCGACGTATGGAAACAGGAAGCAAGGGGTATTAACGCGACTAAATATATTTATATCGGGGGTTGTTGAATGCCAGAATACCGAGAATGTGGTTATCTACGATCCGCGTTGTAGTATCACAGGACCGTTCCAACCCTCTTCAACTTCCGCTCCTGCGCTTTCAGAGCCCGAATCGTACTCTTCCTTTTCGGGTATGCATCTGCGTTTATTAAATATACCACATGGTGCCTACGTAAAAATTGAATACGAGTTTAACGGTTCTTGTCGATAAAGATAATGTATTCCAATCGTCTCGTGATTAATACTCACTCACTGTGAAAATGACGTATTATTTACCAGTTTTCTGGTAAAAATGATAAAATCAGATAACGCGTGTTACCAGGTAATAAGGCCAATCTGCTGAGATTGACGGTTATTTTCACAGCTTAGATATTTTACAGGGAAAAATCAGTGTAATTTTCTGAAACGGGTTATTATCATAACGGGACGGGGCTGTAGGCGAAGCGTGGAATCGCACATACGGTTAGCAGACTCCTAAATTAATCACCGACCATAATTTACATCGGCACACACACGACGCGAACGATTTAGGTACGCCGGCGATAAGGAAACTTCAATAACTCGCTTTTCGCTTCTAACGCCTAAGATCATCTTCACTGGATGGAACATCGCTAAACGAAGTTCATAGAAACGGCTATACTTAGGAGCAGGTATTAAATAAAATCTCAATGATGCATTACAATCACGTGACACGCTACGTATCACACACGTACATATTTCCGGTCGTCCCATTGACTATCCTCTGCGGCGGTTAACGCTGATATAAATATTGTGGCAAATGGAACGGAGTGGTTTCAATGGCTACCGTCCGGTAGATTGATTTCAAGTGTCCGTTCGTACCGGTCGTACCGACCGCAGGCGCACAGGTATAATATCGGGGGCAAAAGGGTGAGCAAAATGAGCAGGGCAGAAGTACGAGCGCCAACAACGCAGGGAAGAAAGAGAAGCAGAGAGGAAAGCAAAGAGGGACTCGGATCGCTTTCGATCGCCCTTTGCGTGCAGTTAGTCGCTCGCAATTTGCGTGACTCTCTCTCCCCGCGGGGCGTCCAACACCTTTCGGGACTTTCAAGAACACCGGCAGAGAAATCCGCTTCCTCCTCTAATGCCTGCTCCTGCCGACGGCCAAAGTTCTTAAGGTCCCATGGACCTCGTCCCTAACTTTCACATTTTTTCGTGAAAAACTTTTTTCCTCTACGTACTGCGTTACGCGAAAATTCAGGGCGAAACGCTTTCTCTTCCGACCTGCTAGGATAAGCGGTACGACGGACCCGAAATCACGACGTAACCTTCGTAGTAAGGTTTACGCTCTGCCCCTTGTAACGTCTTGTCGAAAACACGCTCGAAGGTATACAAGTTTTAGGGGGGAAGTTACTCTTTGAAAATGTCTTTGAAAATGTCTTTGAAGAATGGTGTGTCTCGTAACTGTGTTAAAACGGTGCGTCGGCAAGAATTTCATCGCAAAAGTACGAAATTTTCAGATACAAAACCAAAATAAAATAGAAGTAAATACTCTCTCCACGATAAGATTGAATTTAGCTGCTATTACTGAATTTAAATGCTTCCTGTGTTTGGTTAACACACGTCCGACTAAATGAATGCACTTGCGAATCATGAATCTCGTTAAACGGTGTAACGCGTAAGGAACGGTTTTTCGCATTGAAAAATCTGTTATTAATTTCATTCCCGCGGACGGCCGTGAATCAGTTGCGTAACATCGGGATAACTTAGCCATTAATTACGACTGCGGGTATCGCTATGGCGATGTAAAATGCTTCCGCGTGTACCGTGGAAAGTTCAGTAACGCGAGATCTCGTGAAAAGTGAAATTTTCCGTTTCATGCTCGTAATGCGTACGGTCTGGTGCGTCTGCGTACGAGAATATATTCGCCGCGTGGATGAGTGTAAGTGTAACGAATGCCACAGAGGGTGATCGTTTCGAATCACGTTAGATACGTACCTAACGCTGTTCCCCGGACTAAAGTGGGTAATTAGAATTCATGATGCTCGCTAGTTATTTTCCAGAGGGACAACGTGGCGAGGATGCTCAGATAATTCATAATTTATTTAGGCGCGTGTGTGAGTAGGTGACCGGTGAGATGGAGCTTGTATGCTTGCATCCTGAACACCAGGGAACCCTTTCCGACCTGTGCCGTGAAACTTTACTTATTACAGCGAATAACGAGACGTTTTATACGGGTCCGTGTTCTCGCCTTAATAATGCCATGGGCAAGCAAGATCCGCAAACAACAGTCGATCCATTCTAGTTTTCAAATCCCTTTAAAGTTCCACCCAATGCTCAAGAGACACTCTAATATTCAAGATTAACATTAATCCTGCGTGTTTTGAGTAATAAGGAAAAGGGTTAGATTAAAACAAATTAAAAGTAATGTCCATAACTCAATTACGATCGAATGAGCAACATAAGGGCATTGTTAGTTAAACGATATTTCTGCTGCTCCTGTTGGATACTTTTCTTATTGGCGGTGATATGCCAGTACTTTGGAAAGTCTACGACGATAAATAATGGAATGGCGAAGGTGAAGAGCAGCGTGTTATTGTACAGAATGCAAACGATCTGAAATTACAAGGTAGCCTTTATTTTGTCGCCGCAGCGTCTATAAGGCGGGGGAAACACGACGGAGAGTACAAAGTTTTGACGTCACTCTATAAATCAAGCAACGCGCGGCACACTCTCCCGTTCCTCTCAGAAGCGTAAAACGAACTCACCCCGTAGTTTCGCTCACCGTATGTCTCCCCGTGTTCGCTAGACAGAGGACCGTAACGCACACACACACGTGCAGTCGTACGCACACAGAGCGTCGATCAAAAATACCGACGACGAAACGCGCGGGTTCGGTCTCGAAATAATTACCAGCAGGGAATTTATAAGCCGATGCTACAAGAAAAGGCTATGGCTAACGTCCACTCGAATTTAGATTACCGGTCGGTCAAACCGGACAGACCAGATCCCCGGATTTTCGCTAATTAAATGCCGCATCGATCGTTAAAATTAATAGGGTAAAGAAAAATTACAGCAGAAAATAATTTGTACAACGTAACACCGGGAATGCACTTCTAAGAAAGATATTTCGTCTAGGATGTGGAATAACTGGCTTTCAAAGAACTTACCAATTGAATTTCGTTAATATTCAAAAGAGATCTAAACACATGGATAAAGGTACACGATTTTGTGTATTAAACAGTTTTCATTAACTCTACTGAATGCCCTGAAATCCCATTGAGCTCTGAATCATTTTAAACTACTAATTATTACAAGCTTCATCTGTCTACGTTCATTAATTACTACAACATATAATTATCGCGTTAATTGGACTTCAACGGCGCGAGCGGGCTTCGTTAAAACACCGGAAATGCAACTCATGATAACAAATGAGGAAGAAAGAAAGGAAGGTTATTGTAAAACACTTGGATGGAAATTTCTTACACAGGCCGGGTACACTAACAGAGGGAACGTAGGTAAGTTGTAGATATCGCACCACGATAATCATGGAAATATCCGTCCGGAGGGGAACGTTTAGACCTTCGCATGTATGGAAGTATCTATACACGAAAACATACCTATAACACTTCCCTAGACGGTTGGAATTAAAAGCTTGCGCATGTGTTATGCAACCACCCTACCGTTCAGTTTTAAATTCTATCTCAATAAGATACGCGAACACGTGATTTCTCGTACGTGAAAATGTGATACACGAACATTCGTTTATTCCAATGATCGTGAGAACTATTGTACCAATATTATCCATATTTCATGGAAATTCAGCATTTAGGAAAAAGACCACGAGTTTTACAGTTCTTACATTTATAAGGTATTTCGAGTATTTTACGAGACTTTTGGTTAGCCATTCATTTATTGTGCTTGGCCACTGTTTTCAGAAGAGGACTTCTGCACTTCGCCAACGAGACGTGCGCGTTTCAAAACAGCCCGGCGAGGTCCGATGGATAACGAAGGTGATGAAGAAAGTCAAGAGCGGACTAGCGGGAAGTTAGAAGAAGATGGCGTGTATCCGTGGCAGCTGTTTTCCAGGTCGTATTACCCTTCTTGCTCCGACTTGGAGCGTTATTCGATCTATATATACACACACACATACACACAGAGAGGCACATATGCCCGTTCCTCTCGAAAGACGGCTACGTGTGTGTCTCCTCCGCAGTTCGGAGTCACACAGGATGGGCAGGAAAGAGCAACAAAAGGGCGACAGGATACGCCGGAGGAAGTAGTATGAAAAAAAAAAGAAACGTATGGGTGGAATAGCGGGAACGGTGACGAAGAGAGCAGCGGGATAGGGGAGAAGGGGGGAAGGTGGCCAGACGGAGGATTCGGCAAGGGAGGGTTCGGAAGGACGGTATTGGACGGTGCTGCGACGAAATCCACGGTAGGGGTAGTTTGACAAGTTGACAAGAGCACAAAGGCCTCGCGCGCCAGCAGAGCCCCTTCCATCGGGCAAGAAGGGTCGACGAGAGGCGTGGAGGACGGCAGAGGCAGGCAGGCGGGGGGGGGGGAGGACGAGTAGAAGGAGGCGTCGCGGCGCTGAGCGTCCGACGGAGGGTTATACAGGCACACGGGGGGTGAGCACGACGGGGGCAGATTCAACGCCGTGAACAAAGGGTGGCTCACCCTCTTCGGCTTCGGAGTTTCCAACGAGATCACCCACACACAAGGACGCCCAGGGAAACCGGTACGTGGGTGAGACTGTGCTTTCCCCTGGCTCGCCCGTGAGCGCCCGACCCGATAGATACGGGCCTAATATCGAAAGTTCCAGGGAGGCGGCCGTGCTTAATTAAATCGGAAGACCGTGAGAGATAACCCCGTCGCCCTCTGACACTACTAAGGTCAGAAAATGCCAGGACCGGGGATTTGATTTTCGCGACACGTGCAGCACCGCGCAAAACGGGAATCGGCTCAATGCGAAAATGCGCGGGGATAACACGAATAATGCCCGGATGCAAGCAGCTTTGCGAATCGTAATTAAAGTACTCCTCGGAGCTGTTACGATAGTAATGTTTCATCAACTAATAGTAAAAGTAAGGTTTTTCCCAATAACCTATTGTAATTCAATACGTAATGTATGTATAATAAATGTGAAATATTCTAATACGTGAACGTCAGTTATTCTATTATCTGAGTTAGTAAAATCATCACTTTTTCCTCAGTGCTTTATTAAAAATTCAATGTTACAAGTATAACACATTACGTAGTATTAATATTGTAGACTCTAAGATAAAATATATAATATTATTAATTACTCGAACACAGTACAAAATGAAAGTTTCCTTTCGTAACTACATATACGTAGAAAATCGAATATAATATTGAACTTCGATGGTTTTCTGACTAGAAAAAAGAACCCCCGATTCGATCGATTTTTAACAATAGGTAACTGAAAGGCTATGTAGTAATCGTCGGGATGGCAATAAATATATCCACTAACCATCGTCAATAAGGTAGTCCCCGCAAACGCTTTTCATTCACTCTGCAGCGTTGTATTGAGCTTTTCCCGCTGAATAAAATTTCTCCTTGCCCCGTTACATCGATCCCCAATGATGTACAAGCGAAAGGGATAATTTATCGAGATTCAACGTGCCAGGCGAGTTTTTAAAAGTGTTATTTGAATCACGAATTAAAATCTTAGATTCTCTTCTTTACACATATTTAAACGAAATGACTCAAGTTCGTAGTAAAACTTCGTGTAGATTCAAACAATTTGACGTAGGAATTGCAGCAAAGTCAATAAAATGTCTTCGTTGTATACAGATAAATAACTTCCTGAGATCGAGTTTTACGATCAACCTTAGCACGACCCTTCGCAAGAGGGCTTTCAGAAGTCGTGGGTGAGGAAATAGTAGCTCCTCCGTAATGCGACAGCTTTTAAAAAAACTTGTTTGGCTAAAGTCGCGTCCGATTGAAATGTTTCAAGGAAAACTGGCACGGCAAGTCGTGCAAGAGAACATGGCGAAAACAGAGCCAAGAAAGGAGAACACATTATGCAGTAAACAGAACGTGCCATCAGATGAAAGGTTTCAGAGCGCTCTTCCGACGCTCTCGCGAAAACGGACATTTCAATGACGATTTTGATCTCGCACGCACCTCCTCAGTATATTCCTGGCCAGTACATTAATTTAAAATTAATACATGTACTACCTCTAATTAAATCGCCTCTAACTCATCAAATATGTATTCGAATTTTTAAGCCCACGTGCACAGCACAGATTACTTGAATGCATTAATACCTACGAATCGATTCCGTTAACCCCGTTTTCAATTGTGCATTATCAAGTGAATTTATAATAATTTATAACCATCCGTGTACGGTAAAGAGAATAGTGTTTTTACAGATATTTCTTGAAATTGGCGTGTAAATGTTTTGGATAACGAACGACTAGAAGGCAAGATAGGTATTGCTATTTTGTACGTTAACTTATGAGGGTACCGTCAGTCGCCTGTCCTTCTGGCACATGGCGAGCAAAACCAGTGGCTGAACATTCCCTAAGAACCGCCCACGCTTTTGCTGCGCGTAACGTCCTACACATACGAGCATTTGTCCTGACCAGACGTCTCCCTATCTCCTTCCGTTCTCTCTCTGCTATCAGAGCTTTTCTATACACCACCGTTCCATTCGTGGCCTCGCGTTCGCGACTGCACTAAATCAGAAACGCAGCGAAGCATCTTCCCTCGTATCGGTGTGTTCCACCGGAGCTCCCAGTCAACTCCGACTTTGAACATTTACCACCTGAACGGGGATCGGGACTGCCTGCAATTTTCACAGGGCGAAATTCCGATTGCCGTGCGAGAGAAACATTCTAGCTATCGATGGCAACTTAGCACGCGATCACGAATGACAGTAAAACTGTTTTGTTTTTCACAACAAGATGCTTATCCAGGCATAAGTGAAATTATAAAACCTTCTCAGTTTGCATGAAACGAATAAACTGTTACTGTTAAAATAAGGGTGTTTTTAATAAACTTAGCAGTCAATGTTTTGGTATAAGCCTTTTTGCAACCATTTTATAAATACATTACGATGCTTTTGTGATTATCAAAATGCATGCATGCGACGAAAGTTTGTGTAACAACTTGCCTGAGGTGCGGAAAATAATTTCCAAAGGTTTCTAAGTCGTAAACGATGGACTATACTCGTAGCCAACAACTTGTAGAAACTTAATGAATAATCATGTACGACTCCACGTTCGACATACGGTTATGCGTAACAACTTTAAATATGTTTTCCTTTATCACTTTAAAATATGACAGTTTATCGGTCACGTTTAAAGTCGCTTTTATGTTATCTAATATACTAAATGATTGTTACATAGTTAACTGCGGCAAACATTCCTGCTGTACATGCTCGTTTGTCATCGCAGAAATTATTTACGTAGATACCGTATGAGTGATGTCAACTTTTACAGGAGTATCAATCATAAAATGTTACTCTTTTTGCGCTAGCACCGATGATTAAGATGAAAAATTCGTTCGTAGGGAAATGCGACGTTTCTTAACGGCACAGAAATACGATTATCCACGGGAGGATTAATATTTACCGGCGACCCTCGTCAGAAGGGAAGGGTTGGAGAAGACTCATTAAATATTCATGCCGGCCGATAGCATATCGAAACGTCTTCTATCGTCCGTTTACCCCGCCGATCCTCGAGACCATAGCTGTTCGGCGATACGTAATTTGCCCTTCCGCAAGGAGGACCTCGTACCCTTCGCAGGGAAGTCCGCAGGAAACCGCGACGCTCGGCAGAATTTCGTCGTAGGAAACGTCCGCGTCACGTACATGACGACTCTTTGGATATTTCTCTTTATACAGCGGGTCTTGGTCGACGCGCAGAACAAACCGGTATGTTCATAAACAGGCTCATCGCGGTTTTTTCCGCGCGACATTCGGGTCATCGAAAAGCGAAGGGGAACTGGAAGACGGAGCGTGGCGCGCAAAGGTCAGGCCGAATGCGCCGAGAGGAAAACGGGGGTGGAAGAGGAGGAAGGGAGAAGTCTAATAAGAGTGAAGGAATGGCAGGCGGAAAGAAGAAAGGGCAAGTGGGACACGCGCGCGCGCTCCTCTGACCGTCATTATGCAAGACGACTATGTTATCTCTGCAGGTAATGAAGTGACCCGTTGTCCTTCTGCTACCAAGTTGCCGTGCACCACGAATCGCCCGGTTCCCAGTCCTCCCTCTTCGCTTTCGAGTCACGCCGCGCCGGCACACGGAGGTCCACTAAAACGTCTGACTGGCCTGCGTTTAAGATCTTAATCCCAGATAATGCGGGGGTGTCGCACTTAGCGGGACATTTGTCTCCGAGGGAACGCGTGCAGCCCGCCTTCATGAGAGAACAACTGTTCGGCAAAGTCCACCGTTCTACGGATGCTGCTCGATTCGATGTTATCGCGCCAATCGGAAACGTCCAAACGAACTTCGCGTGACTCACGAACCTACGTAATCCTGCGTGAGCGTACATATGCGTACGATCCTATCTGCCGTTATACCTTTGTAGCCGTTTCGTGCTACACCTAGGAAATCAAGAAATTTCGACGAATCAGATCTGCCAAACCGATAGAACGTATGGTAATATTCTTAGGTCTAACATCTCGCCGACGACCCACGAATTACACTTCCACTGTCGACAGTTCGTAATCATTGCGACATGCCGCCTTGACTTCGCAGGAATAAATTACCCTTGACTCTGAGAATTCCAAATAACGCATGGACAGAGCGAATAAATTCGGCAGGATTTCTACAATCTAGAGGGTCAGCAGATTTTTGTACATTTTATGCATGAACTACGCGGGGTTCAGCAGTAAATAAATTCAATGCCCCAAAACATTCTTCTAAACTTCGGAGAATAACTGTAATGAATAAGGAACGACGTCATGAAAAAACGACTCTTACTTCTTGTGAATTAGTATTATGCAATTGTCAATGTTATAACAATATTCTAACTCACAATTTTTATGATGTAGAATTAGTGAAAAATATGAAATCTTTAATTGGACACTGTCGAACAATTCATTTCATCATTGATTTTCGAACAACCGCGCACGGTTATTAATTCCAACATTCAAATAAAAATCATTATTAAAGCCATGAATAGCAAATAAAACACTGAATTTCTTGGATACGTTAATAATTTTTTTTCAAGCGTATTACGTTGTTACAAACGCAATTAAAAATGAACTATTCCATTTCCACGTAGCTGACTGATTAACCCAAAAACACGTTCCTTCCGTGAAGGCGAACAATCGGCCCGTGGGTCTCGGTCGTACGTTCCGTTGATTTGATAAAAATCTTTTCGGCCGTTGAAAGTTGTTGACGATATCACGTGATCGGAGAGACAGAGAGAGAGAGACTCGCTAGGGACGTACCTCGTTTCGTGTTATCCAACGGTCGTAGCAAGCAAAGTACGACGCGGGGCAGATCGGATTTTGCGTATTCGCACGTAAACGGGGCAACACGTGCAAGGTAGAAGATCGTAGCGCGCGGGTTTCCCGCTATCGTCTAATTAACATTACCGGCCACGAGGTTTGCCATCAACTGCCTCGCGTACGTGTACATACGTCGACGGACGAGACGTTTACCGAGCCCTCGCGGATATCGGCCGATTCCTCCGCGTCCTTATCGCTCTCTCCGTCCGCATGTACGCGTGCGTGTCGGCCTGTCAACCGCGAAAAGACCGTCACGAAGAGCGAACGCGGCAAACTGTGCAAACAGAGCCAATTACATATACACAGGTGTCGATACACCGACCTGACGTAACGCCGGTTTGCACGATGCGGGCGTCTCACGGACCGCGAGGTCTTCTCGCCACCACAAACCACCGTGTAAGCATGATTTTTGGCACGTCCTTACGGCCGAAATAATTACCCGCATTGGCGAACACTCGCGGCCATCGGACGTTGCTGCAGTCTCAGCGAAAGACGTTACAGTTTGCCAATTTCTAACGAATTTTAACGACCTTACGTCAACATTATCATTATTCCGATGGATCGAAATAACGCAGTGTAGTAAGCAATTTGCACAGACAGAAACTTCGTTCTTGAAGATAATTTCAGCCGTAGTCGAACGATCTGACGAGGAAGCCGGCCCTCTAAATTCATTCGCGCGGCACTCATTTTGTATGGATTTTGTGAAAATTTTGATACACTTACATAATCGGCAGATAATGCATTAACTCCGCATTAATGAACAAGGTATGCCGTCGATTGCGATCGTTCAAGATTTATGCACGGAACTTTCCGTCCCGAAATTTCCACACTGAGGCACTTCCAATTTAACGGAGTTTCCATGAAATGGAAAGAACTGCACAGGTATGCACAAACACTGTTTCCCGCGACGAGTCATAGGTGTGCGCACGTGCGGGAATAATCGCGGGAATTCGATGGCCGGTTTAACTCTTTTTTTAACTTGGCGCGTGTTACCAGGCGGCAGCCGCGCTTTTCCGCGGTTCGCTGTCAACGGGATGACGATGACAACGATGACAACGAGGCACTCCCGACGCCCGTGGCAGGGTGCAGTCTGTGCACGACTCCGCGTGTCAGTGCTTCTGACTCGCGGCGAGTACAGACAGAAACGAAACTACACAATGTGACGGCTAACGCGCGCACGGAAACCGGCAGATAGGCGGAAAGAGACGGGGAAAGAAAAAGAGTGAGAGAGAGAGAGGGACGAGCGTGTGTTTGCACGTGAAGCGAGGGAGAAAGAGAGACGATCGGGGGGAGAAAGAAGGACGGCGATAGTGGCCGAGGCGACGGCACCACGGGAGAGAGCGAGAGAGAGTGAAAGGGAAGACAGGAAAAAAGAGGGACGCTTCGATACCCACACACGACTCACGCACTCTACCAATTCCGCACGTACGTGCGTGCTCGCCCGTCTCTTCTTTTTCCACGAGGATACGCGCGTGTGCGTGCGCCGCTGAATGTGTGCAGAGAGCCGTATCCTCCCGTCGAGAGCGTCGAGCTGTCAGCGCACCCCACCCCCCGGCGGAAACCAACCCCCCTACCGTCGTCGAACGAAAGCGAGGAAGAAAGCAGGGCAATACCGATCGGCCCCCTCCCCCCTCTTCGCACGGACGCCCCGTAGGAGCACTTTCCCCCAAAACGACGAGCTCCATCTCACTCTCTCTCTCATTCTCTTTCTCTCGTGTACCACCCCCTGAGAACAACCCTCGGCTCTGCCGTCGAGAAAAACCCAGGGTAGGAGGGACGGTCGGACAAAGGAAGACGCAGGGGACCGACGGAAGGAGGGAATCACGCGGAGGAAACGTCTTTCTTTCATTGCCACGACGCGAGAGGAGGAAAAAATGAGCTACCGAGAGGGAAGGAAATTCGTGTGAGAATAACGAAGCGCGGGTGCATGAAAATCTCCGTTGCCGGGAAGCTACCCGGTCCTTCGCCTTTTCAGCGACATTCTCCCACAGATCATAATTCTTGCCTATCTTCTAACCGAGCAGTAGCCACCACTCTCTTTCTCTCCCTCTCTCTCTCTTTTTCTCTCTTTCTTCTCTTCCCCACCGTACCCGCCACGTCTCATTCCGCCCTTTCGCCCTTCTCCGTAGCTCGTTTCGCTCATTTCCTTCCCAGCCGATCCATGCCTCCCCCCTCTCTCATACCCAACGCGTGACCAGGCCCACCCCGTAACGACGAGAGAATGTCAGCCGACAAACCAACGGCCGCAATCTCTACGATCACTATACTTTTACTACATTCTGTAACGATTGGACGAATTCACTATCATTAATCTAATATATGCATCTTTCTGTCTTCACATAGACAAGGTACTTGCAAACACGATGAGATTAAAAATATTAATAAAGAAATTATCGTTATAACATCCATTTTGATGAAAATCTTGCAGTAAATTACGGCGTGGTCATTAGACAATAAATATTAATGTTAAAAATGCTTTATGATTTAAACGTCTACATAAACTTGGATTTCCACTGTAACTAAACAGGTAGAAGTTTGTGTTAATCTAACAAAAGATTTTTAATATGTTACATTAAGGAAATTCTTCAAGGACGAGATACATTTCTGGTAAATTACATTTAACCTTAGAAACATCTCTGTGCAAACACCTATAAACTTACTAAGAAAACAAGTACGTACGAATGGAATAGGGGAGATTTTAATTACGAAAATGTTTGGACGCCATTTTCGAATCGACGTTTTCCAAAGAAAATCTACAGGGGGAGAAAATAGGAGAAGCATTGCGAGTGTCCATGTCTGCAGCGTTGACGACTCTATCCAATCGGCCGGTCCGATTTTTCAGGCGTATTCATTCTCATCCGTGGGCTGACCCGCGTCCCCGGCAGGGAGAGAAAGAACGCCAAGCCGAGAGGGAGAGTAGCGCCTATGATTTATGTCAGCCATTACAGTCCCGATAATTATATGCTGCCCCGTAGCCGCCCCCTTCCATATATGCCTCTATGAAAGAGACGAAGGAGCGGTGTAGATGATATCCTGCCTGCTGACCAACAACGCCGACAGACCCCGCCAACCCGAACGCATGTTGAGCACACGCCCGCGTTCTTCATGATTGCCTCGATCGTTTTGATACGCTTTGGTATTCCCGAAGATCGGGCCCTCGAGCTGACCAGCGAATTTGCACCAAAGGGAAATTAACTTGCGTCGGCAACCACCTGGCTCGCCTCGAAATTGCTCAACTTTTCCGTCGACAATTACGACGAGCACCTTTTTCATTTCGTTACTCGCCCATCTGCTCCTTGGCTTTCAAGCGCATAATATTCTTATTTTCCTGCCTGGTACGTCGGTGGATATAAATATTACATAACACAACTGTCGAAACGCGGCGACAAATGCAATGTTTAACGGTGCTTGCGTTGAATACAAAATTGTTCTGTAATATTTAGTTCAATGATTATGATGGTAATAATAAAAATTACTATTTCCTCGGTTTTTATTTATGAACAGTAAGCTAGCGAGGAGAAATTGCAACAATGAGAGTAATAGATCTCAATTCAATGTCGAGAACGTCACGTCCTTTTCCATTAGCTACGAATTTATTATGGCGCGTGCGAAGAACGTCATGGCCGTCCTGAAAGCTCGGTAATTCAAAGTCCGCGTAGCCCGTAGGTAAAGGCTCGTAATCGATGAAGGTAATAGAAGAAAGGGAAAGTCACGGTCGTCCAGGAACCAAGAGTAAACCAATACGGCCGCGAAAATCTCTACCCTCGACTGCCTGCAATGGCGCTCGTAAATATTGGAGCGAGGGCCTCTCGCATTCTCCTTACTATTCCCGGAGGGCCACTTATTACGCTGATTCTCTTACAGCGACCGCAATCATCTAAGTATTTCTTAACGATCGCTTACGTGCTTCAAATTGACTCCATCACGGAGAGAACGATGGAGAAGAGTTGGAAGTCAAAGAGCGGCTCATGAAATGCAAATAAGCTCTCGCTCGTCTTAAAAAAAAAAATGCTTCGACAGACGTTTAGTTCGAACCGCAAGTATAATATATACGGCGTTTGAATTAAAAGCCGTTTAAGTGCAGAATATTTAGATCTTTATGTTTTTACAAGTACGTGTTTTTACACGTGTGAATTGTTCTTAAATTTCTGCATAAAATCATCGATATCTAAAGATTATTGTTTTAAGTGTATTCGCATGATTTTAAAACTCGTAAGCCGAAGTCGAAGCGTATAAAAAATAACGACGACGCAAAAACTTACTTAAAAAATAAAAATGAAATCAGACAAGAAAGACAATAATACAAACTTTAAAGATTAAATGTGTTACATCCGCGTTGCGAGTAATTTTCAACGATTTTCAACTTATTTACGATTTCAATGAAGATGCAAATTCGCCGTCAACTAGGCTATTTTTGGAAGCCCCATTTTGGGTCGGATAAACGATTGGCAATGCTTCATACGGTTTTCTGTGGACCGACATATTTCCGCACTCGTTAGGAAAGGGTCCTCGTGCTCTTTAAGTTTGATTTGCGGTCGGCGGAGACGCGTTACGACCTGGAATTGAGATGGCAACACAGTCGTCAGGGCAACCGATTAAGACGTCAACACGTTTAATGCGCCGTTACGTCACGCACACGGAATATGTTACGCTAATAAATCGGCGGCGGGTATTGTACTTCGCGAGTTTTCATGGCGCCATTGCAGTGTGTGCACGGACATCATTAGCATAACCAACCCACCTCGTTCGGAGAACGACGGGACGATGGAAGGGGTGTACATCTTGCCGTGGCAGATTACGAGGGGAAACATTATCTGGCTGCTGATTGTTTCTCATTCTTAAGAACGCAGGAAGTAGCGATCAGTTTATACAATTATTTATAATTTGATGTCATGATGTTAGAATGTAGTAACATTAGTAATAGCTTCTCACTATGTTTTGGAACTTAAAACTATTTCTTTTTTCAATAAGAGTAATAATGATAATGCGATGAATGGATATGAAAATAATTAATGACAATATTTAACTTTTTTGGGTAATTTCTTAAGCTGTTTATGTATCATTTCTGCTGATAAAGAAAAATGAGCAATGCAATAAAGTTACATAAGAAACTGAAGTTTATAAAAGCTTGATAGACCTAATTACCAACTTTACCAGAAGATATTGACACCATTGAACTATGCATGATAATCATTTTACTTCGTTTAAAAACGAACTCCTCTGCTACCACTGACTCTAGGAGATCTCAACGTGTAACCACATATTATTTTTACTCCCGCAAATATTTATTTCGTCGCTCGTTTGACTTAACTACATTTCCCCTTAGTGAAGAAAAGCCGAACTCCAGTTCGGCCATGACGTACAAAGTTAGCCACATATCTGTCAACCGTAAAATATATCTATGTTTTCACGAATACCGTTTCTAGTACGACGGACAACGAGCGATCCGGAAAAAGAAGACGGCATTTCGGCGATGCTAGAAACCCAGGGGTGAAGTGGGGGAGGGGGGAGGAGACAAGGAGGAGGAAAAGAGAGGATGCTCGCTCCTGTCTGCGACCCTGAGGACGATCGGCCGCTTTACCGACCGAGCGGTGTGTTGTTCGGCGCGGTGCAATTAGCGCGCCATAAATCACGAGGATAACGAGACTCGGCGCCCTGAAGGCGTCACACTCCGCGTTCGCGTAGTGACGGAGGCGGCGAACGGGGGCGGCTGACATAACGGACGTCGGGGTCGGCGATGTTGCCCCTTCGCCAACTCTGGGATCGTCCCTCAAGAACTCGGAACTTCTTCTCCGAGGGACAGAGGAGAAAGACCGCGATCTCCCTCGTTCCCCACGTCGTCGTCGTCGTCGTCTCCTTGTTATACCACCGTCCCTCCCCTCGGCCCTTCCCCCACCTTCCTTTCTCGTGGCTGTATGTATATCACCGGCCCGGAGCAGTGATGTAGCCAGAAACCCCACGCGCCATTCATCTTGCGCCACTCGACGAAAATAACTCGGATTTAAGAAGCTCACGTTCGAAAACAATACGGACTGAGTTTCCCCATTGCGTAATGGCCGCGTTACGGCGCTCGTGGTGCAACTTAACTTTTCCACTCACTCTCGCTGTTTCCACTCCGTAATGCGTCTGCCCTGCAACGTCGCACAGTGTTATCCGCTCAATGCTTCCGCGATATATTATGCAAGGGATATCACGAATTTCGTGGTCTCCCCGCGTTTGTTACACATGCCGACATTAAATTTCACCGACAATGTCGCTTACTGTTCAAGAAAAAGCAGGTCCCAAGATCACGTGCCATACATGTGCAGCGAATTAAAATTTACCTTCTGATAACGCAAGAGGGACGAAGAAAATCAAAATGGTCTCTGAATAACTGAATATCTCCGAACGTATTTAAATAGATGCATACTTTGATGTTTTTGGACATTAATATCTCGACTTTCGGGATGCAATTTATTGCCTGCTTTCCATTTTATGATTGTCGGAATACTCTTTCGACGGTCGCGTTGCATACCATGTGTTTATTAAAAAGACTCGACATATACAAAAAGAATTTAATCCTCGAGAAATATTAATGACCTTCCGAAAGACAGGTAATATAAGGATCAAAATTCTTTGTGAGCTATATGCATATTATGGTTGATGAAACAATTTGTCTGTCGGCGAATAATAAATGGTCCGCGTTTTTAAGTCTGAAATAATTAATCTCTTCATCTAGCGCCTTTTCCTCACACATTATTACGGGGATTATGAAGTTTTACCGGCGGTATACGCACAATCACTGACGATATACCGCCGCCACGGGAGGTAACAGTCTATGCTCAAAATATGAGCTTTTAAAATGTTCACCGCAGATCACGGTAATAAATTACGGAATACGTTGACTGCCCTCGCTTCCGTGGTTTTGGTTTTCTGTGTGACTTTACGAGGTAACCCTCCATGACGGCCCTACCACTTCCTTAGCCCTTCCGTCGGCGCTTGTGATTTATCGCGATGGAAACTGCGGGAAATAACGAAGGGTAGCGTTATAAGCCTCGTTCGGAAATTCGAAAATATTTTCCCGTGATTTTCGCCACGGTCGGTCCGGATCGGTAGACAGAAACAGAGAAACATGTAATTATATTCGAAATGTCACTGGCACAAATACGTATATCTACCGAGAAATGTTTAACATTTTTCAGATATACCGTAAATTTAATTACAATAATGTGACCAACATTTACTTTGTAAACTCATGCCTTAAACGTACAATGTAGATCGGTTAAAGCGAAAAACTCTAACATATAATTCGTACGAAAACGTGTTAGAGTAAAATATGAACATTAAGATGAATCTACGAAGAGCAATGGCGTGTCTCGACGGGGGAAAGGGGCTGAGGTGGGCCGACTTGCCGCGTGTTTTCACACACGATTATCGGCCATGTTAACAAGATCGACGCACGAAGGCAACATAAATCTGACTCCGCGTCTCACGGCAGTTTCCGGCCGATCGCCGCCAGGTAAGGTACCTTGCGAACCTGTGTATTTTCCTTGCCGCCAGCGGAAAACTGGAGCAGGGGACAGAATGGGGAGCTATTTAGTCCCGTAGGAAGAAGGACAAGGGGAAAGGTTCGTGGGGAAGAGATAGTACGGAAGCTTGGACAGAGGGAAAGGAAGGGACCGAGAGATTCTGGGTGCGAGGATTTCGAGACGAGCTGTCTCTTCCTTCTCTCTCGACCTTCCCGGCTCATTGTGCCGGGGATCCCGCGTGTCCGGGAAAATCGGGGAAAGTTTGCGCAAGAGCGTGCGGCCCGAGGAGCCGAAAAAAGAAAGTTAACATCTCACCCGCGGGGGAAACGGGTGGGCATTGTTGGTTACGTCACCATCGGACTATCCCCCCACCCCTTCTTTTCTCACTCTCGCTCTCTGTCTTCCATTTTCTTCAATCCCTACCGTCTTTTTCTTTCTTTCGCGCGCCGAGAACTAAGGAGGCCTCGTGTATAATATCGAAATTTATGGCCGAGCTCGCTCTGGGCCCTTGTAAAATCGCCCCGAGCTTCTTCCCGTCTCTGCTCGGATCCTTCTCGGCCCTCACCCCTCGCTCCTTTTTTTCTTCCTACCCCGCGCTTGTTCTTCTTATTCTTCTTTCGTCAGCAATGCATCCGCAGAGCTTTAGTTCGATCCTGCGCTTCTAGCAACGAACACTAACTCCCTCGGACTCTCGAGCAACGGTAGTCGTTGCGTGGATATCCAGCGGCTAATTAGTCAGCCGACGATTGGCCCGCGGTAATCGATAAACTGTGCCAATCGAATCAGTGCTGTGATCAATGCACTTAAAAAAAACTTCACTTGGATTCCCGAGGTACGTCTAATGCATTATGCATCGAGTCTCATCACTTCATGCTAATGGGAGATTGTTTCAATAATTCTGTCAGTTTGCTAAAATGTTGACTAATCCCCCCATAACGACAGTGCAAATGCCAATATACACTTCACATTCCTATACTAGAATTATTCGAGAAAATGATCTTTCTTATCATCATATATTTTCTCATTTAAGAGAAAACATCAATAATTATTGCATTAGATTTTCAACGGTAAAAATATTCGCATGCCTTTAAAAGCGATACACAATATGTTTATCAATCTCATCGTGAATCATTAGAATAAAACTACAAGCTCCTTGATTTGCCGATTTTCAGGGAACACGCGATGGCTGTCCTAGGGGAATTGTCATGGTGGATCTCATGGCGTAATCGGGGGGAATCCTTGGCCGGAGCATTCACGACGTTGCTTCGATACCGGGCCGTTAGCTTATTAATAACCGAGTCATGAGAACTGGCGCACATGCGGGGAGTTTGCGTGTCGGGTAATCAGTGTAATGATCAGCGGTCGGATTGACGTATCGCCAAGATAATATATATGACGGCGCATGGCAGCAGATGCGTTGCACAGCGTGACGTGGCTAACGCGTCATTGATAGCCCTTCCCTCTCCCCTCCTCTCCCCGTCATGCACCCACCACCCTTCTCGCTCGGTCCACCCCGATCCACCCCCCTCACCCAATCCCTCCACTCCTTGCCACGGTCTCTGCTACCCTCCATCAAATTTTCCTATCAACCCCTCTCCCCCCTTTCTCTCCCCGATCCGTTCCCTTCATTTCCTGCCACGCCAAACCCCTCGTCTACGCTTCTTCCTCCCCAGCATGCCCGAACGGAAGGGACGTAATACGAGAGCGAGGGATCCCTCGACCAACCAGCTTCGCCGATACCGACCTAAGAATCATAGTCCGCCGCGCCCAGACTTTTTTTCATCGATGTCGTTTGCCCGGAAAAAATCATGTTATGGCGTTCGAAATTATACGACGTTGCAGGACGTACGTACAATGAGAAGCACCGAGGATCAGATACATAGAGAATAATACTAGAATAATAGAAGAATAATACTTGAACTGACTTGAGAATAGTTGAATAGTACTTGAAAAGTGACGAGTAGATTTCATGAGAATATTAAAAAGAACTCTGAAGCAAATGTACGCAAAAATGGAGTTTCTCGGAAATAAGTCAGTGAATACCTCGTGCTTGACAGAGAAATATAACTTTGACATTCACGTGTAGATGGTTACAACTTTCTTAGTGGCTCAAAATACGAATTAATTAATGGAAAATAGTTCACAAACTTCTTCCATCGCATAATCGTATTTAAAGTAATTTATAGTAACGACTTGCGTTACATAAAATCCGTCAACAACGAGTCACAGCATTGAATTCACAAATCCACGTTTGGTTTAACGTATCCGCTTGTTTATTAACGTCAAACGTTTTTTCCTGGCAAATGCTCAGCGGCGGGGAATAATCCGTTTTTGCCATACCGGCCGCACAGAATGAAATTTCACGTATTTTGTTTACAGGGCCGAATGTTAATAAACGGCATGCGATCTGCCGCGCCGACGAAACGCGTTGACGCGGCTCGGCTGAAAAACGGAATTGTGACGCGCTGTTAAACGCCAGGACGAAAAGGGGGCAAAGCCGAAGGGCCGCGCGCGTTCCCGACAAGAAAGCCGATGGATGGCAGTTAACGATGGAATCTGTGTTTTTGCATCGTCGCACCGGGCCACTGGGGAATTCAGCGCGGAACAATTACAATTAAGAGTGGTTAGCGGATTACCAAACGTTCGAGGCACGCAGCCCGACATATTCCACGCTTCGTCGCCGTCGACCGATAACAGCCTTCTCGGAAGGCGTAATTTCTCATCATTAATCTTCGGTTGTCGGTCGTACGGCTACTCGGAAATCCTGTTTACAAATTAACCCCGAATAGCTTTACGGCGAGCACTCTGTCGGCGTCTGTCCATGTCAAGTGTCATCGATAAACATTTCTTTGTACTTCCCGCTTTATTTATGGCCCGCCGTGATCACACGTTTCGATCATTAACTTCGATCCCGGCCACGAGAATCTTTCGCATCACTTAAAACGGCTTTGAAAAAAGAACTCTACGTAACGAAGCTGATTCACACGTTCAACATTTTTTTCCACCGAACAGGAGATTCTTTCGATAGCGAAAATAAGCAGCGAGTTCAACGGCGGGGAATGATTTTGACACTTTCGAAAAGTGAACAGTGATGTAACGGTTATTTGATCGCAGCTTTCAGCTTCGCTCTCGCGATTTGCTCTCCGTGAAATGGCAATTTTGATTTACCCTGAAACGACCGTGACAAAAGAACCGGCCGGTGTTGGGGGGAAAAAAAAAATTACCGACGTCGGATAGCCTTATCGGGGCACGGATATTTCATCGATAGCTGCAGAAATTTCGATGAATAAGCCGAAAGCGGATAACGAATTTTGGCGGAAGCATTGATACGCCGTTACAGGGGGCCCGCGTAATATGACATTCGAAGCGTGTCGCGCTAGCTGCGGTTCGGCGTTAATTTAAACGTCACGTTATCTCCGCCACGCTGCTCGTTTTATCACAAACATGCTCACGCCGCCAAGTACATATCTTTGGCCTCACGTGACGTTTATGTCGCTCCTTAATGCCGTTATGAGAGTACGCGCAATGAAATACTTTTAGCCCGATAAATTATACGAGCGGCGAGCTTAAAACGGTAATATAATTCGATAGCCAGTCCTGTCGTAACGTATGTCCGTCCAACTGATTACCGTGTATACCTACACCGTGCGTGTAAATCTTGCCGTTTGTAATGTCGACCCCTTGCCAAGCAGCGGTTTAAGTGGTTCCACCTTGTTTACACTTATTGGTCCGTCATTTTCAGTGCAACGATCCGTAAAACCTGGCCGTCGTGCCAATCGCCTTGCGGACGATTAACGATTATATTTACCGCCGGTATCACACTTGCGGTTTACCGAACATTTGAGCTCCGTGGAAAAATTTAGCGCCTCAAGCGAATCATTTGCAAAGAACGTATCGGACCGAATTTTAGACTGTATTGTTCATTTATAACTTTTAACTTCGCGGAAACTGAAAGCAGGAAATATTTCACTCAATCGCGTGTACGAAACTACGTCAGGTCAGAATAAGTTTAATTCTTGAGTCATAATACAAAAATAGTATCGTACGACGCACTGAACGTTACCGGATATGCTAACTTCTTTCTGTACGATGACTTAATATTACTCACGTTGAGAATAAACATGAACGTAAAGTATACTTCGTATGGCAAAGTTGGTGAATAATGGGCCGGAATTATTTTTGTCTACAATGAAAGTATTTGTTTTCACCGCACGATGGTTTAATATCATTTTCGCTTTCTTTGCTAATTTCGTGTTCCCTAAGAACGAATTTGGCGAACTGTTTTCGTTATACACGTGGTGTAAGACCGCAAAGTGTTTACAACTTGTCGACACTCATGAAAAACCTACGACCCGATTATCATTCTCATTCTCTTCTATCCACAATTCCCTAGTGCCGTTTAGACATTTACGGATTCACTATTTTCATCTACTGCTAAGTCAATGACCTCGTTACCGCCGTAACACCATTTCGCGGTATTTTCCACGATAAAACCGGCGAGTTCCAATTGGCAAACTATTCCCAAAGCTCTTGAATTATGGAATTATGAAAAGCACTCTCCTTCATGAATGAGCGAACGTTTCATTGTGCTCGGAAGGAGTTATCTGTGGAAATCTTATAAACCGGATGCAATCTGTTGTTGGGTCGTAGGAGCTGTTGGTTCAAACGTACCGATGTTGGAATGCGTCCGGTGAGCGAGATAGTTGACGGCAGGTCGGGTATATCCTGGGAATTGCGGTACACGGGATCGTCGTGTGTTCACCTCCTCCGTCGCTTCTTTTTCCGTCGCCTCCGTCGGCGAGGTCGGCCCTTGGTCTCCCCCCTTTGCAAGGGGGTAGCCGCGCTCCCCCGGGGTTTCAGGGCCGCTGCTGCTACGCTCGCCCCGGCCTCCTTTTCCTCTCCTTCTGCGATTCTGCTTCCCTGCACCGGGGGCCTTGTCTCCGCCCCGGCGCTGGGCCCCGTCGTGGCGGCTGGTTCTCGCCGTCACAGCTTTCCCCGTAGACCCTCTGGCGCGTCGACCGACCGATCTCACCGGCAGTCACCGTGCCAGGTACAACCGCACGATCCGCGCTTTCAGAGCCACGTAATAATACCGCCGACGAACCATGTGTCCCTCGTATGTTATCGCTGTGCTCATCGGGGAAACGCGGGCATGTGGATCCATTCACCATATCACCCTGCCTCCCAGCGTGTCCTTCCAGCGGTCTTGCCTACGATCCCACGGGACGCGGGTGCGCGATTAACATCTACTGAATAATCCGCTCAAGTCCCAAGGTTTTCGCGCTATCCGTCCACCAAGTCAGCCTCGTACCGTGCATACTCGTGGCTGGCGCCTTGGGTATTGCCGATGTCAGCCTTCAGGCCCGTGCAACAACAAAGTACCGGCGGATTCCTCGAGACGCGCACAAAAGAGCCCTCTGCCAATGAACAACTATAAAAAATAAGCCTGCGATTGTCTTAGCGATTCATCCACTCAGCGCCGCGAGGGATTTCCTGCCTTTACAACGCCATCCCGTGGTCCTCCAAGTTGGCGGAACGAGCCTTAACGTCACAGTCGCTCTTAAACCTCGTCTTCATGCAAACATCCCCTCGAACGTCTACAGTCTATATATCGATTCACTTGCCGTCCTCCGTACAGACGATATTTCTCAGGGAAATGACCTTCTCCGATTCGTTCTCAGTGAGTTTCAAGCACCGTCTGTCGCGCTAATAAAGATTATTCCCTGGTGATAGGAGCGCTCAGTTTAAGGCCATGTCGCACGTGTTGCCCGTCGCGGAGTACTTTGTCGATTTTTCCCACGAGCTGATGTATCGTTCGTCACCGGCGATACATATCGCGGGTCATCGCGATGGCCAGCAGGAGCACGAGCAGCAGTGGCCCCGTGAAGAAACCGGTAGCCAGCGTCGATACGCACTCGCGATCACCGTGTACCATGAAAACCGTCCGCGGAGAAGAACCGCGGTGTGACCGCGCGGTGTATCACTTTAGCGGTAGATGCGACGACTCTGATCGGCGAATTCCTGCCGCTCGGTTTCGCAGCCTCCGGGACCAGAGCGCCGCGACGCGAAGCGCCCTGCACATGCGTTAAGCTTCACTCCCCCAATACCGTATCCCCCTACCTCCCTTCTCCATTTTCCTCCCATCTCACACCCGCCTCCGAGTCTCTTCCGTCTCCCTCGCTCTCACCCCTTCTTCTCTCCCACCCCCAATCTTCCGTATCTGTCTCTCTCTCACACCGCCGCGATACCTCCCCTCCCCCCTGCCCTGTTTGTCCGTCTATCTATCTCTGTTCGCCGAGGCGTCTTATCTAGCTTCTTCCTTAGCCTTTTACCTCGATACCCCCGTGATCGGTCCCGGGGTGTTGGTTTGTAACCGTCCCCCTACGCTAACCACCAACACTACTGTCAAGTTGGATAGACGACTGCCGTACGCTGTCACGCCGTTCCTTTATGCGTCAACAAAGCTTGCCAGAGAAGAGCCAACTCCGCACACACGAATGTGCCTTCCCTGCCGACTTCGTTCAGGATGTGATGTCGCCCAGAGAAATTTGCCGGCCCCTTTGGAAGACTGTTATCGATAAACGTCGCGTACGTGAGACAAGGAAGAATTATCGATTTCCTACAAGATGCTTTTATCGTGTTAATAAATACCTTCATTCGGCACGGCTAAATTATTCTGTTTGGACTGCAAGCCGATTTTAGTCCATTTTATCGCTGTGGAAATATTTTTTCAACGCACACCATTTATCAGTATCTTTCAGCAAGAAAACCAAAATGCTCTTCGCTCAAGGGACTCCAATTAACAATTCAGAGAGCGCGATTATTATTGTTTTAGAAATGCAAGACTCAGTCCCAGCATTTACTATTTTAGTTAAAATGATGATAGAAAATTTTCATTAAATTCTCGCAAAATACAAGTACATACGATGTAATGCTTCATTAACGTGATATTCGCTTAAATAACAGAACACATATTGGACTGACGTAAAATTCGAAGCCTGCCGGAAATGATTGGAAATACGCGCAAGTCCACGGCATTATTCGCGGTGCATGTGCGTATCGCGTGCGAACTTGCGCGCGTCTTTCCACGTGCCGCTCATTGAGCAGCGCGAAGCACGAGTCTAACGCATCGGCGAATCCGATTGAACGACACGAAGCTCCGAGGAAAACGTGCCCGGCCTACGACCCGCCGAGCCGTGCGGAGGTGAAACTGCAGAAAATCCTCAGTCCGTCCACGCGCCGCCGGCGAGGCAAGGGAAACGAAGAACGAGAGATCCGCTGACGGATTCGACCGTCAATCTTTCAACGACCATCGTAAAGCTATCAGCCCAGTGCCTAGCATCGGCCATGTTCGCGCATTCTCAGCGGGGCTTCTCTGCCGCGAGAACCAACCGGCGCGGGGAT
This sequence comes from Hedychridium roseum, assembly GCA_963989215.1. Classification (NCBI taxonomy): domain Eukaryota; kingdom Metazoa; phylum Arthropoda; class Insecta; order Hymenoptera; family Chrysididae; genus Hedychridium; species Hedychridium roseum. Next base: position 4,971,019 of record OZ022310.1, on the reverse strand, counting down.
ATAAAGCTCAGGTACTCTTATTCAGTCACGCCGATCTCAGTGGAGATACACTTCGTTCAGTACGTCTATCTCTGGACCGGTAATAAGGCAACCACGGTGTAAATTAGCTTCACAAAGCTAGTACGGAATATTCGACTGTTCGTCGTGATAACGTTAATTTCGTGGTACCATTATTTGGGCGGTGTTGATACAGAAGTTGTATTGGTACATCGAAATTTTCTACGAGTCAGACAAATAGGTCGAAAAGTGGTATGGAATTTCCGTGTTGAGTGTTTAAACTGTTACTTCTTAGAAAGAGATTCATTAAGATATGATTAAGATAGTTCTAATTACTTCGTGCCGGACGAAATAAGATATACGTTTCGTTTACGATTATTCATTCGCTAATTGTAACGAGATAAGTGATCAAATAAATCTATTTAAACAGAATTGTCTAAGCTTAATTCTCCTCCCGAGACACGTGGGAAAATGTAATTTTCTCACAAGAAGTGGTGGGCACGGCAAGCTTCAATTGAGAAAAAGTAAATACAGTCACGATCTAGGTAAACAGAAAATTATTCTTAAGGCAATTTTCTTGTCATCATTTCTAGTATCTGTTACGATGTATGTGTGTGTATCTATACGTATGTGTTTCCGCACTCTATATCCGCAAAATTACTTGCACTCACCGAGTAGTACAGCCGGATTCAGCTATGCGTAGCTGGCATAAGTACTTCGAAAGGATCTTACCTGCAACAGAGAAATACAAGAGTTTAATTAATCGCCACTAATTCCATATGGAGTGAGGCAATTAATTATGCGAGTCAACAATACGTACGAGTCACCGCGCTACGATCGCGGAACGTAAAATTGCGCGATTAAACGAGTGCGTCGCTTTATAAATATTAATTACCTCGCATTAACTCAACGAAATCTCCTTCCCTATTAGTGCGCATTACGTCACGTGTTACGGTACTAATTACTCGGTTAATAAACCGCTCACTCTTATCCGCTCGTTGTGCAAATTGATTATCGTGTACAATTGGCCTACGGTTAAAAGGAAATTCCCATCGTTGGTGTTCACAATTTTATTTCCACTGTCAACTAAATTATTCCGCCTGCGAACCAACGGTTCACTATTTTGACTTCATCAAACGTCTTTTCTTTATACTTATGCGTCAAACACCTGGGTAACAATACTTTATTTCCCACCAACATGTTCTTGGGCAAGTGAATAAAGGTTACTGAGGTATTCGCAGAGCCGATCCATTTCCTCAGGCAATTTCGGCGATCCTTCGAGAAAACGCGGGTCAGGTTAAGGGGCTAAAGGACTGGCGAGGTGCTAAATTTTCGGCTGAAAGCCGCAGTCCGTAATCGTTCCGTGAACCGCAGGAAATTAACGCGTCGTAAAGTTGCAGGTACCGATTCCTAGGCAGCATCGGAGATCACGGAGCTAACTGGAAGTCAGACGGCGGAAGTATGCCCGACGGTGGGAAGAGATATAGGAGGTACGGAAAGGTGACAGGACAGAGAGAGGGACAGAAGAGAACAGGAGGGGAAACGACGAGGAGGAAGGGAGAGGAAGACTTGGTGGCCAACGGGCAGCAGCCGTGAAACAAAGCAGAAGCCGCCGGCCGTGTAATTGGACTACCCGGGACTTGATACTTGCTTTTAAGAAGAGTTACGAAACGCAATCCCTCTTTTTTTCTTATGCCAGACGCATGCCTGACTCTTATTGCGAGTACAATGTCGCCGCGCGTGACTCATGCTTGACACTATTCTGCATTTTAATTGATTCTGAATTGCATTACTAAAAAAAAATAATTAACCGACAATCAATGATCAATGTTAAACGATGTAATGATCAGGATAATATCCATGACTGGCGTGTTTACACGTGCATTTTCCGGTAAAAACTCTTAATTAAGTTTTTACTTGAAAATGTTGAAACATTTGACCTGTGTATAAAAATGAAATAAAATATTCAATATCCGGTACTGTTATGGCATGTGTATACGTTCCATTCCAATGCCCCTGAATATGACTTAATCGAAATACATTAACAACGTTGCCACCGAGTGAACACTATGACAATTAATCTAGTAGAGATTACTTGTGAATATCTGGCCAGCCTACCGAATCCTTTCCTACGGTAAATAAAACCGGGTCAACGCTCGATTTCCGTAGAGAACCAGTCTGGCTAACGTTGACTGGCCGCCTAGCTGGGCCGGCAATATCGCCGTCAGCATGTAAGCAACAGAGCCGGCGTAGGTGAGTTCGATCGGGGAATAAACGAGGAGTTAAACGTGTGTTGAGATCCACACGAAGACCACACACACATATACACACGGAAAGCCCTAGCCGGACGATCATCGTTCTCCGACTCTTCTGGGCTTCTTTATCTCCGAGCGACAAGCCGCCGCTCGTGTCCCACGGTCGGTTTGGATCTATGGCCGCGAGTTCGTCTATTCTTTACGGCGATGGTCAACGCCTGCGTGAGCAATCACCGCTCGACGTGACCCAGTTCGTTGACGAGTGGCGCGTGATATCCGCGTGGTCCAACCCGAAGTCCCAATGGCCGACTGCTTGACCGAGCCGACGTTCTCATTTGTCGTCGTTCCCGATCGTTTAACTCGGACCCTCCGTTCGCCTCGACTCGCAGTAAGACTACCGAACATTTTTGCGACTTTGTTGCTTTTCAATTATAGACCTCGCCGGACTACAAGCTGACAGGGCAATTTATATCAGTGGACTGCCGCCTGCCTTTATGCTCCGATAGGTGCTACGCAATAAGAATGTTTGATACTTAAAGCAATGGAGTTGGCAAATGGATTGGGTCTATGTGCTCGCACACGCGGAAGATATTAATGTATCGGATTAGCGACGATTTCGTTCGAGACACCGAAATAAACATTTGCATTTCACGTGAGAAAATGTCAATTTCCCGGCCAAGCCAGTGGAACAAATTTTACTTCAACTCGCCTTATTTCTTGACACTGTTTTCATATAACAGGTTCTGTTAGATTATGCGACATTTTCTATGAACCTGATCGATCCATTTTGCATTCTAATGAATATTAAACTCGTTTTATCGCACTTTGACAGGAACATTATACAAATATAGGCAATATGAACACGTGTTTATAAGGCATTTATCGACTTAAATAGGAAATGTCGACAATTATGAAGATTTCATTTGATTTTCATTTGAATGACACTAACATCGATTGGCCGCTTAAACCTCACTTTCCACGGTTTTACTTGTCTTTAGTCCCCGTTAAAGAGGAACCCCTAAACGGCGCACATTGGAAATTCGTTAAAACTATTTCCATGTGCGAAGTTGCACGTGGCGCGCGGTTAGAGTGCATATCTATGCAGCTATTTTCCCTTCTCCATTCCCGGCGCAACCTTACCCGGATTTCACGGTGTACGTGCCGTCTTACGGCATTCGGCCGGAAGGAACGATAGGTGGAAACGACGAGTCGACGTACAGTAGGACGAGGGTGATGGTGCACGTAGGGGTTGGCGCGATTCGCATTTCCTGTGCATCGTCGACGTCTCGAGGGCCGAGTGTAAGGCAGCTCCCACCGATGTATATATAGGGGAATCCGTAGCGAGCGTTCTCTCCCTCTTTCGACGGCGGAGTAGTCGTGGAAGTTTCGCTCGAGAGCGTGACGGGGGTGGAACGTGGGGTGGCATGCGTCGCTCCACGGACGGAACGACCGAGGAGGCAGAGAGTGGCGGCGGCACCGACCGAAGGAGGAGGTGAAGGGGCAAGGAAACGGAGAGAGAAAGACAGGGAGGGAGGGAGAAGCCGAGAGAAAGACAGGACCTGGATGGCTAAGGGGGTGTGAGGGGATGAGCCAGAGTTGGAGCGATGGCAGAGTATTGATTTAGTGGGTTTCACCGTCTCCTTCTATTTGTCTCTCTCGTTCTACATCTCCACGTCTCCGCCGTCTACGGCCACGAGAGCGCATCAGCCGTTATTTCACTGCCTTCACGTACGTACCTTTCTTATATTACGACTTATAATATGCACCTTCAAGGGACATTTCTCATTCCACGAAACACGGACATTAGAATTCCTTTAATCTCAGGAAATGTAATTTCCGTTAGATTCCATGCAGCGAATTTACGCTTAGTCATCGAAATAACTAACAATTTCGTAACCGGAGCGAAGGTAAAGCTGCCCAGTCGTAGTTCTTATCGATTGCAATAATTGATTTCAGCGATCTTGATAATTTTCTCATTAATTCTCTCTTGCTTCGTAAGATTGACAAGTCTAGAATCGATTGAATATTCAATGTGACTCATTAACGCATTAACGTCGTCGAAACATCACATGTTTTCCATGTACTATAAATTTATCAAAGCGCGTCTGGAAAAAGACAGCGGGCCGCGTAAAGAAGGTGCATTTAAAGCTGTTATCAAATAAACCGTCGTGCCGCGAGTTAAACGAACTGGAACCAACAACCGGTTCCGAAACTGAGTCAAGTTCGCCGAGCAAAAAACGTAAACGTTATAAATCGGTACTGCGTGGCAATGTGACGTCTCTTTTGCGTTCGCCGTGGACAACAGACTGCCGGGCAACAACGTAATGTTTTGGATAGCTAGTGAAAAAGTAAGATCGTTTTAGCCCGAAATTTGAACGTTCGGCAACAAATATTTGCCCGTATATTGATAAACATTCGCGGGATTTGCTCAAGTGTACACTTCGAGGACACTAAATAAAAGTTTACTGAGCACAGTGGTTCTAACACGTAAACACAATTCAGTAGAAAACGTACAAGCATTTGAATTGAAAGAGACGATTTAAAATACGAGCTGTCGATTTAACCAATGACGTTGCAATTAACGGCTTTTCGTAGTGATTTAAATAATCGTATTCAAAGTTCATAAATGTTAGTGCTATACCCCTGTGTAACATACTTTTGCTCTTGTTTGTTCAAAATAGGTTCCTACATAAATACTATTCTACGGCGAACTCAAGAAACTCGGTGACGGTTACATTATATTCGTGTACTGTTATAGGCAGAAAAAATATGCAACTTCTGCCAAAACATCTGTACGAGTGTTTGTTTTCAAAATGACGTATCAGACCGTAAATGTAAATATTTAACATGAAAACTTTAATCGCCAAGCCGGTATCGCATTATTCTCATGACCACCTCGGCAAGCTCGGTCAATAAAATCGCCCATAGAAATGGCCGATTACCACTCAATAAGCATTATACGGTACTTTAATCACCGATATGTAAGTATCCGCGCGGAGGTAACGATTAAAATTCATTGCCCTTATTAGGAAAAGACGTGCTAATTGGTCACACATTCAATTAATAATCGTTTCGTGTAATACAGTCACGAAACAGTTCGGCCGTTCAGAAGGGAAACCAAGATACTATCTCTATATAGTTAAGAGGTGTTTACAACTCCGGCAGTGAATCTGTGGGTAAGTGGTAGAGAAGATGGCAGTAAATATTCCTTGGTGCTACTCTTGCTCTCCTACCCCTCTCCGCACCGCCCACCGCGTCTATCCGTTTCCCCCAGCTTCCTGCCTCTTCTGCCCGCCGCCACCTCTCCCCCTCCGTCGGCCCGGTGCCCTACGCGCCCTCTTCGTTCATAGCCTAAGGATAGCGATTCTCGCCTAGCGAAATTCCAATTTACCCTCTTCGGCCTTCCACTCGACAATCGCGGCCCATGGTTCAAACCGAGAACGTCCAATTGATTCTATACCATACCCTCCCTGCGTTTTTCTACTATTTGCCCGTAATCATCTTCGACATTACTACTTTAAATGCTGAAACTTTATCACGCATTTAAGGGAAATCATTTTGGCGGAAGGATGGTCATTCGAGTCGAAAATAAAGAATAGTATCTGCCATTCGGGAGATAACTAGGGCTAGAATTTTGCCGTATGTTCGGGAGAATGGTTCGTGACAGTTTTTACGTGTAGTCCTTTTAACGATTTCGATAAAATCCGTCGCGGGGTCCGACGGAAACAGAGGGCGAACGGACGTCGTGAGTAGACCAGGTGTTCTCTGCCGGGTGCTGGTGCCCTCGCATTCCCTCAGGCCCCCGAGGAATGGGAATCCAGTCGCGGGGTTCGAAGGAAGAGACTCGCAGGAAGAGGCGGACGTCGGGAGAAACGAAGGGAGAGACAGACGAGGGCGAGGGCGGCAGAGAGAATGAGAGAGAGAGAGAGACAGAGAGAGGGACGAGAGAAACGGGGCACAATCGACTGAAAGTGAAAGGCCGGGAGGACGATCGGGAGGAGAGGAGGGAAAGAAAGAACGAGAAACGGGGAAGGGCGCCGTGTAGATCTCTGGGAAGTGAAGTGAAGAGGGCGTCAGACGGAGGGAGAGGGGCGGGGGGGGGCAAGGGCGGAAGACCACGAGCCGTGGAGGAATTGTGGAGGGATGGGAAAAAGCGTTGCTGACGGCAGGCCCGACCGATACGAGAGAGCGGAGCCACCGCGTGGACTGGAAATGAAAGAGCAGCCCGATGGGCGATAATTCATTCGTGAACCGAACGAGGCAGCTGAATCCGGCGGCATGCACACGTGCACGATCCGTAGAACGGGCCGACGGCTACGTGGAAACTCGCGTGCGCGACTGTGTGCGCGATATGCGCCCCGTTCGGCTCCTGCGTTTTACGCGCCAACACGTTCCCGATAAAAGTTCAAGGGATGAAAATCTCCGCTCCACGGATCTACCGTCAGGAAATCAACGGCACTGGCCGGCCCTTGCTTTCCGTAAAATTATCAAGTTTTCGGTTAAGTCAAACAAGTATATCGAGTATAATCAAGTTCAGTTAAGATCAAACGATTTTAGCGGGGATATTTTATGGTAAACTGTGCATGTTTTACGCGGCAATATATTACGCGGCATACAAGGGATGAAAATCCACGTCACAAATATCTCGTGAAAGAAAAATAATAAGCAGCATTGACTGTCTATAAAATTATTGAATTTCGAATTGCGATCAAACAATTTAACATGAAACTAAATCATGAAAAAACTGTTCTAGCACAATTTGCCCAAACAAGTACACAATAAATTATCATTTTGTGAAGATATTTTTCATTACTTAGAAAATAAATCAATTAATTCATGAACGACAATGAGTGGATCATACGTAATATTATTTGAAGGCTTGAATACCAGCTGAAATGCAGATTTCTGGTTCGTTGCGTTATGTGCAACTAGAATATTCGCCGGTTTTGACCACAAGCACCGTTAGACTTTTTAGTTTCCTCAGCGGCGGACGTGCTTCTTTTACGGGTCGGTTTTTCCGGTTCGGCCGGGGGCAAGGGAAAAAGTGAAACTCGGCTGGTATTGTCCTCGTTTTTCCGAGCCCCGACGAAACTAGGGACGTGAAATGCCCTCACGGTCGCGAACCCTGAAACCCACGAACTTTCACTCCCATAAAAATATAAAGCCCTCTTGCCTCGGCACGTTACGTAGAACGGTAACAAGTAGCTTTTACGGCTCTAGGAAACCTTGAAAAAGCTTTTCACAATATTGGAACAGGCAACGGTTATTCAAATGCGTATTTTTAAAGCCGCCCAAGTGTAACTATACTTAAATAAAATACACAAGCACTTCCTATAATTGAAAGTACAAACTTTAGAGCGAAAACGCAGGGAGACTTTTCATGGTATTTCCTAAATTGCAAAACAAATAGAACTGTCTTCGAAAACAGCATGTTCAAATGTTTAATGTAACGGCGATATAAATTTAATCGATGCAAGATATAAAAATGTTTTTGCTATGCCAATGTAGCGTGTAATTGGTAAGATATATGTCGAGAATGTTTATGATAGTTCCTGAAATATTGGGCCTATTTGAAACAGTTTCCGATATTTTCGTTAGGGAAGTGATGGACCGGCTTTGCGGTAGGGCGAGAAGGTTTTGCCCCGGAGTGTACCGGTAGACCCACCCCTCAATGGTCGAGGGTATAGAAGGGGTGGGGATTCTAGATCCTAAACGTAGCCAGCAAAAGGGCGGGCAGTCAACGTGAAACGAAAAAGGAGATTTAGATGTCATCCCCTGACGTGCTCCTTTCCTACGGCCTCCTATTTTCCGTCTCTGCCTCTCACTTTTCCGCCTTCGCTTTTCCCCCCCTTTGCGTCGACTACGCTAGACTACTCTACGGTGAAATGCTTCCACGATCACAGACAGAAATGCCGACACGGCGGTTTTTATGGGTTCGACTGAGGAACACATGTATTTGGAAAGTGAGGATAATATATGCTCGCATGATTAAGACGTCATAGAAACCTTTTCCCAAAAGGCCAAACATGTAAGACGAATATAAACATGATTTTACGCGAGTAGAGGTCAAACAAACTTTATCTATTTTCAGAAAACTAAGGGCTTTTTCGAATGTTTCAACAGCTCATATGTGCCTGCAATGTTCTACTATTTCGAGTAAATTTCTCATCACACGTATATCATGGCATGTGATTTGTTTACAGAACTAATACGGCAGACTATTTCACAGTAAATAAAGCTTCAAAAATTGCTTTGAAAGTGTACAGTTGTGTCCGAATTAAAATGATGTATGACCAGCATTACGTATACCCGCATCGTCTAACTACAGCAAGAAACCGGCGTCGAATTAATTAATTGGGCTTCTGACAATAGAAATTTTCGGGCTGCCATAAATCATGGACGGTTCCTCGGTAAACAGCGAAAAAATTTTAATGTCGGCAACGGGGGTTTGTCTCTGCCGAAGGGAAACCCTAAATTTTCTACGAACGGAATTAGCTCATCCAATCAGACGAAACATTGGAAGGGCGGGCTTAATTAAAATCTTCCCGGAGCCAGGCTATCGAGACTCGGTCCCAAAGATGTGAGATGTAAGAATAGAACGTTAAGTTGTTTTCGTGCTTATAGTAGGGTTCTTAGCGGTTCTATTGTTATCCGCGTTATCAAAACTAAGACAATATACATACGTATATCTACTCTTATGCAAATTATCAGTATTCGGTAATTGTGCAATTTATCGTTAAACTCAAACAGGCGAATGTCAAATTGGTTTAGTCTTAAACGTAGAAACAAAGTAACGAAAAAGTAAAGGGTGAAAGATGGCTACACCTCGCAAGTTCATTGCGTGATACTCAACCATGTTTACCAATACACATGTGTATTTGCCGGAGTATAAGCGACTGCGGGGTGAGCTAATTTGCATATCGTTTGTTATTCAAATGCTGCAATTCACTCTTCTGATTCTCAATGAGGGAAACAACGTAGGACTATCGGAACAGGGCGATGACGTATCTCCTTAATAAATTATTGTTCTTCAATGGGGGCGTTCGGATTGTACTCCGAAACACATCGTTAAGAATTGAGAAGGATGACAAAGCTGTCTGTTTAATTATAGTACGAGTACTTGCAAAGATAACTGACTTATGCAACATCCAGCACGATTATAAATCAATGATGTATTGTTAGATTTTCAACCGAACGATGCTGAACAATGTTCATTCCTTCTGTAGTAAATTATCCTGTGGTCCTTGAAGTCCTAGTTCGAAAGCCGTTATCATACGAAATAAAACATTCCTTTTCTCTCGTAACCCATAGTTTGATTAAATAGAATCTTCCATTTCCGAAGGAATGAGGTTCTTAATCTTCGACAAAACTTACTTCACGTGGATGTTAATTCAACATTGCAGCTGGCGTTTCTAAGGTCGAAGGTGGCTGGTCAGTGCGTTCCGGCATCTTAAGTGGATCTATAAATTTCCGCGGCTGAACATCCAGCCTATATTCACTCTATTATGCAGGGCTGTTTTTATAAGCAGTTTACGTTTAACGGCAAATGATCGTTTAGATGCCGCGCCATGATACGGGCCATAAATCTCCGGACAGGATGGCGTTGGTCGTGTTGCGATAGTATGGACACGCGCGCAGGTCAGTACCGCCTTGATTTTACACCGAAGACGGAAGGTGGCAGCACGGAAAACTGGCTCTGCCGAAAACCCCCGTCGACCACGAATTACATGGGCCGCCATCTGTCGCGTTTTCCCGCAACGTTCTCCCCACCACACGGTTCCTTTCAAATTCGGCAGATGGCCTTGCGCAACTTCCAGCGGGAAATCCCGGGAAACCGGATTCAGTGGAAAAGTGCGAATTTTCGCCTAGATACTACTTTTCGTCATAATTAATCGGCGAAACTGAGTCACGATAAACGTTCTCCGCATGACTGGATATATTCCCACCGAGATTGATATTTTTATGGATTAGCGTCTACGTTCAAGCGTTGGCTGAGATGAAAATCGATATCTACTTTTTTATCTTCCGTATATTGCAACGTGATACAGTAGGTACCTGCAGGAGAGGAATGAAGGAAACTACCACGTGTTATTACCTTCCATCCGTTAAACTGTCCAAACGGTCTATTGACTAAGTTGCTTTATACATTTCTCAATAAATTACACCCCACGTGCGTAGTCATTACAGCTTTTTGCACAGCATCGATATGCATACCGTGTAAATGTTTATTCATACGACTCCGCGATCATTCGAATTCATTACGTCCTTGCTATATCCAATCGCGTTCACCTAACACGCCGTTAAAAATATTTACTACCAAGACCTTCCCCGAAACAGATAAAAATTTCACCCAATACCTCAATCCCCATGGAACGCAATATACAAGTCAACCGTACAGTTCTTCTTCACCGGCACCTGTATTATAGCAGCTGTATTATATAAACCTTGTGAGAATGACTTTTTGTCGCGATGGCCTGCGAGTCCTTACTTCATTGACCCTCGACGTCGAACGCTTGGCAATCGGGTGGTTGTTTACAAAAGTGCTTACGTGCGCAGGAAATTAAGTCCGGCGCAAAGGAAGAGCGAAACGGCCGTGCGATTGGTATGACAAGAGAGTAAAGTGGAGTCTGTTTGCGTACATTGTGCAGGACGGTAGGAGTGTGGCAGCACCGCGGGCGGTCCTGTCGCCTTTTCCGCAAACGCATTTGTCCGCGCACGAGCGGCGCGTGGCGCTGCTTATCAAACACTCGGATCGACCTACCGTGTGTACATGCCGTTCCCGTAATACCAATCGGCCCGAGCACCGCCGGTTAAAGCCGTTCCTTGGCCGTCCGCGCCTTCCTTTGGGTGGTCCTCCCGAGTGCCAAGCTCTATTATTAAAGACACAGGACGATCCGTACGTGAAGGCGCGCTACGCTCGTAAATGCCGGCGAGCCGGCCGTGCCATACAAGAAAATACAGCGGCGAGGAGAGGGTTAACGAAAACAAAAAGAGGGAAGGGGGCAGAGAAAGTCTGCCTTTTTTATAAACTCTAAGGCGGAGTCATGAAATTGCGCACATCAATGGAATACCGATGGCAGATGTTACGTACGAATGACCTACTGCGATTTCGAGGCTCAAGGCTCGGGGTAATTGTTAAAAGGATTGGAATGTATTCGTAAAGGTTAGGGGGTTTTAGAGCGGGGTGAGTGAGTTTTTTTACACTATCGTGATGAGCCAAAGTTAGAAAAATGTAGCTTTCTGCAGCAACAATTATCCGGCAGAGAAGACAACAATCAAACGTTTGATAAATTGTTTAATTTAGATAGCCAAAAGGACGAGGGCACCGATAGAAATGGATTGTCTAGAAAAATGAGTTACGGATTATTCGAGTTTATAGAAAAGTGGAGATACTCGTGTTTCTTACATGATAAATACTACCGGTCGGTCGATCTTCAGGATCGCGGGTTGACTTGAAAATTAGATGATAAATGATAATCGGCGGGGAAAGGATGCGAGTCCATCGGGCAGGTAGTAATACTCCTCGCGAAGGCTGTAACTCATGCGCATCGAACCTCGGGGAAGTTGTGATATTACGAGGGAAAAAAAAGGGCAGCGCGATACGACCCGTGGAGGAAGAGAAAGAAAATGGGAGAGCGGGCTGGATAGAGAAAGCACGGGAAAGATCGACTGCGACCAATTAGCCCACATAACTGTTGAGCGGGTACGTCCGTGCGGGACGTAGAAAAGTGAGATTAAATCGCGCGGAGAAGGAGAACAGGCCGGCCGCGTGCGTTTTCTCACGCGCCATGAACTTGCCGAAAACTACAAGGAAACCTCGTCCCGGGGCACTTTCGTGCAAAGTGATAAACTTGAAGAACCGTCTTAATTAGCAGTTGAAACACGTTAGGCTATCTCCCCTCCCGTGAAACACATGGATTACAAGCTCGAATTAATTTTCTTCGCACGAGGATTCTAGGCAACCCTGAAATTCACCTTCTGCGGTGCCGCTTTCTTAGGCTTGCAATTACCTCGCCGGACCTTATCTACACATCGGCGGCATTAAAATGCTCGAAAGAGCACGGCAGATGAACCGAATGTAATTATAATCCCTGTAAATAAGATTTAAGCGCGTCCCGTCTCTAGCCATTAAGACGAAACCGTACAACGAATAACGCGGCCGCGTAAAACCTCGCCGTTACTCCGCCCCCCTCCCCCCCTTCCGGTGGAATTCTTTCGTCTTTAATTTCATAATAAATTCGAGTGGGACGCGGTGGACGAAAAACTTAACCGGTTTCCTTGTAACACACGCGTTCGAGCTTGACTCCGGAGCGGCACGCAACTTCGCACAAACGCGATCGGCAGCATAGATAAAACGTGACACACCGGCGCGGCTCGACCGCGCGACCACTCAAACTACTTTCCGAGTTTCGCGCATCGTTCCTAGATCCGCATCTTTGCCGCGCCGCCGTTCCTTATCTCGCGCTTAGCATCGACAAGTCGCGCCCCGACGAGCAGCACCTCCGGAGTCGGCTCTCTCGGTGTATCTTACATAAAGCACGATAAAGTGCTGCCGCGGCACTAAAGGACGCGTAGCGAGATATGCCTGTAAAAATGACCGAGGGAAAAAAGAGCCGAAGAAACGGGAAAAAACGAGGTACTTTCTAGCGCGCTTTCTAAAACCTACATTTCAGGGGACGTTCCTTACTTCCTGGTGCAACGGGAATATCACTAAGGCCATTCTACGGCCTGTAAAAAGGCTCGACACAAAAGAAATGTCTTTGGTAAAAGGTGCTACAATGTCAGAAACTTGAGCTTCGAATGATTATTTTTATCAATCTTCTGCCGAGTGTTATTCAGTGGTACGCGCGAGGTATGTTGAAAATACATTCCTATCCGAAAATGAATTACCCCGTGAAATAATCCCCGGGACGTCTCGTTCCTTTTGCGGGATCATTCCGCGGGTGGATGGAAAAAAAAGAGCGGACCGAAGTCGGACGATGAAAAAATCCGCGACCCGTGACTTATACGCCTATTTTAGTTAATAATCCCGTTATGCTCGAATCGCCCGCCGTCCGGAACGGATAATGAACGAGCCGGGACTGAACCTTGCCTAAACCAGCGCCGAGGGCGTAAAAGGGGGACCTAAAGGCCGCCTCGTCATCCGTCAACTGTCAGAAGTCCGACCAATCCTGCAAGCCAGAGTAAGAACCGAGCAGCCACCCACAGGGCCCCAAGGCAAATTGCATGTAGTCTTCACCGCCGTAACTCCTTCCATCCTAATCGTCATCAGTCACAGGAAGCATCACCGTCAAACCAACCAAGCCCCTTCGACTGCCCTTCCTCCCCATTGGCCGATAATAATATTCCAATTTCGCCATCAGATTCATTATCTATGAATAAAATATTGGGATACGAAGGAACAAGTAATTCGACAGCCAGTTTTACACAATGCATAAATTAATAAACCCTTAGAAGATTGGTAAGATATGTGTATTCTGTTAAGCAGAAAATTTATTTGCAAATATTAAGGATTCTTTTTATACGTATTAACTCGAATTCAATGGCATTGAATAGGAAGTAAAGGAAAGTCATTTTTGTGGTTAAGCGGACAAAGGTTGACGGTATCTATAAAGGAAAAATTATTGAGTATTTATAACTGAATAATCGTTGATAAGTTTCGAACTTCGGTACTTTTCTGTTTCTATATTTTCAAAGGTAAATAAATGGACTTTGCTTTCGTGATCGACATCGGTGCATAAAATATCGATCATCATTGTTAAATAGTCAGAGCGGAACATGTGTTTCTTCTAGTTTACGACTAATGCCAACTCGTACATTTTATTAAACGAGTCCCTGGAGTATCGCTATCAGAGACCTACTGGTTCGTCACGACACACGGCATTGTTTGTCTCTCTCGTCGGGTAAAAATGGAATTTCACCCCGGCACTTCGGGAATGCGATGCTTGATTTACCGGCCAGCCCGAGTCGGTCCCTGGGAATGTATTTAACTAGGAAAAACCGTTGGCGAAAGAACGAAGCTTCTACATCACGTACCTTTTGAAGACTGTCGAGTTCGCTTGAAAAATAGTCGCGATCTAATTCGGATGTTAGAAATCAAAAATATTCCGGGAACAGCGTGAACGTCGAAATGAAACGTTAATAACAGTGAAGGTGGAATGTTGGAAATAAAATAAAATGCTTGTACTTTACAGAAAATGGTGTGATCGTGTGTGTAAGTAAACGCTACAAATGATTGGATAACAAAATTAGAAACAATTTTTAATACACTTATGTGGTGGTGGTAATTAACATGGGCATTGATGAATTTTGACAAATAAATCGTGACATCTGGATCTATGGATTTTTTATCAGTAATTTTCTGTTATATAATTACACTGGTTTACAGACAACTTTTGTTTGTGGAATAATGAAACTCCGACACACGAGCTACTCGTACTTCCTAATCTTATCTTTACTTCTTTGTTCTATTTCGAAGAAAATAGGTAATTCATAGAATACATTGCAAAGTTAATAATATACGAACCACCATCACTTACCAAATTGTAACGATTCGTTGTTTATTAATCACATACCGCTGTCCTCTTGTTGGTAATTAACTTTCGTGCCGCACATAAAATTTGTTAGTTCTACGTTCGGCATTAACAAAATGCATTCGGTCGTTGCATTTGAACAACTTGAAAACACTGAGCGAACGATTTTCCCAACAACACGCATAGAAATAACAAGTGATTTACTTATCTCTACCACTGACAGGCAATCTGTAAAGAGTTTATCGGTTGCCTTGTAAGAAAACGGAACTAGAAATACGTCCAAAGTGTATATGAAGCGTAGTCGAGTATGTTAATAGTAAAAAAACACGTATAGGTAAGTTCTTTTCAGCGTGGCCAGCAGGTCCAAGTCCAAAAGGGGATAAGAACGGACATTATTCGCGATTATAAAGGACGTAACAATGCGAACGTTCGATACATTTTCACCGATTGTACGGTTCTTTTCCGGCAGGGCGGCGAGCACACGGATCGGCTCGCTAACGTAACGGATCGAAACGCGCGGAAACACTGCAGGATTATGAAGTGCGATGTTGATACGACGACGGTAGGAGCGTGGGGCGAAAAGGGGGAAGGACGCGAAGGAAAGAACGAGCGCACCTATACGACCCGCCTAGATCCCGCGGTAACACACCAGCGTACCACCTACCACTGCCTCCGAGATCTCGCTCAACTGCCGGGGAGATTTTGCCCAACGTCTAACAGCCTAGGGGAAATACGCGGATAGTCGACCACTTGTAAGATTCTGCCTCACACAAATCGTAAGACATTCCTCAGAGTGCTAATCAATTTCAATCGAAAACATTTGATTTCACATTTAATGTGCACGTGACGGTGTAAGAGTTTGTCACGCACAAAGAATACTGGTAAGTGTTATTTGAATTTAGTTAACAAAAATGTATAGAGCAAGAAAGTTTATAAAAAAAGAAGCCTGCAAATTCTGCTAGTGAAATTATCCATTCAAACGAATGTTTTGCCTTTCGTTTAATTGCCATACAATTGGTTGTTACGTGTATCGTGCTTAGGAATTTATTAGAAAAACGCATTGCGTTAGATTTGTGAAATGTGTATAGTTTGCATGGATTATCAAGTTTACAATTATGGCGGATGACGTTGATTCAACTTCATAACTAAAATGCTACTTGTATCTACACATTTTACATAATTAATCCTGTGCTATATAATTGCTTCTGTGTACTTAAACATTTACTCTTTTTGTAGAAAACGGAGCTGTAAAAATAAATAATTCTTGAAAAATTTAATGAAGAAAGTGGAGTAACTGGAGATATTTGTATGACGTAAGCTTCATTTATTCTTCATAATTTATCAAAATAAACCAGTTACTGACACCTACACGATACAAATTGACTTTGAACTTAGGC
Organism: Hedychridium roseum; assembly: GCA_963989215.1. Taxonomy (NCBI): domain Eukaryota; kingdom Metazoa; phylum Arthropoda; class Insecta; order Hymenoptera; family Chrysididae; genus Hedychridium; species Hedychridium roseum. Next base: position 4,954,837 of record OZ022310.1, on the reverse strand, counting down.
GCAAAGGACTCATACATACATAAATCATCCTTGAGTTTAATTTTACTGTTCCGAAAAGATAGCCGCGGTCGATACGGGATTAAATGGATAGCTAATATCCACGTTGACGATAGGTGGATAAAGAAAGAAAGTGAAGCAAGGGCTCCCTGCCACACTTACCCAAACACACCCACACACAGTAGGAAATACGTATACAGAACCGAAGTAGCTGGAATATTCGTGTGTGTAGGATACTCTTACACAAGTAAGATGGACTTTCGGATAGAGACCAAAGCCGAAGACGGTTCGACCTTGGTCACTCGATGAGTTCCCCCTCTTACGGTTCCCCTAAGGTGTATCACATAAGCCAGGTGAGTGCCGGAGACTTCCGCAGCGGACTATTACTGTTTGTCGGTCAATACCAGAACGTTACTCGCTAAGAAACCTTTCCCTTGCGCCCCTAGTTTCGGGGTGGAAAATCTACGGGGTTGAACGCTTGAGCTTACTCGATTCGGCAGCATCAGAAGGGCCGTATTTCCGAGTGCGGACCGCAAGGAAGCTTTTAACGGCTTGCCCGCCAACCCTGCGGCCGCTCGTCGAAGTACGAATGAAACGCGCTCGTGGCCGCAGTAACACTCTCGTATCGGGGAAACAAAGTAATACCTCGGACGCGAGTGTAACGTAATGTATCACGGCCGGAATTGCAACAGTACGCCTATGTAGAGTTCCAATGCGGTCCACTGGCCCGTGAATGCGCAACTACACGGCGGTTAAAGTACCCCGGAGATTTTAGTTTCGGATAAATTAGGGATCACGCGGGCTCCCGGCCAAAAATTATCCTCTAAGAACTTTAGTCATTAAACCTTCTTTGGTTTACGATGCGGTCTATTAACGTGTGATAATAATAACAACCTTGTTAACAAATGTCCTGAAAAACGTGCACTCTTGTCACTTTGCGTTGTCAATGTAACGAAGTTGTAAGCCACCTGATGTCGATATGTCGCGATAACGCTATGTAATGAGGAAATAAACGAAAACTAAAGGAAAAATGAAAGTTACTTGAAACATGGCCTACCTCCGAGTCATACGTCTTGGGAAAATATTGGAACGATTTATTTCCTCATGGCGCGTAGGTACAATGCAAAGATATTCAAAACATGTGATGTACGATAGTACGTTACAACGTCTGAACATTTGCCTGCCCCTTCGACGGAAGCCTCGCGAAAGCCAAAGCAATCAATGTTTATGGATTTCCATCCACGCGTGCAGATATAAACTCCCCGCATGAAATCGCATAGCTGGTAGTAGCAATTATGTATCGCGTGATTTGTAGCCGTAACTCGCTGCGACGGCGGCGTCGTGACGCTCCCAGCCTATCCGCAGGTGGCCGGGCACCAAGTTGCCTTCGCCTTAGACATGCTTTCCACGTTCTGAATGACAGAATATTATTTCTGCCCGGGTGATACGTCGCCATACCTAGAACCGTGCCCACGACGTCGTCGGGCCACTACCCAGAATCGACGAAACTTTGCAGCAGAGCCCAGTTATCGGCGTTCTCATAACCCGCCGATTAACAGCCGATTCCAACCAATCGAAAGGCATTCTCTGCAAGCTTTTTCGGTGAAATAACCTCAGAGCTGGGCGAAACACAAATCTCAGGAGATTATTATCGCGATGAATTTTTCGTAAGTGTGTTTCTTAACAAACGGTTAGTGTAAAATAATGTTCCTCGTTTTTAATATTTTTATTCTTATGTTAGAAAATTAAATACGAACGTTCGAGACTCAAAAATATTGACCTTAGAGACATGTAATTTTCAACCGAAAATGGTATTAACATATGAAACGAATGACAAACTCTGGGGTGGATTATAGATATTATGGCAGATTTAAAGGAACGCAAAGTAAATATACATAAATATTATGAATCTTTGAAAACGATGAGTGTAATCGAATTATATAACAGCGGTTCTACCATTAACAAATAGGACGTCGTGCATGTGGATAATTTAGAAAGTCACGAGAAAAGGCAGCGAGAATGTCGCCGTGCAATTTATTCGCGTAGCGGGACTCATTCGACGCTAAGTGAAAAACAGACAAATTATCACGTTGAACCGAGTGGAGTAATTAATAATATCGCGCCTACGGGAGTAAACGAATAAATACATTGCAGATACACAGTACTGATTATCATACTTGGAATTTCGCGACTAACGTCAAAGATCATTACGATGTCCGGCCAATTGTCGAAGCCGATTATCGGATCCGATTACATCGTATTTATATGACTGTAAAATGATGAAAACACAGATGTCAGAAAGCTCCCATACATGTAAATTTTACACACTTTAGGGCTAACATCAGTGACGAACAAGATCACGAAAGTGTAACTTCTGAGGGATATCAAGACTACATCTGCATTAAGAATTTCCAATTTAATTGTTTAACTGTACAATACTATTTCCATTTTGTTCCTTTCAAGAGAATTTTGCAAAATCTAAACAAAGTAAGTAGATAAGCCAAAAACACTGAATGGACATTTATTGATCGTAGCCCTTTAACGGTGTGGTAGAGATCGTGAGGCATGTCGAAGTTGGAGAACAGAGGCAGTGCGATTCGGCAAACGCAATTCGAAGAAATGGCTCCGCATTGTACGAACGTGGTTGGCTAGCGCGAGCGTTGTAACAAATACGGACGGTGATTATCGGACTCCATTTGAAGGGGAGACAATAATTATAATGATTATATTGGACCTGGGAGGTAGGCGGCCGCCGTGGAATAAATTACAGGTTTGCTTGCTGCGTGCGGTCGACATAGCAGCATAGGTTCGTTCGATAGATGCGTATCTGCACGTTCTCCGCAGCAGAGAGCGCCACCGCAGCTGCTGGTTTCCGCAATTTCTTATTGACTTTAATGGCTGTTCCAACGTACATTAAAATAATTACTCCCAATGAATAAACATCGTTTAACGGCGCGTATTTTCCTATCGACAATTTCGAGTTTATTTACATTAAACTCTCATCGTACGACATGGCTTCTTGCCGCGAAGCAAGATGAAAAATGGTATTTGTTAGATGCCCATTAATCGTGTCTTCTGTGAAATGACATGCATTTAATGCAGATCATTTTCGCTCAATGATGTAACAAAAAATGTGGCACGTAATTTAGCAATTAAATCCGTAAATTCTGTATTAAAAAGAGACTACTTTTTTACTTTCCTAATAAGAAAAGAAATTGCTATCACGACATATTATAATTTGATTGTGGTGTAGCTATTCATGCTAAATAACTTGTAAAAAATGATTGCAGAAATATCAATTACTTACACGTAACAAATATGTAATTAAATGAATAAGTGAAATAAATAAGTCGCTGAGAAAGTATTGAACTTTTGATAATTAGCTAAATTAATTGTGCGGGTGTTAAATTTTGCCGTAATCAGCGGCAACTCGCGTAACGTTTTAGTTTGTAACAGTTAATAAATTCTGATCCGTGGAGTCTTGACTAGGGAGTCTCTTATCGAGAGGCTGAGTCGGCGGGTTAAAAGGTCTAACTTGGACTTAGGCAATCCGGTCCCACGAGCTATGAAGGCATTTCTACGTGCATTCCAAAGTCGATTACTCGTAGGTCATTTCGATTCCGTGGGGACGGTTAACGCCGGCAGGGATATCATTTTCTCTTTTCCCCCGGTATCTTTTGGCTTTTTATCAATCCTTTCATTCCATCAGCCGGTCCGTCGTTGCAAGCGCATTGCCCCCGGTGACTCGGGAAGGGGGGGAGGGGAGATAGGGCCCGATATCCCACGGTGAGTGAAACGGCCTGTAGAGTCGCTCGCCAATGTGTCTTCTTTGAAGATATTGTGTAGTGTTCGCCGGGACACCTAATTATACGATTGTCGTTTGTTCGCGGCCCGGAGATATCGGGGATCCTCGCTGAGCGTGGACAGTTGGGTCTCGTGTCTCGTCTCTGCTCTCACCTTCCTTTCGCAGCTTCTTCCTTCCACTCTCCTTCGTCCCGGTCCTTCGCTATCGGCTTCCCCCCTGCCACCCGCCTAACCGATCCCCTCGCGGCGGTCTCTTTTCATCCGTTTCCTAGGGTTTCTCCCGTTCGCGCAATACCAGAGCGCTTACTTCCTTCTCCCTCGTGTCTTCTTCACACCGATTCACCGTTCCTTCCCGCTTCTTTGCCTTCCCTCGAACGGTGCCTTCTTTCCCTCCTCTCTCTCTACTGGCGCGGCGAAGATTGTCGCGCGATTAGTGCAGGCCCCGATGTCACGCGGAAGATGCATTGCTCTCGTGCCTCGGCCACGTTATATACGTATAGAGGTGTGTGCATAGCCCCGGACCCAGGCTTATACGGACCCCGCTTATATATACGGTAACGCCGTAAGTGCATAATCGTCGATCGCATCTGCTTGCACTTTGCGTCAAGGCACGGCACCTTGCACGTCCCAGCGCCGACTGCAGCGCCGACTGCAATGCGAGAGAGATCCACGGATATATCCGCGCCGTTACCTCCTCACCGGCACTACGTAAGCACTGTGACGCGTTGCATCGTCCAACGCCGATGATACTACATGCTAAGTGTCTACACGATCCATTCCCAGTGCAAGCACCACTTGTGAAACTAATGTCATCAATCCATCCACTCGACAACCTGTCAGACGATCTGTGTCAAATTCCGATTCTCCGCTGTCGTCAATGTGAATCTCAAGTCTACCGATATCCTATGCGAATTACATCGATCAAAGTCTACGAACTCTGCCACAACTTTTACAAGCTAATGAAACTAAGAAACCCTGTGTTAATAAAACCAGGAATTGAGTTCTTGTAAAATACATTTGCACAGGAGGGTATAATGCTTGCTCAATCGATATTTATATGAATAAATTATACTTCAGAATTCTGAACTAGAACATATTGTAATCTACTTTACTGATTTAAAAACTGTAATGTACTTGAAATGTTCATTTTTATAAGTGCAATACGCTTATATTTTTCTTTTTTTGTAAAAACTTAATACACGGGAATACGTATTTTTACGACATCAACTATGTTCAAAATAAAAGTAAAATGAAAATGATGATTTTTATTACATTGATATATTTAAATCGGCAAAACAATTTCTCTATCTGCTTCCTGCCGTAAATTTCGCTGTTTTCACCGGCTCAGAGCGAATGAAGAAGGAGCATTCAGAGTTGGTTATCCCATGGTGTTACATTTTAAAGATTTTTATACGAGTAGGATAGAGTTAAAAGTATTATTCATTGTATGCCTCAGCGGAAAGACGTTGTTTCTGGCAGGCAGTGTGTTATGCATACTGTTGAGCAAAAAAAGGGCGATTCATGTAACAGATAGGACGTTTGTATAGCAGAATGGTGGCAGCTCTATCGGTACCAACAGTTCTGAGCACCGCGTCTCCGCAGCAATAGGCATTCGCTCTTTGAAAAGGTGTAAAAGTATTCGAGCATCTGCATCGTATGCAACGATCGCCTCGAGTTTCTTCAGCGTGCAAAGCTCCCTTCGGCACGTAAACTACCTCGTTTCTCATCGTGTGAACTCGGACGGCAATAAATAATGCATAAAGAACAAGTCTTTAGAAAATTTACGATACAATGACCTTCTTCTTCCGTCTAATATATACATATATATAAACAATTGTTCCTGGTCTTAAATAGGATCAACCTGGTAAAACACTTTAGCGTGATATCAGCAAAGAAGCTTACAGACCATCCAAACTTTTGAAAGAAAATACAGAAAAACCTTCTTCGTACAAAAATCATTTTTATCAAATGAAAATGAGTCCTATAACACTGTTAAAGGGTTTGGTATACCGAGACCTGCAAATTCTAATACTAATCGCCCCGAGACCCGAGTCTTTTCGGTATTAGTATTTGCAGAATATTTTTTCTTCCTTCAAGGAATGTCACTACTGCGACCTATGCGTCACGGACAAACAGGACGAGCGCCCTGTAGGTGTACCATTCTATTGCAGAACGGGTAAGAGTCGACGGCAGACTGCTGGATGATGCACCGCCGCTCATTACTCAAGCTGCTTTTTACTTTAATCACATTAATGAAGCATTTAATCTTGCCACGTGTTTTACAAGCCGACGGTGTGTGGCCTATCTCGGTTCCACCGTTGACGAGCATTTCTCAGCCCTCCGCCGGCAAGCTTCTCCCTTTGACCTTCGCTCGTTCTCCCCTTCTTCCACGTATATCCTCGCGCTCTTTCTTTCCGCTGTGCGCCACTTTTTCTTATTTCTTTCGGCCATCCTCCCTGTAGTGTTCGCTAATAACCGCGCCTCGTTTAAACCTGTTTACACCTGTACCGTTCCCGCGTATTCCTGCCTCCTTGCGAGAGCACGCCACTTTTAGCCTTCATTACGGTAATAAAATGTGTAACAAGTGCTTATGATAACGAACCACTCATCTTCAGAAATTTCGCCCGCAATTGGTACCGATTGAATTTCGAAGTCTCATACCGCTCAGGGGCACGAGGTAAGAAATATTTTTTTGCATTCATAATTCATGTAAAAACATACACCTCTTTACTAACCATCTTAAGTGTAGGTATAGTAAGTAGTTACAATAAATATTTGGTACACATTCCAATGGTTGTATTAAGTGATAGATATTACGTTTAAAAAATTAATAATGTCCTTAATATTAGAATAAACAAGCCAGCAAAAGTTATTATTACATTTCCATTTACTCTTGATACTATGTAATGTTTCTTTGAAACAATTTAGCAGCCGCGATATATTGTAAAAGTAATAAACTAGTGCGCTTTTTAACAAGGAGAATAATTTACTAATCGGAAAAAACATATATGTGCAACTTATCATTCGAATTCTATCTGTGTTAACTATATTTTTAACAACAACGTTGCGCGGCAAGTAAATCACCACAAAGAATTCGACGAATAATACTACCCATTAGTTTATAAATCATTGAATATCGTCGATTTACTATACATTTCCTACTTTTGCAAAAATTCATAACAAATTGTACTTCACACCTAACGTAATCGGAGCAAAAATTTGAGTAACGATTACAAAATATCGAATATCAGAGAATCTATCGTTCTAAGTCTACTATCAAGGAAATATCTTCTATTAAACGCGATTGCATTGTTTTGACATCGTTACATTGAGTACAGTGTATTGCTTACATTATGCCGGGAAAGGAAGGTGCACACGTGCTCCACGAAGCCTGGGGCGGTGCGACGTCACTTACCTGAAACAATAAATTACATACCGTTACATTGCGTACATATTATATGCGCATATATAGGTAGACCCTTGATTTACGATCTACCGGGTGCAGCTTATATGCATACATGCAGTTGCACGTTTCTACATGCACACTGACACTTATACGCCTAAGGATATTTTCAGACTCGTCCTTGTGGCGCGCAAGACGTGATTACTGATTTACTCCTTAATTGTTTTAACATTACACATGTTGATACTCGAAAGAAAACATAGCGCGTATACAGGTACATCCATTGAAACATCCTCTTTATGACTTAAATGTGAAAATTTATCGTGACTGTACAGTTGAAGGGGGTAATTTGACGTGTGATAGTCCAATGATAATAATACAACATGTATTCATAGCAAGATGATATTCAAAAGATCATGATCAACATCGGAACAGAATATTATAAAATCATTCCTCCGTATTGTTTAGGAATAAGTACAGTTTCGCATAATTTATTTAACGGAAATTGAGGATTGGCAAAATTCAACGACGCGCAAGATAACCGGGGGATTGTGAAATCGAGTTACCGGCCGGATCGACGTTACGCATGGATGCGTGCATGGTAAGGTCACATTCGAAAACAGGTGAGCTCGACGTCGTCGGTATTCAAACAGACAGTCCAACACATATCCCTACGGTCCTATCGGTCGTTTCTGCGTCACCCGCGCACATTTATTCGGAGCACTCGGGGGCACGTGGTGCACACAACTGTCACTTCTACATAAGCCAATGCTCATCCATCCGTCTGGCCGGTGGTGCGATTTACAGGGGCGTTTGTCGGAGATTCATTATGAGAATAAAACCAACCGGCGGGAATAATGTTATCACTGACGTACGAGCGACAGAATAGACGACACTTTTTTCCGAGCTTCGGTGCATCGGCGTTAGCAGAAACGGATCGTGGAAATAAATGGGCGAGGATGCGTAAGAACGGCGGGAGAACGAAACGAAGATGGACGCATGAAGAGAGAAACGGGCGGGAGGAGAGGATAAGGAAGGAGTACGAGACAAACTGGAGACACCACATAAACCTTCCCGGACGCGAGCCGCCACATAAATATAATAGGAGGAAGGTAGGCTTCGTGATGGTCGGTCGGCATTGCCCGCCGAGCCGTCACCGACTCACCGGCCGCGGTAGGGGAATTCGCGCGGGGGTGGGGTGAGATGGGTGGACGTCAGCGGTAAGAAGCGCGAGGGGAAAGGGAAAGAACGGCAATAGCGGGGGGCGGGAGACGAAGAAAGGGTCGTCGGTGGTAGACTCCTTCCTCTCTGTCTTTCTCCCGCGCACGCGGAACGGTGCAACACACGGCGGCGTGAAACACGGGGAAACGGTCGAATGATCGATGGGATTCTGCGCCGTTGCAGGCATGCCATGGCATCGTATGGACGCGCAATCCCCCACCATTGCTTTACGAGACCACGCGAGCGAGTAGCCGAACGACCACACCATTACAAACCATCCTGGAGAACCCCCCACCCTCCAACGCCTTCTGATAACAACGAACGGCTGTCGCCTCCTGGTGGGGAGCGCACACGTGGTACCCGACGAAGAGTTTCCACGGAAACGCCACAGATGGCGCGACGGCAAGACGTCGCCAGCGCCATCCGACGGCAATATCCCGAAAACTCATGATAAAAACCGATTTTTCGTACTACTCGCGAACCGGAAGAAGTCTAAGAATGTGCGGGATCTTCGAATTATAGATATCTGACGCGATCCACGTACATCTAGAGTTTTTCGAGCATCTATTGAATTCAATAATGGACTTTATGCCGAGACATGTCTATTATTTATCATATACCGGTTTTGTTTTCGGTCGGAAATACGTTAATACGAAACTGCGCCGCGACGAGTTATTTTGAGCATACTTGTGATGACACTTGCAATGCGTATAAATATCGTTTTTGGTGACCCAGCTTAATTACTGCATTATTAAAACGCGCACGGCCGACTACGTCATGAATACGTGATGACACAGGCGCATTACCTTCGCGCGTTTTGCTACTCAGGACAATCAGCAGAATGCTCGAGGCGAAATTTAATACGCGACACCTCACGCGTACACGCGTGCTCATAAACTGAGGACGCGTTACGCATTTCTGTAATGGAACGTTGAGAGACCACCCGTAAGGCACTCTATTCTCATTATCAATGCACTGCCACCCTGATCGCCAGCCAGGATTAATACTTCAGAATGATAGAAAACAATGTCTAAATTGTACCGGATATTGTATATAACGAAAAGACAAAAAAGTTATCTCTACACGTTTGTAAGGATAACGTTATAGAAATCAATAGTCAACTCTATATTTGATACGCAGTCAACTTAAGTTAATTAATGAATATTTTGCTAAACATTTGCATTAAGTGTTAGCTAAATTCTCCACGAATATAATTTACTTTAACTTTCTTGGTAATACTACTAATAGACGACCGAACAATTACAGTTACGTGTAATGATTATTTACTAAGGAACAAGCAATGTGCATTCATGATGGAATTTTTTACAGTCCAATTTGAATGTTGAAAATGGCGTAAGATTGACTTGTAGCATGCTCGTATAATTCTGCAAATAAAAAAGTAGGTATCCTTAAGGAGGTCGATAACTAATTATGTTCGGTCTGTTTCACAGCATGTATCACGCCTCCTTGATACGGTACTTTATAGCAGGAAAGTAGTGCAAAGCACGGCAGAGCAATTGATCAATATAGCGCCAACAACCCCTCGCAGTCACCTCATCCCAATACCTTTCGTCCAAGTCCCAGCGGCGCGGAGAGAAAACGCACCCCCATAACAAGTTTCTTACTCATCTTTTTCGTTCAATAACTCTCCATCCAAGATGGCCACCGCGGTCGTTCCTCATTGGCTCGGGGAAGGGGTGGTCGCAGGGTCTGTACGAGGTTTGGGGATTGAAGGGGGAGCTGAGAGGGGAGGCAGGGATGGAAGCAGTGACGCCATCTATCTTCCGTTGCCTTGGCTCGGCGTAACATAAGGCAAGATAAATTGCGGGATCTCCCGGGTTCTTGAACCTTTCTGGCAAATTGCATAAGAATATCCACCCTCTGCCCACCCGCCCGCCTTCCTACGCTACCTCGTGGCTCCAATGGAATTGGAATTAACTCGAATAAATCACCCCCGCGGCTCTATACGGATACACGCTTCACTCGCTCCGCTCGAAAGAGTTGAATTTTCTTTCGCGAAAATAATGACGCCCATGCTTCATGTTTGGTTCAATAATGGAACAAGATATGCTATTATCTAGACGACAGAGCTATCTTCTCTCTAAAATGATGAGGATCTAAGTTTAACTCACACGATACCTTTAGATAATTATATTTCATACATTTGCATAATTCTTACACAAACATTTATGTACAAAGTTATATTATTCATTCAATACAGTAACATGATTATATTCTACAGTATTTTATTCAAGTAAAACAGGAAATTCAAAACTATATTATTTAACTGTTTCGGAGTAATATTTTATGACTGAGTAGTACTTTCCTGAAGTGTGCGAAATATTGCATAACATGTGATACCTTTTTCGGGAATGTGGTGACACGCAAATCTTGAAGTTTCTGAACGTACGGAATGTAAAGTGGTGTAGCGATAATCGGCGATCATTTTGATAGTCATAAAAAGGTGCTGGCATCTAGCGGCGTGAGCGTGAACAAACGAAACAAGATATACAACTAAAGTACTAGTTGTGCGCGCGCGCCTCATGGTCCATTGATCGGAAGAACGTATAGCCCAAGTAAAATTCGTAGAGAAGTAAATGCCATAAAGCGACCACTGTCCCTATTCTCCCATTCGCACTCTTTATAGACGTCCCATTGCGACGTGATGAGTCATAATTTTATGATCAGAACAATGAAATCAAGGCAATCAAAATGTAAAGCTATTCGACGGCAGCGATGAATGAATTATACAAATTGTATGCACATGAAGTTATTCACAAAGCTTCCGATAGTACCCATGTTTCTTAAATTGTATCATTAACAGTGTAATGTACTATCCAATTTGAATCAATGTAACTATTTATACAAATCTACATCATTTTCAACTTTGCACCTTAGAAGAGATTGTTCCTAGCAAGCAAAATTTTGGATTAAATCTAATGCATTATCCGTGTGGCATAAACTAGTATTATATCTGAGTAACTGAGTTTGTGTTTACATAAAGTGAGGGATTACATTAGATAAGAGATTTATAAACGGCAACACTCATTACGTAATATATTAATCGGTTAAAACTCCGTCTCATTAGTAGGACAGTGACACGTATTCAACGCACAACATTGATATACGTAAGTAAAGGCTGAGAGATATCGCGGATCGGAGGGGCGCATGATGAGTATACGACAATGACTTTGTAGTCAGTGGAGTAGAACAGTTATCAATGCCGGCTGGTTGCCTTTCCGTATTGCTTTCCATATATTGCGCGAGGTCAGTAAATCCGAAACCGAGCTTTACGATTTGTTTACCCCGCACTGGGTTATAGGACCCGGTTATATAGCCATAGGTATGCGGGGGCCATGTGATCAGGGCCATAAACGCGTCTGTTATGTGCTCGTAAACCGAGCCCCACTCGACGCCGCTGCGTCGCTCCTCCTACCATCGGGCCTCGTAAAACTCTTGTTTTACGATTGTTACCTATCGCTGACGATACTGCCATCGTACGCGCGGTACAGCACTTACTATGCTGTATACCGTAACACCGGCCACTGCATTCACTCTCACGCTCAAATCGACGAACATCACGTACACGCAGTGACCTTCGCGATCGAATCAGGCTACTGGGTAACTGTTTACTGGATTCCTTGAATTTAAAGAACCCGCTGCTCACGAGTTACTGCCTATCGGGATCGGAGTGCACGTTATAACGTAATTAAATGTACTTCATAAGAGATAATCACTCACTCTCACGTGGTCTTCGGAATCATGATAATGAATCTCGTGAATTAATTATGCAAAAAGTCATAGGTAAATTGTAATTGTTGCATTCGACCAGAGTTTGTTGAAAATGACATGTAAGGAGATTCTTAAACGTTTAATTTGTCGACTTTGTTACTCGTAGAATGTGAATTTTTTATAAGCCGTGGAAATGAAATACTTGAAATATAATTGTCCGGTTTTTATTAATACGTAATATTACCAATTGTATTCATACCATTCTAATAACCGTTATGGATTTATGAATCGACAGAAACATTATGTACGGCGATAGCGTATAGAAGTATATTAGGTGCGACTTGTTATCGATAGACGTCCATCATCGAGCTGTGGGGGTTCGATCGCGAACTGGTCTTCAATCGGGGTATAACGCCGTGGTCGGCTACGTCATGGGTCCATGAAGCCCCGTGACGTCAGGGGCCAGTGGGACAGGGGAATACGGCATGGCTAAGTGTGACGTAACGCGTGTGCGATGCTAGGAGAGAGAGCCGACCAGCCATACTGCTATTGGAAGGGGAAGGAAGAAAAGGGAGCCATTATAGAAGGGGCGCGACTAGGCTGAATCCTCCCCACCGACCGGTCGGCCCACCAAGGGAACAGCTGTCAGCTGCGTCGAGTGTGTGCGAAGACCCCGAGCCTCGTCCCCCGCGTCCCTGTCTGCCGGTATGTCCCAACCTAAACTCATCCTGGGCCGTGCGGAAGACGGAGAGAGACGGAGAGTCGGCCAGCCAGCTACCCACCCCAATGTTAAAATATTCTGGTGGGCGAGCGCGCGGGACGGGAATAGCCCGGGAGAATTATGGCTGCCTCCGAGACTCAAATAACTCTTTAATCCGCGCGCGCGAGTGAACGAGCGAGCACGGGCCGCGTGTACGCTTCACGCTCTTCCTCCCGTGTCGTCTCTTTGCTTTTTCACCAGTCCTCAGACTGCCCTATCTCGTTCTCCCATTCTCGCCCAGCACCCCGTATCTTCCTGTTGTCCTTCGCGCTGCCACGTTCCTCTTGGTCTTGCATTTTTTCCACGCAAAATTCTTTAAAGTAAACTTTCCCGCTTGTCCACCTCGGGTATCATCATCGCGAGCGCATCGCGCTACCGCGAATACCGGAGAACTTTCCAGGATTAACGGATGCTCGAATGTAACTTTAAAGCAACGACGTAAAAATGACCGAAAATCGTCGGTCTGTCAACGAACGTCCGTGTAGGTGTAGATACATGTAAATAGGATACTGCATTTACAATTTTACTACGTCTTACGTTCAATCTTGCGCTCTTTAATAAACGTATGAAGTTATTAACAACTTCATTTTGGATGATTATTTATGTCACGTCACCTTTGCTGTTGGTTACTAACAATTTATTTTTACACAATATGTACTTTACAGTACGAGAATAGTATTTTATACTACTTGGACGTATTTATGTGAACCAGCAACGCAAGAATGCTGAATTGCATTTGGCTGGGCTTCAAAGCCCAGCGGATACATTTTCACCATCCATCATATCATTCTATTTTACCGCCGATACGTTGCACGCTACACATTTTCCTTAACGTTAACGTAAATCTACTTGCGGCAAACAATACTTCGAAAAACGAACAAATCCTTGTCCCTCGTCATCGTTTCGTGCGTTTTCCGAAACTCCCGTTATAAGTTTGCCGCGGTAAGGGACGATCATTGAGTTCTCGCGAAATAAGGCCATGAATAAAATCGCACAGAAATGAGCGAATTATGTTACACCGGTTTGGCGCGAAATAAAAAAAAACGGAAGAATTCCAATGTATCGATGTAGTTCGGGGTAATTAAATGCACCGTCCTCGTGGACTCTTTTTCTCGTTTGCATGGAAATGGTGCAGCTCATCCCACGGCCGGAATGTGCACGCAAATTAAATATCGGTCGTTCGCGTGTAAGAAGACATACACGCGTTGAACGAGCGTCAAGAAGATACACCGTTCCGCCAATTTGTTCTTCGTGGGGAAATCCATTATTAGGCGAGGCACGAACTTTTACGACTAATTGCGGAGCACCTCGTGCACGCTCGTCGAAATCACACGGAAACAGCATATTTCCGTGTACTTTCCTCTGTTCAACGACGTGACGGAGTTTCGCTAGCTGATCAACGCTAGTCCGCGTAAATCTCCTTTAAACAGTAAATACCTACGGAATTAGAAAAGTTTGTAAATACGCAGTACCGTCCTTTTTGTTCTCGTATCGAAAATTTCCTGTCACGCGGTTCACGGAGATTTAACATAAACATTTACGTGACTCAGTTTTGTAGAAAATCTGTTTAAGCCGTTAAAAATTCCCTGAGTCGTATTTCGTTTTAAAATGTTGTTTTAATAATAATGAATATTCGACTGTGTACACCGTACCCTTGCTTGAAGAATGTTATTCACCCAGCTAAGAACGAGAACTGGAAAACATACTTCTTCCCAGCGAAACAGCCTTGAAGTAGGATTCGCATGGATTGTCAGTAAAACGTGGCCGCACCCCCTGGGGACAGTTTTTTTTAAGGCATTGAATTGCGTGGAGCACGAGTGACTCGTAAGGTCAGTGCGGCAATTCCCAAGGTTTTTGAAGGGAGCTCTCAATGGAAGAGAAGGCACCGTTAGGTGTCGCGGAAGAATTCACGCATTTATGGCCCCCGGCCAGGTAAAAGATGCAGGCTGTGCAAGGAGTCTAGCAAAAAAAGAGACGAAGAAGCACGGTCCTGGGGGAGGGGGGGGGTGTAGGGTCGTCGGTGTGCGCAAGGACGAGATGCATTTGGGATTGGCAAGGGAGATAAGGTGCGGTGTTTCCCCGCTGGCGGTGGCTGCCCCCCGAAAGGGCCGTGTACTCGTCCCGTCGCCCGGGGGACGGTCGTCGGTGCTTCGAAGGTCAAACGAGTATCCATATATACGTATATACACGCGTGCAGAGTCATAAGAGGAGGAAAGGCGAGCGCAGTCGGTCAACGGTGAAACCATAAATCCACGCTTGGCGTTTTTCGGCTCTGCCGTGGAGGTAGAAAAATAAGGCGTCGAGGCAAAAAGCCAGAGGTCCGTCGTCCGACTTGTTATAAGCGATCTCCTCGGTGAGCCGGATGGCGGGTGGTCAGACGGAAGGGGTCGAACAGAGGTGCCCGATCTCTCGACGGAAGGGGAGGGAGAACTACTCCCGGCAACACGTGGGGGGAACGAGAGGAGAACTTCGAAAAGGAACAATGCCCGAGTCCCGAGGAAGAATGCGGTCCGTCGGGCTGCGAGGACGCACGAATTCGTTTTCCGTCGGGGACCTGAACGTGCCTCCACTCGGCGCACACGCAGAGACCTGCGACGTTACTCTCCGCCCGAAATCGCCGACAAATTCATCCGAAAATTTACTGGCATACAACCAGCTCCCGTCAATTAAGATCATTCCGGACGAGAGAGTACCATTAAAACGTTTACCCCCCGGGGTAAGAAAAATTCTTACGAAGTTATCCCGAATTCAAAGTTTCACGTGACTCAACGTCGTTATTCAAATGCCCGAGTTGACATTCTAATGGCGGACAGAGATGGTACCAATGATATCTACGATATTGGTGTATAAATATACATATTCCTTTTCCATGGAATATTAAGAAAGCAAAAGCTCTCAATACGTTCAATCTTCATTGTTAGCTATAATTTCGTTTATGCAACAATTTTCTTAATAAGGATTCTGGGCTAATGTGAATGATGGACATTAAGGGTTGTTCACAGCGATATTAATAATCCCCCGAGTTACTTATTGCATATTATTTCGGCATTGTTCTATCATTCAGAAGTCAAACTAACTATGTACATTCAAAAGATGTAGATTTAGATCTAGCAGGCAGCCAACTGAGATTTTATTTCGTGTACGCTTTCTAAAATTACACTACAGATTAATTTTATGATCTTATTTGTCAATTTTTGAAAGAAGAACACCGGAATAACACCGGAATTGTGTCATGAAATAAACGGTTGTATTTCCAACAATATTTTACCAATTATGACACTACTCCTGATTATAAATAGCCATTTGTGATTTCCATAATCTTGTTAGTTGTACACAAAATATTCTCATCTAAACAGTTTGTACCTGGCCAAGCTTTTCTGTCGAATGTACAATAGTAATGTCGTTCTTCTTAAGATCGATCGTATCCTTGCTTATCCGGCAAAACCTACACGGTTGTCCTTTATTGCTGACAATCGGACTGGGTGTAACGAAGGCGAAGGGTCATACGGGGAGCGTAAGGACCTAAGTAGATGGAGATATTTCCGTTGTCCTCGGGCGTCGATAGCGTAGAAGCCCGCCGCTATCGATATAATTGCCAGATACCCCGTTGATTTACCGCGTGACTTCTTATGTATCATTCATATCTCGCGGAAGGCACGATGGGCGAAAAAGAGGAGCCGCTCGGCGAGCGTAGATGGTGCGGTACCGGACCGCCTTTAAGTAGTACAGAAAGAATTGCCGCGGCAGCGCTAATGTCACCCCCGCGCGGAGATAAGAAGCTCGAGCGCCCCCTCCCGCCTCGTCCCCCTTTCGCACACCCTCAACCATGCCGCCTCCTCCTCCCCGAGGAGACTCCGGGCCGAATCCTCCCGCTTGAATTATGAAGGCAATTTTTATTATTCGCGTACCTACTCTTTTTCCCCCATACCCCGCGCACCTCTTCGTGGCCCTTCCCTCTGATCCTCTTTTTCCCTATCTGCCGGCTGGCACATAGGCGCCGGCTGTGCGCGGGCAACGCAAACTTTTTCCGGAAAAGGAAGAAGGTGGGCGAGCGGCCACGATCGTGGATAGGACAGGAGGCGCCTTCGAATGAAAGCTATACCCGTCCGGGGGGAAGGAGAAATCCTGTACGAACTATCGAGAGAGCGTAATGCTCGTTCTATGCAAATGCGTAAGCCAGGATCGATATTTCCTGAAAAATATCTACGCGGGATATGCCGTAAGCACTAAGATATATTTTTCTATGCGTTTCCGACGGTCCCGCGCGCGGATTGTTTTAGGAAAACTTCCTTGGGGAAATTCAAGCATCGTGAATCCCGGGAGAAAGTAGGTAAATAATGTTAAATGTTACTTCGAAGACGGTCCAAACTGATTTTAAGATTAAAGCTAGGAAGTTCAATGCTCGTGATAACAATATTTCAAGAATTATTACACTGTCGAACAATAAGTGGGTGTAGTAACTCAGGCCGAGGAGATTCATTAGAACTAAATGGCAATTCATCCTGAATCAATTCGTGTATTCGTGCGATATAACGTTTGGCAACATACATCACCTTTTTTCCTTATACTTTCGAATTTGAAATTTTGTACGTTAAATATATCAGCGGCGAACAGTGTTTAAACTGGTTAAACCGATGCGCAGTCACTCTTAATTCAACATCCCGTGATTTTCGCTACCCTATCGCGCGCACTGGTACATCAATTCTGCGGAAGACAGCCATTATCGGCAATACCGCGCGAGGGACTGCGTATGTACGTGCGCGGAAAAAAAATCGTTCAACGATTAAAGCGCAATGTTTTGGGCCGCACGTCCGGTGAGCGCCGAGCGAGGAATTTCGCGAGCGTTCGGATGATAAAGCGGAACGGGATAGTCGCTAATCGGCAATGGGCCGAAAGACTGGCGGCCCCCGTAAACAATGTTAGCGTAATGTACTACTCGCTCTCGTCCCTCTTCGCATACGCACACAATCTTCTCAGCTGCAGAAACACACACAGACACACACACACACACGAGCGACGATCACGCTAACAGTACACGAGTAGTGCTTACTCTTCCGTTACATAGGCGCATGCAACCTACACGTACATGCACCTTCGACGCGTACCTAGTGGAGGGAAGAAGAAACGATATTTTCGCGCTTGTATGAGGCGCGCAAGCCTCTGTATGCGTTTCGCGTATTTAACCCCCCCCCCCTCCTCCGTCCCCGTGCACACGCGTGTTTTCGTGGATGCATTTTGCGCTTGTGCTCATCTCCGCGTCGGGGTTTACGCGGACCCGAGCGGCACTGCCGGGCGAAAGGGTGAGGCACGGGGAGGGAGATGCACACGGAGAGTTATGACGCCGCACAATTAGCAGTTCGTGTGAGAGAGATCGATCGCCACCGAGAACATACATCAACGATGTAAACGCAGGACACGTATCACGCCTATATACGCCAACGAAGGTATATGTGGGACACATAGGTGTACGCACACACGCACGGTTCTTCGATTGCATACACGTATATACACACACACATATATATGGACCCGCGTAGCTACGAGGTTACCTCGTGGCGTATCAGCGAGTTTTACTATTTTCGCCGATTTAACCGGCGCGTAACGCCGCGCCCGCTCTGACGGATAATGCATTTTCGTTTTAATTTAAATTGCCGCCAGCGCCGTCGACCCGTGAGAAAATTGGATGTTTGTTTAGTAGGCGCTGACCCGCGTACACCCGGAGACGTGTACACACGCGAGAGTACGCGACGGCTACTGGAATCCGTGTAAATAAAAGATGCAGATGATCAATGCGAGCTGCGTGGATAATGGCGTTAACGACAGCCTGGATAATCGACGATCCGTCACGTTATCGCACTGCCTTCCTTCATGCTCCACTGATTTTAATTAATCCCCGCGTCCTTCATTACACTTAGCGGACTTCTCGAATGGTTAAGTGAAAACGAGATGTGGAATAACGTTTCCAATTCCTAGCGAATTCAGCGCCATTGGAAGTCCTGTTTAACGAGTTAATGTTTCCCGCAGCCATAACGTGTCAGGTTTTTCACCTATTACGACTCATAAGAACGAGATCGAAGATTGATCGTGTCTCATTTTCATTGCGTTTACCCGGATCTGCTCCATTACTCCGATTTAAATACATGCTCACACACGTAGCAGGATTTATGAATATCCATTCGGCATTCAATGCCCTGTGTTTATGTACGACATAACGCACCGATATCTTATCGTTTAAGCCGATTCCATGTTAAATCACCGTCGCGGCATTAGGACGTGGACGATTAATACATAATAGAATAATTGATATCATTACCTGTACCCTGCGCGTTTGCGAGCGTCACAGTCATCCATAATGGCACATAACTATGGAACATGCGAGGCACATATAAGAGGCGCGAGCACCGTAATTAACGTCTTGCTCCAAAGATCGTGTCGTAACACTTCCGAGGGCGGCTCAGAACGGGCCTGACGATCTCTCTCTCTTCTCCGGGTGCAACGTGGACGGCACTGTACGGCAGTATTTCTCAAGGGCGCGTGCCACCGCGCTAAGTTACGAGGCGTTTATGAGCCATAAGCGATTCCACGGGGTAGATAGAGTTACTTAGAGAGTTATTTCACTACTTTCCTAGAGCGCCGAGGGTGGGGTTTCTGACTTAACGCTCTCGTGGCACCTCGTCGGATAGATCAGAAGGACCGCCTGCGACTGTCTGATTTACTATGGTGAACCCAGTGCCACGGTCCAGGCCTGGCCGGCCCGGCCCGTACCACGGGATTTTGTGCACGTCGGGGGTAAAAGGGGGACGGACCAGGCTAGAGGGATAGTGCCCCGTAGGGTGGGGCCTGTGGGATTATTCAAACCGTCTCGAAACACGTCCCAATGCTCTATCTATGGTGTCATCGGCGTACTATGGATTCCACGTTTCACCCACTCTCTCGTTGCCAGAAATTACGCCTCTATTGCGCTTCGATAATAATACCTTTATAACATTGCATTCTCGCGAAAATGTGCTGGAAATTAGGAAGTCGAAAAGTAGGTTAGAATTTTACATTTTTCTTTTGTAGAGACGGTAGTCGAAATCATGATAGTTTTTATCTCCATTTTGACGATCTCAAAATTTTGATGGTTCATTTTATTTTTCTTAAAGCAGGCGTATCGTATTTTACTCATATTACATCGAGAAATGCACTTACAATTAGCTGTTACAATGTTTCATTTGCAAATGCACAGCTTTAGTCTTGGGACTTTAATACAAAAAATTCTTACCTACATACTCCGCGGGATTACGAATTAATTCACATTTCTTGTTTACCAAAAAGAACAGCGAAATCTTGCACTTATATCACGATTAATCGTCATGAATGAATAAACATTCACAATGTGTGCAATGTTCCAATGGGTCGTATGAGGAAAAGAATGGAGTTCTATGGTAGCTAAATGTTGCCGTAAGAAGAACCGGCCGCGCTACATTCCTGCATTAAGTTATTCGTCGCATCTGATACTGCTTTTTACGTTACACTGGGGCAGAATTATCCGTCAAGGTCTATCGAGGCAAAGACTGCATTAGCGGCTCTTCATCGGAAGGATCGGAGGGAAAGGGTACTTTGTCATGGCAAAGCGTGCGCTCTTCTGATTAATTTCTTCCCTCGGTACGTGCCTTCTATAATTGTCCAAAGCATTAGGGTGGAGTTTCGGGTCCACGCGGTACGCCCTGCCGACCCTGCCCTCCTTCCCCCGGGTAGGCCATGGTTACCCGGCGAGTGTCTACTTCCATGGACCCCGTAACACAATAGCCCCCGGGGTGCGGGGGGAATAGGTCGCAAAGAGCCGGGCAAGGAGGACCGTGGAATAATTTCCAATGTCCTCTCTTTTTTTTCCTCAGCCCTTACGGGCTGTCTTTTCACGGCTCGGTGGATTCCTTTGGAGAAATTAATAGCATTTATATGCCGAAACCGCTTTCCTGGCGCGCATGACGTACCGCCGTTTTCGGTGAAAAGACGCGAGCATATGCGAGAGAGCCCGCTTCCCGATGAGCGGTTGTTCCCGTGCGCTGGCTTTTAAAAAGCATTTTACCACGGGGCATTAATTTGAGGAGTTTGAGTTACGGGGGGAAATTTAATCGTCCGAAAATACGAGATGTAAACACCGGAGCCATGCCGCGGTGCATCCTAGAGCCGTGCTATACGTGTGCGTTATTATTAACGTCTCGTAACGTTAGCAGCTTTACCTACGGTCCGCAGGAAAATTCTAACGTTCACATTTATCGCACAATTACTCATAAATATGCCACCCATACGGACGCTCGGCACGGCGATTACTTTCCTCATTCAGACGGTGCAGGAGCAATCAAATGTGTAGATCGACGATAATACCCCGGTTAACTAATTATTATTCTCCTAAGCTGGATCTTGATAAGAATTGGCCGACTAGGCGGCTTTGACCACTAGCATGCGAATTAAGCAATCATACTACAGCAGAGCCAACGTACCATTCGTCACTCACTGTCAGTTGCCCCTTGGCCGTGAGCAGCATCGCGTATCTTATTTTACATTCTTTCCAGCGAGATACGTTTGCAACAACCACCATTTCCTAGTGCGTAATAATTGTAAAAAAAATGTCAGCGAACCGCATTTTACAATCCCTTTACGGCATGTATAGTAGCTAGACAATCGGGTTTCTATTATTTAAAGCATTGGGTAATAAAAATTGGTTCCAATAGAATACTGAAATTGTACCATTATTTTGTACATAATGATTTAATTAAATAGCACACGCTTTGAGGAAACGTGTAAATTATCGCAAATTTTTCAACGTGCAGTCCGTGAAAGATTATTTAGTAACACCCTCTTATTGGACTGAACAAAATTGTTCGGGATTAAGCCATTCCGTCGGCTTTTAAGTTTTGAAAAACATGACGGTTCGATTCTCACGATCGCACCTTGCAATTTATCCGCTCGAAACAGGGTGTTAAAGGTACGAGATACATCTTGCCATCTTATGCATTATCGTCATTTATCTCAAACGATGGCTGTGGGGCAGAATATTAAAGGGTAAATTTCACAGTTTTAAAGTCTCTTATTTTGCCCAATCAAGAATCCAGCTATAGTTCACTTGCACTTAGCATTTCTCCTATAATCGGTCAGCAGGAAGGATAAAGCGCTTATTGATTTATAAAACCCAATGACTTTCGCACTGGCGTTGCGTAAAATGAAGGACAAAGACGGAAGGCGAATGTTTCGGTCCAATTGGAGCGCGACTGGCCGCCTACATTGATCTGGATTCTCTCGAAGCTTTATACATGCTCCGTGATTGGGTTTGTTACAATTACATTACCACGCTTGGTATCCACGGTTATAGGCCTCGTGTGCAGGTTCGGCCTGTAATGCTGTTCGCTTAACGAGGAGAAACCAGTATATTAACTACTCCGCACAGTGAAGCCAGCCGAGCTGTCAGACTGCTCGGTCGCAGAGGGTTGAAGGAGAGGGGGGAAGCAGAAGGATGGGACGAGGACGAGAGGAGGAGAGGGGCTGTGAGAGTTGATATCCTACCTGGCGCGAGGTAATGTGCTGGGCAGTGTATTACGTAACAGTACACTCACCACGTCCAGGGTTAGGTGTCCACGTGTACATCACCGCCGAAGGGCAGGAGAAGGGAGGGGAGGTAGGTGGGTGTGCAGGGGTTTGGGGAGATGACAAACAGCATCACCCCGGTTGGCCGGCATTGCGATGCGAGATCCATAACTGTCATCACTTCTAAACTAGATTTGGTGAATTGAGATTGCCGCGTTCTCCGGCCTGCACGACGACGACGACAATATCGCACGAAGCGTAACACGTTCACAGGGGTTTACTCCACTCGATAATTTGACGATTAGCAAATAGCACGAGCAATTACAGACAACGGACAACTCAGTTTCTAACCTGCATAACGACAGTCTAAGACAGTTTTAGCGCTTGAAACCGTCTTAAATGGGTAGCAAAAACTGATATACAGAAGATTAAGTTTGTGTTAATGTAGAATAAGGTGGCTCAAAGTCACTTTTTTCGCCTGGAAAAAGAGATCGGCCAATTGGGATGGATTTATCAATCGACCGGCCGATACATGGGACTTTCAGAGAAGAAGAGGACGGCGAAAGGAGGTAATGGAACATGGCTTGACGCTCGAAAGAGTAAGAAGGCTATAGGAGAGTGCGACCGCAAGGCCGCAACCACAGTGTGGGAAGTGAAACGAGCCGAGTGGCGTAGCTTTTAATGGAGTGAGGGAAACAACATTAAGTTAAGAGCAAAGCAGGGTGTGAGAATTACACAGAAATAGCCGCAGGCGTCGTAGAAGCGAACAGACCGGGGGAAAGGAAATACGATTCATAAAACAGCAATTACCCGGTTCCACCCCTCAGTCCAGGAATTTGGTGCCCTTGAAGAAACTGTTACGCTCGAAATGTCTTAGACTGTCAGAAGAACCTGTCGCGTGGATGAATTGCCTTTGGAAGACGTGCGATTGCAATTGAGATGAATGTATGGGAAGATCGCAGAAAATATACTATACTCGTTGTAACGAGGTTATAAATTCAGGAAGATTTTTTAATATCTATACTTTGCTGATCGTTAAATAGTAATATATTAAGGAAGTAGAATATTATAGCGCATTAATAAATATGAATGATTTGATCACTTTATGATAGCTAATTCAAAAATTATGGTTAGGTGAGAACTGTATGAAGAATGCATTAAATTTCCTGAACTCTTAGTGTATTTTGATCTATTGATTAACGCATAGAGATGCCTATACCGACAACGTCTGATCGATAAATTCCTTCGAAATATATGTAGGTATATACACTTATAGATACGCATTGGAAGAAAATTTATAGAATGATAAATTCCGGGAAGATAGGATCACGGTTAGATTAAAGGACGATTGCTCTTTTCTTCCTTTCGTCCGTACCCTCGGCAGTCTCCGATGAAATTAAATATAGGGGCCGAATTGCAGTCCCAAGCGGTACGGTGATATAGGCTTCTGTTCTCGCGGCGAAAGAGTGGTTGCACCGTTTCTGCCCCTCCACCCCCGTTTACGATTCGCTACTCTTCCACCCTTATCTGCTACCGCAGACTTCTCCCTCCCTTGCTCTTCTTCGTCGCCATTTCTACGTCTTGGCAAACACCTCCCTTGTATCTGAAAGCCACTCGGTCTACCGTCCCTCCGATTTAGCTCCCGAGTCCTTCGGCTATCCCGCCGCTATCTCTCGCGAAGGGTCTTTTTTCGGGGCACATAAGTTTGCCACGAGTCGGGCCTGAGAAATTTAGGAGCGGTATTAAACTTGCATTAACCACAACGCAATCGTGGCTTTGGAAAAACACGATTTACAATGGGCCTAACGACAACTCGGCTATCGATTTCCCTTCAAGGGATAGCGCTAACCTTAATCTCCTGTCGACCGAACGCTTGTCATTGCATAAAATATAAGTTGAAGTACTAAATATATGTTCTCAATTATTGCTTGAACAAGGTTCAAAATTGTTAAGAATACAGCTCTGCCTTCAGCAGAATCGACACAAATTTTCGAAACACTTGATTCCGAGCAAATTAAAAATATTCTTTCTTATGTCGACGAAGAAATTTCGAACGAGTAAGGTATTCCACGTAACGTGTCCGTCCCGAAGAGAGCGACGTGGCCAAGACTAGGGTCCTTTAAAGATAAAGCTAATTCCGTGCATTTCGCACCCTTTGCACGATACGGAGCCTGTACTATTCCCCAGTAGACATACCCCTTGCCAGCAACCCCTATCGAGGGAGCGAGGGGGCGGACGAGTGTGCGGGTGAGTCGAGAGAGCAGCAGCAGCGTGCTGCCCGCACCAGGCGCCCCTTCGCATATTTCACCGGGAATTTACGAGCCTCGATACGACAGGGAAATTGCAAGAATGGCGGAGTAATCTATCTCTCCTTGCCTCCGTGGACTCTCTCTTCTTTTCCCAGGTCCCTCTCTCGGACCCCCTTTCCTCCCGCACACACATGCGCCACGACTACGCCGGCAGGGACGACGGCACACGAAGGAAGGAAAATTCCTGTATCTTCCGCCCAGATAAAAAGGATTTGTCCTTACGATCCAGGTATCCGGGAAGCACCTAATTGTATTATCGAGATAAGGAGCGATCTCTTACGCTGCCACCCTGCGGTAAATTCTTAATGCGCCGCGATGCTTCTCCCTAAACTTCACGGGAGCTTTGCGACCAAGAAAGAAATTAGACCTCATTGCAATCGCAACTACCCAACGTCAGGCTCCTGAAGAAATAGCTTAGGAACCGTGAACTACTGCACAGCGAATTTCCTCCACTAAACCCTTCCAGTACGATTGTCCTAACTGCAATATTTCAAGGACGTGATAAGATTTGTAAAAACTTTTGCGAAATTTTTCACGACAACGACGATGATAATGATGATGTGATCTCATGGATTTTTCATTCGAAGCTTCCTGTCGAGATAGTTTATTTACGCCTGCGTCTATAACAAGGAACGGGTTACGTTTGATTAATCGTTAGAAAAGTGTATTACAGTCGCGGAATAAGTTAGTGCAGATCCGCGAGGCGCATAGCGCCAGTCGAGGCATGCGCTCCTCTCGTTTATTGCGTAATAATTGCACGGAAGATTGCCGCGGCCATTCATCTGCAGGCTTACGGGCGGCGCTTGTTTTATCGGCGACCTCTATTCGCATGTTTCAAATTGTAAATTGACTAACGACTGATATGGCCGAGTGGCCGCTATTACGTGTAATACGGCACATCCTAGAGACAAGCACTTCGGCTGGATGACTCTGTAGAGAGCGCCATAGGTAACTGTACTTGCTTTACATGGGTAATACATACATAGAAGGGGAACCCCGTGTGCCACGGGTAGATACACCTATATCTACATAACGTACTGTACCGTACCCGCGGCCGCCGGTCGGTTTAATTTAACACAGCAGCTGTAATCCCATCCATTACGTGCGCGGTTATATACGATCGCTCGAGATTCATACTCCGTTTTTTCACTAATTAACAGACGGGACAAATCGCTCCGACGATCCCTCCTACGCTTCTCTACCTCCTCGTTCTACAGCGAAACCCTTTAGGTCGTGCCGGCTGGCGGGCTCAGCTTACGATTATTTTTGGCCGTTATCCGCCGGTATTTGCGCTTTACAAGGGACACGGTACTTTTAAAGACAGTGTACTCAAATATTGCGCTGACAGATTTTCGCCACTGTTTACACGACAATTATTAGAAATTCATGTGTCATATTAAGTGGCAAGGAAAGTTTGTGGTTAATGCAGCATAGAAGGAAAATATCAACGTCATTAGAATGGCGTAAATTTGTCCACGAGCTTTGCGGAACTGTTCCTAAGAACGACCACCGTGTAAATAAAGATGAAGCACGTGTGTCCAAGTCCCTCGGCTGCAAGAAACACAGCCGACAGATTAATTAACGATTATTAATGAACAACACTCGCGAGCGGATCCGCCGAGAAGTCGAGACTTGAGGACAATCATAAAAAGTGGAAAGTTGAGGGCGCATGGAGGACGGGGCAGCTGATTGGAATACCACTGACACGTGGCGAACGTTGGTCGATTAAGGGGCAGAGGGAGGGGGGGGGCAGACACGAGGATTATAACCCACAGGTAAAGTCAGCGACGCACAGGGTGAATGTGAAGTGAGGAAAGGAAAGAGATACGAGGTAAAAGTAAGTTCAATGAATGTGAGAAAAGGCAAAGTAGCAGAAAGAGAGACAGGTAAGTGCGATAGACGTAAGTAGCCGGAAAGAGGGGAAAACGAATAGGGGAGGAAGGACGGTACAAAGGGAATAAGGTTGAACCAAAACGACAGAGAGAGAAAGAGAAAGAGAGACAAGTGAGGGCAACGGTTCCGAGTATAACGTGAGGCACTCTCGGACGTGGCGACTGCGCGCTCGCAAGCGGATTTAATTGGATGGACACCATCACACGGTGCTTAATTAACTAATTAATTTCACGCGGGATATACGAACATGAGAAGATACCGCTCGCCCGGTCGGCATCTCTAACGACTTTGACATCGGGCAGAAACTCTCCTGAAATTTCACATTAAACTTAATGCTTTCCCGTACACGTCGCCGCTTTTGATCTCACGATTTTGTCCCGGCAAAATATAATTTATTTAGGTATGCGCAACGAGTAGTCAGCCTGGATTTAATAACCAGTTATTATGTTATATCATTTTTGACGTCCTTTCATACCGATTAGACGTGGCTCGAAAAATAAGGCCGATCTCATTGCAATATTCGTAAATAGTTGGCTGTGTAAATTTATGAAAGCTTTATGTGATACGTAATGGCCTATATTTCAAGGAATATCTTTGGGGATTATTTTGGATATCAGATTTGAAGTTTCTTATAGAAAGTTGCTTTCGTTGTGTAAGGACTACGTTTGCATCGGAGGAACGCCCCATCTCCACGCCCTTCTAACTGAGTGGATGGATCAATGTTGACGTAGCGGCCAATAAAAAGAGAACGCCGAGTGAGGCAAGGAGAAAGGATCCGGACAATTCTAACCGGCGATGCGCCAGCAAGAGTGCGAAGGCATTGAGCCCCAGGGGGATGGGGTTTGCATTCCATAAAACATATGCCCTGGAAAACGGAATAAGAAAGCTGCTTCCTCAGCGCGACCGTCTAGGATCCGCACCATTCTTTACCCTGTCAGAAAAAGCACACCTTCTCTACGAATACGAAAGCAGGGGAGACGGAGATAAATTAAAAAGCTAAAGAAATACTACCTGTGCGCCAGGAGTACAATTAAATTTGTAATTTATGATTTTTACGCAATACAAGGCCACGCGTTACTTTAAAATGCATCAGACGTTTATAAGTGGTTCGTGAAGTAGCGCCGACAATATGAGATCTGCGAAAAGGGGCGACCTTTGGACCGCGTACAACAAGAACGAGAACAATTGACTTCATAAAGACGTGCCGGATAATTCTGTATGAAATGCCGAAGGACATGGATTCATAAAAGCGTAAGAGGAAACAGAGGGGCTCTCAAGAAGGCGCATAAATGTAGCAATAAGAATCAAACGAGGACGCGTAAGCGCATTTAAGTTGAAGAATAGGGATCGTCTTGCCGCGATAGATGGCACAAATAGTCTCGCTTTGAAAGCATTAAAGAGGCAGCGCGGCAGACGGTCGGGGAGGGGGCGGGGTGGAATTATAAGGGAGAGAGAGCCGGTGGAAAAAAGAACGCGCGGAAAGCCGTGATGTAGGGAAACAAATCAACTCGTCTGTTGGCTCGCTCGAGTTTTTAGTGGCGTCGCTCCAAATATTTGCTTTGGTCGGCGGGAGCGGCGCACGGTGGCTGATTCGGGTTCAGGACGGATATACATATACCCTAGGCTTGCCTATGCCCAGAGAAAAGAGAGAGGAGAACGCACGGTCCTCGGCTTCGGCGATTCCTGTAGTTGAGCCAACAACTCACACCACCTTGACTTTCGGTATCGCTGCTCAGTTCGAGTGCCTCCAACCCCTTCTTCCTGAACCACCACCCCCCCCCCCCCCCCACCCTCCCTCCCCCCGGTCTGGGCCGTTCGATAGCCGCTCTTCCACGGCGCAGCACCGCGAGAAGTCGCTGCCAAGAATATGTTGGGAACTCCTCCATCAACTGCATTATTATACGAATCTGGCGATATGGCCGATAGTGCATCCTGTTTCATCGTCACCCCCTTCCCCCCTCTACCCATCGCCTACGTTTCCCCGTGCCGACGGTTTCCGACTGTCCGTCCCACTCTTTGTCCTCAATATGCGCTTATCCTCCGTATTTTTCTTATCTCGCTGTGGCTCCGACGTTCGGCCTTCCACCGCGTAAAATTCTACCAGCTACCGTCCGCATACCTCGTGACCTAGCGCTAACGCAATGACTCTCGTTAGCGCACGTCCGCGCTATGGAAAGTGATTGGCGACCATAAATCTTACTTGAGACGCGGGCAAAGATATACATTGGCAACAAAATGTGGGTTTATCGAGCAACAGTGCGCTAAGACAAACACGTTTCTCTAAAAGGTATGTTACTTTGTGTTGAAACTTAGTCGATTTTCAACGATTGTCTTCGTGCAAACTGTTCATAGCTACGATGAATATCCGCTGAAATTAATATTGTCAATTGTTACATTATACCGTGTGAAATAGAGGAGTATTTTCTATTAAGGAATATACATGTCACTGTTATATATTAGTTCATTGGGTTATTCTAATTGTGTCTCAAGTATATCATTCCTATTCTACGGGGCTTTTTGTGTACACACAGCCGACAGGCGAGCGGTAGTCAGGTAGAACTTGTTTTATCAAAACATGTATGCAAAGTTATGGAAATGTATTTTT
The DNA here is from genome assembly GCA_963989215.1 of Hedychridium roseum. Lineage (NCBI taxonomy): Eukaryota > Metazoa > Arthropoda > Insecta > Hymenoptera > Chrysididae > Hedychridium > Hedychridium roseum. Next base: position 4,925,546 of record OZ022310.1, on the reverse strand, counting down.
GATGAGTCTACGCGGCATCTCGCCGTTAGACCTTAACGAGAATTTCCTCGGGTAGACGAGCCAGTACTTGGGCTAACCGCGGAGTAACCATTTTTTTAGCCAAGACGACGAGTAACTGCATTTCGCAGCTGTCGACTGAAAAAATTGGAGTAAAAAGTAAAAACACTTCAGTTAATGTTCATTAAGATATCCTAATCGCAATAGTAATTTTCCTAATCCCAATCGCAATAGTAAATTTGCTGTGCTATCACTATTCGCATAGCGTTATCACTTAATGGCAATTGCAAGTAATGGCGCATGTCAACATGTTCATAGGGAAACATTTTTAATTTTTTAATCAAAGGCGAATACCAATAAACTATTACTATTATAAAATTAGTTCTGATAGTCGACTGAAAACTCATTTATGTCCAATGATATCGCAAGAAATACGTGTCCGTTGTCAGTAAAAGATGATTTGCATCAATTGACTTCGTTAAATTTTTTATCAAAATAATTATAAATGAGTGTTACTAATTTTTGTAAAACGTGACGAGTTGTGTATTCTCGAATTCCGCGTCCTGTAGGACTTGTCGGTTTTTGTAAAGGAATAGAATATTCGATGTTTTTGGATAGGATTTTTGTTTAGCAAATACAATGTCACAAATATTATTAATTAAAACAATGTCTTGCGTTTCTCCACGCTGGATTGTTTAACGTGTTCCCAGAAGATTAAGTACTTCATTTAATGAGGTATAGCTAAAGACCGTCTTAGACGGTCAGCACCATATTTTCTTGCTTCCAAGAAGAGAAGTTATCCGAGAAGAGAGACCGAAATGAGAGAAGCTCCTGGTTCTCGGAAGCCAGTCACAATTCAAGACCCATAAGAGCATGCGTTGCCAAAGAAGATATACGTGAAACATTGTTTTTTTCTACTGTATAAATATCATTTGCTAGATGCCTAGTCTTTGGCGAAGCAACGACCTCACAACTCGTGTTACTTCCAGTGTGAACTCGTCTGTTAAATGTCTGGCACCTTGACAATGCAATTACTAATATTGTAACAGCCAAATGTGTATTTTAAATACACGAGTATTGTATAATACACATAAATCATAAGCAACATACACATAAACAGAGAATATTTTGTACAGAAATAAAGCACATTTACCATGGGAAGCCGTTGTTTTTATATGGGAAAAATTATCGATACAGAAAACACTTAATCAATATTTTCAATCCCTGATATCCTGCACGACAGAAAGGAACATTATCGAAACAAATGTTTCAATAATGATAAATCAGAGAACAAGAAATTCGTGAGCCATCACATTGGTCAACCCAGGGAACTTCACCCCTCATATCTCGTGTCTTAGCAATATAGACATAATATATAGGATTATTAAAGTGAATGAAGAAACTCGAGACGTTCGCGACATTGAGTAACCCAGAATACGGCATACACAGAACATGCCGATCGTTAATATCATTTTTACGCGCGACCGAATTGTCAAGACACGATCGACGTGGGCCAACTCATCAGTTAGTAATATCTTACGTCGTAGGAATATAGAATTATTGAGAGGAATGTTTCTCTTGTGAACTTTTGAGACTCAGGGAGCAAGAAGTTTGGCAGTTGGTTGAGCACGTTGGTTGGGCCACGACTCTGTATATACCCCATAGGCCGATGGTTGGGTGTGCACCGTTGCACACAGGACGATGGCAGGGTGCGCGCGTGCGTGTTGGTCGAGCAGCAAGAAGGCAAGTAGCTATACGGCCGGCGAAGCGATCAATCAATGTTGCCCGTCGGACGGTAAAACAATACGATGTTGCCTCCATAATTGACGGAAATCCATCATCCGCGTTTCGCTACTTCTTCCACGGCGAGGAGGTAAACCGCGCGTGCACTTTTAGATGAGATCGACGAGAGAACGTACGATCTCCATAAGATCGTTGCTCAATCGATCTGTAATTGAGTATGAGTAACCGTAAATATATAGGACGGTAGCTCTCTGTTCCAGCGTGACGCTCGGTTCCTCCAAATGAATAAGACCCGGAGCAGTGGGGAACACCTAAAACATGCTAAACGTACGGCGAAAAACTGTTGTAACGTCGTTATCAGGTTTTTTGAGGCGCCGGCAAAGTTACGGTCAGCGCGGCGGATTAAGTCGAGCAAAGAATTTATACGGAAAGGGTTAGCTCGAGGTGAAAGGATGGAAAGGATCATGTGATAACGGTAAGCGTACAGTGAAGGCGCGCAGGTATGAGAACGCGATAGACGAGGGAGATTGGTAAGCCCGAAATCCTTGAGCTTAACTAATTCCTGCATGAGTTACGAGCGTGCCACGGCTAATTCCAAATAAATATTCGGAATACAGATTATGTTAATCGCCGTGGATGCAAATTAGACCGCTAAGAGGGAAGACGTACACCGGCCGCGTCCTACCGTTTGCTGCTAGCCGAGAACGTTTCCATTTTTAAGACGTCGTCGCCCGGGAGATTCAAAAGACGCGCGCACCACAACTTCTGCCTTCCTCCGCGGAAGTCAAAAGCCCGTTATCGCCATTGACATTTGGCGGAAAACCGCCGGTTGCGAAAGCACACGGAGCACCATCGAACGTGATATTCAAGGGATTCTTCCCGAGTTAGGAAACTGGGTCGCGCGGCGGACAAGAGCTGGAAAATTTTACAATTACAATTGTGTCCCGCGCGCGCAAATGCCAGCGGCTGAATTCAGTTGTGTAAGCGTGACAGTGAATTACTGGAGAACCCTGGCAGCCACTGCTCGGGGATCTAAGTGGCAAGTAGGTAAGTAACTTGGAAGTTGGAGGGCTAGACTCGCCTCCCTACTGCGGATACACGCGCGAAATGCATTTGTGTACAAGAGGAACGTGATGACCGAGATGTGCGAGTGTATACGTACACGTGATGTAGCGCACCCACCTTGCCGCGAGTTTACCTTGGTGGTAAACTCTAGTAGGTACCTACGCCGGGAACTCTACTCTAATGCAGAGTAATGTTGATTTATGCCCACGTTGGTCTCGTTCTACAAAGACTTTCAAAATCCCCCGCCCACCTATTCCCGTTGCTCCGCGCTGCCGGCCAGGAAAATTATGCTTTGTTTTGCAATTCCAAAAGTAAGATATTATTTTTGTGCTCGGAATCTGTTCAACATCCGCTCGTACGAACAGTTATACAGCACCATCATCGCTGACGTATCGTCCAATACTGTTGTCAATTTCGCCTGTTGAAAAAAGGTATTTCAACTTTCCATTACAAAAAACACAACACATAAAATCCTAAGTGAAAATGAAATAAAATTTGTATTCATTAAGAACAAATGGTGATCGGAGTTAATGGCCTTCATTAAACCGCGTTTATTTTATATAGATTCTTTTTTATCGCGGAATATTTTATTATTGTTGAATGATACAGTGAGCCTTGTATACAACCCTGACCCTTTGTTACGGAACGTTGTCATTTTCGCCCGAGTGTGAAAACGTTTACTAGAAACGAAATTGAATGAAGTACTATCTCGTCGGCGGATCGGATAAGACGATGAGATTAACGAAATCACGGCGCATCTCCATTGTCCTGACTTTATAGTTGCCCATATTCCCAGGACGTACGAAACTAGGGTGAAATGAAGGGTTGACGGGGATACCGTTCACGATGATGGAAGTATTCATACATATTTTACGATATGTGCCACGATAGCCGTACGCAATTGTATGCATGAAGGCGTACACGAAGGATACCGCTGTATGAGGATAAATGCGAATACACACGGCGCGGGTAAATGCTTTATTGCGGATCGGTAGATCCTTGTGGCTGTGTAGAAGCGGCGTCTATTGGTCAGAGGTGCATGCAGCACACATGCCGCGATTGGAACTGCCGCGCGTAGAATCGTCTACGAGGGCCGATCGTGGCGTATATACCGCCGTAAATAAGTGTGTATGCTCACACGTACTGCAGGTACGTAACGCAACATCCGTACGCGTTCCATGCCCGCTACGGGGGATCGCCTAGCGATACAAATGCATCAGTTTCACGGCTCGTCGGACAAGACAACGAGATTCATGCTTTCCTCATGCATGAATCAACAACCTTTTCCATATTTACATAACAACACTTGAGCAGAATACCCTCTCGGCAGAGGGAGGTGCTTGACAGATTGGGAGTATGGATAGGCTTTATTCTAAATGGTCTTATCCTGCCCGGGAAAGAAAAGAAAAAGAAGAGAAGCGGTATGCCAGGGAGACGGAGGAATACAAGAAGAAGCGAAGGACCTCGTGTATCGGAGAACCAATGGTGCAGTATAAAAGGAGCGGACATTTCTTTTGCCCACTCCCTCTGCCTTTTCGGCGGACTTTATTATAAATATCGAATTATTCGTGTACACGGCTAACGTGTAGGTAGAGAAATTAAAACGTGAGCACGGTATACTTAAAACTCTACTTGACAATTTTTATGAAATCGCACCTTTTAAACTTTGAAGAAGTAACTTTATCTGCCGCTGTTTAACACTTGTACCTCTCTTCCTCATTTTAGTGTACGGAAATACGTTTGTAATGCATAATGGCGTCGATATTTTACTGCTGTTTAGGATTGTGACGTTGAAATTTTCGTACTGTCCGCGACAATTCCCTGACTTGCACACAGTATTGCTCATGCTAAGTTCCACCGACGATCCGTTACATTCGCATAGGAAGTACACGTAAGATACAGTCGGCGCTTTGTTCGGCGATTTCCAGCGAAACGGCGGTATTAAAAACTGTCTACTAATTCACGGAGAGCGTCTACTACACTAGAGTGAGACATTGCCAACTAGAATCGAAATTAATCACGCTGGACGGAGTACAGTATCGTGTAAGAAGCTTCACGGGAGAGTGCGACGACCTGGCGTAGTTTAAACCGTGCGTTTAACTCAGTACGATGTTTCACTGCCGTTACGGAAAATATTTGTCCCGGCGTAGCACGTCCAACGGTTTGATATAGCACGCGATTCTGCGACTCGCAGACTCCCTCGTCGGTCGGGAGATTCGCACTGGCCCGTTCGTTTGTCGTTTGCCCGATTGCCCTCGACACCCGCCCGCGAAAACCAACGACTACCGATGTGAACGAACCCTAAGAGTACGCTCACGTCTTGGATCATGTTCACGCGTGGTTAATTGCTGCGGTATGCGCCGCTTAATAAAAACTACTGTCACAGTATACGATCATTAAGATCGACGAAAAGTACTGCGCCTCATTCTTCTGAATAATACGAAATCGAGAAGAAACCAAATGAATAGTCAATGACAGCCAGTTGAAATTTCTTCGCTGGATCGCGATTAATGAAAGGCAATTATTCGCCTTTTTTGTAAATCTTCTTTCGATCGTATTACTTTTAAGTCTCTGTGTGTAATTGTTATGTGTTTACACTGTCGTAAGTGAATTCGGGAATGTACCGTATTCGAATCAACAAGTGAAAATCACAAGAAGTTAAACACTACGACTACTTAGTAATGAATTAACTAAAAAAAGTATAGACCATTTAGTATGAGTTTAATCAAATCAGCGTATTATTATAGCCTGTTAGTTTGGTATCATTTTAAAACAATTATAATAAAGACCTTCGTCCGACAAAAGACTCATTACTCGTGATTGTTTCGTACAGTCCTAGTAGTTCATATTATCCTGGCAATTATCCTTGAGAATCTTCAACAAGGCTTCCCACAGGTCGATCGCAAGGATTGGCCGATTTTCCAACAGGGAATTATAATGCGATCTCGTGCGCTGCGCAGAATCTGACGGTTTTTCCTTGCTCGCCGACGCACGTGCGTGATTATCATGAGGATTTCGTCTCTAGTCGCCGTAGGCCGGTACCGTCGGTACCAGCGCGAAAACCCGAGGCATGCACTGTGAATGTGCCCTAAGACGATGCTCGCGCGCCTCCGTATTCCATGGTGGGCAAGGAAGGGAAGGCGTGACAAGACTGCAAAGTAAAAGGAACCAGCATAGAGTCACCCGCGCAGAGGGTGACATGCTGCCGAGCCGGTTACGGGCCTTCTCTCTCCCGTCTGCACTGCCGAGGGCCCGCTCGACCGTCCAGGCAGGTGAACATAAGCTAACTCCTAACAGAAACTCGCGGCGCACCGTTCCGCACCGCAGTCACCGCACCGGCCCGTCGATTGTCGTAGCCGTGAAGTATGTCTGTGCGTATTCACGCATATATATCCACGTATTCAACGTTCTGCCTGTGCTCTCCCCGCAACGCCGTGGGATTCCGCCGATATCAACCCTTGGGCAAAGCAATTAGTTACTCCTGACTCGCCTAGCTGAAGCAACGAGCGTCTTCATCGATTATTTCCATCGCTACAGGAATTCATTTGCCGATGCGTTAGTCATTCCAGGACGTACGTTCCCATGCGTGTAAATAATTTCACACGTGTCGCAGGGCGATGTTGGCCACGTAATGAACGTAATTTTATGAACCTTCGAGCGAAGGATTCTCAGGGCATGTTCGTACGTTGTAATGCATTTGTCATATTATGTGACTACTAATGAAATTACGGGTAACGTAGCGTGAATTCCACTCTCGTACTGTCATTTGAATCACTTCACCTTTTCTTTTTATGTTGTACGATTGTACAGACATTTCTAATTTCAAGATATTCTCTTACATCATTCAAACGATATTCTTCCCTGGTTAACGACGTTGCAATACATACATTCCTTTTGTATGGTATAGACATTTCTAATTTCAAGATATACTCTTATATCATTCAAACGATATTCTTCACTGGTTAACGACATTGCAATATATGCATTCCTTTTGTATGGTCACATTCTCTTCTATCACTTTCGAGTTTTTAACAGCGAACACCTTTATCGTCCACCGTTATTTTAACGAACAATAAGCATAGCCTTGCATCATTTTCTTCCGTTTTTAGAGAAACATTGATTCCTGAGACCATGCGGCATTCCGAGCGTGAAAACCAAGTACATTCGGTGACTTCCGCGCGAGTTCCGCGGCGCTACTCCTCGCATGGCCGATGAATTATGGGGATTATTGAACATGGCCAGGGGAGAAAATTACCAGGTGCATCTTCATTCGAAAGTTAGTGCGCCATGCAGCGGGATTCGTCGGTTGGAAGGAAATCGCCGGGGGTACTGGCCGGCGTGCGTGGCCTCTTAGTCGCGCGGTGATGGCGATTTAAGCGGCCCATGAATCATCGGCAGTGCCTTAAGCCTCTGCCCGTACTGTTCCGTAATCCTGACGTTAACGCATCGTCCGCGATATCGCGTTATGGGACTTTAATCGCGCGGATCCTGGCGCTCCCTTTGCTCGGGCCACCGGCTTGTGTCCGGCGCAAACCACCGAGATTCTTTGCGCCGATCCTGCTGCCGCGAATCCCCAGGCTCGTCCCATCACCGACAACGCCGCTGTAATATGTCCAACGCCGTTCCACTCACCCGACCTAGAAAATACCGCGACTGCCACCGAAAGCCACGACTACGAGTCTTTCGTCATCGATCTCGATTTATGCCGCTCCGATCCACCATGATCCCCATGGAAATTCCATGTACGGTGAAACACCGTGAAACACCGTGAAACAAGATGAAAGTGCGGACATTTGCATTCGCTCGGAATCTAAAGTAGTTTTCTAAAGCTGCGCGACAGTTAGATGTCGCTGAATACGTTCCTCGTGTTCCCGCTATTTTTCGTGAAACGTGTGCCGTTCGATGCAACGTGGAGCGAACGTCCCAGAATGTTCAGTGATTTTTGTGGTCTATACGTACAAAATTGTCTGTGTGGCACACGGGAGCAGGTCCGTCGGAATTCATTTTTCTACGCATTTTGTTACGCTGATTAAAGAAAACGTTTTTGCTACTGATGTTCGCTTTGTTGGCAAGAAATTTAATTAAGCCAACATATTACGGTTGCCGTTTTTGCGGGGAAACTCGCGATACAAGACATCGTCTCCTGTTATTTGCCGGAATTTGATTCCAGCGTAAAGGACGCGGGTAGGGACAGTTGAGACATAGCGAGGATCGGATAAAAAGCCAAATAAATGTCAGGCGAAAGAATGCGCCTGTGGAAAAAGCGGCAAGAACGATTTCGGAGCGGAGGCTACGTTGGAGAAGTAGAGCCGTGACCTCTCTCCTGTCGCCATTGGAAAAGTTCAACAATACTCGGCCGGCCGACTCGGACGGCACAGGAGTGCAAGTATTTTCGGCCGGAGCCTATAGGCCCGTGTTGCTCCTCTGCGGACACGACGAGCAAGAAGGCAAAAAAGAATTTCGTAAGCGGAACTGCAGACAAGCTCAGCCCCTCTGAGGGGTATAGAAAGGTGGGTACACATAGAGAGCAGGTTCTCACGCGAGGCGAGGAGACAGACGAGGAGGGAATATGGCGGCCGCCAAAGTCTCGAGCGAGCGAACCGGTTGGTCTCTTCTCCGTGTCCTCTCTAGACTCTTTCTCTAAGCTCACGCGCGCCCGTCTTGATCTTCCGCGAGGCTAACCAGCTCCGACTAAACTGGCCGTCGGCGAATTTCACACGGATCTGCTCCAATGCCATTGGTCCGGCGATTCCTCGCTCCGTACAATGCCGACGTAATCCCAAAAATACCCGAAGAACATACAGCCGGGGCTAACGGCTAGCGGAATTCTACGAGATGCGAAAAGCCCCGCCGCGAGAAGCATTGTACGGGCCGCGTAAAAGAGAAGAGAAGAAGAACGAACCAACGAAACGGAGAGAGTGCCGGCGCAGTTTAGTATACAAAGAGTCGAAGCAGTGAGAACAAGGGCGAGATTAAAGAGAGGGTGGCCCAGGGGGTACATCGCACCGTAAGCCAGCAGTACTCACGGCGTAGCAGTAGTGGACCCATTGTGCCGTGGCAATGACACAACTGCCCCTCCCCCTGGCCCGTCGGTTTCCGGTAACCTCCTAGCTGTTCCCCTTGAACCCAGAGGAAACGGCCTGACGCACTGCCTGCCGCTCACATGCATCCACGACGATGGCGACGACGGCGACGACGACGACGCACAAGCACCGGCGATGTCAAACCCAGCACGAACACCATCCTCCTCGTCGACGACGACGACGTTCACCGCTGCTCGTCCACTCTCCCTCGGACTATCCCTGTCCCTCCCGTCAGGACCTCACCGTTTCTACCTTTCCCGACAGTCACACCGAGAGAAAGAGACTCACTCACGATTTCAGTCTCGCAATGCCTCCGTAGTACCGAGTCGGAGTCGCGCAGCGGGCCAAAGAAGCGGACACTCTCAGAGTTCTACCGACGGCGCTTAGAGCGATGGCGAGGCCAGTCTATGGAATCAGTCCGAGTAGTAGTCGAAGCCGAGAGAACCCTGTCGAGCGGCCATAATGTACTGCAGCGGCACAGAAAGGAATAGGTCAGCACGGGACTTGATCGGCACTGACCACTCCCCCTTTGCCGACTCCCCTCGCGCGCGCTCATCCACCCGCGAGATCGCACTCACTTTGCACCTACCCGTATAACTTATGTGCATTATACACTCCCCCCCTATGAATCTTTGCCGTTCCGATCACCTGCTTCCCTTCTATCCTCTTCTGTACCGCCAGATACGCAGCTATCCGTCCTTTTCGACGCTTAACCATCGATCGATGCAGAAGAAAGAGAGGAAAAAAACTTAATCACGTTTTTCACTTAATCTTAAGCATCAATCGCGAATGCGTTTGTGGAAATTGAGAAACGGAGTGAAAAAGATCAGAAGAAACCGGTTGATCGAGCGTAATGAGTACTTTGTGTAAAACAAGTATTGCTTTTACAACCTATTAAGCTTCTTCCGAGATCCTTTTTTGTAACAGGCATTTGCCTGTTTTAAGTCGATAAACACACGGTCATTGCGTTTATCAGCCTCTTTTTTTTTACAAATGTATTACACAGATGGCGGATATTTCTAGGTAGAATGTCGAATAATCCCTAAATAATTGCTAGAAAATATTTCAAGTGAATATTTAAGGTTTCTCCGAAGTCCTGTCCTCTACAACTTCTTCAGACTGAACAATGTTTAGTCTGCTAATTTTTGGCACAGTTTTTTATCGTACACAAATCGTTTACAAAGGACGTAATCCGGAAGAAATGGAATCAGTTCTTTGTTTAAAGAATACCGATGTTTACGCCGTACAATTTAGTCATCGAAGGATCGAATTAATTTCAAGAGAAATTGCGGCGCTTCCGAAGTCAGACGTGGATGCACAAGAACCGGGGGGACCGTAAATGTGTGCACGCCGCGAAAGAACAACGGAGGGGAGAGATCAGAACCAGTTTCATCTTTTAAACGCTTAATTAAGGTGGTCGAGTGAAATAGGGATACGTAAATCCGAATGACGCAGCCGACGGAAGATCCTGGCTCAAGCGAAAAGAGACATCAACATACATACATACGTATGTCCCGCACGTTTCTCTGTGTTTGTGCGTTAAAACGTACGCATGTATGCATATATTTCGAGCCGTTTGCCTCGTTGCCTTCGACGCTCGCATTTCGATTTATCGTTAACGGCTCTATCGTGTGCGTAGTCCTCGAACCAGTTTCCTCTTGTATGATGGTCACTTGCAGTAGCACTTAACTGATGCGAGTAGCGGTGCAATAATTGTTCGGCCACAGGGACGGCTACGTGTACGACGTAATATAAGGTGTGGCCATAATTAGAACCGGGTTAAGCGAATGCACTAACCGTTCCTCCGCGGAAGCTCCCTCATCCGATAAGCCCATTCCAGAGGATCCCCATAAACAGTAACACCTGCCAAGTAGGAAACGTTCCACTCTTTAACCTCTACGTCTGTTCTCCATAACGTACTTTGTCAATCTATCTCCCTCGTTTCGTGTGTTCTTTCCATCGATTCGAAGAACTTATTGGAAGGGACTTCAGCAACTTAGTGACCAATGTTTAGGAACAATGAGTTAAATGAATAGTTTATTCAGTGGTTTTTCATTTCTTTGGCAGTCATGTAATGTTATTCATATCAATATCTCTTGATTCTTCACGTAATAATATTTAAAGAATTAATCTCCAAATGAGTAATTCGAACAATAAAAGATTAAGACTGGTACATAACAGATTAGTTGCAATTGACTATGAAAGTACTATCGGTATTTCATTATTTTGTGTGAAAATGGGAATCTTACAATTCTTTCGCCACTATAATCAGCAACCGCGTATTTTAGTCTACTGCGCGTACGATATCCGCATTACTCATTTTCTTATCCAACTACCTAAAAGTTCACCACATCGCGTTCACCGCACCGCTGCACTTGAGTACTCCATAATTCATGATTTCTCATCACAATGATATATCACCGAGTAACAGTAATTAACAATGAACTTCCGCGTCCAAGACTTGATGACAGATTTACTCAGGGAGTGTTATTAACTGCGGGATGTATAATCCCAAGTATTAAAAATACATCTTACTTCAACCGTTTCATTCCTACAAAGCAGTGCTCTATTAACGTTATAAATAACCCTTACCAAATGTTTTAGTTTCAGTTTGAAAATGTATGTACAATAAATCAATCCTGAACATTATGTAAACATGTATATATATTTTAGTATTCATATATTAATCGTCTAAAAACATTATTGCCATTTTTATTCGCCTATTTTAATTATTACAATATATCTGGCAGAAATTTCATAACAATAGGTTACAAAACCAAAAAATCAATATTTAAGATGTCCGTAGTCGAAGTCGTTTTATTCAGTTTGGTGTTTGTTTAAGCAAACAGGCTTATGCCGAAAAATTTAGTAATGATTAAAAGTGAAGAATTGCTAAATAAATTACATGATGTAATGAAACACAGAGAATTTAGTATTTTCGCTTTGGTCAAACGTACATAGGTTAATCATTGACTAGACACATGCTCAGTTGCAAATCACATAACACTAATACGCAATATTTCACGCATGAGAAATTCACTGAAAATTATACACGACCTGGCAGTACACATATGGAAACTTTTTTGCACTTCCTATTCGCACGCGCTTCCGACGGAACAATCATAATGAGGGGCAACGCTACGTTGCGCAATCCGACTTCTTTTAAGTCGGACCATACGGAGAAGTATGAGGCAAGCCGCAATCAGGGCTAATATAGAAACAACCCAGAAGCACGCGAATAAATGGCTAATTATCAATTTGTAAGAACCATTAATTTTGCATGAAAAGTATGTATCTCCGCAGGACGTATGTTCCAGGGATGAGCATTTAGTTTCCACGTTGCTTTTTCAAGAGTCGTTATTAATGATAAATCCGAGAAAGACAAATATTTTGTAAGAAATAAGTCTGATGAGGATCAATAAAACCAAATTTTTTGTTTTAAATTGGGTTTTACTTTAAAGAGAAATGAAATAACTGAATTTCTCTACATTTTACATACTACGTTCGTCAAATTATTGCATTATTAACATTTTGGTATTTTTCCAAAGTTTTTAATAAAGCAATTCGCACGAAAATTTATGTAAAACTTTATCTAATTTTTACACGCTTTATACTTGACATGTTATTATGATACATTATTAGAACATTAGAATATTCATGCAGAATATACGTTTATGAATGTGCAAACACAGTTCACTTTCAACAATGCCAAATGTCAGCTTAAGTAATCATTCATTTCCAAGAGGACAGATTTATTACACACAGACTCTTTGTTACATCGTCTTGTCACTTTTGCAATGAGTATCATTGCAATTATGAAATATGCTAAACAGTATGCCCGACTTTTCGTGATCTTGATATAGTTGAAGACCCCGTCGGCGACAGCTTAAGTATATTCACGGTGTACCTTGCAATCTCTGTGTGCCATCACGACAACCCGACTTAAACTAGACACCGTGCAGCCGATGTCCGGTGTTTCGTGTCTTCTCTTTTTTCATGTACGTCTTATTCTTTTGCACTTGTTGTGAGATGACGCCATTGGACACCGACTTCTTCACTCGTGTTTGGCAATCCCGGCACGTACTTACGGTCGGAGAATATTAAAACAAAAATGTAATGTCCCTGGAGTCGAACTTATAAATCAACCACGCCAAACAGCGAGTTTGCCTCCTGCGTCCTAGTAATTCTGCCCGATATATTTTACTTCTGCAAATTCTGAAATTTTCGTACGCGCTACTCATTCAGCCTGAACGCAATAAATACTCATTCGAAGGCATTGTCATGCAATGTATCTGCATTGCACAAGTTTTTCACGAGTATTACGCTGGGTTAGAGTTCTACAAAATGGACACTGATTATACGTTTTAACATTGTGTAATACTTCCTCTCATGCGTCTATATCAATATTTATATGTTTCGCTGAAATTATAAATCGAATAAGAGAACGATTTGGTATTGAACGTAGTTAATCCCGGGTATTTCTGTTTAATTCAAATTCTATTAATGTAGATTACTGACATAACTTTATTCTTTTTCGTACTTTTTTTATTGTTATTACCGTTGAAAGCAGTTGCATCTCAATGGTCACTTTCCTTCTTTGTCGCAAAGAACCACCGGAAGAATTAGTCCTCAAATTGCTGCCCGGCACTGCGGGGACAACAGTGTCCTTCAGAACGATGAAGGCAAACGTACCGTTAGACTATAACGCAGCTTGCAGTGGCCGATTTTCAAAGCGGAAAGCTTTTTTTACGAGTTTAGCCTAATTTACGAGGGCGTTCGTGGTTAAGGTCATTTCGGCAGGAAACTTAGACAGGTAAGGAACAGGCAGTGCAGGTGACGCAACGGAGATTGACCTTGCTCTAAAAACATTTTCGCACCCTTGGCTGACGTTTCGAAGACCCTTGTACCTCATGCCGATGTTTCTTTGCCAGAAGCCTATTGTGCCCCAAAAAGAAGCAGGCGCAATGTTCTTTAGTCATAACTTAGGCACGTCCACGGCCAAACGCATTTTGCCGTACCGAAAAATATACGAAGAATTTTGAAAAGAGACTTGAGATGTAACCAAATGCAGTTCCTTAATAAATTGTGGATATTGGAAGAAATGTGTAAGGCTAAAGAATAAAAATATTACTTAAACAAGTATTTCAATTAGTTTCTTAATACTTTTGAAATGTGGATTTCAAACATGAAATTTTTATGAATTATCAGATCGCAGTACATTCTTTGTTTATCTTAAAACTATCAGGTTAAACAGCACATAATTATCACATTATTACATTATCACGACTGTTACAAGCATGCAAATCCACTTTTCAATTAGAAATTTTAATTCTGTGTAACTTGGAATGCTCTTAAGAGATAAATTGAGTTAAAAAGATACATTAGACGATTAATTATAAAGCCATAATAGTAGTGTCAGATACAGTCGCTTTGTTCCGTAAAAATAGTAATTTTTAAGAAAAAAGTTTAATTGCTGAGAATTAAAATATCCGAAATCTGTACTCATGATAATCACTTATTAAGAATCAAAAAATGACTTCAGAAAAATAGATCAAAAACGTCAAACAAAATACTATCACATAATTCTTATTTGAATTTCTACAATTAATTCTGTTTAAACGGTGTTTATGTAAAAATGAAGTTTGTGAATTAAATGTTTATCGTTAATGCGTGTGTATCTTATATGGTTCCTTCATTACATTTGGTACAAAATATTCTGGTGACTATTATTTTTGTTTACTAAAATAATCCAATAAGCGCAGCACAACGCATTTACATGAATAATAAAAGCGCATAATAGAAATACTAATATGCTGGAAAATACGATTAAATTGGAGGTTATTATTTTCATCCAACGCTTTCAATGGTGTCGTTGTTCACGCAATTTTGGACAACTTATACAACAGAAGATAATATCTGCCCGGTTGCTTCATAATGGTAGACATATGCAAGGTAATGGTCCGAAATAATTTGAAATGATATTAGGGCAAAACACTGGCTCAAAATGTGGAAGAAATTGAAGAACCATTATTTATGAGTCTGGTGTCTACAGTACTATATCTGAGAGTAAAATTTCTATCGAAGCAATGTAAAGTGTACGTAAAGGAATTCAACAACGCGCTACTTTAAACAGGTATAACACAAATATTGCGAATGGTTGAGAAAATTGTATTTCATTGGCTGAATGTGTGCTAACGATCGATTTACTCCGAAGAACATCGGCGATTGGCGGGGAGTTTAGCGGGGATGATCGAAAACTTGGCGAATCGTTTTATCATTCCCGGGTTCGTTAAGTTTTGGGCGTCAGTTATCTCGCGGCCGCGGGCGAATTCGGTCTGTAGCCGTAAGGGGGTGTGGAGCAGAAGCCGTGGTCACGAACGCAAATTGGGATGGGGGCGAGCTGGGAAATGAGGGGAGGGGTTTGGGGGATGAAGGATCTCGAAGGGACCGGCGGGACGCGCCGTAGGTAAAGGGATGGTGGTTGCTTCTGACTGGTATGGTGTACCATAAAGAGAGCCAGGAAGTAAGGAGATAGGGGAAGAGAGGAATGAGGGGAGTTTCGAGGCAAGGGCCAAAGACATCGGCTGACGTTGCGACGCCCCGAGCGCTCTGAGCAAGTTCTCCAAAGTGTCGGCTAAACTGATATGAGAAATGGTGGCTTCGTGCTGCCCGTAGGGGATGAAGGATGTGGGGTCTCAGGATCTCTCTCTATGTGTATGTGTGTCGCGCTTCTTCCTGCGTCAGTCCCCGCACGCGCGTTTCGATATTCCGCGATACAGAGGCTGCGCCCCCTGATCAGCCTGTGCCACTCTCGCGAGGGTTGAATCCCCTAGGTGCCGGGACGCGAAGAAAATGATACGCAACGAATTCGCGGGCAAGCAGGAGGGACAAGAAGAGCGAGAAAAGAGGAGAGGGCGAAGGAACGCTTATCACTGGCTGCAGCCGCGTCGACCGTCGGATCCTTATTTATGGCCTCCGTCAGGCGTCGGAGAGCGGTACACGGCGCACCTATTTCACCCGGGAACCTCCAGGAAACCTCACTTTATTTTCACGATGTGCCGGTCACGTGACACGTAGCATTTCACATCGATCTATACGAATCCCGCCCATCGGATCTCACCGATTGGTACCGCCATACAAGGCTGCGCAAAGAACCACCCATACAGCGACAATTAATCCCCATAATAAAGCTAAACCAGTTGCACGACCCTTCAGCTTCTCCTGGAAACGACTGTATATTCACGGGAAGTTAATACCGTAGAATTATTGGGCTCGTAGAATCCGTCGCCGGGTGCAGAAGGAAAGTTTTGACTTTATCCGCTAGTGAATGAAAATACGCCAGAGAAAAGCCGAGGAATACACCGGCTTAATAATTGCATGTGACTTGGCACGCGTCAACGTCCGTTAGTTACCGCAAATTAATGTCTTTCATATTTATCACAGTAGGTTAGTAGTTTGAGCATTGCACGGTTAATTTAAGGTATCTCACGTGAAATCAACAGTTCGTATAGACTAACTGGCCTATATGTGATGTCTAATGTTTGCACGGTTTGTTAAGAATGTTCACGCGTGGTGAATGTTATCGTGCTTTGGAAGGATACATTATACTTCTCGACAACAATGTCACAATGAAATTCTAAGTGATACAGATTTTTCAGTCAACACATATAATCGCAAAACGAGAAAATTTAATCGCCATTCAAGCTGGCACTTCTCTTAAAAGACATGTTTCGACAGATTGTTTGTCTGCTAAGAGTTATCCGCCTGTTATAATAATATACCGTCTTTCAATATGTAAATATTCAAACATATCTATTTTTAAACTAAGTTTAATTCATGTCATAGTTATTAAATATTTTTGCATTGTAAAATGTTATTACATTTTATATGAGTAACATTATTATACTGTTTACAGATAAAGATGAATTAATTATGAATTAAAGAGAGATTCGTTGGTGCAGGAAATATACACATTTGTTGACATGCACGTACGATACATGTTAAATAAGTAAATTTATTAAATAATAAATTAGAGATCTCTTTAAATGATCAACAATTAATCTAATCAAATACGTTTCAAAATATTACAATTATTTCAATTGATATACAAATAATACTATGCTCCTGTTTGTTGTTTATTTTTGTCTGTCTATTAATCCCATAAATATATTAACATGTCTTTGTCAACGCATACTTATTATAATTTATAGCTTATACGGCTTACAGCCCGAATTATACCAACATTTAGAACAAAACAAAATTAATGTATTTTGTATAAACATTTACTAGATTGCCCAAACACCGATCATGATCAATAAATTTGATCTGCGGTTAATACTCCGAATTAGATGCTTATTTTCTCCGACCGACGGAGCACGTGTGCGGATGATTTTTGGCGGGAGGAAGTTTTTTGAATAACATCAGTGCGAAAATCTACCCTTGTTATTACTCGTAGAATCATTTCCTTACAAACGCATGGGCGAAGGTTCTTCGGTGAAGGAATCAGTGTTTACTGCCCGCATCCGGGCTTTAAAGGCGCAAAGGCCGATAAAAATCTGACGACTTACCGTAGCGGCCAGTTTGAAACGTCAACGAAAGGATCGTGCTTTCCGCGGAAGACTTCTCATTCGCGCGCATTCCGTGCTGGTCATGATAAACCGTTTCCCTATCGTGCAGAGCCGGTCCTCGAAGGTGGATCGTGCGGTATCGGCGGAAGAAGATCGCCGTCTTTCCTCATCCGGCTGTTGACGACACTCTCTATCTCTGTCCGTATCTCCGATGGCTTTCGTAACGAGTCGCGAGCGGTGGCGAATCGTGAAAACGGCACGAAAGAGGGACTCGCGGGTTTTGTTTCGGGCGCGACTCCCTCTCTCTTTTCCTCTCTCTATCCTCGTTGGTCGCCCTCGTTAGGGCGCGACGGAGATGAATTTTGCCCGGGAGGACCCGTCGGGGAACGTGGATGGCCGCGTTCCGTCGCGGATCAGACCCGCGGTTTTGCCGAACCGTGGGCCTATCCTCCTGCCGTGGTTCTCGCGGAAGTCGTTCGACGGGCCGGACGACGTTCGTACGGGTGCGACGCTCTCTCTCGCGGGCCAAAGCAAACTTGTCGGATGGCAATACGTGAGTTAAATGTTCACCGCGGATGGTTTACGGCCCGATAGTCCCCACCTCGTGCCGCCACGCGGCGCTGCCTCTGCTCTCCGTCCTCGCCTGCATGCTCTCCCCGTGTTCCTATCCTGCTCCTCCCCTCTTGCCAAAACATTCTCTGCCTCTCTTTCCCTCTCTTTCTCTCGGTCCCTCGCATGTACATGTCCTCTCGCTCGCTCCCACGTACGTTCTCACGTGCTCCCCCTTTCTCTTTCTACGATTCCTCTCGCTCCCTAATCTGACTTTTCTCTCTTCTTCGCTCCGACTCACTCCAGTCCACGAACCCCTAACCTGCCCCCCTTCTCGGCCCTTGGCTGCTGGTGTCCTGCGGCCGGCACAGAGGCGGGGAATTCGACCGTACGAGTGACAGAGAAAACAACCGACAACAGAGAGGCACGTATAAAGAAAGAACGAATGAGTCTACGAGGGAAAAAGATGGATCGCGCCAGCGAGAGAGATCGATGTACCCGAGGAAAGCGTCAAAGGAAAAGAGACGGAAGTACTCGTGCGTATAGAATCGGTCGCACACGAATGAAACGAGGATTTATATGCAAGGGCGTTGTTAATGGCGGGAGGGGATACCAGGCGCGCGCGGGGTATGGTCGTTCTGGCGCATATCTCCACTTCGCTCTCTCTTATGCCATTTCAGAAATTCTTCTTGTCTTTCTTGTATCGGAATAGGAAGTCTTTCCTTTTTCCTCTAGTGATCGCTTATCCTCGTCCTCGAAGGATAAACTCGTATGTCTCTCTCGAGCCTGCCGACCCGCGAGGATGGCCATGATGACGCAACGGGCCACGTGACTCTGCGATAACCAATGAGATAGCGTCAGTTCGAATCTCGCGGGTTCTCAATGACCCCTCCTAGCCCACCACACCAGGCTGGCTATCATCACATGCACATGCAGGATTGAGCCATTACCTGGTGCTTGGCGTTATAGGTATAATTATATAGCGTCGCGATACACATCGAGTAATGGTGATTTGTGGCGCAGCTCTCCGCACACACGCGGAACTCTGCACCACGTGGTGTATTGCCGCGTACGGTACTCCCTAACGAACCTGGAATTTTCATTATTGTGTAAGAGTGGAGGTATTCGCTGTTAGCCAAGTGCTTTCGCCGATGGTAGAATGTTCTCCGCTTTTTAAAAGTTTGTTGTCTACGTTGAAAGAAAAATGGACGAAAATTACGATACACATTCCAGTTGAATCCTGTGCCACGTATAAATATCGTAAAATAAGCGGTAAATACATTTAATAATAATTTTCTTTTAAAAGGTATGGAAGAAAAGTAATAATGTAGCTTTGATGCAATGAATCTATTTTTTGCATTTTTCGAAAGTATTATGTCCTTATTCGTTCAAGATCGATCCCATTAGGAGATTACGCCGCAGTTGCGGCCAATTTCTCTGCGGGCACATTTAAATCGAGCTCATCTAAACTGGCGAGAATTTTAATAGTAGAATTACCCTGTTGAACATGTTCCTGTTGTCCGACTAGTGCATATATCACCCAACATCGCTCTTAAACGTCGCTCTTGCGTTGAAGAATTAAACGCTACGACATTCTTCACTTTTTCGTCCTGCTTCAGGAATGAACAGTTTTTGAGAAGATACCGTTATTATGGCGCATGACGCGACGAATGGTATCGACAAGCCCGATATATTGGACAATAAATAATGTCGCGACGTAAAATCAATGAATTGGAGCTCGGTCTCCTTCCCGATACGCGTATTTGTTTGGCCCGACAATATTAGCAGCGGAAAACAGGCATGAAAAACAGGTAAATTCGAGACTTCCAAATAGTGCGAATCCACTAAAAATGGAATATTCAATATTTAATACATGTGGACTACTTTACATTTATCTTTTTTAGTATAAGAAAATATTAAAGGATTACAAGATTACGTAATCACGGTGTATACTTAATGAATACTATTTGTATTATTTGCGTTAGTGAGAGCCTGATTTGTGTCCTGAGAATATCCCCATCAATGTTACAATGAGAAAATCTGACCCATTTGACCGATATAAACGAGGGATCGTAACAAGTCTATCGAGGGGAAAGCACGTGATTTTCAAACTGTGTCTAGAGATCCGGGGTAGGTTAGTAGAGGAGTCCGGATACCCGTTCAGTTTGACGGAATGTTATTACGGTCATAATCGCAGACGCCAACAGGTGCGAGCTCATACAAGCCTACCCGTAAATGGATACGTGTAGCAATACCGTCTCACTGTGTTCGTGTGCGTTCGCGTTCACCAGTATACCTATATTATCGCCATAGGGCAATAAAGACCCCATCCCTATAATTTGTGGCGGAAACAATAACTAAACAGCCAGAATGCTCGCCAGACGGTATTGACCATACACACAGTCGCTCGTAATACCGGTGAGTCCGGTATCGGAGGTATTTTCACAAGAAATGCACATTTTTCCGCATTTCATTCGGACAAAATTTCGTCGACATTTTTGACAAATTAAATAAAATATCTCTCTTAGAAATCCATAAAGCTTAACACTATTTCTTTTGGCTGTAATGTAAGAATTTGCCGAGTAACAATGTGACCTATCAGTACTTGGTATAATTAAAATTCTATTTTATGGGAAAATAGTTAATGATTACTGCGAGTGTATTTTATTGTAAGCCGTTATATTAAAATTTCTCTTGAAGCTTGAGCATATGTCCAACTAGAATCTGCCAACGTGGAAGTTAAACCCAGTGGAAATTGATTCTCAGGAAAAATTGCGGTACCAAGGCATGTCTCTTCCGTTAAAAAAATGCGCATACGTCCATCCTCGTGTCATCAAGGCCGACGCGTGAAAGTCGGCAAACGGATACATAAAATGCACCAACGAGCATACCTACCGCATAGATTTTCTTATACAAGTGATCGGCTTGTATCGTCCGTTTGCTTGTGATACTATAAATGGCGCACACGTTGGTAGTCGCCTTTGAACGTACTACTTCTATGCGTGCATGCACCGTGCATGCATACGTGCACCCCTTGCTAATGCTGTCCCGGATTCTCCTGTGGTGAGACTGTACTAGAACGTACGACTTTTGCGCAAACTTTAAGATCCGTTGTGGAGTGGTCATTTTTTTAAATGTTTGTATTCGTGATAAGTGTTATGTGTTTCGAAAATTCTGTGATCCTCCTGCAGCATATAAAATTCCCATGTTAGGTTCGAGATTATTCTTTTAACTCGATATTCGACTTATGACTTGCACGGAGCGCAGAAATATTTATGCTTGAATATTGATAAATTCATCGATACGTTCTGTTATTCCAGCAGAAAAGGAAAAATTCACCCTGCTGAATTTTGGGGTCACGTTCGGCAGAGAATGTAGATTACGTATAAGCGAGGACAGAAAAAATACTGTTATATGTATTCGATGGTATTGATGCTATTGTTCTTGTGAGGAAGATGAAACCCCGCATCTGAATCACATATGCCTATGGTTATAAGAGGGTAGATAGGACACGCACGTACATCTTCTAGCGTCACGTGTATCACGGGTAGATGTGTGTCCACATATACATAGAAAGGCCTATGTGTACATAAACGTATGTATAAATTGGATCCGGCGTATCTGTTGCCTCGATCTACTTCCTTATCGCAGTGAAATTGTCCTGCCTCTCGGGACAAGGGCCCAGCCACATAGTTCTTCAGGAGGAAGTAAGAAAGAGGGCAGAAGAAGAGAATCAGCGAGAGAGGCGGAAGGCCGCCCAGGGGATGAGGGACAACGGGGAGGACGGGGGAGCGGGGGGGAGGTTCACTCGCTCCGCCAAGGAGCAGTCGTACATTACGTCCCCGAAAAAAGATCATCCACGAGACGTTTAATTTCCGAAGCCCTTCCGCCAGCTCCATTCACGGCGTCTCTGAATCTACAGCGGGGCATGAATTCCGTCATTCAAAAGCTCCCGACTTACGATTGCCAGCGCAACGGTGAAAAGCGTCGACGCCGCAAGCAATCTTCCCAATGATACTGCCCGCCTCGATTTTCACTGACTCCTTTTTTATCTTGCTCATTTCCGCCGTAACATTCATTTCTAAACTTCGACCGTTACGAGTGTGTTAATTAAATCCCAGCTTCGGGTTATAAATGTACTTCGTTTATATTTTGACTCTCTATACAATGTCAATAATATTGAAATAATTTTAATTAAGTCAATAATAATAAATTGGTTACAGACGTGCTTCATTTATGTTTTGACATTCTACACAATGTTAATAACAAAATTGATTCAGATATACAAATTTTCGTTAACCACTGACAGTCTTCTTCATTTCATAATTTCTTAACTCATAAATTATGCATTTTTATATAATACAAAGATGACACGTCGATGAGTACGACTGTCTAGTTAATTACTACAAACATCTTGGATCGGGCACCCTAAAATTCAGTGGCGTTAAACGGCGCGAAGAGGATAGGCGTGTCGGCGATAATCCCCTTCTGTTTACGCGTATTTCTGTCAGCTTCCCCCGAATTTGCAAGATGGACTGCCCTTCGTTACAGCTAGAAAATCCGGTCTTTTGTCATTGACTTATATCCTCCGTGTAGCCAGAAATAATCGTAAAGGCTGACGCGTCTTTTTTGCCCGACGTTATTGAATTCCTTGGTTGTTAGGTGAATCGTGAGGGAATTACACGAGTTGCGGAAATCGTCGGGCCGACTTAACGGCGCTGTAAAATCAGCCGGCACGCTTACCACCGGTCCGCCCCCTAAAGCACACCCCCTACCACCCCTCTTGCGAACCACCGCTGCGCGACGAACCCCGGGACACTTCTTCCGCCACGTATATTTTCATTTGCTCGTTCGTGTTTTACAACTCGACTCTTGTTTCACGACCGCTAAACGTGATGGATACCTAGACTTGTCGCAGCTGTAAATCATAGGGCAGGGCCATCCTATATATCTATATACACACACACACACATATACCGATACAGAATCGGCCACTGACAGAATCGGCGAGAACTAACGGCAGAACGACTTACCTTAAAGAATTGTGGCATTGTGTGCCACTGTGTTCGAAACAGTCACTGGTCTACGGAAGTAAGCAAAACATAGGTATGTACGTTAGTAAAAATATTACAGAGATTTCGGTAAGTGTTTTTGTAAACGTCTTTGAAATACTATATCAGTCAGAACTTTATTTTGCAGTATACAAAGCGTCGTGTCACAATTAACAATTTTAATAGCGTCAAACCTGGGTTCAAAGAACATACAGTTACATGTGTTGAGTTGGTGAAAGTGTTAGTAATCCAATAGCCATTAGCCGGAGGGACATGTTTGTTATAATTTTTATGTAAATTAACCTTTTAACGACGTACAAAGTTTCTTACTATCTTGCCAAAGTGATGAATGTATATCTTTTTAAAATGTGAAGGTTTCTGATACCGCAGTGTATGATATATTTCCATCCCTTTGTATAAATATGCGACGTTTGATATGTTTACAGGGTCTAAACGATAACGACGTCGCTGGAGCTAAGTAAAAAAGTATCAGTGCACAGCGGTGGTAGCCTAAAGGTGACGATGATAGTCATCCCTGTAATTTATCGTAATTCGAAAGTATTTTATGTGGCCATTTCGTCATGTAAATGCGTGCTCGTACAGAAGGAAGATAGGAGATCTTAAGCGCCCCTTACAGAAGCCCCGAGAAAAGGGTGTCTCGTTCCAGCACCACCGGATCTGCCTCTTGTTTATAAAGGGAAGCAAAGTTTACGCGGTTGAGATAAATCTCGAGGCGGGACTCGGCGCGAGGTCTCCAAACAGTGTCGGATCAGCAAGATCCCTAATGAATCCGGGAGAAGGAGCGCCATTGCCCGAGAGAGTCTCGACTTTCGAGGACGCGAAGGACTGCAACAACGGTGGTTGTTGGTTTCCTTAGTAGCCGTCCTTAGCTTCGAGTTTCCAAGAAACCAAGTGTACCCTCCCGGGCCCCTTCAGATTCTACGGACTTAACCTTGCCCAAACTAGTATACAAACGCACACAGAGACGGGCCGAAGAGCCCTCCTAAATGCGTTACTGCCTCCCGCTTACCTCCGTTTTCACGAGCATTTTATTGTCACGGCGCACCTAATGATAGTTATTCTTGCTAACCACGTCCGTTTCGACCGTGATGGTCACGATACGGTTACGTTAGGGTTCACCGAGGGATTTGACGTCCCGAAACTTGCCCGCCCATACATGCAACCGCAGTCCCGACACATACTTTACTGCGGATTGTTAATTCCTCCTTGCAATTGGATACGGCCATTTTCACTATTAACCCCTGCCCGCAATGTAAACTGTTAGGATATTTCTACTGAATCTAGGTTCAAGTTCTGTCCTAGGTTCAAGTCCACACGTGCTACTTTATCGATCTTACAAAGCATTTGTTTGAAACCTGGGAATTTTAGTCATTGTAATTGGTTATTGTTGTTAGCGAAATTTAGGAATTTCGGAAGTAGATAGCAAAGTATTTGTTGTATCTAGTATCATGTGCCAAATGCAACTAGAGGATCGAGGTAACGTTCGAACATGATTGCCAAGTGTATTTGAGAATGGGGACTAAAAAAGCCTGTTCAATGGACGATTGCGGATAAGGGAAGCCATTAAAAAAGCCAACATGTAGGATCGACGAAGGGCATGATCGGTCATAATTCCTCTAGCCAAGAGATTCGTACGTAAAAGTGGCTTACCGTTGAATCATCAGTTCGGAGGTGCTGTCGCCGTGGTTATATGATACGTAGGTAGGCCGGTAGGTAGAGTGTACACGCATTCCGTGACTCTGACCATGAGAGATTTCAACCCTCTTCCATCCTCCCACTCGTGAAGACACGCTGAGGTGCGCGAGGGAACGAGCAACGAAGAAAGTCGGGAAAAGGAGAGAAGCGGCGGTGAAAAAAGGAGATGAAAGAAACGGGCGCGAGGATGAGGGAAAGAGAAATCCTGGACACACGGACTAATGCATACGTAGTCACGGGCCAGGTATGGCGTAGTGGTGAGGCGGCGTGTTGGTAGCGATAAATCATGGGTTACCACATTGTAGCCCAGTAAATCATCGGACGCGGGGAACGCGAGAGCTTCCCAGCGTGAAATGAAACGAATTCATCTCTGTCAGCCCCCACTACGTGCTTCCATCCACCTCTCTCGTCTCTCTCTCTTTCTCTCTCTCTCTCTCTCTCTGTCTCTCTTCTCTCTTTCATGTCCCACCCTACCGACTACTCTCCTCCCACACCTCCATCCCTCAATCCGCCGCCCCCTACCCCCGCTCTTTCGCGTCCTCGCTAAAGCGTATTTTCTATCCTCCGCACGCAACTGGATAGGGTAGATACACCTACGCATACACATGCGCTCATGGACAACGCCAGCGACCTTTACATATTTACTTTGTGGTAGCTATACATAATGCTAGAATCCACCCACCCTTCTTGAATCATCTCGCATCTTTCACACGCACGGAACACCCCCCTCCTCCCTCTCCTCCACCCCAGTTCCCCCTCTATGTGTCGGCACACCACGACCCGCGCTCTCTGCCGAACTTGCCTTTTCTTTGGCAATCCTACTCCCCGCCTCGGTATTACTTTTGGCTTTACATTCCACGAGTTCTACGGATCGCCATCGCGCCGTCGACATTAATCCACGGGAACGATCTTCCGCGATTTCAAAGAAACCGTAACTTGGGACATAAATCAACGACAACTGTATCACGAACAATTAGGAAACCATTGTTCCCGAACGAGCCTTAGGACAAATTTCAATATTTTTCGTCTAAATCTAAACACCGTATCGCGTATTTTTAATCTTCCAGAATCGCCGGACAAGTTTACCCATTATCATTTACCGTCGCAAATAATCCCACGATATATCATTGTGATAAATCTAGAGGTTTGTTAGAAAGTTGTGACTTATGTCCACACGAGATTATGCCAAGTGCTATACTCTGTTGGTACGTTGGTAGATCCCGCCCAATCGTCGACGGTCAAACGTACTGCTCTGCCGTGGATGCTGTCGAATAAAACATGCGGCCGGTTATTATTTTTGATTCGTTACGCAAGACTGTGGGCCACGAGGCACCTCGACGCTACCGGCCGTCCATTTTGTCGGGGAACCGCCTTCGAAACGCACGGTCTTCTTTCTTCGTGACGTTACGTCGTATCGCCCCGGCGAGCACAGGGCGCCCTCGCGGAGGTGCACGTCGGCACCGCGATATTTATCGTAATTTGATACAAGCGGGCCAGGAACAAAAAATTGCCGCTAGCTCCAAGAGCCGGAGGAGTAGCGCGATGCGGGGGGCAGGGGAAGGGGGTGGGCGGCAGTCGGGGGGGTTGAGAATAGAGGGTGGGCAGGCTCATACATCGCCAGCAGTTCAGACGCAGCCGCGCCTCCGCCTTCTACACCCTTCGCCTCCCCTATCGCCCAATACTCCTCATTTCTTCGCTCCCGGCCACTCGAACCTTCCTTCCACCCTATACACTTCCCCGCGGACCCCTATCGATCATAATAAGTAAACAAAAGTTCCTGCAGCTCACAAGAAGGAACCCCGAAACGCCGTTTTTTTTCTCAATACTTTGGCGCGTGTGCCGTAAAATGGATTCTCAAGTATTTCTCAATGTTATGTTTATGACGAAACAACGAGATCTATTTTGGTACCTTTTCTGTATAATGCAAGAATTTCGAGGGGCAATAAAATAGCGAAATTTGTAACGAAAGTTTTTAGGACACAGAAGTTGTGTGTGTTGCTAGTGTATGTTTATCTGCAATGATAGTAGCGAATTTAGCGGACAGTAAATGAGATTTATAATGTAACGTTAAATAATACGGTAGAAAATATTGTGTAGAATATAATGGTCAGGGAAGTATAATACGGGTAGAATGAAATGTGAAGGGAATCTTTTTGTACATTTCCGAGAAATGTGGATGTATATTAAAGATCTGGCAAGACTCTGTGGCTTTCTACGCCAATGTAAGTTCAGATTCTAGGGTGAAATTTCTATACATCGGCTGCACAGGTAAATACCAAATTCCTTGTCCCATTCTACGAAAAAGGTCTTAATTACCATCGACTAAGTGGAGACCAGTATCTACCATTTATCAGGCCCAATTAAGTACTAATCTTAGGTTATAGATTACGCGACAACACCAGGAAAGAAGCAGTTGGACATTTTTTCGAAAAAGAACACTTGCCGGAAATAATATTTCCCCCTTCTGTGCGAACGCTACGCAATGGACGTTGGGAATGGAGGGATGAGGAAAATTTCACGCGCCGGGGAACATAGAAAGCGACGGTAGGAGGACGACTAATCCAACGTCGGTCGTAGGTTACGGAGCGGTAGGAATGCAAGGAACTAGCGCGCTAATTAGGAGTCAGTTCCATTTATTCTTTTATTTAATCAGTGCCCCGGGGGTTGATTGAGGGGCCGCAGGACGTTGTGAATGGCCATAGAGCGCGGGCAAGAAGAGTAGGAGGTGATGGAAGAGTGGAAAATAGGAGGCGGAGGTTTCTCCCATTGCGGTAGTAGACTATTACGGGACTCCCACATAAATTGGATGTCGCCGGCTCCCGAATGTACGAACCCATAAATCCCGGGCGCGGAAATAATGGCAACTCATTCTGCAAATGGCGTGAAATTTTAAATCCCGTCTGCTACGTGCGCGAGATGACGTATCACCGTTGCCATCGTGCCGTCGTCTTCGGAGACCATTCGTTAAACGTAAGAAAGGCCAACGGTGGACGAGGGTGAAGTGTAGGACGTCCCTGCCGTTGCCAGAGAAGAGGCCAAGTGGAAGGTCCGAGATTGCCTGAAGACGGAGAAAACGCGACTGCCCGTCTCCCTTTTCGTCGATTCTTCTTATTTTCTTGATCCTTCTACCAATCCTTCGGGCGAGCCGCTCACGCGAGATATTGCGCAGCGCCGATAACTCAGCCCTCTTCCCTCCAGGACCTATCAATCTGCCCAACTCCCGACACATGCGCACGTTTTCCCACCCTATATATCCTTCCTTTCCTCGTTCAACCACCCGCGGGACGACAAGAAGCGAGTCTGGAACCACCCTTACAGTCGACTCCATCGAACACAGAGCACGTTTATCTTTAAATGCGCACGTGTATCACTCTGCACGCGTCCAACCCTTAAAACTGCACCGAACTCGCCTTTATTTACATTTTCTTCAATCATGCCTTCCCATCGTCACAATTCTTATGACTCAAAATACATTCTCGTATCTATGAGTTACCATTATCACAGTACAATTTCGTTCTTTCGTTTAAACTCATTAAACACACGATTATCACTGTGCACACGTTCGAACCTTGAAAGTGCACCGAACTGATCTTTATTTACGTTTTCCTCAAATTCACGACAATTTCTTTCTTCTGTCCTTTCGTTTAAACTCATTAAACGACCGCGCGTATTTGCCCCCGTTCGTGATAGAAGATAGTACGAACCGACGAAACCGCCCCGGCGTGGCTTTCATCAGGGGGGATGGCGCGGAGAAAAAAAATTTGCTTGATAAAGGTAATTGGTTGGCGGACCCTCCTGATGATTGGTAAAGGTCAGCTCGAAGTAATTTAGTTTCTTGCCGAGAAAGTAATAAAACCCCCGCGCTGCTGTAAGAAGTGGGGTGCTCCGCGTGCATGGGATAGATAGGAAATCTAATTCTCGGTAAGAGGGCGGCCAGATCTGAACGAGCATCCCTCAGTATATTATTTATACGTCGACGAAATTGGTGCCCAAGAACGCCAAGCATGCTTCCATCTTCTGCGCGCATAACCTGAGTAATGTCCTTTATTTCTACCCGCTGGCGAGGACATTTTCATATTAGGCACATCATAAGGCGAATAACATTTCTTCAATAATGTCATCCAATAAATATAACTCGTAACATTGTGCAGAATTTTTAATGTATGAATACGCTTAATCGAACGCATATTTAATTTGTAGAGTATCATTTAGGGAGAATCGTATTCTTAATATTGTCTCACAATTCTATCACTTACGTGATATCGCAAAGATTCTTTGTAAATTCACGTTTTATAAGATTAATATGTGATTATGAATCCTTGTTTCTCGAATGACTAGTTTATTCGACATTGAGGTAGTTACATCAGACAATGCGTGTCTAAAAAATAATGTCCTTTTCCTCATTGGTTGTATTCTTATGCCGAAAACGGTGGCCATAATAAACGGCGGCAAGTAACGGCAGAAAATACTGATCGAAAGCCAATAATTGGAGTAAACTTTGTCCCTCCTTGGCACTTGCCGGTGAGATCTCGTTTCACGGCTCGATTCTGTCACGAACCGTGGGGCGTCGGAGTTTCGGGACCGCATTTTAGACGAAGGGATAACTAGAAAACTTCTTTTCTTTTCACAACCCCATCTACGAGGAAGACGAGCCCCGTCTCTCTCTTTCTCTTTCGTCCTCTGCTTTTGCCTCCCCTACGCTAGCCCGCGAGTGTCCTCCACCCTGTCGCTCCTTTTTCTTATCCTTTATACCGGTTGTACTGGTGGGCGCAGTATCTCCGGCTAGCTGGAGAACGTGTTCACCCAAATGCGCTGTTAAAATTTTGGACACAATCTCACCATTTGTCTTGCGAGACCCGGGAATAAATCACGAGCGGCTCAGCCGGCTAAGAAAAACGCTGCGCGCCCTCCGGGTACCGTACGTGTGTGCCAGTACACCCCTGGGCCTTCCACCTCTTTATTCTTCTTTTTCTTCATTTTGCCACCCCTCGAACCCAGAGCCGCACCGGCGATATCGCCCCGAACAAACCTCCCAAGTTTTCCGCGAACCGAAACCTTGATCTCCCGTCGATAAATCATAATACTCGTATTAACATTCCTCGCACTTCTTTCCCGGCGCCCTGTGTTTCTGGACTTCTCGCTCATCACGATGAATGACCCGTCCACTGCTATCCCGATATACGGCGTTATGGCGGAACGCATGTTACTTTATATTCGACAATGGAAAACTAAAGCAGATGAGCGGCAAAAAGGAATAGATTAAAAACATTGACAACAATGATTAAACTGAATGTTTTTACGACGTTGAGTAATCATTTTATAATTCTCGAATTACATCAATACACGTGTACAATTTGAAGTTTGAGATTGATTAAAGTTACACAAGCAAAAAGTGTAAGATACAGAACAGGACGATATATTCTCCCTTATTTTATTTTGCATTATTTTACAATTGCTGCAATACATTTTGAGGTAAGTTGCACAATACTTTAAACATTTTTAAAACGTAACTTGGGTTTATAAAATTTCTAGCGTATGAAATAGTATGTGCAATATACAAAAATGTATATTACTTTTAGAGGAAAACAAGGAATATGGAACAAGAAAGAAGTTTAACTTTTCATAGTAATGTAAAAAAAGATGACACGCGCATGGCTCATCAATACGTTTAATATAAATTAACAATACGAAGACATTTCTCAGCGTCTCTCTTTACTAGCGCGAAGTGCAGGAATTATTGGTACGTTGAGCGCTTCCGGATAGGAATGACTGAGTGGAACATACATCAACGCATGGGTGAGTGATAACGGTATCGTATATTATCGATCGACAATAGGACAGGTGTTCTAAATGTCAATCCGTAAACGCATGTAAGCCCATTCAGCCTGTACGGGGCATGAACGTTTTTGCAGGCCGGAACATTAAAGTTTATGAAAAAAAAATTTCCCCACAAATGCAATAATATGTCTTTCTTGAATATTTTTAAGATTGTTCCCACTTTTTTCATACTTGTACCAATTGAAAGAAGGAATGGTTCAACGACTATGTGTACAAAAAGTGTATTGGAACAAGATCATTTTATAATATCGTTCAGATTTTAAGAAACAAGAATACTGAAATTTCTATATGTAGAGTATGTATAGAAATAATTTCCGTGAATTATAAAAATGGTTTTAACCGAACCTTCCAGCATCGCCAAATAGCATTCTATTGTACTTTAGTATATAAAAAAAGGTATTTTTTGAGAAAAATTGGTAACAACGAGGAGTGTTTTGGACGGGTAAAACCATGGCTACGGGCTAGGGCAATATTTCGCGCTAAACTTTACGAGAACATGGATAAACGAAATGGGATCTGTCCACTTATAACGCGTACAAAGGAGGATAGTGTCTCCACGAGGACGTGCCGACACGAAGCGGACGCGGCGAAGTGAAGACAAATGTTATCCCTGTTCCCTCGTAGTGCTCTACGTAATGATTCATTTACATAATAATTCAGAGACGGGGCAGCGTTTGCTGAATGGCGATTACGGCAAACCCAGCGACGGGGCCTCTCAGGAGCGCGCATATTTTGGCGCGGTACTACGTGAAATCGTTGATTTGTATAATCACACGTTCGAAGCTCGGTAAAGCGCGACGGGGATGAAGAACGAGCCTCCTCGTCGTAGTCGTCGTCGCCGTCCGCCTGTCCCCCGGGTGAACACGCGTTCGAACGAACGTACGCAAACTGGAGTGTTGGCGTGCACGGGGCTTCGCAGGGTTTTTCGCGTCGCACCGTGGGACGTACGCGCCAGAACCCAGAGAGAAGAGCGAGACCGGCCGCCAATGGGGGGGAGAGTACGAAAGACGTATGCATCTACATTTTGGCGTACTGCTTTATATAACGATAATTCAGAAAGCGACGTCGCAGGGCGCGCGCGCGCGTGCCACATACATACACATACATTGGAACGTCGGTGAAGAAGCCGCCGTAAAATATGTGTCTGGTGTCTTAGTCCTCTTCACCCGGCTTCGTTCCCGCTAAAGGCATACGAAGGGGGCAGAGCCCGGGAAAAGAGAAAAATCCGCGGCGTCCGGGGAAGATCGAGAATAGGACTGGAAGAAGCAAGAAGGGGCGCGAGGAACGAGAAAGACGAGAATATTCGGTACACAGTTCTACTTGGAATGTCCCGTGTCGCCACGTCACTACCGTCCATCGAGTCCTCTTCTCCGAGCGGCAGTCGTTTCCATTGCTTCGCCGTGGGATTATTATTATTACCGTCTCGGGGATCGCCGCGGAATGTCGCGGCTGTCACATTAATGTCTCAAGCGTGGGCATCAGGCAGGATGCTTGGCTGCCCGCGAGCCACAACACGATGGTTCCCCACCCGACGACAACTCTTTCGGCTTTTCGCACGATTTCCCGCTACTCACAGACCCCTCGGCGTATGTCGAATTTCCTCGGCAACATCATTTTTCCATGTATACAGCAGAACACGGGACAAAAGGTTTCCAACGGGGGACATGAACGTTTGTTCTGGATAATTTGGTACGCGATAAGAAAATAATGATATCAGAAAGGTGTAGAATTTTTCCAGCGAATAAAGAATTACCCGGAGAAATGAAACGGTAAAGAAGGATTTAAGGGGATGTAATTTTTCACTTTCACGGTGTAAGAAGTAGATCATATCAGCGAAATTCCTGCTGTTACAGCGAAACATTTGCTATTTCCATAATATATGGTCGGAGGACAGTCAATGAATAACGAGCACGGAAAACATTCCGCCCAGAATTTTCATTAAACCTGCTACGTTTTAGCTACAGTAGTAATTACTTTTACTGAGCAAACGAAAATTTTGCTGCACCAAGAAATTCGATACACTGAGTCAACAACTGACCATTTTCCTCTATCCCTGCGAATATATATTGCTTAGCCAAAGCTTTAACATCCTCCTCCATCTCCATTTTCTTACTATTCTCAACGTATTTCTCCGCTTTTATAAAGATTACGAGATAAACATCGAAATCTTTTAAGCGTGTGTTATTAATACACGTTGAGAGATTGTGATACGCAGCGGGATATAAAAATCGTGATTTTTTTAAATCTCCCGGACAGGAGTGTCTTATCTACCTAAGTGCACTACCAGAACGGTATATATTACCTGCTAACGCCCTTTTAGATGCATTAGGTACATAGAGCTATGAGGAAGTTTATGAGGAGATCCCGAAGCAGAATGTTTTAAATGTATGCAAGAACACGTTCTACCCTTCTCCGAGAGCATCCACCGCGGAGCAATCTCCCTTTCAACATCATGAAGAACTGACTCATGTCGTCGACGGGTAAAAAGAACACGCCCACTATCTAACGTCAGCCCATCATGTATAATAATTGCATTACCAGTGCGTACAAACCCCCACGTAGTGCGTAATTATAATTCTTATCTTTTAAGAAGTTCACCAGTCTTATTCGCACAGCGTTCCATAAGTAAGTTTGACAATGATTTACGGTCGTACGTAAATGTATAACAATCTTTCGGACCTGCAGATAGCGATATGACGATTAGTATGCTCGTAGATGCAACGTGGTGCATTCACGATTGGCCTCATAGCATTTGAATTCGCGGAACCTCGGGGTTGAATCTCGTAAAGGGTTCGAATATCACAGGAAAGCGCGTCCGCGGACGAACCTTATATAAGGTTCTAATACATTACCCTGCCGGGCGGAGGATCCCGCCGGCAGGAGTACCACCGCACCACGTGCGCTAGCCCTCTAGCCCGCCGGAATGGAGT
Organism: Hedychridium roseum; assembly: GCA_963989215.1. Lineage (NCBI taxonomy): Eukaryota > Metazoa > Arthropoda > Insecta > Hymenoptera > Chrysididae > Hedychridium > Hedychridium roseum. Next base: position 4,892,007 of record OZ022310.1, on the reverse strand, counting down.
CGTAGGATAGCAATTTCAAGCGAGCAGTAATAAAGCACGTCTGCGCGCCGAAATCCTGATGAATGGCCGCGCTTAGGCTTGAAATGGAGAAGCGACGAGCCACTCGCACTCACTCACTCACTCACACGGGCTACTCTCTCCCGCCCTTATGTTACCCCCCTCCCTCTGGTTTCCCCCTCTCTCTCTCCTTCGTTCACCGATACTCTCTATCGTCCGTTCACTTGCCATCCCCCCTTGTCCGCCGTACTCTCTTCATCTCCTTCGCATCCCTTTTCCCCGACGTCCACCTATATATAGGCACGTATCTTTCACTCTGTCATTCTCTCGAGTTCGCGCACGTATCGGGACGCAAACCGGTCCCCGTGGCTCTGTTCTGTGTAGGGTTGCCATTGTAAGCCGGCGCTGCTGCTACCACCCCCAAATTTTCAGCCCCTTTTCGGTGCAGGCGCAATACACACATGCAGAGAGGATCGGCTGTTCGCCTGGCCATCGGCATGTATACGCGCGAAATAAAGGGGAGGGTCGTTGTACGAGAACTAGCAGAGAGAAAGAGAGAGAGAGAGTGGGGAGGAGAGGGCGCGGGGAAGTGGAGGATGGTTGAAACCCTATAAATCTGCTCATCCCGAATTGAGAATGTAAAATACATGCAGTCCCGCGTCTGCGCGAACGCACAAAGCGGATTTATCAGGACTGCCGCACCGGTGGGCAGGCGCAACGGCTTTAATTTATTTGTCTGCTTTGCGGTCTCGAACTGATAGCGATGTTGTCTTAATTCGAGCAATCGCTGCGAGCTACAATCACATGCGTCATATCCTATGTGCAAGCACGAACACTTGGCTTGCTTGTTCCTTTTACTCCGAATATCCGCAGCCAGAGACGAGAGATTAATTCCCCAGTTCAGCGGTTTTCAATATCACCTTCGTAATATTAAATCGTATTAAAATCGGCTCTGTTATATCTAACGATAACGATCATTGTTGTTTAACATTTTTCGACATTATACTCGCATCGTATCTTCGCAGCCTGCGATGTCATGGTAGATTTTTTTCATAACAATATCGAAATTATAATATACAACATGAAATAAAAATGTAATGAATACCAAATTTATATTTTGTTACATCTTTAATAACTTCAAAGAACAGTAATTAAGAAAAGTTGAGATTAGATAGAAAACTAGCGATAACTTTTAAATGTCGACAAAAATCCAATTCGAGGCACATTTTATCCCTAACAATTCCTATAATCATTAGTTATACGTCCATTAGCAATGGAGATTCAAATGTCTCCATATAAATACCCTACCCTCTATGCAACAAAACCGATTAATCAGTTGCCGACTTTACTTCATAATTATTTAGCGTGCAATTAAAACCCGTTTACACAAAGATTCACGTTGCGTAAATCATAACAATGTTCTCATTTAATCTAGCCATACTTTCTTTATACAATATTACGTAATTCGGAAGCATCTAAAGACACGAAAATAAAACTGTCCGAACACTTAACAGTTACGTTACTAATTACGTTGGGTGTCCTGGACTCATACTCGCTAGATCACTGGCAATCAGTATAGCGGGAGTTCAGAGGGAGGTTACAAGAGGCAGCTAGTACCTATAGCGGCGACTTCTGGGCCTCTAAATCAGCCTCCGGTGTCGTGATTCATGGAGGGCAACCTCTTGCCCTGTACTCCCCTCGTACACCTCGTCCTAGTCCCTGTTCCTCCTTACTCCACCCCCTTTCCTCGGCCTCTTAAGACTCCTTCGGCAGTGACCTCCTAGGCGACCCTTTTACCTCGCACTCTTCCCATCTACCTTCCACCAATTCACGATCTACAACCTGCGCAACCGTGCCGCTTTTGCCTTACTCCAAACATACGGTACGCGTCTATTTTTATTTCGTGTACAATCGCGCGATCAATGCCATTCTCAAGATACGCTAGCCGTATCGTTGACGGAGCTAAATTGACGATGTAGCAATTGAAGTTACACTCCAACAGCGTAATTTTGAACATGAATGTCTTCCCGTTAGATAGCAAACAATTCCCCGGTAGTAGAAAAATACGATCTGCTCACTGTTTCTATGTACCATGCACTATTCTGCTCTAAAATAGCTCTAAAATAGCTCTAAAATAGCACAACTGAAAACAGTAATGGCGAATGAAATGTTAAATAATTTCAGGGTTCAATTTTGTAGCATTATTGAGATTGCTACGAGGCAGATATTATTCTTTACGGGACATAACTTTTCTCCGTAATCGCGGGTAGATTTTCGTCCTAATGTCTAGGCTGATCGTGCCAAATCGCGGTGCTCACTGTGCCCGACGTCCGTGAAATTCAATATTTTTGCACTAAGAAATTGGCGTTTAATAATACAGATACGCGGTATTAGAAGTACAGCAGGTCGTGCACCTTCATAAAATATACCCCTGCGGAATCCCTCGAGATATCTGTAGGAGAAGGCTATTTTCGAGCTCATTGAATAGACAGCCATGATTCTATGACCGCAGGCCGTGCCAACTCCATTGTAGCACCCTCCACCACTTTATTCCCTTACTCTCTCCCGCAAGCTTGCCGTACATTGCCGGCAGTGCCTTAACTTTCGGTCCCCCGTCTGCTGTCCACAATCTATTGACAATGATACGACTGTCTTGCCCATTCTTAAACCTCTTTCACCATTATTAATGTTTGCCCCAACTTTTGTGACCGTGTTCACTCGCATAACCTTTTTATTCCTACTTAAAGAGACGATTATCGACTCATTTACAGCAGTACCTTGAACAAGTTGCCCTAGAATCTCAGGTCGAGTCATGAATAATTGTACAGACTAAATAGTTTCGAAGTCACGGAAAGATTTTGCATCGGTATTTATCTAGATTTAATGAAGTTATCTCCGTCTTCCGTTAGATAAGCATATCAAAATATATATACATATATATATTTTTTTCACCGTTAAGCCATGTTGCGAAATAGATGAAACCTTCAATTATTGTCAACTATGAAAATTCCCGTACGGATAACCTGGTTAAATAAGTGTAAAACGGAACCTCGATACGAAATAATTATCTGCATTCGAAGGTTGCTTATTTATAGCGGGCTAAAAAGTGATAAGTAGGAAGAAAGGTGGCCGCGAGTTTACGACCTTTTCATCTCGTAGCGGAAAGATGTATAGGAAAGCACGGTGATCGATGTGACGGAAACACGAGAGAGTAGTTTCTAATTAATGGTCCTGCTCCTCTCTCTCTCGGAGGCAGACTCAATTATTGTCGATGCTGCGGAGAGCCATAGAACGAGATGGAATACGAATTCGCGTTCACGCGCGTACGTATGGACGTCCGTAGAGATGCGATATACGGTCGCGGGGTGAGGCGGGACGGACGAGGGGGGGCACGTTGGTATACGCGCATGTATACACATGCGGATGAGAATACGTAAGGAAGCAGGGCATGAGCAATGGCTGGCAGCGCTCCGTAATAATGTTGTCTTCGTCGGCTCGTTTTATTTGCCCGCGGCTCAAGAATGTAGCCTACAGTCCGCCTCAAAATTCATGCCTGGTTGCGCAACCCGATCGTCAGTGAAGCACACACTCCACCTCACACCGCCTTTAAGCCTTCTACCTCAATGGCGATCTTAATCTATACAACTTTCATTAGAGCTTGCTTACTTGCCACTCGGACTAGCGGATCTTTCCGGTACAATCCGCCGTGAAAGCCGTTAGGTTTACCCGAATTTCACTGGTCACGTGATATATTCAGATTAATTCTAATTCATCCGTTCATTCATTGAGAAGATGTTTCATCGGATAACATAATTTTTATATCAACGTTAGGTTTAGCCGAATTTCACTGGTCATATGACATATTCTGATAAACTCTAATTAATCCATTCATTCATTTAGAAGATGTTGCAACAAATAACATAATTTTTGTATTAACGTTAGGTTTTGATCATTTAATTACAGACCTATCGTGTTAATAATGGACAGTATATCGTAAGATTCTCGTAATATTGCGTTCTCCAAAGTCAAAAACATTTATACGGGCGACGCTCATTGAAAGCGTCCAACAATCGAAGCGTCATAAACGTACATCATGCGAGGGATAAGGGTGGGAAGAGGTTCTTGCGAACGCATTAGGCTTGCGCCGAACAAGGCGACTAGATAGCGAGGCAAGGAGAGAAGGAGACCCGGTAGGCCGGCGTTTCGTATGAAAAACGCAGAGGGTAGGAGAGGTGAATACGGTGAGGCAATGAAGGAACTCTGACTGCGAGGGATAGGTAGTTGATATCAGCGGAAAACTTCGGGCGGCGGGGGAACGCAAGGAAGCGAAGGAGCCAGATAAAATAGAAAAATCGTCATCGCTTTCCCCGCTGTCGGTTAGGGTTGTGCGCGATGGAGGGGGAAATCGTGAGAACGGGGGGTGGAGGGGTGAGGGCCGGGAGGCGCGGTGCCCAGCAAAAAGTATAAATTTCTTTAATGGTGCTAATAATTTCATATCGCATAATTTACTTACTGCGAAACGTAACGCCAGTAGCTACCAGAGGCATTAACGAGGAGCCTAATATTTATGTGGTTCTCGGTCGTCCGCCACCCAGATAACACTCTTGTTTCCACCCCCGGCCTCCACCGCCCTTCCCGCCAGTTCCTTCGCAGAAATTCTCCCTGCAGTGTGCCCTCCGCGTCTTCGTAACTAGATAAAAAAAAGGGATCCCCCTTTTCAGGGCAGATAAGTAGGCCCTACCTCGACGCGTGCTTCACTCCCCGATCAGCTAAACGGAAAGAAAAGGACGTCAACGAAGTACCAGTTATTTAATGCATCTTGCCAGGGTAACTCACACCCCTTGAAGAAATGGTCGATGACTTTTCTTTGAAGATGCAAAGTTATACGAATTCTGTGTAAGACTTTTTACGGTAATTAGTATGTCTTTAAACGTAGATTATAGTGCGGCATAGGATATCTTGAAGAGAATTAAAATGGAGGCAGTAAACTTTTATGATAATATTGTGTATTCGTGTCAAGGAAATAGTTTTCATATTTTAGGCAACTAAGTTTTATATTGTAAGTAAGGAAAATTGGTTTTACGTTATGGATTGTACCAACTGTGCGCTTTTGATAATTTCTACATTTCAAATGATTGTCATTCGTTGAACATATTTGTATCGATTATATTCCAAGGAGCTTGCAGCTAGTAAAAGCAAGAGAAATCATCTTTTTGAGTATTACACTTTTACATCGAGATTCTACCGTAAATATTAGTCAGATTCATCGAGTCACCCATTTTTCTGATACCAACGAAAGCAACTCAAGCACACCTTTGATAATCCACAAACATTTACATACTTCTTCGCAACAATTTACATATTAAAATTCATTCTCCGATAAAAAGTATGAACCGAGAAAAAAGTTGGCGTTTTTTAAGGACCCTTGGAGAAACTTCTTAACTTGCCAGCGCATTTGTACAAGACATGGAGAGAGGTCGATCGGGACATACACACGTCGCCCAGTTTCTCAGCGATGGAACGTCGAGCACGGCGATACGGCGAATGCGCTTTGCTAATAGCAAATTTCCGAGCGCGAAGTTGGAGGAGCAAGATGTCACCTACTTAAGGCGCCTATAAAGGAGACATCCGATAAAGAGGGCGATTTATCTTAGCCGCAGAAGTAGACATGTCAATGAGCGCGCGGGTCCTCGTTAGAGCATATCTCCGCGCGAGTCAGAAGCGAGACTGCTGTTGGTCGCTCTCGCGAGCCGGCATCGTTCGAGCCAGGAGCAAGTAATTATTGTCATTCGCTAATTGGTTCGCGATAAGGATCCATTACCGTCTTTCCCCGGGCCCGGGTGTCTCCCTCACGGGTTTGCCCTTCCGTCTGGCGCGCACAACAACCTGCTGCGTGCGTGTCCCGCGATTCATGGCAGTCGCGGCCAGTAACACGATTCCGCGTATACACGGGCGCGTGCACACGTGTTAACGTGCATATGCGAAGCACGCGAACGAAAAAGCTTAATGCGCCATTATTTACTTGATAGTGGACAACCTGGTCCTGGGGTAGCCCAGCACGTGTTTACGCGTTTATAACAGACGTGACGTAGAGGGGTTATATCGCCGGGGAACGCGCGCGCGGCCACGGGGGCGGGGGTTACTGCTGTTTTGCGATGCAGCTCTCGCGCACATTACCGGCCAGTAATGCGCCGCTGGGTTACCGGTGCATATATTTTATTTAGCCCTGACACGTCCGCCGAAATTACGCCGTTATTAATGAAACTAAACTATTAATTTAAATTCCATTGTTCCATTATAAATAATTACCTGTTAATAACCGGGACCGCTCGACTGCCCGCCGTAATGTGATTGGAAGACAAACGCTCTCTACTATTCGTTATGGATCGCTGGGCGGATTTAATGTCCGTTATCGTTCACATCGTAATACTCGAAAATTGACGAAAACCGGATCATTTACCACGGGGCTTGCTGAACATGTTGCTTGAGACCAGTGGCAAGTGTGTCGGTTTATATGAAACATAATACTGATTCTCTACCCTCAATAGTGAGCTCAAAATTTCATTTATTAATCATCTCTTTTTTCAAAGGGAAATTACAATATTATTGTATATTATGTAGTTAAACACGGGACAATCAGTCAGATTTATGTCGAGCTTTTAAAATGTTTTGTTATAAATTCGCGACTTTAGAATCATTTCGATATTCCTCCCCTTAAACCCTTTTCAAAAATTCCAGGGTCAAGAAACCGATGAACGAGACGCTAATTAATTCAACGAACGCGTTAAAATTATTCGCATTGGCCGTACACCGAGCCATCGCACACGAGCTTATTCAATGGTTAGCAGGGATTTTTCTGCGTTGACCTTGACTACGGCAATGCTGGAAACAGGAACGATCGAGAAAGCTCGTCCTGGGGCCCCTTGTGCGTGCTATCTTTCTGCGGACGCATTCAATTAATCAAAGATGAGATGCTGGCGCTGATTAGTCTTGCGATGCACTCGGTTGCGTACATGCGATTACACGCTGTGATATAGACAGATGAGTCTACGTGCCCGTAGTTAATCTTCCGCGTGTCAAACGGTACAAACGACATAAGGCGAGGTGGTAAAGAGGGGAGAGAAGGTGGACAAGGGAGACGAGCAAGAGAGAGGAAGAGAGAGAGAGAGAGTACTCAGCGTGAACAGCGTGCACATACGCAAGCTGTACACGAGCCTAACGTACGGACGTACATCACGAGCGTCTACCCATAAACCGCAGCGCGTCCGCGGAAGCTCACGAATGGCCGGGACACGCGTGAACGATAATACACGCGTAGGAAATTCGACGGGCGAGAGCCCTCGAACAATATATGTGTCAGGCGCCCGACCAACTCATCGATAACGACGTTGCGCGCATGTTAAGAGGGACTCTCGAGGCTGCCACCTTGAGAAACGGATCAGCCGGGACGCGTGTCCGTCTCCTCGGTTCGCTCAGGAAATCACGATCGGAACACCGATACGTGTAGGCCGTCATGTACGATCCCCCCCCTGAGCCCCTTCCCTGCCACCCCCCTGGCGCCAGGGACGACGTACCACGATCGTCGTGCACCGTAAGAATACTTTATCGCCGGGACGTGCATCGTTCGCGAGGAAAGCTCGTTTAGAAAGGCCCGCTTCCAAGGATAATGATGAATAGGATCTATCGGCGCGGAGGCAATCGACGAAGTAATCCCCGCGAGAAGTATCCTTAAGTTTGTTCAAACTACAAGGTCTTTAATGGGCCTAGGAAATAAATATTCAATGTCGTTGGAATAAAGATACAGAACTCATCAGTTCTTCAAAAATATCCCGTATTAAAAGCATTGTTTCCTTATTACGTTTTCACGACGAAAAAGAAATGAATGTATAAGTATTTAGTATGTGTAGTATCAAAAATGTTGCTTAATATTGTGAAGAGCTGCAACTGATTTTATGAAAAACTGCGAAGTTGCAGTTTTTAGTTATATGTACTTAAATAACAGTTACTACATTAGCCTTTGAACATAATAAAATTATACACGGTCACCTTTATTGTGACATTCATTATCTATCATATACTTTAAAAATGTACGAAAATCCTTCCAACTTGAACCGAGTTTCAATATATTAAACGCCGTATGTTCAAGCGTAAGATTCAGTCGACTAGTCTGGAATTGGTTTTGCTCGATTTTTCGTTGGTTTTTGCGGCGGTGCTGGGTCCGGCCGTCGGTGACCAAACGGTCAGTGACTATAAGGAAGAAGCACAGTCAGTGAAATGACATAACGAAGATACAATGCTGCCAGAAGAGGAGGATACGCGATAGAAAGGCATCGGAGCGCACCGGCGCCCTGCTTCGGCTCCGTCGAGGCGCCGGCGTCACTTCCGCCGTCTCTCCCACTCCCCTCCCCCGACCCTGTCTCCACCCCCCCCCCTGTCGTCCGGTTCTCTCTCTTTTCATTCCCTTCGTCCTTTCCCGTCGTCTTTGGCCGGGCCGTTGCGCGACGCTCTCGATCGTAGAATCGCGAAACCCCCCCCCTCGTTCCGGGGTCCGCGGCCCAAGCGCCCCCGTGTTCCGCGAAGAAAGAGGAAGAATATGGATACGAGCGAGCGACCGGCGAAGAAACTGCCGAGAGGGCACTCCTCCTCGTGCACACGCGCCAGGATGGCCAACTCTCGTACGGGGAGAGGCGATTTCGAGGGGCGATAAATAAATATGAGATGCACCGACTAAACAGTTCTCGGGTTGTTGATCCTAGCGACTCGAATAAATCAGTCGCGTGCTTTAGAATCCAACTCGCATGACCCAGGGGCGAGGGGGAGGGGGACCGAGCCGGAGAAAGAAGAACGTAGACACACGGTCTTCTCTCTGTATGCTACGTCTCCTCTGTATTTACGAGAGAGTGCCATGCGCTTTCGGATTCCACGTAGCGCCCCGAACTCGCCGATCATTATCGAGAAATCGGACCTAGCTCGGCGCGAAATCAAAATACGATCAGTCTCGATCCCAGCGCCGGATCATCGATTATGCCGAAGAAAGCGAATTGTAAAATGTCATCGTCGTATTCGATGCACAATCCATTGTACGTAAATCAATTTGATTAATGCCAACGAAGCCGAGGATAGACGGTAAAATCTATAGTTCTGATACAACAAGTAAAAGTACCATAAATAAGAGTAAAATATGACGAAAAAATATGTACATTTCTTCCCTTCAAAATGATTTCAACGAAAATACGCATTCTATTGAACGTCAGTGAAAATTCGAAAGATGTCAAATTTATATGGTAGTTCTCGACGAGTTTGCCCCGTCATTTCCCTTTAAAAGCCAAAATAATTTCACCGAATCGAAAGCTCTGTGGGCATGGCCATTGGCGACATATCAATATTTCCTGTCAACGCTATTGTGAATCATCTATAAAAGAACTGAAAGCGAAGCAAATACAGCAACGCTGGGGTTAGAAGGGAAGCGTGTACGAGCAGAAGAACCACGACTGCTAGGCGCGAGCTGCATGTGAAATGAGTCGAGAGAATAAATAGTAGACGGCAAAGAACTCTCGCGTGAAATTATAAATGCTGTCACTTATTGCTCTTTGTCGTACGAAAGGGGCGAGGAAAAAAGGTAAATACCGAAAGCAATAGGGCGGATACATTGATTATAAAACATTTCAAGTACACGCTGATATGTTGGATCGATTTGGATATATTGTATTTCTAATACATTAGTTTCATTTTAACTTCAGAAAAACCATTATTCATTCTTCAAAGGATTATTATATACGACTTTAAAGTTCTTCTTTGCAATCCTTAAAATCGTGTTAACGTCATTGATAAAAGTTTCTACTTTGAAAGATGTACTTTATTAAACGGCTAATTATTTTGATGATCTAGCACGTGCCATGAATTCAAAGGAAAAATAATAGCGTGTATGTGTCTTCATGACTCATTAAGTCAGATACCAATTTCGCGAATTCGGCCGAAATTTCGTGGGAACGCTAAAAGTTTTCACTGAATCGACAAAAAATCGGTTATACGGGAAAGCCCGTCGGATCAGGGTGAAATGTGAGTGACTATATTCCGTGATATACTAGGACTTTTTGCAACAGTTTACGCGCGGCATTAACGGGAATATCTTGCCGAGAAGTTTCATTGGAGTAATCTAAATACTGGCAAGCAGGCCGGGAGTAATAAAGAACGCGAGCCACGTCGGAAGGACCTTTTTGCAAGTGAGATTCGTGATTAGTAAGTGCACACGGGGCCGAGCGGGGTAGGTGTGCACTTATATCCGGAGGCAGGTCTAGAAGCCGGGAAGAGGCAGAGAAACCCAGACACACGGTGGTGGGTTATTTATTGTAACGAGGACTTATGGCGACAGATTTAGGAATTAGGGTATCGCAGCAGGTCCGGCCCCTAGCAAGGGTTTCCATGGAACCCGTACGATACACACGTAGGTATACCCGGCCATACAAATACGACATCCTGGGCATCCTCGTGAGCACGTATGGACCCACGTGATACCGCAATAATCCACGAGGATTATCCGCCGTGTTCTGCGCGCTCACGAAAGGGACTATCGGGGCTAGCAAACTGGCCGAATATTCCTATCGCCAGGTACACACGTGAAATCGGCACCGGAACATTTCCTGCCTGAATGATGGCTCGTTAGGAGGAGGCATTACTCTTAAAACTTACGAAACTTTCGCCATTGTTTCGCCGCGAAACGTCCGAACGGCGTATACGAGTTTGCGGTAAATCAATTTCAGCGTTGTAAATATTCTTTGCTGACGAAGGGAACGAAGAGCCAACGAACGCGCGTTTCCTCTTGCCGACAGTGTGTATACATTTCCACGGTGTCATTACTTACGTTAATTATGCTCTTAAAAAGGGATGATCGTCCAGTTGCGTTAATGACGGACGAGTCGACTGTTTCGAATGAAATCACGAATGAAACAGGCAGTTAACTCGCGCGTCTTGATAAATGGGAGATCCAAGTGGCGTCTGACGGCTCGTCCATTTCCCTTGCACTTTGTTATTACCGCGTCTCATTTGGCCAACGGATAAAAACGCATGTGCCCCGTGTAAAGTGATCCGATGTATAAATCCTAATAAATGTCTACCTGCTCGGCACAGATATAAACCTATTATAAATAAACGGTGATAGAGACAGGAAGAGAAAAAGAAAGAGAGAGGGGGGAGGAGGGAATGCAGGAGAGTGGAAAATCATCCACAGGGTGATGCTTGCGCCCAATCCAGTTCTCTCGCGTGTCCGCGGCATACACGTGCGTGAGTGCAGTCGTGCATACACGTGCATGCGTGCATTATCGTGCGCATGCGTAGAGGGCAGGCCGAACACAGGAGCACACAACTTCATCATGGACGCGAGAACTATAGCCGATAGCAATATACACGGTTGCAGCAGCTGCAACGCGGAGATGCATCCTCTTCTCGACGAGAGACTTGTGGAGGGAAAGAGAGACGGCTCGCGCGGGGAAAGAGACGGCGGAAGGGCAGGGACGTGGACAGGAAAAGATAGCCAAAAATAGAGGCCAATAGAGGGAGGGAGACGGAGGAACAGCGAGATCCAAGGAACGAGGGAGGAAGAGGATGTTGAAACGGGACACCGAAGGTACAGGAAAGGTGACGGGGGGGGGGGGAGAAAAGGTAAAGAGAGAAAACGAGGATGAGCTGTTAAGGGGTGGGAAAGATGGCGCGATGGGCTACCACGGAGGATGGGGCCATCGAGGTAGGGGCAGTCTACGGGGAAAGAGGGGACAGGGGGGGAGAAGAAGGGCAGAGCGGGGAACGAACGTCCCAGGGTGGGGGTGTGCATTGCGGATTTATTCCCGCCAACACATTCATCATGGCGGATTTAGCTGAACCCGTAACGCATTGCCGTGGATATATATCTGCTTCCATCCCTTCTTTCCCTCCCTTCCCTTTTCCTCCACCTATCCCCTTCTGCCCTGCCTCCGCCCCCACCGCTCGTCGACTTCCATCGCCTCATCTCGATTTCCTGCCGATTCTTCTTCCTTCCCCGTCGATATTGCACGGTGTCACGAAAAAAGCCGGTTTTCGTCCCCCCCCCCCCCCTCCAATGACAACGACAGCGGCTTCACGACCATCGAGCGACGCAGCGAAAGTGCATAGCTCTGGTCGCCTATGATTTCCGCGATGTTATCTCTGTTCCCGCGGCCGCATGCTTGTACGTGCCGCACTTGGCGGGTCCCGCGAAACACGTCCGCCGCTATCCCTCTGTCCCGTTGTTTCGCGATATTCCGCACCGATGGTTCGTATTTCTCGCGATGTCGGCCGACGGATGTTTTCATGGACGATAGACTCGATTGGGCGTAATTCAGCGCGAGGATGTATTATCGTTGACACCGCTAGGAGTTCATAATTTAGCGGGTGCGCGATTTACGATAGCGATTACAAATACGTAACTATCGTTATATAAATTAACAGGGCCGCTTGTTATGCGCGTCGATTGTATTTCACGGAAATATCAGGCCCGAGGAATTGATAGCCGAATTATGCGAGCATCCAAGGCGCGAAGTAATAGCAAATCGAACTACACGCGTCAAAAGATATTTCGTTGGAGAGAAATCAATATGTGTTTAACGAAGGACCGCAATTTTTCAAAATTGTTAAACGCTTATAGAAGAAATACTGTTTTCGTCCAATCACTATTACGAATTAGTCAGAATGTAAATAATTGAAAAGTCAAATTTAATACATGTCAGGTACTGTCGTAAATTGCATCAATGTGACTATTCTTGCAGCCTGAAAATCGGACTGACAGAGACACCACTTGAAAAGACAAATAATTATTTTCGTTATTCAGTACACTCGCTCTCTTCAATGATTACAGCAATTAATACATCTCCCCGTACGTCCAGGTACACCGGATATTTTACCATTTACGAGAGAAAAACTGCGCTAATACTTACTCAATAAATCTTGAGCGTGCTATCAGCAGCTGATCGCAATGCATCATGGAGGAGCGTCGACAGACCCTTCGAGCTGCTCCTCAACCTTCGTCCGTGCCCCTGCCTACGTAGCTTCGATATTACGGGGATCGAGGATAAATCTATGGCTCATCCATCTACATTTTATCCCGAAGAACCAGGAGCGTACGTACACAAGGGCGTTCAGCCGCGCACGCTCGCATCTACGTGCATGAAATCGTTTGCACGTGCTCACACATCGACACATCGGGGTCCTTCCTCTCCGGTATCCCCCCCCCCCCCCCCCCCAGACACCCCTGACTTTCCTATCCTTCTCGTATCCCAGCGGTCTAACCCCGCCCTTTCTCCCTCGAGACGGTTCAAATCCGATCTCAGGCTCTCGCCCTCTATCGAGATTCCAATAGCGGCTTTATCGGAGGCTTTGTGCGATGAGGGATCGCAAGGCGCCAGGGCCACTTTCCGCGATGTCGACCCCCTCAAACGTTTATTATCATATTTCAGGTATTTGCAATCTATTCTTCATGGGGAAAGAGCCAGCGATGGTTAATGACGTAGCCAAATGGATATTCCGGAGGACATTATTTTTCGATAGCGGCAAACGGATTCCCCGTGCTTGCCGCGCCGATGACTGTTCAATAAGAGGGATTCTCGTTGGAAGAATAAACGGCGAACACGCGTTTCTCAGTGAGGAACGTCGTGCTTTTAAAACTGCTCGATTTAGGTGGTCAAATGAAACGGTCTTCCATGTAGATTCTCATGTGTTGTATTTTCCTCCGTAGACGTCGCAAGGGACGTTAATACTTACAATAATATCCACCGTACATCTATCATTTAAATGAGCTATAACTCGCGTAATATTTACACTGCATCTTATCGAACGCCTGGGCCTCGTGCACAGCCGGAAGAAGACGGGACGAGTGAGAAATGGCGTAAATCTGGATTTCCTTGGCGCCATTCTGCAAATACGGAGGGTAGCGCGTTAGCTTCAACAATAAGAACCGCTTATCCTCTTTTCTCTTCTCTATGTATTTATCAGCATCAGCCTTCTGTCTACACACTACTTCAAACCTTTCACAAAGGGGTAACGCACTAGCACGTACCCTTCACACATCACGTCCTACATGGAACACACGACGGATACAAAATGGCAAACCGTCATTTCTTTTCTTTTTACGGCGGTACATACACGTAAGACGAGATACGGGTGAGTTTCATTAAAGACGAATACATGTATATCGAGGGACGTATAAAATGCAATATAGTTACACTACTTTTAACGCATGCTCCTAGCGTACTGGCAACGATATCGCTTCCGGAAATTCACGACAATAAGACGGGAGGGGGCATGTTCTACTTTTAGGAAAAAATATGTCTCGACCTATTCCATCGTTTCTCTAACAAAGTACAATTCACTATAGGACAACAGCTGTTCCAAGCAGTTCCTCTCTACCAAAGGCAAGGGACCGTAACGACACAGTAGTCTTCGTCCCCTCTTCTGCCCTACTCCTTGTTCCGTCGTTCCTCCGTAAATGACCGAAAGCATCGCATTCTATTATTTTCTTCTCCTGTAAATGTCACTAATAGCCGGATTACAATTTCCGTACACAAGCGGTAAATTGTAACAGAAAATAGCGTGGCGTATATGCAGGAATCTTACTCAACGGCGATTTTTCGGTTAAAATTGCCTTCAACATATGGAAAAATTATGTTCATCTACTTCAAGAAAGGTAGCCCATTTCAATGTTTTAATCATTTAATATTTTAAGAACGTACAATTTTATTTTCTTTTCTGTTTTTATACAAATGTCATTAAAACTTACCAGGATAAAAATTCTGAGTAATGAAATAAAATTCACGTTTCCGCCGAGACTTCTTTTAATTCTTGTCTTTTGACTACGTTCTGCGGTATCGGAGAATGATGTGAAAATTTTTAGCTGAATAGATCTCGGACGTGAACGTACATTCGTAAGATACGGCAGGGAAATTTGTAATTTGTACAAGTTTAAAACTTTTTTCCTATGTAAAGCGTACGACTTTGGTTTCCGTTGGGGTGGACAACATTCCCGTATTATATATACCGGCCAATATACTACGAAGTTAAGCAGGCGAACGTAAAAGATTTCTTACTACACTTTCGTTGGTTTCTTTGTCGCTGCTCGAAGACGCGGCCATGTTATATACCGACAAATGTTGGGCATAGCTTCCGCCGGTTCTTAACTTCTGTTTTCATCATCAAACTTTCATGAGATTCCGAACGATACGTCGAGGAAGAAAAACTTGCCTCGAAATTACGGAGTACCCGAGTCGGAGTTCATTCGAAAACCAGAATGGAGGAAGGGGCAGAGACAGATAGATAGATCGATACGGAAAGAGGGAAAGAGAGAAGAGAGAAAGGATAACGGTGGAAGAAGAAGAAGATCCCGACCCAAATCCGGGGGACGAGAAAACTTGGCTCGTCAATCAGCCGCCGGAAGGAAGGAAGTTCCGCTACGGGGACGAGCGTTTGCCTTTCGTTATGTATCTTTCATACCTTTTTCGTGCCTCCACATGTCGTTAGCTCATTCATTTACTTTATTTTTCACGTGATGCCAAAACACCGATCCAAATTTACACACAGTCACGTTATTTATAGAAGTACTCAATGATAAAGCTCCCACAATTATTTAATGCTTCCTTAACATTGAAAAACTACGCCCACTGTAATCGTAGTTTTTGTATAATACATCCAAGTGATTTTAAGAGGTAGAACTTGAGAATTTTACTAAAATTCTGTCTTATCGTTTAAGTCAATCTTCTTTTTTATATCCCACTTTCATTTATACGGACCTATCAACCTAATTAAATAACGTTTTATAAATCAACGAATCATTTCTCATTCCTGAATTTCTTGAATTGCTTGCCGAGTAAGCGAAAACACTGAAATTACGTAATGAATCAAATATAGGAAGATATGGCAAAGTGAATTTATACTACCGGAAAAATATGCTAATATATTCGTATTCTTGCGGTTCGAGTAATGAATGCGTAAGACATTCCACATAATCGTGCTAAAATATACGAATAATTCTTAGTATTATGTTGCCGTGAGTATCTCTAGTAGTTTTCTTGATATATAACTACATTTACCTAACGTTTGATCGCGAGCGATGAAATAAATATTTGTTCCCGGCGAAGAAATATAGTCTTATGTTAAAAATATCTCAATCCGGTGGAAGTGGAAGTTCATGAATCACGTACAACACGATTTAATCACATAAATAAATATTTCACAAATAAATCAATACCAATATCGCGAGTCTCTGCGTGTCACGCGTAGAAACGAATTTTTTCGGCGACGCGATGATTTTGAGTGTTGACCAATGACCCGAGATTTTCAGTACCACGTATACGGGAAAGTCGGGAGATTCGTTATAAAGTCACGTCTCGAGGATAAATGTAAATGTAGCGAAGAACGCTTTGCCGGGCGGTATCGAGATTGTGGCAGAGAGTGGAATTTCCTAGTGCCGAGCGTCGGCAGGAATCGACCTGGCGCGCTAGTGACATTTAAATCATTTTCCACGACAGCAGACGGGACATTTCCGTTGAAAAGGCCGAACTCAGGGTTGACCGTGCGACAACGACGGCGTTACTCGACGGCCGTATCTCAGCCGGACCATCAGCATTTTCCAACTTGTCTCACGGATCCCCCCGCGGCCGCTCGCTCGCGCGCGCCTTCACTGACGTAAGTAACAACATATATAAAAGTAAGTGACTCGGTCTCTCGCGGGGCGGTGATGCAGGGTCCTCCTATCTGCGGAGTCTATCGGGCAGTAAACAGCGAGCGGCAGATAAGGCAGGAGATATATTATAGACGCCCGAGTACCATCCTACCTACGTACACAGGACAAGAGGAGAGCGGAAGACCGTAGGAGATCGAGCTAGAACCTCTCTCGCTGGCTCTAGGCTGGCCTTCGCGGACTCTATCTGCTTCTTCCGCCTTGTTCCTATAGACACGCACACCCCGCCAGGGCTACGTATGTACATGTATCTCTCGCTTCTTTTTTCGCCGCTCCCGAGCGCGGTAAAAACCCCAGCGACGTCTGAATAGTCGCGCGGAGGACGGAAGTCAGTTTGCAAGCCAAGCATGGGGCGGCGGCGCCGGGCAACCCCTTATTTTCCTCCTTCTTCGTCGGTAGCGCGAGTAGCCCCCCCAGGACCGAATACTCCCAACCCCCGGTGTCACTTCCTCCCAC
The DNA here is from genome assembly GCA_963989215.1 of Hedychridium roseum. NCBI lineage: Eukaryota > Metazoa > Arthropoda > Insecta > Hymenoptera > Chrysididae > Hedychridium > Hedychridium roseum. The sequence continues at coordinate 4,874,816 of OZ022310.1, read as the reverse complement.
GCCCCCCCCCCACCCCCCGGTTCCCTTCCGTCTACCCCTTGGCTTCTTTCGGCTTCCTCGCACCGTCGACTCACCCCTTTCTTCTTCCCGTCTTTCGGTCTTCCTGTCTCTCGCTATTTCTTTCCACGATATCGGCTCTCTCTGGCGCTTGTTCTCTCTATCTTTCTCTTCTACTCCCTCCGCCCGTTAAAGTCTGCTTCTCTCGATGCTCGATGCGACGATACATCACGTACACGCTCTCGCCGACTTCTCTTCCTACCTTTTTCTCACTTCCTCTCATTCTCGACTACCTTGGCTTGTCCTTTGCTCCGCACGCACACACGGCTCTCGTGAATATCTTTTTTTTCGCCGTTGCTCTCTTTCTTTCGTTTGTGCCTTCTGAACTCAGGCTACTACGCGTATTCGCTGCAAGTCTCACCCTTCTGCCGTTTTTCCGATGGTGGAAATTCAGCCGCGGTGCCATCGACGGAAAAATTTCTTTGGGCTTCTTTCTTTTGCCAAACTTTTCCGTCTTAGTTCGCCGGTCCAACCGAATACCACTTCTTCGTCAACTTCGATTGCTTTCGGATAGCTTTTACTTTCTTGGAGGAACTAACTAACAAAATTTGCATTCAGTCATCTTCAAGTGCTATTCAATCCACGTGAAACATGCGCCGTAAAATGCCTATTACTTTATCAGACAGTTTATTGTATACATCATCATCATCCTAATTTTCAAATCTTATACATCTGCTAAACAATGATACAATAAAAAACATGTACTTGGCTGAGAATTTTCAAGATCATTGTATCACTCTGAATGTCTAGGCCACATCGAACTCCCACTTTCCACGGAGCAACTAAAGGAACAAAACGCATTCGCTGTGTACGCTGTTGTGCGTGGTACACATGATTTTCTATGGTCCAAGGATTTGTACAGCGTGGTGGATAATGCTCCATTGAGCAGGGCTATCCTGCACAATCGTTACGCTTTATTTTCTCGTTACACTTCGGGAGCGCGCGCGCGGCTGTACGAGTTATTATTTCACTGTCAGCCGGCGCGTAGCACCCTTCGTCGATCTGCATAACCATCATGGTTTCCCCCGTGCGCGAACGAACGAGAAGGCAAAGAAGAGTTGCCCCGGCACAGCCCTTTTCCACTCGATGCCGACGCGGGGCCATCCAGCCAACCACAAAAGCGATTACAAATTAACGTGCCGCTTCTTCGCGCTTTATTATGAGCTCCGTCATCCAGTAGCAGGCTGCCCCCGTGGGGACTGACTGCAATTATCGTGCCTTTTGTTTCGCAATCGGCCGCGCCGATGTGACTATCCCCCCTCCCCAACCCCGTCCCTCTTAGCCGCGCGTACCGGAGGGTAGCGCGAAATTCCACTTATTTTCTGCCCTCATGCTCCCCTGTGCCTGCTTCCGTCGAATTGGTTACAGCCGAGCCTCCGTCTCATCTGCTCATCCCGACCTCTGAATCATATCCCGCCGTCCTAAGAACGCGATAAATGCCAACGACCGCTTATTCATTCCATGCCGGGCATGTTAATTTAAGAAAATGCTTTATGTTCACCGGAGTCTAGGACAATCACGCGCTTGTAAATACTAGCTCGACTAGCAAATGATTGTATCGAAATATTCAATTAATACTCGTTCAATTAATACAATTCAATTAATACTCGTGGAATCTGCAGAATGTTTGCCGATACTCTGTGTCGTGGCATAGGAAATATTTGACGTGATTTAGCATTAAAAACTAGTTTAAGATCAACATACATGTATAATCGTCAAGGTTTTTTAAGCAAAATCGACAAGGAAATGAAACGTCACGTTTTGCCGTTTGCCTCTTCTCGTATCATTCGTAGGCATAGTTGTGCGTTTGCGAGGGTCAAGTATTTTTTTTCGTCGAGGGAAAAAACGTACGGGAGGGAGGAAAAATTCGCCGACACACAAAGTACCACCCGTGATGCCGGAAATTTACGATGACCCCACATTGGTTCCACGTCGAAGATCGCGCAACCTTGGGGCCCAGCAACGTCCCATTCTACGGCTCTTATTTCAGGGACAATGTGGTCCCGTTTTTTCCGTAGCCAAGAGAAGTTAAAAGATTCCACGGCGTGACGGACCGATCGCCCTCATTTCCGCAAACACTCGACCGACTTGTACCGTTAGGTCACGAATTGCTACAATTCCAAAAACACCGAGCCACCTTGGAACGCGCCGTATCCCCGTCTCTCGGTGGGCATCGAGGTTTTTACAAAATCGGGACAAAATCTCAATGGAGTCAAGGTGAACGCAAACCCAGAAAATTGCGCAAGACCTCGAGGTCAACCTACCTTCCCAGGTAGATCCGTGCTTTATACCATTGCGCTTGCTACTCGCTAAAATATTGTTGTGCTGAAAACCAATATTCTAAAAATTCTAAAAATTACGCAAATATTAACAATTTTTAATTACTCACTAATGTTTGATATAAAACACATTTATTTAGTTACACTGTTATTACAATTTCGGTATATCACCGTTGCCATTACATGGCGAAATGTGAAAATTTTTCAATGAATATACGGTTCAAATTATTTCCCGATTTTATTGGGGTTTTTAAGGGAATTACCAAAGCCGTTAAACGTATTTTAAAAGACAAGATCAGATTGCCAATATTTTACAATTGGTACGCTCAGGTACGAAATGGAGCAGGTAATATTCCTAGAGAAAAATTTTACCAGTGCACATTTCGAAGGTTTCAAAGCCATAATGAAACAAAGTGAATTTTCGTGTCAAAAACTAAGTAAAAGTTATCGCTTTCAGCAACATAAATTACCGCCTACAGTGAAAATATTGAATTGTCAATTAAACGTAATTATTTGAACATAATTGCTCAAAGAAAAATATTATTTATTATCGGACACGTTTGCAGGGCAAATCTCGATAAAAACACTTGCCCGCAATGATCATGAACCGTCGTACGTCCTAACAAATGATCAGTGCTATTAAACGTATTTCATGCCCCTGGGTGAAAGAACGGGCGCGAACTTGAAAGCTCGTACGATGCATCTTGTAACGTGTCCAGTAAGTTAATTCGTAATTGAGTTCCTCGTGGTAACGGACACTTTGCGGCCAATATAATCCGTAATAATTCTAATAATTCGCCCGTCCGGAGGGTAAAAGAGGATCGAAGGGTGAGGCGCCGAACGCGGGAGAAGGAAGAGGGGAAGGGGAAGGGGAAGGGGTGGGCGAGACCGTTTCCTGGAGCGGTGCCCGCTGCGCCTACGATGGGGTGGTTGGGATGAACAGGGGAGGGGGTAGTGAGCCCGGTAGGACCGAGACGAGACGAGAAAACATGAGAAGAGAGAATGAAGAGAATAGGAGGACGAGCCGGAGGAAGGCAAGGAGGCGAGGAGAGAGGAGAAGAAGGAATTGGTCGGTAGATATGGGATGAGGAAATGGAGGGAAGACCAATTAGAGGGCGGGAAGATTTATCTGCGGGCGACGGGTGTGCGGATAGTAAGGGGTAGGACGGTCTGTCTCTGCGTCTAGTGCGCTTGTATTATCCCTACGTTGGACAACCCCGTCCAAGCCAGCGAGGTGCTTCACTCGCTATCGGCCGTGCCAGATTTCGTATAAATTAAATGTGTTTATATTTTAGATGTACGCCTTCCGAAAGATAAAGGTGTTTGAACGACCTTAAGTACGGACCAAACGATTTCGCTGAGATAGCAAGAAATATGCCGCGGCGTGCACGTATTACAGTACATTATGTACTCGGCGACCGTAATAAATAAAATAATTACTAATAGTTATCAATTTGTATACTTAGATACGGTAAAAATATCGATTAATCGACAGGAATAGAAACTGTGTGGGTATCGTGCGAAAATTTTATTACCCTCAGCTCCCGTGAATACATTTGTAAGACAAAAATGAAAAAAGTCTTACAAGTATAAATAAGAATTACAAAATTCTTCAAAATTCTTGAGGGCACATTCTTCAAACAAAATTCTTCAATAATTAAGATTTTGAAATGTTCGGCTCTTTACCACGAAACATATAGCATGCACATTTAAATTTTAAGAATCGCTTCTGTTTTTTTGGTTAAACAATCAAATATATACAGAATTCAGTACTGATTAATATTGTAAAAGAGAATGCCTTATGGAATAACTATATAACTACATGAAAAAGATTTTACATGGAACTCCAGCATTAGAGAAGCCAGAGAATTCCAGCATTAGTAATATACATACAATCCCAAGGCGGAAGTATTAAAATGCATAATTTACATTTCTGACCATTGCCCAACAAAGAAACTTGGCTAAAACTTGCAACATTAGCAATTTTAATTAATTCAAGCGAGCACGAACGTTTGATGCGCAGGAGACATGTCCTTTGAAACAGTACTTTTTTTTATTACGCCATGCATGCTGTCTTCGTGGCGTTACGGTATATTTCGTAGAAGAAGAGATCGCGAGCTTAAATTATTTTAATAAGAACGTCTGACGTGTTAACTGCGCGGATAAGCGGATCAAAGCGACTTTCAGGTGATGTCAGTATCTTTCAGTATTTACACGCAAAACACCGACACAGACGTGCGAAGATGTACGAGCTGCTCCGCGTTATCTTGGCGGGCTTTTACTTGGAAGAGGCGTCATGCGTCAGCCTCGACATTTTTATAGGCCCCGTACAAAATTAGAAACTCCGACTGCGAGTAAAGAAGTGTGCTAAGAAAATGGAGCCGGGGTGCCCTCTTCGGGCTCAGTACCGTTGGGATTTGGCTTGGAACTAACCGTTCCTACGTGTCTCTTTTTTCCAGGCGGTATAATATATTCTATAATCTTTACCGTCGACCACAGAGCCCAGGAGAAATCGCTCGAAACGAGTCACTTTGCGTCGGTACGAATAAAATTTACTAAGCGCAATTTCGCACACGAAGGAGCTTGTCAAAAATTTCTCCTATTTTCCCGCTCACGTTTGTACGATAAGTTTTGTCAAATATCGGTCGAGTGATACGTTGTTCGAAGGATAATTGAAAATTACGTTGGCCGTAGCAACGGCACTGACGTTCAACATCACCGGCGTTATTTTCAATTCCATTCCCTGCAACCGTGACAAGCAGAGTGCGGCGATTTTTGTCGACTCGTGCTCATGCAGGCGAAATAGTGGACGGCCCGTAGGAGTTCTAACGAGAAAACGCTTATTTCAAACACGCAGGGCCGTTACGGGTCCGTGTAATACCAGGAGTAAGAGCAGCATGAACGATAGTACTGGCGCAACTGCACGGGCCCTCTGTCTCCGTTGCGCCCGATCCTCCCCGCGCCCCCGCGCCTTCGTCCCCGTCCAGCCAACCGCCCTATAGTTCGTTTCCGTGTTGTTACATAATACACGCTGCGGCGCGGTTACGTGGATGAGGGATGAGGTGTTGCGTTGCCTAATAACCTCCCCCTTCCATAACAATCCACCGTGCCCTCCGCCTTCGGCTTCCCCTCTCTTTCCCTCTTTCATTCTTCCATTCTACCCCCGGCTCTCCTTGGCCGTCTCTCCCTCTCCCTCGTGCACACTCATTTTCCCTGCGACTGTTGGCGTGCACACAGGCTGCCAAGGCATTTCGTAGGCTTCTACACAACAACAACAACAACCACCAGCTCGCACGAACAACTGCTATAGAAATACTCTTCGGTCCTGTTCTACCTGCGAGCCCGGCGTACCCGTGTAAGTGTATCAGGGGGAGGGCAGCGCGGGGTAAAACGACCTCGTCGGTGGAGGGATGAGGAGTTTGTAAGGGCGAGACTCGCGCCACCGGAGCTTCGAGCGCGCGAAGTAATTATATGAGGGCGGAGCACGCTAGGCTCATCTACACCTTACACATTCATATCAGTCCGTCCGAGAGCCAAGGAGCCGCTGAAACGTGAGAGGAACGTACATCAGGATTTCGTTGTAAGGCCAGCAGACGCCACGAGGGACCAAGTATTATTCCCCCGGACTTGAGATATCTCCAGCGAATGACGCTTCTTGCGTTGCTAATGATTAAAACTAAACATGCTAATCCAAGCGTGCATCGTTAAGCTTCCTTTCCGTAAACCAAGCTCATAGATACAAAAACATTGCCACAAACCGTTTCTCAACGTTTCGGTATTTTTTGCAATGGTAAAAATATTTTTAGGTTGGCATTGCACTGACTGACGGGTATTCACCGACGATATCCCCTACGAAATTGCATGCGGGCAAATGACGAAATCCATGGGTAATGTAAATTCCGATGGCAAACGACGGGGGACTTGGGCGTTGTGTCATAACTCCAGATCTGCACACTTTTCGAATCCCATCGTCGGTGATATTTGGAGCACGTGAAAAGAGGGAAGGCAGAGATAAGGCGGCGAACAGCAGGAAGGAATGAGGGGGAAAGAGAGAAGAACGGGCGGAACTTATACATTTAAGTGGATACGCCTATATAGAGGGACTTACTGGGATTCAATTACCGCAACGTCTGCGAGGCACGCTATTCCCACACCCCCGTGGAGGAAATCCCCCCCCCTCTCCCTCTCCCTCTCAAGCCCGGCTGCTAGCTTCGCGTATTCCCCACCTTTCCATCTCCTCAAGAACGAACAGGTGCTTTCCTCTTGCTTGCTGTAAATTGCGCCCCTGTAATCCAAAGTAAAGCGGTCGTTTTATCCGCGCCAGGACGGGATGGATGTATGCTACGTCTTCCGGATAATGGGTTGCGCTTACGCAGCCCGGCCGCCACGCTTTTCCCTTCCCTCGAGAAGATCGAAAAGATTTTAACGTTCACTCGGAACGCCAGATCGATCCTTCACTTCGCAGAATAACGCCTGTATAAACCTCAAGCGACTGACGAGAAATGTGGCGCTACTTCCGCGATAAAGGAACCTTCGGAATTTTACCGACTAGCATTGCCGTGACGGAAGAAATACCGAGAATCGTCCCCCGCGAACAAATGGTATCGACGGCAAATATACGCGTCAATACTGCTACTATGGCAAGCACTGTTTTCTGCAATTCAGTTGCATCAACATTCCGGATGTGTTTTTACCTATAGCGTCCATTTCGTCTCGAAAAAAGTCAATAATAGCAATTAAGATATAATCATAATATAATCATAGTTTTTTATAAACTAATAAATCCACGAGCATTTATGTTCAAATATCAATCAAAGTACCGAAGAACCATAAAAAGGCTAAATATAATCGTTCAATTTTAGTAAAATTCAGCTGAATGATCTATACATTTGAAGACTTGGAAACAAATAACAAAAGTTTGATAAAGACAACACGTATACTCTTTTGCATTACCTGAGCACCATCTAAATTACCATACCGATGTAAACTGTGATGAAAAATGTTTGGCGGGCAGTCGTACGTATAATGTATAATGATAAAAGTATATATAATATATATAAAATATAAATATATATAAATATATATAAAATATATATAAAATATATAAAATATAATATATAAAAGTAATGATAAAAGTATATAATGTATAATGATAAAAGTATAATGATAAACGAGTAGCATATTAGTTAATTTTGTGGGTAAGCGGTGTAAGGGATAGGTCGAAACACGCAAAGGATCCAGGCCTGTTGGCGTTGTCGCGTGGGATCGACGGTCTTGGGGGCTGAACTGATACGAAGTGCGTGATAGCAATAGTAAACTTGCGGCTAGATCGTCCACTGTTTCGTCCGGTTTCGATCGCGGGTACATAATTCATCGGGTGTGCACCATTGTCGGTGCTTCATTAATACAAATGGCGTCTGGTGAATTCCGGCTCGACCACTCCCCCCCGGCGAACGAGGGTTTCCGCGGCGTAGTCTCCCCGCGTTGGGGGGCGCGTACGTGTCCGTCGATGAGGAAACACACGTAGCACGGCTGGTGGAAAACGTGTGCGTGTGTGTGCGCGCGCGCCCGCGTAGTTACATACAAGGAAAGTCCCCTCCGAGCTTGCCGGGATCGTGGGCCCCACCCCCGTCGCCCTCTTATACGATGCGGAGACACGCGGGACATATTTTTCCAGTCCTTGTCGACTTTCATGAGGGCGTCTTTCCGCAATAACATATTAATATCGCCGGAGCTACGCGAGACTTATGGCCGGCCATGGAAAGCTCGACCCCGGATCAACGCAGAGCGCGCCGTTAAACCGCGCCCGCATATCCCCGGGACAACGCGGTGCCGTCGTGCTTTTAAGCGCCGTAAAACGATCGTTCCGCGTCTCCCGAGCCGGACACCGCCGCGTGGGACCGTCTACCGCCGGGGAATTGATAAGTCGAGCGCGATTGTCGGCTCTTGGAAGCTGGCGAAACACCGCCAACCGGAAGCCCCACCAGTCGATACGACGTTACGACCAGGGAAAAAAGACTTTCCATCGGAAATTTCTAAATCGGTTACGCTGAATTTAGAAGTATATTTATCTACTAAACGGAATTTGTAGATAACTTCAAGGAATATTTAGAATTTACTAGATCTTACCCTGGGTCTAGTTTTGCGAATAAAAGATCGCTAATTTGGCAGCCAACGAACGGCAAATATAACGTCCAACAAATTCATTCTTAATGACTTATTGCCACACGATAAGGAATTATTACAAACTTTAAACAATTGAGAATTTTATTATGACAAGTTTAAATACGCGAAGTAATGCATACGCACAGTAAATTTTATGTGCGTAATTGTAACAAAGTTATAATAATAATGGAAGTGTAACGAGCATATTGTATTTAATAACGTTAACCACAGAGTTATTTAAATTTGAATTTATTTTAGTTTGTATCCTACACGGACCGTTTATTTAGGCATAAATTGTGAATTCACCTTTCCCAAAATTGAGAACAATTTGATGACATTTCCTTGTGTTTCAACATCAACTTTTAATCATAAATATATAATTAAAGTCATGCAACATTCTGCTTCCTATTAAACCGATTTTAGTGTGCTATATACAAAAGCAAAATGATTTTTAACACAATAATTTCATTAACTAGTAAGTAAATTCCCAGTTAAGAAACAATACATGTAAAATTAAATTCGTTGCTTGATATTAAAAATGTCAATCCAAATAAAATTAAACATTATAGATTGTTATATTTTAAACGGCACATAATAAAACATGCTATCCTTTGTTCCATTTTCCTCAATGTAAATGTGAAAAACGATTTTGCTCGTAACAAAGAATGAATGACATTCTTGGTGCGTAGTTTAACATCAGCTGTGTCCGAGTGAAGTGATAGGGAATTGAACATATATCACGTAACTGTAAAACATGAAACGGAATAAAATTTGGGGAATGCGTGTTTATTCGATTATGATTTTTGAAGAAACCGCATGCGTAGGAAGGACGTGGATTAGGTAAAGTTGCTACGGCCAGGGCCGCAAGCAAAAAGAAGCCAAAAACGCATGGTCAAGTTTACACTGTATTTATTTTTTTTAGCAATGGTATAATCAATATAATGTTACAGTAGCGTTCAGAACCGCCCCTAAATATATACCGTTACAACGTTCACATAGGCAGCAGGTGCGGCCCTGGTCGCTTATTCATCGGGTAAATATATAAAATCAGGATCAGATCGGTGAACAATTAATATTTCTAATATATTACAAAAGGGATTGCATTTCCTTCTTTACGCGAGACGTTTACACAAATACTTGGCTACTACTACGGTTCGGGTACCGCCTACCCCCTTAATCATGTCTACTTGCCCATTTCAACGTATAGCACAGCAGAGAAACAAAAGATTCGCTTCCAAGATCCTCAAAATAAATATTAATAATTAGATTCTTCTTACCAATACTGCCGTCTGTCTATTTTATCGTCGCATTTACTTAGCAGCTATTCGTATACGTTCATTAACTAGAATAGTGTTGTTACTGGTTAGAGTACACTGAGAAAGGAATGCAGTGAAATCGAACGAACGTGCGATCCGGACAGATCGAGAAATATTTATTCTCGGAAAAAGAATACTGCTTTTCTTTGCATAATGATTAACGATCGGCCGATCACGCAAGTGGAGTATTTAAAATAGGAGCTGATCGGATGAAATCAGTACTCTTCTTCGGGCGAAATATTCAATCCGCCGTCGGGGACGGTGTATTCGTTTGACTTGACGATCATTCTTTCAGAGTGCAGCGCCACGTTTCTTGGGCAGGGCGTCTACGTACTAGGTACATCCGTACAATATATATCTTGTGGTATAATCTACTTCCGCGTTGCTGTCTCGCCGATAAAAAATAATAAGAAAGGAGAATAACGTTCTGCGTTTTAAATATACACCAAATAAAAGATATCGAAACCGATAGAACACGCCTGTACTCCTTTACCTTCTTGGCAGGTACCGAGCTAATGCGTCATAAACGTTTCTGTACAATATTAACAAAATCATCGAACATCAACATATATATTTTGTATCGACTGGAAGAAGTACGTTTTTATCGTCCGCCATCACCGTTCGACGAACTCGTGAATTCTATAATCTCTCCATGCTTAACATGCCACGTAAGAGTTCACTTATGACTCGTGTAGGATAGAATTGCTTTACTTCCCGTGAGAAGGCGCTCAATAAATATGATTCTTTTATTTTATGTCCAATCGACGAGCAGTCGGAGAATCGTCGAATGCGTGAGATCGAAGCTGATAGGAACGTATTCTTCCTCATCGTGACGCAGTCAATAAAAATAACAAAAACATAACATCAACAGCAGTCGTCGTATTATTAAGAGACCGAGGAACGCAAAACGCGTGCGTTACTTTCCGGGAGTGCGACAGAGAAAGGAAGATGAAAAGAAGGACGTAGAAGATCGTTTGTATTACTAAGAGATTTTTGTACATCGATCCGCGAAAAGTGTTTCTTTTTTTGTTCTTGTCACCGGGATCGTAAACGTGATTCACGTCGGTCAGACGTTTTTCACGGCACTTCGTTTCCCCCGATTCGAGATAAATACGTGTCTATAACCTTAGGCTTAACTTACGATTATTTATAGCACTTTAATTACGTATTTAGGTTTCCTTTCACACGTAGCCTACGACGACGCACAGTGAGTATAATAATTATTTGTCGATCATTTACAGCGGTTCCCGATTTATGGACATTGGAAGATCACTTGCTCCGACGATGCATCGTTTTCTACGCTACTGTACTAAAGCAGAGGCTACGATAGACAGAGGGACTACACGGTGCTACGCTCGTTACGGGTTTACTGTACTTGGATACTGCATTGGTCTGAGGGAATATTGGTCAAGTGAGCTACGGGAGTCCGGGGTTCGTCACTCACCGGGTGCAGCATCCGTTCGCCGCAACCGATAAATTGACAATCGACACATACGCACATCGACATCTATTTGGCATTACAGAGACAGTGGGTGCGGCCCTCCACTCACCTACAACAAAAAGTAATATCATTGTTTTACAACACGATACAAATTGTCGTGTAATTGACACACGTGTCGTGTCAAGCAGTGTAGAAATTAATGAACCATGTTAATCAACGATGTTACATCAGCCAGACATATTTCATATTAGATAAACTTCGACAATAAAGGGATATATTTATATCATTAAAAATTCTCAAACATTGCCAATGAACTGGTACGCTCTTTCGGAAATTATTAGTATTACAGCGATCGCATTGATTATTACTTATAAAATATTTTTTCTAAGATGAATCTTTTTACGATTAATTGATATAACTCCCAGGCTGTTATACCTGGAATTCCTTGCAACTGTTTCGAGTACCCTTTTCCCGAAGACGCCGTACGTGGATAAATCTGCTGCATCCGAACTTATGAACGACGAGTAAGAATGAAGATTCTAGGATGAGACACGTTGCCATTCCCCTGGATAGTATCGGAAATTCGCATATGTCTTCCGCCAAGAAAATGTTCTGCAGTACAAGAAGGGTTGGGCGAACGCGACGGTTGCAGGGTTCAGCGGGAACGTTCATATGTTCAGAGTGTCGGGTACACGACGGGTCGGGTGAGGCCGTCGCTGCTTCAGCTCCTTTCGTAATGGGATGAATGCACGTGGTGCCTTGTCCGGCACACGCACGTTGCCCCGAGCTTCCTGGTGTACGTGTCGCGGGGGATATCGATAGCCCCTGCGTCAGGGGGGAAAGGGATCGGACCGTGGATATGTCTACGCCGCTCGTGAAATGGCGGAAACCGGGCAGACTAACGGGCCATCCTCCAAACGTGCCAACCCTTTTCTCTCACGCCCTCTTATCCCTATGCTTATCCCCGTCTTACGAAACTCCGGACCTTAGATGATCCTTAATCGGTACGATGACGATAAGGTTTTTACTGCGTGGGAAAATGCAAGAAAGATCATTTCATCGACGTCCGAGGATCAGATGAGAATTTTCGGAATTTTTCTAGAATACTTTCGTGGATAACGATAAAAAAGTGATATTTAGTTACGTTCGTTTCATGATATTAGTAAAGTACTGGCGTTCACTTTACGTGAAATTTAAAACTATGTTCCAGTTTTTGCCGCCTTGTTTATTATATTTCTTGTGAATTCGTTCATTCGATAGGGAACAAAGAGATTACGACAGTAGGTATTCATTCAGTAGAAAAATCTACTTTTGTCAATAACTGTTGGAACGTATTTGAGAAAGTTAATTTGACTTTAAGTTAAACCGATACACTAAATTTCAGATACTCGTAATAAATAATGTTCTTGCCTATTTATGGAGGATGACAAAAAAAATCTTATACGATCAAAAAGCGAGAATTTAACAATGCTTCGCGACTAAAAATTTCGAAGGAAAGAGATAAGTAAGTAAATGAGAAAAGAAGCTTTGCAATCACTGTGATATTCTTTCTTCGACGTTTTCCCGTTAACTGTAGTATTATTTACCCGAAGCGTATTTAGTACTCATTCTTCTCCATATCCGAGACACTTTGCACCCGCGTGCTTCACTCATTCCTGCCAAAGACACTGACGTAGCGTGTGGCGCGCCAAACGGACTGCGAGCGAATATCCTCGCGAAAGCAGAAACGCTATTAGTCATACTTAGGCGGACCACGAAAAAGTTGTTTGTCCTGCATCTCTCGGCCGTCGTGCCGAAGAGCCGACGGGGCGGTGGCAAGGGCGCGGAGGGGACGTCCGAAAGATTTGAAACTCTTGGCAGAGCCTGCCCATTTTACAGCCGCAGGGTCTCGGGGCAACCGTTAGGTCGGTCCTCCTTCCGGGGATCGTTTCTTCGCCATTCCATCGTCTACTTATTACCCACTAGGTCGACTATGCCGCCTCAGACGAAGGCTCGCGCCAAAAGCAATATTTTCTGCGAATATTTGCACGCACTGAGATACTCCGAAAGTAAAGTTGAACGAGGTGACAAGGACGAGAAAGTTCAACCGATATTAACGCTGTGAAAGTATAATGGAACACGCGCTAATGAAGATATAGAAAGAGGAACAAGGATTAACGTAAGTATCTTTCGTTTCGATATTCACTCCAGTTTCAGGAATAGTTGGAAATGATGACACGGGTTTCTGATGTACGTCGGAAATTGTACCTCCTCGGGCATTTGTCAGGATTTTGAACGAGATTACGTTATATTTTAGAAGAGATCAATATTGAAGATTAAGTTTACATTATAGGTATGTACAATTATTGGAAAAATAATGAAAATCAACTGTGTATACTGTTTCAATTTAATCTTCAAAAACTGCATTTCTTTTATTTATTTCATCATTGATTCGCTTTACGATTTTCGAAATTTGTCATTTTCTTAGACCAAACTAACAAAAACCGAAACAACTACATTTATGCCTATTACTAGAGAACAGATAAGAAATCTTATTATTCCTACAGTGCGCAACGAAACTGCGGAACACGTGGGATATTTCCTAAACCGAATTCTGATTCCATGGAGGGTAAGAGCGTAATGTATATCGAAATCTGGCGAGCAAAAGAAACGGCGCTAAGGGGAAGCGAGGACAACGAAGGACAGCACGAGGGTGAGACAAGGGAGAAGGAGGGAGAGAGAGGGAGAGAGAGGGCGAGAAAGGGTTGAGCACGGAGCGGTTATTATCTATCGCTCTCGTTACCACAGGTTGCTCGTAAACCGGCCGCATCGGGAGGATGGGGAGTTTGGTTGGAGTGCAGAGCATAGGTAGGCAGGATACTCGTGCTCATATCGCCGTCGTCGCCTCATACCCCTAAAGCGAATCCCCACTCTTGTCATCGTTGTTGGTCGCACGGGTAGGGTACCGTGGTGAGTGTGAATGGACGGCTGCGTCAAGGGGGCAGTTCGAAAACCTCAGTGTACGATTTCTCGCTCCACGTTGATTACGAGGATGCGTCGGAACTAATAGCTGCGGTGATAGCTATCCCTCTTCGGAGACACTTGAGGCCCTTTTTTTAACGTAGAACCATCCAGATGAATGTCTCTATCAACGCAACCTAATTTTATGTATTGATACCCTTTTTGCATCCATGGATCATATACGTCGATAAATTGAGCCTTAATTAGATAGATCTTAGGGAACATAAAATGATTTTTTGCCATTTAACATCGTTGCTGGTTTTTTTCATTCATTCGAAAGAGTTTGACGAATTTATGGCTGGTGTAATAATCAACTTTCGAGCTATTTTTCAGGTTCACCATATCTATATTTTGGATACGATATATTGTGACAGAAAGTGTAATATATCTACGTGCAATGCCAAGCACGCATAAAATAAACGAGAATAGAATACAACTAAAGCGGAACTTCCGCTTATACTGCTCAAATTCTTAGAAATTTAACAAACATCTCTTTTACTCGACAGTATCGGTTCATCGCAGGAACTTATTATTCATCGTAACACAATTTACGTGGGACTGACTTTTTCGTAAGGAGTGCGCGTTAGATGTTGAAGAATATTTATTCCGTCGGGAGGGGGGCAGGGGGGATTTGAACGGTCGAACATCGTGGGGACGATATATCCATGAGAAAGAGAGATTTCAAAGATCGAATTGAGATCGAGTCTGTCTTTTCATCAGAATGGTGCTGCAGCACGAGCGCGAATTGCGCGTAACCCCCGCGGAGCTACAGCGCGCCGTCGCGACAGGGGGCATCACCAAGCCGTAGTGATACCTACGGTATGTAGTTGCTCTCTCTGCGCGAGCAACCGCTGCAGAGCAGCCTCCCATAAATCTCCGAGGATATAGATGGCTCTAGTGTCGCGTGAGCTGCAACCTACCCCATGCAGGGTGCCGTGAAACGCCCCCCCCCGCCTCAGCCAACGTTGTCCCATACCCTGCCCACTTCTCTCCATTGCTCTACCATCCATGACCAAATTACTCGGATCCCACCTTCCTACGGTTCGAGTCAACCCACCAAAGACATTTTCGGCAGTCGATGCCAAGCCGATGTAAACGCTTATCGTAGTCACAAGCCAAGAGGATCATTGTCATTTTGAGTCTTGCTCGATCATGGGTTAATGAGAATGAACATGCCTCTGTGAAGTCTTCTCACGGTTTTCTATGTATTTAGATGTCAGATAGGAAAATTAAAGGCCTTGATCGCATAAGTCTATGGTTTACTACCTCTAGCGAACGAATAAGATTGTGGATATCATTGCAATTACTATATGCAAGTTTATCGCAGTGATGAGCAAAGATAATCTTAGTTGGGATTTGAAAGAATATTTCTGTTGCAAGTAAAAGAAGAAGCCCAACATCGTGTTGTTTTCTTTAAATTGGGTTCTTCATTTTTAAATTGTTTTACATTCCTGAAATCCCTTGATGCCTCGAGTGGCTTAACAGCCAATAAATCTTTGCAGCTAATGTTTGGTATTAGGTAATAAAATATAGCCGACAGAAGACGGCGTTAGCCTAAGCAGACTGCAGAATATTTTCGTTTTATAAAATGCTGGGACCGGGTCATGGGTGAATCGGCGAGCACACGGAGCGTAAGCGAGGGCATCGAATCGTTGGAAAAGGGGCTTGGCGCGGACCTCTAGCATCGGCACACGCATGGTGTTTACAGCGTCGGTTCGTCGGCCAGACGTTAACGTCTGAGGGAAATATTACCGTATCTCCTTTGTGGCACGGTGATATCGCTGCGAGTGATGTATCGCTCAAGATATATTTTACAACGACACATACTCGCCCTTATAGTGGGTGTACAGGGAGCGCACAGATATTCTTGCGATGGCGCGGCAGGCGGGGCGAGGTCCGGGGATACGCCGGGAATATACCTATGCGAGACTACGAGGAACGAGAGAACCGAGCACCCCGCCGCGAGCTGGAACTGCATGTTGCTACGGATTCGGTGTGGGTGTAAACCGAGAAGGGACTGTGAGAAGGGACGCGAGAATGAGGGGCAAGGGAAACCGAGAGAGAAGTGCTCGGGTTCGGGGGCCAGAAAGTCAGAAACCGAGCTAGCCGGGCCAACCAGCCACGGCGAACCGGAGGAAGAGACAGGGAAAAAGAGAGAGGTACGCCGGTCGATGATGAATCACCCGGCAGGAGAGAGCGAGAGAAAAACAGAGGAAAGTGAGCAATAAGAAGGCGACTACGCAAAAAAGGACGCGCTAAGGAACGCGCTAGAGCGACTCGCTAACTGACTTATCTACACATCGCGATTCTAAAAGCCGCTTTCGAGAGCTTCGTTCAATGGGGCGCGGTTTTAACGCTCCCCCACACTACCCCGAAATTCAACGAAACATGCCGCAACGAATTTACGGGGAAGATTAATGAGACGATCAATTGAGGAAGCCGGGGGCTCACCAAGTCCAAGATAGAATCCAAGTGGAAATTCAGGAGATTTCATTAAAACCTGCATTGGCGCTTTCTGCGTCGCTAAAAACCCATTAAAACCTGAAATAATGTACATATACAAAAAACTAAGGAAAAAGGGTAAATAAATATTCGATAATAAACCGCAATATTTGTAAAGAGGTTTCGATCGTGAAACGCAGACCAATCAAAGTTTTACTGATATACTTTTATACGTGAATACATATAAATTTGATAAATAACATCTTCGAGAGCAATGACCACATGAAAAGAAGAAATTCACTCTACTAATTATAAGTTTAATCGATTAATCGATATTTATAAACCTTTCAAAAATGTTTGTCCTAAGTTAGTCAATTATGTCCCTGGATAATCTCGGAGAAAAAATCATTTTAATTGTAAAGGGAAAGTTTGATTGTTTCCTGGCGAGGGTGAAGCAAGCGCACAGAGTGGTAGTACGAGAACAGTTGATAGCCACGGAGAAAGACCAATCCTTCCCGTGGGCATGACGAACAAATCTGCGGGTTGAAACTCTGATTCGCAGTCGAGAGCGAGGAAATTGAGTTTGCGTCTTGCCGACGAAATCGCGGACGGTCGGTCGAACTAGAAGAAGCGCCGGTGTATCATCAAAGATGGGAATGAGCGAACCGGAGAAGGAGATAATGCGAAAGAGAAAGGAGAGAGAAAGAGTATGGCCTGTGTGTGCCCCGTAGTGGGACGCATACAGAGGAACGTTTATATAGAAGTTGCGTTCGCTCGGTCACGGGTAATGGTTTTACGAGCGTCAAGGGTGATATAAAGAAAATGAAAAACACTAGTGCTGCCAACATGCACGGCCTCGGCATATAACTAACTACGCTGTCCCCTCTTTTCCGCTTCCACTTCTTCTTAAGTTATGTAGGAGTAGCGAAGCTCCGGCCGCCACCACCTCAGACCTTCCGACGCAACTCCCCGAGGAGTGTATCACAATTAGCTCTTGCACCCTGCACCCCTGCATGATCTTTTACTCTCCTGCCCTTTCTTTCCACGTTACGCCCGTCCCTTGCCCCCCTCCTCCCTTTCTACCGCTTTTTCCGCCACCGACACTTTGGAGTGCACTGTAACACAGCCGGCGGACGAATTCACCGACTCTCGGGGAAACTTTAGAAAGCTTATTTCAATATTACGATGAATAAGATGGCCGGGCCCGCAGTTTGTGGATCTACCGTAATGTAGCGCGCACGCGGGAAGAAAAGGAGTCGGAGAAAAAGTTGATGCGCGTGCACGGGGGGATTCATGCCCACGCGAGTTTTGTACGAGCGGAACTTTCAAGAGAGATGGAGCCGGGCGCCTCACATAATTGAGGTGGTATTAAATTTAGCCGACTACACTTATAACGCGCGACTGAGCCGTGGATTACAGCCCAATCCTTTCTAAATGAGCCCTCACGAGTCGCACGTTTACATGACGAGAAAAATGCAAAATACGATTCGACGATCTTGCCGTATTATTTTCAGGAGCCGAGTATCTTCCGGAATGCTGACGTAATTCTTTGACCAGTTTATCCGTTACCTTATACTCCATTCGGATGTTTTCGAAGTAAGATGTAGGTATCACAACGAAACGTTTTTTTTCCTGTAAATGTGAGTATTCAACGAATATTTATGGCTACTGTAAGATCAAGGAACGTTTAAATAAATTAAAACTACTTCTACATCGCCAAGGACTTGAGTGGCCAGTGTAAATAAAGTATCATGCAAAGCAGAAGCGCTGCCTATCCATGATACATTAACCTGCAGTTTCGGTTGGGTCAATGTTTTCAGGATGTACTATAAATCAGTAATAGGTATTTCTTACAAATAGAAAAATAAATAGTATATTTTCACACATTCTTGTTAAAAGTAACTTTCACCGTATTTTTAGAAAGCATTAAAATTACTATCCATTTTATACTAATGTACAGTCTTAAAATAATGGTTTAACAAATTATCTCATTATTCATACTCTTTTGGAAAGTATATTCAAGGGTAACAGGAAAGTAAGTACGAAATTGGAAACATATATAACTAACAATACAACGGCATACGCGGTATACCGTGGGAATCTATGAGAAATAATTCGAATTAAATGAGACATAAACACATCGTTAAAGCAACATCGGTAAAATCACCGATAAATTCCTCTGAAATTAAGTGATTATATAAGATAATTTGGCAACATCGCAGCCGCCATCACACTGCTGGCTCCGAATGGGTGGGTTCCACGCATTAGAAATATCCAGCCGTCTAAGCAAACGTATGCTAGGCCCACTGACTAACTCGAGCCTCGAAAAAGAGTATAAAAAATGGCTGGCCCGAGGTTTTGTGGTGCCAGTTCTAGCCAGCTTGCGCTGTTACCTCCTGGTCCGTTCCTCTACGACCCATCCCAATTCTCTATATCTTGTTCCAAATAGAGAAAGGCCGAGATGGCGTTACCATCCTCCATTTCTCTTCTTCTACGGGGCTTTCCTTCTCTTCTTCTGCCGTCCCCCCTCCTCCCTCTCTGAATCCGAAGCCCGGGGATTCTCTGAGTTTTTAGAGTGCGGCCCCTCATTGTTGTGTAAATGTGAACCAATGGCGTCGCCAACCAGGGTGCTCACTGCTCAGTTTTAAATGCTAATATCGCCGCGCTAAACCAGATTTCACGAAATTCGCAGTTTGCCAAGGAACACAAGTATACCGCTAAACTGCTGTGACACTTGGTAAAGCTTTGCTTGTCAGACCCTGTAGTCTGTTCACGGTATATAAATTCTATTATGTCACTGATATTTTAGAAAGCTGTTGTTGATTCTTATAAAAAGTTTGCAATTTGTACACATTAAGATCTACTCTTTGAAAACCGTTGTTCCTTATGTTCTTTGAGTTTTTCCTAATTAGAATTAAACTTAAATTAACACTGTAAAATTAAAGTTATAAATGTCTTTTATCGACAAGTACAAGTGTACAAATCTAACAATAAGATAGAATGTGACTATGTAAGATTGACGAAGAGCAACAGTATAGTGTCAGAAATCTAATGATTATTGCGTAATAATTAGAAAAGTTGCTAAGACTATTCTTAAAATACACTACTGTACTAGTATTTGTTAGTTATGTTATGTAATTAGTTGAAAGTCAGCTTTAAAGAGTATTAAGTAGATAATGAACGATATAAATGGTAATTATAACTTCCTTTCACCTAACTAAACAAAAATGAAAGTATATTGCCTGATATCAATGTAAGCATTCATGTTGATTAGTTGAAAATAGATAAGAAATCTATTTAAATCTGGCCTGACACGTCCAACAAGTTACTTTTGAAACTATCTGTATAAGATGAAGATACGTGAGCCATAAGTGCGCAATCTAGCGGACAATCGTTCAACTTGTAAGCCTCCCCTCTTGGTTTCAACATGAGAACCCTCCTTCCACCTAAGTGGATGTCCCGGATGAGCAGGATGCTCGGACGTTAGACTTTATGAGAGTTCAAGCAGAATCGGCTAATAATGACGCTCGTAAACGTCACGATAAAATCAACAAAGTAGCTTCATAACTTAACTGCAATAAAAGCCGTGAAATGGTAATGAACTGTAATCAAAACAAACGATAAACCACTACGTTCCTTTGCACGGACGGTACTCGCACATCTCATTATACGAGGTATGCATGCCGAAGACGTATCAATTAAATACAACCACCAAAAGAATTTACGAACTCGATAACTATACCGTCAAATCGAATTAAGAAAATGACGTAATGAAGTTGAGGAAAATATTTTCAAATCATCACGTGGCTGGAATTTATCGACCGTGTGCAGAACCGCGTTTTTAATGTATAGTATTTTACTGTTACTCCTGATAAAAATACTGTTAAAACATAAACAACGTTTCTGAAATTTAGTTGCATAAAAAGACGTTGCGGGAACCTAACTTTTCGCCAGTTTATTAATGTTTGGAACTGATTTCAATGTCCCCACTGTATGCATCCTTCGGTGCAGTATAACAGTTATGATGAGGTCATTGAGTCACAACGAATTCGGAGATTATGGAGTTTTTCTAGGTTTGAGATGGAGGTAGGTCAGGGTCTGATTGCAGGAAGGAAGCAGTTAGGCCCGGTTAAAGTCGTTAAGCGAAGTTTACGAGGTGTTACCGGGAGCGTAACCTGTAAATCTCGTGGCAGGCAAGGCGCGTGCCAGTGGCCGCCCTTGGAGTGAGGGACCACCGAAGAACGGGTAAATGGATATACGGGGTGTAAGAGTGAGGTAAGACTGCACGCGCTATAAACGCTTTTATGGATCGTAAAATGTCTTCCTTTACAGGCAATAAAGATCCCCGACTAGCGTTTGACGAGACTGAAACTGCCACCGCCGCTAACCGTCGGCACCGATCTGACAAAATCACGCTTTATGGCACAGTAAAATAACACCAGCTGTACGGCACTTCATTGAACTTTACGGCATAGCCGCAAAGACGCATTTAAATGAAGAGTTCGTGATTATGCGAAAATGCCGATTCACTGGCGAATAGCTATGTGAATGTATACACATGCAGAGACCATCGTAAAAGTCGATATCCATGAGGGTAGCGTCGGCGGGCGGTATCCTATTGCGAAGAGCACGAGAACCGTATCGGCGACATATATAGTCTCGTCGATAAAAACAAACCATAGACCGCATTACGGGCTATCATTGAACTACCGATGGAAACGAGGTACTTGGTGGGTAGGGTGAATTTCTAAATTAAGGGTGTACCGATTGAACTGCCGGTAAGGTAGATCGATGCTTTACCGTCAATGAGCTATCGATGCGTGCTGCCATCTACCATGTATACAGTAACCCATTAAAGTAGTCCCGCGGAGTACTACACGTGCAATACATTCGAAATTTTTCCCTTATGTTGTGATTTTTCGTACTACTATGCATGCCATAACACGAATTTTCAATTAACAATGAGTGTACTTATGTGAAATACAATTTCGTGAAGAATAATGATAGATATGGAAAGAATAACGAAGAATAAATGTCACAAAATAACTTGAATTGCTCGTCCCCGCCTTCGCCACGCCCAGAATGTCGCGGGGGTGAACAGCCATAATTAAAACCGATGTCGTTAAAACCAGTAGATGGCACTGCCATACCATAAATCGTCTTTCATCGAATGAAAAACTTCTATTAGGAATTATAGAAACTTCTCAAACTGATTTTCTTGCAGAGTATGCAGAAATATTGAAATTTTCACATTCAGTACCTTAAATATACATGAATTCCAAGAAATGTTTCCAACACTTAAAAAATTTTTTGCGTTTTTACTTTTTATAAGTTAAGGATATTCGTTTTATTATCGTTCATCTCTGGCCTTTCCTTGTAAAGTTTAATTCAAGAATTTTCATGTACCACAAAGCAAACACAATCTGCTACATAAATATATATAATAAATAATAATGTTGAAGCACACAATACAAAAATGTACATTTTTCAGAAATCTTTTTACTCGAAATAAACTAATTTAGAAATATAGAAATCAACATTAACAAAAACAGAAAAAAACGAATAGTTTGAAAGTGCTGAAGAACCTATTTATTTTTCTCTGACGATTGGCTTTGCAAAAAAAATAATTCTTCAGAAGATATTTGTAAAGTGTTAATAATTATACGTAGTCATCTGAATCTGCCCGTAAGGTGAAAAACAAACGATTCCCTACAAGAAATTAATTTACAGCTTCGGGGCGATCATTTAATTCAATTTATAAACTTGCACGGCTGTTCTATCTAAATTAACACGCCATTTCCCTGATAATTTTCAACTATAAAGATAGGATCACCGAACGGTTTTACATAAATTAAAGCTCGTTGAAGTCGGTGAGATGGCTAATAACATGAGCATGCTGCGATAAACGAGGAAGACTGCCATTACATACTAATATGGCTCAACTTGTTGACCGGCGGCTCGTTCAACCACTTTCAGGTGAGATCGTTAGTATTTGAATGGAACAGTAATTTGGAATGAACGGCTTCGTTAATTGTGCACGACGACATCGAGATGAACATTTCAGATACCTTTAATCTCGCAAATTATGAGCCACGCGATAAAAAGGGGTCAATTCCCATAGCAGATGTGCCCGTGTAAAACATGAAATTATGAGTACATCATTCATGATATTTTCCTCCAGGTCTTGTAAATTTTTTCCTTTGATATTGGTTTTTAGGCTCATTATAAAATTCTACTACAGCACAATTGAATTATTTCAGGGTCTTGTACGAAATGTTTTCGATATTTTTAGATCATTATAGCTCTTTCGATATCCGTCATTTTAAAACCTGACAGCAGTTTACGCACAACGAAAACTATAAAACTAAATCATAGTTCTCATTGTAAGTACATTCGGGGATGTCGGGTGAAATAATTATTATATACTCGTAATAAGTAGTAATTTCATCGCGTTCGATAAGCAATTCCTACATCGAAAGTCGCACGGTAGAGACGACATTACGTTCAGCCGGGTG
Organism: Hedychridium roseum; assembly: GCA_963989215.1. Classification (NCBI taxonomy): domain Eukaryota; kingdom Metazoa; phylum Arthropoda; class Insecta; order Hymenoptera; family Chrysididae; genus Hedychridium; species Hedychridium roseum. The sequence continues at coordinate 4,851,601 of OZ022310.1, read as the reverse complement.
AGAATTTATGTACGAACTTCTCCCGTGTCCATAATGGCAAAAAGATCTGGCACGAACATTAGGGAAGTAAAGTAGGTACTTTGGACGATATCAAATTCGAATAATGACGATTCGTGGTATTCGAAATAACTTGTTTAAAAGGATAGTGATCTTGAAGTGATCCTACACGCGTTGGAACCTTTTGACGTAGAAACAACGGAACATCCGGGAAAACGAGGGTCAGTACCAGAAGGACATTCCAAAGGCACGTTTTTTAACACCAACACAAAAGTCGTAATAGCCGCCGAGTGAAAGCTTCGAGAAAGTTCGGAAAAAGTGAAGACCTTTTTTTCGACATACAATATCGCTTGGCCCTATGAGATACTCGAAGGGTCGTCCGTTTTCTAAGAATGAATAGTTGGCCCTGACTGAAATACGAATTACACGGGGGATCTTCGGGGAAGATAGCACACCGGAATTGGCACCCTCTTCCACAACGTATTTTTTACCTGCCTTGAAACTTTCTACTTTCTTTACGGATCCCTTTCCCTAAAATCTCAGCACTGTACAGACTAAAGCAGTTTATAAAAAAACATGTCTAACCAGCGCTAGTAATAACATATTCTCCAATATTACGAGTCACGGAACGAAGTAATTAAAAGCATTATCGAAGGAAGTAATTAAAAATAAGTGCTAGTAAATTTTCCTTTGACATAATAATTGCTCTATTAAAAAGCGAGTAAATTCATTAATAACATGTTGAATAATGAAGGGCAGTAATTAAAATCGGTGACGGAATTACAACGTTAGTGTTACTCGTTACGATTGTGGTAGCCATGCCTCTTCTGTGTTTCGCCTCCGGTGCAAATTACGCACACGAGCGTGCAATAATTCAAGAAATATGGAAGCACGATCGCGAGTGGTTTGTTCTCATTAGCTGCACTAACTCGACTTAATTTCAAGCACGGACGAAGTAATCTTTAGAATTTTAGCTTTAGTGTTGTACCTGATGCGTAGATGTACAATCTTCTATTTATATTCCGTTCATATATTAATATTTGTAATAATATTTTACGTGCGGAATATTGTACAAATATTTTCACAATAAAAAAATCGTGTAACATCAATATATATAAATGTGTAATGTATGGTGTTAAAAAGATTAAGTGTTTCTTATGAAATTGATCTATTGTCGATCGAAGCTGTTATTTTATTCATTCGTTATATGTACATACTACTAGATTTTATCTTATCATATATGTTTCTGAACTTGAAGACTAATCAACGATTATGGTTCAAAACTAAAATTTATACGTAAATCATTTTTAAAATTATTCTCAATAACTAATGACAAAGTAGCGACACAAATAAATGATAAAAAAATGTGTAATACTAGACACTAAACCTTTATTCAGAAAATACATATTTAACGTTAAACAAAATACATATACGCAGCATCCATTAAAAATACCAACGGAAAATGTCCCGTTAAAGACATTATAAAGAATCATAATAACTAATTTCAGTTCTAACGTTTATTACTATTGGCATAGCTACAATTTTAGAAACAATAACATGTAGACGTGATGTGTACAATGTTGATTTAACAAAAAAGCGTGAGGTCTCTGATTCAACAATCATTTAACATACACAGTCTTAGCGCGTTAAATTAAACGAACCAATTAAAGCTAAATTCCGAGTTACCATTAACTTTTCAACAACCATTACCCCGTTGCCACGGTAAAATACATCCGAACTGAAGTTTCCCCTAGAGACACGCGGTTCTATTTCCTTAAAAAGAGCGTCGCCGTCGCCGTCGTCCATTGGCAATCGTCTGAGTTTTTGCCGGCTGATCATTCAATTATCACGTTTTTATGGGTATCGGTGATCATGTGGTGAAAACGAGGCGAGCTTCTGGCAAAAAAGGTGCTCGTCGGTGTGGCAATTTACTTACCTTAGTATAGTTGTGTACATTGCGGTGCTAGCAGAGGGTGATGTGGATTGGCGGTGGGGTGGTGATCAGGAGGGCTTCGGTGCAGGGCGTACCCCTAGTTGCCCCCCTCCGGTCCCCCGCCGCCCCCTTGCTGCTGATGGGCAAGCGCGGACGCTGCCGCCGCGGCTTTCTGGGCCTGTGCCTGCTTCTCCTGCTCGTTCAGCTCCTTGATGGCCTGGATCTCCTTCTTCAGCTTCATCCGCCGATTCTGGAACCAGATCTTGATCTGCCGTTCCGTCAGGCAGAGTGTGTGTGCCATTTCGATTCGCCTCCGCCTGGTGAGGTAGTGGTTCGTGTGGAATTCCTTCTCCAGCTCCAGTGTCTGGTAGCGTGTGTATGTTTGGCGACCGCGCCTGCGCAGTCCGTTCGCTCCTGAAATAACGAACCAAAAAGAAACGACTTTCAGCACGTGTCCTTGTATTTTCGGGAGCTATAAGTCTCGGGAACCTAACGTTCTCGCACTCGCGACAACCCGCAGGCGAGAAATCATATACCAGCATGTTAAAAGTAATGCGACCTGAGGAAACTTCTTAGCGGGTTTCAAACTCTAGATACTCCTTAGATAGACAATTATAAGTATTAATGAATATTTCCTTACATCATTCACCAAAGTGCACAAAGTGCGATTGCACGGGAGACGGAAGTGAAAGATTGTATAATAGAAAAATCGATTTTTCGAAGTATAATTTATTCGCTAATTAGATACCTTCATCGTCACGATAATTGTGTTTATGAATATTAGTACTTAAACATGAATTACAAGATATGACTACCTGGCTAGAATCAGGTTCGAAAATTATTATATAAAATCATATGTGTCATTTTTTTATATCAATAGAGCACATTTCACGAAACTGTGCATAATTAAGTTACAACAATTACCCATTCTTGATTCTTCAATCATAATTATTAATTACAAATTTAAATTAAACAAATACGTTGTAACCTGTACTTGTAGTTAATAATATGTAAAAGTTTGGAATGTAACGTAAGGTGAGAACTCGAATAATAATACCGTCGACGCATTTAACATGTATTCTTAATGAACGGCTAAATAAAGTCTTGAATAATTTATGACCATTATCCGTGGTGAGAGCCACAGTAGACTGCTTAATATTCACAAAAGCCAACGGTGTTCACAAGTCTCGTTGAAGGTTAACCGTTTCTGATTACCGATAGTTAAGTTAAACAATCAGTGCCTTATCTCGGCTTTGCGATTTATTTCGTATTAATCGTTTACGCAAATATCCAGATCTAAGGAACCGAAAGATCTGTGAGCGGGTAAGTGAAAACGCGCGGAACGTATGTTGATATCCTCGTAAAAGGAGTATACTCGGCTAGAAATTGGATGGGCCGACGTGTGAATCGTTTTCAATAAAACTAAGCAGGATCGTCGTCGGCGGCCGCAGAGGTTACGGAAATACAGAAAGAAACGAGAGCGTACGACAGCGGATAGGTACCGTTGAGCAGCCACTTGGGTACAGTAGCGGAATAAGCCCCGTCGGGATGCGCAAGCTCACCTTATCGGCCGTTACTGCCTCGTAAAACCCCCGTTTCACCTCTGCCACCGGCATCTACCCTAAACCACCCAATCTTCCTGCAAGCAGTCAACCGTTTACTTGCACATACGCTCTATATCGAGGTACATAAACGTCCATAACGCTGCTGTTTTCTGCTTCGAAGGTCGCTCTTCCCACTCGTCGCATCTTTCACGCGTTCACATCTCTGCCGAAAGCCAACCGATGAATTCTTTAAACACATACGCTGCGTTCGTACGTGGCACGTAATGAAATTAGTATCTTTTTCAAGATGAACGGATGAATGACTGCGGAAATATTAATGTTGCATTCGTAAATGAAATAAATTCTGTTTTTTTTATTAAAGAAATTCACTTTGGTCTCTACAATCTTTTACGAGGTAGATATCTTTGTATCTATATTTTAAATTTGTTTCTGTTAAATACACGAATAGTGTATTTTATGGTTATTTATATACTTTCTACGAACAGTTTGTAACGCGATTTTATTCCTTATTTCTTTTGATTTTTTTTATGTATCACCATTTTTGTATTAGCAATTACACGAACAGTTTGTAACGCGATTTTATTGCTGAATTTGGACAATCTGAGCATATCTATAGACCAAGTTAGATGCAAATCAGTCGTGCCAATAAACGCATCATATTTACAGTCGTACCCGTCGCGATTTGTTATCGGTTTGGGGGGTGTAGAGACGAGAGCACGCACTATTGGCTAGCACTGTAAATATCTCTTCCACAGGCACAGAGGATACACGAGCGTACTGTACACGGCGAGTTCATATCGGTGTCATGTTTATTATCGTAACGTAATCAAGTGGCTCGGCATTCGACCAGCCAACCCCTGTCCGCCTCTTCTCGCGCTCCCTTTCCTATCTATTTCTCTCTATCTCGAGCCCCGTCCCAGCCCTCTCTCGTCGTTCTCCGTCTTCCCCCGTTCTCTTCCCCTTTCCTTGTCCACGGTTCTCATTCCCGGCCGTCAAGCCAGCGCCGCGCGAGCATCGGAGCCAGCGCAGGGAGGAAGCAACATTTATAAGGGTTATTTGTCACGCGGGGGTACGCCGAGGAAGCTCCTTCTCTCGCTGATCCTCCTTCCAGTACGTCGCACCGTGTCTCCACCCTTACTCCCCGTCTCTCTTTCTCTCTTTCTCTGTTGAGCCCGACCGGTGCTCCAGGGCGATAGACTCAACTGAACTTATAAATAAAGGTGGGGGGTTCCCCCAATTAAGCCGCCCTCATACGTCTCCGCAAAGTAGAAAATGTGACAAGGCTACGCGCGCGCGAGCCGCACCCCTGTCCCCTCGTTTTTTCCTCCCTCCTCGTTTACCGTTCTGTCTAGCCTTCTCCCTACCTCAGCTTTTCTTTCCCGATCTTTACCCCGTAACCTTCCACCTAGTTCGAGAAACCACCCGTGCCGCACCACGTCCGACCCATGGGGATATCGCGAGTGCTGGAACGAACTTAGGGGGATTCCGAGCAGCCGTTGTAGCCCAACCAGCGGCCAGAGAGAGAAGTAAGAAGAAGCGTGCATGGCTGTTTAACCAAGGGGGTGGATAAATTTTATGCCGGCCCCGTGGAACGTGCTTCATCCTGCGTGGTAGGGCAGGAAAACCGGGTGGTTCGGTGTCAAGCAGAACAGGGTCCCCGCGGGGGCGAAGAAATGGCGTGACCGACCTCGTATAGGGACTGGAAAAATATTTGCCTATTACTCACATCTTTTTCCAAAACGCTCACTGTATTTCAACGAGGCTTTAATCCAAACTTTATCTCGCCGTAAGTTTTGCTTTCCCTAAACTTCACGCTGAGTGGTAAATGCCGGCGATAAAATGCCCGAAATTCCTGTCTTCACATAATCTTAATTTGTACAATGATACAAAGGTAAACTTCTTCATTAAACCGATCTGCTCAGACAATAAAACGAAAGGCTAGAATCTGTTAGATTTTTATTTAGAATTGGCAATTCGAGATGGTAGAAAGCACCTCTGTTTCTTTGCTTTTCGTAAATCGCTTCCCGAGAGCCAACCCTGGAATAAATTTAGGATTTGTGCTGTTGGGACGGAGATTACAATAGGTAAAACTTTCTCGACAGAAATTCGGCCGTTGGAACGAGAACACTCGTTTCGCTGAGCAATCAGTTACTTTTTTCGGCTCGTTATGAGCGGCTTCGAACGGGGAGAGGAGGACGAATGGAAAGCACTGCCGAGTTTCGACGTATCCGACCATAAATGGGGAGCGCGGGTGCTTCGCGGGAGGAAGTTCGCTGTTGCCAACTCTAATAAGAAGAGCCAATACGTTGATTGCTGTTGGGGATTTGCCGGTATAACTCTGCTCCATCTCCGCGGTTCGCAAAACACGATGCCAAGCCTCCCTCGACCACCCCCTCCCCCCTCCCTGCTGCCCCTTTGTTTCCTTTCCGCTTCCCTTAGCGCAGCTAAGCGCGTATGTATATAGCACGATCATACGCGGGACCAATCAAATCAAAGTAAGTGAATTGGCTGGGCACATGAAGGACTCCTCAGGATTTCCCGTGAGATATGCCCCTTAGGCTTCCGCTCTAAAGCCCTTTCCATATCGAGGGGATTTGTCCGCGTAACTAATAGTGATTTATTCGGGCACGAACCGTTATCCCTTGATTTCTGGCTACGTCAAGCCGTCTGCCTTAAATTAATCTGTGGATTAACCGACGCTCATGCATACGAGTCTGGGGAATGTAACTTAGTTTTTGTCCTACATGAAAACATTACAGGAACACATTTGCAGCCAGAGAAAGTGTAATACTTGTTCGATTTGCATGTATGGAGCACCGACGAAAGACTTTGTAAAATTAACACATCATAAAGTATCCTAAGAGTTCTTCGATAAACACCGAAAATGTTCCTATTAGAGTATTCAGCGAGAAATGAATAATGCACATGGAACATCAGCATGTACCTGCTATATATATACTCATGACTTTTAAATGTTATGGTTATTATACAATCAAGTGGATTTCCTCCCCTTGCTCGATTCCTCGTCACCCTCGGCTATAAAACCGCATCATCGAGGAACTTTCGTATCGTTAAAGGATTTTATAAAGACCACTGACAATCAGCGGGAATACCCAACTATGGAAGATGTAGATCTTCGGGGCGGATGGTAACCGAGGAGACACCCTTAGTTTATGTGCACCGTAAGGATTTTCCTCGTTGGGGCCCGTTCTCATATTTATGGCGCTGGAGGCTTGCTCTCGTCACACCTCCTTTTGCGCCCCATGAGCCGAACACTTCCTCTACGGAGCTCCGTAGGAACGGCGACGTTTAAGCGACAGACGATACACGACACGGCTCCTCTCGTTAGCCATTGTTGTACGTAACTTATTAATTACAGTTGACTAATGTGCTCCAGCTGTGCCAGCCTAGCAGCATCTTACGGTTAGCAGCTTCCCCTATGAGCCGAGCGACGGCACCAGCCGTCCTCGAACTTTCTCCGTGCTTTCTCGGCAGCCTTCAAGAGACGAAGAGAGAGACAGAGAGAGAGAGAGGGCGACAGAGAAGGACGTAAGAATAGAAGGAGGTGCCGTTGGTGGGGGGGTGTCGGAGCGTGGAGGTGCCGCGGCAGAAAGGAGAGTAAAAGGTTCAAGAAGAGGGTAGTTGAGAGGGCCGGGGGAGGTGGAAACACAAGAGAGAAAGGCACCGAGCGAAGAAAGGAGGTGGGCAACCTAGGACACGGTAGGTAGAGGGGACAGAGAGAGGTGGAGGAGGGGGCAGGCCCAGGGCGAGGGACGCAAAGCTGTAACTCACGCCCCCGAGAGGATTACCTACCTTGGCAAGGCTGGAGAGGAGGGTACCCCAAGTTGAGCTACGATCTTGCTGCGTAGCTACGCGTTCCTCATACCGAGTGTCTCCGGCTCCCGGGCTCTCTTGCAAACAGGGTTTGTTGCGGGTGCACGCGTCTACAGGGACGCCCGGAAGCAAGGAAACTTACGACGCCCCCGAACGGGGCTCCATCCACCCCCCCCCCCCCTCCCAACAACGACTTCTCCTCCTCCTCCTCGCGGGGGAGCTCTCCGTCGAGAAGGAAAAAACTCGAGTGCTCCGATTATGGAGACGAACCTCGTAAATTCGGCTAAAGAGAAATTTTCTCGCCTAAACGAATGTACACGGCAAGAAATGTTACGGAGAACCCTAACTGCCAAACTTTCGCGTTCACCGAGCAAGGTATTCCAACGAATTTACCTTTACGAATTTATAAGCCACGCAGGAGACCGACGGAAAATTAAACAGAAGTAGCGCTGTATGTTTTACGTTGATCCGCAAATTTGCTTATTTAAGTACAGAAAAGGTATACGGGCTGGTTTGTCAAAACAATGATATAACCGTTAGTACATGATTTTCATTTACTTTTACCGTAAAAACGAAGCGTGTACCGTTACTCTCAATCTTCTATTATATTTGCATCTGTGTTTTTATTCCATCGAAATTGCTTCATTAAGATCAATTCTGTAGCGGTTAAATGAATTTTTAATCTCCCTCGCTAATGCCGTATATCTAAATCACCCGTGGGTAAAGTACCTTTAGTATCAGGTTACTGGAGTTTTTATTACGGTGAGAAAAGTGTGTTTGATAATTCAACATCCTCGGGCGAGCTAATGTTCCGAAATACAAGCCGACAGTAGCCGTAGGGCCTGTGAAAATAATCAGACGACGAAAACGTGGACTTTCGCCATTGACAGTGGTTTCGAAAGGATAAGTCGTTGGACTTTTTTTTCGTTCCTTTATCGTCGTCGAAGCACGTCGTTTGCGAGTTTCGAATGGTACCGGAACGCGTGGCCGGCTTAGCCCATTGAAGTGGAGAGACCGTCGCTGCACGAGGGTCCATCGCGATCAGGTAAAACGGCCGGGACACGTCGGAGGAGTTACGCGGACAAGAATGTCGCTGCCAGCCTATAGGATACACCATAAGAAGAACGAATGGCGCATTCGGGAATAAGATATCGGCTTTACGTGCACAACTTTTGAATAAGCGTGCAGCAGCCGCGGGCAAGGTGTCGAGAGTGGTCCCACGCAAGCGGAACACCCTGCGCCCACCGAATGACGCTGCAAGGAGAGGAAGAACTTGCCAGAGATTCCCGTAATATCCAATCGTATTGGTTATCGCCGAGATTACAAACCTTATTTCTCACGGCCTCTGTAATTCCGGTTTCTATAGTCTACCCTTCCTTCCAGGTAAAACAGTGCTAAGGTAATTCCATTTATGTCCACGGAATGCAACTTTTAGTAATATTAAGTGAACATAAGAGTACTAATAGAAAGACGATGAAGTGTGATCAAATAGTTGCTAAGTAGTAATAATTTTTGCAATGAGTATTATGTACGTACAAGTCTTCAAATGGACGCTAGATTTTATTATCCTTATTGTGAAAATAGATCGTTGCTTTGTCTAAATTTTAGACTACATTTATTCGGAATTAATGTATTTAAACTTCTGCGTAGAATCTTTTGAATTAAACTGTCGACCGTACTCCGCTGTAAGTACTGAAATACATTTGTACGTATATTCTAACGACCTTTGCACATAGCATTAATCGCGACAATTTCAGGTAAAATGTTGCCATGAAATATTTATTCCACAGACGTGAGGCAATTATGCTCGATGGTCGACTTTAAGCAAACAGCTCGTTTTACACTTTGTCAAGGGAATGCAGAGTTGGTCGATTATAATTGGTACACCGATCGAATACGACGGGCATGGTCGATCGAAATCGAGCGAAGGTCGGAGCATAACTCACGTTTGTCTCAGAGCATCAGTAGTCAGGACGTATGGCGTTGTATGCGCGTAGGGAAAGGATAGTTATTTGAATGTACGATGTACCTTGCGATGTCGTTTCGCAGCATTGTCGACGTCGCAAGACGTAAAAAGAACGACGACGCTTGAAAGCGACGCTGACGTCGCCCGCGAAGTATATATAATACTAACGTAATTACGATTCACAGTCCGTCGCAGTGGGCGCAAGAGGAGAAGGACGCATAAAGTAAGTAATATAAAAGCGCCGTAGTCGCTTTACGAAAGATATACTACCCTAAATTCATCATAAGGGTAAAACGATGAATGTGCGAGTAAGAGCGTGATTCAAAAGCAAATATTTCAAACGAAATCTTCTGTCGTACGTAGGGATCTTCAAAAAAATCACAATGAAATCTCAGGTATACAATTATTAATCTGTGTAAGATGTAACCTTTCTTAAATCTCGGAGTAATGTAAGACACAAAATGCTTGTACGTTTAACGTGCTCCCGGAGTCTGTATCTCTTGACTGCGGCAAAGAGGATTAAACGTGAGAAAAGCCACGGAACTCGCACTCGTCTTCCTCGTCGGTCTTCGGCTGTTAGAAGATCCGACGAAAGACATAGAGCGTCAGCGACAACCGTTGTCGGCGTTACTCGGCGTGCAGACAGAAGTCGTGCAGCTCGTTTCTCCGACAAGCCAGCTGCTGCCCGTGGTAACTGTAATAATTATGCAAAGACTGAACGCGCGAGCGCGCGCGCAACGGTGCATCGCGTCGCCAGGCAAAGGGAAAAGGAGGAGGACGAGCTCTCTCGAGGAGAGTCGAGCGCAAAAAGAGCAGCTCGAGATAAGATGGTGGAGGAGATGGCATGCAAAAGAGGCTTTCGTAGGGTAAGCGAACCGAGCCGGTTGTAAGGCGACACCTCAGAGCTCCGTATCTCTTTCTCCTCTTTTCCTGCTCTTCCTCGACTTCTCTCTCGCTCTTTCCCTCGCGCAGACGGTGCTGCGGTTCTTCGTCGTGTTCTCATCCGTTAAAGATTTCGACCCTCGACTCGTTCTTCTTCGTATACTTATCGGTCACTACCGAAAAATTCCCATCGTCAATTACGGCCTGCCCGTCCTTTCGAATTCCCCTTTACTCCTTTCGAAGAAAAACCTCGGCGCACCGAGGCATTATTTCTTCGCCACCAAGAGCAGTGCTACGCTCATCAAAGTTTTAACTTCCTCTCGGTTTCTTCTTCGTCGTCGCTACCTGTAAATTAGCGATTCTCGTTCGCTATCTTCTGCTTAATGCAGCTACAGCGGCATTGCAGAAATTTCCAATGCAAGAACGCCATACTGCTGCGCCGGCGGGCATTAAAATAAAAACTTTGAGAGAGCTGTTAACCAACCCCGCGTAAGGATTTGGCCGGACGTGCTGGTCAGTCCAATGAGGGGGCTGGGGAGGTAAGCAGAGGAGGACGATAAGACGGCCGACCACGAAGGGGGGCGGGAGGAGCAGAAGGGAGGAAGAGCAGCGGGTTTGATGCAGGTGGGTAACCTCGCGACACCTTCTAACGAAAGGGATCGTCTGTCTTACTTACGTAGCCGGGCATCTATAACCCCCACACGATTAAGTGTACACGGATACGGGGGATGCGTGTATATAGGCGAACGCGAAGGACACGACCAGCGGGCAACCGGCCGCCAACCACCCATATATCTGCGTCCTAAAAGGAATTCCAGAATATATTTTACATATGCTTTATTGCCGCCTTATTTCCAACTCTATAGCACACGGGCTGCGGTAAGGAAGAGAGAGAGAGAGAGAGAGACGAAGGGTCACATGTCTAAACGAACCAACGTATATGTACCCCCGTAAGAAACACACCGGCTTATCCCTCATGCGTACTTGCGTTTTTCATCGTGAACGACCTCGTCTTCCCCATTTTAATCGCCCCGTGCTCGTGTATATGTGAGTGTCGCCCGCTGTGGCCGCCACTCAATGTCTTTTACTTTTTTTCAATTTCATTTCGACCTTAAATTACCCCCCCCCCCCCACACGGCATGTTCTGTGTTTCTGAGATCAGGTGTGGAATTTCTTTAATCGAGTCGCAAATGATGACGACGAATCTATTTCTTCACCGAAGTACTACTTTCAGACGAAAGCGAAAACTCTTAAATCGCATAGCTGAATAAAACGCGATTGCTAATTTCATACTTGTACGGTAAAATATTGTAGGACGGGGAACACGTCGATGAACTCCGTCTGGCCGGAATCCGCATTTGAGCTCATTCATGGGAAGTCCATTTTCAGAAAATAAAATGGCGTCTAACGTCCAATGAAAGTGTCTAGCACTGGAGATACCTATTTCCTCGCGTCATGCTTACGCTTACGCCCCGGGTAAAGAGGTAAATGCATAATGCATGGCTGCGCGACTGCATTCCGCCGTAATGACTTAACTTGTAGCGGTTAACAAGTATCGGCTAGATGATTTGATAATTTGCGAGCGGGGGACCCGCGGACTACCGAGGCCGGGATCTCTCAGCACGAAAGGACCTCGATGGGCGCGAGGGGAGAGTGCGAAGGGCAGGCCCATGGTACAGAGATCGACGGACCATGACGGGCCCGTAGGGTGCCGGCCAAAAGAGTGGGGAGAGCCGGTTCCAAGGGGAAGGGCGCCATCACGCTTATCCCGCAACTATGATTACCAAAGGCAAGATTGCTCTTCAACTTGAAGCACCCATTTTTTTCCATCATCCTACGCGAAAACCAGCCGTACCCATGGTTTCGAATACCTAATCTACGGTTTCCTCAGTCTCACGCAAAACTACGGAAAGTGATGTTTTGAAGCCATATACCGGCGGTGTTCGTGCGACAACGAGGCGGTTCGTCCTAAGTAGTTCCAAAGGGTATGAAAGTGCTGTAGCCCCCGGCAGAACCGCTTTGGTCAGTTGATCCAATGGATTAAAAAAATTAAATGACCAAGAGGAAATTCCCTATATTTAGCGTAGACCAAATTACCTAGGAATAAACTCTTTACATAAAATTAAACCTGCGCGATCTCGGAAACTTCTGCCGCAGAAATCGTGTGATTATATCGATATATTACTGGCGACAGCAATGAAGAAACATCTTCCCGCGTGAATGCACGTTCCTCGCGACTCGGAGAATTGTTTTTGGCGATGATCAATGAAGAATACGGGCCGTATTTTATTCGCGCGATTCCGACGTATCCGCCTTTTGCCTGTCGTAACTCCTATCATTAGTCGAGGTGAGAAGAATGGCCGGGAGGAAGAAAAAGAATCCTCTCCATTATTCAACGTACTCCCGGTTGTAGTTTTCGCGGTTCGCTCGATGCCGCTCTCAGCGATTATTCCGCAGCGCGAAAATAATAATGAACTCGCGTAAATCAGGAAAGTTAGGCAAACTAGTTCTGCAAGCTACTCCATTCAGGATCTGTGTGTGCCCGATATGCGAGCACATTGCCAAAAATGTTCCCGCGGCAACTTTCCTGCTCGTATTAAAAATCCCCGATCGCGGCACGCATCCGGGAAACTGATTATATTTTGCGTTCTACGCCGCGACACGGGTTTTATTCTCCTACTTTCTATCCCCCGTTTCGTTGTGAAGCAAGAACGCGAAACGGAATACGTAACGGGAACCGGATCTCCGCGCCTACAATAAAAACATTACGTGACGAGATTGACAGAATTATGTAAGTAAAATTAAGTCTCTCAAATAATGTATATATCTTTCGCAATTTTTGCATAAGAAAGTCTACTCGGAATGGATCGAATTGAACGTAGTATATGAAGCGAACGAAAGTCAGTTTTTCTATTCAGAAAGAATAGAAAGAGCGTCAAGGATGTTTTACTGGAATTTTTCGTACATTTTTCTTACGCTGTAAATCTCACACAATGAACATAGGCTCAAGAGATACACAGAAAAACAGGGTAAACACGTGATCGATTATTTTTACACAAGGCTATTTTTCGTCAATATTTTCGGATGTCAAAATAGCTGTTTTCACAAATAACATCCTGCTACGTCTGGGTAGAAGGATTAACGACAGTTTTTTGCTTCCCTATTTTTTCGTCTCCCTTTCACTCGACCTCAGCCGGTAATCTTGTAAGATCAGTTAAAATTAACAAAGTCTAAACGAAGCCCCTATAGCCAAATGGATGAGGGCTCTGATCGGAGTTTTAAGTGCTTCAAGAAACAAGCCCAAAGATACCTAAAGGAACGTCGTTCTCGAGCGAAGAATAATGTTCGGTTTATCCAGATTTCGTGGCATTCTCGGACAAGGTCTGCAGCCGAGGAGGTATAGAGAGAGAGTGTTGTTTTCGGTCCAGATTCCGAATTATCTGCGCGGAGAGGAGAAAAAAAGGACGAGGGGGCTTGGATTTTCAGGTGGTTACGTAGTTACAGGTTGGCCAGTTATCTCTCTCGCTCCCCCTTCCACTCTCTCTCTCACCTTCGCGGGGGTAAGATGAACGAGGCGGCGTGGTACGAGATCTTATCCGGCGCAGCAGCGGCCACTGAATCATCCGCTTTGAATAGGGCCTCGCTTCACTCCCTATATTATACCTATAGGTACTAACCTTATACCTATGCTCGTGTGTCCGCGGTACAATGTACACACGAGGAAGGGCGTGAGCGGGCAAGAACTGAATCGGGAGAGTTAAATAGCGAGACAGAGGGAGCGAGGGAGAGGGCTGAGGGATCGAGCTTGTATAAATGGGTTATACACCAGAAACGTTGGTGCGCATTAAATTACCAGCCGCGACAGTGTCACACCATCCTACGGCCGAGGTGGCTGCAGCTACCTTGCAACTCACAAGTCGCCCCTATGCACTCTCATGACTTACAAGTCGGCGATAGCGCACTCCTGCTACCAGAGTCTTAATCAACATAAATCATACCTACAATGCCGCGCAGTGACCGCCTCCGAATCCTCCCAAAGTCCCTTGAGTCGTCGGGATCACCATAAATCTTCACGTGACCGATGTACCCTAATGACTAATCGAAATTATTGCTAAACGTAGAAGTCTTCGCGCAGATATTATCGCGTTCCTCTTTCAGAATAGGTCTTCGAACTTCTTTCATATCATTAACGTATTCAGATGTTTCATTTAAATAAAATGTGAAGTCTAATTTGATATTATGTGGACATGTATCGTTTGATTAGGTACTAATGACGTACGTTAATTACGTTTTCTTGCCTGAGGCTGATTTGTAAGCGGTCGAAAATTCTGAGAGCATCAACGAATGCAGGATTACTCAAGTTAAGGTTATCTTAAGTTAAATTTAGAACTAAGAGCGATGGTCTAGGACGACCGGGGAATGCGTTTTAAAGGACATGTTAATTAGAGATAACCCTACATTGGAAGACTGATTTGTAGTGGAGAACATTCTGATATTCTATGCGAGACTGTTAGACGAAATGTGACGATGACAGATTTAGCTGTAGCTTCATGAATGATAGCCTAAATGTTGAACGATGTATTTTATCCGCATAAAAAATGGATGTTTCGTAAGACTTTATGATGTCTGCAAGGTAATGAATATTCAATGGAAAATGACATGTGTGCGAAACTTCCCGTGTTTAACTTCCCGACTACCCCCGTGTCATTTAATTTAATACCATGTTATCAGTCTGAAATACCATACATCACGCGCGTGGTTTTATTTTCGAGAACGCCGCACGTCATTCCGTTTGTCAATTTTCGTTTCACAGAACATAGAATGCCGCTGTCCGGCGGATTAAGAATATGTCCTCGTAATTGTAAACATTCGATTAATGCAAATGCCCGCTTAAAAGCTTAATTGCTTTGATAAAGTATGGCGTCGCATTAAATTCAAATGCATGTAAATTAATTCAAATTTATGAGAAATAGGTGGACGCGGAGCACTTACAGGGAAAAGAGGGAAAAATAAAAATTAGTCCCCGCGGGGCCGGCCCCCGCGACGAGGAGACTCTTTTTTCGTCCCACCGTTCCCTCCCCGTTCCGCACCCCCCCCCCCTCCGCCTTTTTCGCCACGGCGCGCCATGTTGCCAGGCAGATTGGCCATTGCGCCGATAAATTCCGCCTTCGGCTGTCGTCCGATACACGTCGAATTTTAACGCACCGAATCGTTACGACGGAAATTAATGATATCGTGTACGCGATGTACTCATTTCTCGGAAGCGCTTAATATACATCCGCGGCTGATCTTAAGCGTTCCATAATTATAACGTCGACAACGATGATGCACGATCACGCCATCTGATCGTCAAGAAGCTGTAAAACAGAGATAGTAATTCACAGAGCGGTCCGAGGTTACAAGCAACCTGCAATTCTATCAAGGGGCAAAAATTCATTATGGTTTTTCGACATTTCCTGTACGTTCACAATCGAAACCGCTTCAATAAACTGTTATGGTTTTACCCTTAGAAAATGCATCTCGGTATAGCATTTCATTTTCGATATACCTGTTATCACTTCATTTGATCGCGAAATAAGTCGTGATGAAATATAAACATATCATGTACCAAAAATGGTTAGCACAGTATTTATAAAATTAAAATAATACCATTTACGTTCCTGTATATAATGTTCACAATTATACAGAAACACTGAAGTGAATTGATAGAATTTTACGATAAATATAATGGAATTTCAAACAGGAAGTAACAACGAGACGTGCGAGAATTCTACAGAAAGTAACTTTTCTGAATAGATGATGGAGAGAACAGTGGTGAAGTTCGATTATTCACTTGTCACGGGAGAATTGCAAAGCGTCACAAACCAGGATACCTTTGAAATCCCAACTGTAATACGGGAATCCCTTTTTCCTACAGTGCACTTCGGTGCCGTGATAGATGAGCGCATTCCATAACGGCGATATAATGGCGACCCATCAATTTCACCGGTTGATTAGATAGGCGCATTTTATTGCGGCAAAAACTCAACCCACTGTCGAAAACCCCGAGCATCGGCCAGAGCTGCCCGCTGTGGCGACTTTATCGTAAATACAATGGGGATCGCGAAATACGATTGCGAGACGATATTTGCCCAACGCTGGAACTACTTCTCCCAGCAGTCGTATAAATCTAATGGAAGATTTATCACGCCTATGGGGTTCCAAGTGCGAATGACGACGCCACTGGAATATACACTCGGTTCCTGCACCTGTGTGCAAAAGCATTCTCCAGATTTTTAAGAAGCACTACTTCTGAGTGAAAATGGACTAGAAGGACTGATTTATTGTTTTTCTGCTCAGCACAATTTCTATGGAACAGTGGCACTGTGATAATAAAGATATCGCGAAGAAGAAATGTTAGTCGGGAACATTAAAATACTAACTGTTACAAATCTTTGAATTGTGAGCGTGAAAAATCTGACATATTTATGTACATTAATAACTAGTTCAGATACAAATATTAGGTCGTCATGGATGAAATTTGTAGAAGAAAAAGGCAAAGTCGGTTGATAACTTACAAATTTCATCCTTGACGACCTGATACAATGTATAGATTGTTATAATGCTTACAGTTTAAAGTACTAAATGATCTACGTTGTACATGTATTAATAGAAGTATAATATTGCCGTGTTAATGTCAATTATTTCGTTGTAATATTGCTTTTTTAACTTATGTAGGAATATGCCAAGGGCAAAGCATCATCGACCGTCTGGAGAAGCACAACCCAATGTTTTCCTCCTTTTGATCTCGTTGATCGCGTGTAATGCGCCTTTGATGGACTATCAAGATATGAGTAGAACGGAACGACAATCAGTATGTACGGAGATTGATAATGGTAAAGTCTGAACACAAGTACTTATTAGTCCGCCCTACGCTCGTTTTATTAAGTCGTTACAAGGATATTTTTAACCGCATCCTTTCCTCTTGGCGAAAACGTTTTAAACTCGTGCGATCTACCAAGAATGTTACCAAGGAATCTATTACCTTAAATTTCATAACTACAAAGAAGAACGATAAAGAACAGTTTATTTTGTAGCAAAGAAATTTTGTAACCAGGGTAAATATGCGCGACGATTAATTTATTAACTGAGAAAATTTTTGGATTAATTTCTTCCTTTGCTAAATCATTTCTCTTTGTACTCTAAGTTCAGAAAGTTCATATTTCAAATATTTCTGAAACGCAGAGTAACATATTATACTTTTCATTATTACATACTGTCTTATACCCGTATAATCCGGTTTTTAACCATTAAAAATTGCATGGACATGCATTGGTTTTATGAGGAACAGCAAACTATACGGTCTGCACTGATTCGTCATTATCTCGTAGATAATAATAACTTGAAGAAACGTGTGCGAGTGAAACGAAGTTCATGTCGAGGATAATGTAGCTGCAGTGGAGGAACAATTTATATCGAGAGTAGGATTAAAGGCACGAGTGTATACGGCGCATAACCGTTTAATGTTACTGTTCGATCTTCTCGTGGTCGTCCACTTTTGACCGCCTCTTTCCTCGTCCGCCATCGTCTTCCTCTGTATAAGCGATATCCGCGCAAAATGCCAGTAAGACGCGCGCAAGCAACCCCTTTTAGGTAGGTATAGCAATTACTCCCGTCCCAACCTGCCAGAGAGCGTGGACTCGCTCCATTCCTCCGGAACCCTCCATTCTCATCATCCCCTCCCCCATCGTCCGACGTTCCTCCTCCTCCCCCTGCGGGCCCTCAATGTCTAAAAAGTGTACGCGAGCTGCCTAACTAAAAGTCCTTCTCGCAAATTGCCGGTTATTACGGACGTTACGTTTATCGATGCGGCGCGGTTGCATTTACGCCGGACACCCAGTGATCCCTTCCCCATCACCCCACCCAACCCCCCGCCACCGACCTTCGACGGCAATAGCTCTCCGTCTCCTTTGCTCGGGATCGCTGAAAACAACCGATCCCGAGGATCTCGTGCCTTTTAACCGATCCCCGCGTTGATTCGCCCGACGTTCGTCGGTACCACCCCTCGCGAATTCATCGTCGAACACGAGTAGCGGCAATTTGCGGCCGGCTGAAATTGCAAGCACATCGGTTCGGCGCTTTGCCCCGTGACCGCCGATCGTTCGGAGTTAACGCGACTTGCGCGAATTGGATGACTTATTCTCGGAAGTCGTTTCACGGCGGTTAAGGTACGGCCCTCGGCGGCAAACGAGTACCGGGGAATTACAATAGGATCGGCATTGTTCGGGAAAACGTATCGAACTTGTACTCCGAGAGCGGCGTATAAGCGCCGCCGGGGGGGGGGGGGGTACGGGGGAGAAAAATACAGCCCGATGGGATTCCGTTTATGCCGCGCCATGGAGACGTTCCGGCATAAACGACGAGGGGAATAGAAAGTTTACCTGCCAGGGGAAGGAGGGAAAAAGGAGAGAAGGGCAGACGGTGCAGGCAGGACAAGGAAGCCAGCGGCCAAGAGAGGGGTTGAGAAGCCACGAGCAAGAAGATGAACCGCGGTGGAGGCAAGAAAGAGCCAACAAGGAGGTGGAGAGGGCCGGTACACCATGCCGGAGACGTAGACGAGGGCGGGCTGGGTGAAAGGGCCGAGGAAGCGTGCACGGAGAAGAAGCGAGAGGAGAAGGCCAGCCGAGAGAGAACGAGAAGGGGGATATCAAGAGCGGACCTCCCAAGTCGCGCTGAGATGGCGGATCATCATCGTCGCATCATCCGTGAGCCGAATACGCCCGGCATCGATTATCAACTCTCCCGGGTCTTTCGTATTCCGCGCGCGCATCGCGCGTCAAAGATCCTCGATCGGCCAAACGAGATACCGAAAATTCCTTCCCGTGACTGATCGAAAGCCGATTAATTGCCCCTGAAGAACTCGCGCACGAAACCTGAACCCCCGGCCGAACCGCAAACCGCGCTCTTACCGCACACTTTTCTGGAATCCCTCATGCGTGCACGGGGAATATTTATAACAGTGCAAGAGAAGTCGCTCAGAAGTGACTCGATGTAAAAGAAAACGATGCAGCGTATAAGTATACGATTACTAGTGGGTAATCGTGAAGTGTAAGTTTGAAGAAATCTTTAGCAATCGGATGTGGTTGGGGTTTGTCGAATTCAAAGTATGGATTATCGTATGGCAAGGAAAATTAAAAATTTAGTCATAAAGAAGATAGTAGTGTTCAGGTTAGAACTTTATACTTGAACGATTAACCTAAAATTATGTTGTAATTCAATCGAAATTTGAATACTGGAAGCACATATGGCTGTTTAACAGGATTTAAATCGTAGAATGTTTGTTCTTTAAATTCTTTGACTTCTATTTGATTACGAAAGAGCAAAGACTGTGAACTATAATGATATGAAGAATATTTACATTGAAGTGGAGTAACGTGTTTAATTTTTCCGCTACGTTTATTAGCAAATATGTTGCCCTGTTCGAAATATTTTTTATGAATCAGAAACGAAACACGTGAAATATACGTTTAGCCAGAATCCATTAATGGAGCGGTTGATTCGCACGACGATAAATTCCGATTATTCACTACAAAATATTCTAGACGCGTCGTTTAATATAGCCATAAATTGTAAGTTTAATAAAGACGTACGTTGGCAATCCGGCGTTTCACGTCTAGACTTATCCACACTGCTACCGAAAACGGAGTGAGTCGATTCATTCCAGGGTTCGGGATGGCAATGGATGATATTGGACCAACAGATATTAATTTCGGGGATGTACGAGATATTTCAAGGCTGGGGGATTCTAGCCCCCGAGGCGTGTAAGGGTAAGATAAGGCACTGCTGTGGTGTCCGGCCCGTAATCAATGGTTGACAGCGGAGTTATAACACGGATGACAAACAAACGCCCGGAAGCCTACCAATACGGCATTTTCCGCGAAATTGGAAGCTCCTCGGAATAGACGTGGACACGCCCTATATCCGTGCCGCCATTTAAGATCGAGACAAAAGATACGAAGTCGATAATTACGCAACGAACCGGTCCCAGGCGACTTCCGAAATTACTGGACCTAAAGGAGACCGCATGATGGCGGCACGAAACACAAAATTTCACATCACTTACACATCATTTACCTCTCTTCTGAATTTCAATATTAAGCTGTACCGACCTTAGCTTCATCCAATCGCGTTGCTTTTTACGATTGCTGCTAAGCGACACGAGAATGGAATTTTATCTGTCTGTCGGTTTCGTTAAGGCCTTCGTAACGAACCGAACGTACCGCTCAATACGGACCGATCGTCATAAATTACCCATGGCTAAAACTCGCTCTAGGAAAAACTGGAGATGGGCAGGGAAAATCGAACACGAGAGGGACGTCCCCCTAAGCAAGCAAGACGACTCTGGCGTCCGTGGTTTATGAGTTTTTCTGTAAATTGGCGAACGGCACATCGCCTACTTCTAATCAGGGGAATTGTCACGGATGTGGGCGACTGTTATTGGAGCTTCGAACGAAAGTAACCCGATACGTCTGCTCGTCCATCGGTCGTGTCCTGTCCTTCCTCTGCGTGTATATAAAGGCTGAATCTCATCCGGGGGACGGGCCGGTGGTGCGCCAGCATTATGGCTTGAATCCCGAAGTCCCCATGGATTCTTTCGTCAGAATGGCGCACTTCCCAACATCTGTCGTTCATTTTGAAGGAATTCTTCCATCGCGGCGAGACCACGCTCGGCGGACATAAATCATGGCGGTTGCCTTTTACGGATCGACCTAATTGGAAAAAGATCGGAAATATAGCAAGGCGGGGCGATCGCGGCCAGTTTTTCGTTTCGTGCGGACTGATATCCTTAATGGAAGGACCTTGTAAATTCATCCTCGGCCGTATCTCCCGCTCTTGGCGCAAAAAAACCGACGTAGATGCGTTTCTTTCTGGAATAAAGACCGGTGCTGGCACTTTTTATTGTCAATAGAATCGGAAGAATAACCCGTGGCATCGGCCAACACGTAGTGATTATTTATTTATTCGTAATTCAGCATCTTCTAGGCCGAGAGGACGAGAGAAGGATCCTTAGTTTTAATCTTTCAACATTTCGTTCTACTCTCATCTTTTATTCTGCGACATTATTCTTGTCGTGACCGGCCGTTCTATTCCCAAGCGCTATCCCAAAGTCGAATCGTGTTTGCCCTCCCGGCACATCGAGATACGTCTGTCGTCAATATTAATGTCTTTATTAGCGGTCGTGCACATCTCCGAACCTTAGTGAGTCGTTTAGCGTGGGAGGATTTAACCGAATCTTCACGTACGACATGCCTGCACTCTCTACAATGGGCGAAGGCGGCGGAATTCTTTTAGGATGAATCGGAAATTGAATGATTTCACTAGAAAGGTGCACACTTATTCTACGATTTTCACAGGATATTCCAGTGGTTGGTGTCCTAAGAAAATGCACAATCCTGATTCAAAGTAAAGAAACTGCATTAAATGCCGTTTACATCATTCTGTAATTCAACATTATTAATTGCAGTAGAAGGTCATTCTTTCGTGTAAATAACATTTTTGAGAAATATATCGATTTAATCGAACTCAATAAAAACAATCCCAACGATTATTTCATAATTCCCCTTCTTACGGTTTAACAAGACAAGACAAATTTTGTGTAAACACGAAGAACGCCGATTACTCGGGGAGATGTGATTCTTGAACAGACCGGACGTGCCGTATAAAGACAAGATGGCGTAAACACAGGAGCGTCGCACGTATGATCATATTGTGCCCATTAACATGGCGAAAAGTTAGCGGGCTTGAAGCAAAGGAGCAGCAACCACGAAGCCTTTAAGCCGCGGCGGGAAGTTTGCCGCTGATCCTCGGCGCGAGCGAGTTTAAGCCCCGGGATTCCGGAGTTACGGCCATCATGGCACACACCACGGGCCACCGGTCACAGATATAAGCATAGAGCCGGGGTACAGTGCCGACTGTACTCGTGCCTTCTCACCCCTGCACCCTCGGACACCCTCCACGACTTCAACCCCCCACTCCAACCCCTTGGAGCGTTATTTCTCTTGCTCTCGGCTCCTCGTTCTCTTCCTCCTCCGGCACGTATCGGCTTCTCTTTCTCATTCGGCCTGTCCCTGCCTTTGACTCCGTTCTCTCGCCGGTGAATCGTGCCATTGCGATCTAGCGCATCCCTATCGCGACAATGATCGTTCGTCGGACTACGGTAGCTGATATTTATGGCAACTGCCGGCCGATGCGGAAGTCGTTAAATCGCTGATAATAAATGCGAGCTCGGGAAACTGTTTGGCTACAACGGCAGTTCTTTCTAATTGATTGCGATCTTAACGAAGGCCTCATTAAAAGTTTCGCCTCTGTCCCTCGTTATCGTAGGCACAATTGTCGCGTTTACGTTACTCAGATATCTATGGCTTTTCTATGCTGTGCTGGCCTCAAGTTCAACCGGACGTTCGGCGAATAAGAAAGCCCACTCGACCAACGGATTTATAGGAAATGCTCAGGACGGACACGAGAAGTGCGTCCAATGGCGACTATGCTTGTCATTATGAGTTCAATGGTCGGCCCTCATCCGTGCCAGTCGAGAGGTCAGCTCAAAGGGGGGTAAGAGTGGAGGATGCATTATCGCGGTCAAACAGGGTCAGTCCAATTACACGAAGCATCGTTAGGGTTTTACAATCAAGTCGGGTCAGCTTTCGAAGAATGTCGCTCGGTTTTTGACCTTCATTTTTTTTCGCCGACAACACGGAGGGAGTATAAAAATGAAATTTCGTGAAAATACGTGTCTTACGTACGGCCCTCAGCGGCGCTCGCGATTTTCCCGCAGAGACGATTTGCAACCGACGGCGAGAATAGCTAACACACGAGTGTGCTTGTAACTCAATAAAGTGTATTCCTTTTTAACCAGATTTACTTCGCGTGTCTCTTTGTCCTAACATCGGACGTAAAAGCATTCTATAACACGCGTAAAACTTGTATCCTTTGATCGTACGAATCATCAAGGAAATTAAATGTACTAAAAGAAAATTTAATTAAAAGGAAAAAATGGTGAAATCGTGTGTCGTGAAGTTATTGCGTATTAAAAAATGTAATCGCGTAACAACCAGTTCAATTATTTTAGAATTTAATAACTCGCCATGTACCTTAAGTTTTTTATATGGCTTTCGAAAAAGTTGCAACGTTGAAGTCGAGCTACATAAAACAGAGATCGTCGGGTAAATTCATTAAAAACGGACCGTGTTGAAACGTTGATTTGACCGGAAAGGAGCAACATGCGAGCTCGCTGGAGAGCCTATCGTGTCACTTAAAAAATTCCCGTGAAACAGAATCTATCTGATTACATTTGCATAAATTGCGTTACGAGGAATACAGGACCGATAGGGCGGTGTAGTAAAAGACCGTGCAAAGGGGTGCTGACGGCCGTAGGACGTGGAAAAGGAAGAGCACGCGGGTGGAGGAGGTTTAAGAAAACAAAAAGTCAATGAAAAGGAAGCTACGCCCGGCGTCGCGGCGCCTAGGCTCAATATCCAACTGCGTCCCCGCCCCTCCCTCCCGGCTGGTTGTTATAGAAGACGGAAAGAAGAAGCCCCCCGAGGGGAGGGCAAGAGAAACAACGTTACGAAGCTGTACATCGTGAAACGCACTTTTAGCATAGCATTGCCTTAAGCTTCATGCAAGGCAAATCAAGCTCCAGAAGGCGAACGCTATTCCCGGATTGTGCCACCAGACCTTTTACTTATATTTAAATTTCAGCCGAAGGTAGAGCGCGTGCGCCCGCCAACACCGACACAACCGTACCCTTCGGGGCTGCACGGGCACAACCCTCTCCCGGGTTCCTGCGCGCACACTAACCGACCCGGCGAGAACGTACCAGCCTCCAAAGTGGTTGCCTAATCCAAATGGAATCAGGATACACTCAAACGAATTGCATCTCGCTTATAAATCATTGGGAACGTCGGCAATTGATTTGCATATCCGGCAAGGCAATACTGACGTACCGCCAATGCTCCAGAGACGGATCTGAAGTCGACTGTACAGGCATTCTCGAGATTGCCCATATTTCAGGGATCCCCGACGATGTTTTCATTGATCCAGTCGTCAAGCGTTTCGCACGAAAATCCACGTTGTTCTTTTTTACATAACAAGGAAAGTCCATCGAGCTAAAGAGCAACGTATTTGAACTAAACTAATGCAGTGCTTAACTTTTTATGCCTTCTAACATAATTCAATAAATATTAAATCACTATCTTTCGGCGTTCTATTGATTTTTGTTTGCAGCATTTAAGTAAACAGATGTAAACAAGTTTGATACATGAATGACAAACAATTGAATAAATATTTTTTAGTCCTCACTTGCCTCGTCTAAAAAAGTGGCCGTTGAAGAGACGTAATGTTGGGTATACCTCAGGTACGGAAACCTTTTTTTTCGCAATAATAGGTGTCGGGCCAGACTGATGCAGAGAAAGTGGTGGTTATACGTACATTTTTACGGTCCCTCATAAACACGAAGGTTCGTAGAGTTTTTTCGGCGCTTTCTGTCCCGAGGTTCCAAGAAACGCGTGCACCGAAATACGGTGAAAGTTGCGAAACAATGCAAGGAACGCGGGCTTTTCAAGGGAAACCATTGGTGATGGGGGGGGGGGACAGGGGGTGAAGCTAAAAAG
This sequence comes from Hedychridium roseum, assembly GCA_963989215.1. Classification (NCBI taxonomy): domain Eukaryota; kingdom Metazoa; phylum Arthropoda; class Insecta; order Hymenoptera; family Chrysididae; genus Hedychridium; species Hedychridium roseum. Next base: position 4,826,773 of record OZ022310.1, on the reverse strand, counting down.
GGAAAAAACGTATTCAGGAAAAGAGAAAGCTGACGACGGGTTTGTCGAGGTTCGAATGGACCGAACGAAGGGGTGCTTCAAGAGCTACGAGTGTTGAGTATGGTCAGGACAGGGGAACGAGGTGTGCCACGGTCATCCACGAGAAAAGACCGCCCATTCGATCCTACGATTTCGTTACACGGTTTTAACCACGTACCGCTGAGGCTAGAACCTTTAAACGACTCTTAGGACTTTAACGAGTAGCAAAAAACAGTGACCTTGTAATCACTAAGTTGAAAAAAATATTGCAAAATTGTTATTTGTCATCGAACAGCTACTCGAGAAAAAATTCAGAATGTCAAATGCAATAGAGATAGACTTATGAGAAACATCGTAAACTGTAGTAAATCGTGAACAAGTAGTAAAGGGAATTGAGTACGAAACTTTGGATGACTAACTATTAAAAAGCAACGCATGAATATTGTTAATACGATCCATCAGAATGAAAAAATTGCGTGAAAAATTGCAAAGAAAATATTGTACGACTAACAATTATTACTAAACCACTACTGGAGAAAATATATAATGGTAAATGCAACAGAGATAATTATGTTCAAAAAGTGATAAATTAATAGATTCAGTTGGATATGAAATTCTAGGCCAATAAAGTATTGAAAGGCAAAGCATGAATATTGTTAATACGACGCATGAAAATAAGAAAATCGTAAGTTAGACGTCATCGACCTAAGTTCAATAACATGAGCGCATAGATACATTAACTATTGAAAATTTACTACAATACGTGGACGAAGGTTTGGCAAGCTACATTAATACTGAAAACGGATGTCTCGATGATGTAGCATTCCATTGACCCCGGGAGAAAAATAAACAAACGGACGAAAAGCAAAGCCGGATCCCTTTGGAAGACCGGACGAACGTCTACCAGCGAAAGCCAATTAAGAAATGTTTTGTCCGGCCGCGAGTGGACGTCAGTGGTACACCGTCCGAAGAAGAAGAAGAAGAAGAAGACGCGGGCAAGGAGGCGGAGAATGCGCAAGGGGAAGAAGGAACTAACAAAGCAAGCAAGGAGAGTATGCGAAAGGATGGAGAAGAAGCAGGGCCCGATCGAATATCTCAGCGTGAGTCCAAGAGGATCGAATCCGATCGGGATCGGAGCAGATATGGCCAAGTATAAAGCGGGGCCGGCTTTCGCATAGGCGGCAGAACGGCAGCTGTTTGAGCCAGCAAATTAGTAGCCGGCGCGTGATTGGTCTGTTGCCGCCCCGTCTATATTGCAATACGCAGAGCAGCGGCACAACGTAATACTTGGACGGGCGTAAAAGCTATTCTCTCAGCCCGGAGAGAGGACTTCGTTGGTACCCCTTCGATTCTCCCCCCGCAGCCCCTGTCGCTCCACCGCGTGTCTGCCGCCCCTCCTTCTTCACCCCCCGACTTTTTTCTGTGTATGCTCTGTCGTTCCCTTCCGCGCCCAATACCTGCATCTAAACCCCGCCGCTCGCAATTTACTCGCGATATCTTTATATCGGGATTTACGAGCCGATAATCATCGAGGGATGTTCCGGCATTTTTGCGGGCAAATTATTATTATTTAGATTGCTCGATTCCCCCGAGAGTCTATCACTTTCTCTCTCTCTCTCTGTCCCTGTCTCTCCCTCGGGGCCTCTGTCCTTGCTGGCCAGAGATCCTTTAAAGTTGCGGACATCAATTAATCTGAACCCTGCGGCCATCATCGGCGAAAATGACTTTATTACCGGGTGTTCCCGTTGTTATGGTCAGCGCAATCATTGCCCCTTTTAAAAGAAACCGTTCACGTCGCTGATTTCCAATTATAAATACATACGTTGTTATATCTGCTGTACGTCTGCTCAACGGCCGTAACGAATGCAATACTTTTTTGCAATGCATTCATACATCGGTGCTTTAACGTCCATGCAAATGGCTAATAATTCCTTCGCATGCTATTAATCTTGCGTCCTGCTGATTTCACCAGTACAGGGACTATTGTAGGGAAATTTGTAATGTACTGTTTAAATGATGAGAATTATATACGTGCTAATATATTTACCATTTGAATACAAATTACGTAATTAATCCTATTTCAAACGTCCACGCAATATCTCCCCGCTCGTTGTGAAAGACACCGATTAAATTTTGGAAATACCGTATACCACGACTACGAATGAAACGTTTCCAAAAATCTGGGCAAAAATTACATTCGACCATTAACGTCTTTTGAAATCTTTACGCATTGCTTTCGGTGTCCCGTGGTTTCTTGTTATCTGTATCAGAAGATTTATTATGCACTCGGGATGCGTCCTTTTTCGAGAATGTCTTCGTTTCGGCAAGCCATTAAACTTCTTCGGCACGGGCAGCTCGTTTTATTAAGAATCGTCTTGTTTGCCGCGAATTCGTCTCACGTAAGTCGTAAAGGGCTCAATCGCAGTTATGACGGGGAAGCGCACGAGTGGCCTGCAAATTGCACAAGACCGCTCGATGTGTCGTACGAGATGCAATTAAATCACTGGGATGGTTTACGACCTCCCCGCTGTCCTAACTGCGCCGCTCTCCTTATTTTTCTCTCCAAGCCGGCTCTCTCGTTCTCTCCTTCGCCATTTACCATCTTCCCTTCCTTCCGCCGCAGGACCGTGTACGTGTTTTTTCTCTCTGGCTTTCTCGTTCTCGCTCCTCAGACCTCCCCCCCCCCCCACCCTCTCCCCTCTGCCCCGTTGCAGTCCCTTAGCCGTGTGGCGTGCGATGCTTCCCGGAATTGAGTGAAAATAAAACCGAGAGAAGTTCTCTCGGCACGGAGCGAAAGCCAGAGGGGAAGGTGGAGGTGGAGTGAGGGTTGTAAAGGAATGGGGGATGGAGAAGAGCGAGCATCACGGAACTCATGCGGCGAGAGCGAAGCTGTGGCACGACTCCTGCCGGCCGGTTCCGTAGCGAGAGAACCCAAGTGGTATCTGCCTATCTCGATACGATACAACCAACCACCTCTCTATACGATATAATCCCATTGCCGATGGGATTCGACGTGTTACGCTCGCTCGACGAAACCGCGCTAAGATAGAACGCTCGTAAATCCACGGCTAGCTACCGTCCAACGCTCTGCTTCCAACTAACGCGATTTCCTATGCCTTATAAGCCTAACTCGACTACCTATCCGCATTATGTAAGGCTCTTTCTTCGGCACCCGATACTTCCAGTTCCACGTCGCCCGGCCGGGACAATAATGGGCCAATTTCTGTTGATCGCACATCCAAAGCTACGGATAAACCGCCCCACAATACTATTTACGCACCTAAACAGAACCGTCTTCGGTGTGACTTTATGCCTCGTTTATATGAAGAAGGCAAGATTGTTACTGAACGAATTCTTAATCAGTCTAATGTAATTATTTGTTAAAAAGATGGGGTACATAAGATAGAAGATTGTTCACTGATTGCTCGTAATATGAACTTCAAATATTTCCCAAGGTGTACGAATGCAATAATGTAATCAAACAGAAATCTATACCCACTGAAAAACCACTGTCATCTAAAAAAGGAAGTATGGAATAATCAAACCAAAGAGAGGTACTTGCATCCCACAAAATTAATGTCTCAACAATACTTACGTTGCGGCTTATCATATGCTTGTAATTATCATGTGATAAGTAGAGATAGTATTTAATGTAACAAAACAGTAAAAAATATTTTTGCTCGTAATTTTGAAGATAAAAGAATATACTGTACTATTAATATAATAATTTACAATGGCGATCAACCGTCTCGTTCAGTCAATTATGAAAATGTAAAATCGCAAAAGGAGAAATCCGAAATTTCTTTTCATTTAATGATGATTCATTTACTAATGTTAGTAATGTGTGCACTAATTGCCTAATCAAAAGGGTAAGTTTTCAATTATTATTCAATTTCTTCCGATAATGATGTTCAAATTGCATAGAATGCTAATAATTAAAATATGAGACAGTAATAGTATTTTTATGTATTATGCTTTATGTCTTATAGTAATTAAAAACCGTTCATGGTACTAAAAAATAATACCGCATGGGCATATTATATTTAAAGAAATTAATACCTATTAGAAAATGTTTGGGAAACCTATTAACGATAGGAGAAAATATCTAATCGCGAGGAGAGATAGACCTTATCAATTTTACTCTCTTTTTTTGTAACATACTCGTTGCCATATCAGCGGCTACCTACTCGCTGATGCACGTCACTCGAGACAAGTTACAAGTTGTACCAGTACTATACGTCTCTTCAATTCTTTATATACCAGTCTTTGAATAAATCCCCAATACGTTCTACTGCATGCTTTGATGATCAATGGTGATACTAACGAACACTCAAAGGACTGATCACGCTCTTACTTACTCAGGTCGCATTACTTTTTCAGACTTTGATCCGAAGTATTCTTGCTCGTGCTTACCTGAAACAATAAAATATACACTGAAAATTTCGCCCAACGCATCTCGAAACGGGTGGTGTTTAATGTAAGCTCCCTAACGGAATTTTTCCCGGGACAGAAATGTCGTATTTACGGAGTTTTATTCATGAACCCCAGAAAACGGCACGCATTATGAAGGCAAATTTTCATCGGTCGTTTTGCCTTTCAGGTAATCGTTGAATTTAATGCGTCGGATATGGAGTACAGCAAGTATTTTCGTATCTCGATGGGTCACACGTACGGTCGTTACGCGTTCCAGGATGCATAGCTTCATCGCAGGAATGGTCGTGACCAAACCTGACGTACAGAGCTCGTTAAAAGACGGGCGAGAAGAAGTCAAGCAAAATCGGACATCGCGTTTTGAAGAACAACGTGTGCCATTACGGCAGCGCTCGGCCTGGCGTATTTGAGAAAAGGGCTCCGCACAGGGCTGCGCGCTACCGGGGCCTTTACAAAGGGCGGGGTAAGGGGGGAGCAGGGCGAGAGAGAGAGAGAGAGAGAGAGAGAGAGGGTGGGAGAGACTACTGAGGGTCCTTTTGAAAACGCGGCATCCCTGGCCCGCTGGAAAAAGTGGTAGGCTGGGCCTCTGTCAGCCGCCATCTCGCCGGCATCACATCACGTACCGGAGAGAGCCTGGCAATGGCGGGCTCGGGATATAACGAATCGCGCCCGGCAGCGTTCACGGCGAGAAAAAGTTGGACGGGGCCACTTTCGCGTACGTTGCCACTACCGTCCTCAGCGGCCAACGGAGGAAGAACGCGAAAGCCGGCGAAGGAGGACGGGCGAGGGGGTAAGTAAAAATACGTGGAAGCGAAAGAGACAGAGAGACAGTGAGAAGGAAAGAAAGAAAGAAAGAGAGAGACGACTCGACCCTTACTCGCTCTTGGTTACTTTCGTTCCTGGACACATTCAACCGGGGGAGTTGGGTCCGGTCGGGGCTAATGGGACGCAATTAAATGATTCGTATCAAAGAGCGCCGCCAGCTGCGTACGCGGGAATGTCGCGAACTAGAAGCCAAGTCAGGAGACTGAGAGTGATACGAAGGAAGCGAAGGAGGAGGGACCAGGCCGATTCGCCCCGCTCGAGTCTAGAAAAATCTCGGCCACGTCCAATTCCATCTCATTAGCGAGGAAACAGCAGCTGATGCTTGTCTCACGGTCTTAGCGCAAGAAGAAGCCTTCGGGAGCCATGTATGGAACCGGTCTCCCTGTCTCCTATCTATACGTCGTATACTCGAGGAAATATACCGGGTGTCGCCCACGTACCTCGTACTTCTTGGCGTGCTTCACGCGACAGCTCGAAAGATCTAGCGTTCTTGTTTATCCCCGGGTACACGGAAAATCCTCGAGTATAGCGAAGGTTCAACCTAGCCGCGAAGTTCTACCTTGAGATTCGAGGATAACGCGCCGCAGCAAAGGTCTCCCTCACCTGGACCTTCCTTCGCGCGGCCAACTATAAACGCGGATGCAAGACACAAGGGACACGGGGGGAAGAGAATGAAACAGAGAACTCTGCGGATTCAATCTACGTCGTAACTTTGCGCACCGACTTTTCAGTAGAAATCCGCACAATTTTAATTGCCACGCTCACGGCAAGTGGAAATATTTGATGCATGTCTCAAAGGAAACAAGCGTTGCATTGCTCAGATTTTTGCAGTGAAAAAAGAAATGCAAAACACAGTTATCTCCAATGAATTCTCCAGATGGAACCTAATTTCTCAACTCCCGTGTAAACCTTTTTCGTTCGATTATTTCGCCCTTTCAACTAAATCCAACGTCCGTTTAATAATTTCAATATTTTTCGGGACTTTTGCGACACTTTTTGTCATAGAACATGGTACTGGCCACAAAAGGTCTTTCAATTATGCGAAATGTAAATAAATGATAATGCAATGATACCATTGCCAGCGCATCGATACTTTTCATCGAGGACACCCTGTACGGGTGGTTATATTCCGTATGTGCATATATTCTATACCTATATACACCCGTACCCCATACCTGCATGCACCATGCACATGCATGCGCCACAAAACAAAGCGAGCTCGTTAGGAGGTGCATTGCAACGACTGCACTCTTTGCTCTCCGGTACATCCTGCTGCCGGCCGGTCTGCTGGTCTCTGCCGGCAGGCATGCTTACTCGTCTGTTTGCTCGCTCCTCTCGCAAGTAGGTACAAAGTTATACTTGGACACGTTTTGGCTTCGTTCGTGGCTCGATACGAGTGGCCAGGAAAGGGTAATTGCCTCACAGCGGAGCTCTCTCATCCCAGCGTGTGTATTCAGCATTACCTTCGGTCAGGGGAAGGCTAGGTATCGTTTCGTTGGATCGATCACAGCGTGTATGGTAGTCAATAAATGTTGCTTCAAAAGAGAATAGATTACACGAGACACACACAGTACTTGCACTCGGGATTGTTATCCATAGACGGGGGCTCACGTGACAGAAAATGTTGTCAAAGAAGCGCGTTAAAACATATTTCTACAGAGATGGGATACACATGTTAATGTCGAATGTGTGGACAGCAGAAACATCCGGCGGGGAACATTCTTATGTCTTACAATTTGGTTTTGGACATTTTTATGACCTCTTAGCGGAACTGACAGGACGTTCCGATTAATTACCAAGAGTCAAAAACGGGGGGTCGATATATGCCTCAAGGTCGGCATAAAACTCGAATGCTGAAATATCACCTTATTAATGTCGACCGCTTCATTAACGTCAAGGGTTAACACGTGACATGCCGAAGCGAGCGGTCTGTAAGCTCGGAAATTATATCGCATCCACTCATGTACGCCAGAAGAGCGTGGTCAACCGCTTTGGTTGTCGATAAAGAGCGGATCCTTCATAAGCCCGGCGAACCACATAACTCTTTTGCGGCGGACAAGCAGAATAAGAGAAAATATGGGAGGTGATCGGCCTTTCCTCTCGAGGTGGAGTCATGCGAGAGAGCGGCCCTGTAGCTCTCTGGCGTCGAGGAAGGACGGAGAGAAAGACGAAGCGAGTGCGACCAGAGGAAAAGGCCGAAAGACTTACAAAGAGAAAAGAGGAAGAAAAGAGAGAGAGAGAGAGAGAGAGAGAGAGAGAGAGAGAGGACGAAGAAGAGACGAAGAGCACAGAGCAAGAGCCAACCGGGTAGACATAGCTCTCGAGTCTGCAGGACGAGTTTATGCGATTTTTACACTCGATCTGATTTTTTGGCGGCGCGCCTCGCTCTCGCGAGACAGATATATGTCCCACGGCATACAAGAGCCGCGCGTATAAAGACATCGAAACGAAGCCAACGAGAATTCCTCATCCCATCCTCTCTCTCGCCGGTCACCCTTTTCTCCCTTGCCGGTACGCAAGTTCGCTCTCTGTCTCCGTCGCTCTTTGCTTTCCCCCCTCCATCCCTCTTTTCGTCCGATGCCCCATCATCCTCTTTGCCACCATACTTGGTATACCCTTCTTCTCTCCTGACCGCCTTCTATCCTCCATCTCCACCTCTTTCTCGGACCTGAGAAGGGGAATAAAAAGACGAAGAATCGAAGGGCCTCGCCCATAACCGGTTCATTCACTCTCTTCTTCTGTCCCGCGTCATCGAGCGCGCACGCTGTCTCCTTCCCCTCCTTCAGGACTAACCTTTGAAATTGACCAACTTATATACCCAAGCCACATAGATACGTCCGCTAATCCTGCCAACGTCTCCTAGATTTCACTTCTACCCCTCGATCGCAATGAGTACACGGCGGATTGTCGATTACGAGGAACATAAGTCCGCTGATCATGTAGAATGAATATTTGCATGGGGTGTCATTGGACTACTCGTACGTGATCTTTCGGATGATGAAGTTAAGACCTCATGCAGCAGTACGAGAGATAACGTCGGAATAAGTTACGTAGGTACGAGGAGGGATGTGTAGCCCAGGATACGGCCGTGAATCACTCAAGGCAAGACACGCTATTCTACCTGCCCAATATAAATGTACTTCCCCCCCTTCTTTTATTCTCAGCCATGACATTAGGAAATGCCACGTTCCTAACAAAAGAAAGAAGGACGTTACAAGGTAATTCTTAACGCCAGTGTGACATTATTCTCGGAAGAGTGCGTCACACGACTTCTTTGCTAAACCAGCAGAAATATGATTTGAAGGGCCTTGTTTGAGAAAGGAGTACATGCACTCAATTAGCGAAGGTCCTGTGTTGCGATGGTATATTTATTGATTTATATCTACCCCCAATTGACGCCGCGGATCATTCGTCGTGTTTCTGACGGTCCGAGGAAAGGGCGCGTGCAAGAAGGGGAAAAAGAAAACGCCCATGGAGGAGTAGGGAGAAAGGTTTCAATAAGCCAAGGTACGGGTATTCAAGTAAGAGGTACTCACGCATACGAGTTGGTTGGCTTCCACGCGTACATAATCAACGACAGGTAAGAGTGCAAAACCGGGGCCAAAGAGTTTAAAAGAAGAACGCTGGAACAGCGTCCACTCATCACACGGCGTGTAGCCGCCTTTACATAAGCCGCCCGGCGGCGAGAGCGAACGAACGCTTTTACAACTCAATGCAAGGCCTGAAGGCCCCTCGGGGTCCTCCCTCAGCCCTCCTCTCTTGTCCCCCTCGTCCCGCTTTCTCTCCTCCTTGGGGGGAGAGAGCTTCGTTGTACCAACGTACGTACGCACGTACGACAGTATCCCTCACCGTCCACGAAATCGCTTCTACTCTCCCCGCGTTCGTGTTTCTTGCCAAATACCGTTCATTCACGTTTTCAGCCTAAACTGTCAATTCCAAGGGTGAAAAAACGACGGCCACATTTGAAGAAAATTCCTTTATCCCGAAAATTTTCAGAAGCAAAGACAGACTGAAAGAAGCATCTGTTAATGAACAGATGATTCACGCAACTGGGTCTAGTGCGTTGGTCGAATACCAGCAATTACTCATATGTTGTGCTTACGTGATTGAATATCGTATGATATATAACGTCCCAGTGACCTATCAGGGTGCACTAACTTACACGGAAAGCTACTGTGTTGCATATCAGAAGTGTTGTGTAGTTAACCTTAATGAACTATAACGTACACAGATAACATCAGGTAATAGCCTTTTTATTCCAGCCATTACCGTCCAAGATAAGCTCCCGTAATATTTATATGTCCGTTTGCTTACCTGACGCGATTGAATATATGCAAATTTTAGAGAAATGTATGACATCGTGAAAAGTTAACTTTCATGAGCTTATCAGTTTTCCAGCCGATGTTGGCCATATTTGGTAAAAATAACAATGGCGATGGCTATCACGGTTAATTAAAATATCGAAGGCAGAGTATATTTTAACAGTTGAACTCCTACGAAGAAGTGTAAGAGAATCGAGAAGAAATCGCTAGGTCTGCCAAACGTTGTTATCCAGTTATCTAAATCGATTCTCTAAATTGATATCCGAGGTCTTCCTATAGCACCCCTAAAGGTAAAGCCCCTGAAAGGCCTTATCTTACGACATCCCTTGCCTTCCTTATCCATTATACGCTTGCCTTCTCTGTGTATCTATCTGCTTTTCTCCCTTCTAACGAGTTCCACTAAGCAAGTTTCACTGCCTACATAAGATAGCGCGTACCGCGCACACTAGTACGGTCCCGCGACCTCTCTTAGTTCCGCTACGCAGATCAATCTTTCAATTAGCCGCAGATTTATGTTCGTCGGCACGCGTTCCCTTGTACTGTGTGAGTACGTGTCCATGGATAGCGATATGCATAGTCGAAATTCGAACATTCAAACGTCAGTGCCGATTGCTCCAATTACAGAAATTTCGTGGAACTTGACAACGTTTCATATGTTTGGAAAAGATATTTAATTCAAAGGAATCATTGCAGAGCTTATTCGAAGGGTAAATGATCTAGGAAAATATCTTTTTGCATTCCACAAATATTTCCGGCTAATGTAAATAAATATAATTTGATGTAACTGTAGTACACTAAATTACTTGGCACAAGGTTCTTGTATTGGTTCCTTTATTAATCTTATTATCTCATCTAAAAACAGATATTTTCCTTTTGTAGTATAAATATTTAATGAAAGAATTCAATTAAGCCAATTTATTATTTCATAGTAAATATCACAGACTACTCATCTTCAGATGATAAAAGTTAACGTTTCATATGTAACTCGATTACCTCGAGAATCATTCTAAATTTCCACGAGGTACTGCATGCCGCCATTTTTTCAATCCACGGTTATCCATATTTCTTTCAATTAAATATACATATATATTTTTTAGACTCACTTATTTCAAAAGAGTTAATAGATTGAATACAATATAAATACGTAAGGTCTGATATTATCCCGATGGAAAACAATTCCTGTCCTATTCCTTAATTGTAGTGGTTTTATTTCGATCGTTGTTCAATTCTGAACAATGTAGATCAGAGATAATAAATTATATTATATGGCAGACGCTCATAATACATCATTCTTTACTAATTCTATGAAAGTAATGCATGACCTTTCTTTATGTCGTTTGCGGTGGACGTTATGATAACCAAACCTGTTCTCGCTATGTGCTTCCATTATACGCTTCAAATCTCAATCACTCTCGTCATGTTTTCAATTAAATCATATGACACCCACACACCGCAGTAACTGACCATGTTAAGATGGTGTAAATGATTTTTTGTGGTAGTTTTCGAAATATCTAGTATCAGCGCAATCACCCATATCATGTTATGAGTAACTCTGAATGATTGTCTTCATTATCCGTCTTTATAGTCTACCCAGCAGTTCCATATCTTCCAGGCTGTAATCGCCATCACAACATGTTTTAAACCAACATTCACTTGTTCGTTTTTATCAACATTATTTACATTAATGTTGCAGATATTTTTGCTATGTGCAAAACATGTTCATTTCAAGAATTAACAAAGCATAACCACGCGTTAAAGCATGTAGTTACACATGTCTTCAAAAGTGCGATAAACTCAACTACGTGCGGTGAAAAAATGTTTAAAAGTTATCTAGAAATTATATTAGATGTACCGAATATATTATCCGCATAGTCCCTTTATTTGAAACAGATTTTTTTTAACAGATAGGACAAAATGTTATAGACAAAAGTTGTTTGGTTTTGTGGGGTCGCGTAATATGATACATTGGCTTGGTTCAATCTGAAAATGCCGAGCATGTTTTAAGGTCACCTATATTTTTGAAACATGCTGATCTGATTGTTTATTGCAGTGTCAATTTTCAGTAAAATTTACATTGGAAGCCAATAAGAATGTGTCGAAGATCAACAAGGACTTATTGGCGAATCCAATGTTATGAAGCGATCAGATGCATCCCTCCGATTACATATTTATCTGCAATGCAGATAAATCAGCCATTGCGGTACCCGACGGCAGTGAAGCAAAGCACAGCAGGCGCGCGCAAAAGCTGCATTTACTGTCAAACTTAATACGCTAAACTTTTCACACGTCCTTTCGCAACTTGATACTCTTGCATGCCCAGCAGCTGTTAAATAAAATTGGAACCTAAGCTTTTTAGCCTACTGCACTTCGGAATTCCAGAAAAACTTTAAAACTCCTAAGTAATTAATCAGCAACGAAATAATGTGTCTCAAAATTTTAATGCTACTTCCTAAACCGGTATTGGGTATTTTATGTCTGCGCTCGACAGGGATTAATGATATTTAACTTTGAAAATTCTCTCATGATATATAATTTGTACCACTCAATATACTTAAATGATGTATATCTAGAGATTTTAATTATTATACGAAAAATTGTAAATAATAGAGCATAGAAGCAGATTATTTTCTGGAGTGGTATTGCAAGGATATTATTAAAGAGTCGCTTTTAAAAAAATTCTTGAAACGTACTAATTTTAGAAGGCAGTTTTTAATGAAACTCGTAATAAAAATTTCCAAACAGACTGTTCACTCATTTACATTTCTAAATTTAAGAAAACAGTGTGATAATTATAAAATTAAAATGCTAATCCACGTACGCAAATTGCTGGCGCTGCTTACAGGAGGGAGTTTCATATTAAACGGCAAATGAAATTTACATATGAGATGTAAATTGTAGCATTAAAAAGTGTAGTTGGACGCTTTTTATACCCGTACTGATGTTTTTTGACAATTTTTTAGAGCATAACGTTACGTGTTAAGGTCTGGAAATTATGTGTTTCCTCTTCGCGCCGAATATTTTAGGTATAACTATGCCTCGAGGGATGGTCGACTGATATTTACAAATATTGGACAAACAGGCCATCTCGAGGAAAATCAAATTTCCAAAACTTGCAAGTAAAATTGATGATACGTTAGGCATTTTTCAATGACAATACAATACCGCAAATTATTCTCACGTGACAAGATTAGACGGTACGATAGGACGCGCGGGATATCAAAGAATCATAATAAAACATGCAATCGGCGGCTTAAGTTAACAAACCATGGGCCGCATGTTGTACAGAGGCACAATGCGAGAACCGCGAGTAATATTGGGAGAACCTACGGAAGAGCATACAAGATGCACACGCATGAACTCACAGAGGACGCACGTCGCACAAACACACGTCACGATGCACAGAAGTCCAGTGTCATAAGATGGCTTCGATTCGGCGTAGCGCCAATTAGATTCATGAATATCGTTGAAAATCGACTTGATTGCCGACGACTTACGTACTGCAGTGGACGGCAAGCCCGAGGCGGCATCGCGGGCCTTTCGAAAGTGCCTGAGAATCCCGTGAAAAACGCCAAGGACCGGTAAATTGAGCGCGGGACAGTGGTTAACGCGACGGCCGAGCGGCCATGTTGGCAACCCTCGCCCCACCCGATTGGCCGCAGCTGGGATCACCGAGCGCCACCACGGCCAACATGTCGACGGGCAACTCGCTCCTCTACGCACCATCGACCGGTTTCCATCCTATAGCTCCGCGCCGTCGACTCCCATCCCCAGATGCTCTACGCTGGCTCTAACGCGGGTCGCCATATTGCCCCGATCTGAGTCACCTTCACGCAGCTTACCCCGTCGTGCGTGCATGCGTGCACCTCTCTCGTTTGCATGGCGAAAAAACGCCCGAATAATTCGCTTTGCAGACTTCTCGGTACGGGTATTCGATCCTCTCGCGGCCACTGTATTTCGAGGGCGGGCAACGGGCAGGCCGCGATGTTGCGCTTTTCCATTGAGACGCGGGAGACACGTGGACGCAGTGTCGCGACGTCCACATGGCATGTTAGAGCGGGCAAACAGAAAGAGACAAATGTGCCGAGCCATGGCTGCTGGGGAAAAGGGGCAGAGAGGGTCGGATAAAACGGCTGTAGCCATGATAGTTTCGTGAATAGACGCGAAGGTCGAGGAATTCCGCTTGACACTGTGATCTAGTGTTTGAGACGGTGATTATAAACGTACTGGCGTTTCAACACCAGCGAGAACAGTGAATAGCCATCGTGCTCAACTTAAGCGGACGGCTAAGCCAGACGAGCAGCGAGATTCTCTTTTTTGTCGACTAAGTTGGTCGACGTCACACCTTCTTTATTCGTGAGTTGCCATGCGGCCCGTGATTCATGTACGCATGTGTATATCCGATAGAAATGCCATGAAAGCAGCACTTGGTACGCTAACAAAAGTATCCAAAGCGTTTGTACGCGTTGCGTTCCGACTACTTCTTTAAATAAACTAGAAAAGCCGACCGTGATGGTTAATACATTAAAACCCGAGAAAAAATACGAGATAAAGACTTGAATTATATAGTACTCATTTATATACAGATTTCTTAAAAATAGATACACGAAATTAACAATACAAAACAACAGTCTTAATAATATTTCCTTTATGCAACTTTCATTTTTAAATTTTATCTTTAAAGAGTAATGAGTTAGTATGATCTCTGCAGTAGTAGGATACTGTTGAAACTGCTTCAAGAAATGATTATACTATACTTTGCAACATCGATATAACACTAAGGAAAACGGTTACTTCATATTGTTAATATTTTGCAATTACATACCACAGCAATTATTCTTCAGTTACATTATCAGTATCGCATGTATTCTTGGAGTATAATACATAAATTAATGTAATATGTAGCTCTTCATATTTAGTAAAATCTTTATGTTCTATTAATCACAGATTATTCAACGAATTGTGTATTTTTCCTTAGGGATTAGTTGAAAATGCTTTTTGACTTAAAAAAACAAGTAAGAACAAAATACTGTAATTTGTACACCACGGGTTACTGAGCTGTAAATGAAAACACGAAAGTGAAGAATATTTTAAATCGATTATATCAACCATTTTGAATACCGTAGCGACGGCATTTGGTACCAGCGTTGAAACATGTCAAATGCATTGTACAATAACATGAAAAATTGATGAATAAGCAAGAACTCAACGTGCGCCTGTTTCATTTTACGACAGGTAATTCTTTATGAACTCAACTACATACTGTAAACCTGAAAAAACTTTACATCGTAAACGAAGCAACGGATGAATAGAAACGTAGCGATGCGACGGCCGCTTGCGCCTGACGAAAGAATGCAAGGACAATTCTTATATATTGCTACACACGTTTCTTCTGAATTATTTCTTCTCTTGATTTTTATCACAATTATACCAGATGATCTAGCGTAATTTAATACACCGCATTTCACACTGTACGCTGACATTGTACCATCTGATTACAGCACATAAAATATTATACGTTTATAAAGCATGACGCCTAAACGGCAAAGATGGTTTAAGCCTTGCCAGTTACTGCATAAATACTTGATTTCCCGATCTAATTGAAATTTACGACCCAACATCATGCTCCGAATTTGTTGCAAGAATTAGTGAACGCGGTAGAAAATATATAAATGATTCTTCTTGTTTCAGCTACATGTAGACCTGAAATAAACTCGTGACTTATTTAATCAAACAAAAGATACTATACACAACAATGAATTCTCTTGAACTAATATCTGAACATGCTCGCGATGTTTAATCACTCGTGAAGACTTCCGCCGTGGTACAATGAATAAGTTGATCTTTGGAAACAACAGTTGCGCTTCCGCAAGGAATACAAGCTGCAGGATAGTTTCGCGAGGTGCTAATTTACGGCAAGTCGAGCAATAGATATGACGTCGCTCGCTAAACAATACCAGCGACCCACGGATGTGCAGATGCACCGTCAGGTATGCACGCTTACACCGTTCCTGAAGTATGTGCAAATGCACAAGGAGGAAGATGAGGAAGGGCTGGATAGAAGGAGAGGAAAGGAAAGTGCGTCTGTGTGCAGAGACTGAGGAACATACGCACGTAGTGCGCAACAGTAGCCGTAGCGCCGGTTAATTAGGGTTTAAGTTTATGAGGTGCAGGCGCGCACGGCCAACCCCCTTCCACAACCGTGCTCCGACCACCCCGTATCCCCTTTCGCGCTTACAAACCACCACCACCAGTGACGGCAGTGTCGCCCTATGCGTCGTCCACCGACGCATACGAATGTGCCCCCGAGAATATCAAACTTCACATGCGAGCAGTTATAAATGCTGGATTCTCGCTGTTTTCCTGATTTACCGCGGTTATCGTCGGATTTTGACCATTTCCGCCCGTAAAAGAATCGCCCGATTTACGGCACGTAAAGTGCCGTCGCTTATTACGCCGACAAATTAATGATTTTCAGCGGGATTCATAATTCTGTCCGATAGCAGTGCCATTTCAAGGAAAAACCAAAGGTGCAGTAAATATTAGCATTCGATTTCCCCGGATGTATTGTCAGATATAATCCGTGTTAATTGTAGGCGCCGATTTTAGTAGTCAGTCCAAGTAATTGTTTTACCAGAAGTATTGAGCTTTTTTACATTTAGCAAATGTTTTTATAGTTTTCATCAGTATACAATGAATTTTATCATTTTTATTGGGTTTAGTGACACTATTTCCAACATTGTAGATACATGTATTAGAGAGTTACTAAAAACGCGTGTTGTGTAACAATGAATAATTTTAGAAAATTTATAAATATTAGAAAGTGACAATATTGCAGTAATTTTATTTTAGAAGCGTCTGAAGAGATGCGTCGGCAGAATCATTCAACACCTGTGGGTCTTTCCGTGAATTTCGAACTGAAGTGCCGAAATTATTTGTTTTCTTTCCTGCTTGTCTTTTACTGCGTTCTCTTATTCCACCTCCGTTTTTTTTCTTTATTCCATTCCTTCCTTCGTGTTTTTCTTTTCTTACAGTTGCCAAACCCACCGTCTAGCGACGGATCCATTAGAGTTACCGATACTGCGCTGTTACGATGTTGGGACAACCGCATATATAACCGTAAAATACTGGTTTCTTTAAATGCACATTTCCCGCTGATGCCTAATGCTTTTAAAGATTGATCATTCCGATTTCAGCGGATCAACCGTAATTTATTACAATCCACCCTACGTTAATCTCGTGCGAAAGCAGTGGTAGGCGAGTTCCGAGAAATCACTCGTCGCTTAGTATCAGTTTGTTGATAGAGTCATTCGGGAAAGACATAAAGACATTGACCATAACCATTATATGGTTTTTAGAGAAGAATACTATCCTTTCTAGGAGCGATTTTATTATTCATGTAACGGCCATTATACGCTCTCCCCTAGGTATCTCGTTAGTTATGGTACGTTAAGATCATCATCATCATCAAAGTAAAGCAAACAATGCGTGCGTTAATGAATGACATAAAAAGTTCGTTACGTTGTGCATAAGTGCCCGATGCTCAGGATGTGGATATGTACGCGTTACTGACGTTTCAGGAAAACGGGAGTGGATACAGGAAGTGACCATAACAGTCATGTAAAATCGATTTTCACGTCGTATTTTCATCGGCCGCTGGGCGGGGTCGATGATTGCGTGCTACGAAGTAGTAATATCAAGATGAAATCTCTTGTCGCAGGCAGGTCTCGCGCACACGTTGCTTTGCGTGCTGCCATGCTACGGCAGTCGAACAAAATACGAGATAACACTCGCAAACTACGCAACCCCTATTTCGAAAATGGCCTAAACGAATCCATGCGAACAGAAAAGTGACACATTCCTTACCAGCAGATGGACAGAAAAGATTTGATGTTCCAAAGAAATTGACTTGTGAGGAATTCCAACGATACATATTTTTCATAAAACGTCAACGTGTTTTTGAAAAGACTGTGCTTTACTTTCGGTCGAACGTTTCCTACGGTATTCAGTTTATACATACACGTGCATATAAATAACCACCCTACGTCGTGCAATTAAATCATGCCGACAGATTTATCATTATACTCGATTATTTGCTCGGAGCTATCCACCCCATAACAACTTCGATTAAACTCTTTCGACCCACGTTCTACGTACACAACCCTGAATCCACTCGCCGACTCCAATATATCCTGCCACGTGAATTCATGGGCCGAATTAAAGGTTGTAAAGTTTGTAATCCAAGAGTAAATTCTCCTTTTAATTACTTTACAAGATTACAAGTTTTTCGGTGATGGGTATTTTAATTAAATTGTTTGCAATAAGTGCATCTCGCTGGCGCGTGCTACATTTCGAGGTAGATGTTCTGGAAAGTGACCAAGATGTCACAGTTAGTTTACTACCTGAGGCTCTAAACTAACTGCACCGTGACCATACCGAAATTATACAACAATGGTTTGTGGCCAACTACTCCGATTTGTTGTACTTCGAGCAATTCGACCGTACAAATAGAATCGATATTCCGCTAACATTCGACTGTGAAAATTTCACGTTCAAATTTTTTGTATAAAACAATACTTCGCAATATTGTGCAACCATAATAGCACGCTGAATGATGCAAGTAATGATTTCAATAGTAATACGGAATGTCACACTTTTTACGAAATCAGAGAAAAATAACCCGCTGTAGGAGGGTCAGAAATTCGGAAGATAAGTAGGTGCCCAGCGAGTAATGCTTGACACGGTAGCATTTAATTAATAAAATCATTACGTAATAAACTAGCTTTCAAGAGGATGGAACATTTAGCAAGACTGAATAATTTTACAAGACGAAACACAACGTTCTTTAAATTATATTTGCAACGAAACGCATTAACATTTTAGCAGATTTTACTCAACCAAACACTGCCCTGAATTATGTATACCTGATTTTCGGAGGAACTGAATTTCGCATTCCTACGCGTTGCGTTTCTGCTCTTTTAACGTTAAATTTCGCGAGTAACCGACGTTAACTAACCTGCCAGTTCGTTGAGACTGCACTGTGGAAGCCTTCTCAAACTTTCACCGCCTTCCAAGGGATTTTTTTGGCCCCGTGAAATAACAAAGTCGGGCCCCAACAAGAGAGATAGTCCACTTTCACCGAAGAAAGTCCGTATCGTCTTTTTTACAGCCCCTTAGGTAGACCCTTTTCCCCTCCGGAACGTCGGTGCCGGAATAAAGCACAAATTGCTGAATATTCCCAAACGAAATCGCCTCCTCGGTGTCATAAAAAAGTAAAAGTCGAACAGTTCTGTTCCGCGCCGTCACATAAAACATTTTCCGCCGAAAGGAAAAGTACCTGAAACGGTGCCTTTACCGAGGCCGTTCTCGTTTGAGATACTAAAACGTTTCTCCTAGGTCCCCTGCGCTGTTGCTATCCCAAAATTAGAACATCGATGCTATTATAAAAAGTTTATTTCTGTATACACGTGCGCACTTGTGAATATGCGACAAAGTATCGGTCGCATAAAACTTTGTTTATATTTTGTTATCGCGCATACCGCTGTACATGATGGTCTGTCTCTCTCCCTTTCTGTAGTTTGTTCTAACTATGTATCTCTGTCCACCACCCTCCCCCCCCCCCCCCCCGGGTGCAGAGAGCAGAACGGAGGACGCGACAATATCCGGCGCCCCGGCGTCCGACAACTGATAACGCCTCGGGATGTTTATGTGTATGTTCATAACACGTTTGGGGCTACCCTCAACCCGTTCGATCCACCCAAACTACCCCAGAAACACTTGAAATTTTCTACTCTTCACGACCGTTTCGTGCAACTATCGTTGTACCGTTGCATGAATCAAAGTAGAACGTAAATGGCACACGAATGATACAGGAAATTTGTATTGTACTTTTAAATATGGACTTATATTCTATGGACGGCATTTATACTGGTTAGTGTACGTATATCGAACATAAAAATCCATTATTATTAGTGAACATTTCGTAAACAAATTTAAAAAAGAACAAAACTACCGAAAATAAACAGCTTTTGGGTAGTATGATAAAAAAAGGATTGAATTAATCTTACACACGATGCAAGAAAGATATTGTTCAACTAATGTTCATTACTGCTAATCGCATATTCGTTTTTAAGTAGAAGTACATAACAAATAAAGTTTATCTAAGCAGACGAAGTAGCATGACGTACTGTAAAATATTGTTTGCTGAAAAAAATAAATGTCATGAATCGCTTTTGTCGTAATGGTGCGCAGATTTTCGGTTGCAAATTTTATGGAAGATGAGCGAGTAACGCGATAAATAGGAGAGAACTTTCTGTCAGTTCAATAGCTTTCGTATCTATATGTAAATAAAGGAGCAGGGAAAGAGGAAAAGAAGAAGAGGTGCCCATTTTTCTCTGGAGCTTGCGTAATTTACGCCTGGACCGAAAATAGCGAAGGGACTTCCTTCACACACTACTGACGAAAAAATAGAAGAAAATCACGCTGAAATGGATACTCCATTTGCTGTTTCTTTACCTCGTAAGCGAAACGCAATTTACCGCTGTATAAATAAGATTATGTAAGTGATTGCACTGACCATGAATTTCATAAAAGTGTCATTGCCATGTTACAAAATACGTTGAATTTGAAAGTTTGCCAATTCCCAGCGCTTGTACTTAAAAGTATCTGTACAAGTTGTTTGGTTTTTGAATAATGAACTCGTAATAACTTTTTTACGCATAATTTGGTGGTTATTTCTGAAATTTCGCTGTATATTACTATTAAATGATAAATAAAATTTGTCAATTTTGATGCGCATCCTTCGAGCAATTTCCAAAAGTATTTTTCTGGGGGTGTGGTGAGTAAAATAATGTAGTGTCGGTTGTATAAATATTTGCATATAAGCCAATGCTTCGCGTACGTAGTTGTTGCGACGATTCATCCCGTTCACGTAAACCGCTTTAAGATAAGAATCCTCCATCCCTTATTTACACATTACGCTCGTATTTTTCGTCCGCACAAGCAGTTAATGCACGTTCAGGTCTACGACCGTAAAGGACCATAACGTACGTGCGACCGAGTGAAATAATAATTCGTTTCGACCGCCACACCCAGAATTGTGTACACACATACTTAGGCGCGTACGGTCGTGCACGCTTTGGCATTTTACATAGTCGCCTGCCTCTGTATGCGCATTTATGTACGAACGCATGACAGTCGAATGATACGTATAAAGCACTATTTAAAGTCGTGTGCGTGTGTGCAGTAATATCTCGCGGTCGAGGGAACGTATGCACGAGTGCGGGTGACGTTCCTAAGACAAGGAGATACGAATATGTCGGCGTGGAGGGAGTAGGAGGGAGAAAGAAAAACGGTCGGACAGAGGACGAAGAGCGAGGAGAAGGGCGTAGCGTTCCTTTCGGGGAGGGAAAAGTCGTAGAGGGAAGAACGTAAGGGGGTTGTGCTCGTAATCGCAGTGGTGGTGGTAGTTGGTTCTTCGTTCGTTCGTTCGTTTCTACGTCCCCGCAGCAGTCCGACCGCTGATCTACGACTCCCTCGCGCATAGCGGAGCGCATAACTTTCGTCTTATACTTCTCCGTGAGATCCGATGGTATTACTAGCCACGTGTTCGAAATGCCGAGCAAAAATACTGACGACAAAGGGTGGGCCGGGAGACGGACGGAAAAAGAAAGAAGGGGAAAATGCTTACGAAAGAATACCTTCGGATGCGTGTATCATGCTGAAATTAAGTTGTAAAGGGCATCTGTCCTTCTTTTTACGGGGAAGTATTGCCGGAGTTCCGAACTGTGCACATCGTCGCGGTGCAAAAAAAAAGTGAAACTCCGCGAAAAGAAAACATGGAAAGAGGATATAATTTGGCGAAAATATAAAGGCAGTAGGAAGGAAGGCGGGAAGTTTCCACCCCCCACCCCTTACCCTTTCCACGAGCAGGGTGGGTTCGAGCGAGCGGTTAACGCAGCCATTTCACGCCTGGCGAAGCATCCAGCTTCCTCATCCGAATTCTAACGAAATCCACGAAACAACCTTCCACCGTACGAATACGAGAATTTCTATTTAGAAAATACCCAGGACAATCGATTTCTATGAGCCCGAAAATGTTGTCTATGAATTTCTCGAGTCACAAACTGAAATAGGCAATCGTGTCTACCGATTGGAGTGTCGATGTTGTATAAGCTAATACATATTCGATACCTTGTCTTATAGTAAGACATTTGTAAGCTTCTCAACGTTAGGGATATAAGTATCCATAAACGACCGTGCCGACCATTAGGCTCATAATTGAGTAATTTGCAACATCAATTCTCCCTATCCGAATAAATTTCCAGTCCCGTAAGTTCTTGCTATTATCCTCCACTATTATCACATTGTATTATCTAATAGAAATTGAATTATGGTGCAACCATCTTTCTACAATGTCTATAATACCGTAAATTACTCAATTAAATAACGAGATATAGAATATATAACAAAAGAATGAATTTTCAATATCTTTCGAAAGCTATGTATAATTTGATTTTCAAGTGTTTTGTATTACTCGTGAAAGGTAATAACATGAAACAACATGAAAGTTCAAGAAACAGTTATTTTATCAGTGCAGTGAGCCGATTTTATAGATGAAAAGGTAGGAAGGTGGTATTATTTTTGTCAGGGCTGACTGCGATAAAGTGTATTTTCCTCCAATAAAGCGTACGACCCTCGGAGTCCCTTCGAATTTCGATGAAGCCGATCGAAATCCATGATGTTTGCTGTCGAAACTTTACGACGGCTCGTTGGCCGGTGCCACCGTAAATCGTGACAACCCCACTGTTTTTGGTACAGAACGGCCTAAAGTGAGTATCGATCAGAAGTCTGCGGGAATTACGGTCCGTGAGCGATTCTCTATTGCCTATACCAAGTGGTTATATCTGCCATACGTCGTGTGCCATAGGAAAGGGGCGGCAACCGCAGCAGCAGCAGCAGCAGCTCGACTGTCCCGCTCCCCGTAACCTTCTACCCTTCTCCTCCCCCCCCCCCGAAAGTCGCTACGCCTCTCTTTCTCCATCTCTTTTCCCTCGCGTCGACGGGATCGGCTATCCCAGTTTTACCCCTGAGAGCTAATATTTATTGGTCAGCCCCGAAGGCATCGTCCTCCGTGGCATTTGCGTGTTTCATGAAACCGTCGAAAAGGACTAACTCCTCTGCGCAGACGTTTACATCTGTCTAGCCTAAAAATATTAACCGAATGGCGTGAAAGCCAAGGGAACGTGGGATGGATGCTCTTCGATGAAATTCACCATTCTTCTTGAGACCGTCGCCAGCCGTAGTGCCGGGGATGACGGCAAGAACAATTGAATCGACAAAATTCAGGGAATACCGGTAACAGGAAGAAACGAAAGCCGACGTTTTCGTATTTCTAGGACTTCCGGAAGTTGCTCGAAGGTACGCTTTCAGAGAAGAAAATATCCGAATTTTTATTGAAGAGCGACTCACCTTGTAACCATGTCCAATGTGGCTTAGCAATATCGTCCTTACCTGCAACATTAAGAAACGCATATAAAATTAAACGAAGAAATTCATACAAGTATTTTAATATTATAGAAGTATTTAATTAAACTGTTTATAATGCAACATGCTGTGTTAATACGAAATGTTAACTGTTTAAACTCTTCTCGTCTAATCAACTCCTACTCCCTTCAGATTGAACCTTATATTAACATTTGTCGTTCGACTAAAAAATTCATGACAACAATTAATGATCAAATCATACAACGGAAAGCATACTGATAATTTTCCGAATTTTTAACCAACTCTCGCATAAATTTTAGTTTAATATTTATGTGAATTTTTGTGAAAAGCAAACGCGATTCCCTGTCCGCATTAGAATACCGCATACGCGTGGGGGTGGATTATGCTTGCGTATTACATATGCGCGTTGTTGCATAATGCGTTGTCTGCTTAAGTTAGATATTATCAGCAAAGGAGCCGATTCAGTTGTGCGTAGCGAGGCATGGCATGGCATGACGCTGATACGGAACTGTTAAACAGGTCGTAGATCAAGCCTGTTAGTTATAATCAGCTCTCTCTCGGTAGATCGTCGAACCAATTCCCACTGGTGTTCTGGATCATTTAGCGGCCCGCAGCCGTAAGATGCTTATACACACCGACGACTGATGTGCAATCACGATGCACATGCGATAAAATCGGACAGTTATGAGGGAAAATACCCATTTTTCTAAGACACCCCTAACGGGAAACGCAAGTTCAGGTTCACACGCATCAGGCTTAGAAAAATGACCTTCGTTAAAAAAGTAAGCACCACTACAGCACGAAAAAAAGTAGTTAGGTTCGTACCTAACTGCGTTAAATCATTTTAACCCCTGTAAATAGCTGCGAGAATGAATAAGAGGCGAGAAATTTATATTACCTTCAATCTATTATTGAGGTACCTATCGTTAATTTACAGTAATTCATCGCTTAGGTAGAACGGAAGATCGAATTTTTCCTCGTGAAGTGTCGTAAAGACGCTTACAAGGAAAACGTGGCAAACATCCTAAACGAGTTAAATCATTCTTAAAAAGATCGGGTTCTCGCCGGATTTTTTGTTTCCTCAGCAACGACCGTTCCAGCGAATTTATAATTCAGGCGTATGCGTTATTGGTTCGCGGAGTGATCGTCGGAAAATCTGTAGACCAGTGACTTACGATGCATTGGCGGTGACTGGTTATTAGATTATTGGTCATATCGACAGCTCATGCGTTGTGGCGACCACTGCATACAGGCTCGGGAAGGATGCAGGTGAGGGTAGCGACGGCGATGGTGGTGGACTCGTGCACGCACAACGTACAAATGGCCGGGGGGGGGAGGGGAGAGGGCAGCAACGGGGCCAGGGGGTAGAAAATAGGGAGACTGTGATAACGATAACGTACGATCGGCATTAGCTGGCGGCTTGCTGTGGCTGATGGATGCGCTAATTATCAGCAAGCAGGAGTTACAGTGCTTCCCGTACGTACATTACACAATGATTTTACATTTCCAATAATATTGCCCTTTCTGCAAAAAACCGATATACACCGGCTTGAGAAGGTCTCCATACACTCCTTTCTTAAAGTTCTGCACACTTTTCTTCTCTGCCAGGTTGTCGTTTTATTTGAAAGGAATATGTCAACTTTTTTAGTGGTAAGTAATAGTACTGTTTTCATTGATTACACAACACAACACATTATAAAGTGTTAATGAGCTCATTGAAAAATCCAGCCAAGTGTTCGGAGACTTTTTTGAGTCAGTGTATCTTCGCGGAATAAGGGACAACAAATTTCAAAAAGAGTACATTTTTGCGCGAAATGCTTCTAAATCCCGGGAAGAAATTTTATTTGAAAATACGGCACTGGAATGATTTATGTCGTTTCATAATTTGTCGGCCTGTTAAGGAATCTTTGCTGCAATTCCGGAATAGATTATTTGAATTGCGTGCTTCTTGAAATCTACTGGCTTCCGCCTGATGATATAATTGTTTAGTCTTCGAATATCGGGAACATTCTTAAGATTGATAACTTATATGCGTGCATGATTTATTACTTAACATATCTCATATCGCGATTTATCATTCTTCTTAGAATGCTACGTCATAAAAAATGCGTCACGATTTCTTGGTAATATTTTGCAACGCGTTTTTTTTAATATTGGAAAAATAATAAAAGTGTAATACCAAATAATAGTTATTATCAACACAGTAATTATGAATATGAATACACTATAAATACTATTTATGTCTATTGAAAGAAATATTAAATAATGAAATCATAATTCAACGGTAATGCAAAGATGTACGTCTAACATAATGTGTAAAAACAGTATGAAAACATTGCGTAAAGTACAATTAACGTACAATTAAATATATTTGCTTCAATATCAATATTTTTGCATGCTTCAACGTTCTACCATCAAGCAAATTTAACACGATCCTCAATCTCGCGTCTCGACTTGAAACACATACTGATACAAACGTGGGATTACGGAGAATGGGGCGTATGTATTTGGAAGCCGCAGACCACAGTCTAAGCCGTAGGACGCGTCTATGTTATATAGCCTAGGACCGTACGACCACTCACGATCGGTGAGCTCTGGCCCGTAATGAACATGGTGCTTGTTTATTTAATGGGAAATTCGGTGGCGCCATAAAGCCCGAAGAAGCGAAGGATGGGGGGTGAAACCTATTAAATTTATGTTTTCGGTTTACCCGTTCTGACGGATCGCAATGCTCGCACGCGTCGACCTGCGCTCGCACTGCCTCCGATCCCTCCGCGCATCGTTTACCCCTCCCCGCATTCCAATATCACCCCTCGCACTACCGCAGCACTCACCCCCGCAAGCTACCACCCTACCTTCACCCACCACTCGCGTCACACCTCTTTCCACGTCGCCTTGTCTCTCTTTTCATTTCATCCCTCTCTCTCTCTCGTGCTCTCTCGTGCTCTCCACGACACGAGACAACCCGTAGCCGCTGTGTTTGTGTTTACCCTATCGGCAGTCCAATGTAATCCTAACGGAGAGATATATATTTGTGGAGGTTGCGCGTGGGAATCAGCCGGGGATATCCATGGGACGTTGAGCAGAGCCGATGTGGCGACCGTCCTGACGGACTGACCGGTGTCAGCACGTAAACCGCCATCAGTTTTCAATACCTCTACACATTGCCCGTGCATTGTTCGTGTAGCGAATTATCGTCGGGAAATATCTTGACACTAGATAAATGACGACCGCCGATCCACCGAATGTTCCCGACATCCGATCAACTTTTCGCGAATCATAACAAGATACGCATTATTGTCCTAGTGTACTTCGTGGAATTCGTAGGAAAGATAAATGATGAAAATGATGTTAGAGTGACGTCAATGCGCTGTCCGATCAGCTTTTGGTTAAATATTGTTTTAAAGCAAAAGATGCCTAATCGTCGTATTACATTTCATAAAATATCTAGTAGAGATAGATGAAGAAAATAATCTTAGAATGGCGTGTTCTTAAAGGATACCTTGCTCAATAATCTTGGAGGAATGTGGCGTAGGAAAAACGACATCTCGTAACTTTATCCCTTTTGAATCCCCCTAATTACCAAATTTTCCTCGCCCTTAATTTAGTGTTATAATTGCTTCCTACCCCTTATAAGGGGTTGGCTGGTGGCGCCTGAATACCCGGGACCAGGGCCACCCTTGCGTCATTGCTTATATTTCGTACCCTCTTCTAACGGTGGCTTCTTACGGAAAGGAACACTCCAACAGACTTCTCTCCCTCAATCTTTTATCGCGGTATTTTCGAAATGGGGTTATAAATTCCTGCTCAATGTGCGTTTAAATGACCTTAATAATACGGCAGATTGGTATTTGCAGGGCCGTGATAGCCATCTATCGTCGCAAAACGAGGATTTATCGATTCATAAAAGTTTTCGCTCGAGAGAGAATACCTATCACAAACGTCACGACACGGCGAGAAATGCGTTAAGAGCTACTTTTATCACTGATCGTGAGTACGATTATTTAAGGTCCCTCATTCGTGACTATCGAATACTTCGAAATAGTTTTTAATAAGAATCGATCAGCCGCCGAATCGGAATGCAGTTAGGAACAGTTCGCTTTCTGCCGTGGCGCCGGAACGACAAACTTTCCATCCCCGCAGGTCTAATTATAATTTCATCTACGGTTCGAAGGCATACACCCGACATCGAGGATATATCAATACCAGAGTGCACGTGCAACGCACGCCGCTCTGTTTACCACGCAGTCACGTATCCCCGAGTTTTTATTGAGCCAGAAACGTAATGTATTTACGGAAACATTGACGCGAATGGATTCTTATGTCATTGGCAGTCTTTGTTGATAGCCAGCTGAAAGCAGAATCAAAAATCTAATTCAGGCATACAGTTATCGTATTGCGATATCGGTACGAAACGAAATAAATAGCAACGAAGGCACTCGATAAAATAATTTTGCCATGTAGCGTACGACATGCGGTTTTGTTTAAGGGAAAAAAAGTTGCGAGGCTGTTTGTGGCTGCGGAGTAAAAAAAAAGTTGATGGAAAAATAGTGGATACAACGGATAAGGCACAATCGAGGATCAATATGAAACTGGAACAAAATTTCCTGCAGCCAAGAGTATATCTTTTAAACATGACTATTACTCGTCAAAACTTTTCGACACGATATTCGCGGTAATGTTCGGAATTGGCCGCATTATGTGCCATGAGATATTGGGGTACATAAAAGTTAGTTTACTTTTAGATAACGAAACGCAGGCTGCACTTGACTCCCACTTTTTCGCTTCCATTTCGCTCGAAAGTTCAGTATTTTCTGCTAACGGTCATACGACGTATTTCTGTCAAACTGTTAGTCGGAAAAATTTACTGACCATCCTGGCAGGAAAATTATTTTTACCTTTTACTTCTTATGAAATTTAACACGATAATATTAAATTATGAATTTTTATGATTTTATATTTGTATTTAAATACTATTTTAGCCCGACATTCGTTCCAATATTATTTGTCATCTACCGTAAATCACGACATTTTCTTACTGCAGAACTACCGTAGACAAAGGCCTGGCATTCCTCTTAAAATCAGAGACAGATTTCACCAAGAACTTTCGGCGGTTTGTCAAGTGCATGTGCGGAAGTCTTGATGGGGGATGTATCCGACGTGGATGGCGATGAAAATTGAGCGGGAAGGTAAGAGAGGCGGCGTGCTTTCCCGGCGCAGGCTGTGTAAAAATCTTCGGACGGCGGAGTTACGTCGTCCGGGCAACGAGCGGCATAATGCAGCGGCAGGAAAAAGAGAGGAAAAAAGGGGCAGGAAGAAAGAGAAGGAGGAACGGGACTGAAGTTTCCTCGCGTAGCCGTAGCGCGTGCAATGTTTTATTCCCGGCCGCGGGCGGTAGAAGAGTTAAAGCTCGCATCTACCCCCGGCAGCAGGCAAGATATACCCAAGAAAGTGCCGGCGCTAGACTAGTGGGAGTGTATAAAGCGGCGTGTCCGCCACAGGTTCCCTTTGGCCCCCCCCCCCCCTCCGACCCCCCCTTGCCCCTCTCATTCCCCCGCACTCCTTCGGGCCCGGCGCATTCCCACCCTTTCTTCGTCTAGGAAGGGTTTGTAAAAGTTGGGGACGCCGGGATATTTATGCGTCATCGTAAACTGTAGATGTCTTCTTGCCTACCCTCTCGGATATAGCTATTTCTCCTCCGGGCGAAACGTAGCGGAGCAACGGCGCGAGCCGCACCAGAGGGAGGGAGGGAATCTAACGCGAACGTAAGGCGGATGTATCCCTTTTCTTCGGAACGCACAGACCCGCCTTGTAATTATGCCGCTACCAAATGGTCACATTGTTTCGCACGCTTTAGACGAGGGAATTAAACGACATCGTGTTTGACGACGCTCGCCCCGGAGCACGTTAATCACGAGGCGCGAAATTGCTGTTGCTCGGTACTATACATATGATATGTATATATGTATATATACGCTTGCGCGTACAACGAGAATTATTGCCATTCCGCCAGGATTTTTCCCTCTGCGCTTGTACGGCGCTGAAACTTCGCCGAAGAAATAATCCCGCGGGATACACACATATAAAATTTTAGCTGGAAAAAGTGGCCCCAAGCTACGGTCGTTTTACCAAGCTTTGAATAATTACCTTGCTAGATTACTATAAACTTAGAACCCACGGTAATTGACTTGGACGTGTCGTCGGTGGAGCTTTTTTCTTCGAGTGAAAAGCTATAGGCAGCATCGTATGCACGTCTGGCAGGATTTAATTCCCTCGTAGCTCTGTCCACGTTACGTACTATTACACTCACATGGCCGCGCAATTAGCAATGTAAATGCCGGTTAGTTAGTTAGCGTGTTCGTAAAACAACGGGGTGGGCATACCGGGTCTAGATAACGGACCTCCCAGGCGAGTGATCACCTCAGTCGACATTTATATTGTCTCCGACATCGTTTACTTTTTTATTCAGCAGTTACCACTTTTCATTTACTACCATTACTTTCTTTCCGCTTTGAATCTTACGTTATTTATAAAACTCCATTACGCGCTGTTGTTCATTAGCTCTTGCTTCAAAAAACTAACTAAAATACCGGGTCAACATTTACTTCGACACTCAACAGATATTTCTTCCTGGCATTACACTACCCGAACAAGTTGTATTTCATTTTAAGCGGTAAAGCAATAAGCCAAATTTTCTACCAAGAATAACGATAATAAAACGAAAGTATTTTGGTAAGTTTATTCTTGCATAGATAAGTTCAAGTCCAAAACTTAGGCGAATGAGGCGATAAAAAAGTGCTGAGGATTCGGTTGATCTTTGTTTAAAATACACTTGGCGATAACAGCTGGTGAGTATAACGAACCGATCGTTGAACTCGTCTAATGGAACGGTCACGATAGCTGATCGCACCACTTAAAGCGTTCGCGTATAAATCAGGGGCAAGTTCGATCTCGTGCGAGGTGCTAACGCAGCGCGCTCGTGTGTCTTTAATTCGCGTGTTCGGCCACGACTATCTCGCATTCCAACGGTTCCGCGTGCTATATTTTCATTCTACCTGCACGGATCGCATCTTCGTTATGGTATGCCATTCGTGCCACAGGAGCCATGCTGCCACTGAACATGGCCGCAGGGGTGTTTCCCACGAATAGAAGACCTGCCCCTGCCACGACTCCCATCCGACCACCCCTAAGTATGTCTTCAGTGCCCACGGCAATACACGACTTCGTTCTTCCGACTTTAACGCTCGTCCTTCCTGTTCCATTGAGATTCCTAACTTCCATCTGATAACCTTCTCTTCAAATCTATTACGGCCCGTTGCCAAATGTACACTGTTCAAACGGATGATTTAATGTGGCAAAAGTTGGAATTTATTGTACGTAATTGTGTAAACGGATAAGTACAGTTTCCAATAAGCTCTTAGACTGATTGCTTAAGAGTATTTATGTATTTTTTAAATATTTCTTATGTTTTATGAGCACGGAATCTCCGTATCGTGCCACATTCTACGTGACTTTTGAAAAACATATTCATAAGTATGGCGATATAAAGACCCACTTACAGGTTTATCAAGTCCATAAAATTTGGCCGTGCATTCTGCGCAGATATGAGAAAAGAATTAAGAAATGCACGACAGTTTACGAGCACTCGCCCGATAACATAACATAGCAGTTGTCTTTCTCTTTCCCTCTTTTGGCTTGTCCCCTCATATAGCAGTCCGTAAACTGGTTCATCATCGCTGGCAATTTTACCGACACGATTCCCAGGCTGAAGAGCTTCGTAGTACAAGATTCGTCGACATGATGGCGCTCACGCCTTGAGGCCACACCCGAGACCCCTTTACATTTACTACCACGACGTTACCGAATAGTCCTTTGCGAATGACAACCGCAGTCCACGTGCTGCTGATTTCTCCGGTCAAGTTAGGTAATCGCGCACATGTTATGTTTTATTAAACGGACATGCAACGTCGAAGCATCGCGTTAGATTTAGCAAAGCAATGTCTTATTATACATTCGTTCGTCTAAAAATATTCTGAACCTGGCGAACCGTATATCATTTTCTCCATTCATAAATGGTACATGAGTTTACTTTTTGTTCATCAAGGTTTCGTTTCATTTGTCGCAATACCATCCTTGAAGTTCTTTATTTACACAGATTCACTGACCGCGGTGTTATGTTTCTTCTCTTCACAAAGTTATGTTATCAGCATTAGTAACTTAATATTAGCAAATACAGTATAGTTCTGATAGCAAAATAATCGAAAGTATTACGAACAAATAGAGACTTCTAGAGCTGATCGAAGAATGTTTTTATATACGTATTATACTAAACACGTTATAATTCTTATTAAGCATTACTTATGAATGGTTAAACAATAATAAAAAATGGTAATACTTTGACAGCATAATTTTATTAAAACTTTACAACAGAAGTACATGTTTTTTAATAAGAATAAATTATGGTGAAAAGTATGAGAAGATAGAATTTACAGTGGCGAGACGTTTCCTTCAAAGGGATTGAAATGTTAGAAGTGGGAACACATTAAAACAATAACAGGTATAGGGCATAAAAGTTGCTACTATGCTAGAGAAATACATATAAAGCTTGAAGTGTCCTTTAAAGGGCAACTGTTAAGTAGGTGAGAAGGTGAAAGGCATGATACGAAGACCCGGAAACGCGGGTCGCGGGGACACTGTGGGGTACTGAAATCTCATAAACCTCATGGAAAATGACGGCTAACCGTGTGTCCCCAAAGAAATAAGTACGAGCTGGCCGAAAACTACAGCGGTATGCGAGACTGCTATGACAGGCCTCGTTTTCTAGCTTAATAAAATGCAATCGGAGATCGCGGGGATACGCTGGAATGTCTTCCGGCTGTTCATTATGAGCGGGGAGAAGGAAAGAAGGACAGAACGAGACAGGAAGCAGAGCCCGTCAGCGGGGTAGCACATAACGGACGGTCGTTCGAGGCGTATTTTAAAAGCCCGCAAAAGTGCCACCGATAACAAAGTGCCCTCGCGGTTCACAGAGAAGATCCAAAGCTCACGACGAAATTAGGCTGTCCGTAAAGCGTAATATTATTTTTAGTTGGCAGCCCCTCCCCGTTTACGGACGGCAGTAACCATAACTTTTCGAGGTCCGCGTGGCGTGACGCCGGCTATCCACTCGCCAGAGCTCACGCATACCAAACTCCATCCGCGCCGCTAGTTCTCTATTTTATACACCTACATTGTCCTTCTCCCTCGTCCCTCGCTCTCTTTGCCTTTCCCGCCCCGTCTCTTCCCCCGTCCCCCCTGGCCCGTCAGCTACGATGGCCCTGTTGTAACTCTATTTTATTGGCTTCGAATGGCGCGTCACGTTATTACAGCGATCTAGCCTAGTCTCCGATCGGTAGTCTCGTTCATTCAATAAACCGATCCAAGGTCTTTGGTCTGGTCCCTGACCTTCCTAAAACCCCTATGTTCGCGCATTAACCATCCTCAGTCCTTGACCTTTCGCCAAGAGTGCACGATCAATTCGCAAAATCACAGGGCCTCGATCCTCAATCGCCTGGGCGGACCACCTCCCTTGCGTTTTCATATTCCCGCAATTAACGCGTGTGCGCGGACGTTCGCGTTCGGACGGAGAGTCACCAGGCCGATAAATCGCTCGACTCACCAGCTCCGGGGAGATTTAAAAACATTCGCGCGGTCGAGATATATCATGCGTGTTACGATAGTCGCCATTACAGTTAACTGCGCGCCACTGTGCAATTTGTACATCATAAAATGAGACTCGGGCAGATACTCGCGCAAAGCGAATTTTCAGTCCTAAGCTCTTCCGAATTACCTCGGGTTTTCTTTGAATCAAGTAAAGCGTTTTTGTAGAATGGGTTAAGAGTAATAAAATACATCCATCAGCAACCCTAATAAAACGTGCTGGTCGGACAAAAGTTATGACTTTTGTCTTCATTATACCCCGCGTATTAATTATGAATATAAAGGGGCTGGAAGGCAATCACTCATTAGCATGTAATAGCTTATAAATCTCAGTTACCGCATCTATGGAGTGAAGAAACGCAATCACAATTGAATGCAGAATAATAGTGAAAGTAGTAGGAAGGTAGTAGAAATTTACTTCTTAAATCATTGAAATTCACTGCTTTTCGGTTGCTTATAAACTTCCGTTTATATGGCACTAGTCTAACACACAATACTAAGCATCAAACTGACTAGTAAAAACGGCAAACCGAGTTCTAGCTTATAACACATATTTATACCGTTATTCACATTCATCCATTAATGAATTTTGTAAAAATTGTGAACATACCTACTTGGTTAGATATAAAAAGTTTGCTTAGAATATTGTAATGGTGAAATATACGCATGTTCCATCCTGAAATATCGAATCAGAAACACGGCAAAATTTCAATTCTGTTTCATGTTAACAACAAAATGTCAATAATAAGTATCGATTTTCGTTAGGGACACGTCTAAATACGTAACGTTGAAACGTTGGTGTCGTTATTGTTGTCTGACGTGCAAATGTATCCGGTTGTAAGTGGGTTAAAGGCGTGCAAGCCCTTTGATGTTACGGCATATCGGTTGGCCGATCAACCGACGCACCCCTATAAACAAGGGTTACTTGAAAGAAATCGCAATAATTTATATGAGAAGCCCGGACAGCGATCGCGTGTCGCTAGGTACCTTACCTACCGTTCTACGTGTGCATACACATGCTGTCTGCACAGGCGGATTCGTTCCTTTCACGTGATCCGTGAGTTTTCGTAGCCACGCGAAGAGAAATGTTGTCCTCCAGGTTTCTCTTTAAATGATTAATTGTCTCAACGGCAGATTTTCTTTACGGGATGTGCATGAGCAAATGGTACAAAACATATAATTGCCGAGAAATCGTTGATTCGCTTACTGAGAAGTGAAATACATTCTCGGACCCATTATTCGACCAACATGGATAGAACGATTTGAACAAATACTTCCGAGATAGCGGATAATTCCTGTCTGCGTGCTGCTCGCATTTCTAACATTTTCACCAGCCTGCATATTATACAGATGAAGTATGTGTCTGCTTTATTAACGTAATTGCACTCGTATGTTTAGCGTTACATTACGGCCGGTACACCCCTTATTTGTAAATAATTGAAATTGCGTAGCATGCGATATATGGGGAATTATACGTATACATCCTCTATCATTATACCACGCAGCTAGTACCATGTTCTGATCCAGTGGGCATTAGGAAACAATGCTACTGCAGTAGAAACCCACGCATTTTCATTCGCGACATATCTTTGGATATTACTTTTAAGCTAAATTAGCCTGCCATTAAAAAAAGGGTAATTATTATTACATTTGTTACGTGGAACGGGCGTGGGACGTATTTATGTCGGTTGAATATGCATTAAATTACTCTGAAATTGGTATAACTCCAATCCACTCTGGAAAACGTCCAAACTTTCCGCCTGTATACCAAACCCTCTCCGACTATTCTCCTAACTTATTAAGAATCTTTAGCGATGTACATAAAAAATATTATTCAAGGGTATTATCATCTGGCATTGGAAAAGTCATTACATTATTTTACGACAACTGTTAAATAATATAGCGTATTTGATGACTGCGTAACTTTACATAGAAGAATATCAGTAATACTTCAAAATTTCGTGAATTGTAAAAGCCTTTAGCAGCACTTTATTTTGCCGAACTAATATTTGCCCACGAACCATAAGAAAGGTACGACCTTTGGCTGTGTCGCCCGTTTAAATGTGATTTTATCCGCATCTATTTACTTGGAATTTTATTTTGACGCAATCGATCACGGCCCGATGAAAGATATTACCATACGCGAGTATGAGAGCAACAAAAGAGACGATAAAGGCAAATGGTATCCCTGTTAAGCCCGGTATGGGTGCCACGAAGAGAGCTCGGTTTCGGGGTGGTCCGACGAGTTTGCACGGGTAGTATGCAACGTAACAGGAATAGTCTCTCTAGTCTCATTCTTATTCTTATTATTATCGTTATTATTTTCGGATGGCCTGTGGTTGATCCTACAGGCCGATGGAGGGGGAGTTGCCGATGCCAGGTAGGAGCGGAAAGGAAGAAGCATAGGAATGCGAAGAGAGGAAAGAGCGGGAGAAGAAGGACGGGCGAGGGGATATATGCGTGTAGCGCCATGCATCATTCTTCGTTCATTCGAGAAACCAAAGGCCACCGCGGGATGAGTTTACTTCTTTGCCTATGGGTAACTCAGAAAGACCATATTTCTAGCGAGATCTTATACAAAAATTCTGCCGGAAATATTACCTCCAAAGCAAGAAACACAGGACAGAGATTTTCCAATTAATCTCAAACGTCGTTTGAGATTTCGTTTTATAATTCTATCTGTAGACACGTGTTTCTCTAATACCTCACAACGTACGCGTAATATTATGTTATGTATCTTTCGACAACGGAAGAAGCTTTAAATCAACCACGACTCATTTCTTTTCGTAATAAACGACCGGTGGAATTTTTCATATTTCCCAAGTCCTGAAAAGCAGTATTCCTTTGACTCGTGAAATCTATTTCCTTTTATACTGGGAATATGATAATAAGAGTCGAGATATACGGGGTTTGCGAGCACTCAGCGTGGCACCATCGGAGACCGGGTAATGAGACGGCCCCCGACCAAGAGGACTTGATATTCTCCGCTGTTATAGACCCTTGCCCGTGGCTTGTGGCTCCAACGTGGGCTAACAATCCGACGACCTCTCGCTGCCCTATAGGTGTACGACGCAGTAGGGTTGAGGTTCCCCGAACGAATCGTCGGAATCTCCAATGCACCAACGTCATTTTGCGACTCCCATAATCACCCTGGCACGTTTTCGTACGTAAACGCAGATTATCCATCAATGTGATCATTCTGGACAATTCGAACGTAACAGAAATTTTCGAAATGGTGGAAAGTCTTTTGATAGATCGTCAAGGCTCGAGTACTTTGCGACCTTGAAGACGAGCAAGAGGACGTTGACCCGTTTGCTGAGGACAAGCTCGGATGCAAATATTAATTTACTGCAAAGTACGTCGACGTAGTTATAAATATAAAAAGGATAGTAGATGGCTCAGATAATGCACCGTCCGGTACGGCCGACGCTATAATCATTAAACGCTGTCCGACTGAATTAAATTATCTATAATCGGCTAGCTGATCGTTCCGATCGGTGCTTGAGAATCGAAGAACGTGACCTCGTGAACACGTCGATGGCTACCTAGATCAGTGGGTCTCATCGCGAAACTAGTCCTCGTTTTTTTTACATCCTGCTGGGAGCGAACGCGTGACGAAAACCACAGCAAACTTCAACCCTTCGCGTCGTACTGAGGATATTTTTTTTCTCTATAGATAACTTCTTGTTCCACCGGACGATATTGCCCGAAGGAAACGGCCGATGTGAAAGGACAAGACACGTGATACCAAAGATGTATTTCTGCCCTACTCCTGTATCCGCCAAGCACAGCAGACCTGCACACGCCGGCAGGACTGAAATAAAGAAAAAGGCGCAAAAGCCACGCCGAGATTCCGTTCGCAGCGTTCGGAAAAATGGCATGGCCGCTGAGTAAGAGAAGCCGCAGGTCGTGTAGCAATTTAACCGCCTTTAACCGCAAAAATTATTGTTATCCAAATGCCGGACTCCTCCGCTTCGGCAGGACGTAATAACGGTAAGAGCCATTGTCCGTCCGAGAAATTCGCAACGGTTTAAGCTTCGCAATTCGTACGGTTAGAGTAATGGCGAGTGAGTTGTTCCGAGGGAGCGAAAATCAGAATGTTCACCTTTCGCCCGTGCCGATTTATATAGGCGGCACACTCCGTTCTGACTTTGACGTAATCTTTACATCGGAAAGGTCATTGGTAAGAGGCAAGGAACGTTAACCGATTCGTAAGTCATTACTCCTACTGTGCAAGGAGTGCCGATTCACGCCGACTTTTATGTACCTAAATGAGCAACTATGTTTTAATTGCGGTTATTAAATAACATTATCAAGCGAATTTATTGCGGGAATATTTTAATAATAATCCCAACGATAGTGGGATTCAAGCAGGTCCGTAATTTGTAAAGAAAAACGTCCATTACAGGGAAATGCAGGCTTATTAAAATGTAATTTAGCATGTAAAGTCGTGTATAATATTGCGTAAACTGGTATTAAGTCCGATCTACTTCGCTAAATTAATACGTTCTTGAAAGTTTATCGAGTGTAATAAAATATGCTTTAGAAAAGTGCCGACTGAAAACATTGTCTAGAATTTATGATGCGTTAGGCAAATTTTTATGTTATTCTTCACGTACATCGCGGAACAACAGTGAAGATTAACGATTCCCCGTGAGAAACGCTTATTACAGACAAAAGGAACAGGATAAATGAGATGCCCCCTCGTAAAGTTTGTAAACGGCGAATTGCTATCCTAATAAACTCTGCATCGGCTTTAAACGAATTTCAGGGGAAACCTACCCCTGTGTCCCGTGCGATCGCAGCACACCTCGCGCCATATATATATCCCACCCCCTCTCCACGAGAGAGGGAGATCACCTAAATCCTGCCCGGCCAAGTTGCACTCAATATTGTGAGCGGAGCTGTGACGTATCACGTTTCACCATGCTCTCCCCTTTCTCCTTCCCCCGCAGAGGGTCTTCTCTCATCATTTATACCTTTACCGTTACTCAAGCGCTGCAATTATTGTAATGAGCCGGACACGCGAGCGCGATGATCGACCAAGAGTAACGTTAACTGAACCTTTACGAATTATTGTCTAATCGAATCCGATTACAGTAACGCTTTATCGTAAACTGCCAATAAGGAACTTTTAGGAACATTAAATAGAAATATGACAACCGCATTCAGAATTCTCAGCAAAAAGTTAGAGTATCACACCCGTATAAAACCTATAACGATGTTAAAGTTTCACACTGGGCCTATGAGTTCACATCTTTTTTACTGTTTTAGGATTTACACTTCATTCAAGTATTCGTTACATCTGGTACAAATGATCTTGTTTTCCAAACGCTGAAAAAAGCGTTATTCTAGGTCATTACTAATTGTTTCCTTGTTTAGTATTCTCGCTATTTTTTCCCGAGGGAAGTAACGTATCTTCGCGTGCTTGTAATATAAAAGTCGTTCGACCGCATACAGGAAGAGAGAATCGGCCGAGGGCCCACAAGGTCAGGTCGGCTGGCAGGAACTGGATTAGAATGATGCCCTTCGACTACGTCT
The DNA here is from genome assembly GCA_963989215.1 of Hedychridium roseum. NCBI lineage: Eukaryota > Metazoa > Arthropoda > Insecta > Hymenoptera > Chrysididae > Hedychridium > Hedychridium roseum. The sequence continues at coordinate 4,788,434 of OZ022310.1, read as the reverse complement.
AGGCTAGCACGTACCGATCGTCGCGGCTATGCGTGTATATACGCGACACGCAATATAGGCCAAAGGACGGTTAACTACGTAGCAACGGTCCGCAGTTATTTTACAGATTTAGTAGGCACACAAGGGGCGGCGCGTGCTGATAATGCCGCTCTAACTCCGCTCCCCCCAACCCCTCATCCCTCCGCCCCTTGACCGAGAGCCGCGGAGGGAGCCCGTCGCGGTTGGGGATGCTATTTTTCCAGATTTCGTCAGAAATTAGTTCTTTGACCCTCCTGCCCGCGTTCCCTCCCTTCCACGGCAGACAGGCATAATTTCAGTTCTGATTTCGTCTTGCCACGACGTAGGCTTACGTCCATTTTTCAATCGGTCAACTTGGCCCTTGGTCGTTTGATAAGAACCTAGAAATTGCCCCTCCTCGCCATCTCGTAATGGACAGACGCTGACGTCAGTGAGCAAGCAAAATTCGTCGGGACTTTCTGTGTGATACTTAAAAGTCTAATTAATGTAAAAATTCGGACGAAGTCTCGTCAACCCGGATACGTCTAGGAAGTTAGGGAGAATCCTGTAACTCGATAGTCTGTATTGTGGCGTGCGCAGAATTATGCAAAGTCCGGTTTACTTGCCGAGATTGCGGGGTAGCGCATCGACAGACAATTCAGCGCATTCTGCCGAAGATTAAACCGAGGGAAGGTGGATAATAAGATGCGTGTTCGATTTTAAGTAGAAGCTTTAAGTCGGACGTAACCGGTCTGAATTGCTCTCACGGTAGATTCCATCGTGAATCAGGAACGGCTCGCGGGATGGCTGACGTGCTGCTTCGTTCTCTCTTTCTCTCTTCTTCTGTCTCTCTCTCTCTCTCTCTCTCGCCCTCACGAGCGGTGCCCATGGGTCCCGTGATGCACCGTGGAAAGGATCGGTCGACAGATGCCCAAGAGTGGGGGCAAACCAGTGATGGACGGACTCTCCTGGTACTACGGACAGCTCGACTGTCCAATAAACTTCCAACATTCGGAATGGTATTCAGATCGAGAGATATTCCCAAAGTGTCGATCATAATACGCGTGAAAGTGTTCACGATCGAGTTCCAATCGTCCCATCGATATATCCTCGTTATCGTACATACCGTGCACCAGTCTGACGTGCTAATCGAACAAACCTGAGAAGCGTGGCGCAATGTTTTTCAAGAGAAACGTGTAGAAAATAAATAATCGCGATAATAAAATACGAGAGTATCGTGTAAAGTACAGTGCATTTAGAACATTTGATTATCTCATCATGTTTTTCAGTTTTAAAGGCGTGTTTTTATTAAATAAGTGAGAAGAATAACATTAATAATTTTATGAAAATTTTATGAAATCCTTCACATTATTCAACAGTGTTCACAAAAAATTTTCATAACATTACTTTTTCCATCAAGAACATTGTTTCATGTATGTTAATGATTTTTCATATTTCAGTGACGAACACGTTTTACAGGATTCAAGATAAACGGACGATAAATTTATTCCTGATCGTCTATTTACCTTTGATTATCTACTTGATCGGGTCCAATTGAAATCTACAGCGTTTCGTTCAATTTACTTGAAGCGATTACTTTGGCCAAGTAATTCAGAGGTACTTGGGAACGTCCCTCGCAAGTTTCCCGAAGGCTCTTAAGTCGCTGTTATAAACGTTGCGATCGATCGGCGCGAATCCGAGACAAAGGTCTATTATTTTCACGGTTTATACTCCGATCGCGGAGATGTTCGAACCGATCGGAAGTCTGTCGTTTAATACTTGGACGGGCAAACCTGAGTTTGGTCGGTCGCGCGACAGAACGCCCCGCAGGTTGTTTCCCGCGGGTCCCTACCACCCCCATTCCCCGTTTCCTTCTCGGTCCCTCACTACGGTCAATAAAAGAGGAAATAGCGCCGGCTCTATTAGCATACGATTGGCACCGTCCATCTTAATCCCCCTTCCCCCCTCCACGGCATGTCCCTTCCGCTCTTTGTCCTCGTTCCGCGTATCTTCCGACAATGTTTATGCTCGTGTCCCCAGTTGTCTTGGCTGTAAACCGCTCGCGCCCTCGCCCCCCAACTCCCACCTCCACCCCCGGTCCACTGACAATGAGTTACTGATTACGAGGGCACGCAGAACGAATTCATGCGAATTCTTCCGCCCCACTCACACGTGTCCATCTTACACGTGCTTCCGACGCGAATGTCGGAAGCCATGTGCATCTATATGGTGCAAGTCAAAATACGTTAACATCCTTAGCGTGGAAGGATTCCTTAGTTGATGCAAAATTATTCTACTTCAGTATTTCTGCACCTCAAATGCACTTGGCATAGTTAAATGTGTCCGTAATAACAAGGTACAGAGCTAGAAGGAGTCGAGAAAAAGCGACTAGATTTCCCAGTCATGTGGCAATTTGATAGCGATTGACTAAAGTGGATGTAATTCTTCTATGATTACAGTGTTACCTTCGTAGTTTTTCTCGTATGATTACGTATGTCAACGGTTAATCTATACAAAGAATAACGATGAAGCAATAACAAGAAACGTTGAATTCAAGTCGATCAAAAACAAAATAAAATTAAAAAGCTGTCTGTACCAATTTCTACATGTATATAAAAAAATATAGGTTAGAAAAATCTCGATTTTTTTTAGCATAGTCCAGCATAGTGCAGTCTCAAAGAATTTAAAAAAATGTAATGGTAAATATATCTGTAATATCTGTCCAAATGACATTTAAAGTATTTCAATAATGATCTTGCTTGAGATAACGATCGCCATATTGCATTACAAATGCAATTTCTTCTCACAACATCATTCATATGCATATTCAATTGCGACATAATATGATCATCCTTTAGTAAAATCAAAGCTGCAATTATTAGAAAGCATGAGAATGATCTGTTTGAAAATTGCTGTGCATCGTGTATGTTAGATGCCGAAGAACGGTAATGTTCGGCAATCCATTGTCTCTTCCGTCACGCGCTCTTTATTACATGCTTCTCCCTTCAACAATCTGAGAGCGGCTCCCGCAATCCTGCGAGAGTCCAACACATTTAGGGGCTACAGTATTATGTCGAGTCACGAACTCTTTGTAACATCACAAGACACATCGGTGCTATAAAACCACTTGGTTTTGGTTTAACCAAGGGATCCGAGACATTAAACTGGTTTACGTTTCGCCGCGTCTTTGTATCATCCCTTTAACATCCCTTATGGGATCTACTTAACCCGACGCACACAATTTCTAACACTTAATTTTGCAACTCTATGCACGTACGCATTGAACAAAATTTTAAGCAGAGAATTGAGCTTCTAAACTCCGATTAACAGGCGAGTCTAATAATAACGTATCTAAGTGAAAGCTGTGCATTTAACTTGTCAAAACTTCCTCGAACGTGCCGAAGTTAACTGCTTCGCAGGAAAAATTGTGCTCAGGAGGAGATATATCCTGGCACAGCTGCGCAGTGCATGGCGCTCGTTGAAGGAAGATTGAAGGAACGAACGGGAATAGCGAGTGGGCGAGGAAAGAAAGACAAGATCGGAGTCAGAAGAAGGGTCGCAAGCCAGGAAAGAAACGAGAGGAACTTCTTAAAGAACCGAACGGCCGCAACCTGCCTGTACGATCCGACAGAACCCAGCACTTTCGTTTCACGCAAATTTCAAGTTTTGCGGCAAGATTGCTGGGTTCTCGCGCGTCGTGCGATGAACGTGTGCGGGCAAGGGGGAAGGGGGGTGGCGAGGGAGGAAGGAGGGGAACGAAGGAGAAGGAACTACGACATTACCCCCGGAGGAAAAAAGTACGTAGGGCCGGAGGATCGACAACGCCTCGTTACCGACCTAAGAATGCTGCGGGGACGTCCGGTCTGTGGAGCAAAGTGAATGTCGATAAAAATATAACATATCCGCCGCTAACATGAATATGGATATCCGCAGCGACGTAAATGCATTTATGCGCATATAGACACGCTAAGCATGAGCACCGCGCGCAAGGGAAGGTGTAATTTTAACCACGGCCATAAGCAATGAGCAATCGACAGTCTGAATATCAATTTCGGACCGATGTTCATCGCACCGTATCACTGAGATGCATCTACGTACTTATTATGTTTATGAAATGAATGTTCCGATTATGCGTCCGCGGGTCGTTCTTAAAACTTGACCGGAGACCAAGTTCTCTCTGTCATACATATTTAACTGCTCGCAAAGTTCACGAAATGTAACGTACTTCGTACAAGCTTTTCTTAGTACCTACTATAAGCTACATCTTTCATTATCACGCCGCGGGTTTTGTTATATTAATTTGGTCTACAAAACATATTTTATCCCAGGTCAAAAGAAAATTTAGAAGCTGAAATATTTACTAGCATAAAAATCACTTCATTCTAATGCTACAAATTTACCATCATAGAATATGTACAATGAGACTACGTACTATGTATTGTTGATTTTTTTACTATAAATATGTCTTCTCGTGATAATTGTTTTCGTACAACAATAAAATACCGACGACTATAAAACTTGTTGTATACTGTATGTTGAACGGTGTAAATGAAAACGGCATTTATTCGAGTGCTCGAACGTATATTCAGTCAGAATTCACCGGCAATACGGACTTAAGCGTGCGAACAGGGCATAACTATAATCCGAATCGTTGGAAACGTGTTATTCGAAGGTTTTGAGAAAGCGACGTCGCAGAGGGATACCTCAGCGAGCAGTTCCGACGGTGAAAATGGCTACTTGGCCCGAGCATAACACCCCTAGGATATTCCACTGGCGCTGATTACCGCGTGCATAGGTTCGCGAGGCAGAAGCATTTCAGAGGTGTTTCCAAATGGCAAACCATCAAGTCCCGTTACATAAGTTAATTCGCGATTTCCTTGGGTCGAAGAAAAGGAGAAGCTGAGACAAGTTAAAAGATAAGAATAGCGGTAAAAAGCTAAGGAGAAACGAGAGAGAGAGAGAGAGAGAGAGAGGGTAAGATGGCTGGATTCGGAGTGGAACAAAGCTGATGGACGATACTGATTATCGCTAGCCGAGCGTGGCTCTGCACCTCGATTCGAATCTCGTTTGTAAAACCCGTTTGTAGTTCACTTCTCTTCGCGTATGTGTTGACTGCCGCCGCGCGTTTCCACTGCACTCATGTGCCGCGAGGACCTGCAGTAAATCTTCGTGGGCGGAGCTCGGATGCGTTACGTCGATGTTGTCCAAGAATAGCGCATAAGTACAACGAAAATTTGCACACGCGCTCATCTTCATTGCGCTTGACCTCCCCCATTTAATTGCCACTAATTTCCCCGGCGCCGACTCATTAAACACTGCCTCGCTCCCGCGAGCGCAATAGGCCAAAGTCGAATTTCATTCTGGGTCATTTCCAAGCTTTTCGTATGACTCTTTGGAATACGTCCACCGGGGAAGTAGCTGGGGGTAACGTTTGCACGTGATTTCAAAGAGATCCTTCCCGCCTGACCCTGGAGATCCGTTAAATTCACAACACTACACGCTCGTCTGGAATGATTCCAACAGCAGTCAGCTTAAATAACGACACTATCACCGTTCTACGAAAGATCGCGCGATAAGAATTGGGGCGTAGATTCAAAGTTGGCAAAAAATTCACAGGATCAACGAGAGCCAGGCACGGGCCCGCATCGACGATAGCTCAAGGTAGACTGCCGAGGGGCCTGAGAAAACGCAGGCGTAACCGGAAGAAACTACCCGAGGTGGGCCCGACGAGGCAGAGGAGTTAACAGTTATGTTCATTGTCGCAGTGTGCCCGCGGTCAGTCGTTTTACGACTCTTTTTTCCCCTGTAAAAAAGCTAACGGTCCAGCAGCGACGGCCCTTGGAAGAAATTCGGGTAAGACCCGAAAATCAGTGGGCCTTCTTGGGCAGCCATCGACTTGCCGCGCGGCCAGTTGCGCTTCCTTCTCGTTTGGCCAACGACGGAGAAAGAAAGGTACTCGAGGACGAACGTGCCTACGTGTCGTTCCCTGAGGTTTTATTGTCGGCAAGGCGAATTACGATGGGCATCCGTCGTTACCATCTCTCACGTTTTCGCTACTGACCTTATTTATACATACACCATAGCTACATAAAAAGGTAGGCAGATATATAAACGTGTGACTCGGTACATAAGCGTACACCATAGGTCAACCGCGATGGCACGAAGTTATAAGTAAATAGAGTGTATATGGACTGGAGTGCCGATTGCTGCACTATACATATAACGTACTGTAATATATAATATGCGGTCAGATGCAAGACCACTTTTATCCGGTCGTAAATCAAACAAACGAGTGCTGGCATCCTAGAGAAAACCTGCTCCCCGCTAAAAAGTTCAACCACGGATCAGAATGTCGACGCTGTAATGAACAGTCTATGAAGCATCTAACAGTCACTAATAAGGACTATTGTTACACACAGAGAACCTCGTCGAAACGGATGTTGAAACAGTCACCGATAATTACCGCTCTTTGACATTACGTATACTCGTGAACCATGCGAATACGATTTGTTTTGGAGATTTCTATAATTCGACGGTTTACGATTTTCGGTGGTTTCAGCAGAACGCATAAAAATGGTAACCGCCATGAACGTAAATCACGGCTCTTGGGAGTGTAGAACAAACGCTTAATTCGAATACCTAGGCCCGTAATAACTCTTCGCAGCAGCCTAATATCGGTCAGTGCGTTAATAAATACGTCGCGACGGCGCTACGTCATATTTTTTCCATACGGCATGGAGCCATGCGAACGCGCGTGAGCGCTTTTCCGCACGCGTGCCATTATATTGGCCCTGCGCGTGTAGAGCTCTGTCATTGAATTACAGGACGCTTAACTGAAGTGCTTAATCGCCGTATAATGCTGTCCTCTTTCTCTTTTTGTCAACCTCCCGTACCGTGCATATTGATAAAACTGTCGCGCCAGCATCGCCGACGTGACGAATGCGTAATTTTTGCCCCGCTCGAGGTAGACCGACCATGCACGTCCAAAAAGGATTCTGTACCGCGACCAGAGCCGTAAATTTACCTCGAAGCCTCTGCCCCGCGGAGATCACCGTTCTTGCAGACATTCCTACTAATGCCTCAATGCCTCTACCTGACGTTTTCATTTACACTTTTCTACGGGACCTCAATGACTTCGAACTATCCGCACGATGTCTACTGACCGTACAAGCTATTATATTCCTCGGAATAAAAATATGTTTTTTAACTTATCGCTATTTTTGTAGGAAAAGTCGGTATTCTTCTTCGTTATATTTTTAGTCGTAAAGTCTATATACATGTTTTTCGGATGATACAAAACAGATGTCTTGGAGCATTATAGTGAGAGAAACGTCGGACTAGAGCTTCGTATACCCATTAATTTCGGAGTAATATATTTATGCCTCGGCGAGGATAGGAAGACTTCAAGACATTATTTATACACCGGGAACCTTTCGACCCTTTATATAATTGCTTTGTCGTTGATTACCCCGGGATGAAAATCTCTTGATTTTACAGACCATACGCTTATGTACCTCAGTTGATATATGGTTTCTCTTGTAATGTACACCTTTTAGCAAGGCGCACGGAAATAATGCAAAAAAAAGTGGGGAAGTCAGAAAACCGTATCGACGATATTAAGAAGATTTAAGAGTCCATGGAATGCGAAAAGAGAAATACGCTTGAAATGCTCGCTGAAACGAAACAATGTTGCAAAATTACCGAGAGTTACGTGTGTACCGAAGTGGTGTGCGTCCGTCATTAAGTATTTATTCGTAATTTTTGTATAGATATATACATATATGCCCGAGGGAAAGTTTCGAAACCTTACTACGAAATTATTACACGAAATTACCTATTCTCGAATGATCGGCATTGATTTTCACCGTGCATCGACACTCAATAATAAGTGCTCTTTCGCGGCTATTTCGTCATAAACATAAAATCCGCATTTTGTCTGTGGAAAATTGCCTTCTGCAGTAAACGAAATCTTTTCAAAGTTCGCTCGTTTTTAACGGTGGCGATGGGCTGTTTCAGTGTGCGTTTCTTCAGTGCTTTACTTTTGGGCAAACTGGCCGGAAATACCGTAAGTACTGCCGACATTCCCGTACCGAGCGGCAGTAAAAGCATTGTGATCAGGTCTCAGTCAGGGTGGCAGGTGCTGGCCGTAATGGCCGCCCATCGAGGCAGACGGAGGAGCCTGCACGCAGGTCCGCCGGCGTAAAAAGTGCGTGAGTTATGAACGTCGAAGTCTATTTGCAGTATCAGGGCGCTCCGATTACATCGTCGCGTATTAATTGAATACGGGTCGTTTCACCCTACGACCTGCAGATGGTTCCTCTACACGAATTAGGTAAGCGGAAAAAGAACAAAACTAACGTGTTTTCATCTACTGGACATGGCCGATAACAGATGAAATTTATAGACAAATGCGCCGAGTTGAAATGCGCAAGTGTAATGATCCGTTGGAGAACGGCGGACAGGTATAAATTTCTTAAGAAACGGTGGTCGTGACGGGGGAAATTTTCCCAGAGCAATTAGTCTTTAAATACGAGCGGTCGGAGATTACTTTATTCCCACGATGTATCGTCAGCTTTCAGAATGTAACAGAGTACTCGAAATTATTATGGATGAATGCGAGTATTAAATGATCTGCATCGTACTTATAGATCGCACGAGATCTTACTCGTTTAATTGCTGCGTGTAGAAGTATGGATATGTAAGGGAACAAAAAATGTTCATTACGGGCTTTCCTTGTGGCCGGCTACAGATATCCTTTGTCCTGGAGTACATATAGTCGTTCCAACGGCCGAGCGCCTAAACACGCTCGTCGTGGCCACGAAACGTAGCCGAGCTGACGAGAATACGTATTATCTTAGCTTCGACATAGCCGCAATTAGTGTAGACGACCAAGGATCCAAGTTCTTCCCAATTACCAGCCGCTGTCGTCATTATTCACCACGGACGTTTACAGCATGAAAAAATCTCAAAACATTACGTACTTGTAGAAAATTCTAACGATACAATGACCAGACGTGCGCACATAAACAACAACATCTACTCGGACAAAATTCCTTTGTCGCATATCAGAAAAATTCAACACATCTAAACAGTCACTGTTATGCCACTTGTAGCTGTGTTTCGGTTAATTTTAATTGAAATTCCGTCGGGTGTTATCGTTCTCTCGTTAGTGCAATAAACGCTTAGACGTGACCGTTTGCACGTTGCTTCATTGATACTCTGACAGCGAGATGGAACGGAGAGCGCGGGAGGATTAAACTCAGCCGTGAAAACGATAACTTCCAGCTGCACGAAATTTGCAAAACGACATTGCGATAGCGGATAACCGTTGCCGTGTATAGCTCAGCTACGGAATGAACGTACATGCGAATAGCTCGTCTATCAAATTGAGAACCCCATGGCAGACAGGTCGCTCCGGTCTACCGGCCTCGTAGTGCAGCAAGATCAGCGCTTCGTGCGCGTGTTACGCGTTCTTTCGTCCCCTCTCTTTTTCCCGCTAAGAGAACACAGGTAAGAAGAGGGCGGCCATCATCGACGGACATGAAATATCCCGCAAATTTCCCGGCCAAACTATCCGCCATAATCTTCCTATCACACGGAACTTAATAATCGTGTTAAGGGTCAATTATTCTCAAACGTTTTTTCCCTTGCCTGCCCTTCAATTTTATTTCACACAAGCTGTAGTAAAAAATTGTAAATGAGAAGGAATTGTTAAAATTGTTACAAAGTTCGCTTGGAAGTAAGTAAAATAATAGTACGTAAAGTTTGAGTTTTTTAATGAATTGTATTGATTGATCATTCTTATGAGTACTGTTTGTCCTAGAATTGAGATGCTACGCTTTTTTAGGTCTTATGAAGTGTAATTTCTGAGTGAGTTTCAGTTTTGTGTCGACTTCTTAGGTTCGTTAGATGTTATAAATGGATAAGCGCTGTGCTGAAGACCCTGTGTCCCTGGCATTGCACGTGAATATCGATTTCTCTAATGAGCGTTATTACATGCAGGCTTGAGGTTATTACCAGCACAACGCACATCACGGGGGAAGTCGGGAGTGATTGCAGGTCGATCGTTGATTACATGGTGAGTCTAGAGTTTCAAAATACCTTTAGACGACGCGATCGGTTGCGATCGATTCTGAAATTAAAACGTAATAACACACACGTGGGCGAAAGTACACGCACTATACACCGTGACCATGCGAAGATTATGCTTGGAAACGCTCCATCGGCGTAGAATATCTCGTCAATGAGATTTTTACGAATTATACAAAATTACGCGTTTTACACGGTTTTAAAAGTGACGTTTTTTTCTATAGGTACACGCGTTATTACACTCATTTTTTTAAGTGCTATGACTGGTATTTGACACGGTTTCACAACTTCTTGTTCGTAGATGTTAAACCACAAGTTATCGCCGACTGAAGTAGCACGATGTGTGAAAGTTAGTTGCGGATACCGTGCCGCACATTATTCGGAAAGTAATTTTACAGCACATACTAAATCCTGAAATTTTACTTTACTGCATCATTATGCAACGGTGTAATTTCCAATGGTACGGCAAAAACACAGCAAACGCAGAAAGTTACTAACGCTTTTGTCAAATGTCCGCCAAAGGAAACTTCCGTAATTGTAAAATCATTCACAAGGACGAAAAACAAACGAGGATACACTGCCACCAGAAATGCATTAATCAATTTTGATTTCCAATATTCATCAATTAACTTAAACACACAATTATTTCCTTCGCCATAGACATATTTAAAAACAAAAATTTCATCCAGTGTAAGGACAGCAATGCAGATAATAATCAACGTTTCGGACGACAATCGTGAGCCATTACACATTACCGGATCATTATTTATTACAGATATTGCGGGACTCGATTTCATCACGGGGAAGTATTGCAAGGGCCAATGATCTTTGGACAAAAGTCCCGACGAAAATGAAGATTCCGGCAATCTTCCAAGGAGCCGATGTTTTTCGAGCTGGCAGTACGTCGGAGTAGCGGGCGTGGAGAGAAGGGAAAAGGGCGTAGTAAGTCATACGGAGCGGCTCGTACGTCATTCTCCGTCCGGGCCACAGAGTGCGAGAGCCAACACATGGAAGGACCAACGGACTGTGGCCCGTGTACTCAAACGCACCCCACTTTCGGGCTGCCTCTTTAGGTCGGCCCGCGTATTCGCTGGCCGCGTGTCCTAGTACTTCTCTGCCTGGATAGGCTTCTCCTACACCTATGACCCTCAGGGTCGAACCAGTTAATCACGACGGCCATACCGGGGGAAATGGCTCATTTCAAGCATTCCGAGACACCGAATAATTTGGAACTGGCAAAAGAATTACAGCAACTTCAAAATGATACTATCAAATGCTAATTGCATTTGTTTCGTATAATACTTTTGAGTAATTCGTTGCTGCTAATAGACGAGTCTAGAAATTATCATTTAACGTGTAATTGGTTGCGGAACTAAATGAGAGATTGTGGATACAGTAACGAAAAAGATATATCATTAGGTTCCTGTTGAATAAACCCTTTCAGCAATTAGATTGTGAATGCTACACTCGCGACATAGAGAATCGATCTATTCAATATTACGCTGTGTGCGCCCACAATTTGATTTCGATGATTCTCATGCACTGCTTATGCGGAAATGTCCCGGTGATTTATGATAATTCCTGTTGGAATAGCGGTATGTATAATTACCTAACTGGCAACAATGATTTAGTGTAGCTATTATTATTAAACCCTTAGTCACATTGGTCCTTTATGTTTTATTCCTTTGTCTTTCCAAAAATTCCTGCGCACGATGCGGGATATGCAAGAGGCAAATTATACTACAATTTTATTTAAAAAGCGCCGGCAGAACTTACTAATAGTAAAATTATACGTGCATACACACTGCATGATTACTTGTAATGGAAGTGCACGCATAAACATGCATTGAAATCCTTGAAATATTATTAATGAAACTGCAATAAAAAGTGTCCACTTTCCACAACTAAGGGAGTTTTGCAAGCATCGAAAAATACGGCAATACATTCGGTACATTAACGTGAGCATAAATGTGCATCGACTTTTTTCCCAGTGGCGAGCCATCGTTCTGCGGGAGGGCCGTTTAAAGTTTTCATCGATAAACATGAAGATAGGGGCCGATATTACCGACGCGCCAAGCCACTGGAGCGATAGAAGCGAGAGAAGGAGAAAGCACACGAAGGAGGGGGGGTAAACGAGCCGAGCCACGATTTCGTCGTCGTAAACGTCAACGTTACGGTTACAACGTTGTTCGTAGCTGGTTTATATTGAACGAGGTTGCTCCCAGAGGTACGTAACACCTACTGCAACGTCGTATCGTATACGTGAAGTAGCACCATACTCGTTTCTCCTCCGGTGGCGGGAAACACCACGTGGCGTTTACGCGGGAAACCAAATACTCCTGACTGAGAATTCAAAGTTCAATCGCTTCTATTGCTTGACTATCCTACCACAGAATTCAACGTGTCCCTTTTACGTAATCCATCGTCATGCATTTCGTAACATCATGAAACATATTAATTCGTATTTTTTGCCAATACAGAAATTCAATAGGAATTTTAACCGTAGGGGGAACATAATGTTGATAATTTTAATGTAAACATTTAAATACATTATAGTGAATTATCTGTGTTATGTAATAGTAGAGATATGAAAAAAATACTACAAAGTGTTTTTCTCTAGATTGCGAAAATCACGAACTTTGCGATGTGTCGAAGCAATGGAATAATAATGAAGTGCCCTTAGTTATTAGTTAACACATTTTTCGGCTTTTTTTGGAATATTTCAGAATCATGATGTGCTCGCCGCTCGGTCGAACGGTCGTGCCTGGGAACACGAAGCGATAATTTTCCATAAAAATGAATTAAGAGTACCCGAGATAGTACCCGCGGACCGACCTTCGCGCCCTATAATTACCCTATAAATGCAGGACGCCCTTCGATGCCGGGCGATAGATTCCGCGTGTGCATGAAAAGGGCAGCATAGTTAACGGGAGTGTGATGGTGTAAAGCCGTTTTACGTTTTACCTCAAGTAATAAATACAGCCTGTGAGAAACAGTTCTTTACGGTCTTCCAAAAATAAATTTATACTAATAATATCTCCATAAGCAAGGTAGCAGCCTAATGCTGTGAATTCGAATGGCATAATCGTCCGAACTGTAATTAATTTGTTGCATGCTTAGGTTTGACATTTACATAGATAGTTGGGAGTGCCATAAATTATGCGGGCTATAGATACAGGACCGCGTACATACAAACGCACGGGACGCTTATGCCTATTATCTTCAATAATAAAACTGTAAATTAAGAGATGCACACCAACGCCTCAGTGCGATTGCTGTTGACAGCAGATGAAAATAGATGACAGCGGCAACGCGAGACTTAAATCAGCGATGAAGGTAAGTGTCGTATAAGCGAGATATACAATGCCTAATGTTTATAAGATTACCATCTGACTGAAACAATATATTGAGGGAGACAAATTAATTTTCATGAGCAACCTAATGAAGTAAACTTATCGCTGATAATTAAAGTACGCGTCTAGCGGTCTTTGATGGATGAATATTTATCGTTGGTTTTATAGCCTGATGATATAATCCATAATCTCGAATCGATAAATTTTCACCAGCGCGGCCGCACTAGCGATGTCGGAGAACACTTACTAGCGGTCGCGAAATGAGTCAACGAGCTTTCGATTTGAGTACGTGAAACCTGTTCTGCGAGTGTGCAGCTCGATCAATTACCTTTTCCCATTCCTACGATTCCTCCTACGATTACAGCATTCCACTGCACCGTCGAAATGATTTGCAAACCATAAGACTGAAATCGGATTGTGACGTTCTTCGTAACGAGCTAAGCAGCACGAAATACGGGCATTTTATACCTTCGCAATGATAGGCTTTCTCGTTGGACCGATATGATTGTCTTTCGATCGGAAGATAATTATGAAGTTCCTATCAGCGCAACCGGTAGGCGCCATTTAGCGCCATCCTTGTGGCCGAGTTAATGCTTGCCTACCGCACATTAACTCGTAAAACAACTTTCGGCATTTTTACAGATGCAGAGAATAAAGATGGATGACATGCTGAGAGGAGAAGTACTCCGATCTTGAAGCCACCAGAAGCGTGAGACTATTGAGTAGATGAACCGTAGTGGATGGAGAAATAAGGGCGTACCGAACAGAAAGAGTTTACGATTCAGCTGGATCCACCGAAGAGAAATGGTAATCGAAAAGAGCGAGAGACAGGGCTAGGAGGCTATCAAACAGACGCTGCAAGAGGAACAAAGATATCGCTACAAACAGATGACTACCGGAATTTAGGTTCCGGAGGGGTGAGTACGACAGGGTAGGCACTTGAACCCCAATTGGACGGCTCCCTATTATACTGCCGTACCCGGTGATTTTACACGCACTTGACTCCATTCTGTCTATCAACAGATGCAATTGTATCCAATGGCTTATTTTACATAACTGCTCTTTTTTTTACACAAAGCCCGAGAAAAAATTCTGCTTCTTCATTGTACCACATAAATCGTCGCATTAACTTGATTGCATATCACGTAAATCAGCCGGTACTTTTTATATTTAATGTAAAATATGTTTATTGGTAATCCGGCAAATTTAGTTTATTATGGCGGATCGTCGGCGTAGTTTTTAATTAATCGCACCTTTAACGTTCGTAACCATTATGACATAAATCTTGATCTTGGCAGGTGCTAGGTACCTGCGAATATACGGCATACATTAATGTTAAACTCGAGGCGTCACTTCGCACATCACTCTCTCGCACAGACGTTAGTTTATTGCTAGCCTCTCACGCTCGGCTAACACTCGTCCGTGCGTACAAACCGGTGGAATATTTTTAGGAAGACCTGCCAGCTATAAATTTGTTATCCCCACAACGCTTTATGACGGACGCGCCGTATTTCAATCGTCGCGAATACGAAATAGACCTGTGTAAAAATTACATACAGTTCAATGCGGCAACGGTCCGTCGAACTGCATTCTGAACGTGACGCGAGATAGGATTTGCTGCACGACTGTCCTCTCGTTTTTTATTGCTGCCAAAGTATTTAAAGAAAGTCCAGCCAATTTTTGGCGGTTTCATAATTTAAAAAATGAATTTATTCAACAGTATGGACTGAACGTTGGCAATATCGTCCTTTTCTCAGTAAAGACGATCATAAATTCAAGGGCTTCTCTCTTATTATGCTCATGTATTGAGTAAAAAATAACCGTTTTTACTACGCAAGCTTTGCGAATTTGTTATCAACATGTTTATATGTTCTTTCTCTATATGAACATATTTAAGACCTTTTACATAAAATTTATCATTTTCCAAGCTGAGTAAAAGATAGAAGTTTTTTCCCGTCGTTTATTTATTTTTCTTACTGACGCGGCAATAACATCGACATACGTAGTTCCTTCGACTAGCAATTTCCTATTTCTGACGCGTAAAGGAGTGAGAACGTGGCAGCAAATGTAAAATATCGCGGACTGATGATTGAAACCGGTACGATCTGATCTATCCGCAAAGCCGACCACGTGACAGTGGGCTCCCCTAAGCTTAACGCATCCAATATTTCATTCCGGGCTGTTATGATAATCGTCGTATGCACACGACAGACCGAACGAGTGGTGAAAGAGAGTCTTGTCTGGTGCGTGCTGCTCACCTGCTATAGCCATCCAGGGGTAGAAGGTGTGACTGGCGTTGGGTTGCTGATGGAGCTGAGTAGCGACAGGTTGACTCGCGGACGAGTTGAGGCTGCAGGTGTTCCACGAGGAGGTGAGGGACCTCGTGGAGCCGTTGTTGCTGGGACTCGAGGCGGGATCGCCGGCCACGAGACCGCCGTAGCTGCCGACCCTCGTGCCCTCCGGGGTGCACGCGGACGGTCGTACGACCGAATTGCTCTGGCCGTTGGCGCCCGAGGTCGCCGACTGCCAGACGTCCTTGACGGCCGCCGCGGCCATCACCGCTGCGTAGCCGTTCTGATGGCCCGAACTCTGTTCCTGCTGCTGCTTGCAATCCTTCGCCGCCGCGGTCGTCGAGTACGAGGACGTCGTGTGCCCGGTCGCCTCGGGTGTTGTCGAATACAGCTTGCAGGCTGTCGCGACGCTAGCGTCGTAAGGCGAGTCCTGGGGTGGCCGCGTGTTCGCACCTCCGCCGGGGTGTATGCCCAGCGACGACGACGTGTGATGATGATGCTGCGTCGAGGCGTACGGCGACATGCCCAAACCAAGAGGAAAACTACGGTAAGCGGCCGCTGTAGCCGGATCGTGGTGCTGAGCCGCTGCACCCGTCTGATGGTGATGGCCTCCGTAGAAGCCACCCGCGCTCTGCTCAAAATACGAGTTCATTATCCCGAGTATCTTGAATCACTTGAATCACTTAAACGTCCCAAAGGAAATACAGTGACCGCCAGGCACCCGGGCGATACCACGTAGCCGGGTTAAGAAGATTCCCTTTTCCTATTCCTCGGCTCCTCGTTCACCCTTTGTATTTTCAGCTGCGACGATCAACACGTAACACCTCGATATTGCACAGCACACTCGACACGCGGCTAGCTCGCTAGTCCGTGCCCACCTTCCGTGGATCCTTGGAAAAATAGCCACGGTTCCTCCGTATGCTCTTGAGGTCTTATCTGCCGCTCCGCGGTTTACGGTACCACGCACAGGAGAGAGACGAAAGCGCGCGTGATGGGCCAGTAGTACACGCTCGTTTGACGCGGATGACGACAGGTGACGGCAGTAAAGAGGGACGGTAAACAGGCATTAAAACCGTTTATGAGGTCGTAAAAGTCATCGGTTAGGTAGGTGGGACCTTCGCGTTGTCCAGTGTCAATGTCAGTAGGCCAAAGGTACGCGATTGAGAATGGGACTCATGGTGCGGGGTTTTACGAGCTTGTTATGGTTATACCGCGCGCGCTACCGGCCAGAACCGGCGGCCCGTTTTTCCCTCTCTCTCCGTCAAACGACTTCTGTCGAGTGGAAACTGCGATGATCGTTAAATCGTTACGACGTAATAAACCGAGTAATAAGACGGGCCATAAAAGTGCCTTTGGAGTATGGCTCTCTGTCTTTCATTCGGCCTCTCGACGTTTAGTCTACCGCGCGCGCCGTCGACGGTTGGTCGGCCGGCACGCGACCTCCCTCGAACACCTCGAAATAAACCTTTTCTCGATGCCCGGTCGGGACTGGTTTCGGTTGAAAATTCAGCGCGCCTCCGGGTCGAAGGCCGCCCTATCAGCCGCTCAGCTACGCACTGCACTAGCACTCGAAATGCAGGAGAGAAATTCTCGCTGATGACTGGGCCCAGTCACGAGAGAGCGTACGAAGAAGATCGTAACGAACCACGGTATGCCAGTGCGGTGGTCCACGGCACACTACTGCTTTTCTCGCGCCCCGTGTACCGCCACTCTGTACCGCCGTCCGTCTCTTACTGGTCCGTACACTCGTCCCGACTCTTGCGCTTTCTCACTCCCCCCAGTGGCGCTCTGCGCCCTATCTCCCTCTTGCTCGCTCGTGCACGCCGCGGTTCGTTCCTACGTCGACCTATGCCGATTCGTTCGTCTCCCTTGCTCTCCGCCTTCTCCTTCCCGCTCCCACCGACGCACTGCCCGGCGGCCCTTCTCTGTCTCTCCTTCGGTTTCGCGCCCTCACTCTCCGTCCTCGTCCGGCGCGATATCGTTTCCTCTCCTCGTCTTCTGCACGCTCTTCCCACGAGGCACTGCGTGTCGACGAGGAAAGCACCACTGTATCGTCCTCCTCGTCACTCGCAGCTCGAACCCCTCTCCAAAGCGATAACCGAGTTCTCTCGCTCTCACCCATCCCCGACCGCAGCGGATCCCCCTCCCCCTTGGACGGCCCTCCCGCCCTGCACTGATCCTGCGCCTACTTTGTCGTTCCAGCGCGCTCCGTCTTGCTCCTCCTCTCGACTCTTTCTCTTTCGTCTCCCTTCCGTAGCATTCTTATCTCTCGCTCGCTCTTCTAGTTCAAATCCCCCCCCCCAAGCGCCCCCTGTCAAGCGCTCGAGTAACTCAACCAAGTGCCGCCAGATTAAATTCGTACCTACACGCCGTGCCGCATCACGTCGGAGCACACGAAGCAGATAAGACGGCGAAAAAGAGACGGAGATTGGCCGGCACGAAAAGAGAAAGTAAGAGCGCGGAATCGCGCGAAACGGAGACAAGCCATCTTAAGCGACGGGACAGAGCGAGAGGCGGATAAACGAAGGCACGAAGTAGCGGGAGAGGGAGAAAGAACGACGTGGAATCGCGGCTGTTAAGAGGGAACACAACAGCGTCGTGAGTGCGCGCCAGCGGGGGAGGGGGCAATGCCGAGGGGGAGGTTATGCTTAAGGACCAATCAGAATTGAATTCGTCACGAGTGCCGTGCCGTCGCGCTTCAAAGTTCCTACGCCGGCGGAAAGTAGATCCACGGAGTAACGACGCCCATGCACCGCTAGCACCGCCCCGGTTCTCCCCCACTATTCGATTCTCGATGTGCCGGGCCTGAACGCGCCGATCCGAGGCTTTCGCCGCGACGTATCGTGTGGAGAGAGAGAAGCAAACCGAGGCGCCACGCGTGCTCGTTTTCATCGCACGAATCCCATCCGTGCGCGTTCTCTCGCGCCGCACGGCCATACGTGCACTGCCACCTCTGAGCCTCGCTGTGAACTAACACCGCCAGATCCATTTCGACGTTCAAACGACCAACATCAAACGAGAATCTTCCGATCATCGTTATTGATGTCCGTCGCTACTGCAATGGCTGTGTTCGATCGCTGCCTATCGGAAACGATCAAACTATCCCACCGAAAGTCACAGATTACACGCCTTACGTGCACGTTTCTGTACACACGTAAGAAGTCAGCGCAGACGTTTTCCTTAAGATGCGCTCTGCGGTCATTCGAAAAATAATCGGACGGACGGTACGCAATTAAAATGTCGTAAAAGTCTGCCTTCCGTCCGATGAGCGTGGCGCACGCCGGTCCTCACGCTGCCGCACAGTATCGCAGTGTTTATTGGGATGTAAATGTCGCTGGATTATCGCCCCCGCGGTTTGCACCTCGTAAATTATTCCGTAACGAGCCGAGTAATGCCTATCATAAGCTGCTCTACAGCCGGCTGGCTATTCGCTTGCTCGTTCGCTCTCTCTTGCCACGTTCACGGAGTCCTACCCGACTACCGGCCCCATTATGTGAATATTTCGGGTGTATGAACCACCTGCTTGGTTACCTAAGAAAATGATATTTGGTTGGATGGAAAATCTTTTTCCCATATGTCATTAATGTCTATGGAAACGTGACGGATGTGTTCAAACAAATTTTCAAGAAATTAAACACAAAGATTCTGTTTGCCATTTTTTTTATAGAATTTTGTATATATATATATATATATATATATATATATATATATATATATATATATATATATATATATATTCTTAGATTAAAAGCAGGTTGTTGATAAAAGAAATGCAAGACTGAGTCCAAAAAAAGATGTCATAAATAAATCTACTACATCACCACTTCTAATCCTTAAATCCTCAGTTGTCCTCCACCAATAAAATAGCAAAAAAAATTATTTCGCAATAAAAATGTATTCTATAATATTACGCATGCATTATTAGTAAACTATCATAGGCGGCGATAACCATGTTTTGTTACCAGGATAACAGATAAAAACTCTCATAATATGGCGTAATCAAGGTTCTTTTATTGCTTGTAGTATAATAAAATTTATCATAATATCTTGTTGATAATTTGACTTAATACAGTAAACGGCGGTAATTATCTGTGGAATGCGCCTGAAAACCCTTGCAACTAAAAGAGTCATTTGTTCATATTAGGCAGATAATAAAATCGTTAAACTATCGGAATGATGTGCACAATGACGAAGGGAACCCGTTCATCCTTCTCTTTTGTAGGACTCTGACAGGTGGCAGCCCGTTCACTTGAAAATCATGACGGTAATAAACTCCGGTTTTATGACCACTTGAACAGAATCGTAAAAGTCAGGGCCTTTAAGCTTATAGTGCGGCAGGGCGCGTGTCGGATATGGTGGGGGCGTGAAGAGCCACTATAATGGAAAGAGGTGGGAGTCGAGGGTTGTGTGGCCAGCCGAGATGGGCCTAAATGCCCCTTTAAAATGCCATCAAAGGTGACCGGCCAACTACCGAAAGGGTTTATTTAATGCACTCCGTAGCCTCATGGGTCCGAGCTTCAAGTCGCAACAGATATCGTCACGGAAGTCGCAATGCTAACCAGAGAGCTGAACTATGTTAGGGAGACAAAATTACCGTTCACCGTGCTGCTCATTGAATGTCTTAATAAAAGAAGGAGATCTACAGAAAAAGAAGATACTGTAAGGACAGCAGTGGACTGAAAAAAGACTGAATCAGAAAATTACCGACAATAAGGAAAAGTTAGTAGCAGTTAAAAGCATGGATTCTACGGCTAAGATTTTTGGGGATGTTAGAGAGAATATGAAATAAATATAATGGAAGACCTGCGCAAAACAGAAGGAGGGTTAGAGTCGGCGGTCGTCGTGAATTATTAAGGCGATCGTGAAGCAGGGGGAGGCCATTGCACTCGGCTGAAGCAAATCTGCACTCTTGCTAAACCAGCATCCATTCTTCATCGCTTGGTAGGCTTTGAATCCGTTGGTCTCCGCCGCTTGGTTCAATGTACGCCATGGACCCTCATTTTGTTGGTCCAAACCCTCCTTGGTTTCTCGACTTTTTCTCGACCGTTTTTTTGCTCTTCAGCGACACACACAGGTTTGACTCAAGAAGGTTCGCGCACAACGATCTCCCATTAACGATAATTGAAAATTCGGGGATACTTGTGATGTCAGCTACGTAAATGGAGTTTACAGATCTTTTCCCATGATGGTTAATGTAAAAGTTAAGATATTTTAGATCATTTTAGTGCACACTAAATGATAAAAAAGAATTTAGGATGGATAATATGACTCGAGCTTAGGCGAAGGTTGTGTAAATAAATTCCATTCCATTTTAAATATAAAAATCACGTACTAATAGAACAATTTATAGTCAAAGATAACATTTTTTTTGTTTATTTAATAACAATACCATACAGGATTATGAATAGGCATACTGTTTGTTATGTATTAATGTGAACACAAATCTTGTTAAACTCTTTAATAGGAGTTATGAAACATGAATGTATCACTTTTCTGCGTCATCATTTTCATTTATTGTCTTAGATTCAATGTTTTCCACTTTTACTGATCCCCATGTTTAAATAAAAACCGAATAATATTTTTATTGTGCATGAAATACTTTTTACTGTAAATGGCTGTTTCGTGTGGTTATTTTCTACTTTCAATTCCTTTTTGCAGATTTTCTAATAACGAAGGAAAACATTTTAGTATAACAGTCCTATAGGGAATATACTTAAATTCAATTTGAACTCTACCGGAAGTTATTTGGTACAATTCAATACTCAGTCATCATAAACCCATAAGCCGCAATGCAGATGTACCATCTGCCCAGTTCGAATACCATATCTGCTTGTTTCAGATTACTCATTATGTTTTCAATTTTTGGTTGGCTGCTACTCTATAATAGTTGCGCAACTGTCACACTACTCCTTATCATCCATGTGGATATTTCCGTGATGAAAACTAATTTTCTTTACACGTGTTCAGTATTTCCTCTACGTCAATGGTGAATTTCTTATTCATTGCGAGTTTAAGAAAAATTATGAAAACACTAACAGAAACGGTTCTCACAGTTTGTGAAATTTTCTACTTTAGTCCTACTCATCAATGGTCTCTGCATATTTTTTAAATGATTCAATAACATGTGTTTCCGAAGTTCGAAACGTCGTAATGATATTAATCGATGTTGCAGCAGCAGTGACCGCAGGACCCTCGCGCCGTAAAGGACATGGAAGAAGTCCTCTTTGCCATCTGGCGGTCTCCTGTTGCATCATCTGACCTCAATAATGTTGCAGAAAACTGCGACTTTCACTGTCGATACCTTAACACACGTACAATCGCCAAGTACCCATTCGCACTTGAAAGTAATAAAATTTATTGCCCTCGATTTCTGTAAATACCGCCGTAGAAGATATGATGTTCACGATTCTTGAACTCCAATTAAAAGAACACCGCTGACATTGTTGCAGATGTTCTCCTGCGGCTATGGGCGTAAATTATGCGGCAGAAACGCGTTCGGTATAAGCCAACTGTTATGAACAATTACCGTGGGCAAGCCGCTACGGGGTTCTCAAGATGATATACTACGCAAATCGGCAGACCAAAAAACTGAGAACAGCGTTTCGAAGGAGGAAAAAATATGCGTGCGAAGACAGCAATTACGTGCACGTGATTGGCAAACGTTTTATTGAAGCGCAAGTTTAAAGCTCGTTAAGGTCCAAGCATCCTACCTTACCGGTTGGAAAACCAGTAGTTACATCGTGCAGATCAGGCATTAAGGAGGCTTCACACAGTGCACATCAAGTTCATGATTTCACCAATACACAGGTAGCTGCATTTACAATTATTGAAGGCCAACACAACAGGTGCATTAAACTTGGAAACGAAGAGTACGTGTTAGATAAGGTTAATGCAAAAGTCTCTTTAAAATCACGCTTTGAATTTTTATGCAAAACAAATAATTCCCATGTAAAGTTAAAGATTAGGCATATATTTAAATTGGCAATAAGAAAATATGAAAGTCATTTTAATTAAATGTTAAAACGGACTATTTATCTTTCATATTTATACCCATAAATATGAAAGTAATCTTTATTTTCTATCTATTATTTTCTATAATCTATATGTTCAGTAATCTTTATTAATATTAGTGTATTTCTACGTTCGGAAATGTAATTGTTTTAAAACGAGTTGAAAAATGAAAATAAATGGATCACATATATTTGTAAAATTTTAATCTACTTTTCATTTGTTTATGTATTACCTTACCTTGAATTCAAGGTAACCCATTTCATTCCACAGACTGCGCATTGCGTTGTACAGGATATCAAATGAAGTGTATAACTTTAAAAGGAAACAGATTTACAAAAAGAATGATGGTAGAAAAAGGCTTATCACTTCCTGTAGGAGATAATACCGTTCAATTGAAATTTCGAAAACTGCAATAGATTTTGAAAAATTAACGCAATCTTTCTTTTTTTCGATAAAAAACATTTTTATCGTATAAAATAGAAAGCCCAAGTAAATTCAGTAACGTACGATACAAGAATATTTGAGGTAAGGCTGCCATAATGTTGAAACTCAGAAACGGTTGAGATACAGGGCGGGGGTGGGGGCTATATCATATCAGTAATACACAAGGAAACATTATGTGCCTTAGCACTGTATTAACCGAAAGTAATTAAGGAAACTCAAATTTCACATTCTTTGTATTAATAAATTTTTTATAAAAATGTAGGTAACAAAAAATCGGAAATCAATTTCATTAAAAAAATAACTTTTAAATACATCGACCGCTTAGAAGCTCTTCGAAACAATTGCAACACTAGGAGAAAAACGGGACTAAATAACACGAAAACGGAATAATACGACACAGAGGCTAATTACGGTGAAAGTCCTGGAAAAATTGGATGTATGGCAGTCCTGATTTAAAAGCACAGAAGGCCAGAAGTAAATTTGTAATTACAGATTCATATAGCGTATTAGTTATACTTTCTTTAGACTTTTAATTTGGATAATTTTCGTTGTGTAGTGCTGTGCTACTTTTTCATTTACTATTCGTTTTATCATTGCTACTATACTACTTCATAATTTCAGACAAAATTAAAAGTGAATTTGTGCCTTGTGCCTTGTCCATTTTTCATTTTTATTTTCACTGAGCAGTTTTGTGAATTTGGTGTACGCGAGTTTTATTTTATATCAAAGGATTTGCGTACAATCTATTTTAAAAAAAATTATCAGATCGATTATGTTAGTTCCAATTAAATTTTGGATTTTTTATAGTTCCTTCCTAAGTTATACCCTTCAAATGATTGGCTGCCATTTTGCCATTATCTGCTGCACCGTAGATTCTGAAAAGTGAAAAATTCAAAAACCGTTAAGTATTTTGTATTTTTTACCTTTTCACTAAAATTGATGTTATACGGTTTATTGCTAAATAATATAATATTAACATTTCTTTATATTAATATACATAAGGAGTTTCAACTGAAAATTTTAGTACTTTTAGTCTAGATATTCCCACAGTAAAATGTTGCTACTCGAATGTCCGCTTGAAAGGCATAATGTCTGATTGATTCCAGGGCTTACAATGATTTTCTGTTTGATGCAGGACACTGACAGTCTTTGTACATGAAGATGTATGACATTGAGATTCAAAGAAAAGAATTCCACAGCTACCGTTAAACTATCAAGCTTCTTATTTTCGTCACAACAAAAAAACTGTTGTTTATTAGAATTTGTTATACTTTTTATGTAGTCTTAATAGAATAGTCTATAATTAACAGAACTTTGCAAATTATTAAATGAATTTAATGTGTAATACAAATATTATTAGACAATTGAGAGTATGGGCGTTTTATTTTTCATGGGTGTTCATGTGATTGTAGTGAACGTGAATTTTCGATCCACAATAAACAAAACATATTTCAAAATATTAGTAGGATAACATAATAAATAAAAGATTACAACAAAAGGAAAAATATAGATAAAATAATGAAGGAACACCATCATCCATAAGACGGTCTGAGGAGTATTTTTGTCCCTCATAAATCGTGATCTCTTTTACTTGAGAGAATAATGAAATCATTGTCCAGCCAGACGGAGGTACACAAACTACTTACGGTCAAGCATGGCACTGTTTAGATACATAATATTACCACTATACGACACTGTGGGTCTTTGAGACTTCGACGAGACAGTCTTACTTTTTGATGAGTGTATATAATAAAAAAAACTGTCGCATTTGGAAACTTCCTGTACAAGTAATAATCGTACAATCAAATTGCGTAATTTGTATTTTTAGAAATATCATAACATCGTGGGAAATATGTATCAAATGTTTCGCAATGTTTTAAAATATACATTCCTTCGTATTCTAATATGTATTGTAAATTATTCCGGAAGGAATAAGAAATTTTCTCGATGTTCGAAGGTTGTAATGAAAAGTAAATAAATTCAGGTGCCAGAATTTAAACCTGAGTGGTCAAAACGGAATGGTATATCGGCATATTGTTTATATACTTATTGACGCATTAGGCACAGCCCACTGAAATTATAATCAATATTTACGAGTAAATATGCTCGTACACAGTATATAGTGTTTATTAACGTATACAATGGCAACGATATAGAGGAAGGATAGAGTAGTTCATTTCGTCGTGAATGGTTGGGGAGAAATGTAATTAAATTCACCCGGTAACTTTTCGTTGACTTCATTTCCCACAAGTTGGGAGTTAGTCATCTCATTCTTCCGATGGACACGGCAGAATAGAAGAATAATGCCAGCTGCAGAGCGGCGCACGAGTCGGGGTAAAATTTCGAATGGACTTTTGGCCCCTCGAAGCTAGGAAACAATAACGCACGAGGAGCCCAAGAGGGTCCTAATAATCGTTTCGTCCGACGGTTGGTGCGCGGCAAAGGGAATGACGAATGTCTTTATTAGGCAGCGAATCGTAACGAATTTGGGGCAGTCTTTCCTCGAAGATAGCGCAGCTCGTCCACCATCATAGTTTTCTCATGGTGGTCGGCCCAAAAGGGGACGGGTTCTCGGAAGAGGGGAGGGGTTCGAGGATACACGAGAAGGGGAGTAACTTCGAATTTTTACCTTCATACCTGTGACTACACCCCGCCCCCAAAATGCGAGTAAACCATACGGGCTAACATTCCTTTCCTAGCGCCCAAGGTCAAAATCTCTAGAGAAAATCTAGCCGAGGAACACGTACATTCTCAACTCCTATTCCTTCAATGCATGTCTTCTATGCTTTACAAGTGTAATATATTTTTTAATCGTCAGTCGTGAATCTAACACAAAGTTTTTCGAATGAAACATATTGAAATTATGCAAAGCTAGTAAAGTATAAGTAATCACGCGAATTTCAAATTAGGCGATTAGTAAACTCTACGTAAGAGATATAGATTATTGAGATTTACATGTATCTTATTTTTATCTTAAAAAATAAGCAACTATAGCTGCTATAATGACTTTTACTGATAACTATGAACATATTTCAGTACCAGTGTAAGTTAATGGTATAACAAGGTAAGTAGAAAGATTCTTTATATTTAAAATTTCCGGCAATACTCTGAAGGGAGGGAACAATGCGCAGTTAATAGGCAATTGTCGACGTTACAATCTGCAAACAACATTCGTTCGACGATTACCCCTGCATAGTGAGAGAAAAAACGAGATTCCTGAAGGCAAAGTGCGTGCGGAATACCGACGGCTGTTTATCGTTAATTAAAAGAGGGGATGGTGCAAAAAATTTGTGTTGGAACAAGATTCAAAGGGTGCACGGAGGGCCATCGGGCAGCCACTGACTCCACGCAGAGGTGGAGTAGCGGGTGATGAATAATGGATGGCACGACGTGGGTATCTCGTGCCCGGTATAGTACATAAAGCTTTACCGTAATGGTGTGTAAATTGCTGCACCGCAGGGACAATGAAATTGTAACGTTTCCCGCATTAAATACTCTGTTATTACGCATTTCTGCGGCTTCGTGATTTCTTCAAATGATCTCAGACGGTCGATACTCAAAAAGAGTTGCCAATGTCTTCAATTACCAAGCTATGGGGTGTCACGTCTTAATCGATCCAAACTTTACCGAAGTAGATAATGATTTGAATCATGCTTAATTTATTGAAATAATGATTAATTTATAGATGAAAGTCGAGAGGTTTCAAAAGGATTTTAATAGAAACGTTTCCAAGATTTTAATGGCGAGATCAATTATTTACACCGGAACATATTCTTTTTTACTCAGTAATACAGTTTTGGGAAAAAGAAAATTAATGACCCACACTAATTGATGTTAGTTATGGTCATATGTATGAGATATAGTAAAATTATAAAAAGTGCAGCTCTCTGAATGCTAACACTATTAACGTTTTTTTTTAAATTTGGTAACAATGAAGTTACACAAACTGAGATAATAATAAAGTTGTACGTATCAAGAATATGATCATTGTATGATATAATAGTGTAATTCTTTGTGCATCGTGAATAATCGTTAATAATCTTTAATAATCGCCATAACATTAAAAATAACAGTATAAATCTCATATAGTTTTGCTAAATTAATGATAACAAGTTAAACTTTGTATAAAATGATCCGCCTTCACCATGAAAGGTTAAAACCATTTGAATTGTATTCAACCGTACATTATTTGTCACGATGGATGACATCGAACAAGATCGTATATCATTCTGACAACCTCTGAGCCATAAATAAACGCTATTTAAATTGTAAGTTTCTTATCGCAAAACCTGGCTATCTGTAATGTGTAACTGTATATATTACATGCATTTTACGACTTATCGTTAAACAGTCCGTACAACATAGAACATTACATGTTGTACATTATCTACACATTATTTGCAAGACCCACAATTACAGAAACTGACACAAATATTAAGTGTAATTATTCCTTTTTAGTCTAAATTACGATCCGTTTATCGACGAAATTTGCCTCCGAAAAACTGATGCAACTTGTGTGATTCTCACGTATGAAATTTCACATTTTGTACAATAGTCGTCAACATTTATCCCAGTCGCGTGTCCAGGTACACTTTAAAGGGGGCATAATCCTGTCAAATATTAATGCAAAGACCATTCAGACCCAACCATCACCTCTTTGCGGAAATTAGGAGCTTCTGCTTTGAGCCCGTTAAGAAGGTGTACACGTCCTTCTCCTCGGTAAGAAAGAAAATTGACCCCACGACAGCAGTCATTTACTTTGATGGCCGTGAATAGGTAAGTGCGAGCGGGCAGGTAAGTCAATTGAAGGCAACAAGCCTGCTGTGATGTTTGGACAGTGAACCGCCCCGGGTGGTGCGGTCCTTTCCAATTTCCCTAATTCAGTATGCAAATTGACTCCTTTTATTGTCGTTTTCTGTCGACAAGCTTGAGTTTCGCAACAACGGTCAGGCCGCCCCAGGGGAGATTACCACAGATTTGTTCAATGTTCGCACAATCTTGTATTATTATTGTCGAATAAGGAGATAGAATAATATCGCGGAAATGAAATTATTGTGTGCCGTCTATGCAAGTAACTATGCAAAGTATTGTCATTAATAAAATGATCAGCATAAAGTATCATAGAATAATTATTATTCTTGTACATTGAAATAATTATCAATGCTATATGCAATTAATATTTGTATCACATCTAATGTCAATAATGATGCAAATTTTACTTCAAATATTATTCATTGTTTTCAGCTTGTGAAGGATACGGGCATATAAAGTAGGGATTTAGTTTAATGGGGAGGCAATGTTCCACTTGCATTCTGTTAATCAAAGCTCTGTAAACTATTCGTATAATGCATTGCGCCTTCGATTATTATTCCAATGAGTGTCGATGTCTACCTCCTTAATGCAAGGCGAGGCGTATGCATTAACGCCACTGTACACGATAACCCTAGGCGCTACAAGTTCAGGCCAATGCCTTGCCGTTTCAGATTAAAGAGATAGGAATGCATAAACGAGAATGCCAATACTCATATACAACATATAAAAGCAGAGATTTATTTTCGCCGCTACAACAATCCGTTTAATATTGCTTGTGTTGATAAATCAAACGGTAATAACAGTAATCGGTTGTACCTTTTTTTACTGATTTATGATAGAATTGCGCGTTATCAATTAAAAGCGTAGGATATTAATTTCACTTTTAATCTAATGTTACTTATCAGTACGACGAGTTTCGAAAGTTTCCATCGTGTTTTTAAAATGTAACTTACACTTTAATTACTGTTGAAGAAATAGTATACGCTATTAATTATATGTTAACTGTTAACAATTATCAGTGCATGGCTTAGTGTATTACAACAACAGCACTCAGTCAACAAATTAATCTTGTCGGACGGACTGCATGTAATCAACTGTTTTTCAATCTCATACTTTTTGCGTGTACAGTTTTTTTGTAAAACCATTTTTTAGTCAAGGAAAAAACGTTGGAAAACATGATGTACCGAAGTCGTTATTTTCAAACAGTGTTTAACGTAAGAATATATAAGTTTATGTTCTTATTATTCATTCAAGAGTAACACAGAGTTATGTATATGGTATTGATTATATCGCAAATGAATAGGTACGTCTACACAGAAAATTGTACGTATATTTGAAAAGGAATATGTTTACGTATACATTTAAAACTATGTACATTTACATGAAAATATGTATTCATATGTATAGTGCATCGAAAAATCAAGATGTAGTCAAAAAGGAGATAATTCACGAAATGAATAAGAACTACGTAAGTAATTCTTTGTAAATTAATTCATTGCAATGAATTATTACTGTAATATGCTTTTCCCTTAAGAAAGTGTGTTTTCACCACCATCAATTTTAAAAGGAACACGGCCATGTACTGGACGTTAAACACAAAAATAAAACTGATGTCACACCAGTACCCAACCTTTTATATTCAGATCAAAGACTACGATGAAATAACAATTTATTAGTAATGGGTAGTAGCATTTTCAACCAATGTGGTTAATCAACAATAATTATACAAGTTTGATCTAAAATTTATTGCAATGCTGTTAAATATCAATTTCTTAAAATGATTACCTAACTGAGCAAATAAAATACGTGAACAACAAATTATCTACAGGACACAAGCAATAATTTTACTATGATATTGGTAGTACGCTCACACTAAATATTTTTCTAACGAGTAAGTTTACCTTTCGTTGCCTTGGTAGTTAAGATCAGTGGACATAAAGATCGGATAATGTATTGTTGAACGTGTTGTGCCTAGAAACGAATTCCGGCTGTAATGCAACGCGCCCAGAGTCAAAGGGAATAAAGCTTTGACGGTATCAAAGTACATCAGCAGTTGCGATTTGTACAGTCAGATGGACATCATAGGTATGCACCAGTTGTATCTATGTACGCGTGCGGTCTCGAGTAGCATACAAAAAGCATACACGGCGTAAAAGTG
Source organism: Hedychridium roseum (assembly GCA_963989215.1). Classification (NCBI taxonomy): domain Eukaryota; kingdom Metazoa; phylum Arthropoda; class Insecta; order Hymenoptera; family Chrysididae; genus Hedychridium; species Hedychridium roseum. The sequence goes on along the minus strand of OZ022310.1, from coordinate 4,758,279 downwards.
GCAAGAGTCGTGGGTTGGTATAAGATTTTCATCATGTAGGTTCATCGGGGCCAACAAGAGATCTGGGGAATGTGCTTGATCTAAAGAAGTACCGAGAGTCCGGCAAGCCAACAGAAGACGTCGAAAGCCAGCGGAGATACGCCCCACCATTGCCCACGTCTTCCCCCACCGGATTCCCGCCTTCTTCGTTATGCCCTGTTTCTTTGCCCAGTTCTTCGCTGTTGTTGTCGTCTTCTTCTTGGTACCTCCCTTTGCCAGACAGGCTATTCTTTCTCCCCCGCCTGCCTATTTTCTCTCTCTCTCTCTCTCTCTCTCTCTCTCTCTCTCTCTCTCTCTCTCTCTCTCTCTCTCTCTCCCTCTACCCTTTGCCCGTCCTTTTCTGTCTGCGCCCGCTAGTCTCCGGTTTTCTTCTTGAAAGTCCATCTTCGACGATCTACAAGGGCGTTTTCTAATATGCACTTCACGATGTCTTTTTCACCTCTGTAGTCTTTCTCGTGCACGAAGGTACCTCCGGCCACGAAGAACAGCTTCGCAGTCGCGTACACGACGCTCTATCTGCCGCTGATTAATATCCAGATCCGCTGCGAGAGATAGTTCTTGTTTGGGATGAAGCAATTTCAGTCGGTTTTTTCGACGATATCTCTCGCACCGAAGCGCGCGGAGAACCGCATTTACATCAAAGAAACGTACACCTTTGACATACCACGTATTTCATTTGTGTTACTTTTTATAAAGACTACATCGTGCTTCTGCATTCGCCTTTGGATTTATAACACAACGTAAATCTTTTTATTGCAAATATTTATTTGCAATTTATTGCAAAGAATTAACGCAAAGATATCGAGTCTAATAAAGACCCCATGAGTAATCTTCTTTTCCTTTAAAATGTAATCTGGAAACGACACGATAAGTACGTGGGAAAAATTGCTACGACGACATGATCATCTTTCCGACTGTATCACAGAACTTATCTATGCAAGGTATTTGCATATTTGTTTCGTATGTTTTATATATACTGTATGCGCTAGAAATTCTGTGATACAAAACGCGATTTATATGCCGCCACGTAAAAACCATTTTGTTTTCTACAGCAATAAATACGGTATATATTCTTTAAAGATTATTACCAAAATTCGTATCAATGAATAAAGTAAACCAGATATAACAGTAGAATGTTTCGTATTAACGAGGATTTTACGTATGTCTAACGAAATTTTGGGCCACGATCTTCATTTCTAGGGATTGAAAAATTCAGGTGGATGGTGATACAAATCAACATCCGGAAGATATGTGTAATAAATATTTGTATATTACTATAACGTGTGTTTTTCAATCATTCGTAAACAAATAGATTCCTATCCAAATTACTGAGAATTAGAATGTTTTCATAATTTTCATAATTTATTGCACTTTCTATTTTTATCATTCTGTATTTAAAATTATGATTGTGCATGAAAACCGTGATTCAAATAGCAATTGTATTTATAACATTAGACCTTCGCAAAAAGTTGAGGGAATAAAAACAAATAACAAGTAGAATATAACCATCACTCATATAAATATGTTACACTATAACCATCCTTCTTAACACAATTAATGTGCGCTATCTTTCGAAACGATACGCAAGGAGCGTGAAAAAGCCGATAAGAGGAAATTGCGTGTCACGTACATCCATTATTAGCGATGAGCCAAAGCAATCTATGAAAAGAGGGATCTGAAGAAGGAAAGGGAGAAAAAAGATAGACAGAAAGTTTCCTAAAATACAAGAAATACCTGAATGATGTCGTCAGCGAGGTTGGTAAAGGACGCAGCTTTGGCGGCATAGTCGGCACGTTGCGTCGAGTTGCGGCATTGACTACTGTGGTGGAAGGCACGTTGGCAAGATGGCCGCTTGCCTTGGGCGTGGTCGCACCTCGCGCAATTCGACGGATTTCCCGATCCGCTGGGGCACTTTTCGAAGAATCCTGCGATCGGAAGTAAATTCACTCGCGGAATAGATCACGGAAACTGCGTTCCGTACTTTCACTTTAGTCGGAAGTATTCACTTATGGGATTCACACGGTGCGACGTTCACGTCGCGGTTTCGCGGCGGCCATCTTGCCTGCTTGTTTTCGCCTGCTGCGCGCGCGGTCCATCCGCCCAGCCTCCACCACGTTCCCTTCCCTCCACCCCACCCCTCTTGTTCCAGCCTCCAGGTCCACCCTGCTAGTCGATCAAACTATTAATATTCAAATGCATCGACCACCAAAAATAATTTCAAGCTGATAGGACGACGGATATGTTGAAATCAATATTTGGTCAATTTAAATTTTAACTCACGTTCAAATTGTACATAAGTCTGCTTTTGTTACTTTTTCGTTTGGTATGTACATCAAACATTACGTAACATGAAGATTCAGAACTAGAATGTCTACTCAAACGCAAAAAGCGTAAAAATGTTCACTGAAAAAAGGAAGAACTTGTAGTATGGCAGTTAACTAGTCTGCCCGCAAACAAACATCCCCTGTGATCTGATGACAGTGATTATCATTTTTAAATGATACAACACACTTGTAAACCATTTTAAAGATTCTAAGTTATACAAATCTAGAGGAATGAAAGAAGATTCAGTTATATGGGTGGTAAGTTTCACAGCGGTTTTTATTAAAATAGCTGGTGAAACTAACAAAAGTTAAATTTCACGAATTGTAGTAGCATTACGTGTAACTTTGAAATTTTTCTAAAATTGTTTAGAATAGTTTGAATGTGATGTAATGATGAATATTTTGGTTTGATCCTTCCTTTAATATGATTGTAGCAGCAGAAAATTTCCCAGCAACTTATAGCAATCGGTACAATTTAAGTGAAACGTTGGTTTAAAGTAGAGCACCCTATATAGATTCCGATCAGTACGTGAAAAGCATGCTCACGATCTTACGAAGCACGAACCGTTATCGATGTCCAGGCGATTGACCAAATTAACGTCCAGCGGTTTAAGGTGTCGGTCGTTTTCAAGGGAATACCGGAGATTCCCCGGTATACATTTTGCGAAGTTTCGGTTTCCGTCACGAGATGTATTCAGGAAAGAGAATACCAAAGATGCCGGAATAGTTGGCCGAAGCTTTCTCGGCGACAAAAAAAGACGGTTGGCAAAGGTTTGCAGTAGTCCCGGGTGCGTAGGCTTAAGCTGAAAAGAGTACGACGAGGGAGAAGATCCTAAAGTTCCGTGGGTCCCCCTCTCCGCCCTTCATCGAGATCCAATTTCCCCTAACTCGACGAGCACGTTTGCTCGGCAACTTCCCCTGTCCGTTCCCGAACAAACCCAGAAATGTGGCGCCGCATGCGTGTTTAGCAGCCCCGATCTACGACGTGCGTATATCCCCGCGATCGCGCGTCATCACCCGCAGACGATGTCTCGAAAATCCGTATGCGTCGAGAGAAACCGAAACCGTTTCAAAGCCGGGAGCGTCCTGAGAGCAGTTTAAAAATAACGAGGTAAGTGAGAGGCTCAACGTCCCTCTATGTGGTGTCTCTGTATACGTAATTGCACGTCCTCGTGTGCGTGCATTTATTTCACGTGCGCGACGCTCGGCCAGCATCCCGTCGGTCTTGTTGCTCCAGCGATGCAGCCACGTTGCCAACGGCGCAGAGAGAGAATCATGGTGGGGGATACATAGCGGCCATCTTGATTATTCGTGCCGCCTCGCTCGCATTCACGGAGGTCGGACGAGCTCCATTGCTGTCCACGCCTGCGCACTGTCCCCTTTTCTTCTTCTTCTTCTTCTTCTTCTTCTTCTTCTATCCTTTGACACGTGCCGCCGCTCGAATCCCGCGGGAACGAAAGACTTTTCGAGGCAAACACGCCGCTCGGTTCAAACACTTTCGTTAGTCTACACTTTCGTGGAGTCTCTTCGAGGCATTTAGATGATCCAAGGTCGGAAGATGGCTTCCGTACACCCTCCCATGCTGCGCAGAAATTTTTTACACAGCCACTTTAAAAATACACCTATCCGCCGCCCAGACAAAACTATACATTTACGTTTTATTTATGTATATTGCAGTCTCCTCGCGGCATTGACCGCCCAATTATTTTACGGCAACGAAGAGTTTTATATAGTGTTTTAGAGTATTAGTCTACTGCAAAAAGCCAGTCAGGAGTTTGAAACGTTATTACAGAATGAATAACTGTTTGTTTTTAAAAAGAATGTATCAATGCGGTAGATATTGAAGGTTTATCATAAAGGAAGTATACTTGTTTAATCTGACGCAAGAAAATATTTGTCCTCATTTGTTTTTGATTTTTACACAGACAAAAAATAAACTGTTGTGTTTCCGGCCAGATATAAGACATTATTTAAAAGAATAAACGTATGTAAAACACTTAACATTATAATTTACCAATTTATAAAGATTAATTTCACAATTTATTTACAATTTAAGTGTATTACGCGGCCCATTTACTGAAATGATCACTTATTCGCTATTACTATCTTTACTTTCAGTAATTTATTATTCAAATCCTCTAATTATGTACGACTTTTAAAGAATATTGTACTTACTATGTTGACCATAGCATTACAGTGATATTAATTCGGCCTATCACGACCAGTTCGGTCATAAATTGAATACGTGCTGTATCACTTATGTGTTTAACTAATTCAACGCCTATTTGGAGTAATTAATGACGGATATCGTGGCAACGATATTCGTGAAACACGTCGAACATTATTTAACACCTTAAAATTATAATTGCTTCCGTAATCAGCTTATCGTAAGTTCAATGCGATTGTGTAGACTTTTTGACGTATTATTTTGTCTTGCGCATCTTAGAAAGTCGGCGTACGAATTTCAACATGAACTGAATCGAAATCAACGTTCACCGTTTGGTGAACTACACTTGTAATCACGCGATCGTTAAATGTTGCATATGAATCCAGTATGCAGATATCGGTTATTGAGCAAAGCTATTGGACAGTCCATAACACTCCATTCACTTCAACTGCCTTGCTCAGACTTACTGCTTATTGAACACACAGAAAAGAACTACGCGACGCCACCGATCGTCATAACTTTCTTAATCAGAAATGTGGTTAATGAGAAACCTTAAATTCACATTACAAAAGTATTAATATTACAAGAGCTAAAAAATATTTGCATTGTGTTAGAATTTTATATTATTTTGCTTTTAACTTCGAATATATGTAATGTGTATAGGTTCGTATTAAGACGTGAATATGGATTTGAATTTGTACAAAAATGGTCACAATATAATATTGTAATTTAAATGAATTCGTTATTAAATAAACTAAAAGAAGTATTTGAGGAAATTCGATTCATATGTAATCCATCGTAATTCAGTTCAACGTCATTTGTTTAATTTTATGAAGTAATTTTTTTATTGCGAAGTACTGAATACATTGATTTCTTTCCCCTTTGCAGTCTATAATACAGTTTAAATCTGTAGTAAAATTTCTTCTACAAATTATTCAGTTCTAACAATGAATATAAATTAACTACATAACCCTCGGCAATTAGCTCCGAAAATAAAATTTGTATATTCATAATTTTTGTCTTTAACACCGTTAAAAATAGTCACTAACACGTTCGCCACATAAATTCCTACATTCCATGCCGAAATATCGAAATATCAAAATATCGTGATCGAAGTATTATACGAAGGCATGATAAAGAAGAAACGGATTTAATGCGGCATTCTGAATCCGCACTTTAAAATATAGCAAGATAATTCGTTGTCAGAATGTGAAATTGATCGACTGCAATCAACGCGCATGGTTACCCAATTCGAGAGGAGATAACGACGAAAACGACAAGTTTAGGTGCACTTTTATGTGTTGTTTGGCACACGAAACGCACGTCGCCCCTATAAAACGCATAAAGCGTCGGATATAAGAGCCCGAGTTCCTGGCGGGTATGCCGAACAGGCCTCTTAAAACGAGCCTCCGCCTCGACCGGATCCGGTAAAAGTTGCCTTTTGTTTGATAGCCAACTAAATCGAGCCGCCAACCCCCTAATGCGTCATTACTGTCGGGTTTTACGGTCGCCTCGTATCATTTCACTTAGGTATATTGATATGGCAACGAGTTCTTGACCTGCCACAACGTTGTCTTCAACGTGCTTTCTGTTGTACGTGTATACAACACCTAGAAATACACGTCGTATCTCCTCCGAGTTCTCACGCCTGGCTATTTCATGAAATTTCGACTTCCCGATAAAGAACGCCATTGAAGCGGAGTCAGAGCAATTAACGCGCAGCTTAAACTATCGACGATCAGAGAATTGCTTGTAAGGTGGCGAACGTTTCTAATAACTGCGTTTAAGTATATGCATTCCTAATTCGAACGGATAATGTATGGTTTTGGAGTTCGCATTTCTAATCCGCACGAATCCAAGTTGTATTAGACATTTTTTTCAAATTAGATACTAAAAATATAGGGCAAATCGTATCTAAAGCACATTCTTTTGTTTTAAACGCAGCAAAATAAACTGTTTTTTAAGAGACGATATCGCAAAAATTGCTACAAGAAAGGTGAAGAATTAGTAATTAAGAATTTTTTTTATTACTGTTTTAACCAACTATAACCAGTTATATTTAACAAGTGTTTGCAAACTATGGGATAAAGCATAAATTAAAGCAATTCTTAACTATCTATACTGATTACACATACTGTCATTTCAATAAGTCTTAAGTTTATTTAACGTAGTATAATTTCGCGTACCGATACATTTTGCATTGCTGACATTAAGATAAGATAAATTCATTTTTTATGTGATCCCGAAAATTCATTTCCACGTTTCATTATCGTATGTATCATAAGTTTCAGACGATTAACGAACTTTAGTACAAACATTAGCAGTTATTAAATTTTACGAGTTCTTTAACAATGAAATATTCGACGTCCACAGACAGCACATTTACAGGATTTTATTGTGAAAGTCAATCTATCAGCAAACGCCGGCGTACTATCTAAGAGCCTGCTTTGATTACGCGCTATCGGACCTGTCAACTGTTATGCATGTGCTAGAAATGACGGTCTCACAAAGTCCGTAGCCGCGATAGCTACCGGAATATTTACGACGCTGTAAAAGTGGTATTCAACGATTCAATAAACTGAAAGAACTGTTACAACCATTATTTATTCCAAAGAGGAGATAATTGACTAGATACGAATTAATGTGCTTGCGAATAATGCCGTGCGAAGAATTATCATTCAAGAAAAGTCTTTTTCAGGCAAAAGATATTCATCAAAGAATAATCACGATTGTCCAATTAGTAATGCGTTGTTTTTTCTTTGCAAATACCTCTAAAGTATATTAATGTAGCACAAATGAGTATTGTCTGTGATTAATTTTGGTTATGTGCATTTTTCAGAAGCCACATTTAAGTTTAGTCATAGAGTATCAATAGAAAAGTTAGAATGATTCATACTTATAAAAAGTTTATAAATTAAAGGTTGAATAATTCATCATTTTGAACATACATAAATATTAACTTTATCCCTGCATTAGATTCACGACTAATATGTTATTTTGAACAACTATCAATGATACTACGATATAAGTAATAGTGAATATTCATACGCTGGATCATTTGTCATTCAGATGGTAAATATTTTTGTACTTTAAGATTGAAGTGATTGCTTTGTGTTTTGACTTTTCGGTAATAACACATGAAGCATATGTGTCTAATAAATTGTGATATTAAGATGGCGGAATCGTGAACAATCTTTTGACATAGTTAGATACTTCCCCCTATACTCATCAGAATCTATTAAATTTATCTAACTTACGGCACATAAACAATTGGTATATTAAAATGCTTTATTTTGCCACCGAGAAATAACACGAAATTAAATACCTCTTTTTATTTCAACTAAGGGTATTTAACTAACACATTTTTATAAACCTTTACGAAAGGTTCATCGTGGTTTCAGTTTATGCCAGGAAAACTTAATTTAAGAATTATTTAACTTGTCTTATATTCTCGTAAATACATTGACCGATTGATTTACTCTTCAGAACTGTGTAAAAATTACGCAGTAAATTCAACCCATCGTTCGTATGAAACGAAGGGTTCAAAAAATTCTATTATCAGATATAAAATATAACGGTCACCGTATTTGTCCAAGTTCTAGCAAGCACGTGTACGTTATCTCAATAAATATACTTACTTAGGATTACAAATAATTACGTAAGTTACGTGAAAACTTACATTTGGCAGAGGTTGAACATCGGAAGAGCGTGGTGTTGTAGGCGCGTAAGTCGGAAGCGAACTAACTCCGTCGGTTTAACCCCACTGGTTTTACTCATCGCAACCCGAACAGTGTCCTTGGATGAAAAAAACGCTTTTCTTCGACAGGAGATTACGAAAAAAAGGCGAGGGTTCTAAGGTAACCATTTGTGAGGGTTGCGAGGTCAGCCGGCGAGCGGGCGGGTGATTCGCCGAGGTTTTGACTTCGGTTCCGACGGAAAGGTATGGATCCAGCCAACGCCACTCCTCAACCTTCACGTTTTTCCTTCGCACGTAATTGTCATCCTTTACAGGTATTCCTACCATAAAACATCTACCTTTCTATACTGCCCTTTTTATTGCCCCGAGTTTTTTAAAGTGCCTTTTCGTTTTCCTTTCTCAAAAACGGAATTTTGCAAACTGACGATAGATAAGATGTTTCTTTCATGGGTGCGTAGTTGCAGTTGGATTGAATTGATTAGATGTGATATTGATTATAGTGTACTGAATAGTAACGTGAGGAATAACGTATACGTATAATAATAATAATAATAATAATAATAATAATAAACGTCTTTATTGTACACATGTTCATAAAGACACACAAGAGATACAAAGTTTATATAAAGAAAATATGTATAGTACAAGTGATTTTATATGTAAGAATTAGAATAATATTTTTCCGGCAAGTGTTTAATTGAGCACAAAGTATAATTAGTAATGTGTTCTGAGCAATTAAATTAAAGAATTGGGGAAAATATATCATGTTAAATATAACGATAATAATAAAATTTCGATCAGGTGAAGATATTTTACCATCGCAATATCGCTCTATTTGACACTTTCATATATTTGCAAACAAAAAAAAACTTAAAAATTACAGATCACAAGCCTCACATTTTTCGACGATCAGCAGTACAGCGTATTTGTTATAAAATAAATTCACTGAGGCGTCCGAAAAATGTGTTCGTACGCGTAATAAAACACGGCTAGATTTAACGATTGCTAGAGCTCACTATTACTGATCAATGTCGCCCCGGGGAATACTAAATCACACGAACGCAAAAAAACAGAGGAGCTTTTGGTATTACCTTTTTTTTCTGTACCTGCATCACAGTGGACCGTTCGATTCCGACGGATCGAATCGCCACGGGCTTGCCAGTTAGCCCTTCAAGTTGACTTCTTACCCCAAACTGCGCCTGCGGTCCTTCACGGGTATGTCCACCATAAACGACCCCTCGGTGAAGCCGGTTAAACGCTTTTTTAGCCGAGGCACTTTTAACAACCCTTAAGGGGCCTCGGACCTGCGTCCCCCTCCTCCCCCGGTACAAACGACAACCTCCGTGAAGGATAAAAAGCCACACTATTGCAGGAAGTGCGGCAGCCAACTATTCTTTTACGGGGGTTCATGGACAACCTTGAAATACTTCCCAATTTTTTCCGCGACGGGGGTACGGGCACTTTTTTAAGGATCCTTTGACTCTTTGCCTGGCAAAGAGTCAGTCAAACGAATCGCCACGAGACGGTCACGGACGACCCTTCCTTGTCCTTGAAGTACAGACGTTTATCGCTTAAAAAACTAGCATTGCTGTTGCCGATTTTTTTACAAGGTTTGAATTTTAAGAGCTTTTTACAGGAAAAATATTCAGACTTTGAGAGAATAATGTTTGCATTCCCCAAGAGACGTTGTTAATTAAACTTTTCGATTTTTGATGCGTAAGAAAATTCGAAACAAAAGTAAGAATTTGAAATATCTATATTCGTTAGCATCAAGAACTTGTTCCTTATTTCTTCTCCCTTAATGTAACTCTTAATGCAATTCTCTGAAATTTTTTCGCTCTGATTTATAATTCATTGTTGCCTCATTTCGTTTCTACGAGATTAAGACATCGACTGAAAACTTCGTGAATATATGACATATCTACCTTACGAATGCAGAGACGTGACTGGAATTAAGTTTGCCGTTAAGATCGGCGGGAGCATAGAATGTAAGTAATGTAATGACGGTCTGAGATCAAAGCAATTGTACAATGAGCTGCTGACAATTTCTCGTTATTTATCGCTCAGTCCTGTCGCTTTCTCACTTCGTATAAGTCTTACTCATGAACTGCATGTGATGCACTACACTTCTCTTAATTTAATTTAAAAACTGAGAATTCATAACGTCATTTTAGAAAACTTTTGGCACATGCCACACATTGCTGCTGAATGGACGAAACGGTGTTTGCGTTAGTGTTAAATTATTAAATCTGAAAAATGCCAATAATAAACAAGGAAAGATTGCTGAATAATATCGTCCACCCAGTACCGTAGAGTATTACCTTGTACAGAAATATTTGTAAACGAAAACATAACGCGCTAAATCCCTTGTAACGATTTTTCATGCAGGTACATGTAACCACTACAATGTCAATTTATGTGCCTAGCTATCACAACATATTCTGATTGCCCTTTTATATTAGAATTAAAGTTACTTCTCGCAGTCATGGCGATAAAATGTCATTAAATTGGTTTTTTCGTAATGACAGTTGTACGTCGATGGAGTGTATTTACAGATGTGGAAAACTAACAAAGAGCATTGTCCTTGCACGAAGGGGGTAAATAGGTATCGATAGGTCCATATACAGAGGCCCTGCGTAGAGATATCGCGCTGGAGGCAGTGGCCATTCACATTGCGCCCATTGCAGGGTGGAGCTTTCCACGGTATGCGGTGGTCCATAACACGCGACAGTAACTAACCGGATTCCGCTGGGCTATGCGCGCTCACCATCGCCCATACAGTGTAGAATATGGGGAATCTATGGGCTCATATCCACGACCCAAACTGTACACTAGCCAAATGGACGCGGCAATAACGGTCCGTTAACGCTAATTCGCGGAATTCTGATTGACGATCACCGCGCCAAGCGAATGCGCCCCTCGATTCTCTTCCTCTCCTCCACCTCCTGCCTTTTGCTCTTCTCTTTTCCTTGTCTCGTTCTCCGTGCACGCTTTGTCTCGCGCATCCACCATCAGTACTGAGTGTAAACTCAAATACCGCACGTCGATTCCTCTATACCCCATGGATTAATTCATGCTCCCGCGTATAGCATATATCACGCGTACGTGAACGTAAACATCCGCCTATGTATGTATGTGCCGAGGGTGGCAATACCGTACTCTGACATTGCTCTCATCGCGTAACAGGGTGACGATCCGAGGGGCAAAACGTTAACTGGCCAACCCTATCTAACCCTTTCCTTGATGAAGGGATGCACACTGACTTTCTTTATTCGTGTGGCAATTATTTTTTAGGTCAACTAACAAGTTAAATGTTTATGAAACCACTGGAGTATAACATATTATTCTTAAAAATATGTCTAAACAAAATAGAATATTGAAAAATTATTTTGTAGAATTTTATATCAAATTGATATCAAGCATATTTGCTTTATGTGAAAACAATTACAAGGTGCTGTAATTATCTAAGGATTAGCTACCAATTTTTATTACATTATGCGTCAATTTATTTAAATGTAGACATTGCTATTGTGTGCGAAAATTGCGTTCTTCGTTTTTCTTAAGCTAGGCAGAACACGTGTCCGCAAGCTTGAATTTTATTACGCATAGGAGGAACTTTTGAGTTGGGGAATCGTGACAGCTTAAATCTTCATCGAGTTGTTTCAGATCCGAGAATTTTATCTTTTGTTGCAACTGTCGTAATTTCAGTTCCGAGCGAAACGTATCGTAACAAACGTTGCGTGTGCTGAGACCTTCCAATTAAAACTGCGCGTTTACTGTATTTCACCGTTTATTTATAGACCCACTGTTAGCACGCACGCTTTTGCCGTTCTACGCTTGCTTTCACAAACGTGTCGACGTTTCGGGATATGCATGGTCAATGCAAGAAGTCACTAAGAGCGCGAAATAAGCCTGATCCCCGGTCTCGCGTGTCCTTTGGACGTAAGATCTTAAGAATTCTTAAGTAAGATTTTCATTCTTTCAGCGTGCATATATAACTCTTCGGATTTTTTTATATATTTCATTCGGTCTCCCGAAATGTATAGAATTTCTTTCAAGGTGTCTGGTAAACGTTCAGTTTATGTATCATTTAAATATTTGATTTTCAAATGATTATATTCATTAACTGAGTTGATAAGCTTTACGTACCATTAATTGCACTAAAAAAGGAAACCGTGACTTTAATTAACACTTTTTATAAAGTGCGTCATGTCTTATAGGGGTTGGTAGAATAACAGTGAAATAGTATTGATCGCTGTCCGCAATTGTCTTGTAAGCGGCAATTTTAATATTGCCACCGGATGTAGAATAGGACCCGACTTTCTGCCAGCACGACGCACCGAATCATAGTCTAGAAGATTACGGAATAAGTGACTGTGCCTAATTAAAACATTAACAACTCATACCGCTGGAATTAATCCTTTTTCCTACATGCTATTCTGATTTTTTTCAATTAGTTTCAATCACCGAAAACGGACAATTCATAATGACAATGATACGTACGTGAATTATTGTTACAAGAATTTTCGTGCGTTGAATGTGCTAAGATAGGATTAAACGGTTGCCAAGCGTCACGAATTGTTTGCGCTAAATTATTTAGTAATTGATCGTAAGAATTGCTCGTGCGTGAGAATCGTGCCGGACGTGACCTTAATGTCGAGGTCTGCGGTACTTATTAGCCCGTGAGAAAAGTGTCACTTGGCAGGCGCAGGCTGTTTGTAAATTGCCAGATAATCAAGAGCGCACTGCAGTTTGGGTACTTGACATTCTCCGCTCAGCATCGGATCGGCGTGTGGCCAGGTGTTCCGCTCGTTCCGATATTTTCCAATATTTCATTTGCGAGCATTCGGCATACAAAGAAGGCCCGGCATCCACGTGAAGGGATATTTATGAGCCTGAAAACTAGAGGCGGTACAATGCTGCGAACTGGTGGTCCTCGCGATCGGCATGTTCCTTCACTTCTATCCAACGACAGACACGCATACTAAAAATAAGTCCGGAAAAATTAGCCCACTTTCCGTAACTTTGAGAACGAAGACACGACAAAACCTAAAATCAACGGCGACGGGCAAACTTAATTCATTGTAACTCATTGTATGAATCTTAATAATTTTTTTACGCAGTGGTAGACATTTCATTCTTTTGGACTCTTTTTCCTAGTACGAATCTCAGAGATAAAAGTCCTACTTACTCATTGGTAGGGAAGTATTCAACTGTTCAATCACAATTATTTCACTATTAAAATTTATTAACTATGCAGATAATACAACAGCGGATAATGGAAGGCAAACGTTAAGTTTCATCTAAATGTGATTATAGTGCTATGTTGTCATACATATACGTCATTAACTGTGCCACCTGCCTGCTAATTATATGTTCGTTGATTGTGTTATTACGCAGATATACAGTGCAGTAGCAGTGATTCTACGCCTACGGTAGCTTAAGATGCTTACGTATTTGGATGGCTCGTTAACATTTCGCTTCTCTTTTACCGCTACCACAGCAGGTATCAAATTATGCACTTTATGAACTCTGAAGTAGCCCATAACGCTGGCACAAACGTCACCCGATAACTGCTTTGACCGAGACCACAACCTTCCATCCTACAGGGTAATCCATTTTCACCACTCTCTTTAATCCTCTGCTACATGATACTTTGGCGATCCTTGGGCTTTTTTTGCAAATTCGCTAATTGTTAGAATTCCTAAACCTTTTCTTGTAACGTGAAATATACGTTTTGTGGTAATAAACGAAAAGAAGGTTAAAATATACAAGGAATTATTTTATATGGGGAACAGTAGGTTAGAGTGGGAACTTGAATAAATGTGCTGCCATACACGTTATATCAATTTTATGATCTTTACGAGTAATTTATGAATCTCAATGTAAATAACTGCTTAATCAAACTTTTATTTTTATTGCAAGGTAATTTAAGTGTATACATAAGAATGTTTTTTATGATGATTTTCGAATTAATAATTATAGACATAGTCAATAATGGTTTTATAAAGATCTTTGTGTTCATGTCTTTATTTGGCAAGTGGAGTGTTAATTTTTTAAAATAAATCATTTTAATTTTTTAAAAGAAGGTTCCACATTTATTCTTATTAGAATTTTTTCCTCAAAATTATTCCTTATATGTATTTTTATACTCCCCGCAATCAGGTTTCTGATTTGATGAATGGTAGAATGAATTCATTTATAACGATATTAAAGTGAAATAATCAGATAGATAAATATTAGAAACGAGATTATATCGTTGCTTTTGTAGGAGGAAACATTTTCTTATTACTTTCCAACATGATCATAGAAGACTTTACTAAGGGTAAATACTATAACGTCTCGTTTCTCAAGTGTATGAATTATCGGAAGACGATTGAATCATTCACATAATGCGCATAGACCGGTGTGTGAGGCCTAAAATTACTCGCACTTCAATTGGCGTTCATGGAGTTCCATTAGACCGACACGTCGGCAGTCGGCATTTGGTGGGCAGTTCCGTCGCGGAGTTCTTGCCCGTCGGTTTTTCGTACGTTCAAACGAGCCTCGGAAATCAGGGCGCCTCCGAAGCATCACGTAGAAGCGTCTCCACATCAGATAAGTGGGTATACAGAAGAGCGCGTGTGTACTTGTATATATGTGGACACGCGGGGTAGATTCCCAAGGAGATAAAAGGGAGAAAATCAGCGGTGCACGTGCAGCCAAGTCCCTGTGCCTCGTACTTCTTGCCCGTATGCTGCTCTACGTTGGCCGAATGCATTAATCACTTCAGCAGCGATGCACGAGAACGTACATCGCGCTCTCTCCTCTCTCTCTCTCTCTCTCTCTCTGCTTTACCTCTGCTCCCTCGAGTACCATCGACTCTCGGTGCATGCGGTCACGCACTGCACGAAAATACAAGACCCAGCAGCGCACGATATCTCCCGATATTGGATTCGTTGCCCTTCTATTTCATGCCTCGGACTCGCCACGGAAATAGCCTTAAACGCATCTTTAAATGCTCTCAATAACACGCGCCATGTTTCCCAAAGACCACAAGTTCGATAATAAGCGTTGCCGGGGGAAATGCCAATTTTCTCTGTCCAACAGTTCCTTTCCTTCGAAATTCTACGACCCAGAGGAGCGCACGTGTGCGTGCGTTTGCCCGCTGCGTGCATTGTTTTCTTCGGTGCGAAGAACGTTATAGATACTTAAAATGGCCACGTTGTGTGGTGAGTTGTTAACCTCGTAGCTGCGCAGTTAGGGGAGTACATTGGGTGAGATCGGACCGCCTACCTGCCCCGTCGGTTCGGGCCTGAAAACCAACAAAGAGAAAGACCTCAAACGTGTTTCAAATTTTAATTAGACCAGTACCATGTCATTTTTGAACAACCACACAATGACTAAAACAGAATTGTTGTATAAAATACAACTATTATCGGCAGAATAAATTCGTGAAAGTAGATGCATAAACGTGTTCCGCAAAATATTCCTTCGAGACTAATAAAATTATACAAAATTTATAGCTAAAAAAAGAAATGACTAAAATGGCAGGTGATCTTTTAATTGGAAACGACTTTTACGAGCTTAAATATTCTTCTTGGAAATCTTTCCACGAAGAACATGATTCAGTTTTCAGTGTAATGCACCTGCTACAACGGAATGCAAAAAATGATTGATATAAGGTTTTCTTATCAGGACGAATATACGTGTTTACAGGATGATAGAGCCTGAAGAATGAGCTTAACGCATTTTCTTGCATTATCGCGAAATCTAACGTCGGCGTATCACGTGGATGCATAAAACCTTCGGAGCGGCATGACATAAACTGCGGTACTAATGCACCAACAAATGCAACGGCTTTGAAATGAATAATTCAAACGCCGCATTGTATAGTCAAGAGATCTTTCTCTTTCCACGCGCGCGCGGATCCTCGAACATTCTTGCACGAAATAGCGCTCGCAATTGTAAATCTCCAAGCTGTGGGTTATAGGTAACGTTATACACCAACGATTCAAGGAACACGAGACACGCTCGCATTTTATTATATCAGGCTCCTGTCTCGTTATTTAACCACACCGGTGTCGTCTGTCGAGAAGAATGCGGAAGGAATTGCGCAACTTTTAAACCTTTCTCGGATTATCGAAAATAACTCTGACTAATAGAAAGAAGATTATTGCCATCAAGCAGACTCTTCTGATGAAATATACGTTGAGAACTGGGAAGTGTTTCAGTGAGGTTTTCCTGAGAAACAAGTAGTTGCACTAAAATCTTGTTGGTTTGAGGCTGACACACTTACTGTCTATTTTTACCATGTAATTATACCCATCAGTGCAATTTTCTTTTTTCAATACAGATTTGTGCGTTAATTCCTTCGCCGATGTTAAGTTATTACAACTGTCTCACTGTTAACACGTAAAATGAGATTCTTAGCCAGAGATCCTGCTGTCCGAGAAGAACAACGGCATCAGTGACGTTCGAATTTCAGTCCACGGATAAATACTTGCCTTTCGATGGGCAGATCGCGCGTGGATAAATCGGATCGGGCAAGTTCATCCGTCCTCGAGTGATGCGTGAAAACGTGTGCAGATGCGTCGGTAGGAAATACTCGTGGCTGTTACGGTGGTTTGTTATACTGACGAGGCACGATGGTTACGAGAGAGAAGTATATACGAGGTGGTAGAACACACGGTATCTAAGAGAGGCAGTAGCGGTCGTAATTCTTGCTCAGCGACTGGTGTTCCTTGCCCATTCGTGATGCGGTGTGTTCACGTGGCCGAAGGTAAGCCCGGATCATATTCTTAACGAGAGTGTTTTACGATCCGAAGGTCCTTTATCTACGGCGGTGTTGTTGGCGTTATCCAAGCTACGGCGAGAGGCACGGAGGGAAACAGTGGGGGCGATGGAAGGACAGAGAAGGACAACCTGAAAGCCGGGAAGGTGGCCGTGATGTATCTTGCACTTAACCATGCCTGCACGTCCTGGCCACGCCGCGCGTCATCCCATAGGTTGCCGCTTTTATTTGGCCCTTTTTTTGGTCTTTCCTCCGGTGTCGCGTATGTACACCTATCGCGTGTTGCACGTCGATCGGCCGCCACGGAGTTGTGCGTTTGAGATCTCGCTCGTTCGTAATGGCCGTCCTCCTCTCTTTGTTAGTGTCCCAACGAGGCAATGCAGGATGGCGCAATCCGATCGGCCGTGTGACTTTTGACAAAATCCATGTAAAATCCCGGCCTAGAATAACACACATACCTCTAGACAGTATTGCAATTATTTTGTACGTGTGCAGCGGAGGGCGGTGGCGGTTGACACGGCGAACGATGGCCGCAAAGATTGTACTTCGACTCGTGAATGTCGATAAAATCTGTCTGCCGTAGCCAACATGGTGACTGTGCAATGCACGAGTTATATACCAGCTGTTCGTGCCTCAAAGTATACTCTTTAACTAGCTCAACCATATTTTTAATATTACGGGCAAACTTTCCCTGACGTTATCACCTATTGCTTTTCCACTACATTGTCTACCCATGAAATACTGCAAACGGAAGAACGTTTCGTGAGCTTCCTTTTTTTCGCAAGCATTTCCCTAAGTTATTACCGACGGTCGTAACGTACTTGCACAGTTGAACGGCACAATGCCACGATTATTCGTTTAAAGACAGTTATTACCTTCGAAAAGGAATAATAGGTCTATTTATACCCATTCCTCTACGTGTTAAGGGTACCATTTCAACCCTGAAAAGGGGAAAGACCTTCTACATTTTAAGGTTCGAGATCAGTTCTTTCCGATAAGTCTATCAGTCTTCTCAATCGAGCGGTTCGATTGAGTAGCGTGCTTGATTTTATTCCAGTCTGATCGGTTCGGTCGTTAGTTCACTGCAGGGAAGGGACAATTCTTCTCCGAGGCATCACGCTGCAGATTTACAAAACGTATGCGCGTATGCACTCGATAAAATGAGTTTACATTTGTATACGCCGACATTCGCATTGTGCTTCGTGTCAAAATACACTTGATACGCCAAACAATGACGCAAATGTTTCACCTGCATTATTAAGTACTGTACTCCGTCGAAACAGTCCACTTTTAATGGCGGCCGGAAGGTTGTAAGCTTATTGTCAAGCCGTTCGCGGCG
Source organism: Hedychridium roseum (assembly GCA_963989215.1). Lineage (NCBI taxonomy): Eukaryota > Metazoa > Arthropoda > Insecta > Hymenoptera > Chrysididae > Hedychridium > Hedychridium roseum. Next base: position 4,739,940 of record OZ022310.1, on the reverse strand, counting down.
AACGGCCGGTTTATACAAACAAAGGTGCATTTTAACTGCAGAAAACATGATAATACGAGGACGATGCTGCACACGTATCTGGCGTATGTCGTTATCGCAATTATACATAAACGACACGATTACGTGATCGGTCACGCAAAGGACTTATCGAGGATCGTCCAAGCTGACTTTCTGTATTCACTAACCGCGCACGGTGGATAAGCGTGCGGAGTGCAAAGCGCACATAACCCAGGAGGGACATTAACGTTTACCTTTTTTTCATAAACATTCGAGGTTGCGCAGTGCACGCCAGGGTCATTTATAAAGGAACTCGCAATAAATCGCGCCGCGAGGCTGCGCGCATTCGGCTTTCAGATAGGAGACTTGAATTTCTCCTTTTCACAGGGGGTTGCTGGGAAGATCATTTACCCTGTACACGTGCACGCGGGATAAGATCCCATGAATACATGCCCACGTCCCCTGATTTGCATAACCGAGAGAAACCTATCGGTATATATACGTGTCCTACAGGTGTATACGTATACGCACGCACACGGTCGATACCTACGTGCCCGTCTCATACGTAGCTACGTTCGTGCGTACATGTACGTGCATGTAAACGTGAAGCCGACCTACGTGCGAGCTCTGGACCGACAGGACATCGCTCACGGCGCTCCCTGCGTCTCTCAAGCGCTATGTTACAAGCGGGGGTTGGGGGTACTTACTTCGTTCTGGTACTCTTGTACCTTCGTTATCCACTCCTCATTTATCCTTCACGCCATACTGTGCGAGAGCAACACACACGTGCATCCGCGTTTCTCCTCTATGTAATCGGAGAACTGCGAGCGCCGTTTACGTCGGCCTCGCCGCTCGACAAGCAGACGGCCAAGTAAGTTTTCGAGATAGCTCGGCTTCGTAGTTAGCACAGACCTTTTCTAGATGTCACGATCGCCTCTAACGTGTTCCTGAAAATCCATGCAGACCGACGGTCAGGATTGGACACGTTTTCGCGGACTAGTGACACGATCCAATGCGGCATTTCAAAGTTTTGTGCCAGTTTTTGGCTTTTTACATAATGAACAATTGTTTAAGGTAGTAAAATTATGACTAAGTACACGAGTTTGTTGTTTGTGTTACATTTAATCAGGTAAAGTTATCGGGGTGTTGAAAATAGTTCGAGTTAGCAGCTAATTTAAGATTATATCAGTTGGCTCATGATCTATTTGCATTATTCATGAGAGCAGGAAGGCGTGAGGGAGAAATATAGTTGCAATCTTTAAAGTTGATACGAATTATTACGAATATGGCGTTAATATAATATTTCTTCACCACATAAGAAACCTGCGTATCAGGGTTGGTAATTTTATCTACTATCACACGAAAAATTATACAACGGTTCTTCCTCCTTTCTAAAGCGACTAATTTTAAAGTAAGTTTGAACATCTTAGAAAATAACTTTTAATGTAAATTATACATTAAAATTAAGTCCAAGGTTCACATCGATTATTAAACGGTTTAATTTTTAAAGTACCAAATATTAACGCTTCAATTAAATATAAAAGTAGCTGAAAATTAGTGGAATTTGACGTTGAAGTACGCGTGTCTTTTTGTAAGTTAATAGACGCAATTTCTGTTTTCTGAGACATTTAGTGAGTGGCAAGCGCAGCAGGATATGACAGAGTAATTTTCAGGACGATTTGCAGGGCGACTGGGACCGCAACAGTGCGAACGAAACCATGCTTCACGTTATTTTCTAATGTTGGACTTTATCGCGGTTGCTTTACGAGGTAATAAACCGACGTCACAATGCCGGAGTTCTGGTCGGTGTGGCGGGTCGGTATGTTACTGGTGCAAACGTCTCCACTTCAGATAATGGATTCACATGGCTATAAAATTAGAAGCCCAGACGAAATTTACCGTCGTATTTCAAACGGCGGGAAAACTGTCAATACATTTCAACACGTACGGATGTGGCAAAAGCGAAGATTCTGTGGTAAACTTTATTACTCTACTGTCCCACAATAGAATAAACTGAATCGGAACAATTCTTGCGAATTTCTTCTACTTAAGAATATACTAAAAACGTATTTTTAGCAGATTATTAAAGGATGTACCCTGTGCGGTACTCTAGTTTGAAGTCATTATCAATCACTATCGTTGTCTATCTCCGCAATTTTCCATTGTTAGAAATATTCTCAAACTGTAGGCGGTTTACGTGCAATTTTATCTATAAAACAATCTAAATTCATGATCATCGCTGACAAATGCGATAAAGACGCTGATCTACGACGATAATGAAAGCTTCATTGGATTAAAACAGAACTACCGGGTGCCTTATTAAGACTTAAATTGGAAATGGAAAGGAAGTGGGGAATCTATAGAGGTTGGCAGGGATGGTGGTGCATCCAGGCATTATGGCGGCCGCTCCTTGAGTTTGGAGGGTCGGATGAACGGCCGAAAGGATGGGGGGATGGGGTCGAGGACATCCATCTTTCCCCCTCTGCCCCTTCTGTATCTCCCTCCATGGCCTCTGGTTCGCCGCCCGCTGCATCCTGCAGGGTTCACCGTACCGTCATACATCTCTGGCCGAGAGGAAGCCCCTTCGTCTTGTCCCTTGCTTGAGTTAACTTTACACTCTCTTTCTCCCTTTCCTCCTCCACCTCCTCCTTCTCTTCTTCTTTCCACACCCCTTCTTCCACTCGCGGCCCTCCCTTCTCCTCTTTCTCCGACCATCACCCTCTCTCACTCTTTCTTTTTCTCTATCTTTCTCTCTCGCCTGCTTACACGAGCACGAGTCGTGACACGGGAGGGCAAACCGAATCCGAAACGGGCATCGGAGAAGGAACACAAACCTTAAACCTACGCGTGATTCATCTGGGTCCCATAGATCTGGATTATCTGCCGTCATCTGCATATTTACGAGTATCTCTACCCTGCCCTGCCCTGATTGTGCTTACCGTCTTCCAGTCGGCGTAGGAAGTAACGCACACCAGCGCGATAAGCGTACCCTGCACGCGCATATGTCCACTGTTTGCACTCAGTGCAAGCTTCGTGAGAGATTTATCTGGAAATTGCACGAGACTGCGCTAACGTCCTAGCGATGGAGGCTAAGGAATCTTTTGCAACTACCAGACATACAAAGTGGCAAAAACATTTTCAGAATCAAGGTTTAACTCGCGAATATTTTCGTCCAAGCGATCTTCTTGTAACAGTTTCATATTGTTGTGGCAACGTCTCTTTTCATATAATTTATGCAATTTATTTCAAGAATTCTTTGCGAATACCGATCGCAGAAAATGGCGAAAACATTTTTACGATTAAAGCTTAACTTGCGAATATTTTAACCCAGGCGACGTTATTGTAATAGTTTTATATATGTAGTTACGATAATATCTGTTCTCACTTCATTAACGTAACTTAGTTGAATTAATATCGTTGTTAATGTATTGAAAAATAATACTTTTTCACTTAATTCGGTATTAGTTTATAGTTAATTTGTGAAAATATAATGTATGGCGTATTTACATAAGAAACCCGTAAAATGCTTCGTTCAGCTAGTTTTCACATTAGTCGCCGTACTAATGTATTATATGCGGGGTTATTAGATTTCCTTATCTCGACCAGTAATGTTACTGATTCGTATACTTAAGTGCATAACTGTGTCGCATTTATTATACTCATAACATAAATAGTCATAACATTGGCATGTATTAATACAGCAACAAGGTATTAGCCAGGGCTATAGATGATAGGGGAATCTCATTATCGATGTTCGGGAATAGAATAAATAATACATAATATTGAAAATTTCGTTTTTCGTTTTGTATCACTAACAATAATTTATATTATAAAATAAATATTATTTTTAAAGATTTTGTACGTCCTGTAACTATGAAATGTTAAAGTTCCTGCCGTCTTTTGTAAAGGGGAAACAGTTTTCTTCCTTTCTTTTGTAGGTTTCGTGGTGCATCGCTCTTTCTTTTGTCGATTTGTAGATTTCTTTACAAAAAGTGACTTTTGAGGGTATTAATACCTCTTTACTAAACCGGCACTGGTAACAACAGGATATTCTATGTTGTCAATTAGAATAACTGTTTCTTCTTCGGTCAATCTACTCGCGATACAAGGAGAAATTACGGAAAAAAACATTGTGTAAAGTGGATCATCTTACAAGAGCGTTTAACGGAACGTCGACTTGCCGAGTAAGGAAACCACTTTGGCAAGGACTATTACGGTATGGATAATATCGATGCGTTATTAACTCGATCACGGGAAAATAATATCCGCAGAAAAAAAGGGGTAATTCAGGGCACTTGACCAAGTTCCGCGGACGCGATACACGATTATTTTTATAATATGGATAATCGTCTTCGACGATGTTCCTCTTTGCACACCTCCCTTTTTCCTGCAAACCCGAATAAATGCCGAGGAGTGGGCATTTTTCTCTCTTTCCCTCTCATTCGCCCGGTACAACAGGACGGCGACGACGATGATCGCTGATTAATTCGCGATTGGTTGCGCCGAGTTATACAGGGATCTCTCCTGTGCCGAGAGACCCGCAAATTACCTACTCATCGCGTAATAGCGGCGACGTGCTTCGGGAATAACTGACCGTATATACCGTGTGTGTGGGTTCTCTCCTTTCGACTTCCCCCCGTTCCCTCTGGCCGTCCTTTTCCCCCTCGTTATTCCCCCTGACTGTCCCCTGCACCTATTTTCCTCGGCGATTTCTCGCTCCTCTGCGGTACCCGCAGCAACGGCCGTCGGCAACTCCAGTGCCGACGGTGGAAAACGTTGCTGATCCCCGATCGAAGGGTTCGGATGGCCCTGAGGGCCTTTTTATTACGGCGCTAACGCCCGTCTAAATTGTCCGGTTTTATCGGGAAGTCGGCTAAGCGCAGTACGTCCCTCTGATAACACGTTGCGTCAATATAACCGGCTATATCCCCGACGAGCTGTTGTCATAATGAAAGGGCTCTTTGAAAAATATGCTGAATATATATTGTGCAACTTCCCATCTGATCTGCAAACTCCTGATGATAGATAAGGTCTATCGATATACTCTGGCTTGTGCAACATCTAGAATTTCGTCGCCTTCGTCGACCGTCTGAACCTGTTCTCCCAGTAGAAGTCGGTCATCCGAGTGATAATTAAGGATTAATTGACGGGTTAAATCAAGGACAATCCGTCGGCCACGATAATGACCTATATTTTCTATTCAAGGTTAAATAACAACAGTTCTGCGCATCGTAGACGAATAATTATGAAGCACCAAGTACCGTGTGTTTTATAATTATCATGAAATGTGTCTAACCATATGTTCAAGAAGCAATTATCAACGCCTCAGCTTAAAGGAATTTCCAGATTCTTCGTTTATAGCAAATTAAAACGTATCTTTCTGCGCGCTGATATTCACCGTTGTGCGAAACGAAATGTTTCATGTCACGTATAAATTTTGAGATTAGTTACGTGGTTTAATGGAAATACAAAAATATGTAAAACAGCGGGACATTCATCAAAGTGTGTTGCTATTTTCCAGTTGGTTTTCCACCTGCAATGGGTGCAGTTTAGTCAACATTCGGAAGCCATAGCATTTTATCACGGCCATTCAAACCCCATTGGCCGTGCAGTAGAGATACCGCACATACCTATATACATGTCTAGTCCGCATCCTACGCTTCTACCGGGTGAACCGTGTAAAATGCCTCTCGACACACGAACAAAGAAACCATAGAATGATTATTTACAACTACCGAAACGCGCAAAAGAAACGTCGAAATACTGCGAGCTTTCCGGAAATACATTGAAACTTACATTTCCAACGTTTGGGCGATTAAAAATTGTTGTTTTATTTTATTTCATAATTAAAACGACAGATGTAAATAGCAGAGGAACGTTTATTGATTGAAAATATCGTAACGAAATATCAAAAATAAAATGATGCAGAGATATGCAGAGTGTAAGAATACAATAGTTCTATTAAAGATTACATAATCCGCTAGTATGCATCTGATTCACAAATATCCAAGTTATAAAAGTATATTATGCACCGAGCAATAAATGTAATGCATTGTGAACTGTGAAGATTCTTACGGCAACTGTACACATTTTTGAGATTTTAGTGTATAATTACGAACCCATAAATACAATGGATTTGCACTGTGTGTATCAAATTACACATGATATAATTAATAAGGTAGTATTATGATTAGAAGTAGCATTAAGTGAATAGAGTAAGATGAGAAGTTTCGGTATTAGCCATAATACTATATGATGGTAATGGGTCCTTGGAAATAGTGGGGATGACATCCAAGGCCGACTTGTTGGTCGCCTAAAGCGGGTCCTCGATTCCAAGTGGGGAGGTAGTTCCACCCCCTTTCCCTTCATCTTCCAGCGTCGTCCCAGGGTACGGGGAACGATCTAGAACTGGCCATTCCCTTTATTGCTAAATTACGCGTTTACAACTTGCTTCATTAGCGCATAATTAGTGTCATAATTACAACGTTAAAGGAATCCGTTCGGATGCAAGGTTCTTCCCTCGAATGGAATCGTGCAATTGTCCCTTCTTACCCAAAGCAGCTGCTCGGTAGAATCCGTTGCACGAATTGTCTCGAGAGTACGGACGCTGCGGTTTCCGAAATAGTGCAAGATCGTACGGAGAATTAGGTAGCTAGAGTTGCAAGACACGTAGGATCGTTACGACATCTCGAAAGGTTCGTGATTTCGCAAAAGAACGAAACGTTCGACGGTGAAACGGGCGCAGGCCGAAACTAATAACATTCTGGTTGGCGTTGACGATACTCCTCCATGTTTTAATTGCTTTCCCACTGCGCGCACAGAAAGGATGTGGCATAAGCATATGATAAAAGCAGGATAGCAATTTTCTAAAAAGTGATAAAGTTCTTAATGACAGCCAGTCCGTAATTATCGCACTCTTTCTTCCATGCAGATAAATTAGCACCATATCTCTACGATATAATTGCCTAGTTACTGCGCATTTGCTTGTCATAATTAAGGTGTTAATGAGTCTTCATTTCCCTGCATACCTGGAACTTACTCGCTATCCACCTGCTTATATTTTCGTACCAGAATGATCCGTAATGCTGGGGGGTAAAAATGGTTAATAATTTGTACAACAGCGCGTTACTATTCATGCCCTGCACTCGTCTTTACAGCGAAACTTCGGAAGATCTGCCTGGCAGGGATTGTTTTACGCAACTACTTACCGGCGGTTTACGTGCTTCTCCATCCCCATTTTTACACTCGCGTGAGAATTATTAGTTATTGTGGAGTTTCCTACACGAGCCACTTTGATTTTATTAGGAAACCATAACTCATGGAAACGAATGCACGTTTTCTCGCAAACAGCGCAGACGGGCATATCGTATGGCCAGCGGCTTGCTAACATAACGAGCCATTGTGAGGAGTTACCTTAGTAGCGGCTAGGCATACACCCTACCCTCCGATAGGATATCACGCATTTCCTTCCGGTATTCGATGGGCATCGTTAATTTACTGTCGTTCGCCCTTTCGTCGATTCGCGGAGCAGGATAAAGAAACGTTCGCCGGCCAATCATCGGAAAAACCGGAAGAGAGGAAAAGCCATTTCTCCGAGCGGAAACCGGACGGACGCCCCTTCGAGTCTCGGCTTCTCTTTCGCCCTTTTTCGGAGGCTATCGACGAGCGACGACGTGCCACGTCAGCGCCCAACGTCCACCCTTCTCTGGTTTTTCGGCGTTCCGACTGTTCAGATATTTATTTCTATAGCTGCTCCCTGTCGACACTACCCACGACGTACACAGGAGTTATCCTGGGTTGACGAAAACTTCAAACCTCCACGGACAAATGGATTTAGAGCATCATTTTTAAAAGCGCCCCCTCAAGTGTCACTCTGTGGTTCCCACTTTTCCTCCAGCAACGAAGATGCGATATTCTCTTTTACAGAAAAATCAATTATTACGTACAATAGACCACAATGACTTTTTGTTAAGATTCAAAAATATATGCATAATCAAATCGATTTCTTTTTAATATGCTTCTTCTTGACCAATCTTTGGGTGAGTATGGAAATGCCGGGAAATTATTAAAGTAATCCCTTAAATAATATGCACTGTAAGAAGTTAAATATACAAATTATGCGACAGCTGGCAATAATCGACCTAAGATTACTTTAATCAGAGCAACATTATATCGAAATCAGTTTGAAATTACACCTTTTCATCTACCGTCAGATAAGGCACGTCATAGTTAATTGTACGGTTTGATTTTTCGTAATATCATATTGTCATACATCGAAGCGTGCTTTTCGGGCAAGTTCTTCCTGGTAAAGGGTGGAAGATGCGGCTTTCCGTAATCTCCGTAATACTCAATAATTTCAGTGATATTATTATAATCTCATTCCTCGACTGCAATGTACGTCGTGTTCGCCGGCCAAGTATGGAATATAAAGGAACTACCACCCCGCAGCGGCCATGAACAAAGACCGAACAACATGAAGCGCGCACACCCTCGGCCATGCATGCAAACTTATTCATATTTAAAATGGGCGTGTCGCCGCAGACACCACCGGTTCGTTGCACCGCTTGCACTGCCGGTCGCGCCATTTACCACGAAATTATAGCCCGCCGCGATCACGGGCGCCACGGATGATCCTCAACGTTGATTAAAATCGTGAAAGACGAAAGGCGCGCGCCATAAATCGATCTCCCGAGGAAAAAAGAATAGCAGGGGAAACACCTACTTACGCCGATCGGAGGTCGATCGAAGCCTCGCGAAATTTTTGAATCTGGAGCAAGATGGCCGTTTTCCCGCGCACTTCCAGTATCACTGACGCGATAGGACGCAATTCGCCGGAATCGCAGAGACTCTAAAACTCGCGATGCGATAAACCCATCTTATGTCTTCTTCAGACCTTTTTGTAATCGTGAGAATGATTTTTAATTGTGTTTTAGGACGTGTGTACATGTTGGATAATCTTTGGTAAATGTTTCATTATGATGAAATACGTATATCATGAAATACGTCGCCAAAATTTCACGAATTTTGTACATATTTAAGTGGAATCGTTAAACGCGAACTCCGCAAAGTAATGAGTTACTTAAAAGTGCGGATTAATCCGTGTAATCGTAAGACACTTTTGAGATCAAAACAATTGAGCACGTTCGCACTGTTTTCGTCGTTGCCCAAAGTGTTGGTCATAAATTCGTTAGACCAGCGTACGGGGAAATTCCTATAGATCAGAAATTTGAAAAATGCCAGTGTATAATAGGGGCGGGGGTGCTGGAAGGTCGTATTTGCAGGGTCGGGAACGACCCAAATAGAGAACAAACAGCAGCGAGTGTACACAGTGGCAGAAGCGATGGGCGAGGGCTCCAGGGGGAGGGGTAAAGACGGGCTGGGGGCTGCGAGGAGAGGGGGAAGAGGAAATGGCGCACGTTACGGGGAAATGGCGCGGAAACTGAGGATAGTGACGGGCAATGGGTTCCCGCTCGACTCCCGAACGAAGACTCGTAGAACCGACCGTGGGAGGACAAACCATCCCCCGCACTCTGTCTCCTGCTCCTGCTCCTGCTGCTGCTGCTGCTGCTGCTGCTGTTCTGCTGGCTCTGCGAGATGCCCACGAGGAGAGGACAAAAGAGGAAACGAACTAGAATACCTTACAAACGGGAGATCACGGAAGGGATAGGGACGACGGCCAAGAGCACGGCTCCCTCCGACGACGCCTTCTTCTTCCTCTCCCCCTTCTTTCTTCGACGCTGGCCGCGCGAATCCAAAGCGAAAACCTACCGGATTCAACGTACCCACTTGCCCGACCTACCGACCCTTGGAATTCCTATCCTCCAAGCCAGTGAAGACCTTCTGCTTCTAATGGACTGCAAATAACGATCTCCAGTATTTGTGGCTCCTGCCACGACCTTGAATATAATGCGGTCACTCCTCATTAGCCGGCCATGCCTTTTTTCAGTATAATCCGATCCCTCGGGAACAGAGATACGCGAAAATTAGTAGAACCACGAATCACAAGGCAATTGTATGACGTTTCGGCAGTTTGCTTAGTCCTTAGATGCTGTACTGTGAGTTATTCTTCGCATTTCTCTTCGTATGTTAAGCTTTATGAAATCTTGGAAAGATGGGTGGAACAATTTCGCTGCTGATAGAACCATGTGAGGGGAACTTCGACGTGTGTGGTAACCGTGCCGGCATCTAGCGGAACCCCAGATAACCCTTAGCTGCTAATTCGATTCTCCCATTCGTAGAAAGGAAACGGTAGCAAAGGAATCGTTATGACATGGGATGATGCTCTACTTTCACACGCGTACCCCTGATCTTAACTCTCATTCGCTAGCTTAAACGTGTTGCTCCTGGCGTTCATTAATAATGCGCTTATTAAACGTAGCGTTTAATTAATGGCGTAAAAGAAAACGCAAAAACATCGGTCCACAGTTTGAGCTGTTATTATTGACGAAAGCAGGTTGCTAGTTTGCTAAAGTATTCGATGTAGTCTCTTTTGAAATTTCAATAACCACCTCAGGTGCGGGAATGAAATTAATGCTTACACGGTGCGAAACTATCCAGATGCCTGGCACATCGCTTATTAGCAAGGTATTTACGATCTGAATTTTTATTGCATCAAGGGCGATGACTTAAAATTATTATATCAAGGTGGCGGATATACATAGCCATCGTGATACACCGACGAAGCCCGCGCTGTCGATGATGTCCGCCGGAGAAAGAGAAAGAAGAAGAAGAAGAAGCCTTTTAGACACAGGAGGTCGTAACGAGGGATCACAAATTGCTATAGATTGAATTAAGATTACGCGGAGCTCTTGCAAAATGAGCCAATTATGAATTAATTGCTCACCACGGTAGCGTCGTGCTTTATTATCTACAGCCTATTATGTCTTAACATACGAATGCCATAAACCGAGGAAGCTTTCGTTCGCCACCTAAGGGTTTCCGATGGATTTTCATTCACAGAAAGTCTTCGTCAAACTCACACCACGCACAAGCATCGGAAATTGTATCTCCAAAGAATTTTATTCGCTAAAAGCAAAATAACACTTACAACGAACGCTTATAAATTTGAATAACGTGTCAGGAAAACGGCGTTAGATTTGTTTTACAACTGTATAATCCTGCGCACGTATACGTATCATGTAAATGACGCAAGAGACATTTTTTCGGCTTTACCACCCTTGCTGCAGGAATGTCGCGGATTGCCAATGACAAAATCGCGTTAGATTTGCATTGCAATGGTGTAATCTTGCCGAAAGAAAGAGCGAAATTACTCCGAGGGTCCTAGCGGAACTCCGGCAAACATTGTTCGTGCATTACAGTGTCCCCTTGTTTCTCCGCGTTTGCGTATCATTACCGTTCGCGTACGTGGCCCTTCGCACAATCGCTTGTAACCTACGTACGAGCCTGAGAGGGTTTCGTGGTGCACGCAAACATACACACGCACACAGTAATGTATAGTTCCAGGGGTAGTAATTATTCGTTAGCGCGGGACAAGAACTTGCACCTACTACGACGTTCACACCCGCGTAAATGTACGTTACTTCGGAAACATGCTCATTGTACGCGGAAAAATTACCATTAGTCACCCCCCCCCCATATATCGCTCGAATTAAACCACGCAACAGTTCCTCCGCCATGATATAAAGTTTTTAATTTTACAATAAATGTATATTGATGATACTTGTAATTGTCGAATGAAGAAGTTATTGAAGTTATTGAATGCCGATATATTTTCAGTAGCTTTTTATAGAGAATTTCAAACAATACAGTCGTATTTGTAACGTATCAATAATTCATGAAAATTTAGTTGTAAAATAAAGTGCAATTGTGAAGGTAATTATTACACAATATGTACGTGTTCTTTATTTAGGCCTAATATCTAAATCGCTCTAAAAATGCTTTCGGGATTCTAGAATTGATAATACAGTTTAGAGAAAAATAGGATAAATAGGAATCTTGAATGATTATATTTACCGTAGTTACACAGTCTTTTAGTGTCCATATAGCATATTTATTACAAGTATGCTTGAGCATTCAGTTACTTCCTGTAATGGCTGGCATGCCGTAATAACTTTGTATGCATTACTTTATTACGAGATTGTGAAGTTAATGTAAGAGCTGCAGTGCAAAACTGACGTTTATCGTTGTTCATTCCATTCGTACCTACATCGCACTTTATGAATGCTGAAGACGATAACTAGCCACAGGGACAATACAGAAATCACATATTTTTGAAAAATATAGTAAAATATATCACCAATATCGCAATGTAAATATTTCATATGGCATGGAATGTTTATCAGCAAATTTTTGAAAATTAAACATTACCTTTCGTGTGCGTTATCGAAATATGTGAGTTTTACAAAAAAAGCGTTTGGTAAATGTAAATCGTTTCACAAATATATCAATCATTGACCCGAGAAAACGGGTCTGTCGTATTGTTATTTACACTGTAAATCTAAACTATCCTGAAAAGAATTGTGATTCAGTAAACTGTGACACTACTGTATTCTGGTATATGTTTATACTTTCGGAGATATGTTGCGAATATGTTAAAAAAGACTTTTTTCAGGTAGGCACAGCCTTTTACTCATAGAGAACAGTAAATCTCTGCCATTTATCGCCGAACTCTTTCAAGGTCACGGCGTATAGAAAAAGAGGCGTCGAACACGGAGATTTCGACAGAGTTAAATAAAAAGGGTCAGACAAAGAGACAGAGAAAGTATTGTTCGCAGGGCGAAGGTCGGTGGAGCTGGCAAAAGGCTGCAAGCCCCGTGTAATGACAATTCCGTAGTGTATTGTTGCCCTCACGGTTTTTTACAGTCGACAGGACAGGGAAACACGGCCGAGACTCTTTTTTTATGGCGATTTGGCCGCACGCTGTTCGCTTTTACAACGATGCTTTTACGGCGGGCCCGGCCGAAGTCACAGGAAAAGCGGAAAAAAATATGTACACTTGGCAAGCAGCAAGGTCAGACTACCTTCGTGGCCTAATAATTACCTTCGACGTCGAATCTCAGCGCAAATCTGCCTCTGCCTTCACTAAAAACACGAAACATCGCTTCAGGTGTATCGGTCCACTATATTGACCTGTATTCACAAAGTAAGTAAGTGAAAGTACGAAATCACAACGTCAGAATTGTCTTTATGTCATCACTAGAAAGCAATGTTTTGTCAGGTAAATATTTCCACCTATTAGTCTATCATGCTACTAGTGAATGACAGAAATTAAATCAAGGATAAGTAAATGCTACTTACAATAGTAAGTTGAGGAAATCAATATTAAATTGTTATTCAGCATTATTCTGTAACCTGTAGCAATAACCTATACCGCAGCAGAAATATCCTTTCTTCTTTTGAAACATGACACTTTGTACATTTAAAATTGGGTTCATAATTTTGGTTGATTCTTATAACCTGAACATTAATTTCTACCTAATTGCAATGTTAAACAGTTGAACGATACGATTTGCATTCGCTCTTTTATCGTATCTAAAATTTTTATAAATACGACTACATTATCTTCAACTATCATGAAATAATTTTATTCATGAATTATTGAGTAACTTTTTAGTTTTTTGCAAAATATATTTTTCTGTGTAAAACTTGTCCGAGGTTCACCCGTTATATGTGCCTACATAGAAGGGCCGTCGCGATACTGCGCTCGAGATGTATAGGCAATCTTGCAAATGAGAATCGTGAATAACTGAAAACATTAATGGCCCTATGCCAATATACACGTCGTATAGATATACGAGTAGATAAAATGATTTTTAGCGCGCGTATGTGCATGAAGATATAATACTCACATTGTTTCAGTTAAATAACTCTTTACTGACGATATATGAATTACTGGTACATAAGAAAACATACTTTGCAAAAGACCAGACGTATAAGTGGTAATGCGTGCAATGACAGTAAATGAAGTTTGTGAATCAAATTTTGCTTTAAACCTTCATTGTGAATATATTTAGGTGTTATTTGCTGTGTATCGTTCATTTTCAAGAATTTGTTTTAAAAGCTGAACTGCTTGTTTTACGTGTTGATATGTTCTGAGTGAAAATTCAAACAAATTGATTGTCATTTTTATCTTGTCTGCATAAGCAATATAATTTAGGAAGACTACTCTTTCTTTCAAAGACTTTTCTACACATTCTTCCTCTAATACTCGAGTTTCTTTGTATCGTAAAACAGTGGAAACTGCGTACGTATAATAACATTACTTAATAATCTCGTAATTCGATAAAAAAACCACTCAACTGATATGAACTATGAACGTTCATTTTCCATAGACAGAATTTTACCAGGTAGAATATAAAATATGGAACAACTGTAGATTAAAGTTTGATGAACTGATCGTAGCAATTCCAACATTGCTTTGGATTTACATTGACCAATAATCTTCACTGAAGCATGCGTTTCATTAACATAAAGTCCATTCTTTAGCGCAAGAACGTCCTTTACAAAAACTCAGGGAAGATTTTGCCGACGTGAATGTAAAGTTTTTAGGGTTGGCCCGGTTCGCCGGCGGTAAAGGACTGTCTCGGGGCAGCTATTTTCCACGAATTCAAGGAGGGGACGTACATTATTTATGAATCACATAGCTAAGTAAGGAGTGGAGATTTCATGAGAGTAGAAACGTTTATCGCGAAGATAGGATAGGCTCTCTCGCCGGCGGCGACGACGGCACGCGGCTACTTGCACAAGTCCCCTTCCGAAGCGGGGATACCGGAGGCTGGCCGCCGGCTAAAACACCATATCGCACGCCATACCGCTGCCATGTACACATACTCCAAGCTACCGGGCGCATACCGTTCCCCCGTATACCTACGGGCCTCTATACAATGCCGAAGGTACGGCTGTATTGCCCATTGGTTCCTGCAGCTATGGCCTATTTCGCTCGAGAGTACGAGCCATTCCCTACGAAAGGGTCATCTGTTGCAGCCCGACGTTTCTGGGGACAGTCTCGCTTCTTTTGTGCTTCATACAAAACCGCAAAACTCTCCGTACCTACGTAACATGTCCCACGGCAAGCGTCGGCGGTTCTTTAAGAAGATATTACGTAAAGTGACGGGCCGAGGAAACGCTGAGTTGGAGAGTAGACGATGAAAATGGCGGAATCTACGTTTGTAATCATCGAATAGGAAGTAATATGTTAAGTAATATTGAAAGACTGCGTGCATTGGACAGTATTGTCGGCTTGAATGGAGTTTTAGGAGATTTTGTGTGAGTTATGTGTACGAATTTGGGTTTTAATAAGTAGTGAATTATGCTTTTCCAATGTGCAACAAAATTATCCTATTCTGCTGGAAGCTATATTTGTAATAAAAAAAATGGGAAACAGTACGTTAAATGAAATTTAAAACTACATAAGTAGCATAAGTGAATATTATTTAGCTGAATTTAGTAGATTTTGCATGAAATTATTGAAGCGTGAGAAACAGAATTATATGTTCGAGTTTATATGACTTCTAGTACTGAAGCATGATTTTCCAATGTGCATAATTGTTCTATTTTATCGAACTTTTTTTAAATACGTGTTTATTATTATCAACGACTTAAGCAAAATATTTACAGACAATTCAGTAGGATTTATTATAACTTGCGTGTTTTTGTAATTAGATCTTATTAGATTTATCATGACTATCTGGATGAAGGGTAACTAAATAAATAATAAGTACGAGTTATAGTGCCATATTATATCCTTATGAAATATTGCACAGGTATGTATGTATATTCCTCCGTAATTTTTTTAATAAACTACAAAAGTGTAATGCGTAAAACGTGCGTGCCTAAAGCAGGATCTACGAAGATTACCAGCCTAGACAAGCACGGGAATAAGTTCTAATTACTGATTACAGATATTTTTCAATTACCCGCTAATTGGAACGTACAAGCTGCATAATGTAGATCGTATCGTCTTTTGAAATTTCCGTAGAGACGTGATCTAATACGAAGGAGAGCGTTGTTCTTCAAGCATGAAATCTGAAACCAGAAGATACAAAACGTATATACATACTTACAAAATTTGAAGGAATAAAGAAATTCTGCCATCAATCGGATTTTATAAGCGGTATTAATGAACTCGCAATTTTTGAATGTGTAATAGATACCTAATGATACCCTTAATCGACAAATATCAAAATCGTGTACAACACAGTCTAAGAAATTGAATAAAGTATACTATCAAGGATTTAGCGAAACGTTCTTTATCGTTCTGACAATATTTTCGTGTCAACTAAGGAACACGTGAGTCTTTGTAAATGACATTCCGATGGTGAGGCGAATGGCTTTTTCGTTATCCTTAAATTTCGACCGCGTTGGAATTTTGGAAAGCCGATACGCGCACGCGTTTCTTTCGTTGACCCATAAATAACGCTGAATATGCATATAACGAGGTGCGCATGCATTACATCTCGTGCGGTTTGGTTTTTGGTAAAGGTACACAGGGGCATATATCTAGGCGTATGACTCGCCACAGTTTATGCGCAACATTATCCCGACATTACCTGCCATCCCCTGCCCTTCCCCCTCCCCGCAACTCAATGGCCTGCCGTGGAAAACCTAACGCGGCGAACGCGACTGCTTGTTTACCAGCACATCGGCGAATGATTAATTACCACGGGCAAACCAGCAGACACGAACGACGGTTAATTAATCAGATATCCGTGGAATTAGCGACGACCGACCTGCGCTCTATTCGAATACACGCTGCGATCGAGCTACGAAATCCTCTTGTTACGTTTGTCGAGACACGGGGCTTGTTTATGGCCCGGTATTTATGTTCCTCGGTCATGCCACGCTCAGTTGACGAACGGCGAAACGTCGAAAGCCCTACATTTGTATCTCATAGACGTAAAGACAATGAACGTTAACGACGGATAAATATTTCTGCTCGACAAGAAATGGAATTTCCGGTTGTGATGCTCGTGCGTCGTGACAGAAATCAATTCTGTTGCCAAGAGTATTTCACTGCGTTATTAGGAATCGCGAAAATTTGTGTATTTATACGGTCGGAAATTCATCTTACGGAATGATATGCGAGCTTTAATTATACACATTGCCATTAATCGTTTTGTGTCCTATTGTCCCATAAATATGTAACAACCGTATTTGGCTAAAGCTAAACCAATTTCCATGCAAATTACACTGCAACCAAATTGAAGGAATAGTTAGACGTATAATATTCGTAAATTACCTACGTAACACGCGTTTAATTTTCATGGTTTTAATGTTTATTAACGAATGATAAATACATATAATGTAGAATACATTATACTGAACAATTTGAACAAGTTGGCGGAATAGTAGGGCGATAGTTATCGCTAATTACTCAATAGGTGGATTTAAATTCTATACTTACAGTAAAAAGAGAATTGAAGAAATAGAAAATTACAAGTAAACCAAAATCTAGAAGTCGTCACAATTAAAAATGGAATACTGATATTTAAATATATGCAGAAACGTCTTTGTTATTTCTACTAATAAACCCATGCATAGGCTAAATATTACGTAATATTTGATACGCAAAATGCACACACCTACATGTTGTAAATTACCTGAAATGTTTATTAATATAACGTCACATGTATTACTGAAATATACTTGTGTGGAAATTAATATTTAACCACGCAAATTTTTACACAAACATTGTTCGTATATCCATTGTTTTGTTGTATAAATATACCGACACAATGGTGTAATTATAAAAACAGATATATCTGACTTTTAACAGAACTCAACATTTGTTTTACTGTATACATGATATTTATATTGAGAATTACGGATTCTTTTACTCACAGTGTAGTTACTTCCATTTTTGCCTACGTGGCCTATACAGAATAACACAAAGATCAATGAAGCATAGTCGTTGTAAATCCAGGATTTATCTCGAATTTATATAGACACGTAGCAATTTATACTACTTCAAAGTAATTCAAAAACTGATCAGCCGACGCATGCTAATTAGAACGAACGAAACCGGCTTTACGTCTTTTATATTTGCTTTGCGAACGGCGTTATCCTGCAGTAAAGAAAAAAAAAGTGTTTCCTAGGCATCCTGTACAGAAGATAGTCGCTGTATAGTTTTAGGGGTAGTTTCATGGGAGGATGGATACCGGGGGAAGTTGGCGCGATTCGAACTTGTGGACTGGGGACGAGAAAAGACGGTGGAGGGGGTAAAGGGCGGCCGGGTGCGCGGCGGGGAGGGGAGAGCTGTGCGGCGGGGAAAGAAGGGGATGACAGTGGTGTCAGTCGTTGGAGAGAAGAGGTCGGAAACGACGAGGAGGCCCAGAGTGTCGAGGGAGGAAGCGGCGGCAGAACGCGGATGGCAGTAGCTACGGCAGTTGAGGCGCATGAGCACCACTTTTATTGATTCCGTAACTGCCGCCATGACTGCCGTAGCGCTTCGTGGGGGAGAGTATAGGTGCGGTGCCGTGGGGGAGCAACGCCGGAGGTTGGGGATAGGTCGCGCCGGTAGAAGTGAACGGCAAGAGAGGCGGAAGAGCCGGCGGGGGTGAGGCTGATGGGGTGGAAACTCTGCGGAGATAAAAAGGAACGAGGGTTGGTGCCGTGCCGGGACCGGTTCCAGGGGCGCGAGCTTCGCAAAGCAGAAAAGGAAGGGGTTACCCCGGAATATCATATCTTACTGCATTCAAACATATACAGACGAGATGATGGGAATAAACTTGAGATTCTCCACAATACCGCGGCGAATAGGGGTACAAATAACGCCCGAGATATTTTGTTCCTTCTTAAGTCAATAACCTACATTATCGGCCGAATCATAGGAAACAAGCATTTACGGAACTCGGTTTGTTATTCTCATGTTGTTTGCTCGGAAATGTTCACAGCGAATAAAACGTGTAAATATCCATGAAGAATGTAAAAGCCGCATTATCTACAACAGTTTTGCAATAAGACTGCAATTCACTGGATACGTTACTTACGTTACGATATCAGAATATTCGCGGAATACGAAATAGTCTGAAACAAGGGAAGCATTGTTCTTCATTCTCGGAATTAGGCTGGTACAAAACTTCTTTACTACAACGCATCATTCATAATCGTTACTACGACTGTTCAGTTTACAGAATGATTTTCAAGCGTTTCAAAGATATACCGATAAGTATGGCGCTACGTGTATTGCGAATATTTATGACTGGACATGAAAGAATTCGATGTCGAAGACTGTTAGGAGGGATGGCCCTCGGACAAATGTGGTTGTACTGCCGATTAGAAGGGCTAGGCGGCAGCGATGCGTGGAGATAATTAAGCCGCTTGATCTATGGTCGTTTCACGAGTTCGCTCGTTATCTCCTCGGTACTCGGCCTCCCCTGGTATTTAGTTCAGTTTCGGATATATATATATACGCAGAATCCAGAGCGAGTAAAGCCGATGCCCCATACCTCCCATGACTCCTATCGCCCCGTAGAGTTCAGAGCCCAGAGGTCGGCGTTCAACGGTCCATGGTTTTCCGTCTCCATCCCCGATCCCTTTGCTCTCGTGCCTCCCCCCTCCTCCGGCCGGTTGTCCCTCTCTC
The DNA here is from genome assembly GCA_963989215.1 of Hedychridium roseum. NCBI lineage: Eukaryota > Metazoa > Arthropoda > Insecta > Hymenoptera > Chrysididae > Hedychridium > Hedychridium roseum. The sequence goes on along the minus strand of OZ022310.1, from coordinate 4,720,403 downwards.
TATCCACTATCTTCTCTGCCCTCCTCTCCGACCCTTTCTCCTGACTCTTCTCCACCTCCTGCTTCTGCCCGACCTCCCTCTTTCGACTGCTTTATTGTCTGGAGCTGCTCCATCGAGGGTGCATCCCATTCCCGGCTTTAATTGAGACATAAATAAGGTTTGTTTGGCTTTGCCATTCGACCAGCAGCTATCCCTGGGAATTGGGATTGAGGCTTTGCCAATACAACCCGTTCTGCATAATGGCCATGTTAAATTTTCCCTTGCCACAACAAAAAAGTTTCTTTCCTGCAACGCGGGCTTACAATTAGAGTAAAGTACCTGGGTTCAGTGAAAATTTGAGCAAACTGTGAATTTTCGACGTGACATTTTGCGAAAGCAAAATACCAAATGTCACGTGACACGTCGTAATCTGAATTTAGGCCGATTAGCACGATAGGCTATGAATTCCTCTAAAGGATATCGTAATCACGTATCGTCGTCCATCTTTTTTCGACCGATCATGTGGGGAACAGGTAAAGACATTATTATGAATTATGTGAAAAGAAGGGAAGACCAATGGTAGTGGGCTGGGCCGGTCTGATAACCCGGCTAGGCGGTTCCGTGTAGGCGAGGAGAAGTCCACGAAAGACGATGAATCCATGCAATGAGCTTTCTGCTAGTAAGATCGTAATTTTTATTAGCCAGGTATCCCTAGAGACTTATGACCCACCTTTATGCGCCCGCGGCACTTTGCCGCGATACAAGTTAATCGTACGACTCGGAACGTATATCTAAAAGCGGATCCTACCCATCAAGATATCTAAATATTTTATGCCGGAATTTACTAAAAAATAGTTCCCAGTAAGATATCAAATATATTACGTCCCATTCCAATAGCGTAGACTCCATTATGCCGCAAAAGAAAAAAACGGGCAATAACAGTGAACTGTTTATTCACGACATTAAAACGCAATTAACGAAATTGTTTGAACAAAATGACGTTCTATCTTAATGGTTTTTACATTCAATTGCGTGTGCCTTTTTTATTTCATTTTCTTTTCGTATCAATGCGAATCAAGTCTAATTTTCCCGTGTCTGTCGTGCCCTTTCGGGTTAACCACGAATAAAGATAATCGAAGCGGAAAAAAGGAAGCGACCTTCCATTTACAAAGCAAAACGCGCTATTTATTATCTCTGTGTAATCTCGCTCCTCATTTCACGACTGCGAAACGACCAAACGAGCACTATACTCTTCACGAAAGGACTACTCAACTCACGGTTATTTTGCTCGTGTATCTCAATCTCCTTTTTGTGCCGGCATTCCGTGAAGCTCTGAATGTGTCCGGCATTACACAGAAGCTGACAACTGTAGAAGCGTCAAAAAAGGACTAACGCATAACAGTCCTATCGTTTCCTATTTTTGTAGAGAATATCACATAAAATGTTGGCGATCGACGATTTAACGACAAGTAATTCATTCATTTCCAATTATTACTAGAACACTGTGTTAGTTATTTGCAATAAATGGGTATTTAAGAAAACAGTGCAAATGACGAGTACCAAAGTTAGCTGTAATAGAAATATCTTCATTTGTGGTGTACTTTTGTTAATGAGATAATTATGTTTTTAAGGAATCGGGAGACTGAGGATAGCCATTCCGAAGGAAGATACACGCCGTTGGGTCTGAGTTATTGACCGATATATGCGCCTCCAGCCATGCACAGGATTCTAATCTCGCTGCTGGCCATCTCCTTCCACCTCTTTCTACCTCCTCTCCGTCTGCTTCAAAGCAAGCGAACACCCTCGCGCTCTCCGCCCCCGCGGGGAAGCATCTTCCGCTAATGAAACGCTGGTGAGCTACCGCCACCTCGTGCCGCCAGCTTTTGCCATAGAGTTTGCTGGAATCACCCTCGCGACTTACTAATACTGCCTTCTAAATTCGCCGCATATAAGAGAGTTGGATTATATTGAATCTACTTTAATTCGAAGTGCACGAGGCCTGCCCCGCCCATCGAGCCTTGATGAATTAATTATTAAAATGAGACGGAATGTGTCCATCGTCCTCGAATGGAAATTTATAATATCCTTTACTGCCTCGTTGCGAATCACGAGTCATCGATGCAGTCCTTTCCTTACGCTTTCTTACGGTTAACGGCAATATTACAATTTAAAAACCGCGCAGACTTGCAGTTTTAGTCAATTCAGCTTTGAAAGTGTGTGTGTATAATGGTATTAGAAATGTATTTTCCCCGAAGACGGTACAACTGCTGGATTCCATTTTAGCTACCGTAGGTGTGCATGGAGGTAATTAATACTAGTAATCACCGCTGCTAAGGTAATGATACTGAAGTGACGTTAAAATATTGGTGTACGGTGGTAACACAAGTATAATAGACCTTATCTATTGATTTGGGGGAAAGTGTGCGTAGGAAGTTGCGCGTATGGCTACATATATGGTTGTGAAGATTAATGGAAAACCATTCCGTGGAATTGCCGTCCTCACCTGCAGTTTTCGGTCGGGAAACACAATGGGGGAATAGACGACGGGCACCGGTGTATATCAAGATTACGACTTGGGAAGCTTTACTCGCCCTCTAAATACGCAACTAGATCTTCATTACGAAGGGAAAACCAATCTCCCTTAGCGTATACTTGCCGGCGCGGTAGACAAAAGCGCCGCGCCATCGATAAATTATCGTCGGCCGTATAGATTGTTTAATGCTAATTTAAAACGTCCATGAAACCGACCTTAAACGATTGTCCCCGGAAATGCGCCAGCGTATTTACCGTCCAACTTCGCGCAATTCTACGCAGTTCGAGAGTACGGTTTGATTGCGTCCACAAACTTGCCCCGTTTCCGATCGACTTCAATCTGCCGCGAAAATACAGTTCTCAAGAGTACCGCCCAAATGGAAACTTCCTCGTTTGTGTTATATAAGTAATGATACTGAATAAATTATGATGTAATTAAAATAATTGGATGAGCAAAGTATAATGTCTTTTGTAATCGTATACAATATGTATTGAAGGGCTTATTCGTTTCAATAAAAAATTATTTAACACTTTATGCGCTTTGCCGTTTGCTTTAATTGACTTTATTTGATTTTTTAGGCAAATGATTGTTTTTGCTGATGTTGTTGAACAATTCTGCACAACTACATAATTTATTGTTTGGTGTTAAAGCTTGTTTATCGTAAGTCAACTAGTGGTTCATTGTGGAGCGAATTTTTATGAGGTATTTCAAAGTTCTTCACAGAAATGTTTTATTTATGTCGATCCACCATTGCTGTACTTTTGTATTATAATGTCTTTTTGTATTTCATTTCTTTTTAATAGCATAGATTTTGACCGTTTGAGTTTCTTAAGGAGTTAGCTATTGTTTGTGATAATTTATCTTTTAATTCTACTTCTTAATAATTAGTCTTCAAAAGTCTGCGACTGTTTAAAATACTTTATTTATTCATCGTTATATAAACGAAGTTTTATTGTTCCAACAGCAAAGCCGTCGAAAGACAAAACATTGATTTTTTAAAGGCAATTAAAAAATACAATACAAAAACATCGAACGTAAATATGACGAAATTCTGCTGTAAAAATTACCCGTATAACCACGATGCTACATTTTCACCGAATTCTACGGGTACATATAAATGAGATTGCCATGTAAATACTGTTTGGCAACTCGTAAACAATTATTACAGTTCGGACGGTTTGGGGTAATTTTAGGAGCGCCCGCGCTTCTCTAATTCAGACAGTTAGGCGCGATCTGTGCAAGCTTTTAAGTTCGTATTTAAATATGCAATGTCTGGTAACACGGGCGCCTTGCATATCTAAGATCCCCGGCGGAACCACGGAATGGGAAAGGGAGGAAAAAGGAAGAAAGTAAGATGGAAGCGGATGTATGTCGGGCACGTAGCCGCGGGGATTGCCTCGATGTGCCATAGAGGCAATCATGCCGGCAATGCAGAGGCCCATCTTACCACGTTACCGCCTTGCATATACCTACCCCAAGCTATTCCGTATATATTTACTGTCTCCGTGCTTCCAGCAGCTATGTTCTCCTTTTATACCACGTCCTCTTCCTCTCGCTCTCGCTTATGTACCTCGAGAAAATTCCAAAAGCCCGAGAATTCACGGATTCCCAGAGCTTCAAATAATATGAGACGATATATTTACGCTTTACTTTTTCAACGATATTTCCCAACAACTCCTCGTTGAGAAATAAAGTACAGCGTGCTGATTTTACGCTGAATTCCGACAGAACAATCATTTTTGTAGCTAAAAAATTTGAATATTATTGTTTTTTGCGTGAGATGTAGGTGTAGCATATCTGTATGATAAATATAAAGATATTTATATGGCGTTAGGACCTTACATTCGAAAAAAGCAACTTGGATTTCACTTACTATTATTTTACTTAGTTCAATATTCGCACAATGAAGCCTCAGTTTAATATTTACGTAAATTTCCTCCTTTCATACTACGTTCTGGCTTATGTACCTCGAGAAAACTCAAAAAATCCGAAAATTCACGGATTCCCAGAGCTTCAAATAATATGAGGCGATATGTATTCAAGCTTTATTTTTTCAACAATATTTCTCAACAACTCCTCGTTACAAAATAAAGTACAGCGTGCTGATTTTAAGCTCAGTTTCTACACAAGAATGGTTTAATTTTTATACTTAAAAAATATTCAACTATTGATATTTACTGTGTGAGATATAGGGATAATATATTTGTACGATAAATATAAATATATTTACTTGGTGTTAGGAGATGAAAAGTTATAAAACAGCTTACATCTGACGTACCATCATTTTATTCCATTCAATATTTACACAAATTCTGTTTACGACGTGAAGTGTTACTCATTGAACAAAAACTGAGTTTCCTGCAAACCGCGGGCAAGAACAACGTGTAGGTTTGAATGGCGCAATAGTGTCGGACGCACTTCGCGCCACTCCACTCAAAGTAACTGGCGTATCTGATTTCTGTCGTGATAAATAATCTCACTTCTTCTCCGGCGAGAGGACGTTGGGAAATATTCATAAATCGTATTTCATTACAGAGCGTGGGCCCCGCGCGCGTTCCGTCTCTTTCTCCTCTCGCGAGGAATGGTGGAAGGCCATAGCGCATCAGCATTCAAAGTGCTCGGTAGAAGGAGGGCGCAACTCTTCAGGACAGAAGAGGAACAAAAAGCCCCGAGAGAGGTGGATGTTGCATTAATATTTATACGGGAAGAGAGGGGCTGCGAGGGAGGAAGAGAGAGGACGCTCTGCGGGAAACGAAAGGCAAGGAGAGAGAGGGAGAGAATGGCCAGGGCAGAGGGAGGTACGAAATGAAATGCAAATGCTTTAACGAGCCACTGAGGAACTACTGGGGCACTTCCTAGTCTCGGTCACGAATGTACCTTCCTCTCATCGACGCTCCCGTAATAATATGGATCAAATCGACCTTCCACAGGTTCATGTGCGCACATCCTCACCCTTTCTCTTTCAATAATCCGACAGGGATGATCGATTGATCAACGAGACTAATTAAGACAACTGTACGGCTCGACTTTTCATCAATATAATCCCATTCTGTCAAGAACTGTCGTAATTGAATCACATTTACCATTAATATATGGGTATAGTCTAAGAATGGTACATTAATGGGTCCTGATTGCACGAAAATATGTATGCACCGATTCTCTATGTAGATGAGACTTCAATTTGCTCTTTATAAACGATCGAAGATACCATTGAGCTTTACAGATGGTACATGCGTGTCATACGGCCGTATTGTCTGCAGAAGTTAATTGAACAATAAGCTGGCGAGCCATGCGTCTTACATTATGGGCTAATTAATATCCAGCGATGCCGGATTAAATTTGTAATCAAGCCCAAGCGTGTACATTTAGCCGGCCGCCTAACAATGTACGTGGCAACGGCTTTTGTTCGTTCCTAGTAATTATATCCGTCGACGGTTGGAAAGAGGTAGCCCGACGTGATAATGCCAAACGTTTGTTATTTGCAATTCCACCCGTGGGACTGCGCAGGGCCACAGGAGAGGGAACGGGAAAGGGAGGAAGAGGGCGCACGGGGAGAGGAAAGTTCGTACAGGAAGGTTTAGCACGGCCATTATACAGATCACGTGGCGATTGGATTCCTTGTTGAACGCGTTTCTGCCTGGCCAGCTATCCCGCTGGCTGGATGGCTCTATGGATAGCCCGGCGGACTGGCTCTTTGGCTGGATGCTCCGAGATGGGGGGTTTACAGTACCCTCACAAATCCAAGTCCAACTCCACGGCTTTCATTATAAATCCACCCAGCCCACTCCCCAGCGCCGCTGTTGCTGTACGGAGGAGGCCTCTTGAACCCCTAACTTTCAAGCCGCGTTTTCCACGATCCATTATATCATTCAGTTTCCACTCCGGTTACCTCTCCGGTACATACCCTCTGGAGATCCGACTGCCCCTTCCAACCCCAAGGCTTCCTCTGCTCACCACCGTTAAAGGCAAAGAAAACATCGCAAATGTATTTTTCAATTTGGATCACTGCCAGACGAGACTTATGCAGAAGCCAGGATCCGCTTTTCCTATTCTTTCTACCGTAATGAACAATTTTTAAGCGAAACAGGAGAAACGGAGGTTGTACTAATGATAATGATTTAATCGACTATCATACACAGAATAGAAGTTGTAATGTTCGATTACAAAATTAAGAAAGTGATAACGGTGATAGGATTTATGTTATACGATTTTAGTGCAAAAAGTATTGTTAATGAAAGCCTTCAACGGTACAGAAAAATTAATTTTCATAAATCTCGAATATGGTTTTATAATTACACGAAGCTTTACATTCTAACTCAGTTTGACCTCATTAACTTACTCTGATTTTCGAATAAATACAAATATATTAGCTCTATACAAACCGTGAAAAAATGTTGCGAGACTCGCAGATTGGTATTGAATCATTCTTGCTTTTGTTTATGGGTAATTCGTATGAGTTTCACTCGTAACCAACTACGAGCGGCATCGTAAAAACCAGAAGACGCATGCTTGTAACGGATCGTAATATCCGCGAGATGGATGATTTAAACGTTCCTGTGTAGCATTTAAATAAGCAAGGTGGAGATCAGAGCCGGTGGCAGAGTTCAGATTCGAATTCGGCAGAAACGCCGGATGCGCATAACGACGTCTTACCTACTCCATTGGCCCCCACGTTATTTTTCTACCACCCACTCTAACCCACCCCAATCTCAGGTCCACCCCGAACATGGAACACGTGTTCCACCTCCACTAATATACCCTGCCATCCCATCTGAAGGCGTTGGATGTGGTCCCAGATGCTTTTACCCAGCCGTTCGCGAAGTCAGCTTCCAAGGCTGGGTTACCTTAGCCAAAAGGAAACAACGAACCTACGAGATTTATACGAAATTATGATCACAAGTAACGTTGCATGAAAAATGTCCAAATAAAAAGTTAACTCGTGCAAGTATAAAACGGCATGCAAATATACAATTATCTAATGTTATACGAAACCCGGTTTTAGAAAGTATTGTAAATTTATATGTTGTTAACACGGTCACTTTTATATGATTCTTAAACATTTATATGATTCTTGTACATGTGATTCGTAATGGGTGTTGAGTTACGTCTGTAATGCAAAGTTATGATATAGACGCCCGTGAGTTATATGTAAACATGCAATTATCAGCTAAAAATGAATTTATTTGTTGATAATATTAACAAAAAAATGGACGTGAACGCGTTGAGATTCACATAATAATAAATATCAGCTTTGTATCATAGAAATCTTTTTTCTGTGCATATATTTGCAAGAACCTAACTATTATATGATTAGGCTTCATTCAATAATCATCGATGAATAATATAACAGGAAAATAGGATTGCAAATAATGCAATGGACAAAAATAATTGAAGCTCCAATTAAATCATTGATAGAGCTACAGGAAATGTATAACGGATAATATATAAATGGAGATATCTTTAATGATTTTCCTGCAAGATTATTTAAAATACTCTAAGGAACCTTCTATGTGTATCCTGAAGATCAAAAATAAGGGCTTAATTTTAGTACGCATCTGTAGATCCAATAAAACTTCTATACTGAAACAGCGAAATTTAGTTGCAATATTACTTTGATACAAAAATTGAAAAAAATGTCTCCACTGGAAAAATAAACCCCCCAAATGCCCAGTTTTCAAACGTATATTTCCTTCGAGCTTTTATTTTAATTTTGCCCATTAAAATTCGTTGAAACTTATTGACGACAATGTACTGGACAATAATTTCATGATCGCAATTTACGATTACGTCAAGAAATGGTATTCGTTAACATACCTATCACGAGCGGTGTAAACTGTAAGAGAACAATTAAATGCACTCCATTGGTCGTTGCGCGATTTGATACGGTTTGATGAACTGTGTCCATCGAAGGTATTCCGCTATTTGATGGCCACCGAATGCCCAGCGGCGAGACTTTCTATCTACGACCAGCGCATCCGACATTCACGGCGCATGGACATCGTTTAAATGGTTCCACTAAACCTGAATGGGTCATTTGATTCGTAGGAGATATCTCCCTTATGAGGGATATACATATACCCCGAAGGTATACCTATGTAAACCCTGCTACGTTTTCGAAATAAACCTCGTGCGATTTCTTCTGCTATTTATGTACAAGCGTTAATGCCAAATTTATCATATCACCGAAATGCGTTTCGGACGATCGATCGCCAATGTGATTTTCGTTATTAATGTGTCAAAAAGTGATCACTGTGCATTTAAGCTTTCGATAATTTCGGATAAAATTAACCCTCTATAATGTCATGTGTCTTGGAAATTACAAACACATGTATCTACATCTTTTAAGTTGTATTTCGCGGTTTCTGTAAGCAAATAGAAGTCGGATTATAGGGAGTTACTAATTTTAATGTCCCGAGGAAATCTTCAACATTTTTTGAAGCTGTTATTTCTTTTGTCTAAGTAAGGTCAAACTTTCTATAATTTTCATCAGTGAGATTATTTTGCACCCTACTTCTGATTATAGAGACGTTGAAGATGCGTAACTTCATTTTCGTAAATCTACGAATATTCTACGACGATTGCGTCTCAATTTCCAGCAATCAATCTGGTAGGTAATGAAGCTTGTGTTTATAGATCGTATATCGGTGCGAGTCATGTTCTTCCAGTGGAGTAATGCGGTGTTTATCGGACCGTATCCCCAATCACCTTCCATTCCCTATACGCACGCTTAGATCAAAAGGTAACTCCAGATACCCCTGCTTCGCTCATAACCATCGATTATATGAATACACACTGGGGACAAGACGAAAAAACTACCAATAATTCCCGACGCAATCTAAATCACGTCTTCAGTAATATTAATTACATGCGACACGAATGTAAATAAATATCTTTACTAATAACGTAAAAGGAAAGTCAGTAATTACACGTATGTTTGAAAATAAAACCATTCTGAATACTACGTGGGGTTTACTACGTTTTTTACGTTTTACAATATTTGTATGAATTTGGAAGAAATATATGTATATAAAAAGATTTGTACATGCTGTATTTCGTGAGTTTTTATGGCAATTAAAATGACTATAGACAGAATTTTTTGTAATAGTATGGACGGGGAATTGACAGGTATACATCGTAGAAAAATAAAGAACGGTGAAATTTAAATCTATATCCCTTTGTCTTTGGATTCCCTATATTGGCTTTCTTACATTCGGTAAATTCTGTATTTACATTAGTTTGGTGGAAAGTATTTATGCTACCATGGGAATATTTTCGTGAAAGTCGTAGACTTACAGCGTATCCAATTAAAAGGTGCCGCCGCCAACGAGCGCTTCAAGCAATTCCTGCAATTCATTAATTCTTGTCTTTTTTCGAAATACAGCGAAACCTGTGAAATCGACTCATTAGGGAATGCCTGGGGAGCTGATGAGCGGTGCCTTGCTTAAATCTTTAGCCCCGCTTTGTCGATAACAACGGCACGGAATATAGAGAACCATGGCGGATTATCGGCTCGATCGTAATCTAATGAATTATTAACGATATCGGTCGAATTATTTAGATCTATCGATAAGGCATACAAAACGAACGTTGTAATTAAATCAAAATATCGTAGATCACACGTAATTAAATGGTCAATTGAGTTCATGGAAAAAACTAAGTTTCCCGTGTACCTGTCTCAATGAAATGGAAATACAGATAATAAAAAGAACATTTTTTAATTGAAATACTACACTTACTGTCGACGTTCTTAGGATAATATTTAAAGTGTGGTACAGTTGAGGAACACTTTGTTTAGATGATTGGTCCTCGTGTCTAATAATTTTGTAAAAACTTTATCGCGATGGCTCGGAATCACGCGATGATATTACACGCAAATGAGACGTAAACATTGAAATGCGTGATTATTCTTAATTATCGAGAATCTCGTGAAGGTAAAAATCAACAGCCGTGTCGAACGACATGATGGATCATCCCGCGAAATTATTTCTCACGCATCGATGATCTTGCCATATAATGAATGGGTTAATGACCATTTACATCATTGGCAAATGAAGAGAAATTACTTCCGTTTTCCATTTAGATATTCTGCCCTGAATCACGCCGCAACAATAGAGGGGCGATGATTTTCTACTGAAATGACGATATGGATCGTAAGTTGAGCAAACAGTTTTCTTTTAATGCTTTGGTAATTTAGCGAGAAGAAAGTTTAAAATGTTGTAATAAGGAAATGTCATAAAATTCATCAGCGTGAAATTATTAATCCGGGTTTTGTTTGGTCAAGGCATTTTCTACGTTAGGTCCATTTTCCAAGATATTTAAGATTTTTCCTTTATAAAAATTGTTATTTACCTTATTGTAGTGACAAATTAATAAAATAATAAAGAACGTGTATTATAAAACGATGTTTAATTTTTCGATCAATCGTCTATGACATTCGAATTTATAATTCAATTTTAGAATAGTTTTACCTTTTTTCGGGAAAGGTATGACGTATTTCTGGATTTTTGGATGCTATGTTTTCCATACTTCAATAAAAACACTATTCGTGTGTATTCTAATCTGTGCAAACAATAAACATTATTTAAACTATTATGCAATAATGTGAAGTAGGTTTATTTCATGCAAAGAAATAATATAAAACAAACATTTTTTAATTTTTATGTAAAACAAGTGTTGTGACTGAAATTCTATTACCTTTTGCCGTGTACAGATACCATATACTTTAACTGGCAAACAGAACTTATAAAAAGGACTAAAAAATTTCATTAAACATTTGCCCGAAATTAACCATTTCACACATATTTAGTTTTTTTAAATTATAAAGCACTAACTTTTTGTACTATAGTCTATAATACATACTGTACAATGACTGATATGTTACTCTTTTAGAATTTTGTTTAGAGAGTTATTTAAAAAGATTAGTTTATCCAAGACTCGTTGACAATTTATATGAACTTAGACGATGCGTTGAAAAACGTTGTTAAAGAATACGCGAAAACATCCTAAAACTTGTATACAAATGAATGATCAACAATTTGAATACCTGATTACCTGAACCAGGAAACCTGAATTTAATACCTGAGAGAAATTTGACATGACGAGGTGGTGTCCTTCCATAAGACAAGTCTTGTATATCTTAGAAATAATTAGTTTATGCACCTATATTTATTAAGGATTTTCTGATCCTTGCAATGAGTTCTAGTAAGCAGTGCTGTAATAATTTATAACAATTTGTACCTGCAATTCTGGGATACTTTGTACAAAATTTTTACAAAAACACGAACAAAAGATTTGAAGAAATTTTGCTAAGAACGAAGAAAACAAGAATATTCAAGAAGAGCACATGAAACGGCAATATGGAGTACAATTAATTTAATTTGTTTTTTATTTACACCACTCTCACCGTTCATAAGGTAGGCTATAATTCTTCACCCGTCATAAAAAAAGCGGTCGCTGTCGTAAACGTCACAAATGATGAGCCCACGACAGGCATTATTCCTCGGAGCAATCCGCAAATTATTTCCCGAAGGAGATGTCGTTGGGCGCGTGATGTTAGGCGAAAAATCTTGAGCAATGAGGCATATCGTCACGTATAGGTATTTATTGGTTTTGGCCTGGCTCGTCACCCTCTTATAGGCGAATACCTGCGAAGGGAAGACCGGCGGGGGGGGAAATTCTCGTGATCTCTTGGCGTACGGCTCCCTCGACGATCTTTCGGTCCAAGGTGGGTCTAGTCTGGAACGCGTAACACGCATTTTTATCAAGCGTTACGAGCCCCGGAACGAGCCGGATGAAAACCAATATCTTACTGCCGCATGGGAGTTCGCTCGAGCCGTTCATTTATTGTTTCTACGTGTGGGTATCTATTCGATTCCCTTGTTTACATACCTTCGTAATCCTATATCCTTTCGACGAACCCTTTCGCATGTCCCCGTGTAAAATGTCCACGCGGAAAACCAACGGTAGTAACCGGACAATGAAAGTACCAAGAGGACCAGCGCAATCACAAGGCATGTACGGAAATTCAACGAAGGAAGACTACTGGAAAAATTGAATAAATGGACAGGTCGTCGCAAAACAAGCAAAGGAACTTAGTGCAAAGAAGAAGAATCGCTGAAACGTAATAGAAATTTGTTTTGTAGCAATTACAGTACATAAAAGCAGTGTTTACTACGTTCTCATTCGAATTTTATACGTGCTGAATGTTATTGACTGTTTTATTAGTATGGAATGTTCGTTTAATATGATGGAGGTGTTAAAGTAATTAAAAGAAGATAAGGTGAATTTAGATGACTGTTAGGAGACATTTGACAACGGTGAATCGTTTTCTAATATTTTTGTTTGATTTCTGTCGAGAGTTTTGATGATCTTCGCCGACCTTTGGAATCGTCGTGCACAACACAGTAGGAAGAGGGTCTTTCTGCTCGCAGATATATGTATATCGCCCAACACACTTATACGTAAGCCCACGCCGACGCCGGGATTTAAACTCAAGCGTGGAAAGCTTATACAAAGCTCTAAATTTATTGGATGGAAATCCTCTCTCGGCATAAGCGAGCAAGTTCTCTACGGTGGCAAAGTTGCTCGGTAGGATTAACACTTTCCTATCTCCTCCTCAATGCGCAGCTATTCTCAACAAACCCTTCTCCCTGCCTCTTCTTCCTTCCTTTTGCGTCGTTCTCGTTGAGCCTATGCCCACTCACTTCAGGCACGAAACTTTTACTCTTACTTCCAAAACTCTGAAAAACATTGGATTACACGTCACGTGGACAGTAGGCTGCCAGTGAAAGTGACGTATTTGTGAGTTTTCTCGCGAATTTACTACAAAGGCCCTGAAAACAGACTGACGAAAGGTGTAATAATTCTTGCAAGTTAATAAAAGACTTTCTTAAGTACCAAAAGATTGTTTTTATCAAAATTTAGTGATTTATGTATATTCAGTGAGCTTTCAAATGAATGGTTAAAAATGAAGAGGAGATTAATTGCAAGATCACCGTTTTATTTTTACTTAATTTGAAGGTTTTCAATGAAATCAAATTTCACGCATTCCTTTGTTTCCTGTGAATTTTATTGTGGTGAAGATACACGAAAGCAATAAATTGCAGCAAGATAAACATTCAACCATTCTGTTAATATTATGCAACGATAAAAATAGTATAATTACGAATACAGATGGGAGGATAGTACACTTAAGAAATAAATTTCCCTTAACAATGTCGCGATAAATTGCACTACAGCGAATATATAGAAAACAATGACGTGCATATACATGAGTTATTTCCTTTACGTTATCAGCGGGAAAATTTGCGTCTGACACTGCGGCGGTTGCCCCCGCAGCACGAACCACCCCCTTAAGTTACCGGCAACCCCTTAGAGCGGTATTGTGCTACGCACGAGGCACACATACACTTACGCACACATACGTAGAATCAGCCGGCTGGGCTGGGTGCATAGCGCGGAGCGAATAAACAAGATATACCGCGGCACTCCGCACATACAATTATCGTTATAATCGTATTTTTCGGAAAGCTTCGTAGCCGTCCGAGCAGCGCACGTACCCCCCCCCCTCCCACGCTTCCCCCCCGCCCCGCTCCGCTTCCGCCATTCGTCCGGCCACCCCCCTCGGCCCCGCCTGCGAAAACTTTCCTGGCAGGATTTGGGTAGCGAGGCGAAAACGCGGGCTCCCGCGGAGAAAATACTGCACGCGAGGGGGTTCCCAGGGTAACGGCGACGGAGTTCGCTAGCCACCCGCCCCGCCGGTGGCAGCACCCCCAAGAGAGATGAAGCCGGCTGGGGACGGAAGAGGCGTGCCCCCGTGAAAAATCGCTTGAAATTTTCAAAGGGTGATTTCGCACTCTTTTGAGCTTCGTCGGCGGACTGGCATACAGAAAGGAATTTCAGAAATCATAAACTGCCACCGCGGAGACGCGTAGATTCTGCAAAAGTCCGGTCAATGTTTAACAAACGGAAGAGGAGTGCGGGTTCTTGTCTCGTAAAATGTTGCAAGAATGTTAATGCATCTTCGTGTGGAAATTTGTTCAGTAAGATGGATCCATTTGAAAGTTTTAGGAAAATTTAACAATGCAGGTGTAATTTCTTTGATGAATTTTGGTAAAGATTGCTCGATGTTGCCATTTCTGTTTATTAACTGTATATTGTCTTATTAAGGTCGTTAAATTAACAGCGAATAAAATTCATGAATATTTTTCTGTCTGTTTATATAATTGCGACCAATGGACACGCAATATTTGTTGTTACGTTACAATATTTATTTGCCGAATTGCATTTTATCGATTCGCCTGCAACATTTATGTTTGACATTGTACATTTTTTAACGTTTAAAATTCGTCAGCAATGTAATAACAGTAGCAATTGTTATTCCGGTGACCGATTTCACAGTCATTGTCCATTTTGCGCGACGTTTCCCGCATCTCTTTCAATGGCATTTTGTGTCGCATAAACAAAAAAATGGCACTGAATGGTGGCTAGACTATTCCCGTTAAGCTGCATAACATTTAGTTCCATCTATCCGATCACTCCTATTCGCCACGAGCGATCCACTGCGTCACGCTCATTCCCTTTTCCTCTTTTCTCTTCCATTCCTTTCTCAAAGAAAAAAGGAACGGTCTGACATTTATGGAGTTAACATTTCTAAAACTCGCCGGTCCCACCGCCGGCGAATAGAAAGAAAAGGGGGAAAGAAACGAGTCGAAGAAAGGGAGTGAGAGAGATGTCGACGATGAGAAAGAAAAAGCGAGAGAGAGAGGGCGCGAGCGCCAGAAGCAAAAAAGATAGAAGCGCAGGAGAGCGAGCCAGTGGTCGGGGGTAATGGCAGTCTTGGAATTGCGTTATCAATCTCCAGACCCCTCTACCCTCGACACCCCCGTGCCCTACGGCACTACGGCTCGACTCCATTCCATTCCATTCCGCCCCCGTTCTCCTCGCGCCCTTAACCACCCCCCGAAAAGCCCGGGCCGGAACCCCCGTCTCTTACAGGGGAAACCCCCGTCAAACACGGGCCTTCCGGCTATGCTCTCGCGCAAGCCCTGTCCCCACTTTCTTGGCGCATGACGCCTCGTTCCCTCCGTCGTACATGTATATGCATCCACCCCCTACCCCCCACCCCCCATCGCGAGTACCCTTCGTCCGTCGTCCGTCGGTCCTTTCACCCTGCATCTCCCACCCCCCATTTCCCGCGGTGTATTCGAATGTTCTTATTGCAGTTTATATTATATTTACGTGCTTCCGAAGCAGGATTACCCGGACTCTTGGAGGATCCCGGCGCGGATAAGCCATCCTCAACAATGCGGGACGCTTCATAAAGGAAGGAGACAGGAACGACGGTCATCCCTAGAAACCGTAGACCCATTATCGTCCATCCTGTGATTAGCACTTTCACCGATTGGAAATATTCGTACACAACGAGGAAGGCTGAACTTTGGAAGCTTTAATACAAACGTCAGTTCCTTTTATAATACTCTTTCGACGTAGGGAATAGTTTATGAAGTTTGCATTTTAAAAACATTGTAAATATCTTGACACGCCGGGGACTTTACTACAGGGAATATTGCGTAGAAAATTTTTAATGGTATCTTCAACATTAATAGTATGCTACAATGAGAATAAATGTTCGTCGTTCAATAGGAAGATAAGTACTGTCTTATTATCATATTACAAAACGCAATCGAAATCAGTTCTCACTGTACCGAATATAATTTGTAGATTAACACGGTGTTAAGAGATCTAACGAGATTCTCTTAATTTTAACGCGCGTGTCGTGACGATAATGCGCGTCTACCGCGGAGCCGGAAGTAAATTAGATGTGACATTTACATAAGCAGCAATTTTATTGAGTGCGTGAACCGTGTCGAGGTCATCGAAGAAAAGGGGAAAAAGATGAGACGAAGGCATCGATGCGATCAAGAGGTGAGAGAGATAAGCTCCGATGGAGTGCTGGAAAGGCCGATATTCGCAGGGGGTGGTATGCCAGGACGAAGATGAAACGGCGGGGTGAAAGAACGAATGACAGGAGGCGAAAGGGCGGCTCACTTGGTTGCCGGAGCCGGCGTACACTACGGTGGGCTTCGAGAAGTCGATAGCGTATCGCTTTCCACGGGACCGAAAGGTTACCGAATCGTTCCGAGACTATCTTAATGGTCGGATAGATCGTTTGATACTATGGCCGAGTCGTAAAGGCTATTGCTCTGCCCTCCGTTCCTCCCCCTTGCCACCCTCGGCAATCCCCCTTAGACGGCCAAGGAGAAACCTGGCTTAGCGTCGGCCCGGATGTCTCCCGCCGGTCTTCTGCGCCTCTATACGCACCTCGTTTGTCCCCCGGAAACCTACGTGTGTCTCGTGCCACCCGACTCAATCCACGCGCAAACCCATTAGCCAGTAATTAATCTTCATAAAGCTCTTTCGAACCCATTAACCTAAGCTTATGTACCGTTCAACGTCACCGGGAAAGCACCTTGAGCAATTTATACCGATTTCTCTATGTACCTTCGCGTATTTCGATGTATCATCGTTTACGTCAGGTTCATGAAAATGGCGATATAAATGTAATATTCTTACGACTATATGCTTTTTGTAAAATCCTTAAATGTTACATGTGTTTTCTTCGATGTAAAAACATGAATTGAAATTCACTTCTCTATACTTCCTTTATATTCAATATTTTTAATGTATTTCTGTTTGATGGAAAATTTTGACTTTCGACAGAATTTGAAAGCTCAGTATTTCAAAAATCCGCATGAATATTATTCACTACCAGCGGATTAGCAAATACCCAGAGATTAAGTTTTTCTTACGGATTACCAATTGTATAAGTATAAATTATTACGATAAAAAACAGACAAGTATAACAAGTTTAAAAAGCTTAACTTTTGTGCAGAATCGTGTATATATCATATAGTCATTTTTTTCATCGTACGAAATGACAAATCCTTGTAACGGACCTTTTACGCAGCCATTAAGAGCTATTTCTGTGCAATAAATATTCACCTCTAACTCGGAGAATAATACCCCGCGTCATAAACACCTCATGAATTTA
Source organism: Hedychridium roseum (assembly GCA_963989215.1). Taxonomy (NCBI): domain Eukaryota; kingdom Metazoa; phylum Arthropoda; class Insecta; order Hymenoptera; family Chrysididae; genus Hedychridium; species Hedychridium roseum. The sequence continues at coordinate 4,702,839 of OZ022310.1, read as the reverse complement.
CTAATGACCCATTGATGTATCAATTACTACTGGCTGGAACGGTCAACTGGAATAGCCGTTCGTGAAATGCCTGCGTCCTTTTATCAGCGAATTTAAATAACGCGGTGATAAAATTTTAAAACGTGCTCAGCGTGGAATTAATGAGTACGACGAATGTATAAACGCGTATGTAATCAAATATCGACATAGCAGGAACAAGGAAAAAATACGACTGTTTAAATAACAGGAATTTAGAGAACTCTCGTTATTCAAAGAGATAGGACATTTATTATTTAGTGAAAATGAATGAATTGCGTTAAAGTGCGCGTAGACGATGATTTATGTATGGTCACTCTCGGATAACTGTACAAAAACAGTAAATTTCAGTAAATTATCCATAGTTCTCTACTAGACAAATTTTATTCGCGTTTTGCTTGTTTAATATCTGAAATAACTGTCACATTTATTCCGCAATGTGGTTTAAGTATAAAATAAGTGCAAATAAAGAAATAAATTATGTAGGATAATGTGTTTTACATTATGTACAATTAAACTAGAAATACTACACTTAATTTCCCTGCTGTAGTAAGACAACTTATAAGCTTAACAACGTTAGAACATTAATAAAAACATGTATATTAATACCCATATATTTCTTTACAGGCATAATTTCTTCGATCCGTTGTTTTCACCTATAATACAATTTACATAGAAAGGATTTATTGTAACTAATGTTATAAAAGAAATGAATTACACATTAAAGAAATAAAATGTAATTATAGACTGTAAACGTAGATTACCGCAAAACTTTAGACACTAATACTGTCGGCAACTGCAAAAATAAGGTGAAAACTGGCCAATGTATTTTAAAAAACCTCGTGAAACATTTTATGCTAGAAAAGTGGCGTTTGAAAATATTCCTCTGGCGTGAATTCTGTGCATTAAATGACTCTTTAAACGCGAATATATTAAAGATGCCAATGGTGATAATACGAAGGTGAACGTAATTTTCGAAGTGTGCATATAGGCTCGGTAGAAGAGAGCAGTATTGAAACTAATTAATAATCCCCCTCCCGCCCTTTGCAGTGACATTTATACCCTCTGAACAACGCGAACCGGTGTGTAACTTAATTAAGGCAACGACGCGGACCCGACCACAGTTTTGCGGCTGCCGTTCCTATATCCGTTCTCTCGCAATATTATCTAGTCTGCTCTCTTCGCAACCGTGGAACGCCGCAATGGCCGACGGGAATTGTATTTGTTACGATACCGTACGTAACCGTACCGCCTACCATTAAATCTACTCTTCGCACTAGACAATGTACCAATCAGCTAAGACTAACAGAGAAATGAAATAAGAAAAGATATAAAATCGAGCACGAGTTTTCCAAACTAACCACACAAGTTCGAATTATTATATAAATTCGCGAAATATCGTAGCGTGCGAATTTTTCTTGTGGTATTTTAAGTATCATCGTTAGCACTGATTTTTATGATTGTTTTTCAGTACATTTCTGTACAGTGTATCACCGTTTACGTTTTTGGAATATTTATAGAATATAGAGATCATTATAATGAGACGAGTAAGTTAGATGTGCAAAAGGAAAATTGAATAATCAAGTTTTGAACCTCGACTTTGGACCTATAGTAGTGTGCTTTTCAAAGAAATACTTTGTTATGATAAAATCTTCTGATACACATATTCTTTTTATTATTATGCTATTATACATTGAAATATGACATAAAAGTTTATTTTGTAATAAAAAATTATCGTCAGTACGCTATTCAGCATTAGTAAAATAAATAAGTGATTTTGATAACATGTTCCTCAAACTGTGTGTTCGATACTTTATGTACTATTTTCGTATCACATACGAAAGATTCCACACAATCTACTCTGTTTTCTCGTTTTTTCAAAGTGGATATACGTGTAGTCAAAAGCTCTAAAGCTGTATGAATTTAAAGTGCTAATTTAACTCACAGTATTTTAAACAAAATCTGTAGTAAAACGTGCCGAAAAAGGTGTAATATACAATTCATTATCCATTTTCACGAGATATAAAACGTACTATTTTAATAGGTAATAAGTATTTAATAATAAATATTGTACGTTTTGCATTAACGTAGGATATTCAATTTAAGGATATTTTTCTACAAGTGAATGATATAATATTAAACAGGTATAGTTTCTGCAATTTGCGTTATTGGTAATATTACTAAACACCATTTTATGTGAGTCAACATTATGAACCATATCCGTATATACAGGAAGCTTATTAGCACAAGAAAAATAGATCACAATATTACAATACAAATTATTATATATACAAATGACAACACACATTCAAATAATCAATTAAATCGCTCTATAATGAAAAACGTGATTTACATGGGAACCCTGCGATTTACTGCGGAACTATAGAACATAAGTTGCTTGAAAATGATGGGAAATAGTGATACCGACGTAAACATAATTTACGAGCAATCATTGGCAAACCTACTGAACGGGAAACTGTAAAGACAAAGCGAAGGGGAGAGGAAGCAAGAGTCGAAGAGGAAGGAGATGAGTATCAAAGGTGGCACGGAGTCCCTCGTTCCGCCCCTGTCATTCAAAAAGGTGTCAACGGTAGTAGCTTTTACGAGATACTTATTAATTGTTACTGCGCTTTTACGACGGCATAAAAGCGCAACTACGAGCGCGTTTGAGTGGGCACGACGACGTAAGGGGGATCTCCCCGATGGATTATTACCTTCGTCTAGCCTGTATACCAAGTATTCTTGGTCCGTTATATTCATTCACATGGATACGTGAGAACCGTGTAGGTTTAAGAAAAGAAAAAAGAAAGCTCGGAACAAAGAAAGAATCCTAACGGAAAATGGAAAAACATCATCATGTATGCATGATATATGAAAGTATTTGTACTTCATATTCTTAGAATAAAATAATGTAAAATATGAGAATATATTGTCTTTTATAATCGAAAAGATAGAAATATGAATAAGGTGAGATTTGGGTCTAGATTGATATTTATCTTTAATAAAATATGCAGAGTTAATGATTTACTAAAAGTGATTGCATGTATATATTTGTAATAACCGATTTCGGCTTAGGATTATTAAAGTATTTACCCATTACAAAGACGTCCTTTAAAAAGTAAATGAAATTATTTTCCTGTAAATATCAACCAATTAAAACGTTATAGTAAAGTATATTGTGTAATATCTTTAGAAACTTGGGTGAAAATGAGTAATTACTCCAACATATATATCTTATGTAGCCATCTCAACTAAATCTTTAATACTTCAGTATTTTATTATTTGCGACCAAATTAGAAAAAAATGCTTTTTACCGTAGTTATTGCAATTGTCACATTCATATTTTTCACACAAATTTTATAAATTATTCTAAGAAATGTTAGATGTGACTAGTGTAAGAGATTTCCGCTTAATTACTAAAAAATGAAACGAAACGTTGTATTTCTTCTTTGATAGTAAATATACAAATCTTGCGAAATATGCAAACGCAACGTTACACTTCTAGGCCTTGAAAACAAATAACACAAACTGTGTCGCAAAATCTTTTTGCCCAGCAACTCGTATAATTGGTTAATGGGGAAAAAATCACTGATTGAAGGCACAATCAGCGTTTCGGTCTTGCATGACGGAACACGGTGTTGCATACTCGACAGGCGCTATTCCGTGTTGTACTTTACATTATTACATTCCGGGATATACAAGTATGTGCAACGAATAACATCATTAAATACCAGTCATGAATTATTCTAATCGTAGATCATAATGACCGGTTAATACATTGAAATGGCAAAGTTTGTACATTTCTACAATTTATGAACGGACGATTGGCCCTTATTAGCCATTTTGCAGTGTAAGGGGACGGAGGAAAGAACAAATGAGTCATTCGCGCTGTGTGTGTGTGGAATACTCGTAACGACGTTCACGCTTTGCTCGCAGAAAGCGAGCTAGACATTCGTTTCCGAACCCATCTGATATGTAAATTGCCGACGAAATAAAGAAAGAATGGCTACGCGAAAGCGTGGGTGGCGACTTAAACGACGTTGGCGCCGGAAAGTCAAATCGAAAGTAGACGAGCGACAAGGTGGAGACGATTTTTGATAACAAACTACGAAGATAAAAAAGTAATAGTAGACAGTACAAGGAAAATTAGCACTTCCAGGTATTGAGACAGTCAAACATTATTACTCTGTTATTCCTCCATTTCAACGACCAAATGATTGCATTGCATTTTTCCGTCGGTGAAAATATTTCTGAAGATTTTCCATTTAAGAAGATTTTTATTTTATGTCACGAGCAGCTGCATGTATGAACCACGAATTTAATGAAAATGTCTTACCTGTTTTTGTATTAAGAAATTATTACTGAACATCTTATAACAAACTGTCATAATTTCGTAGGTTTTCAATCGAAATAACCAGCAGAAAATGAATAACTATTTATGTCAATTCCAAATCAAATCTATCATGAGAATTGAATATTCCTGCAAAGGTTGATACATAAGAAAAAATATTGGTCACCATGATGAGCATTAGATAAAACGACGTAAAAGCTATTCTATTAACGAGATCTTGATATCCGAAATGGAGATTTTGTCAAAACAGAGGAGATTGACCTAGAAACTTTTGGAATTCCGCTGTTGAATTACAAAGAGGAAGAATGGGCAACCGGAAGCTCGGATGGCGATCTAAATGATGTGGGCGCCCAGGGGGTACAGGAGGAAGGCGAAATCGAGGACCCTAAGAGTAGACGAGGGGTGGGAAGGAAGACGGCGTGAGAGAAGAAAAGGAGAGAGAGAGAGAGAATGGTAGATGGCAGAGTCGGGAGGTAGGCTTTGGATAACGGCTGCGGAGAGGCGACGGTAATGTGCCGCGCAAGTAAAAGAGAGTTTTTCTTTTCCCTTGGCTCGAAGCCCCGCCACCGGCCTTATCTCTCCACTAAATCCAGCGATTTTAATACGCGTTTTCCCGGCAATTTCCGCGCTACACATTCCACCGGCGACTTAGCACTCCTACCACCCCGCTGAAAGAGGTCGGCAAAGGGAGGGTGAACCCCGGGGGGAGAAAGCCGACCGGGGGGAACGGGAAGAAACGTCAGCCCCTTGCGTGCGCCAGCTTTCGTTGTCTTCCTGTCCTCCCCCCCCCCCCGCCCTGTACCACCCTCTGCTTTTCCCCTTCTTTAAATGAACTTTATTTTTACGGTGCTATTTAAAGCAATTTCTGATTTCCCTTAATTCATTACACCGCCGTTCCGTACAGCCCTCTTAATACGCCACGGGCATTGCTGGCATTTCTCATACCCCAGTGCTAAGCACTATATGGTAAGGTATGTCAGGAATTGCGAATTAAGGATTCCACGGAATTTAATCCCAGGATTGATAGGAGTGAATTTTAACATTTCAGTCTGATGAAATAAGGTTTCGAAGCGCCCGCCTCCCTAGCAAATGTTTCGGTTTCCTTTTTCGCGCGTGCTTATGTTCTAACGGTCCGCGGTGTGTGTGTGTACTGCTTCCTCTCGTAAAAAGGTCCCGCAAGTATTGTATGTTCACAATAGAGGGTAGACTTAAATACATTTGTTATAAAGAAAAAGGTGGCACTGAATTGATTAAACCTGGAAATCCTTCCACGGACCGAAATTAATCCAACAGGTTATGGGCCCAGGTCCTATATTATAATTAACGATACATGAAGTGCGAGTGAGGTTAAATATAACCACGTGCCACGTTGTGAGGAACAAAGAATAAAACATGAATCCTTCAAACATACAACAAGTCGAAAAGCTTGACGGTGCAAATTACGAATCCTGGAAAATACAGATAAAGAGCATCCTCCGCTTTAACGAGGTATGGGGCTATGTAGACGGGTCCGTTATAAAGACGGAACAAAACGAGGCGACCTGGACGCTGAAGGACGAAAAAGCGTTAGATATAATCATATTAAGCCTGAACAAGAATCAGTACAATCATATAAAAAATGCACAGACATCGAAGCAAGCATGGGAATCACTCAGGCAAGTACATGTATCCAAAGGACCTATGAGGCAATGCGTTTTATTTAAACAACTATACAGGATGAAAAAACAGGCAAACCAAAGTGTAGCACAATACGTTGATGAATTCACACACAGAGCTGAACAGCTAGAAGAGTCGGGAATAAAACTTCCAAATGAGGTATTACCAATAATGTTACTAAACTCATTACCTAGCGAATACGAAACATTCTGTATTGCCATTGAATCAAGAGAAGTTATGCCCAAGATGGAGGAGTTAAAAGTGAAATTATTAGAGGAAGAAATAAGGAGAACGGAAACCAATGGAAACATGAGCCATGACAGAGAGGAAGCCCTATTATCAAGCAAGAAAACAATAGACTACAAGAAAGGACCAAGGGATAATCATCCTAAACAAAAGACTGAACACACACAAAATAGAAGAGCCCACGAAAAATGTTACGCGTGTGGAAAAGAAGGACACATCGCAAGATTTTGCAGGAACAGGACAATGCAGAGGAACTCAGGGACCATGAGAAAGAGCTATACTGAGAACGCAATGACTACAATCGCCCTAAACGCAACTCTTCCTACCACAGAAACATGGTGTCTAGACAGTGGAGCAACCGTACACGTATGTAATGAAGAGAACAAATTTGAGAAGTTAGACTTAAGCCAACAGAGCAGAATATACACTGCTACAGAAAATAGCGTAAGTGCCTTGGGAAGAGGGAACGTTAAAATGAACGTACAATCCACAAATAAGGGTGTAAACTGCATTAACTTAAAAAATGTAATGTGGGTTCCAGATTTCAGAAATAATTTATTATCTGTACCCAGCATTACCGAGAACGGTTACAAGGTGTTCTTTGATAATCATTCAGCTAAGGTACAGCGTAAAGATGGAACAACTATACTGACAGCACTAAAACATAATGGACTATACTTAGTTGACACACCGAGCAAACCTAAAGCGATGCAAGCAAGGGAAGAAGATGACAAACTCGTTCGGTGGCATCGACGACTAGGGCACCTAAATATAAATGACGTGAAGAAGTTATGTAATGAAAATATGGTGAAAGGAATCGAAATACCTAAACATCAGACGCAAAATATACCGAACTGTGTGGTATGCGATAAATGTAAAATACATCAGCTACCATTTAAAGCATCTACCAACAAAGAAGAAGAAGTATTAGGACTTATTCACAGCGACATATGTGGACCATTTAACACACCTTCTTTAGGGGGAGGAAGATATTTTGCAACGTTCATCGACGACAAAACAAGACATATGGAAATAGCAATTTTAAAGCATAAGTCCGAGGTATTGTCAGCTTTCCAAACCTATAAGATCCGTGCCGAAAAACAAACAGGACGCGTTATTAAAAAGATACGTACCGATAATGCTAAGGAATATTTGTCAAGGGAATTTTCAGATTTTCTTAGAAGAGAAGGAATCATCAGACAGCTGTCGACCGTATACACACCACAACAGAACGGCGTCGCTGAGCGAGCTAATAGAACGATTGAAGAGATGGCACGAAGTATGCTCACGCAAGCAGGTTTAACGCTAAACTTATGGGCAGAAGCAGTGAATACAGCTGCATATATACGAAATCGATGTCCAACAAAGAGACTAGGAAACAAAACACCTCTCGAAGAATGGACAGGCCAGAAACCGTACGTCGGATATATGAGAATTTTTGGCAGTAATGTGATTGCGTTGGAAAAAGGGGCGAAAGGGAACAAATTCCTGCCAAAAGGAAAGGAGTACGTTTTGGTAGGCTATTCGCAAGAATCGAAAGCGTATCGCTTATGGCAACGAGGAACGAAAAACATAGTTATAAGGAGAGACGTCCGTTTCCATGAAGAGGTTGGAACGACGGAGAACGAAAACAATAACCTACTTATATTAGATCAACTCACGCAAACCGAAAATGAGCCCATCAATGCAACCACTACCCGTGAAACTACCCAAGAAGAAGAAGAGGATGGGTGCACAGAAACCGTAGTGGCAGATGACCAATTGCAAGAGGAGGAAGATCAGAATGACGAGAGCAACCCTGAAAATGCAGAACCATGCATGAGACGAACAAAGGGACGACCTAAATTGTTGCGAACGGGTAAACCCGGCAGACCGAAGAAAATTTATAATTACTCAACAAACTCAGAAGAAATTCGTCATCCAGAACCAAGAACAGTCTCGGAGGCAATGAAAAGCGATGAAAGACCATTCTGACTGGACGCTATGAAGTCAGAATACAATTCATTGATTCAAAACGACACGTGGGAACTAGTGGATAGACCAAAAGATACCAAAGTACTTACGAGCAGATGGGTGTATAAGGTAAAGTATAAACAAGATGGGACAGTTGAAAAATTTAAAGCTAGGCTAGTTGCTCGAGGGAATGAACAAAGGAAAGGTATAGACTATGAAGAAGTATTCGCCCCAGTAGCTAGACTTGAATCCATACGAATACTTTTGGCTAGTGCGGCACAGAAGAAAATGCATGTCCATCACATGGATGTAGTTACAGCTTATGTTCAAGGGAAATTAACGGATACTGTTTATATGCAACAACCAGTCTTATTTGAAGAACCTGGGAACGAAAGTAAAGTATGTAAACTGAATAAACCTTTATACGGTTTAAAGCAAGCTGGACGAGAATGGTATCAGACCTTAAACGATTTCTTATTAAGCATAGGTTTACAAAGATGTCCAATAAATCCGTGTATATATACAGATCGAGCAAATATCATAATAGTTATTTATGTGGATGACATATTGATAGCATCTAGGGATTTAGACGAGTTGACAAAAATGAAACAAAAATTAAAGAATAAGTTTAAGATAAATGATTTAGGAAAAGTGTCAAATATCTTAGGAATACATGTACAAAGGGACGGCGATACCGGTCGAATGAAACTAAGTCAACGCAAGTATATAGAAGAGTCTCTGAAAAGATTTGGAATGGAGGAATGTAAACCTGTGAGCACTCCTCTAATCCCTAACGAAACATTTAACCATATTAGTCTTAACGAAAAACATTCCGTGGATGTACCGTACCGTGAACTAGTAGGAACACTTATATATTTATCAAACGCGACTCGTCCCGATATAGCCTTTGCCGCAAACGTATTAAGCCAATTCAATGAGAATCCAACAACGTACTGTTGGAAAGCAGCCAAACATGTTTTGCGATATTTAAAAGGGACGATAAATCACGGGATAACATATTCGGCCGACGATAAACAAATTGAAGTCTACGTTGATTCAGATTGGGCGGCTGACGAAAACGGTAGAAGATCGCGATCTGGTTTTGTAACTAAGTTAGCAAATGGCCCTGTGAGTTGGGAGTCCAAAAAACAAAAATCTGTTGCTTTGTCTACTATGGAGGCGGAATATATGGGACTCTCAGAAGCAGTTAAGGAAGCCATTTACTTAAAAAGACTGTTGTCATACATAGGATTAAGCGAACTAGCATTCGGAAAAATTAGTGTATACTGCGATAACCAAAGCGCTGTGCAAGTAGCCAAAAATAACGTGTTTCATCGTAAGAGCAAGCATATAGATATAAGGTATCACTATACGAGAGAAATGCAAGAAGCGGGCGAAATAAATGTGCAATTTGTAAGCTCGGGTGATATGATTGCGGACGTTATGACTAAGTCATTGCCAAAGATGAAATTGCAAAGATGTGCATACTTAATGGGTTTAAGCGATTAGTTTATAAGTCAAGGTGGTTCTTTTTGAAAAATAATACGCAAATAGAGGATAAGTATTTCGGAAGGTAGCACTTCGAAAGGGGGAGTGATGAAATAAGGTTTCGAAGCGCCCGCCTCCCTAGCAAATGTTTCGGTTTCCTTTTTCGCGCGTGCTTATGTTCTAACGGTCCGCGGTGTGTGTGTGTACTGCTTCCTCTCGTAAAAAGGTCCCGCAAGTATTGTATGTTCACAATAGAGGGTAGACTTAAATACATTTGTTATAAAGAAAAAGGTGGCACTGAATTGATTAAACCTGGAAATCCTTCCACGGACCGAAATTAATCCAACACAGTCACTTAGTTTAATGTCTCCTCGTGCTATTTGTTTGAGACAGAGGGACACAAGGGACGCGTTAAATCTATTTAAATAACTTAATGACGTTTTCTTCTTTGGCAGTCATAAAATGAATCTCTTGAACAAGCTGTACAAGTCTCAAACGAAAAAGGATCTCTGTAATTCCGAACTCGTTACGTATTCGACTTTGATAGATCTATTAAAAGAGGTAAAAAATATTGATGTCGTACAGGGTTAACTGAAACATGAGAAATTATCATAGTTACACGAAATAACATTAAAAACATGTGTGGAACCTAATAATTTAACAGATACTGTGTTCGTATCATCCTTTACAGTGCGTTTATGAAAATTACATGTGATGAGCCAAAAATTGCTGTCGGGAAAAAATGAGTGCATTAGTTATAGGCCATTAAATCGACATATATCACATTTCGTTAAATACATAAGAAAACACTAAAACATACTCTGTCATAAATAATTTCATTCTCATAGACAGTTATTTGTAATGAGCTTCCAAAGACAATTTTATAAGTATCATATCCCGGCCGAGACACGCGCGAAATATTGTTCATTCGTAAAATTTCACGATTTCATTCTAATGGACTCATGAGTCATTTTTATTGACACAGTGATATAGACACGTGCAGATTCATTCTTATAAACGCGCCGAACGTGCGGGATGCGTGGGAAATTGAGACAAGCTATAACTCGGCAATTCGGTTTTACATAAACCTCTATACGTTGGAGAGTTACGCGAGATCTATCGTAAAAATGCCAGTTAATAAACCGGCGGTAAAGAGGGCAGCACGCTACCAGAGGCGAACGCTGCGCAAACTTTCTTCTCGGGAAATTGAGTCGGATTTGAGTTATCGGATGTCGTCCATCCCTTGGCAGGGTCGCGGTCGTCTGAGCCACCCCACATTTACTCCGACCCTCCTTCGCAAAATACATCTATCGCCATTACGAGAAATGGGGGGAAAACTTGTAAATAAAAAGGAACAACGGGTGACGTAACTACCTTTTCGTGGTTGTTCCCCGGTACTAAACTCATTTCCTCCTAGACCAGGGGGTTAATAACACTCGATTATTCCTCGAGAAGCTCTTTATAATTGGAACTTCACATGCACCTCTTGCTATTTTTATATGGACTTGCTTAATTGTACGTTAACTGGTCCTTTCATGATTATTAGCGTGCAAAATTGTTAAGTAGCAGTGAATAATTAATAAAAATAAATAGGGGACGTGGTATAGTATTTAGTAAAGTGTGTACTTAGCGTTTTATTGATTAGTATTCTTTTTTTCAATCAAATTCTGTTAATTGATTGGTATTAGTGATCAATAATAATATTAATTCCTAAGTGTTTATCAAGTGTTACATATCTTTTATTTAAATGTACATATTACATATAAATGCCATCACATAAAAGGAGCGGACAAAACATCCTCATACTTTTATTTACTTCATTTTTACTTTCTCTTCTGCACAGTACAGTTTCTCACAACTTACCGCACATGTCTACCGGTCATGAATAATGAAATTACTTTCACGATTTTTTATATTTGACAACGCCATGCATAATATTATCCAAAAACAATTTTATCGTACCGAATAATGCATTAACAGTTTTATTTTCAAGCATTTTCATTAAAAGTACAGAAAATAAGTAAAATATGTGAGAATAACAGTGTAATATTATTAGACATTAATCTGTAATACTATTTCGTTATTAAGAAAAGATGAAAACAGGAAAAACCTTTCACACCATGCCTTGGGAAAAGCATGATCAGATAAGATACCAAAAAAATATGGCTACGTTTCAAGGAATAACATCATTCGGTATGACATAGCCTTAACTAATATGCCATATTTTATTACGACTAAATAACGCTCTAACAAATTGTAAGTATAATTAAATTCACAGTAGTATTAAATGTTTTGTTTATACTTCTGACCTATATTTTTTGCCCAATTTTTGTGACCTTTTGATTTTGTTTCGTAAACTATCTACAAAAAGTCAACTTCCATTGACTATTCTTTTTCTCAACGTGGCGACGACTGTTAGTTTAGCAATTTTTAAGAAACACGTGTCGCTTTATCGCAGGAAAATTCGTTAACGCTCTCTTTGCGGTGTGTATAATTCCGGCCGCATTCCCACGTACAAAGACGGCGCCCCGATAATTCATACGACGTCGGGACATTATATATTCATACTCACTTCACGAGGTGAGTTCGAACAAGTTTCTTCTTCGCAATAAATTCGGGCATGCGAGGCAATTACTCGGGCAAGCCGTAACGGGTGGGTAGTCTAAGATTAAAAGAGAGGAATCCCCCGGCGGTCCCGCGGCATCCCCGACGCCATAAGGTAGGCAGCGAGAACGAAGAGGAAGACGACGACGCCGTGTAGCGCAGGTAGGCAATGCGATAAATATGATTTTTGTGTGAAACCGGCTGGAAGATTCGGGATTTGATCTCCAAGGGTGGTCCCCGTACTCGTACATCATCCTGGGAACCTCTCTCTCTTTCTTTTTTTCTTTCTCTCTCACTCTCTCTCTCTCTATCACGAGTTAGCTCCTCCCCCGAGCGTCGCAAGGATATCCACGGAGAAAGGACACACGGGCACACGGTCAAAAACATTTAAAGTTCCACCATGTCGTTCGTCACTCGGGTAAAAGGGAAACCGGCTCTTCACTTCTCCCTGTCGCTACCCCCTGGCCCATCCTGTCCCGTGCCCCCCCCCCTCCTCCTCCTTCCCCGTGGTCTCCCTCATGGACGCATCTTAATCTAGATGTACCCAACCCTTGACCCTCGTACCTTCTCCGCTAACAGCTAATCCTATCTTGCCTTCAGGACTCCACCTCCTTCTCGTCCTTTGACACTACCACCACAACCCCCCCCCCCCTCTCCTTCCCACCCCTTTTCGTCCGCGTTCGGTGTCTTCTTATTTCACATGGACTGAGAATACAACCGCAAAGATTTACACGGCGCAGGGACCGTTGTTTCGTCTAACTTTCTTGCTGGATAGCACACCTGTACTCGGGTACCACCGCTCTATTTATAGTCACGGAGAGGACAGACAAAGAACACGGAGAATACCCGACAAGCTCCGTGACTATCGCTAATAGAGTCGCTTGTTCGAAGCCGCCCTAACGATCCTACTTGCCCCATGGAACGGTGTGTCATTCTAACTTGCTGCTTGACCGTTTGAACGGACCGCTTTGATTCCCATTCTTGGAATACCTTAAATCAAACGTCATCTTACCAACCGAAAGATTTCGTTTCACTGACAAGCGGTCTCGTTAATTGGGATACATGTTTTATGAGGCAATTATAATACAGTGATTAAATGGAATTATTTTCATTCGTACAAAAAGTAAAATGCATAACGCAATAGGTAATAAAAGTCGATTTTAGATTATTGCAGTTTGGAAAAAACTTCAATAACAAGAATATTACAGAATAGAAAATAAGGAAAATGTTCTATTCTTGGTGCGCAATTTTTTAATTCTCTAAGTAAATTCGATGTATAAAACGTAATTAGAAAAGAGGTGCAGATTCCTGCGCAATTAAGTGTTTTCTCAAGATACGAATATATATATCATTTTCCGAATGTAACATATCCATTTTCATTATATTAATAACAGGAATTATGTTTATTAATGGCAAAAAATTTCCTGGAACCTCATGATTTATTACCTGAGTTTTGGAGTCTTTTCATTTATCAAACACCACACTACACTGATATAATATTATATTCATTAAATTTATATAGTGTATAATGGTTTTGATCGATCTTCCATTGCTGCAGAAAGAGATGTAAATTAAATAAAAGGAAAAATACTTCTCCTTTTGGGTACGATCACCTGGCAGAAAAAATTTTTGCAAAAAAAATCTCACACACGAGATGTTGAGGGCATTTCTTGGAAGTTAACATTATCTATGTTTTTCTCTACGGGTGTAGCACCGTTCCGGAGCCGAGATTCGTCGCGATTTACGTAGCAAGTATAAACATTGAAGAGATTACGGCGGAGGTCGTTGTAAGTTTTAACGAGATTCCCTCAGCACGGTGTCGGTGGCATTATCAAATAATTGAGAGATGTAACTCAGCGCTATCTTGACTTCACCCTCGTGCTCGCTCCTCTCTATATCCTCGAGAGAGCGAATCGAGACAGTATATCGATTCACTCTCTTAGTCCTACGTAGATACAGACTTACATCTAGCGAATGCCACCTTATCGTCGTTCGCTTTAAAAGGTAAGTAACATTTGCAATTCTCTAATTGACGAACTTAAAAATAAAATGTTAAAAAACTGTTAAAATTTTAAAACTTCTAAATAAATGTAATAACGTACAGACATTTGATAAGATACTGTCATTATTATGCGCGAATGTATTTTTCTAACGATGCAACCGTAACGTCGATAATTATATTACAAACTCCTGTAAAAGTGTCCTCGTTTCATTTCCCAAGGTGTGCTATGTTTTATCTTAAAGGCGCGAAAAATAAATTCCTTAAATAGATTTTAATATTGAATTAAAAAAAAAGAGCGAACATTGTATCAATACCCAAAAAAGTCTATGCCGTTCGGTTTATTGCGTTGCATATTTTCTGTTTCGAGGGGCAATTACTGGCACGATTAAAGTCGAAAAATCGATGAATGCAGTACTCCATGCATATACATTGGGGCTTTGTGCGCTAAGATATTTGACTTCTATTAATAGCGAGAGTTACTGTTTTAATTAAACCATGGATCACGGGCCATAATTATCATACTGCACTTTGCGAGCGTATATCCAGGGATTTAATGCCATGGGGGCTGCAGTGGCGGAGGGAAAAAAAGGACATAGCCAGACGATATGTTCCTATCGGGGATTCGCGTGTGCAACGAAGGTGTCGCGTCCTCGGGGCTCCTTCACGGCCGAAATATAAATAAGTCGACGGTAATGCGAGCCGTACGTCAAGCGGAAAGATTAAACAGTTAATAAGAATAAGAGTCTCCGTGGACTACCCCTTATTCCGCGAACGGTCGCGGGTTTCTTTCGTAGGTCGCGGATCGTCAAGGGAAATAACGGCGCGGCACCGGAGGATGAGAGAGTAAGGAGGAGTAAGAGGGGGGAGGGCGGGAGGGCGTCAGGGGGAGGAGAGGGTGGAAAGAGGAAGGGGGCAACTTCCCTGAGTGGTTGGAGGGAAATGGCGGCCATCTTTCCCGTGGGCTCTCCTCGAGAACCAATCGCCTCTCTCCCTCGAACATTAAGGCGGCAACTCCGGCTGAAGAATTACCTCTGCCACGTTAGACACATTTTTCTCGCTTTTCCTTTATTCTCAGCCGCTCCGGAGGTTCAGGTACCTCTCTTTTCTACGGAGAAAGGTTCCTCGTCTATTCCTTCCAGAACGCTCCTTCTTTCTCCCGTCCTTCCCTTTTTCTTCCTCGCCCTCGGCCCTCTCCGTCGGTCCTCTTCCCCTCGGTATCTTCCGTTTCACCGTCGTCTCGACGCGCCGTCGTTTCGCATCTCCTATTTTCTTTGTCCGCCGGGCCAACCCCCTACCCCCTTTTCTTATATATACGTACGGCACGGTCGGGTATAATAGTGTTCATCCCTGAAGTGAGCTCCATCGAACGGCAGGTGGCTGACCTTAATAACGCGCTACGCAGCGTGTACCGTGAAAAAAGGAAAGAAATATATATATATATGTATATGTATATATGTGTGTGTGTATATTGCAGAGGCACGATCGCGCTAAAACGTCAGATCAAAGATTTACAAACTAACGCGACTGCACACGGATATTAAGAGCCAGGAAGCTCGGTGAAAGACGGCGGGAAGGGGGGGGGGTTGAAAAAACGTTGAAGAACTTTCCAACTTTCGTTCTTATGCATTGTGGGAAAGTTTGGACAACCAATAGCTTTCGTACGCCTATTCTTCCCTCTATCATCGACAATGATGCATTCAATGTGCAGACGCAGTTGGTATTTGGGTCGGCCGTCAATAGTACCGTAATCGTAAACGTGTCTATTGACATATCATAAGTAACACCCGAGGCATTCGTCACGACCTCTAAACCTTATTCGTGGCGAAAGTAATGATACTCGAGCATTATTACAGAAGAGTATTACCTCACACATCGTAGCCGCATGAGTGACTTCCATCATCACAGGTCAAAACCTCCAACTGTGGACCAGGTGGCCAAAATAGTTTTTGCCTTCATAATGGAATGGAAATTTAGGAACTCATAGGCTGGGTAGAAATAGTCATTCTCAAGTGTAACGTATATTTAGAAATAAAAGATGTTTCTAATTTGACACGTTTTTATGATAACCGCCCTTTAAGTATAATAAAATACTATAAAAAAGGTAAAACACGGACGAGTAATAAGAGTTTTGTAAATATCGTAAAATCATCAATAAAATTTGGTAAATATCATTATTTACTAATGCCCTTTATTTAATAATAACCCATGTCACTGTTCTCATTTTCACGTCATAATGAGCATATTTATTTTCGATAAGAGAACATATTTTCACGAGTCGCATCTGATTTTATATAAAATTTTACGAATTCAACTTTCACTTTCAAGTTCGTTTTTGAGAATAAATGAATAAATTTTTAGCATGGAATGCATTCAGCATCTACTGCTATTTCTTGAATTAGTAATGAAAAGTAAAACAGGTATTGTTTGGTATGGTATATTTTTAACCTAGGGATTAATAAAATACTTTCCTTATACAATGTAACATATTCACAACTAATCAAAATAAAAAATAACTGTAAAAAATGGTTATACCATGAGTAGACAAATTTAAATATGATCTATCATAAAGATAAATCATATTTAACTTTTGTTCTTAAAAATATGGATACATTTTACTACATCCCTAATCGTAAATGTACTAATTATCATTTCTACAGTCGAAATTAACTATGAACATCCTTTATCCAATGCCTAATTCGATGTAACATCTTGTCGTACAAAACCGTGACAACTTGAGCAGAAGTTTCCGAACGCAATGTATAATACAGTGCAGCATGGTATTTGCGCCTATGAAATCATATTCTGATATGCTAACTGCCTCCGCTTTAGAGCCGCGGTTTCGGTCTCGTCACAAACCATTTCCAATTCATGAACGACCTCAACACAGCAGCGAATACCTTTAAGATATGTGTATACTTTCAAATGTATGCACAGACACCAGAGATGGTTCTGTTTAAATGTATTATTCATCTTAAACAGAAATTCGCGTATCAATAGGCAGAGGTGTGGTTGCTTTGAGGAAATATTCAGTATTGACTTCGGAAAAAAATTCGTAAAAATGTAATCAGTAGATATATTTTTTTAATGCATCCGACAGAATTTGAATTATATGTCATTTAGACGTAGTCTACGATGTCTCGTTTTAAGGCAGATTTTATTAAAAATGCTGGATAGCATTTACGTTCCAAAATTATGCAAGAAAAATCTTCGCAGTACACATTATTAATGTTCATTGAGTTCTGTATAGATTAGTCTATATTGCTTCTGTCGTCATTAGGATTATGTGCTCGTTTCTCTTCATGGTAAATACCATGATATATACGAATTACAATTTTATTAGTTTACTAAATTTAAAGAAAACATCTATATGCAGTTCCACCGTTGTGTTTATAAGTTTAATTAATTTTATTGAATTTTTCTGACATCTGGCAGTTGGTTATAATTTTATAAATAAATATAATCAAGATAATTCTTTCATTTGAGAAGATATAACAAATCTAATTACTGTTAAAAATTATACTTGAAGAGAAGCGAATATTAGCCCTTAAAAAATGTTTAGGTAATGTTTTTTTTACGATAATACTTATATTCTTATCTTAAATAAACTTTACTTCAGTAGTACTCTTATCCTGTATAACACTTACCGTTTAAAAAATTTCATTTTATTGATAAAGTGCAAAAATCTGTTTCAGAAATTACACGAAAATGCTATTGCGTAAACCTCATAATAAAATGTACATTTATTTGTATTATTATATTTACGACAACGGAGAATACATGTTCAGTATACGTATGACACAATTTGTTTTGCGTCGAAGCACAATGTAGCACTTTCCTTCGGGTTATGACTTTATTAGTAATAACGACGACGATTATTGGAAAGTAGGTAAGTAAATGTCAAGCCCTTTTCTCGTCCATGGAGTGGTTGGATGGAGGAAGTCCCCTGACTTTATGGCACACGGCTCTCCCGGCCGCACAGTAAGGCAACTCACGGCAAAGTCGTCAAAGAATTTTACGAGCGGGTAACGGGATTTAAAGTGACGATGATGCAACCTCAAGGTGCTCACTTTATCCTTCACGGCCTCATAAATGTAACTGATGACATTGCCAGATACGTTTGACTTGGCTCACTCCCCTGTTTGGCCCATCACAAAACGTGGATTTTCTGTTGATGGAAACGGCACGAGTCTACCATAAAAATCTCGGGGATTTATTGAGCCAGATTAACTTCCTCAAGTCCGGCAAGAAAACTGCTTCCGCGCCATTTCATTTGGTTTCCGCAGAAACACGAACGTCCCCAATGAAGAAAAACAGCACGCTTGAAGAGACGGCAATGTTATAACTATGTTTTGTACGAAACTTGTGCAAATATGATTACACACGTGTAATTATTACTACATAATTTCAATGATTTCAGTTACACACATAAGTAAAGACATTATTGTAGAGATTTTTTGCAACATATGTTATAATGTTTTTATTCAAAATGTGGAAACACGAACTGCGGTAAAAGATTTGTGCTTTAAACTTTCAAACGCGACGAAGAACATCGAAGATCTCTGATATGCAGTGGTGCCACCTCACAAACAAACGGAACACTCCAACGAATAATAACGGAAAGTATAGATGATAATATCCAATAACAGATTACGGAAATACGGTATTAACTGCAGAACTAACTGTAGCTAAAAAAGAAACCAACAATTTCCAACAGTAGAAAATAGACAATCAACTGATCAGTCAAATCATAAAAATGTTAATACGTGTTTTATTTTAATTATGTATTCAGACATAATATTTACTGCGAACAGTATTACAACTGCCAATCTTATTTTTGCAAATGTGTCTAATTGACTTTAAAAATAATATCGTCTTTTGCGGTCATTGAGAAAATTAATCAAATTCCAGATTCTTCAAAGCGAAAAATGTTAATGGGATAAAAATGTATATCTAGTACAAATGAAAGTAAAGGGACATAGATCTTAAAATTTGGTAGCCCAGGAAGACCAATGATAATATGGGCGTAAATTTTCGCATGATCGTTAACATTCAGTAGCTCCATCTATACCTCCACGAAACAAACGTCAAACAAAGCGCTCAACCTGGTCAAACAGTGCAGTCTCTTCTCCCTGCTGGAAATAATTCCTTCAGCTATCGATAGATGGCCTGCTGGTTCTTCATCAAGCGCCCGTACAAATTTCTTCCCCGCTGATTTATGATCGAATTAAAACTGACAATTATTGTTATTACATAGTCATATAAGACGGTAACAGATAATAAATTCCATCGTAAAACGATAAACTAGTGACTGCATTTTGTAAGGCTTGTTTAATGTTGAGTTTCGCACAACAGTGCTCGTTAAAGCAGCCGTAAACCGACAGCGATAAGCTTATTTCAAACACAATCCAATGAAACATAAGTTAGCGTAATTCTCAATGCAAATGGGATACAATTTTTCCAAGCATTTTGCCACGTTTCTATCATAAATGCAATAGTCGAATTAACAGATAGGAGATTATTTTTATTTAGAAGACTTTTGACATCAGTAACTGCGTATTTTAAATATATCCATCGTCATGGGATAAGTTGTGAAACAAAGTTCAAAGTATTTTTTATGTACCCGATATAATATTTTCTGGTCTCACTATAACGATTGTTTGCAACATATAATCATGAAGCGCAGAAAGTTGCGCAGAATTTCTTTTCTAAATATGTAATACTTTTTTCTTATTTGTTAAAAATAGTTCCATTGAATGTATGAAGATCATAAAACTTAATGTGAATCTTGAGCACGTGGTGATTTATACAGTTTGGATACATCGTTCACTCGACAATTCTTGTTTACTTGACTGAAGTAAATGGACTTTCGTCGAAATGCATTACGTTAAGTACAAGCGGTAAAAGATGCTGTAAACAAGGCTCAACAGGAATTACAGTACAAAAGGATTCTTACCTGGTAAGCATTTTAACTGAACTCTGTTGTCTAGTTTACGTCATGGCCGTAAGAGTGGCTTACTTACTAATTCTGACAGTTTCAGAATTCAACATAAAACAGAACTAAATGCCCACTTAATTGATAAAAAAAATCTCACATAGTTAGAACATTCAGTATACTATGGATCAATATATGCACAGATATTTTCATGGTAAATTTGTATATTACGCAGCATATACTTACACTAATATCATCAGGGCATAAAATTGATAATAATCAAATTTCAATTTAAAATACAGAATACCAAATATAATAACTTGGCAGAATGTAATAGTCAGGTGGGTTCTAGTTTCTGATGTTGTTGTGAAATTGGAATAGGATTAGAAAGTATTAAAACCTCAATTATTATTAGCGAGCAATTAATTGTATCTCAAGCATGTCCACAACATAAATAATGAAAAAATAGAAACCCATATAAGTCATGTTTTATCGCAAATATCACCAATACTTCTCACGTATTTTCTATAGGAATTACGAGGTTGATACACAAAAAAAACGCCTTCTGAAATTTTTACTAATACTAATACTGGTAAAATTATACCACCCTTCGCGTTACTTTCTCCTCTTCCCTCTTGGTCCACCTCTTTCGATTAGCTAAATATAGATTTACCGCCAGGTACAAAAAGACATCCAAATAAGGGAAGAAAATAACGACGTCATCGATAGCGATTTCCCGTAAAAACAAATTGTAATTTACGCCGATCGAATGTTACGGTTCCAGTAGTCTCCAAAAATCCATATTTAAATGGTCGGTTGATTCGCGTGGTGCGACGATTTCAGCCAATCGTGAGAGCGTAATGGCTTCCGCTAGGGGAACCAAAGTTGAGCTGTACGCCTATAGATGTCAGGAGCGTCGCGGGTAATAAATCGTCAGAGGATTCCCGCCCATCGCATGTCGAGGGGCGGTGCTACGGTATTCCGTGACGTCATGCGTTCCGCAACCTCCCCACCACGAGATCTTCCGTCTCTGGCAAGTTCCCCCACCCCCCGGCACGGCCAGTTCCCCTCCATCAACGAAAACCTCCCGTTTTTCTCCCTCTCGCTCCACCCCCCTCTCGGTCTCTCGGGTGGGCCACCATCTTCATAAATGCGTGCCGGCCGTTTGGAATGGTATCGAGGCTAATTTGAGCGGCGGTTATGCGATACAGTGTTTGTTTATTGCTTACTAAAGTGCCCCGGATTAAATATAAAACGTTGACAGGCGTAGACGTCGGCTAGACGGAGTGGCGCTATCTGAGAAACGTCGAAGACGATGACGACACCAACGCCGACGGCTCGCGAATCTCCCTCGGCCTCCGAAAAACGCAGCATATGCCGTGCCGCGCAATCCCTACTACCGCTTATTTTTTCTTTCCTTCCCCCCTTCCCTCCTTTTGTCTCTCCTCTCCGCCGACGAGATGTTTCGCTCGCTCTTCTTCCACGAATACTGGCCGTTTGCGAGTCGTTCTTATCCCCAAGATACCATATGCTCCAACTGTCGGCGCCTAGGACTTCCGCAGCGGAATAGTATCGATTTGCGAAGATTTTAAACGGTGTACCAGCCGAGAAGCTCTCGAGAATTTTCTGCGCTCCGCAATCTACCGGCAATTCGTTTCGAATTTCCCAAATGATTCTCCTATGGTTTCGTACAAGTTTCTTTCGCACATCAGTTTCTATAAAACTGTTACCATTAAAACCAGAGTATTCTCTCGTCGCAAATAATTTGCCTATGACACTCTTGTGATATATTCCAAATCATTTACAATCCACGTTCATCTGCTCCTTGTGTACACATACAAAGTTGTAGTCCATTATTCGCGTAGGTTAATAAATATTATGTAAATAAAATTAGGTAGTGTAAATTATTTCAGATATATGATGTTTCTAACAGCGGTACAATAACGATAAACAGTGACAGACTACGTTATAAAGGGAGGCCATAGGGAAATGTACATTATTTCTCGTAACACGTACCTGTTTTTAATTAACTTAAACCGTGTCTGCACATAACATTAAATATTACATGTTGTATTCTAGTTAAAAAATCATTGGACACTACTATCATGACAACGCCATACTGCTCAACATCCATATACATACGTGTCACGTGTCTACTTACTACAATATCCCGGGCAAATTGTGTTTATAGGAGTAGTGAAATGTATTTGCCCCCGGGGAAATATAGACCTTTAGTTTGAACCAGTTGGATTGCGCGTCTGTGGAGACGGTTCGCCACTAAAAAGATCAATACGCCATCCGGCTTGTTGTTTGCCGGAATGTAGATGGTGCAAGTGTACATACTTTTACGCATCCCGGGCCAAATTTCGAAACTTCCTGTTTACCACCTAAATACAAAATAATATTAACTTACCTTTCTATGAAAAATTACGGCACATAACTAAGATGTCACGGAATAAATGAAAAGTACAGCAAAGTTATTTTTCTCAACTGACGTTAAATTACGTAGTTAATTGTTTCTGTCATTAATGGGTCAGGAGAACATTTTGTATATTGTAATTTTATATATAGTTTTTTAATAGGCACAACTGACGCGTTTGAAACCAACGTATTTGTACTGATAGTGAAGAAATTCTTGAAGTATACATACATATATGATTTATTCGTGATTAATTATTCTGCAGTTCTTTACAGTATTTCTTACACTGGCAGATTGTTTGAAGAGCAACATTGTAATTCTGTTATCTTGAATTCTCTTTTGTGAAAGGATTACAAGTGATGACGTGATATTTACAAAACAAGGTATTTTATTGTATACGAAAAACTTACATGTTGTAGCCCGAATTATCATTTTTTGTATACATAAGTAGTCACAGACAAAATTAATGTTGGAGGTCGTCAAGAGGAAGAAGAAGTACAGCTTACCTTCGCTGTATAATCGCGCCATTTTCCCGACCGGAAAAGGGAATGGCTCGAGCAATGTTCTTCACGATCAATAGGGTTCTTTCTGCTTGACTGTAACTAATGTCTGCCAAGTTTTATGATTTCACTTTAACACATTCATACATCGCCACATTCTCCACGGATTTTAAGAATTAATTCATCATGAACACACTAAAAGACATTGGTTGTCAGAAAAAATTCACTTTTTATTTTTTATAGAAGTTTGTTAATAACATTATATTCATTTCGATTATGGCAATTTAAAGTTATATTACAAGGCACAAACACGCGTAGTGTTATAATGTACCACGATTTCACGTCATTGCTGACACTGTTTGCACAGCTGCCATTTTGAAAGATTTACACGCAATTGTCAATAATGGCTCGGAATGAAGGGACAATCCGATTTGTAACTGACTAAATTCGTGGACGAGTAGTCGTGTAAACTATTTACAAGCCTAATATACGTTCAGATCCTATTAGCTACGCGTTGACAAATTCTCATACGCATTAGCATACAGTGTTGGCAATTTGTATGTGAATGCAATGATTTACAAACAATGAGAAGCTTCTTGCAATGAACGCGTTTGTTTACGATATACACGTTCGTGATGTAAAATGTTTCATCGATATTTAGCACAGTGGAAAGTACTGAAATCACTACAAATTATGATTTGAAATCTGTTGCTTTTATCCTGGTATTATGAGAAAGGTTAAACGGGTATGTACATCTACGGAACGATATTGGCACTTGCACAGAAACAAACGACGATTCGAATATTTGTATTTAGGCTAGAAAAATTGCACACGCACGGTAAGTGCAGAAATCCCCGCACAGTTTACGCTTAGTTGCCTGTAAACGGTGCTACGTTGTAACTACGGGTGCGTGTATCTGCGGTATTAACTTAACTATAGGTGTCTGTACGTGCAAAGGCAATGTCGATGCGGTCGTTTTATACATGTAATGAAACACAAAAGTCATAAATGATATCAACAAGTACATGCTCAAGAGACATTATGAAACGTCCATTATGGGTACAAGCTATTATGTGTTTCCGTGCATGCCAAGATATCACGCGTGTGCCCGTACAATCAGTACTATACTCCATAATTGTGAATACTTATACATAATCTCGACAGACAGCGAGTACACATGCAAAACAATAACAGTAACTGCAGTATTTAAACTTCCAGACCTCCCATATACTTACTGCCAATTGTACTGCATCGTAAGTTATTTATACTGTCCTGGTATTATTTATATTATATCTTTTATTGCAAAGGAAGAGGTCCGTACAGTTTCATATGAATCGTTAAATACTAACAATGGATAATCGTGCATTCTGCGCCTTTAAATTGTGTATCGAATTTTTTGGCCTACTCTTGCCACTCGAGGATATGTTTGAAGTTTCTCCAATGTTATTCTCGGGCTTGTTTACGTTGTGGGAAAGATATAAGTACCGATTCTTTGGAGGGATATGCAGGAAGACGTTACCGACATGTCTCCTGCTGTTTGCAGATATTCCGCCACTGCGGACTTGTACGAACATGTGTGTCGTAATTAAAAACTTCTAGCGAAGTCCAATTTCGCAACACCGGCTCGCCGATCTTAATTAAACGTATGCACGTGCACTTTCGCTAATTGCAAATGTGGTCCCCGAACGCGGGCAGTTTTTGCCCACGACTAATATTGTAAATAAGCTTTTACGATCGCATTAACTGCCTGCGTGTGCCGGCACAAACTAATCCGAGTTAAGAAACGCAGATTTCAAATGAATTACTGGCTAATAAATTTCTATGCCCGATGTCCGTCTGATTTCCAACGCAGAGAAAATAAATGTGCGATATTAAAGTGACCATTTCCTCTGAATTGCAGCTCTGGGAAAACCGAGAATTTTCTTACGCTATTAAATCCTCTATTTTTCCTCCCTTTCGCAGTGAGTAATTCGTATTTTTGTAACATCCTATAACACCGAAGGACATGGGATACACAAGAAATATTACGAAATGAAAAGCTAGCAAAGAAATGCTTTCGACAAATATTTAACAAAATGTTTTTGTACTCGTATAACGTGCCTTATTAGAATTCTTAGCTGTTACCAAAACAGTCAAATACTGCAGTAATCGACTGGTATTATGTTTATATAGAAGTTTTACAAGAATGCAACGTTACAAGTGTGCAAATACACGTCTCAGTCGCCTGTCCAATAATAAAGAAAAACGATGTGCAAAATTCCAGAGTTCTTTTCTTATCCTTTCCAAAAATAGGCAATCCGTGTTTCTGAAACGAAATTGAGCGACGTCGCCGACGCGTTGTATTAGCGGGCAAGTCCAATGTCATTATACCTTCGTCGAAATACCCACCCTGTAATTTAGCCGTGAGCAATTTAGCCGTTCTGCACACTGAATTATAGGGAAAATGTCGAAGAGTTTGCAAGAGGTGTACACGCGAATCGTACAAGCCAGGAAAAATCTTGTACCACGCATGTCTTTCCATGAAATCCCAGTACAGGAGATAGTAAAGTTTTTTAGGCTAGCGGAGATAACAAGAGTTTGTTCAGCGAAATTAGAATGCAAAAACTATCAGATTCTTTTCTATTTACTCCCAATTTGAACATTCTTTTTGCTTTCACACATAGGAATTAATAACATCTTTCGCATAAACGTTAGCACTAAAAAATGATGAAAAATCTCTTGTCGGGTTACATGTTTTTTTAATTGCAAGCGAATTGCTGCACGACAACAAACGTGTAAACTGAAGCAACATGCAACCTGCATAAAAACTGAATGAAAAGGCATACCGTACACGCTTACATTTTAATGCATACACGTGGCACCAATTAATACTGCAAGAGAATGTTACGTGCAATAGGTTTGAGAAGGCGGCAGTCGTGCGACGGACATGAAAGCGCAGAGCCACGTTTTACCACTCCAATTATTTACGGTGGCAGTAATAAAATTATATAACAATGAATGCCTTGTTTCACGAGGAAAAATGCACACAGTAGCCGTTTGCTTCGTGTCAAAGAAGTACGGGGAAAAGCTTTTCCTGCCCAATTACACGTACCACAGTCACCGTTGGAGGTAAAATAGTTTCACTGTTGACGTGCACGTCTCGTAGAATTGTTCACCGTACACGAATGGCCGGAATGTCGCAAAACTCGCGTAAGAAATATGTCGAAGCGTAAGCAATGCCTTCTGCAGGCGATTGCTTCTAGACTGAGAGAGGAGTAAAAGCGATCGGTTTGTACCTTCAAACTGGCGAAAGTCTTTCTCCTCCGCTCGAGAATATCCCCCGCCCGAACCCATTGCCTGCCGCGAAAAAGAAAGTACATTAGGGTGCAGCCAAACCCAAAGCCTTTCCTTCAACCCTGTTCCCTTAAAAAAGTGAAATTCTTCTGACCTTCGCTCTAACGTTTGCCCGCAAGAGAAATCCCTTACGACGGTCGTACCGACACGGTTGTCGTTGGTCATGTATTAAACTTTCTACACGACAAAATGAACTGTTACAGAATCTAATGTGCATGAATCTCGTTCCATGCGAGTTGCGATAACCACGTACAAAATAGTGAAGAATTCAATCATGAAAATCAAAAGGTCGAGGATTATCCGAGAGAAAGTTGTTGTACTTCCGTCTAGCACGGTGTATATTTTTTTATCGGTTTCACTGAATCCGAATGCCAGGAATTCGGTGCGAAATGGACAATCGCAGAATCTAATGTGCATCAATCTGATTCCATGCAAACTCCGGTAACGACGTAAAAAAATAGTGAAGAATTGAATGTTGAAAATCGAAAGACCGAGGAATGTCCAAGGGAAAGTTATTATATTTCCAGCTAGCAAGGTGTATATTTTTTATCGGTTTTATTGAATTAATTACACGATAGAGCACAACCCTGTGCGGTCAATTACTAATTAGAATTCGCGCAACAGCCGATGGTAAAATAAGCAAGCAACCGAGTCGTACGAAAGCCGAATTCCGGCAATTCGAGGCGATAAGATCAGATGTACCGGAGAGATAATTGACCCGATTTACTCGCTGCATCTCGCGTTAATACCGACGAAAGCGCTACTTAAAGATCATTCGCACGTAAACGAAGGGCACGGATATTAGGACGGTCCCCGGGTTCCCGCTGATCGGACAATCGGAAAGCCATAACAATTTCGCCGTGGCAATTACGATGAATTTTATGCCGATGTTACCTACCGACATCGCGCGCGGATTTACATCGTGGCGTGTATGAAAAAGCGAAACGTCGTTGAGCCTCAAAGAGATACGATCTCAATTAGCCTGGGTGAAAAGCTCGGGACGAAACGAAACAGCCGAGATAAGAAGCCGACGACGTGTTCCACTTACGGCTCGTTACTCTTGGCTTGAATTATAACCGTGTGTTGGTGTGCTGCTCGGTAATGCCGTCAAGTGTGCGCATTGAATTACAGTCTTCGTAATAACAAGTTCCACTGCAAATGTGTCATCGTGAAAGCGCATTAAGCGCATTCTCGGACGACCACTTCTAACGTCATTATCCGTCGAAGAATCTTCAATATCTTGGGAAAAAATGATGAATACGAGAAAAAAATGGCTCACAGTTCCTGCCGATGAAAAACCAAACGGAATACAATAAGCGCGCTGGTAAATATGTTTAAATGAATATTTCAACGTTCCAACGAAAATGTGAGTTATCAAGACAATTATTCCAATCATTCAATTACTACTGGTAATAGTACCTGCTGATAAGTCATTGTTCCGATAATTTTTAATATCGCTACATTGCCGATTTTTAGTGAACTCCGTGTAACGTATCTTTTCTATTGTAACAACAGGCTAATTACGTTACATTTATGCCACGACTTGTTCCAATTACAAAAATAAACATACATTGTCATTTCCGCTCCGTTTTATTCACTATTTAAGAAACAATTCTTCAAATAATTAATTTCAGGCGATTAAAGTATAATGGAAAATTAGCATTCGTTCGTTTACAACGAGATTACATGATATTTCGTGACGGAGATCTTAATGGCGGATAAAGTTTGCCCTTTTGCTTTGTTGATATTTTCCATTGAATATTTGTCCAACAGCTGTCACTCTTGCGTGAATCGTGACTGTCTCACGAATGCAAAGGCTGCCGCGGCGCTTGAAAGTGAGCAAAGGAGGACGCATTGTATCGTTCCATCTTTGTCGGGGAGTATTGTCGAGTTTATTGTTATGGTTTGGTCCCCGCGCGGGCACCCGTTCTTATCTTCCTCGTACTCGTAACGTTATGGCCGTCGTTATCGCTTTCGCGGTCTTTGCAGTTGCAAACACGTCGGCTCGGCCCGAGATTCGCGCAGATCCGTCTCGCTCCGCTGTTTTCTACATGCTAATCAGATAGCGGACGACCGACTGCATGTAATCCCCGTAATGCGCCGAAAGAACTTTTTGCCAGTCATATCCTTATTAGGCGGATAGTTCTACCGAGGCTGAATCACGCTCCTTAACGGAAGTTCCGAATAAGGTAACGGTCCTACCTCGCGCTAACCCTTGCTCCAGAATTTCGTTTAACAAAAGGACAATGCGTTCTTGAGGAAAAGGTGTGGCTTCAAACTGACGGAATGTCTCTTTGGAAAATGTCGATTTCTTGAGACTTATGTGGAAATGATTTAAACTGATAAGTTGTGAGGAGAATCCCTGAAATAGATTTTCAAATATAAATAAGACTGTAGTGATTTTTGAATATTAAAGCAACAATTTGACTTTTTTTCTATTAATAGAAAGTATAGATCAACAAGTATTTGTAATTATCATATAAACATTAACTTAAAAAATAGTGTTTTTATGAACTGTTGTTTTCCAAAAAATCATTTAGTTTAATGAGCTAAAATCAAATTTTACTCCATTTAAAAAAGAAAACTAATTCTTTATCTTTAAATTTATCTTTACAATTTTTATTTTTGAATATTTACTTTTTTAATAAATCTTCATTATACTTTTAATTCAACATTTAGCACCTGAATTTCAATTTACAAAATATGTGGAATTAAATATATGGTAAATCAGCGAGTGCTAGATCGTTCATCTTTAATGAAATTTAACGGTGCAAAAGTTTGAAGCCGAGTAGGTTTTGATGTTAAAAGAAAATGTAATATCCACGTCTGATTCATCGAGGACAGCGGAGTCGCATATTTGGAGAGGAACGTCACACTGCTTCCTCACTTTCGTTCATTTATTCGTTTCGGTTAAAGGTCCTGCGGGACCTCGCCCCATCGGCTTTTTTCTTCCTCTCTTAGGCGTAGCCCTTGGATCGTGCCCGGTCCGCTACTTTTCTTCCTCTCTAGTACCGGTCCCGACGAAACCAATAAGTAAGGGAAAGGCAGACGAGAGAAGACATATTTTTTTCGCACACCGTCAATGTAAGCACACATACACAAACACACACAAACATAAAGACGTTTCTATAATCACACGTGTATAAGTTATATGCAATACACACGTACGTAGAGTACGTATGTTGGTAACCCTAACCCCGGGAATTAATATTCCATACACACATCGCTTGCACGCGAGCCTGCAGATTGCCAATGGCGTTTCCCCCATGAGAGTGAGAGAGTGAGAAGGGGGAGGTGACGGGAGAGAAGGGGCAGAGATCCAGAACGTCGCGGACCCTCCGGAAACGCGCGCGCGGAGCAAGGACAAAGAGGAGATCGGGTACGAGTTCTTCTCGGTCGGATCTCTTTCGGGCCGCAACAATAAGAACCGTGCGCACACATACCACACCGCCTACCGTGGATAACGAGATTTCGCAAAGCAGATCAACGACCACAGAAACGCCCGTGGTCAACGATCACAGATATCCCCGCATACCGGTCTAGAATCTCCCTATGGCCGACCGGTGAGGGGGGAGGGGACGGATGGAGTTCTGAGTTCTAAGTTATACGGCAAACCTTGGGTAGGGCTGTAAATCCTGTTAATGTAAGATTCTCGATATAAATGTACGATAAAGTGCTCGCCAACACGCGTGTTCAGCCTCCACTCTATCGCGCTAACTCGTGCCTCTTTTCTACGTAACTCGGCTACGTACTTTACGTAGGCAGGAGACGTAAGATAGGTGGATTGCCCGGTGAATGAATGATTGGAAATGCAAAATTACGTTTCCGCCAAGCATCGTGCACTGCTATGCGGTATCGCGTAATTCAAAGCTAGGGTCAAAATGAAAACTCCGACACTCAGAACAGCGTGGGACAGGGTCGTGTACATTGAGTCAGGTGTGCAAAGAGAAAAAGATATACGTAATTACTTTGCAAAGGGAACACGTTATTCGAGTGATTTGTGACATTTCGTATCATGCTAATGCTAGTGTCAGTGTATTTTCATCGGGGTTAATTTTATACTATTCTGTAATTGCGTAGTTCTCCATTTCAATAATTTCTTCATGTAAATATATAATCATGTAAATAATTTCTTCGAGAAAATAAACGCTTTTAGATAGAATTGAATGATTTACTCATATTTTAGTATTATTTGTCATTCAACAAAAATTTTGTCAAGTTGTAGAGCGAACTGTTAATGTTTATTAATTATTTTTCATACTATATATTGTTTTTTCATTAACTAATTTCCGTTGTGTTTATCGAATTACAGCGTGGGATTATTGTTATTAAAAAAAATTCTTAGAATATAAAGTATAAGGTGCCCATAAAATATTCATAATTATTCGCATTTTATGTAGCTTTCCACTAATTAATTTCTGTTATTTTTATTGGATTCAAGACACGCGCGAATAATTTGATTAATGAATAAATTTGTTAGACTATAAAGTACGACGTGGCCCTACATTAATGATTTACAAAACCGATGATGACATTACGTTAGACGGTTATACTTACTTAAGGACATCTAACATTTGCTAGAAGAAAAATCAGTACGTTCGGTTGCGCAATAACACATTTTAGTAAATCAGCGATGACCGCAAAGTACACTCGCTTAAAGATAAAACAAAAAAAACGGTTATATTTACACGCAATTATGGCTTTTATGACTTTCATCGTTGACGCGCAGTCATAAATTTTACGGACCGGCAGACCGCGTTGTACGTAACGTTTTACACTGCAATTTTACGGCAGTTTCCATATTGTTCCTGTCCGTTCGTGTTCCCTCTTATCCTCTCCGGGGCATGGGGTTTCAGACCTTCGAGTGAAGTGGATCTCCAGACTTCTATTTTAAACCCTTGAAGTCTCGATGAGAGACGTACCGATCGGCCAGCATGGCGCACAACTCTCCATTACGACTCGTTTAAGAGTGTAAAACATTTAGAATAAATACACGTAACGACGATCGAAATATTTGCATGAACATGAGTGGCATTAGAACACGAGGGATAGTTTAACATTTTGTGACGATCTTGTATATCTCTGAATTGAAACAAATGTGTCTCAATTCTTTTTCTGTATACTGTACAATACGAGGTATTTCATACACGCCATGTCACCCGCTAGAATGCAATTTGAACTGTCATTATTCTGACGGACTGGTTGGTTACCGATGGTGAGGGGCAGATGTACATGTGTTCAATAAATTTCGATACAGACTAATTACCGGTGTCCATCGCCTATTGCCATTGTTTTGCTGTCGCCATAACGATCGCAGTGTTGACCCGCAGGAAATGCGAGTAAGACAGAAGTAGGCAATAGCCACCGGGAATTTATCTATTCAAAACGCATTTCATATACACGTTTGCCACTTACAATCAGCAACTTACCAGTCCGTCATCGGGATAATGACAGTTCAAATTGCATTGAAAACACTTGGTATATACACACATACATACATATGCTACTGTATCTGTAATTTTTCTTTTTCTCATTTTAATGTACGTGCGGAGAATTTTCACTGAAAGTTAAATACATAAACATCTTCCTCGTTTTATGTTCCGAGAATTAGTGAACGTAGTTTTTTCTATATTATATTACAGTATAACGCAATTAAAGTAAAAATTGAAATAAAAAACGTGAAACTTGTATGAGTAATTCTTTTAATCATACGTATATTATAATTTTTTCAATAAGATGTGTAAATGTTCATCTCGAAAAATGTATGATTTCTGTTGAAAATACATCACATAACCATTTTTTGCATGGCTAATTGTTTTATGTATAATTATATATTTTTTCAATGAAAGAGAAAGTTTCAGAGGTGACCTAGGAGGAGTTGACCGTGTTAAGACAGAAAGGCGTAAGGGCAGACAGAATGGAACGAAATGGTCCGAGGATTGGAAGGCAAATAGGCAGTGGCCGTGTAGTGAGGGGACCACGGTGCATAAACCGATACGGTTACTGCGGAATATCTGCAGCCATACGCGACTAGTTGGTGCTACCATTTCAATGTTCTGCACCTTCGAGCATAAAAGTGGCGAAAGAGTGACGCACCGAAACGCAGCCGGACAAGTGTAACAGATCGATTTTAAGACATTTAGTCCAAATGTACCGTATCGTAAGAATTATAAAATATTTTGTGATCGATTGAAGATATTAGCAGATGTTGTTCATTGAGAAAATTGGCAAAGATAAAACTGAAGGAGTATAACAGCGGTAAAATCATTCTGAATATTCTGTATAAATTACTGTAAAGGCAGCATCGTAAAATTAGGCTAACGTGACCTATTTCCGGCATTTTTTATTTATAAGCATATTAAAGGAAACGTTTGCTAATTTAAATAGTTTGTACTTGTTATAAAGATATGCTTGAACCAGTTATGGAAATTCTTTATTAATTCAGCAGTTGGCAAAGCGTCATTAATGCAGTAAAGTAATTATGACTTGTAAATGATTATGGGAATGCAAAAAACTGCGAAACACACGTATTACATTTTCTAAAATGCCAAGATACCTTTCTCCTGTAAACGTTCAGAGAGATACATGAAATAAGTCATTCTGTAATTCATTTAATGGCAGAAAGTATAGGCTGCGTGTCTTTGACGTATTCCATCGTTATTTCACAAGTTTATTGGACTTGTAACAATTAAAACTGGTGCCCAGTCTCTTGGACCTCCCAGAAAGAACACCATGGGGTAAAAATAAGTAAAACAAACGGGTCTCGAAATGAAACTGATACATCGATAATTTACTGTACGTTTTTATTTCGTTTGTATATAATAGATATAGCTTATGAGTATAATTCTACATCAAATTTCGAAACTGGATACATTTACATTCATTGTCAATGGATTACTTCCTCGTCGTCGCTCAATATCATAAACATCATCGTCGTCATCGCCCTCATCACTTCTGTCGCTCTTGTCTCCTTATCATCCACCGTGGTATAATACTAATCTTTAATAGTCAGTAGACATGAGACTCCACTATTCTGTTACTTTATTACTTAACGTGGTAGGTAGGTATTGAAGGACAGCTACGCACTCTTATCGTTATAATATTATATTAATTAGGTATCATCAATCGGTACGTAAAGTTCACGGATAACTGGTGATGACCGCCATAATTAATTGTTTCCACTGTTCTATATGTGAAATACGTTAAACGTTACGCAGTGTTAATATTTACATCGAGAATCCTGGAGAAATATACGGCTCATTCGCTTAATAGATACACCAAGACGATACGCATGACTTAAACTCTCAGCTTGACAATATAGCAGCGGTAGTTATAAAGTAGTAATAGTAGTAGTAGAGTAGTAGTAGTAATAGAGTTGTAGTAGTAATAATAGTAGTAGTGATAGTAGTGGTAATAGTAGTAGCAGTACTAATGGTAGTATTGTGCAGAATTGCAATATCTATCTGCGTTTCGAGTTACTGCGTCGATGTTAAAAGAGGCACAGAAATCAACGGTTATCTAATGTGCACTTGAAATATTATCTTAAAAAGAAAACTCATCATTAAAGAACCGGATTTGTGTCGATTAAAAAGAATATGATATAAAAAAATGGTGCCACGGAACAGTGGGAAATAAATGGCAAAACTTTTTCGCAAAAGTCGAAACAAAGCCGTAGTTCTAAATTAAAAGAAAATTAACGCGCACATCACTTCTAGCAGCTGCCAATGAAAATGACACTCAGAACGTAGATAGATAGATAGATCTCATCTTATCTCATCTACTCTCGGAACCAGATATGCGTACTCGGATTTTTCAAAGTTTAAAAGTCGTAATTTATGTTCAATGAAAATAGTATAAACGTATTAAAATACTACGGGGATCTCTGAAGAAGATACGGCATTTTCGATAAATTTCTTTTGATTTAATGGTAATCTACGTTAAATCTGATTCCGATACTAAGTGTTCTTTTGTGTGTACACATGAACCAATGATACGATACTATCGTACACGGGAAGGAAGAAAGCGAAGAAGTATAGTACAACCAGTCGTTTGAAGACAAGCGATAAAAATATTTCGTACCGTATCCTAGCCATTGAAAATGAATTTTCTTATTCAACATTACGAAAAACGAGCGTCTTTGATGCTTTCGATGTTCTTATTCTCACCCTTTGCCCTTTTTGCATTTATCAAAAAACACAAAGAACGAAATTACGGTACGTCACAGAATTATCGATCTTCAAGTTCACAACATTAGAGATCTCTATATATTTATAATAATGTCTGAAACAGTACAAACGATAAACGACAGTCACACTTCACTATTAAAAAAAAAGTCATCAGGAGCTCATTCTTTCCATATTAACAAAAAACAAATAAACGAAAAAGTACGTAAGATAAACAGTTCATAAATAAACAATGACATCTCTATACGCAAAGAAAATATAACAAACAAATTTCAACTCGATCCTGCGTTCCGCGAGACGGATTCGACTACCTATCCTTGTATATACTTTTTACTCGTACTCGTCTTACGAGGTTCCAGAATAAGTCTAACTTTAGTTATTTCCCTTAGTCCTGGATTTATATAGTACGTATCGATGTTTTCGTTTTCCTTCACTCGGGACAATAATTTCCGTCACTTTTTCTTACAATCGGTCCTTGTCTAACCGTGTCTCACTGGGAATTCATTTCCGCTTATTTTGCCTTCGTACGCATGCACAGACACACAGGAAATGAAATTGTTCTCTCTCTCGTACACACATACACACGCACACACAGACTCTCTCACTTTATCTAGCGGTTACAATTATCTATCAATGCTTGAGCCACATCTTCGTGTATTGTTCTATTATTCTGTTTAATTCGGATAAGAGAAGTTACGGCGCGGCGGTATCAGCTTCATTTTAAGCGTCAATTCTACTCGGCGCACGCATCCATTCACTCGACATACTTAACTTGAGTTTGGCAAGTCAGGCAAATTGTACTACTAATAATATTATTAATTATGCTGCCGGTACGTGTTTACGAAAGGTTCCGTCTAACGAGTTCTCCTGAATCGCGCGATCCAAATATTTCTTGGCCGATTACGAAGCCGACGAAAGGAATTGCTATTTTTTCCATTACATTACACAGCTGAAAAGCAGATTTGATTGCTGCATTCGCATGTACGTTTTTGAACTCCTGAATTTTTCTCCAGGACGTGTTTTCCAGATCGAGAACTTGCTTTACCCTTTTTCGTTCGGTAGAAATGATAAATTATGAGCGGTCGGCATTTTTCATTTGCAGTCGGAATCCAGAGATTTCGATGCATAAACCTTGCGTGTCACTGTCATTATTAACAAGATGGTACTTTTTGTAAACATTTACCATATATTTTTCGTTTTAGTAGCTACCTAATCGGCATATTAAATTTAATATAATGTACCTACAATAATGGTAAGTTAAAGAGAGAGTAGAAATGGAGGAGGATTGGACAGCGGGATTTAGCATTATTTGGGAAAGGAAGGGAGGGATGGGATGGGGCGGGAGCATTGTGAGCGCTACATGATATGATTATGCGTGAGTTATTTGGAATAATATTCTAGTGTCATAGAATCGTCGAATATTCGCTTATTTGAGTATAAGCCGCGAGAAAGCTTCGTTACGTGGACGGTGCCCGCACATTTTAGCCTAAAGTTTTGCCTTCATTGTTGTTTATCATGTTTTCGCGCATGCTTCTCGGCGGACTCGCAGATTTCAGAACGGGACTACGTTCAATCAGGGTTATATTACACGGATTCGTACGTAAAGAAAACTATAAGCTACTTTGGTACGAATCGATAACGCAGGAAAACGGTAAAACTACACTTCTTTTCCCTAAGACCATCACATCGAACGAATAATTCGTGCACAAAACTTCATTATTTCGAACATTGACAATTTTATAAAAACAGTATAGATAATATTCACACTTTTTTTTGGATATCCTTGGAAGTATGACACACGACGAACAAAGTGTTTTTCCTAGTCAAGACTCAACAAATCGAAGCGAACAGTTTCTCGTCATCCCATTCTGCAAATCCCATCACTTTCAAGCTGACGCTGACGCGTTAACGCAATACGCGAGACAAGGAATTGCGTAATTCTTTGTTCGGCACGCATCAGTAATAATAAGTCTTAATACCACGTAAATAGAAACTAACACGGTCACTGGGAGTCTCAGCGATCTCTCCTCTGTACAAATTCTTGATTAACCGCTAATAATTATTACGCAATTACGTATATACTAATTTGTCGGACGTATCGGCGCCGCCACTGCCACAGTACTTTTATGTTATCTTGCTCGTCACTAAGAACTAACGATACGCAACGTAACATTAAAACGTAACTATCGATAATATAGTAATAATTATGATCGTTATAATAGTAATTCGTAAATAGTGTCGTATTGTAAAGCTTTCTACAAATACATACACCGGTTCTCGGGCACTGAGACCCGCGCGACGCCTACCAATTTGCGTACCACCCCCTCGTCCCGCCACGTCCTTCACCATTCTAAATCCGTATACAATGAGCCCAAGTAGAATTCAGACGCGATCACATATGTTTTGACGTTACGACGACTGAATAATCAAAAGTTCCTTCCTCATTGTCCCCCACCTGCCCCACCCCCGCGCGAAATTCGATAACACCGAGGATCGCGTAGTTATATCCCTAATACGATAATCGTAGATGCGCGGAGCGGAACCGATATATAGATGCCTATAAATTATCCCGCACGCAAATACGTTTACTGCACTTTTTGGCCCTTGCCTGCCCGCCGTTCTTCGCCTTCGTCCAATCGACGTAAGGGAACGACGCTTCGCGACGAAACTTCAATTCCGAAAAAGTGTCTAGCCTTACGCGTACACCTTGCATCTAACGTACTAACGCTACGACCGATATTCCTCCTTCGATCTTCGTGTTACACTTTAAACACCGTTACGGTTACGTTAATGTACGTACTCCAACTATGTAGGAGAGATTACGTGAGTACACATCATATGCGAATTCGCGTTGCGCAGCTTAATCGCTACGTACGTACAGATATTAACTTTATCATAATATTTAGTTACGTTATTAGCAGTAAACTTCTAATATGAATAGGGATTGGATGCGTTTTTTTCCATCGTTAGCACGGACGTTTCCTCGTAATTAGATCTGCTCACTGGGTTTGTGCTTTACCAATTTACTGCCCTTCAAATTAAAAATATTCCTCTTTTCTTTGAGTTTACGTACATGTAATACGTATTCTAAATTTCCACATTTATGATTTTCCTTGTATTAAACCGGGATACAGCAGGCTTTTCCACTTTTATATACGGATATATAAATGCAAAAGGCTGCCGTAAAATAACTATACATGTAAGTGTATATAGTTATTATTTTAATAATATAGTATGTCTAATATTGCGTGCAGTACCAATTTACGTTGAAATAGTACTATGCAATCTCGCATCGTAAATCCTGACTCACTCTACGGAGTAATTCTCTTATTTTCTTCGTCCTTTTACGTATATATTTTTTTTACATCTGTTACATCTTCCAGGTGAATAAACTTTACATTATGAAACTACGGTGTTTGCTTTTACAAGCATATTGCATGCCTCCTTTAGAAGTTTGATAAAAAATATACTAACCCTATGCACATTGAACGAACATTTCGGAATTTCCTTTCAAATAGAACTATTACATGATGGGTCCTTTTTGTACACGGGTCTAGTCAGTGAAGAAAATGCTCCGTTATGCTGAAAAAACTGCAAGTATTTTTCCTGGGCCAGAATTTGAAAACCTGTCATTTCGCAAAAAAAAGACTATCAAAAACATGTAACGAATATTTCGTTTGTACGCTAGACACGTATTTTCTGTTAGACTAAACAATAATTGCTGTGTTCAAAAAGACACTCGCGGTTTTATCGAAACATCGTTAGACAAGCCGTCAGGTCCCAGACACGAGTTGCTCGAATGTAGAAGGGGGAAAAAATAATACACATTAATTCGTATCATTTGAATTACATTTTCTTCCAAACTCTCCGCTAGTTTTTTCTTAGCGACTCTACGTAATACCAACAACAGGTCCTATATCTAGAGAGAAGGTCTACCCTGACACCAAATTACGTATTTAATGTACTAAGAGTGAAACACTCGTCCGGTAGTAGTGCGTAAGTCATGCCTATATTCATATTTTTATCGCCATTTCCGGTCGTTACTCTGCGAACGTTCAATTAAATAAAATATAATACTTTTACATTTCTACAAAGATTTAGCTGCAAAATAAAACATAATTGGGACAACGCCATGCAGAGTAAAATATTTAGAAATTAAACAATCTACGAAGGAACTAGAGAAACTAATATTCGAGTTTCGGAATAGAATAAAACAAAACAGAAATTCGCGATAACGTGTTTCTCTGACGGGAGAAAGTGTGCTCGAAAAGCGGGATATTAAAGTTAGTTTCAATGTTAATGCTACAATAGTTAACGCTTTAATGTGAACACAACAATAGGGCTCTCGATAGTATTAAATAAAATTAATATGGCCAACGCACGAATAAGAAAAAAAGCTTCTTCCTCACACGTTATTCTCAATTCTTCGAAAATGGAATTATCCGTTAACTTGAAGTATGCGTATCAATTTTCCAGTTATCGTCAGCGACACTAGCAAACAGATTTCCTTTGCTTGGACTTTAGTCGAAATTATAAGTCATCGATTAAATCGAATATTTCACCGGTATTCTTCTTTGAAGAACGCTTATCTTCTTTTCAGACATTCAGAACTGAATATCGAGAGGTGACAAATTTATCGTACTTGTTAGGAAGCCACGAACCTTTAATCCATTGAATGAACCAACTTTCTCGCAAGGCGTATAATTGAATGTATACTAAACGGATAAATTCGTACAAGATATTTCTCTAAACAAGTATCACTCATATCAAGTGACTTGTTTCACGTAAATCGTCTCACTTGAGATAACTCTACGAGTAAATGATTTAAACGAATATCATCAAATATCCAGTTATAACAAGCATTAAAAACGACAAATTAAACAAAATACAATCTAATATTATACAGCTTCCTCGAAGACAGTATAAAACGAATAAAAATAAAACCCAGATTCTGTGGTTGAATCCTCGAGCTGCCATGAATTTGTACCTACGTATACGTTCGCTTTCACAATTACACTTGACGATCAATAGAAATGAAATGAATCAGATTTAGGTGCCAGTCTATGTTCGTCTCCTTTAATGGAAGTAAATTATAATTATTCGTCGTGTTCATCTTATGAGCGATTATTTCTTCGGCAAACATATTCATAAGTATCAGGTTGCTTTTAAAGAATATAAATTACTTACATTTTATTTCATTAATATTATTTGCATTTTCAAGATTTTTAATTTGAAGGTAATTTGAACTTGTGCGTTTGATGCTTTAAAAAAAAGCTTGAATTGAAAGTGTTGTACAAAAAAGGAAGATGTTTTGATATACTCCCAAGAAGTTATTGAATTAAAGTAGAATGTTTTGCACGTAAAGAAGTTATGACATGGAGTGTGAATGGTATAAAAAACAGAAGTTTTTAAGAGAATGCAATTTGGCTGAAATAAAAGATTTTTCAAAGAAGAGTCTTATGCGTGTTATTATAAACAAATTTAACGCGAATAATTGTACTCTTTGATAAACACAAACTTCTTCGTTTCACCCCTTCTGTGTAAAATAATAAAAATGATTGCATAACGTTGTAGTGAATTTGATGTTTTTCGAAATGACTGTCGTTTTTCTAAAAATGTTTGGAATGGACATTTGGCACCATACCTTACATTAAGCGCAGAAAAATCGCTTTAAGATTTCACGACCAGGTCTGCAATAAAACACGATTCACAGATGTTGAAGTACGGTGAAGCGACTGTTAGTAAGTTACAACGCGAACATTTTGACAATACTCGGGGCTTAATGGATGGAAGGAAAACTCTATCCCCTGGTAAGGTCGTTGGAAGTCTTCAACCGAAAAGATTTTGGCGCAAACGCCGTGGTTTTCTGTAGCCGCATTTCGTTATCCGTTGGATGGTATTCCCGAGATATCTGAAATCTGCATCGTGTCCCGGGGAGGATTCCGTTCGTTGTTTCAACGAGGACGACGAGAGAACTCACGACGCCCGTCTCCGTCAATTCGCTCCCGGCAATTGCATGTAGGGAACCGAGACATCGATTCCACATTACCAACGATCGTTAAACGTTTCGGCATTCGGAATCGGTGAACCTATCTTGACCACCGACACGAGTTAGTTTGTTACTCCGTTAGCTAAGCGTGTGTGCAAAATATTCTACTCGCACGGAAACAACGGGCAAACTCTCTCTAATAACGGTCCATATGTTCGAGATCATTTGCCTAGTGGATTTGAATTTACGTAAAAGAAAAATACTATCAACTTTACAGCATTGGATTCTGTTGCAAATAATATCCTGAGAAATTTCAATCAGTATAATTAGGATTCAGAAATAATAATATGGATTTTTCACTATTGGCATTTCTTTACAAGAATAGAGGAGAATCAATGTTCAACTGGAATGTACTCTATGTAAAAACTACTTCACTCCGAATTAGAATCGTGCGTTGTTCCACTAAGGAAATCTTATTGGCACCATGAGAAAAATCAAAGTTTTTGATCCTGCTTAAAAATTATGTTCTTACCACATTATTCAGGAAACTATGAGTGAAAAAATCCGCTAAAATAAAATCTGATAATCACTAATTTATACTTATAATATGTATGTCATAGTAAGCAACTTGTAACTGAATAATTTAATAAATTACGATTTTTATTAAAAAGTTTAAAAGACTTTTAGTATCTGAGAAATGTACGTACCGAATTTATCAGACAGTCTAAGATTGACCTCACAGACTTGGAAGGAAGTTACAGTAAGTCCTATTACTCTGCATAACTCGGTTCACATACAATTGCAATGTCGTGAGACGAACGATATTCACAGGTTCAGCTTAATATTATAGACATTTAAAAATAAAATGAATGCTAAAAGTTTTCCTAGCTTTGCTAGAATTGGATCCTAGTTCGTTTGAGATTAGTTTTTTTCTTAAACAATATAGTTTTGCCCTTCAAGAAGCGAAGCTGCCTTATTGAAGTATAATATCAACAACACTGGTTTTCCTTTATAAACATATCACCTCTCCGCTAGGTACACACTGGTATCAATAAACAAAAGTTACTTCTTTGCAATAAGAATAATGAATCACAAAAATTTCAAGAAAAGACCGTAATCACCTGCAATAAATCTTCTTCGAAGGTGTTAATACCTTGCTACAAAGTTAACGAAAAAAAAAAGAATGGCTTAGTACGTTCTACGCGACTACTCAACAATTACTGAGATTGAAGACCTGCAGGAATGACCACTCGTCTTGCTTGTCGCTGATTGCGCATCAGTGTGATTATTTAGCCGTCTTGTCGTCTTCCCGATAATCCCTGTACCCGGCGTACACGGTACCTCTTGGCTCCCCTCCATATGCTCTCTTCTTTCTCATTTGGTTAACTAAACTACTCTTCGATCGGAGATAGTCGTCGTCATCGTCGTCGTCGTCGTCGTCGGCACGATGGCAGTATCGCATCGCGATTCGCATATCCTCTAGTCCCGCCTCGGTTTAGTCGCATATACATTATACATCGTCGCGATGGCTCGGCTTGCAGCACCCGATTACTAAAATACATATTACGTTCTAGGAATCAGTCACAGGCTGGAACCCTCTTGGAAACGGGACAGGCCGTTCGTCAAGGGCCGGCCAAATAAGTACGTAGTTGAGGGCAATGCTTCGCGTCTGTTTAACCATAACGTCCATTCCCTTCCTCTCTTCTTTGAACAAAAAAAGAAACAGCAAAGAAAGAGAGAGAGAGAGAGAGAGAGAGACGACCCGCTCGATGAGATCTACTGGGAGGCTCGCACCGATAGTCTCAATGGCACAGGGTCTCTCGTCTGCGGTTTCGACCGTTCCCTTTCCCCCCGGGCTTTCGCTTTAGTCTTCTGCTCATCATCCGAACGAACTGGCAAGATTTCACGTCGGAGGATCGGTACTTGGCCTGGACAGGGATCGTTGCTTTGCCCATGTCGCTCCTTCATCGTCGTCGTCGTCGTCGTCGAGGTCATCGACATTCTCCGTCTTCGCGAGCGTCCAGAGGAAAAGGTCGACACGACAAGAGGAACAGCGCGAAGGACCTTACCGTGCGCCATACGAGCCAGCCCCGGGTTGCTCGAGTCTCTGGTTTCTTTCTCAACCGAAAGAGAGTCGACCGGACTAGGTCTCCTATGTCGGCACTTTACTGACCGCCTTGAGGAGGTCGCTCTGCGACTTATCCAGCCCGCTAACGTGATGCTGTTGCTGATGCTGCAGCGCAGCGTTCTGTTGCTCCTGCTGCATCTTCGCCTGCTTCTCCGCCTGCTGTTTCTTCATCATGTCCTGCTCCTCCCGCTCGCGTCTCGCCTGCTCGTTGATCTCCTTCACCGCTCTCAGCTCCTTCTTCAACTTCATCCGCCGATTCTGGAACCAGATTTTGATCTGCCGTTCTGTCAGGCATAGAGCGTGAGCGATCTCTATTCGCCGCCGTCGCGTCAGATAGTGGTTAAAATGAAACTCCTTTTCCAGTTCCAACGTTTGAAACCGTGTGTACGTCTGTCGACCTCGGCGCCTCGGGCAACCGTTCGGACCTGAAAATTTCAAAAATTTTATATTCCCTTCGAACATACGGACAGTCATACTTTCCAAAGTATCATTTGTGGTCTAAACGGTACCCATTCTAATAGGCGGATAAACTTGTATTCGGATACGAAACTTTCTGAGGAATGGATAGTAAACTGTTTGGCAATGTTACTTGCCTTTGTTCCACATTGAATGATTCGTGAGAGTTAATGCAGTAATCGAGGAAGGAAAGATATAATACCTTTCTCGCGTTTTTTGTTCGCAAAGAATGTTTCCGCGAAGAGAACAATTGGTGAAAGTCACTTGACGTACTATGCACCTACACGTATTTAACATGCCGTCAATTTGTTATCTTAGCCTCTCCCCCGGTTAACGATAACTTTTTAATACCATAATAATAAGATTGTAGGCAATAATAAACGTTGTCAGATTTTTTACAATGGACAACTACGCACGAGTTTTGTTTCAGATAAATCGTGCACTACGGTCTACTATACGCTAGACCCGATCTGCAGTCCTTTAAACTCACTTCCTGTTAGGTAAGAATGCGTCAAATTTTTTCTTGACCGATAGACAATCTGCACTCTTCTTACAGAGTCACAAATCTTAACTCTCTCCTTACTTTCTCTTTTAGGAAAGAAGACCGACGTGCGGCCGGCAAGTTTATTGCAGGGGTTGAAGGAGCGGGTGCAGAAACGGAAGAGTAAAAAAGAAAGTTCCTCCAAAGTGTCTCTTCTCGTTCTTTTGACCCGAGGAAAAAGTTACTCATTGTTACGACAAAACCCTTTCTCAAAACGTCCCTTTACCCGTCGAACTTTCTCCGGCCAAGTCAATGTCGTAAACAGGGTTTCCCCCGCGGCACTGCATTTTTTCATGATGTTTAGGTACCTATCGAAGCCTAGGCACGCAAGTCAGGTAAAAAGTCAAGTCAGTCTTGCTTCTATGTACCTGTACAAATTACCTGAACCCAAAAAATTACAATCAGACGCCACCGGACTTCAAAATAGCTGTGTATCCGTTTTTTTACCGTGACTCAGAATAATCACAGAATAATCATTGATTTACATTTTTTTTCAACTACGTATTGAACTATGAAAAA
Organism: Hedychridium roseum; assembly: GCA_963989215.1. Lineage (NCBI taxonomy): Eukaryota > Metazoa > Arthropoda > Insecta > Hymenoptera > Chrysididae > Hedychridium > Hedychridium roseum. Next base: position 4,658,524 of record OZ022310.1, on the reverse strand, counting down.
CATTTCCTATATCAATCGTGTTGTATCCTTTTTAACAATAGTTTATTGACAAAATGGAATTAATTTCGTTCGGCAATCTATGCTCAAACCTCCGCTTAATCTTAATATCTTCCTTTTCGCTGACTGACTGATTGTTTCAAACGGCGTTACGCATAATGCCTCTACTCTTTCTCTCTCTCACACACATACATTGCTAGAATTCTTCTTCTCCTCAATCATTCACCCTATTACACACACTCTTTCAAACGAAAAATTTCTCTCATTCGCAGATTCATATTCTTAGTCTCACCCACACACCTTCCCTCTCTCGTTCACGCAGTTGCAACAATCGTGTGTAAATTATGACAAAATTTTAAACAAATTATAAAGATACAGCATTAACGAACAATCATTTAATTAACCACATTCTTCGAAAACGGTAAATAATCATTTCTCGTACGGGGCAATAAAGAAAAAAGATAAAGAATTTGGCCATTTTTAATGTCTATTTTATTCTAGGGGTCTTGGACCATAAAATACTATGTCGATACATTTCTAATGGAGTCAGAAACAAATTCTACAATTGTGGCGGCTGCAGTTTTAGTACACAGAGTAGTTTATTTTTAGGGGAAACCGGTTTGGTTATTCAGCATTAAACGAGGAGTAATAATATCGTCATTCGCAAGGCGACAATGAAAGGACATTTTATTGGACAGCGATCAAATAAAAACGTGGTACCAACTAATAAAAGGTAGCCAGATTTCACGATGAAAACCATTTCCCTTTCAATATACTTCTGTCCTCCTATACGTGCTTTAAAAATTATAAAAATAGGCTAAAACACAATTTTCAACAAGGCGGAATACAAATTAATGAGAAACATGAATAATTTATGAACTATGATTTCTCCACGAGGAGCGAAGTCCTGACAATCAGAGAATTATCTGTACAACGGCACGTTATTCCAGTAATTAAATTAGTTCTGAAATTGTAATGGTACGTTCCAGGTGCTTTATGTTTTTTATCGAATGAATCCCGTAGGGGACAAGCTTTTATTTACAACACGAAACAAAGGGCTAATTTTTTGAAGATGCATAAATTGAGAGAGATAATAGAAAAGCCAAGTTGAGAGTCAAAGAGCTTCTTAACAGATAGATGAGTCGGCCGACAGTCTGGCGGCAGCGTGACAAGCATACGGTTCCTCTTTTATCTCGTTTTCTTACTCCGTCCAATGATATATACCAGGTGTTTGTGCGTACTGCAAACGTACAATGTACAGTCAGTAACGTCGTTCAAAGTGGCACGCCGTAGAAATGCAGCCCGAAAGTCCGATTTTGTTGATATAAAGAGACGTCTTGAATTACTGTTATGACAGTCAATCTTCCTGCAAATTTCCAACGAAAGACAAAGACAACAGAGAACGGGCAGGTAAACAAACAGTTTATGAATAACGTTCTACGTTTCAAGGAAGATATGATTATTTCTCGATATTCTTTATTACATATTACATCCTGTTATTATTTTTTGTAAACTTTAATTCGATACAATGTTGCCGTATAAAATCGTAATTTCAAATGTGGCGCGAAGTGTTAAGCTGCAAATGAGATAAAACAATCAAGTTCTTACATGTTGAAGGTCTCAGTTACCGGTATAACCCACGTAATCCCCGATGTCTGTATCAGAATTGAATTCTTTGAAGTCCGCCGAGAAACCGATTAGGAAGTGCAATAAAGTCATCGCTATCAAGTACTACCGCGTCAACTGGTTGTCATTGAGACCCAGACTTACCATTCGAAAGTCTATGGATTAAAACCAACTTTACCGTTACATTTTTCGATAGCGTAAAATTGCAATATGTGAAATTAACAAATTTCTACTGAACATCTAGCATACTTATTTGACAAACCGTATAAGAATGACTGATGTTTCGAAATATATTTTCATTAAATTAAAAGTGGAACAATTTATGAAGTTACGTTTAATAATATCGAATGAAACGGCTGTTTTGAGCCAAACTCATTAATATACCTCTACATGCTATAAATCAGCAGCATTTACGGGCAATATGCATAGGGCTATTTGTATCTGTGCTCTGCGTGCGCGTGTCGCAGATACCTTTTGGTATTTATTGTTCTTTACGGAGGCGAGATCGACGCATGCGAACTGACTACGATGCAGGGCAACCGAGTGAGGTGTAGGTATCGCTCGTAGTCGGGCAGAAAATTCCAGGAAAATGCCGAGTATGCTGATATTGAATTCAGCATGGCCGTTCTCGTCGGTGCAGATCCGGAATGTGTGTGCCGAGGTGTACCTGAGGCCGCAGGTCTACGTGTACGGCTTTCCCCGTGTATAGGTTAGAAGAGTGGTCTGACGCGTGTGTGTGTGTGCGTGTGTAAAACTATGCTGCTGGCACGGCTGGTGCACACGGGGAGCTTTTGCTGGAGCCGGGAGGGTGGGCCATAGGTTACCTTGGCAACCGGAGGAGAACCATTCCATCCTGCTGACGGCATATCACGCAGGGGCGCGTCGAGCAGCCCGAGGGCCTTCCACACCCTCTCCCCTCACCACCACTCACGCACTCTGTCTCTGTCTCTCTCTCTCTCTCCCTCTCTCTCCCTCTCGCGCATTATCTCTTGCTCACTTGCTCACTGGGTCTCTTTCTCTCTCTCCCCCCCTCTACCCTACACTATTTCCCTTCGTCGGCTGAACTCGCTCGCGCCGGTCCACCTAGACCCCTGAACCTGATTGCACCCGCTCCATTCGCCATAAATATACGCCGCCGGCGAACAAGTACAACGTTTCAATATTATTCAACTCACTTTTTCCCGTGCGCGCAATTTTTAGATAGAAAAATTCTAATATTTATGACGAAGAAAAAGGTTATGTCAATGTTATTAATCGTTAATGGGAAAATTATGGAATGTGTTTTGAATTACTTCTTGGTGAAAAATGGATATTAAATTCTGGATTTGCCACTGTTAGGTCCTTTCGGTATTTAAGCATAATAGATTCAGAAATTAATTCAATACCAAGATGCATGTCCTTATTCTCAATGTTAATAATATTATTTTCAATAATGCGATTTGAAATTGATTTATTTTGCACTGAAGTAAAATTATTAATAATTACTCCGATAATTGCATCATAGTTTTTAGGTTAAGTGTTGGCGAAGAAATGGGCATTGAATAATTAATTCACAGCATTTAGACCTATTACTATCAAGTAGTTCAATTATATAGAATGAATGTGTAAAAATCAGTTCATAAATAAATCATTATGTTGTTGTACAATAACGACAATGAATGTAGTATTTAATGTTTTATTAAAGTGAATGGCAGCACCGCAATACGACCGCATAAACGACCAATTACTAACGGGCAGTATCGCATAACTATGTTCACAAGGGTTATCTGACGACTTGATATCACAATTTGTACCGTATTTCGCCACAGCGCACGAAGAAATTGCTAAAAATTTATTCGAAGACACACGAGAACAAAAGGTAATTGAAGGATACTTATATTAATTATAATATACAAAAAGATTTATCATTAATCACTTTGTTACATATACGTACAAAAATTGTAACAATTCCAAAATAACCGACATCGGATTAAAAAAAATAATATCCACAAAATTGCTCCTAAAAATTGTAGTCTTTTTGTCAATGGACAAAAGTCGGCAGTTTTCGAAATACTTAGAGTTCTGTTAATTTCCTATTTTCTGACTCGCTCTCAAGAAGGTCAGGTCCAATTCCACCAATTGTTTTTCCCACGTTTGATTGGTCATACCGTCGATGGTCTTCGATATAAGACGTATTTTCTTACTTCCTGTGGACGGTTACGAGCCCGTCTAATTCCGTTAGGCAATGCGCGTAGGTGTTCGCACTAATTAGCGGTAGTTTCGAGTGATTTAGGGGGAAAGGAGTTATGGTTGACACCGGTGGTCCATTGGCAGATGGCGAAGGAAGGGTGGCACACGTTGCGCCGTATACATGGCGGTGGCGTGTAACTGCGCAGGGCGAAGGCCTGCGCCTAATTGTGGCCATATATTAAGTTTAATATCTGCTTTTGGTCGTCGCACGCGGGCCCCGGGCTTCCCGGACTCGAGAGACACGAATATTGGGGAAGTTCTTCGCGGGGCCAACGTTTGTCGCCGCCCACGTTCCATCGGATTTCCTTCACTTTTCCTCCCCTAGAAGGCCGCAATATCTCGAGAAACAATACGTCAATGTCACACCCAGGACTCGTGTCTACCAACTTTCCCATCACGTCTACAAAAGTAAAATGATGCGCTGAGGAAGTCGGAAAAAAGTTTAAACATTAATCATAAACCTGATAACGCATGGAAACGTCTGAGGAAATTTATGTATCAATGTCGACCCCCTTCTGTAAATTGCTGTACATAGACAAGAAGAGAATTACATTTTTTCATTATCATTATTATCGTAACAAAACCGACCGTGCAGTTCTATGATTAACATTAAACCTAAGTATAATTGTTTAGCGGTCAACTCTGATTCCTGTTTTATTTTCAACATTTCTGTAATATATTTTAAAAAAATATACACAAAAAGAACAATCACGAAACAGTGAAAAACAGGGAATATGTATTGTATTATCTGTGTGGCAATTTTTAATGATAAATCAAACATCAAAATAATGTCCGTAATTTTGAAAAAGTATGAACCACTGATACTTGTGTGGTATCATAGGCATTTTAGGGGACAGTAGAAAAGCACGACGATTTCCTGGGCGATGCTGATAGGCGCAAAGATTTTAGGGGTGAGCGCGACGAAACGGCATTCATTTCAAGTGGACTGGACAGCCATTCGTTTTGACTTGATCCGAATGGGCTGGAAAGCTCGCTCTGCCGCCGCAATAGCAGCAATAGGGCCAGGTCGTCGTAAATCTTGAGGGGCGATTAAATGTCAGCAACGCGCCTCTCCATGCGGTATTTCGTTTCTTCCGAACGTGCGGGAGATATACGCTCTCGAAAACAATAACCGCGCTTTTAATAACCATTTAAGGTCACCATTCGCTTTCGGCGTTGACCGCTTATCGACATATCCTGCTCAGTTATCTCCGACAATAACGTGCCACCTTCACAATGCAATGGAACCATCAGTTTGTTGGCAAAAAGATCAGGGGGAAAGAAGTGTTTTATGACCGAAAATATTTGACATTGGTATTAACATATTTTTAACGTTTGAGGTTTTACAATTTATTAGTATTTTTTTAAATATATTTAGTATTAACAAGTGGTATAAACAGAACTATTATCTGAATGCAACTTTGACGAAGAGTTCAGAATCATGTACAGTGTAAAAATATTTGAAAAATAAACAATAAACGTGGTTGAATATGAATCGAAAAGTGTGAAAGGGGTTATCGCGAGTCGTAAATGACCCACATTTTTAAATTTATGGAATATTTGGACAGTTTTGTGATTTACTTTACAGTATATTTTGACATTTTGGCCCGTAAATTATCTTTCCGGCTAAATAACCGTAAATCTATACCAGTGTAGCAAATACAATGACACGACTTTAATGGTCAATTAAGAGCTGTGAAACCTTTCGGCTATCGTCCAACTGGTAATGGTTTGTCTTGATCGGGTCAAGTTATCTTCGGTAAGGATACATTCCCACCATTTGAAGCGATAACAAACAGCCAGAGCAACGACTAGATTAATTCCAATATTTACCGTTTGAATTTCGATCCGAAGCTTTTGAAAGCAGACTTACATCGTTTTCGACGAAATCAGCCGAATGATGATTCACGGGTCGGGCTATTCCAAGTGGCTAAAGGAATCCGGCTAGCTATAGAACGAATGATCTAGCGTTTAATGAGATTCGGTTTCGCCTGAGATTCTCGGTAAAACGTTTTTGCCCGATCTCACGAAATCGGCTTCGCTGAAGTAATTGGATAACAAGGTCTGCGATCGGGGAGTCTTAATAGTTGGCGTTGGCTGAAAATTGCCGTGTTGAAACGGACCCCATTAGGTAAGCACCCAAGCACCCAAGTGTAATTATCGGTTGGATAACGTAAACTTATATCGCCGGTTTTATGCCGATTCGGTAGGACGTACTAACCGAGAAACCTAAGCGAACAAGGAAGCGCAATATGTCATCGGTGTGGCGAGCATATGCTCTGTACGTATATCTTCGCAGAATACGGTCAAGATATAAAATAATTTCACTGAACATCTCAGAACTAGCATAATCGTACTTCCAAGCGTCTTATTTAAATTGCCCGGCAGATATAATCGCGATCCCTTTCATGTACTGCTTACAATAATTATCCACTAATAGCCGCGCGCATGAAATTATCGTTAATGAATTTAGCTGAGCGGTATCAAATACGCTCGGCCTGGTGCAATGGGAATGTCGGGTATTACAACTTTTTACTCGAGCTTTGCAGAAAGTCGATTTTTCCGTTTACGGTTGCCGCGTTATGAACCCCACGCCGAAACGGTAACGCTCCTTGCGTTTTATTGCTTGCGAAAAAACGGTACGAGAAGAGTTATCCTTCCGCTAATGACGTATAAATATATACCTGAAGATTAGAAGTACGTTCAGGGTCGTTGTGGTAGAACTCAAAAAATCTTTTAAACTTTTTGACTTATAATAACGGCAACTTAAAAATACCTAATTCTTCTATATACACTGAACGTTAAAGAAGTAACTAAATTCGACAAATCCAACACGCGACTGGATGAAGATCAAATTTTTGTGAGACAGAAATATGTAAAAAAAGTGTGTTCTCAGTTTGTTTTTGATTTTAAAAAATACAATTATTTCGTAATAATTGTTTCTATATGCCGAATTATTTGCGTCTTATTTTAGGTAAAATATCAAATAAAATCTCATGCATCTTCTCTCTTGTAAATTTCATGTTACTCGAACATAAAAAGGGAATAACTCCTCCTACAAAAATGTATAATAAAAGTCCATCTATAAATATCGTTTGACAAGTGGTTCTCAAAAACTGCGTTTATTACCGAAAAAGAAAAACCGTCGAAGACCTTCGAGTTGAAAAACATATGGAAACTCGTCCCGAACGTCAGCGCACGAACGTATATATCCTCGGAACACCTACGAGCAAGATTCTGAATCAGAAATGTCCGAAGACTAATCGTGTAAATCGAGAATGGTGAGGGAAGCGAACATACGACGTCCACTTTTCCTCTATTCCCATTTCTCTTCTACCTTTGCTCCAGTGCTATCGGTCCCTTCCCGAGTCAACCCACCCACGGGCTAGAGTCGCTCTATAGATTGCACTGACCCAAGACTGCGGGCGATCAAGCGGCCCGTGGGTCGCGGCTCTACCGTATCTTTTTCCTCTCTTGGCAACTGTCTGCATTTTTCACCGACTCCAGATTACATTCGCCCGCGCAGCGCCGCGAAATTAAGCCGTTTTGAAATATTTATGAATGGATCGGACCCTCGCGCAACGGGATGCGTCGGTAGACAAAAACACCCGACCGCCGGCTCTATATCTTCGCGAATGAGGGGCTTCAATTTTTTAAAATCGTCAACCAAGACGATATTCACGAGCGCCCGTCGCAATAGACGTTCCCGGCAAATCCATTGTCGGTCGACATATTTTCAGCACGTTGATGTCATGCGCGTGGATTAATCACGGTGAATAAGCATTAATCCCCACGCGTTTTTTCTGTCATCTACAAATACCTATATATATCCATGTATACACATATATACATTATAAAAACCTTCGTTTGTTAAATATATCATGTTTCTTTACAAACTCTAAAATGTCAGTTACGAAGAATAGAAATATTTCATAAACTAAAATCACAGTTGTAAACAGTGGCAAAATTAAAAAAAATAGATTGTCAATATTCAACGTTTTGAGGTTATGTTAAATACGAACCGTTGTATGAAAATTCTGTTATGATATACCGAGTAATATATTTGCAATAACAACGGTATTGTTGACAACGGTGCAGGTGAATGCGTACACCTGTTTGTTGACAAATAGCTAATCAGCAATCGATTCATTTGAACGCAATTTCGCGTAAAGCTGGAAACAAGTCGTTGCGTATAGACTGGATCGAGTCAAAGGTAGGCTGACAATCAGCCCCAGCGTCCATCGCGCTAGGCCGTCGACTTAAATCCTGATTGGTTGGACAAGTCGTTCGGGCTCGTGTGCGTGGTCGGTCGTATACGTTTCACAGGTATGCGAGAATATATATGGGGGTATGCCATTCCTATATATACCGGCCGGTAATAAAGGTTCCGACAAGGATGGATAGTAAGAGAGGGGGGTCTTCTCCATTGTTCCTGGTAGAACCCAAACGCCATCCATAAGGGTGCCTCCCATTATGCGGCGTGTATCTGTCGTGGCCACACACATGCACGCGCTTAACATGATACCAAGGAAATCCAGAAAACACAGACGTACGAGCCGGGAGAGAACAAGCCCCGCTAGCCCGGCCCAGATGCATGCCATGGCGGCATCTTTTATAACGTGCCGGGGTCTATCTACAAGCTCACCGAACGTTCAAGTATCCTTCGCCCAAAACAAATGTACAAAATCCTGTTACAATTATGTATAACATTAACGATAATTACTAGAACGCTGGGAAAACAAATTCATGAAAGTACACAAAATATTTGCTCTTAGGACTTCGGGATATTGTGTTGGAAATGAAATTGCGAAAAGGGAATTACTGAATCTTGCATATTTATTGAACATCCGTAAGAGTGTAAATGATGTTTACAAAAGGAGCGGACGAAAAGTGTGAAGATAATCATTTCTTTCCTACGGTGGTTCAGCAGTTGTACTTCGGATTAGATTTTTGTTTGTCATGTAGGTACTGTGTCAATATTATTATTCAACAATATATTCCTCATGAAGCAAGAGACAAATGCAAATCTAAATACTAAATCAATGACACAAGTACTAAATAATTTTTGCAATTTACATATACGAGAAAATGTCTTACAAAAAGGAGACAGAACCATTAATGTTTCAGAAATAATAAAGAAACTAGATGTGTTTTCTTTTTCAAGACCAATTGTCAGTGTACTCAGTATGTTACAGAACTGTACACGTCATACTCCGTTACTAAAAAAAAGTCTACGCAATACCAAATCAGCACATTTTGCACTTTAAAAACAAGAATATCATAAATCACGAACGTGGAAGCTCATATTGTCTATCGTTACGAAACTGGTGAGGATACTTTGCTGCGTATGAAACGTTCTATTGTCTTGCCGATACGAGCACGTTTGTATTGCGCGTAAATAAATTTTAGTGCTTGTGAACGAGGTATAAACGTCACGATACTCCTTGTAGAATGAATCCATCATAATCGCGTCGAGGGAAACCTAAAAGTCGTTCCTTTTAAACCTTGACAACAATCCATATATTTTTACGACAACTGCACATTTACCAATGACAAACCAACCCACATACTCGAGAAATATGTCTACTGATATCAGAACTTGCGTTGACAGCATATTCAAGTTGAAAGGCAAGTTTTGCAAAAAAGTTTTACAAAAGTTAGTTTTGCAAAATCAAATGAAATTACCAGAAATTTGTTAAACGCAGTAAATCCTGAATGTAGAGACTCTTTTAACTTTTAGATCACCTTTGGAAGGTGTGTAAGTCATAAACATATTCCATAAGTATTGCTTTAAAGCAGCTACAGGAATTGTATATTTATCAAAGCGAACCTTTGCTGTTTGATAATTTTCTGTATGCAACAGAAAACATCAGGTCAACTTTCAGGCTTTTTATATCTAGAACATCAGTACTTGTGGAAATGTAAAAATCAAGCAATAATTTTAATAATACAATAAAATCAACAAATTTCACGGTATTCGTATTACTGTATTAATGGAGAACGTAGGCGATTTATTACACGACCGGAAATGACGTTAAATCACTTTGGAAGATCAACATATTACAGGTTAATGAACTCATCTTGAAGAGGGCTACAGCTTTAACTAAAACAATACTAATCCATTTGACAAAAGAAAGATTACCTTGAAATCTCAATGACTATCTACCTAGAAAAAATTGTGTGTCTATCATAAGGTCTCCTTTGGAACAGAATAAGTTTTTACTGTATATTTATATAACAATAATTGCTATTCGATTCCAGAGTACCTGCTTATTCATGAAACACATGCACTTGAAATTCGAGATAATGATTAAATCAGCGTGTACAATAGTAAATATCTTGTATATCTTCCTCCGGCGTGCAGTGTCGCGAAGAGTTGCAAAGGCCGGCGGTCACAATATCAAAAATAAACCTCTCGGCACGATGCCAGTTCTAAAATAGATGTAATCTGAAAGCACGATGGGTGATACTGGCCGGATTAAAATTTAATTTTACAATAACGGATGGCGCATTATGGTAGAGTTGGTGCTTTTCCCTGCACGAAATGGCCCTTCTACCGCCAAGTGTACACGGGACGAAGGGTGAAACGTGCACCGCCCTTCTGTTACAACCTGCAGCACACACAACCCTCCCCATACAACCCTATAAGATTCTAATTACGGCCTTACCCCTCATCCTGCAAGACTTCCTCCGCCACCGTTCTTATATTCTTCCCTGCCCCCTGTTTTCTAACGTTTCAACCCCCGTCGTTACATGCAAATACATGGACTGTATTTTCCTTTATAATAAAAGCCACGGCGTGTAATTTAAAGTATCCGACGTTAAATTACTGTAAAATCAAACGAGACTGGAATATTAATATCCAGAGAGTTATTACACTGCGTCATTAAAATTTGGCCAAACCAGATACGATCAGGTATTTACTTATTCTGTAGTTACAATGTTAACATTAAGTAGCGTCAATAAATATTTTTGTATTCCATACATTCGTTGCCGGCAAATGTCTTAGATATGGAAAACTCTAACAAGAGGAGCTTCGGTACTTGAAAGCCAAAAGTATTAGCCAACATACAGCATATATAATTAGAGTACGTCACAGCTATCCATTAATTAGTTCACGTTCTACTTCCTCCTGTTCCTACTACCTCTTCCTCCTACTTCCTCCTATTTTTTCACCCTCTCCCTCTTTATCCACGGTTGAATCTTTGGTATATGACGGCGCCTTAAAGTCTCTTCAGATACTTCAGGTTTTACAGGCTTCCGGAGCTTGCGAAGGTCTAACCTTCAGCGAACGGTGGCTAAAACATGTTTGCCATGCTCCCTTTCCTTCCTTTACTCAACCCCCGCGCATATATGCGAGCAACCCTCGCAAGAATGTACATATTGGCCGAGCCATTACCGCTCCATCAAACCGTGCTGGACCGTACCAGCATATCGTTTCATAGTCCTTTACTGGTCTTCAAAAATGTATCTCCACTATACCATGAATTTTTTCATGTACAGCAGGTCAGAATGTTTTCGATACGTAGTACAACATTTCCTTTCAATACATTATCCTCCATAAATTAGTTACACGCTTTAGAAGCGTTTTCAATAGCTATAATGTATTTAGGTAATTTCGTGCGTTTGTCGCAATATTCCTAATGAGTTAAATGTGCTAGTTTTCATGTCTGACCTGCATACCTCGTGCACCATATTTTAATGGGCACTTTGGCACGATTCAACGGATTAGCGACCTACTTCAATTTATCTACCCTGGGCAATTCCAATCTTCTCGACCTCCCTGTGCCCGTCACTTACACATCGTACAGTCAACTGATATTAAGAGGACTCCCTCCCGTATACTCCGAGTCTGATAGGTCATAATACGTTTATTTAGTTCAAGGCGTCGAACAAATAAGTTTAGAGTTAGCTTTATATGCATTAACACAGCTGTATTTATATAAATAAATTGACTACGCGTTTTTTTAAATAGTATGCTCTTAGTAAAACCTTAAATCTATTGTAGAATACCGATACTAATTATCGTTGAAGAAATAATGGCTGTCAAAACAAATCAATAGAAATAGGTCGAGCACAATTAGCTGTAATAGAAAGAAATTTGCTAGTTCATTAAGGTCACAAACATGTCATTGAAATTTAACTCTATAAATTAAACAGTAAAATATTATGTGTAATAATAAATATTATGTGTTAATGACGTGAGTACTACAAACTTTTATCTAATGACATTTTGAAAGTCAATATGAAAGTTAATATTTGATAACTATGTGCTTATAAAAAAGTGAAGAATTAAAATCTGTACTTTTAACAATTTATTTAGTATCTTCCTAGAAGAAATAATACAATAAAAAGCTTTGATTTTACTATTAAAGGTGTCTGACAAGATAAGGGATAATTGGGGAAAGGCCGCGGTTTTCGGAAAACAACAAACAGCGGACGTTGGCATACGTATTGAAATCGTTCACCCGCTATTCAAATCACGGCTTAATAAAGCCAGGGAGTATGCGCCGCCGTGACATTACTGTCAAACTGCACCTTACACTACGACCGAACGAAGAGTTTGCCAAGCAAACGTACATATAATAAAAGCCGTGAAATAGAAGAACTCCCACGGGAGATTTTTCATTCTTTCCTTCCCCCGATCAAGCCGTCGTACTTTCTCTGCCGGGTTTCTACTTCTTTCTCCTCCATTGCTGCTCGCTGTTTGTTGCCTCGGTCAGACAGAGGAAGAAGTCCAAAGGGACGCATGCGCCGCTTCTTCACCGGCAGTGGTAACGATTCCAACCCTCGTGTTATATAGCACCCCTCCACCCCCTCCCCCGTGGCACCCCACCGACCAACACCCCGTCGGTGACTGCCAGCGCGTTATGGTACGAGGTACGAGATCAGTTCATGCACTCACACACAGGCTCACGATGTTCGGTCTATATGCACGTATGAATACGTGCAGGATAGGCGCCACTGATGTACCCAACTATCGTTTGACTTTACATATATGCAGGTAAATGCAGAGGATAAAGGAGAGAAAGAAAGCAGGGAGAAAAGAATATGCATGGGAAGGGATGAAAGAGAGAGGATCGGAAAGAAATGAAGGAGGAAAAAAGAGAGGGAGAGAGAGAGAGAGAGAGAAAGCGGTATGAAGGTAGGGTAGAAAAGGACGACAGGGAAAGTAAGAGAGAAAAGCAGAATATCTACTTCAGTGGTCCACGCAGACCCTACAACAGTTGAGAATGGTACCCTTAGTTTTTATCGAAGGATAAAAGTCGTGATAAGCCGTATCAACGGTGTACCGTGAAAATTATATACCCCTTGGCGGTATCTTGATCGGACCGACGAATCCATGTGTCTACGCATGGATCGGGTCGTTTTCTTTACATCGGACTGGACTTTCTAGATGAATTCTCCCTCTTATCGTGTTAGTGTCCCGCATTAGCCAACAGACAAATTCAAACGCGTCTCTTGTCACCAAAGATATCGTGAAGGAATCTTTAACTGTACACGTGACTTTTCTTTGACAAGCTTTCTCTTAACCGTTCAGTTGTTGCATCGGAAATACCGTTGAACCAAGAATAGTAGGTATTTTACTATAAATACAAACATCTTGGAACATGTCATAAGTAACGAAAGGAAAAAATGTATGCCTGATAGTAATTAAATGTCTTCGACGTTCAAAACCTACGTGGACCTCCCGTCAGTGTTTAACGGTTAATGTCACGAAGGATAATAAATAAGATTTTCTGTTGCACAAAATTGTACGCCTCGTTGTAAGAAATATCCCGTTGGTTTATGGCCGACGAGGTCCATCCAACACCACGAAGACAATGCAGCTCTCATTGGATATAGGCTATCGTGGACATGGATTATACAGGAGTCCCTTGGGAGAGGGAACCACCCTACTACCTATACCTTGGAACCCTCGTGTTCGAAATCGGCCACGACGACCATACCGCCCGCCTCCGGTCTTTCTCTCACTTATCACTGTCTCCCCTCCCCCTGCTCCCCGTTCTTCCTACCCCTTGCGAACTAACCCAACCCCAAGCCCCTCCACACCACGGCCGTTCTATACGCCTCCATGGCTAAAGGACTATATCGCGCACCGTCAAACCTGCCCGAATTGCTCGTCATCGTGTTATGCAAACGGCCACATTTGTTACGATAGTGCTCGCCGGGGGATCGTTCTCCACTACGATGTGTCGTGCCGCTCCGCCGTAGAAAGAGACGACGCGAGCTAACATAGTCATACGGGGAAGCTCGCAAGCCTCGCTCCTACATGGGGCTTAGCTTACTTAGGTCGCGTTTAGGCCGAACGTGCATGTTTCTTTCTGCCCCTGCCTGGACAATGGCTGTTTCGTGTGTCAACGCCACGTCTATCCTAACTACCCGGCTATTTACCTTATTGCCAGCAGAATCGTTATGGCACTAAAGAAAATTTGAGTAACGCTCGACCCGGGTTCCGGTCGCAGATTTCTACCGTTTACCCACCAACACCTCCGGTAATCGTCTTTACGCTGACTGTGTGACTATTGCACCTTGCGTTTCTCTGCAATCCTTTGCCACTTGTCGAAAAGGACTTTACGGTCCAGTAGAGGTTTAAACGCAGAGATTAGTTTCGTAATTTACTGATTCTGTGTGCATGCAGAATGATATGTTTTCTTATAATTTTCAGGAGTTCAGAAGGTACACTGACTATACAAAGAACTTAGACATATATACGTTTTTCAGACAAATAAAGAAGAAGCTATGCTTTTCTCTTATCATACAAAATTTTATTGTGTTTATATTTCATGTGTGCTACTATATAAGAAATAAAAAATCTTGAACTTTCTTTACAAATATATTTACCATATATTTACAAATTATTGCTAATACTGACGAAATTTTACACACTGTAAAAGTGATAAAAAATAAATTAAGATGGTAGGATTTATTTTGATCGTTATTTTCAGAGTTTGATCACGATAATTCCGTGGCTTTTTCAAATATGGCGTGCAAATTGCATCGACATTTGTGTTTTTTACAATTCATACAAGATGTGTATGTACACAGTTACGGTAATGGATACCCAAAAGTGTTATAATGAAGCTTAGTAAATTATTTTCGTATCATTTTATGCGTGACTAATGGCTACTAATTAACAATTTACATACATTACAGGTGTTTTCCATTAAGTGGTGCAAGACTTTAGATTACCCATCTAGGTGTAATTTGCAAGATACGAAGATTGAATGTCAATCATTCATAAATTTACTTGGCTGAGTTAATGTTTTTATCCTGTATATCACTAACGTCGTGTTATCCATCTAATCAATTACGAAGAATTACGAAGCTTTACGGAGAATTTTTATCATCACATCTTTTATCGAATTAAACGGAATCTACGAATGTCATCTCGAAAAGGATAGTGCAAGGAAAAAGCTAAAGTACGTGCTGAGTGTAATAAACAATTGCAATTTATCTGGCAACAACAGGCGTTTCATCAATAAGGCCTTTAAGAAAAAGAATCGGAACTAAACGTGAAAGTATTTTGGAAATCACGAAAACATAGATCCGGTTGGTTGTTCTGGCGGGGAAAAGAGGGAAAACATCGAGTCACCCGGAACTTTTGCACGAAAGCTGAGCGATTTTTCTTTTAAACGTCACTCCAAAGTTTAAACGCGCAGACGAGGCAGAGAAGTTCTTCGCGACGTTTCAAACGCACCGAGACTGCCGCGTGTATATATATGTATATGCATCCATTGGAAAACTTCTAAGAATTGGATGTTTGTTGCAAGGGAACTTTTAACTAAAGAGTCCGAGAACTGGCACGCAATATCCAAATATGCATACGGAAGCAGCAAATTTACTTGGCTGGGCGGTCCGAAGGAGTTCGCAGGCAATTCCCATCTAGCTAAAAGCTAATAACGGATAAGTATATATCCCGGTAGGATTATTCAGTCCGGAGTTCTATACGATCGACCGAATACCGCAATAGTTACGATACTACGCACTGCGACATATGCTATAATCGTACGTTGTTAGTAGCCTCGTTTACGCACGCACGGGCAGGTTAAAACACAGAATTCTGCTGATTCGAGTAAGTCATAAGGCTATGGATGTGATTCTAATACATATGTATGTAGCTCGTTTCGTTTATTTGCACTGCGCGGCTACCATTAAGCAGCTGCACATTTACGTGTATTTACTGACGTTGTACTTACGGGATGGCGTCTAGCGTTGACCGTACGAGAGACGAGGACCTAACTAAGGAACGCGCGCATCAGAGCGTATTACTTAGTACAGACGTGCAAATTTACCTAGCTCACTAACGAGAGATACGCAATGCCGGGGGAATAATTGCAATGAATCGCTCTTTACACGTGGTAATTACCATCGCCAATAGCCTAGCGGAAAACTTGCGCTTCTCCCGTGAATTATGCGTAAAAGTGAGAATTTTTCCAAACCGTAGCGATTGACGTAAGGTGCATCCGATAATCTATTCATTAAAGATTCGATTCCCTGTATTGGAGAAAATACCGCCAACGTAAAATTATAAAATTTCACGATAATAAAAATATGTAAAATATAAAGACTGTTCCAATGGCTTGTTTTAAAATACGACAAAAGGTTTAAAGTTACACCATATTCTTCCCAAGATGACCAAAAATACAGAATGATTATATTTCACAGGATTAATAGCCAGATACCTGTCAGTAAGTTGTAAAGTCCTAAATTTTATTAACCATTATTGATCGATTAATGTCTGAAATAAAGAAAAATAAGCAAACAAATAATTCTTTAAAAGGGAATTACAAATTTAGGTATAGTCTTCTAACGTATATTTTAATTGTATGTAATCCCAAGTGATTAAATCACGACGTGTACCATAGGCATTAAAATTTCGAACGTGTCTTTCGCTGACACGCCATAAACTTTGGTTTTTTGACAATATGCCGGCATCGAATGGTTCCGTCGCGCAGTATCACAGAAATAGAGGATCATTGCCGTTACCGAATGGCTCATAAATGTACAGTTTACACTTTATACGATGCGTTATGACACGAATGAACGATTCATGCCTTATGTACTGGGCCGACCGAAATAACGACGAACCGCCGAATCGAGAGTGTGCATATAAAAATACCGGGGCCCACCGCCGGATTCCGACTTTTGTGGGGGGGGGGGGGAGTACACGTTGGAAAAGGAAGGAGAAGGAAGAAGACACGGAGAGACGTAGAGATCGGCAAGGTATGTAACTCTCATTCACCCGGTATGACAGCCGTGAATGCGAGCGAGCTTGATTTTCGTGAGAGATACGGTGGCGAAGCCTTTACTCTCTCTCCAGTCCGAGGAGCGTGATTTACAAACTCTTGGAAGCACGACACAGCACCCTACTCCACCTTTCCTTTTTTTTCCTTCACGTGAATCAGGTAAACTTTATTGCCGGACCTTCCGACGTACGGGTAAAGTCGCGAGAGTTTCAGTTGACAAAGGGTGCGGTGAAAGTTCCGTCAGGTTAGGAAAAAAGGTACACGCGGTTAGTCATACTCTCCGCAAAAAGGCAACTGCCATGGAAAAAGGAGAAGAATCGACGGGACAAAGTGACACGGAACGACTGGCAGGGTCGCTACGTGCTTCACAGTACTCTTTACTACGCAATTAAAATTGCTTCTTTCTTAATGATTTCCTTTGCAATCCGATTAATTCGAGTGATTCGCAAATTACGCGTAACCGGGTTTACTTGTTACTGCATAAAGACATTATTTTGACACAAAGAATGTCAACTAAATTGGCTTTCTTTTGTTAACATATTTGTCATCGTGGTTTTCACGAAGTCTTGTAAACTGAAAAAAGGATCTAATTTCTGTCTTATATCAGTCTTATTCGTAATTCAGTGTAACGTTCCGTGAGTATTATCCAGCAAGATTAATAGCACGTTGATATCGACCATATCTGTGGTTTTATTTTCGCAACGTTCTCAGTTTTACAACAATAGTTTCCGCGTAACGTCGGTTTTCCGGGCAAGTTCAAAGCGAAATCCGAGACGGAACGGCCCAGCAGTGCGTGTAAATAGTCCACGGAGGATCCGCTGCGGTTCGTATTCCTAACAAAGCCCGCGAACCTCAGTCGCTGACCGTTTGCATGCATACATACATTATCGTGCGCGTAGATAAAGCGCATTGGATGCACACTTATCCGCATCTCCGCGCGCAACGAGAAGGGCTGACGTCCGAGGGGATAAGGCGAACGACACGACGGACTCGCTGAAAACTGGTACCGAGACTGAGAAATGCCACGGGAAAAATGCAAAGCGAATCTCGATAAGACGTTAAGTGCCGCCAATTAAGGGGGAATGGTATCTGTTGCTCAGTTGCTTTATCGATCGATAATTTAAACCGTGCCGAGAGGACTTTTATGAATATTCTTTAGCAATTGGGGCAGTATCGCTATTACGCGTACTTGAGCATTAAAACATTTAAATTAAGAAGGTTTAAATGGTTACGCCTGTTTGTTCTGAAACGGAGATTTGTTACGGAGAAACCAGCATTTCGCGGTTAATTACAGCGTAACTGCCACGTAAAGTAGAAACCGTATCTGTTTATTTCATCGCCGCGGAAAATCGTCTACGAATAAAAGGAATTCTAGTGAACTCTAAGTCCCGTATATGTGAATCTAGATATGTTATGTAGTCTACTCGTTTCACAAGTCAAGTTTTGACGTGGGAAACGAGGAGACTTTTTCCACGAGACCAGGATAAAAGTGTCATTTATAATTACTCCAGGCAGACTGATTTCAAAATTAAATTGACAATAACATTTTCTCAAATTGTCAATTACGCGATGATAGTAAAATACGATAATATACCTAATACTTTGAACTTTTTTATGACCAATGACTAATACTAAATCACAGAAAACAATATAAGTTATTTAACAATGAATACATATAGTATACAATATACGTATACAATATAAGTATACAAAAATACATAAATACAGTATACAAAAATACATAAAGCAATAAGTAATGTTTAATAGTAATTCAATTATTGAATAACAGTTAAAATGGTAAAGAGGAAATGTAGGATATGTGGATGGGAGGAAGAAGGGTGGGAGCACGTGTTAGAGGGATGTGGAAGAGGAATTGAAGAGGGCGAAAAGAGGGAAGAGGAGGGTATAGGGGAGAAAATCAAAAGGATATTGGACGGGGAAGGCAAAGGGGAAAGCTGGATGAAGGAATGGATAAGAAGAAGGGAAGGGGTGGCGGAAGAAGGCAGAGAGCGGAGGGAAGAAAGGGAAGGAGCAAAAGAGGAAATTGGGTAGAAGTAATATAATAAGAATAATAAGTGTAATGGAATAAGGAGTAGTAAGATTAAGAATCAAATAAGAACCAAATAAGAATAGAATTGTACAGGGAGCGGGAGTCCCTAGTGTACCCCGCAAGGGCACGGTAATAAATACTGATACAGTTAAAATGGTATTCTAAAACCTTCTGAATTAACGCTTACATAAAATAGTACGCCAATTAGCTGATTAATGACTTTAATCAATGAACAATGTACGGTAGCTTGTTGCACGCAGACGTGGCATGGGTTGTAAGGAAGTAATAAGATCTGCGGTAAATGGCAAGGTGTAAATACAACGGTGATGGTCAGGATTGACCAGCCGTGCGTCAAGGATTAGACTGGTACGATGGCTTGGGCACGCGACAAAACGGGGTACACGCGCCCGCTGTATGACCATAAAATAAACGTTTGGGGTGGCGCAGACAGAGGCAACCTGGCAACGCATAAACACTTATATAACGGCAATTAAACTGCTTTTAAGGCCCATAAAACTGCAGTTTCAATAATCTCTGTGTGACAACACGATTCTGACCTGGCCTCTCCGGAAGCGTGGCTTCCCTTAGGAGACCTTCACCATCGACAACTTAGGTCATGGGAAAGTCGAAATTCCGCACAGGTCAAGAATCTCCTGTATTTTTTATACAGGGAATTCATTAAAGTTAAATTTAAGCTTGACATTTAGAAGATTACACGTAGAATATTTCTAGGATTATTAATTATGACGTGTAATTCTTCAACCACGAACAAAGATTGAGTAATAAACGGAATTTGCTGAAAATTATACGGTATTTTCATCGGACAATCGGAACTTTACCACAGACGTTCTAAAGTAAAAGAAAACTTTATTCAGTGAAGTAATTAATATCCATTTATCAAATTTCCGACCGTTACATCTTCTCAAATTGACATCACTTAGAAATAAACTTTGCCGTTACAATCAATAAATTTGACGAGCTGTCAACCATTATCGAGGTTCTTGAAAACCCCCTACGATGACGTTTCCCTAAAATTTGTCCGGGGTTAAGCTCGCCGCGAGCGTATGACTCCGGCGAAAGAGAAATCATCTCCATTGCGTCGTGGTCAAGATGAAATTTCGATTGGTGCCGTACTTCGTCGTGAAAAGTACCCTTCGCCGGTGGAATAAAAAAGAGCCAGGAGTCCGGAGGGATGGCGAGGACGAGACGGAGCTCGGGGGAGAAAAAGATAGGAGGAAGGAGAGGAGGTCCAGGTAGGGGAGCCAGGGACGGTGAAATGGGATAATACGAACGCTGCAGGACGCGGCAGCCATCATCGAATGCTAATGAGGGGTTGGCGGCTTTTGGGGCGGAGGATTCAGCCCGTACAGCGCGTCGTTTGCCGGCGGATCGGTCTGATTATAAATTATACATTATCTCGTGCTAGCCCGGTGTACACACCGAAACCCAGCTAGACGTCCCAGCGAAACAGCGTGTGAGAGAGAAAGAGAGAGAGAGAGATACCGTCGGTCGGTCCCATGTAACATCCCCGTGGCCATTCCCTGCTTCCAACAAACCCCAGCCTCGAAACGCAGTACGTTCACGTACCGCCGATAGATTAGGGATGCGTACCTCGATAGTCATAGCAATGGCGACGGATGGTGCGCCGGATATTCCAGGGGAAAACACTGCCTGCTAATACCGAATTCTAAGTTACACCTTAATGCCGGCCGTGTCATCCTCCTCTACACGCTCCGTATAATTGCCCGTTTGCCAAACATGACATAAAAAGCATTAGAATGCCACTTATCGCGGGAACAACCGATAAGAAGCATGTACAGAGTTCATCTTTATCGTGAGGAAAATTCATTATTGCACCGATGGTTAAAATACTGTCGTACTTGAGAAACCTTGAGAATCCTTTCAGGCATGCAAAAACATACAACCTCGCTCTCGGAAAGTAGTATTCAGTTGTAACGTTTACCGGGCAATCGAAGAATGGTGCGCTTATCATTGAACTGTGCGGAAAGAATTTTTTTTTTCGACAAATCTAACGGTACAAGTCGTTGCCTTGACTCATCGTTTTCCTTGGCATACAACGAATGTAAAAGATTCAACTGGCCGAAGTAGGAAAGAATCACGTACCAGTAGCGGATAATAAATTAAACATCGGATTGCTTTTACCCGTCAGCGCTCGGCAAAGTTACGGAGAATCCTTATGAAATATGTAATGTAACAGATGGTGAAGTATGCTCACGTACAAGCGATAGATTATACGCCTTTACTCTGTAACTACGGCGCAGGATCGGCATGAATGATCGAAGAGTGAGAGGAAACGAGGGAAACCCCATACCCGGCGAGAATTATAAATTATATATCGCACCATCGTAGACCATACAATGTTTGGAACGAATTTCACCTAGTAAAATGCAACTTTACTGCAAAACGTCACCATCGACGCTCCATGAATTAACATAACACCGACGTGCAATTATAATTCACAGTTACAAATGTAGGTTCACGTTCATACCTAAAGTATAATTGTCGTCTGTTTAGCACACAACTGTAATTTTCATGGGACACAGATCAGTCCCGTAATGATCAAACCAACACTAATTAAAACAATTAATTAAACAATTCATGTTTAACGGAAAAATAATTATTGTTACTAAAATAAACTGCATTTAGAATGGGTTAGAGTGATCGAATACTGCTCGTTTGCAATTGATTTTTACAGAAATATTAAGTTCACTATTCAACGTTATTTTACTATTGCATGTCTGTAGGACTATACAATTAATAGCGAAAACGTGGAAAAAGTATTTTAAAATTACCGCGAAAACACTTTGGGTAAACCAAGGAAATTATAAGTCAATGTAAAACAATTAACATAAACTATATTAACTATAACGAAAGGTTGTATAATCTTTAGAATGGTTAAAGAGTTAACGATGTAAGTTTAAATAAACTGTTCATCTTCTGATACACTTCAACAACGGACGAAAGTTAAAAATAGCCTGATGAATGCACATAATGTCACGATATTCTTTATCACGTAGATAGGAATTTCCTAAACATCACTGTTACAAATGAATCAAAACTGTCCTATGTAGGTGCATACATGCAGGGATCGAGATAATATATTCCGCATAAGTATACAAGGTTGGGAATGAGAGCCATTGGTCGCTTCGTAAACAACGTTTTATCTTCGGTCAAAGATTTCGCAGGAAGATCAACGGTGTCCGTTTGATATTATTATCCACCGATGGTGAATAAACTATCGCGATAAAGGTAATTGCATAATTTTAATGTTATCTAATCACTGTTTATTACGCTATTGTAACTTCATAAGTGCCTCTTGAACGATAGGTAAGCGATATAGTTCGCGACTAACGTTACAACGGTGACGACAAATATAGTTGCCTCTATACATGGCTCTCTTGCATGCCCGAGTAACGTAAGTGAATGAGTGTGTATTTGCGCACGGGACATAATGGCGCCATTCATGCGACATTCCTAAAAAGTGATCTACCCTTTTCCATACACCTTATCTATCAGCACGGATTCCTATATGCCGTGTTTCAGTTCTCAATCGTGTGGAAATGTCATCATTCGAATGTTGCATAATCTTGAATACTATAACGGGAATGGGCAAATGCCCGTTAATGCAGATGGATGCTGTTAAGAAACCGAGGTCCAACACAGAAATATGTTTACCACGTGTGCTGCTTTCAACATTCGTTTATATTTTTAGCATTACTCCATGCTTTCATACGTTTTTATGTGAATTCCAAGAAAAGTTCTGACTGTATAATGGTTTCTCTCATCCTCAGCAACTATTGTTCCAGGCTGTTCATAACGAACAATGTCCTTAACGTCCTTTTTGCCTATTACATTTGGAAGTTTTCATGTTTCATTTTTGTAACATTTCCATAGATTTTAGTTGGCTGAGGAAAGTAAAAGACAGCCCTGAAAGAGTGTACATAAACACGCAGACAAACATACAAAGAGACATTATTAGGCGTTTATTGTTAACAATAGTTACGAAGCAGTAAAAGTGTCGAGTATACATTCCGTCAGTATATTCTGACAAATATCCTAGAAAAATGTATGGTACACGTGTTTTATGACAACATGAGTTTAGTTTTTGTTATCTCGTTTAACCACAAATGAATACACTGGAAGATAGGAAAGGAAGAAATATATGACAGTGAATAATTAGGTTAATTAATATGTATATATGTAGGTATACACAAAGTATTGTTTACTCACCACATACGACTCTGTCGAACGGACTCATCCAATCTGGAAAAGAAATACGTCGATTACAGGTGCTATGTTTACCAATAAACGTACACATTGTATGACTTATAACATTTGATTTACAGAACAGGCTTGCGCGAAATACATTTTGGATGAAACAGTAATACAATAAAAACTTGTGGATAAGACGGGAAAAGTTTACAATTTCCAGTATTAAACTGGCTTAAAGAAATTTAATCCTCTTTAGTTGATTGAATTTAAGCCAAGGTAAATTATACAGACTGCTTAAAACCTTCACGAAGTTTACGACCTATCTGCAGTTGCGTTCGCTTAAAATGAATTCGAGTGATTTGTGCTTCACGAGTTATATTCGGAGACTTTATGGCCACACTCGTCAGATTCACCTATATAATTCTCCGAGGGTCGTTCATCTGTGCTAATTTTTATACACGCATCTAACACTATATGTAATCCTTTAACTTTGCAAACAGTACTGCAAATCAGGAACTACTAATTAGAACAAATCCCGCAAGCTTATTACCTTAAATGATTTGATCAAAATTAAAGAATATAGTGATAACTAAATCCAAGAACCGTCACATTAATAACAATTGCTTTCATCGGCTCGTAACTCTTTATGAATAATAACAGAAAGCAATCATTATTTTTTTCTGAGATTTTCATAAATAGTGAATACGATGGCAATAAAAACACGTATTTATCCGTGAAAACCGTATTTTCAGTTGCACGGGAAGGAAAAAATAAATAAATGCTTAGTCGTAGGCAACTGATATTAAAGGAGGCAATGATCGATAATTAAATGCAGACGTTGCGTCTTCATCGTGCGTTTGCAAGTCACGCATGTATTCCGTTAGAAGAGATACGCACATGTGGGTATACCCTGGGCCTAAGCTATTGATACCATAAACGTAAAAAGTAACAGGTTAATATGCAATCTAAACGTTATTATAAGGTGCTGATAGCAAACAGGCTATGCTAAATAATTTGCATATCCGACGATTACAACTTAATCGGAATGTATACCATGATTTCCCGTACGAGTGGGACATGCATTAAATTACAGTGGTGCAAGTGAAAGATCCTACAACTAGTCCCTACTATTTCTTTACAAAGCAGCCGCGTGCATGCACAGTTTCGTCACTGCGAAATTATGTAATTATTAAGAGTATCTATTCGAAGTGGTGCCCAGTGTCGCTGTATTAACAATAAATGAGGGGATATGCAAATTAACTATCTGACCAACAAAATCGTTATACGGAGCGATGTACCGTATTCATAATAATGATGGAACGTGCGATTCATCCGCTATTCAGGGTAATCTAACGTTACTAAAACGACAAGCCTTTTACTGTATTTAAGGAACAGCTGTGCGAGTTCTGTCTGTTTTGCGGGTTATTTAAGCGATAGTATAAGAGTAATAAACACGAGCAGAGAACGGAGCGCTTTCCAGACTGCTATAAAAATATGCAACTGATTTCTCACGAATGTCAGTGTGCGGAATATAAATGGCGAGTGCATTGCTTTCTTGCTGCTCATATATGCAACAAACACTATTGGGACTTTGTTCGAGCTAATGCGTCGGAAGACAAAGGTCCTCGCCGTGAGCGGCCAAGTGCAATAAAAGGCTATGACTGTACGATACGATGAAAATTATATGAAAGTTCTTGGAATTAAAACTCCGAGATGAGCGCAACACAATACAATTAAAAATAATTTCAATATACAAACAGATGTGCATTCATATAACAAAAGCAAAAGCATTGTTCCTGCTTTAATACCGATTCTAATTTTAATGAAAGTTCAACGTTTATATCGTTAATTGTGATGATTATTGTGCACGAAAAGGATTGTTGAATGACATGTATGCTTATTTTCCACTTTCCATTTATACTTTATGGTAAAAGCGGCGCGTCTTTCAGTTAAATATAAATCAAATCTCACCCATGGTTTTAAACTCTCTGGCGGCCGAGATGTAAACTAACGACGTATGAATTTCGTAGAGTCTTTCGTTAACTCGAAAGATCCGTAAATACGTTAGAGTCGTTCTAATACAAGACGTTCTAATATAGACAAGTTCTAATACATATGCAGTCGTATATTTAAATTTTTAATTAATCGGTGATTCAAGTGGCTTAATTAGTAACAACCCATTAATGTTCCATTGTACCGTATAATTGTTATTTTCCCACTGCGCTATCTTAACGCTTTTATGAGGAAACATATGAATATTCTTCGTAATATTATAATTTTTCTATGCAAGTATCCTTTTAAGTACCCTTTTAATACTCGGTAAATTATGTAAACGGAAAATGAGTCGTCGACGGAGCAATATAGGTCAACACAGTGACTTGTGGAACAAAGACGGACAAATAGCTATGGGAGTCTCCTGCAATAAACTTAATTATGCTTTATGTCGCGACGCAAGAGGTTTCTGAACTGACTTTAAACGCGGTAGTATAGCGAAATGTTGTTCGGTGCATTCAACAAATCCTTTTCTTCGTATAGCCACGTGTAACCAGGCGCCACCTACCGATTCATGCCCCAAAAATTCACGCAACGACAAAACAAACAGACCGAGCCGGCCATGCTGATTCTTCTGGTATCCGACGGATGAAGAAGAATCATCATTCATAACATGTATGTGACACTAACGACTTAAAAGCAGAGGAAAATTATTGTACACTTGGAATAAATATCGCGCTTAATGTATTTTAATAAATTTTGTAAACACATGTATTATTTTAGTAATTAATAAAGAAATAAGTGATTAAGTTGATCAGAAGTAAACCAACAACATTCAAAGTATGTAAAACCCTCAAACTAGAATTCTGTTTTAATGGACACAGTAAAATATTACAATGGAGCAACGTATCTGAAGAATAATATCCGTTAACGATGTTATCTATTGATATTATTTCGTACATTGTTGAGCGACTTTAGCGGATAACAACCTTATTAATTTCAAAAAACGCTTTTCCTCAGTACCCGGCAGAAATATGACGAAATGACAAGAGAAAGGTGAAGGCAGCGAGTGAGAAAGGGGTACGACAGAGAGTTACAGAGAAAGGAAGGCAGAGAGAGAGAGCGCGCGAGTGAGAGAGAAAAGAACTCACCGGTGATGGACATCCAGGGATAACGGGGTATATCCGAGATGCCGGGTTGGCCGGTGGTGGGTTGCTGGCAGGACGTGAGAGGATCGACGACGGCCGACGCTGCGGCGGCCTGATGGTAGAATTGGGCTGCCGCCGCCATGGAAGCGGAAGCCGCGGAGACGGCGGAGGACGCGGAGGCCGATGATACGAGGCTGCCAGGCGTCGCGCCGTTCTGATGATGATGTCCCAGGGTGTAGTTGACCATCGGGTCGGCGGAGGTGGGCGCGACGTTGCCGGTGAGGCTAGCGGTATAGCGACAGGACTTGTCGCCGGCGGTAGCGGCGTCGACGGCCGCGGCGGCGGCGAGAGCAGCGCTCGAAGCCGCGCTCGAGCCAAATCCGGGTACCATGCTCGAGGTGGCGCCGAAAGCCGCGGCCGCGACCGCTTGTTGCTGTTGATGATGATGATGTGCCGCCGCGGCGGACACGTAGGGATACATGCTGGAGGTGGCGCGGGCCGCCGGTGAGGTCGAGGCCGAACTGCCGGAGTGCTGGGGACTCGAGCCCGTCGGACTCGGTGAGTTGTGCTGCTGGGCGTAGTTGACCGCCGCGGCCGCTACGGCAGCCGCGGATAGGCTCGATTCGAGGCTCGCTGTGGCCGGACTTGACGTGCAAGCTTGAATGCTATTCGGATTTGCGCTCGAAAACAACTGCTGATGATGGAACTGTTGATGGTACTTGGGTAGCATACTATCGATTATGAATTTCGAACTCATATCGCCCGGTCGCGGCTAAGTCCGTTCTAAGCGCCGGACACGCCCGCATCCACGGGAGAGTCAACACCGGCACTTAACCGCCGCGTGCCTAACCGCCGGACCTGACCACATCGTGTCCTTCCACCTGTCCTTCTCCTCGCCAGCCGTCGTCTGCTTTACCGTTCTTCCTCGCGAATTATCCGACGTTACGTGCGCGGTGCCGTAGTCCTAAACGCGCACTGCTCTCACCACGCACTACTAATCGACGATGATCCCGGTGATCTTCATCGAGGCTACCTCGGTCAACCGGCTACCCCGTGACAACGTCTCTGTACCCTTTCTTCACCGTTTCCGCTGGCCCAAGCTTGCACTTATATTATCATCACTGCGTAGACGCACAAGTACTTCATAATACGGGAGACGAAACGTCCCCGGTGTCTTCCGTCGGCCCGCAAGAGTTGACTCTCGTAACTGGCTAATCCTTCGGTCCAGTGATTTTGTGTTCTTCAAGTGTGCCGACGAGAGTGCCGACTGTCAGACCCGGTACATCGGTCACACACGCGTTGTTCCGCGATGGGCCGCGTGCTACGCGAGTGAATGCCAAACGAGAGAACACGCGGACGGGCCCGCAGAGACAGGGGCCAGTTTCGTGATGCCGCAAGCCGTGGAAATTGGCCGCGCGGTTGATACGTGTCGAGAGCGCGAGGATACACCGCGAAACGAAAGACCGAGAGATACGGCACACGGGAGAGAGAGAGCGTGGCGTGCGCCGCTGAGGAGAGCGTGGCCTGTCAGGTGTTAGAAGCCGTTTCTTGCGTACTTCTCGGATAGTCGACGAATCCTTTATGGGCCAT
This sequence comes from Hedychridium roseum, assembly GCA_963989215.1. NCBI lineage: Eukaryota > Metazoa > Arthropoda > Insecta > Hymenoptera > Chrysididae > Hedychridium > Hedychridium roseum. The sequence goes on along the minus strand of OZ022310.1, from coordinate 4,630,409 downwards.
GCATGAAGGTACTATAGCCCCCTATCCCGAACGGCGCGTACTACGTACCACGGCCAGCTAAATGTAACCCCTTACAATAATGGCGCCGCTTGTCTCTCGTCCCCCTCTACTAAGCGCCGGCACAGCTGGTAAACAGAGCGAACCAATCCCCGTGCGGCCTTACCCGGGGCGGGCCAATCCCGTGCGGTCTAGGCGCGCCAAGATGAATGGGTCTCTCGCCGGCCCCGACTCTCTCTCTGATCTTCGCTCGGCTATGCTCGTCCGCTCTCGCGCCACCGTTCTCTTACTTCTTCTCGCCCGCTAGCCTCTTGCCAGCTCTTGCGCTCTCATCTCCCGACACGAATATACTTCGCCCTCCGACGCTTGCTCGCTTGCACGCTCGCCGCTACGGCTCTTTCTACGTCTTTCACAGTTCTCCTCGACGTGCGCGGCTTTATCCCGTGCTCTACACTCCGACATCTCACCAGACGCCTATCTTCTTCTTCTTCTTCTTCCTCTTCGTCGTCGTCGCCTTCTCCTTCCCTTTCTTTCCTTCTCTACCATCCTTTTTCGTCCTTTTTTCGTCTTTCCCTCCGTCTCTCTCCTCATTCTCTCCTTTCTTACCTTCTTTTTCGTCTGTTCTTCGCTCGTCCACTTTTTCTAATTCACGCTTTTCTCTCATTTTTATCGGTTTTCTCTATTACACGGCGACCACAGAATCACTATCCTTCCTTTTTCCACGTTCACTTCGCAGTGTCGCATGGTCAATAATTTTTTCTAAACTACAGGATTTTTCAATTATTTTTGTATTTATGTTCCTCATTGTTTTGGCCTTTGTCTGTGCCTTCGTTATATTTCTTTTTGTCCATTTATTTCTTGTCTACTTTGCTTGGTCATCGTACCTTTCATTTTAATACACTTTTATTTCTCTACCAATCTTTCACCTTTGTTTTCTTCTTTTTTCCTTTACAGTATCACGTTACTTGGTTTATGTGAACACAGGATGTCATCAACAAACGACGAAAGCATTTCAGTGTTCATTGATGCACTGCTGAAAGTACCATGTCAAGTCTGCAAAATATATTTTGGCACATTGCAATGAATCACTGAAGTGCATACATCGCTGTGTACGGAAATACGTAAATTTACATTAATTTCAGGTGGGGGTCACGCTTTTACTTCGCCACATTAAAATAACTCTGAGGCATCATAAATTAATGCATATTTCGAAACGTGGTTTTCCGTTTCTCGACAGCACGATTTCATCGAAAACGGAGCTTTTGCATATTCAGGGATACAAGTTTTAATCGTAGTGCTTTCACCTTTTATCTTCAATTTCATTGGAGATTCCGTACGAAAGCTAATACAGAAGTAGAAAGCATTTCTGCTTGCGCCGATTCATTGGCTCTTAGGAACCACTGAGCTCGAAACGTTTGGGACGTTGCTGGCATTCTTCCCGGAGCGAGTAGTGACGTGAACGTGAGAGCACGAGATATTCAAATACAAGAGAAGGGGCGGTGAGTACAGGAGCGGGGTGGTGGCCATATAAACGTGCTTTACTCTCAGGGGTTGAAAAGGTATAGAAGCGGGAAAAGTCCCTGGCCGTCAATTCTGTCATTTCTTACGATCAACAGCCCATTTTGCACGTTCCGTTTTGCAACACACATATCCGTCTCAATGTATACATACACATCTACACACTTATTTCAGTAAGATTCATAAAAAGTGTACAAAGCCCACAAGAAACTTATTATGTAGAAATGTTTTTCTTATTACCGCAAACACTGTTACTTCACTCGTTGTATTCAACATCTTGTAGTATGTATGTGACACAATGGTTTTAACAATAATGCGATATTTAATGTTTTACTTACCTGCATTGTTAATGTTTTATTACAAAAAATCATGCGGATAAAAACCAATTTGCTGCAATATAAACGTTGAAAACTTAATCTCTTCGTACTCACCATACAAAACAGTGCGACGTGACCCTGCAACAAACAAATAAAAAATTGGTTGTTAAATTCACCAGAGAATAGTAGACATATTGAAATACTTGATCTTTTGTATCTAGAATAATGATTTACAAAATGTGAAGGAAACTTGTCATTCTATTAATAACTTTTAGTCATTGTTTTAATATCATGCTCGAAATTTTGTGTCCGTCTTTTTCTGTTCCGAAGTGGTTAAAACTTTAGAGAGAGATACGGAGAAGGCGTGGTTTCCCTATACCTGAAAGTGGGATGTGAGTTAGCATATGGAAGGTATGCACTCTGAAACCTAATCTTTGAAGATGAATGTCCGAGTTCTCTGATTTTCGAAGTCACCTAAGCCCTTTGACTCGAATAATACCGCCCGAAAAAAGATATTTTATACGACGTCGGAATATAAAAAAGATTGTTTTATCTTGATTCAACACCTAAAAGAAACCATTGAGAAAAATAGCATTATTTAAGGCAATGGTTTTGTCAACGCCTAACGTATAATTATGTACTAGCACGCAGGAGTGCTCTTGGAGATAAAGCAAATAACATTTTGGAATCTGGCAAGATAGATAATGTACTGATTTTATTCGCGCAGACTTGGCTAGTGCTGTATCTTACGGAGACACATATTCCCGCAATAAAATCCTGTTGCACGATGCACTAGGAAATCGCACTCGGAAAGTGCAATACTCGAAGGAGATGATATTGATGGAGCTTATAGCCACCCATGTCGATCGTCAGTAACACGAGCCGCTATCCATACCAGAGTGGCAATTCTACCATCTCGAGATCATTGACAGGTCTCTTGCGAATTCCTTGCACGTAGCTCGCAGTTACCGTACGTGAGTATGTGTAGAAGAACGTGTAGGTCCGCTGCGATGGACTGCTTACGAGAGAGTAATGTTTAATAAGCCTGCTTTCGCAGTCCACGAGTTTCATGTTTGTCATATCTAACGTCGTTCCCCCTTAATTTCACGGCCGTCATATACGTTACCTCGTATGATCAGTGTCACAGGCGTACTATAAGCAACAGCCACTACTAAATCATTAAATAATTTCCATGAATTTCATTCGGCGGGAAATAACTATCCTGTGAAAAATGATAATTGTACAGAAAACGTCATTACTTATCAGGTATATAAAATTCTTTAAATTGAATTACCATCGTAATCTAGCCCCTTATTCGCACAGAAAAATAATTGTATACCACAAGATTGGTAAGAGTATGGACTATTCGTGCTGCTAATCTGTAAACCTTTTTAATTGCACGAAATCCATACTATCGTGCCTGTTCTTTGATTCGTCAAGCGCGCAAATTAAAACTAGACCTATACACCGGCGCAAACGGCACTTTCAATTACATAATGCCAAGCAGCAACGTATCTGGCTGTAACGTGCGCCACGGGGTTTAAATTGCGACCGTGCCAAGTAAGAGATAGTGAAGGAAGAAGATAAAGAGGAACGTGAAGAAGGACTGTGCGTGATCGCATATGGGATAGAACGCACGCTGGCTAAGAGATGCACAGGGGGATAAGAAGTGGAGGATTTTATGTTGGAGCGCGTCGACCGCCTGGGAACACGGCGGAACTGCTCGAGAAGTTTTCGGGACAAAAGGAAGCAGAAGAAGGCGGGAAAATGAAATTGCCTGCTGGATGAGATGGCTATACAGCGAATCACTCCTGTAACCGCGGAAACGCCCTAGAGATCAGGACAGGCACCTAGCGCGCCATCTCCGAGGGAATAATTGCATTCTGCGACCCTCATCGGCCATATCGGCATTTTTTAATGAATCTACCCACGCAAGGATTCTCCAAACGCCAAGATCCATCACGATCCGTCGAATCTACGCATTAAATTACTTCGTTCAACACACTCATTGATCGCTTTATCTTCACGACCTACACGCCTCGTTGCCCTCTATAAAAAAGCAATGTCATTTTATGTAGTACAGAATTATTGAGGTATCGTTCATTTAATCGTACGTCGTTGAATGTTTATGGTGTTAGTGAATTATCGGTATTAAGATTTGTGTACTAGAAGATGGGTAGTTAGGCAACCTAGACATATCTCGCTTCGTAGGAGATATAATTAAGGTCAAGGACACTCATGTCTACACTACCGACAGAGCTTGCTCTCCAAAGCCTTGTTGTTTACCTAGCGAGCTGAAAATCTTGTATACTTGGTAGATAGTTTACCTACGAAAATCTTTATTTTGTTTAGAATGCTTTACAATGGGCTCATTAACAAGAACTTGGAGTTATTAACAACTTCTTTGCATGCAATTATAATGCATGTTCACTTATAAAATTTGGTAATCTACAAACGAATAGTACATACGATTCATTCTGGATCTTATAAATAGTATAAACATATGTATGTTACATTTTAGATCTGTTTTGAGAACTTTTTATATTGCACAAATATGTTTAAGCACAATTCTGAAATTTTCCTTCTAACATTTTCATTTTTGGGTAAGAAACTATTTATTTTCAGGCCTAGCGGGATTAAGAAATTACTTTTCCATGTGTAATTTAATTGGTTACCTAAAAAATTAAATTCAAAGCATGTTCACCTGTTAAAAATTTGGTTTAATTTATTTTTAATTTGGAGAGAGAGGGAAAGAGAGGTTAATGTTAAAAGGTTGGAAGTCAGATATACGATCGTTTGTATTAAATTATGTAGGAATAACCTGTTGCAAAACGCCAACGAGACACAGAAAAATAATTATCCCAAAGACGTTTCGTCTCCATAATCATAACTGTAGATCTTTATAATTTATTGTTAGTAAGAATTGGTTACAGCTGCTCAACATTTCATTTTATGCGGTCCACTGCATAAATATATGCATACAGTCCAGTCAAGCACTTAATCCGGCAGTCTTATCTTGTAATTAGTCATCGACTTAAGATTTGCGAAACAGCGTTTTAGCATTGAGGGCAAAGTATATCCTGTATCCTTGAATGCTTCCTTTTTTAGTGAATAAAGAAATAATGGTTAAAATTGATTCGTATATTCATTTACACTAATAATAAGTGTTAGTAATACAGTAATGTTAGTACATTACTAACCCACTCTACAGGTAATGGTAAGAAACAAATGTTTTTACAATACAAGAACTAATAAGAATTTTGTAAAGCAATGTGAGAGTCATTAAAGTGAAAGGATATTATAAATTAAACATTTATTTATATATAAACATATATATTTACTAAACATATATTTTCTTGGATACAAACATATGTAAAAAATGATATGTTTCAGTACAGTAATTATATGAAACAACAGATTTATTAGAATAACACATTTATTATCTTGTAATTTTCTAAACTTCAGTACCTTGGAAACTGCCACTTGTTGCATTGTTCGTAATTTGAGTGATTCATGCTAATCGTTAATTGTATTCATACCTCATTAAATTCTCATTCACTTGCAGTAACCTATAATCTTGATGTATCTAAAAAAACCCCATGAATATTTAACTACGCCCCGCAACGATTTTGGACGTTCCGTATTCTAATGTACACAAACGACAGAAGGTAGCACGTAATAACGTGGAACCATAATGCGCCTATCAAAACTGTTATAGGGGTTCGGTCGTTCGGTGAAGTACACGTTCTTTGTAATTTGGGAGACAGTAGTGACGTGTTAATCAGCGATGATGCTTGGCAGGAAGTCCGAAAGGAGGTCCCGTGGCACGTGACAGCTGAAGATCGTTCTACGGGCAGCTGACGTAATGACGTCACGTCGTTCCCCGGCTGAATCTCCTCTCATGCGTATGTGACAGAGCCGCGAACGGGGCGGGCCACTTAACGATCAGCTGAGAGAGCGGACTTGTGACTCGATGCGTTTTATTGCTGCTTTACGGCGGTTTATTGCACCATCAAAACATAAAATGCCGCGGCGGGAAGCGTGCACACGCGTGGGTACACCCCCACTTTACTTTTACAGCCGACTGCTAGCTTAACCGGCACATTCCTTGGTTTCTCTCGCCACGAAAAGCATTCTCCTTTCAGCCTCCCATCCATTCCCTTTCCGTGACTTCCAGCAACGGACCCCGTTCCACCCGCCGTGACACTTCGCCACCTCACGTGTCCTTCCCGTTCTTCTCGCGCGCAAAAGAATTTCCTCGTTCGTACGCCATTGGTACTGAGGCCCATCTATGCAAGTGACGTAAGATCAAGACTGTCGCAGGTGAATAATCGTTGAAAGGCCCATCGTATCCGCCCAGTAAAATTCAGCGTGATATCACTTATTTATAGGCAACCGTATCTCAATGACACATAATTAATTGACGAAAGTAGTATCTAGCTGGTAGGGTAGATTGAGTTATATTCTAGCACCGACGAGGTATAGAATAGACCTAACATCCAATATAATTTTTTGGCCACATTTTGGCCACAATTTTGGCCATGTAGCCCCCTTTACCGTTTTAGTGTCACGCTTTATGTTACCAATACAGCTTGAAAATGTATAGCAGCACTATAATTATAATTTTACTATAATTATATATTACTATAACTATAATTACTATGATTATACATTACTATAATTATAATTATAATTATATTACTATAAACTATAATATTGACTGCATCAATAATTCAGTTTTGTGGCCACGAAACCCCGTAAGATGTTACGTCTATCCTATATCTCGTCTGTGATTCTAGGTAGGTACTATTCAGTTAAGCCAGTAACAATTTCTATGATATATAATTAACCTACGGAAGTAGTATCTACTACCTCTGGGCAGATACTATTATTGAAATTATTTGCCTAAGTAGACTGTACTTGAATAAATTTTACTAGCAGAATATGCTGAACTTAGAATCGCTATTTGTTTGGGACAATATGTCCCAAACCAATTGTCTATTTATAACTATATTCTATTTATAACCAAAATCTATTTATAACCTATTGTCTAAACCAATTGTCTAAACCAAAATGTCTAGTCTCTGGAATAATATGTATTCCAGAGATTAGACATTTTTATAAATAAAGTATAATTTATTGGAAATTGACATTTAAAAAGTTACTTTCTAAATACAAAGTATTGTATATGATCTTCATACATATACTGTGTAATATCTAACCATCATAGCAGTAGATTCAATACATATCTCATAAATAATTTTTAAATAAGTTTCATTTACTTTACGATAGATTGTACGTATAAAATAAACCTTGTAACAAGTAAACGATTTTGAGGTCGATAAAATTGATTTAACTTCAGCATTCTAGTTTATGTTCCGGAAAAAAACGTTTCTTTAATCATTCAGTATTACAAATTTTTCAATAAAAAATTATTGTTTATGTAACGCTTGCTAAACGTTTAAAGTTCGGCTAATTTTCATTAATGAAGTAGACAAGTAAGAAACCCATTTAAAAAAAATATATAGAAACTAACGATAAAAATGCTATGCTTTTAGTAAATACTTGCGTTTAAATATTCTTCACTCTTAGCACGTCGAACAGTACAAATAATGAAAACCTAGTAGACCAACATAAATAATAGTGGTACAGAAAACATTAATTGCGTTTCATGAGAAAAGAATTCTGTGTCAAAGCTTTAATGTTTTCATTTAAAGGTTCAACTTACGATCCTAGAAATTAATATTTTATTGTAAGACAGGCAAGCAGGAATATATGTACGCTAGGATTCAAAAGCGACATCTACCGTGGGGTAGTGTTACTGCGAATATTCTGCCTCGGAGTACTGTTGCGAACCCCTCTGCAAAACCGACCGCTCTTGCCCATTGGCAAATCCTCCCTTACCTCATACCCCATAATTTTCCCAAGAATCGGGATACCGTCAGAGACACATAGTTTCCTAAAGTAACACCAGAGTGGTGGTGCAAAATATTTTCAAAAAGTCCCCCAACATAATTCTCTGTTTATTTTATAACTCTAATTCAAGGAATTTTTAGAAATATCATGGAAAAGTACTTGAACGCGGCAGTTGATATAGGAGCATAATTAACTTCAATATTTCTACCTGCAGAACACTATTTGTACTTTATGCATAATTTTCATTTAAGTGTACAATTATACTTACCATCAGTATTTTTAAGTTGGAGAATTCTTTGAAAGGTTTGCATAGTAGAGTCACTAAAAATGAAAATTTTGTACTTTAATGTCATCATTGTTCAAAGAATTCAGATATTTTATTAGATAAACATTTTTTTATGTGCTTCTTGAGACTGTTTTAATGCCAGCTAAATGAAGCGCAAAGATTTATTACACAGATTTCTGAAACGAAATTGAAAATGACCACAAATTTTTGACTCCTGAAAATTGCGGGCAGATTATTAACGAACATGTGCAGGATTACGCAATTTTACTATTTATCCCGCGTTATATATTCCATTCCCGATATTTATTTTGCGCTTATATTATTGCACCGTTTGATAAGATTACATAATTTGATTAATATATGAGCCCTTTATTTTGTAAATGATGTAAGGCCACTTCTTCTTGGTTCGAGATATTAAAAGGTTTACGTTAATTTGTAACTATACTAATAAAATTGCCAATTTCCTAAAAATTGGACTTATACCACTTGTAAAATAAATAGCGCATATATTTATATTCCTGTTGCCAGTTAAGCTAAGATATTAGAATTATCGTTAGGGTGGCAAAAACAGTGCACAAATTTATCCGCGCTTACATGGATCCACGCAGGGACGTAATAAATTTTAAAGGACCCTTTGCTGGACGTAAGTGAAAGAAATGAAAGTGGTGGAGGTAAGCTCGAAAGGGTGGGACGGGCAACGGTCGTGACATCTCTTGCCGACCATTCGAAACTTGCGGTACTTGTTGTACTCCCACTCACTCAGCAATACAGGCCATTCACACAGTAGCTGCCGTGTCTAAAACGCCAACTGTGGCGTTCGTAAAAGTTTAACTACTGAATAAAAGCCTTACGGACCGCTGTTTCTCCCCCGAAAAATCACCGCCATATCGCCGACATTGATCGCAAGGAAACATCAACGGTAAGGTGTCTCTTTCTTTGCCCGATATACGACCAAACCAGGTCCGCCGAAAGAAGACGGCTTCTTCTAACTCCATTGAAATATTGCGTCGGCAGAGAAATGTTGGAAAGGATTTTCAATGTGAATGTACGTGTAAGCATTTATTCTTCTTAATTTTGTGTTTACAAATATTCAGGATCGGACCAAGAAACGAGCAGAACATATACGAATAATTAGACTTATATGAATTGCGAATGCCTAAAGTTTGCAAAGAAATATGTAATTAATGTATTGCCCTATGTAATGATACACTTATGTTTGTGTATTTATGAAAAATGTATATTCTCATTTGCAGTATAAACGTAATAACTCTGAATGTTTGTCTGTTTATACCCAGTCCTATGTTATATAGAAAAATACACTTTATTATGTGGGCTTAAAGATTAATTTTTTATTGTATAAGTTCAATTATAATAATGTGTGTAATAACATTATAGTATTTGTATGTGGAATAAAATCTTCCTTGCGAAAAAATACAATGCATTGTAAATTTTCAAAGATTTTTAAGATATCTAGACAAATCTGTGTTTGTATGATTGAATGAATAGTAGTGTTCTCAATTATTAAAACTTAACATTTATCACGAATACTTACGATTAACATAAAAGAGTCGTAAATTACTGTTTTATTTTCTTTTCAATGAGCCATTTTTGAAAATGTTCCATTAGCTAAAACGAGTTTTGGATCGAAGTCAGATCTTTGGTCGACATTTGCATCTGCTGTGTATGATGTTGCAGAATATCAACAATCTTGATTTTTCACATATTACTACACTGTAAAATATGCGACATGTGTCTGGAATTAAACGACCATTCAGTCATTCCCGGCCTATCTGATATATTTTGACTCTATGTTTAAATGATCAAATGATTAAGTTATTACACTGTGCTGAACGACTTGTCCTCAATTAACATAATTCGGATAATAAATAAAGTAAAGAAGCGAAAACGCTTAAAATAATTTAAAAAATGAGAAACGGTAGCCTTTGAAATAATTTGGATAATTTCTGAAATGCTTCTGAACTTGGTCTTGGAAATATGTCCCGACGACCAGTTTTATGCAAAGCAAAACATATTTTCGTTAGAACTTCTATTTATACGATCGGAGATATCGGATGGTAACAAAAGTCTTTTGTTAGTAGGAGAAAGGTCGGAGTTAGGGTTGTTGACTGTAGACCTTGGGAAGTTGTTTCCATCAATTCCGACGATGCATAGACTGTACGATAGGCCGAGGTATTTCGAGCATCGCATGTATCTCTGAAGTAAAGGACAATGTGTTCGGGCGTAAGCAAATATATGCCATTTATCGAACGATCGTCATTCTTCACGCAACACAAAAAGGTTCCATTTATAGCCGACCCTGCGTCATTACTTTACCGTTTATATGCAGAATCTGAAGCGACGCTATGATGTCAGTCAGTTGATTACTTGTTATCACACTACCTTCTGTCGTAAAACAACCATGACGTAATATCATATACGTGACACTGTCAGTTACGTATATGGCAGTGTCTAGAGCAGAAAAGTGGGGTAGATGGCACAAATGGGTCATTTCTGATTCTCTAAGTTCCTCGATAAATCACGTTTTTTACGAATTTATAATATATTGGACGTTATACCGACATAAGGCATACGTAATAATTGCTATTTGTTTATAAAACTTGAACCGTAATTGCCACTATATGTTTGATGTAATATTGTTTATCAATTCTGTATGGGTATAATAAAACCAACAGGTTGTTATGGAAAGTTTTTGTTCTTTTAGGACAGTAGTTTATAATTTGGGCATGATTTATTTTATTCGTTTCCTCAAACAGATGAGATATTCTGAAGCAAATAGAGTTATAAAAATATGGCTGCACATGCTTCTTTGCAATTGTTAGTTTAAATATTAATTGCAGTGACTTTCGAGAGAAGTTTTCTTAGTGGCTTTCCAAATCCTGGCTTTAAACAAACTCGATGAATATATAGAGCACATTAAGAAGTACAAGGAGCAATTTAAAAGCGAATTTGTACAGCACTTGTGCTGTTTTAAAAACAACTATCCAGCTAAGAAAGAAAAAATTAAAAAATTTCATTTTCTGAAAACGTGAATTTTTGTAATTGTTTAGAATTTTCTACTTGTAGGAGATAGAATGAAAATTTTTATATAAAAATGATTCTCGATGAAAGACCTATGAAATGAAAAAAGGAGAAAATGTTATTTTCTTTTTTAGCTGAATGTTTCTTCTAAGAGGGCACAACAAATCTTTCTCGGTCACCGATGTTTGGCTATTAATATCAAAATCCACAAAACACCCAAAACTTTGAAAACCGGTTTCATCTGGTAAAAAAATTGCACGAAGAAAACTGCGAAGAAAAATTGCTGGTTGCATTTCTCAATAAGCTTAATCAATAAGGTCAATAAGCTTAGATTAAAGCAATAAGCTTACTCCACCAAGTTTGATTGAAATCAGATTTTACCACCCGGAAAACTTCCCTTGGCAGTTACATTTTTATGAATATTCCAGGATAAGATTATGTTTTCAAATTCAAGGAAATAAATTTCTATCATGGTCCAAGGAATGTAACATCTAACTGTAACAAAAATGACTCCACGAAATTACGCTTACTACAAGGTTTTAACGGTTACTAAAGTATCAAAGGGAAAATTGAATTTCTAGGAACGCGGAAATTCAATTAAGCCGGCCAAATCAGATCTAGCTTTCATTGAAGAGAAAGAGGATTAAAATATATTGCATACCAATGCAGTAACGATAATACTGTTTATAAGTATTAATAATGGCGTTATTTAGCCGGTGATCTGTTGGCGCACGCTTATGATGACTTTTTAATTGCTGCTTGGAAATGATCCTACATTTCACGTGCTTAGAAATCGTTAACGGTATTCGGAGAGTGCATATTTGCTTGTACTACAAGATACGTTGGTCTGCAACACTCGAAAGTTGCCCCGTGACGTCTGTCTATGTATGTCTGGCTCAAATACAACGGGGCGATAAAAATACTCGACTGACTGTAGTGTGCTAAGCCCCTCGTAACGTTCAATTTTATTCGTACATCGTGTGTGTACTGTCTCTAGTCACGCAGACGAAGCCTGTGCGTGGAGCATGTACTCAAGAATGCTTGGCTCGTTCGCCACGTCTCACCGTCTCGTATCTTAATTTAACGATTTTATTCGGCCGTTTTTTAGGTGTGAATTATGTATAATCACTGTAATCTCGTTTAGTCAAGATCTTCGTGCGTTCTAATAACCAAGCACCGGACAAACGAACAGAAATATCGCAGACATGTTTACAGGAACAATAAGCACACATTCTTGCATTCGTTTTTGGTCCAGTAATAAGACAGTACATATTAAGATTCCCGCAGACGTATGAATTATGCTTCTATTTATAAGTGTAGAGGATAAAGGTGATTTAAAAGGGTGTGCAACGCAACAAAGTACTTCGTTAACAATAATTTTCGCGAAATCTTAATTTTCAAGCTTAATATAAATCACTCCGAGTTGATAGAGTGTATCAATTGCTATAAGAATATTGTCGTATTGCAGTTTATTGAACAGGTATATAAAACTAGTGCATTACGTAACCTTATTTTCACTTCGAAAATATTTATTATCGCATCTACGTAGAGAGCAACCAACTTCTCTGACATACCGTAGCTGTTATTCCGTTTAGTTGCACATAAATCGCAAACTTCATAAACCATGACGTTTCTGCACACACCTAAAGGAAATTTACTGATTTGTATAAAACTTTTACGCCGGTATAACATCATTGGCAGCGAAGATGGTCGGTACATTTTTAATGTCCAGCAGGGAAAATATGCAACGGGGTAAATATGACCTGGAAAGGAACGTTTCACGGGGTCCTGCCTTTCTGGATGGGGTAAAAAAAGCGCAGACGTGAGAAAAACGTAAAGTAGGGAAAGCAGGGATCGTCGATAGTGCACGGCAGAGGGGTACAGTTCGGAAAAGGATATAAAAGGAAATATATGATAATGTATCCGGGTTCTCCCGATGCCGCGGGGCGCACGGGCTTTCGAGCAGGAAGATACGGGGGAGATCGTTCGCCGGAGGTTGGGCGTGGTGCCTAACGTTTTTCCCCACCCTTCCCAGCTTGCACTGTCCGTCCGTGTTCCTCTTTTGGTTTGCCGCTATGCCCGTCCCACCCTTCGGCCCCCTCTGCCCGATCGTTCCTTCTCCGTCTTTCCCGCGGGTCGTTCATTTCTCCTATCTCTGCTCCTTCCGACTACTACCCACTGGCACCCGGTGGTCGATACCAGGGTCCCTGTGCCCCGACACTGTCGCGACGTCGGTATTCGTGCTGTCATGGCCGCCGTCGTTCTTCCGCTCCTCCCGAACCCCTCTCCACGTTTCTCTCCTTTGCCTCATGCACACCAGCAGATATCTCTCGCTCTCTCTTTCTTTCTCTCGCTCGCCCTTGCTCTAAATATATATACGTATATAGATAAACAGAGCACGCATGTACGCATTCTCGCCCCCGTGTGTCGGGTCGGTTTGTCCTTAGCAGATAGCCAACGACCGGGCCTCCACTACAAAACGGTGAGTAAGGATTAATACAGTATGAATACGCGCCGCGAGAATTTTTCTTATCCCACTTCCCAACCGAGTCGATAAGTCCGTTATCGCCGTGATCGCCGAAAAAGTCACTACGTATGCAGAGGAAGCGGATTTGCTCAATGGAGCGAAATCGAGGAGTCAGCTCCAACTAACTTCTGCCAGCAAATATGGTCGACTCAATAGTTCTGAGTTCTCATCCAAGTCCAATGGTGAAGCAAAAAACATGGCGCGCTCGAATTCGTAATACGGTGTACAAAGAAATTAAGTAGTTCTACTAAATTGTTCTTAGAGGAATAATTAATAAAGCCGTTATACCTTTTGCACATTGAGAGAAGTGGCCTTGTAAAGTTCGTTAACAATGTAATGTAATTAATATAATATGATGCCTGACTTTCTGAATTGCATTGTTAAGCATAGATCACGTCCTACAAGTTGTATGATAAAATTCTGAAAATTGAAAATATGTTTCGTAGTTTAAAGCTGAATTCAAGTGTTTGTTTGTTCACGTTTGATAAAATATGTGTGCATTAAAAATTCAACACAAATTATTACCATACATTGAACTAAAAGCAACGAAATCGATAATACTATGGTACTAAAAGTAACCAAGAATATTTGGAACGTCCCCATTTTATTAAGGAATTCTATAAAATGGTTTCAGATATTCTTTTACTGTGAGTTCAGTGTGTAACATAAATTAAAGATCTTTTCCTTTGCGACAGGTATTCGACTTTTAAAAATCCTAACAAAAATGAAACTTCTGATAAGATCGCTAATTTACAACGCGCAGCAGTACTTGTTTTTAACGATTCCTAATTGGAGATTTAATGAACCAAGTGGTAGAGATACGGGTTATCACTCGCCAACAGTTTAGTTTACACAGTTACACTAGGTTTAATTGCCTGAAATACGTTTATACGGAGTGTGCACAAACGATCTTCATCCACTTCACATAAATAAAAAGTTATTACAAGGAAATACTCGTGTCGCCGAGCGGGACAGCGGGTTTCATTGTGCATACCGCATTTTTTTCCTTCGAAGAAGCGTAAAGTGCTCGTTCTGATAGCCGAAGCACCTCGTATTGCGTCAGTCAACAGACAGTCGCTAGCGGGGCCCCATGAAGGACTTCATAAAGTCCTTTCCCGAGCGATCGTGCGACATATTCGATATCCCGGAAATCTCGGGCTGATTAGCGACACTCGCTAGCCACGGAAACGAGTTCAACCGTAGAGACGTGGATGCACCCCGAAGACGTGGCAAAGTCGAAGGAGGAGTCAAGTTGTTTATTTGATGGCGCCATAAAAGGCCTCTTTATGTTTATCCCCCGTTTAAAACGTTCGCATAAAAGCAACGACTGAGAACACAAACCATCAAACGGACGTAAATCATTCGGCGAAACGGAGCGTGCTCATCACCGTCGCTACGAATCCTCCTACATGCGTACGCAAAAAAACTCTTCCCTTCGACAACCGACGTACGATCTTCGCTTCCTACCGTACTTATCAAATGTCCCGACAAATCACCACTTAACCGGGCTTCGGAAGATAAAATGTCAACAAGATGTATCGGATTATGTAATTTACATGCCCTCGTGTTCGTACGAATTTTTGTAACACAGGGAAAATGTCGCCGATCTCACGGTTCTCTTTCTTAATGCGAATCGTGTGGTATGTGTTAAGCGAGTATACGTATCTTAAATGTGGCAACTTCATAAACAAATGAAGTTGATTATTAGTCAGTCGTCCGTGTTTTTGTTATTATGTGTAAACTATTTTATATAGTTTGTTGTTTTCTTTTTAATACAAGAGGTGTTTTTTGTATATCATACTACATACTTTAGCATAAAAAGTCGTGTATTTTTGGATGGCTGGATTAAATGTAGTAAATAATCAATAAACAAAGTATTAGTGAAGTTAACAAATAGTAAAAGAAGAGATGAAAGTGGCATAATTACAGGAAAAAAATATACGGTGAAGGTAAATTGTATATCGTTGCGGGAGAAAATTATTATTACTTTACTTATTAATGTTAATTTTAATATTTGTTTATGTAACATACCATTGAAACAGATCAGATTTGTCTTGATTGATATTAGATAGTTTTACACTTGCAACTTTTCTTCTTAAGTAAAATTTTACAAATACTTGCGAGGAGCTGGTCCGAAGTGTTCACTTCCGCTTTTTTAGTCGAACTGCGAAAAGGAACTCTTCTAACCCGTTTCCTTTTTTTGGTCAGGTAGAAAAGTAAACGGGTACGGCTATAATAACAGTAGACAAGTGACCTTGCGTAAATACCGTAACCCCTACCGAATCCTTGACTGACCCGCTCAGTGCTTTGACATTGAATGCAGGAGATACTTTTAAAAAGATAGCAGAGTTTTATACTTTAAAGCGAAGGATAACATCTTTCCGATCCACGTAACACGAGTCGCGTAAAGTCTGCTCCGCAATGAATTTATCAAAATTAATGAGCAATTTCGAAGACGACTCTTCGCGCGGACGAGACAAAGTAACGAGAATATTACAACCTGATCTAAATTCAATCTGACTTTTAATGTCAACCAGACCCTATAATCTCAATTGTCGTATAATTTATTCTGTAAAATACCTTCTGCTCAGATAAATGTAGGGAAAGTTCGCATATACGTGGATGTTTTGGTTTTTCTGGCTCAAGGTATACATTCCACTTGCGCTGACTTATTTTTTAAGCAACCTGCGTATAAGATGCGTTTAAAAATATTATTCGACAAGAGCACCGAAAACAACTGTTTAAAATAATTTTTGTTTTGAAGAGTTCTACAAAGCGAAGACTTTTGATTTTCGTTATTATGAATTATACTTTTCTTGCAAACCTTTTCCAATTTTACGCAGTGAAATTTGAAAGGCTATGAGTAATTGATATCTTATATTGCACATTTTTCGAAAGAAATATTTCACTTTTTAATGTACTTTTTATTAGAACAAGAAAGTCTAGCACAGATCGTCAATAATATACAAGAGTAGCAGAGTTTCAAAAATTGGAAACAAGCTTTTGGCCTATAAAAAATGTATCACAGTAGCCTAAAGAAATTAAATTTTAAACACCTTTTTTACTGCATTTTCTTTTTATTGCTTTCTCGTTACCATGAAATATCGTGAATTTTAAGTAGCCAGGAAACACACAAATAGTACAGTTTGATTTTCTGGACGTCAATTTCACTCGACAAACATGTTCTCTCATAACAGGAAAAAAAACGTGACGCGACGAACGGACGAAACGTTTTCGTTAAGAGGCAGAACAGTCCTAAGAAAAGATCTGCGGCATTGTTGACCGCACTTTGGGTCGTGCGAAGGTCACGGGCTAGAGTCGTGGACGGTCAGGAAAAAGGGTTGTTTTGTGCGTTTTACGAGGAGACACGTCAAGGTCGTAGCATCCCTCGCGCCACCGTCGCCGAGATCCCAGCAACCCTTCCTTCCGTCCTTCTAGGTACGCGTTCCAAGGTGTCTTGTCCTTCAGACCGCATCCCTGAAGGGTTAACTGCGCGGCCATTGAGGATTATACGACAGGCTTTTTTACGCAGGTAAAGCAAGCAAGGAGGTAAGAAAAAGACAAGAAAAAAGCAGCGGCGGCAGGGCGACTTTTTATGACGAGCGGGGCGGGGGAGGGGTGCAGAGAATGTACCGTAACTACCGAAAGTGAGGGGGTCCGAGGTTTGCCGGAGACCTTGGCTCGTCGTAAAGGGGTAATCAGCCCTCCTTGGACCGAACCTTGACTCTAATGCCTCCGTGGATTCTCTCCTCCTCCATCCGTCTCTCTCGCACGGCTTCCCCGTACACATGCCACTGTCCCGCTCTTTCTCTATCGTTGCGTGTTCCTCCACCCTGTACGTGTGTGTGTGCGTACGTATCTGTCAGTATTTGTCCTGTCGCTGCGCTTCTGTCATTCCCGCGCTGTAGTTTGTCTACGAAGCACGTCATGGATCACCTCAGAGCCATGGCAGACGGCCATTTTTTTCGTTAGCTCGGTCCCTCGCGATATTACGCCGAGTGCAACGAGTGTGCGTGCGGTGAGTGCTATCCGGTGAAATGCAGATTATCGCTCTTATGTCCCACGCGATCGACATCACCGGCCATTGGCAACGCGCATAACGCTAAGTGCCCGCTAAACACTTCATCCGGTTATCGAGAACAACTCGCTCCCTTACAGCTGTTCTACATTTTTCCTGCCAAATAGTGTGAACCACGGCGATCAAGTGCATACAGTTACTGCCATTGTTCCTCGTGATTCGTTTCCCTTTGCGCATGCGTACATGGCAATTGTACCGGCGCAGATTTTCGTGAGTGAAATTTTGTGTTTCCATGATGTGTGATGAAATTGGTTTACTCTCAAACGAGCGTTAACAGCGTCTTCGTAATTTACCGTCGTTAAATGAGTCGGGGTCGATCTGATTGGAGCAGGCTCGACGATTCAATTGCTTACGTCACGGTATGTTAATGCGCGTCTCTTATATATAGTTTAACGCGCGTAACGGAACGAATATTTGAGTGATTTGTTAATGACGGCGGCACCTTTTTTATGTAAAGTTCGTGAATTGAGCAAATTTTATTTTTAAACATCAGAAAGTGTCTTCCAAAAATGAAATTTACCCGTGAGAACTTTCAACGGCATACTAAAGATCCACTTAGCCTATGTAAATAAACCTACAGAACAACAAGCGTACAAGTGGAGACCTTTCGAAAAACGTAGTTTTACTACACATGTACTATGTACATACGATATGTTGTAACCCACTCTAACCTACTCTAAATACAATTCAATCGAATTATCACCCAAACTTGCCCGCAACGGCACTTAAACCTTGTTATTTTACTAACTTCCGCCAAGAGCTATTGTCAACCATGTATTAAAACTGTTTTCATACATACAGGAGTACGTACTGATGTACGTGTCTCATGTTACAAGTAGATGGTTGCAGGTGCGTATAATTAACTCCGTAATGAATTTCGCTCGTAAAGGTTGCTTGTATCCAACGATTAATTACATGAAAGCGTAATACTTAATGTTTTTATCCAATAATTACTTACCTGCGATCCTGTTTTGTAGTTCACATCGTTACGTAGGTATTTCCTAGCCAACATCGAGTTTCCATTTATAATTTAATGAATAAAATGATGTAAATAAATGTCTATGATTAGTCCAAAATATAATTACTGCATACTACGGTACGATGCTTTACATCTTATTGCACGTGTAGAATTTAATCTTATACACATATTTTTAACTGTCCGTCTTTTACCTAATGCTTACATTATTAAAAAAAATCGTAATAACTTAAAATTACACGTACAACACTGTTCATTTTCTCACTTAATATGAAGCATAATCATAATAATTTGCCATCGAGGTAATATTGCCACTCATATCAGCTCGACATAAATTTCGGGGAATATAATATTATAAAGTATTTGAAATTATTACCGACGGTTGCAGGAAAGCAGTATCTGTTGGTTTCCAATTTATATGCTCTTGATACATTGATAAGAAGAGTTGTGGACCTATCACTAAGAATTCCTGGTAGAAAGTCGATAATTTTCCCCGACTTACGGCCCAACTGTTGCCATTGGAAACGATGTTTATACGCGGTCGAATCGTTGCCAAGTTTTTCGTTTAAAGGATGCGTACGAACTCTTCTTCTTGTATCAGAGGTCGTTAAATATGAAAAAAGCAATCGACGAACAATTATTTAAGTATTTTATAAATGTGTGTTGCAAATACATTATAAATTCGCGTCTTTGAAAAATATGACGCCGTATACTATTTGGACAGTTCTGTGAGTACTATTTTTCAAATTCTTTGGAACTAAGTTGTTCTAGAGATATATTTCTGTAGTAATAATGTTTGACTTGTATTTTAATCACTTTACATTGCGCTGCACTAAATAGTCTTGTTCTTAGTTTACTTTTTTACTTTTTTGCACTTCCTTGAGTATTATTACAAATGAAATGCAAAAAGGATATTGTTAAAAACCGGTCTGACATTAATAGTAAAGCAAAGTGAGTTTTAATGTGCAAATACTTATACCACATTTACATTTATTAGCGATGTAATCTTAACAACCATCGTTTGCTTATTAATTACTGCCAAGCAACGACGGTAGTCTAGTCGAAATAATTTGAGCTTTAACCACGTTTTTAAACTATCTCACCACTCTAAATATACATTTGCTTTCATGCTTCAACTTCAATAACACCAGTTGCCTTCGGATTCAATTAACGAAGTCTCTGAAAAGTATAGTTAACTGGACCATAGCGCACTGTCTTTCTTAAATCAAGCATAAAGTCGTAACACTCATTTCTTATGGATCATCATCCGCGGGACGCCATTCTCTGTTCCAGCTGACTGTGCAGCTTAGCCAACGTATCAAGCCACGTATACCCACACAAACACGCGGTGCATACATGTTCCGAAGGTGCATGCATAGAACCAACACGAAAATGTAGGCTCCAGCAGCCATCTTAAACACAAGCCCCGCGCTCACTCCCATGCCGAGAGAATCTCTGCCCCTTTGACCGGTTAGACCGGGCGGTAGCCATTAATGCAGTTGTGGTCCACATATCTAGTTAGACCACCATCTCGCTTTAATGCACAGACCAATTGGTAATATTTTTGCGAAATTGTCGAACAGGTATTTACGAGTAAACCTTCGGTTTGCGGTAATGATCATGGTTCCATACGTGTCTTCGGTTCAGAGAAATCATCGATGACTGTTTTACTCTGAAATAGTTTGTTATTTGCAGTAATTGTTTAAGCATCTGTTAAATAAGAAATTAACAGTTAATCGACTACGGTTTGTCTGCGTGAATGTTTGAAATTGAAACGTTACGCGCAACACTTGGAAATATTCTTTAGTTTCATTTTTGTACCCTAACGTTTTTACGTAGCATGTGTCATTAGCTGTGCTAAAATTATTGACAAAAATAGCCAGGAAAAGAAGATCTTTTTAAGTGCATAAACGTGAAAATGGGAGGAAAAGATTCTCAGTTCGTACTACGATCCGTCGGCAGGAAACGTTATACTTCCGGCGGCTTTTGGGTAGATTCGAGCAGTTTCGCTGAGACGGTTGGAGTAAAAGTAGTCAAAGAAAATCGCGGTGAAAGAAAAATAAAAGGGGAATGAAAACGCAAGAAAGAATGGGGACGGGACGAGAAGACAGAAAGTTTGCAAATGTTACGTTTGATGTGTCGTAGTTTATGCGGATGTACAAGCTAGTAAAAGTTCCTTTTGGTTCATTGCCTTAAGTTCATAAATATTTGTAGACAAATTTGATACATTGCAGGAGGCTATTTTCATTAATCCCACACGAGCTCGTGATGGCATCGTAAGTCACGTAATTGTATATATTTATACGTTCCCTCGCGTGGATGAGCCTATCTTCCAATCAGCCACTAATCTATGTTCAGACGCATACGTTAAATAAGATTACTTCTGTAATGCAACGATGCGTTATGCCACTTGTGCAAATGTATGGTACCCCCGATAAATTGCGTATGATATATTATGTTTGCAAAAACATCTGCTACGTGCAGCGACTGAATTAAAATGCATGAGTTGCATTAAAAATTGAAAATATATGACTTCATTGAATAAATTACTTTTTTATGAGTTAAAAGGAATTTTTCTGTATTCAGTAGCAAGAGAAGTAGAAAAATAAATTTAAAAATTATTCTTTCCTTTGAAAATTATTCAGAGGATATTCCATTGATAAAAAGGAAGACTTTAGAGACCCAGATACTACGGCAGAAAACAAGGATGGTTTTATCAGATGGTTTTTTCAGATATTTGCCGGGCTTTTAAGAAAATGATGGTTGCATGCAATTCCGTGCCGGCCATGCAGTTAATTTTAATGCGAATTCAATTAGATGAAGATAGTCCCGGATATAAAACTCGGTATTAAAAGAAATGCTCGCGTTGAGAGTTAAGTAAGCGGAAAATGCAGACGGTACGTGATACCGTCATGACTGAGAGAATATGCAGAGAGCGATATTATCAGATCGCAGAGCCGTGAGCTATTCCGGGACACATATACGTTCTACATTGTACGGCGAATCATAAATACATCTAGCAGGCAAGCAATAAGTACATAGTCTGTCTAATGTATTATATTGCACACCTTCTATGCTCCAAGTTGCTTAATCGATGCCCATCATGACTGTATGTACTTCAACATTTGCTCTAGCGGTATCTTATCGGTAATAACTGTGAAATATGGAATACTTCAGAAACGGTTCTTAAGATATATGTGATGCATACAAAAAAAACATCAGCATAGTTGCATACTCATCTACGACCACGTTTAGCTAGTGTTTGATTTGAATAACTTGATAATTATTTAAATTCAGTGCCAATATGAGATATAGTAAATGATTGCCGCAAAGATAGGGATCGCATCATTATTCATACAAAAAGACGGAATTACATGGTGTATTATAATTTTAAGTGTTGTATGCAATTAGTATATGGTGTTTTCATGCAGTTTATGAAAACTGAATAACTGTAAGGTCAAACATTACAGATCTGTATTTTTCTGAAAATGCAGCTACTATCAGATATCAGTTATAAGTATAGTCGTTTCACTCGAGAATGTTCTACTTACTTATTTCATGCTGATTGTATATCCCAAAAAAAAATATTCAAATCAGACGAGGTTGATCGGACAATTTTTTAATAATATAACGAAATTTATTGTAATAGAAGTAACTCATTTATAGTACTCATCTGTTCCATAAACTATAAATTCCTTTGTCTTAAAATATAATATTAAAAAACTTGAATCATTAAATCTACTGCATCAATGTATGTAACGCTCAAAAAATTCAACAATTTAAAATTGTATTGGTTAAATAATTCGATCTTTTGTCTTTGCGATGCAGTTTAAAAACGTAAAATCTCTTCGTAGAAATTCATCGTATTTTCAGGATTGTTTTACGAGACGGTTACTGCAATCACGAGCATCGTAATACTAATGCGTAGTTATAGTATGTTTTGTGCAAATACTTACCTGCCATTACCATTTTACCACGGACTATTACTACTGGCTGTGCCGTTTCAACTTGCCCTTCCGTCTTACCGTAAAATTTCTTGCAGGTAGAACTTGTGAAACCTCTGTCATCGTAAGATATTTCGTCGATACATTTTTGACCTTTCAGCAAGGTACCATTACATCAATTATGTCATATAAACAGCCACACCAGCATGCAAACATTTGTTTTATATTTCCTTATGAATAATGAGTAACTTAAATTTGTATGAGTAATAAAAATAAATCCATCGCTGTCGCGTAACAGATTCTTGGCTTCCTGCGGTGTGATCGTATAGTGGAAAAGTGGCAATGAGACGGCGATCGCCCGTAATGTCACTTTTTCATGCGCTTAACGTAGTGACGGATTGAGTTTGAGGCGCGGATTGTCCCGGCGTTTGCCCGGAATCGAAATTGCCGGGTGGTCGCAATTCCGAGCGGAAGCGCCATAAAACGGGTTTGGAGCTCGGGCGCAAGCCAACCGCATTCCTATTCGAGAAACGTGGGCTAGAGAGAGCGCCCGTCAAAACGTCAGCCATCGTAAATAACGTTTCAGCAATTAGCGCGGGCGACACACGCGCGCAGGGTGTATTCCACGCCTAAGGCGCGGTGTCGGTCTACCCTCCCACACTTCATCCCCCATGGAATCGTGGTTCGAATATAGGATCCGAAGCAATAATAAGGATTACGGCCAGTCTCCCTTTACCTCCACCCTCCCGCTCGCTCCATTTCTTACGACGGCTCTCCTTCTCTAGCCTAAACGTTTCTCCTCCTCCCTCACCCTGCCCCTCCCCCGTCGCTGCTCTTCCAATCGCCGTGGTCCTCCCGGTCTGTCTCACTCGCACGCGCTGATCACACTCAATCTATCTTTCTCTCTCTCTCTCTCTTCGCCAAAGCCCCCGACGTTCCCAACGGGATGGGAACATAACCTAACCCCTGACCATCTTTGTTGGGCCACTTAACTCGATCGTTTGCCTCCACCAGTGGGTGGGGTTCCGCCGTAGATGGCCTGAAACGAAGAGGGAGGTTCCAAGGCGAAAATCCTTTGTAGGAATTAATCGTAATACCGACGCAGGGGCGGTTTTCGCTGCTTATCACGGAATATTGCACCGGCGTTACACGCATACAGCAAAAAACATGGGTTGCCCCTGGGGAATATCAAAGCTCTTTAAAATAGGCAGAATTAAAGAGGTTTTTAATGATACATCCGGGTTTAATTAACTTTTTCGCTTTCATAAAAGGCTGGGAGATTATTCGCGGTTGATTGCGTTCAGAGTTTTAAAAAATAACAATAATAAAAAGAATAAACGAAAAATTATACCTTTCGATTGAACCTTGCGTACATTCCGACTTAATTGAAGGTTACTCAATTTACTTTTATAAATGCAGACGATTATGTGGCGAGAAACACCTTTTTCTCGAAACAGGGTGATGGTAAGGACCTTTTCCCGCTACCTACTGTAACCAGTAAAATTATCATAAATTTATTCACTTAGCAGTGACCTTGACTGCGAATAAAACATAATCCGACGGTGTACCGTGTTTTTCTGCGGTATCCTGAGATTTCCTGCCACGAGTTATCGTTCGAATGGTATTGGTGGAAGAGCCGAGAACATACACGTCGGGAATTATTCAGGCGATAAAACCTCCGGCTGTCGTTGATTTTATCGAACGTCAGACGAATGTAGCCCCGCAAGTTACAGAAAAAAGCCAATATTTATCGGATAGAAGACACTTCTTTTTAGAAGTTTATTTATAGCTTTTCATACGCTGTATGTCAATTCTGGTGAGATCCGTATTTGTGTGTGAAACACGCATCCACGTTTATGGTTACTAAAATAGCAATGTATACATCGTTAACTGACGTCATCTAATGAACTGCGTATTAATGCAGTATTTATAGTAGTTCCTCGCTCGTAAAATCCTCAGACCAAACCGATAAATATAAGAACCAGTTTGCTCGATTTCTGTTATCCTGATAACAGTGATAAAAAATAATCAGCAAAAATTCAGTTAGACTAAGGACATTTTACGTGTGTATGCTTCTTAATTCAATATTTGAGTACCTCTAAAACCATATCGCACAACAAAAGTCTTTCAGAATTAAGAATGATCCACTTTCCAGGATATGTAAAGCCGCAAAGGCAGTTTTTTTTACATTCTTTTTTTTATTATTAACGATAGATGTTTAAGGAAAAATGCTTCTATTTAATTGATAAAAAATCGAACGAATATTTATGCCGTGGAAATCATGTGACGTATTTACATGGAAAAGGTCACAAAGAACACCAAATATGGAAGCATTATCGGAGGCGTCGGCCTATAAAATAAATACTCCCGGAAGTGGTTTTTCCCGTTTTCGGTTTTCGAATCCTTATAAATTAAGGGCGTAACGATACCACGGGGATCTTGTTGCATGTCGCCGTGGTAGTAAGCTAAAGGGAAAAAAGAGAACGGCATGAAAGGAATGCCGAGACGACAGTACATGGAATATCGCGCGAGAAGCGTGTAGAAAGAGAGAAATCGCGAAAGGGATGAGAGACATTCAAAAGTGCACCTCGATATTCCTTTCTATATTCATCTCTCTCTTTCTCTCGCTCTCTCTGTAACGCATATATACGTACACTACATCGGTTCTCCCTCTTTCTTCCTCCCCATCCGTATCTCGATCTTCTTCCTCGAGACTCCTGGGTGGAACATATCGTCAGAGAGACAAAGAAAGTGGGGAAAACCGTGCACAGGAGGGGGACGACAGATCTTCCGGAATAGGGGTGGGAGGTAAAAGTTTCGCTCGTAAAGCGAATGAAGGCAAAAAAGGAAAATTACATTAAGAAACTCGAGCGAGAGAGCGAGTCTTATGAGTGTGTGAGATAATGCTCGAGCGGCTGGTATGCGATACACTAGACTCTAAGAGTAGCCTGCTTCGTTGCAACGCCGCTTAGTCCCGCTTCCCTTACAACTCTTTTTCTTGCGCGCTAAGGCGGTATTACAAGCTCGGTGTAGCGTAGAAGCTGCACAAAGCAAAGCAGTAGGGGGTGGCGGGCGCAGTGCCGAGAGCGGTCTGGCGGACAGGATGGCGTGAAAAGGAAACCTCTAAGACCCTCCTCGAGAGCCAGACGCGAGATTAAACAAAGGAACGAAGTCTACGAGGAGCCGCGCGAGCGAGTGAGAAGGATGCACCGGCCTGGCTGATCTCGCGTCGTCGTTAACCAGCGCTATGAATACGCGCACAACCGGAGGAAGCGAAAGAGTCGGCGGGATGGAGAAAGAAAGAAACCGATCTGCATACAAAGTGGACGCGAAATGAAGCGGGTTACGTCGCTCCGGAAAGGTGTACGCAAATGCGTGTGTCGGAGCACACGGTTCCCAAGTTCGGTGCCTTTTACTCGGCGGTACGATTCGTTTACATAAGATCACCCTGCAGCCGGAAGAGAGAAAGAGCCGGCGAATGCAGGGGAATACCAACGTTTTAGGCGCACATACATATGCGCACAAAGGGCCGAAGTCTGGTTAAAAGCGCGCAAGGTGCTCGCAATGGTCGACGATTTTCAACTTTTGCTATCGCCCAAGCCAACGATGGAAAATGGTGAATCACGGCAGGATGTGCGCGGGAGTTAAACTCCTCTACTTTAAAACTTCTCCGAGAGCTTTCCTACAGCTCCCACCCCCTTACCCCACCCCCCTCGTCCGTTAGCCCCTGTCTTACACCACCTTTGCCGCCCCTACTTAGCCGTACTTAGTCGACGCTACCATTCAGATGTCTCGTAACTATACTGACGATGCTACCTGTAAGTCTCATCTTAAAAGCGCAAAATGTGTTAAACCTAATCCTGGAATGCAAATGAAAAGTACGGAGAATTGGCTTGGTGTGAATCTACTCTGGATTTATTAATACACGTTAGTTTTAATCATCACTGTGTCACTGGAACATTGAGCAAAAATCAAACTAATACCATTTAACCACAAAAAGAAATAATTACAGTGGAATTATTTTTAAACTACATTGTCAAGTAGTTATT
Organism: Hedychridium roseum; assembly: GCA_963989215.1. Lineage (NCBI taxonomy): Eukaryota > Metazoa > Arthropoda > Insecta > Hymenoptera > Chrysididae > Hedychridium > Hedychridium roseum. The sequence goes on along the minus strand of OZ022310.1, from coordinate 4,603,762 downwards.
ATTAATTAGTGTTATGTTATAATAGGTCTTTGAAATATACTTGTGAAACATTTTGTAAAAAAACATGCTGATATCGTCGGATTATGCGAAGAACTGACTTTGTACGAATTTATAGATTCAGAATTAATAAATTGTACCAATTACACGCGAACTCCAGTAAAATAAACAGCGAAGAAATGTTGTATGACACGCAATGAACGTACGGAGAGAAGATAGTCCTAGAAATTATTCCGCGAAACGGTAGTTACAGTAAGATTGTCAACAAATGTGGCGAAGGAAACGACGATTATTGGCTACTTCAACGCAATGCATGATGTGATGTCCTATAATTATCGCTCTTTATGCTGTATATTCCATATGGCTTACAAATACCAGTGAAAGACTCGGTAAATTCACTTCTGCAAGAAAATTCTTACGCTGTAACATTATTTCACTTTGCTCCTCAGCGTCGTTATCCCCGAATCATTAATTATCCTCGTAGACATAGTTTTACATATTAATGTCTTCAATTTAGATTTTACTCTTGATACTCGATTTTTACGAGAGTAAATGGCAGCAACTGCGATCGTATTATCAAATTTGCCGGATTTTGGTGCAGTAACAGCAGATTTCATGTACGGTTTGAAAGTTAAAGACGAATCTTCCACATTGCGATATTTTTTATATCGTAATCCTCATATTGTTGGCGAAACGTTACAAAGCCGTGCGTTGCGCAATTGCTGCTCGTTGTTGAAAAGTCGCCGACACAATGTGGAACTTTTGCTCACAGCTGCGACCAAATGCTCGAAAGAACGCTCGGCTACAGTTATATTACAAAGTGCCTTTCCTCGAAATGAATTTCGCGCTCTGCTCCGTGTTTTCTTCTAACTACTTTCATTCTTCCAAACGAAAAACGCCGAGTTCCTGCTATGGCCGTTTTCGTATACCGTAGAAACGGTATCATTACAAGCGGCAAAAAATTACGGACGTCATTCGACTGGCAAATGCCGGCAGGTAAAAAGAAAAATCGGAGTCTTTGAGGAATGTCAGAAATGAGGAAGCTCGGTCATAAATATTCAATGACGTTTACTGCTTGCCAACATTTCGACTAGGATTATTACGGAATTTCACGACCATTTAGTATGACGAATGTGATAAACAATATCGATTGAAGATAACTCGACGTTAGATATTTTCTTGTGATTTACGTTAATATGTGCAGTTAGAAACAATTAAACGCCAGAGCAATGATTAGTGTATCGTGTAATTACTTAAACTGCACGTAGAAAGATAACGTACCTATATGCGTCACCGTTTTCTTTAAGTAAACTCTATTCACATCGTCATTTGCAAAAATTTAAACGCTTCAATACACATTTCCATCGTTACAAGAGCCAGTTTTCAGACAGTATGCTTTTCATTTAAATTACTTTTTTATAAATAAGTTGAAACCAATAACACATGTATAGAAATATCGTATTATGATTCCATTTTTCAAATCAATTTTAGTATGATCCATTAATTACTTTATATACAGTAGTATGTAGTATTTTTGCAAAACAAAGGTTCTACAGTAAAATTACATGGTATACTAAATTAATGGGGAAAAGTTCAATATTGCTTTAATAAAACGTAAAAATCGTGCAGGATAATCTGTTTCCCATGCTAACGAAGGGAAAATTTTATATGGAGGGAAGAAAGATTACGACACTTTTCAATTATTAAAACATAAAAATTTATGAGTTACATACAAATTGGGAAGTTGCTCATGTTTCTAAATGTGGTTTAGATAATTTTTTTACACACTAGACGTTTTCATGGCAAAACGGCTCTCAGTATTAAACCAGGTGGAGGGTTTCAAAAATCAACGGTCATTTTAGAAAATATACATTACGATAGCTAATAATCGTGCACCGGCTGAAAGCATGATGGCGGAACGAGGCGGGGCTCTCCGCGAATATTTCTGTCTGCATCCATAGGTAAGTTCGCTGCGAAAGACTGAGGGAGAAAGCGAAACGAGCGAAATGAAGGCAAAAGGAAAGAATGGTTTAAGGCGCGCGAGGAAGATGGGAGAGCAGAAAGGGGAGAAGAATTCAAAAGAGCAAATAAATGATGTGGGGTGGAAGGGATAATCTTTGCTGTAATCGTTCCTCGATTTAACCAGAAAGGGAATTCAGCGTTCCAATTCCAGTCGCTCTCGTTCCTGCTTTAATTAAAATCAGGAGTTGACGAGCCAGCTACGTCCTATCTTCTTAAAAGAAACGTTAAGCGCCCTAGCTTATTAAGGTAAAAATTAACATTACACTTCTTAACAGAAGATAAAAGGGCAAGTTTTTTTCGCTCGTTATCATTATCTTCTTTTTTTATTACAAACAGCAATGATAATGATTTTATGATATATATTCATACCCGATTTACGCCTCGCTCGTAGTGCATTAAAATCGAAATTAATATCACATTGATAACTCTTTTCAGAGATTCAATAATCGTAAGTGTCGTCATTAAATAGTAATTTTGTTTGCAGATTACAGTTAAACCGGTTTCCATGCCAATAGCGGCATTTATTCACCACGGACTCTGTTAATTAAACATAGATTTGCATGTGCAAATAATTTCTGCGTGATGATAATAATTTCTCCCGAATAAATTAAAAGAGTTACGCTTATCAGTGGCATACTCTTCAGAAATCATGTTTCAGTGGGAATATAATTATTCGGTTCCTGTGATTAACCGTTTTCTGCTTTTGATTTCCCTTCGCTGCTCATTGCTTATTTCTTACAAAAATATAAAATATTGCATTCGTACAGTTAACGAACTAGCAAAGAAGAACTGAATTAAGAATTTTAGTTATAAGATTTGCGTTCAGAATGATTACATCAGGACAAATCATTGCAAAGGAAGACCTATTTCTCTTCAAACATACTCTCGTCTAGTATTTAACATTTATCTAATAATTCAACTTAATTGGTACCACATGTTTATTAAAACTTTTTTAAAGAAGGGACCATTTAGGAAACAAAACCATGTCTTTTATGGTAAAGTAGCATGGTAACATTGACATTAAATAGTCATCCGTGGTTGTGTGATGAATTTTATTATTATATTTTATTAACTTCGTAGACCAGGTGCCGCAGAATAATACAATACAGAAAATCGAATCTTTACGATCTTACCGTTTCTGAGCGTTTCTGGGCAGCCTTGTAGGGCTCTGCTTATTTGCCAATAGCATTCTGCGTTTAATCGTCCGAGCGAAGAAGGAACAGCCGATAAGGCGATATCCAAGGGATAATAATGTTCATTAGTAAAATTCCAATGTCTCTGCAGAAACTTCCATTGCGTGATATCCCCTCGATAATCGCGATATCGAGTTCTACGGCCCCTGCGTCCCCAGCCGTCCTGTATTGTCCGCGTGGGCAGAGGGCGGTGAGATGAGAAGAAGTCATAGTAGCCGGGTGGAAATAAAGACGAGGGTATAGGTGTCAGGGGATAGGCCATTCGCCGTGACCATCCTATGAAACCGAGTGCAGTCCAGGGTATAGTAGACGTTCTTCGCCGTAGCCAGCAACGGGAAAGTTTTATTGGGGATGTGCGTTATAAGTGGAAGAGCGTGCGAAGAGGACCATGTACGCTCTCTGCGGAATCCTGGGGAGGGAAGCCACGGGGGAATTGTGAGATGAACCGAACACACGGATGTATATCAAGAGATTACTTTGGATATTAAAGGACACCCAGAGAATCACCAATGGAATGAAAATAAAAGGGGCTCGTATACATATATGATTCTTTCTCCTATCGTCAAAATGTATTCCGACCACAGATTTTACTCTCGATTACACTGGCTTAATCTCGTTTATCGTGGTTGACATTCTACTCCCAAAATCATATAAGCGTTTTCATACACGAATGGTTTTCCGACTACGCGGATATTCGCCCGCTTGCGGAACTTTGTAGCTTTACAATGGTTTTGATTAAGTATATATAGCTTGGTTCATTTCCCAATAGTGTATACTTAAGTATTTATTTTTTCTTATTTGTAGCATATAGTTCACCTATGCACACATTACATATGTACAATCTAAACTGAAATCTACGATGTAACACCGCCTCGTGAGGATAGTTAATGATTCACTAATTCCGTTTTATGGCAAAGAAACGATTCCGCTGTCGCTTGAAAAACTCTAACAAGATATCCATTCATATGATAAGGAGTGCAAGAAACATAGCCGATTAAGAAAAGTTGATCGGTGCCCAACGTGAGCGCAGGTTTATCTAGGGCTTTTCGCGATTTCTGCTTAACATAAACAACTATCTAATCCAGTAATGGCACTTTTTCATAGCGCGTGTCTGAAATTTGCCAAGCGGAGAGACGGGGACGGTCCCTGCAACGCTCCGTCGTTTCCGCGCACTCCCTCGCTCCGCGGCGGATTATCTTCCCGAAGTAATACGGAAGGATAGCAATATCGTCGAACCGATAAAAGTGCGTATAACGAAGGAACGTATACCGATTTCTACAATCCCCGCCGTGGTCGCGCTGCAATACGTGCATTGTTCGCATACGGACTGCACCGACGCACACGTACGCGGGATAACGTAAAATGTAGACTGAATTTTAATAATTTTGCCGCGCGTTGCCCACGCACGTGTATACACGCTCCCTCTGTCCCGCGAGCAGAGAAAGAACCGGATATGGCGGTGTCACGAAATAAGATATTATAATCTTGCAGCCGGCCATAAATATTATTGCGGTGACGCCGACATTACACGAAGCTGTAAAATCGTAGAACATGTTACCGGGTGTACAACCCCCCCCCCTCCCCTCCCCGCCGTCCGTCCTCTACTCCTCTCTGCACAATGCTCGTCGTTGTCCAGGACACTTCTTTTATTTTCCACTCCTTTCGTTTTTCGCTGCAACGCGGGTACTGGTAGACCCGAATCCAATATAATCGCAAGAATATCACCATCATTATCGCTGTATAAGCACTAATTAAGGCGTACGTCGTGCTTTCTTTAAGTATATTTGTATAATTACATCGCGTCACAAGTGTAATGACGCAAAGGCCGTCATAACAAGCCTTTCCAAATCGCCACTTTACGATTACACATATGCCTCTTTCGTGCGTCGTGAGGGCTGATTTTTCCTATCTATACCGAAACAAAAATCGTGTCGCACGTGTCGAAAGAAAGTGAAACTCACTTTTGTTTCATACAGATTTCAGATTTTCATACGGATTATGCCTTGCAGTAAACAGTACAATATAAAAAATTCGAGATTATTTGCTTAGGTCGGTTTAAAATAAAATTGCACAATGATACGTGAGTCCTACGTTATGGAAATAGAGTTCATGTCTCCCTCGTACGTTTTGTTTCCTCTATTCTCTTCGTAAAAGAAACAGCGTCCAGTGGGCGATAAATTTCGATGATAGAAGTCTCTTGGACAGTCGCTTGGACAGCAGGACGTTGCTTTATTGCGGAAGGTCTCTGCCCATCGTTTATTCGCCAATGAAGAAATTTAATCTAACGCTGACGATGCGCCTTTAATACAAAAGCGCGCTATCTACGGCGCGTCTCTGAAATTCTACGAAAATACGCGGGATTCCAGTTACATTTAGATTTCTATTCGCCTAAGGCGTTCTCACGCGTGCATTTGCAGGCCGATGCGCATGCTACGGCGATCTGCGTCCAGACCATATGGAGTCGTCGAACATTACGACCAGCGTGCGCGTACACGTTCGACAAGCAGGCCCGTATTTCTCACGAACTTACGGATGTCGTGATACACCGAGACTGTTGGTAATGTAAGATCATTTTCATTCCGTGGAGGGAAGGAAAAAAAGGCCAAAGAGAGAGAGAGAGAGAGAGAGAGAGAAAGAGGGAGAAAGAGCAACGCCGAGAGTAGTCTCCGCGACACGACTGTCCTCCTCACTATTTTATCATATAATATTCGTACCTCGTCCGTGGAATCGTCCACGGAATCAAGGAATAAGAAGCGACAACGCAGAGAAACGTACAAGCGCGTACTGCTACGTTAATAATGAAATGAAATGATTTTCTTATTAGCGCCACTATCGAATATACTTAACGCGCAGCTAAAAGTGTGCCTTAGATTTTTATTTGATACACGATTCCTGGAATGTCGGGTATTTCCCTTAGTTTCAATTAATTAAGTCTTAGACCCATGGTAATGCTAAGCGAAAATACTTTTCGTATCAGCTTTCTCGTGCAATTAACCTTGAAGATATGGCGACGAATCGCTTCTACCGTTTTTTGGTGGCAGCACGTGTTTTTCACGTATTCGTGTACACACATCGGTTTGTAAATTGCAAAGACGTTTTTTACATCATAATGGATAGATAGTAATGAGTTTTTCCAAATAAATTGCGATAATAATACCCATATAATACGTGATGAAAGCATAATTCAACTAAAATTACCACAAGGGATAACTTTAAACTTTTGAAACACAATTTTAAAACATTACATATAAATATATGTATAATTGAATTACGTTGTTAGTTCACCTTCAGAGGAAGAACTGAAATATACCCTTGAAAAGAACAACAGATGAATAAACCTACGTTATTTCCCGTATTTTCACGAACATTCCGACCATTTTAATAGTACAACGTGACATTGACATTTTGCTGAACAGACGTTAAGCCTGCTTCGATTTTCCAAGGTTCAAACACGTATGACGATACGGCAGAATGGTGTAATGTTCTCGGTCATCTTTATTCGGTATAGCAGGCTCCCAATAGCGCGTTTACCATATCGCGCAACTTTTTTTACCTCTACTTCTGCCGTCAAATGAAACTACGATACATACTGCTCTCGCGCCGATTTTTCTCTTTTCCTTCCTGCCTACGCCCCCCTCCTCGCGGTTTCGTCGGCCCTCGTTGTCCTTCTCGCACCCTACCACTTCGCTCCATTCTCGTTTTTCTTTCTTTGTCTCTCTCGCTCACTCGCACGCGTGGGCCACTGCTAACCCCTTCACTGCTTTCTTTTGTCCTTCTCTTTCTTCCCCTTCCCCTCTGGCCATGCTACATGCCTATCTACCACCGGTTCTCGCTTCCCTTTTCCGCCAGTTTTTCTCCATGTCGCTCGGCCTTTCTCCGCGCCTCTCGGATTTTCCGTCTCTCTTCCTCAATCGCCCCACTCCAACGTTTCTGGTCCGCTGCCCCTTCGGTCCGCTGCCCAACCCGGCCGCACGAGGATACATATTTTACAGGCATTCATGATGGCCGCCGCGCATCTGTGCGAACCTGTCTCCCTATCCTGCTCGGCAGGCTCGTCCCCCCACGGTTAAAGAGCAACGGAGAAACAGAGACAGACAGAGAGGGAGAAAGAGACTCGTTCGACAGGATAAACTCTGCTCGCCCCTCTAGCAACGCTCGCACCAACAACATCTCACATTTATATATCGTGCCTGAGATATGCATGTCAACTAGCGTATTCTTTCGGCTTTAATGTCGTGTTTCAGTTGCTTATGCGCTTCCACGTTTTTACAAATTTTATTGCTTTCCGACGTTGATAAATAGACCCCTCTGTTTGTAAGCAATGGATATGAAACGCTTCTTTTGGCAATATCGACGAGTTGCACAAAGACGTTTCGGAAAGATAATAATATCGGAAAGTACAACGAACGGCAATTCGTAAATATTTATTGGGACATAAACATCGCAAGAAAGTGATCTTTCAATCAGAGAATTTTATAAACAAGTAATTTAAACGCAGGTTAAGAAACAACGGACAATAAATTTAATTGTAATCAGAATGATATTTTAATGACGTACTGATTCTGTAAACTGTGTTTGAAATTGCGAAATCTCATTTTAATGCAGAAAACAATATTATTAATGCGTTATACACTAATGCGTACTAATTCTGCAATGTATTTTTGAAATTATATTTCCTTACAAAAGTGTTTGTTAACATATGAGTGACGAACAACGTAACGCACTGCACTAAAAATGAGATCGTTACGTCTGACATTGAAATCCATAACATGAACAAAACTGAATCTATAAATAAGACATTTTTATAAAATCTGACGCAGAATAGTCAGGTATCGGTATTTGGACCTGTATAAATATTTCGATTATATAATTCAATAATATTTAACAACATACCAAACAGAAAACATTCCTTATAACCGTATTATGTGTTAAATAAAAATATCGCTTACAGATAATATCAGCATGTAGAAGTATAACCTGTATCATCATTCAAATCATAACTAACAATTTGTTTATCAATTTCTAACACTGATCCACTAATAAGATATGTAACTTGTATACTTTTTTTCTGCATAATAATACGTTACAACAATCAGACAGTGAGTGGATCCTAACATATTGAATTTGAAACTAAAATTCTCACAAGTAAATTTCTAACATTATATTTTTAAAATGCATAATAGACTGCTTTCACACTTATCATCTGTAACACAAATATTCTTAGGCAATATTTAATAGTTTGCTTATGCCACGCTAGCTTGTTCTTTGCAACATTTTTCAAAATTGATGTTATTATCTGTGTACCCATTCACTATTATTCTAACATAATGTTGCAAACCTTTAGTGCTTACAATCCATCTTTTTCAAAGTGGCGAAGGCTTGGGTTTTACGACGGTGTACCGAGTGATGTTTGCGAAGTAATTGCCGCAGTATGGTGTAGCTTAGTTACAGCTTAGGCCCCCTTCAAACCAATAGAGCACAAATTATCTACCAGAAACTTAGCCTGCGCCTCTTTTTCATGAAGGAAGGCAATTAAATCGAGATTTTCATGGCGGCATTCTGCCATTATCCTTCTTTATGCGATATCGTTCGAACAGGTACTGCGGTGCAGTTTTGCATATATTTACATTAAGCAAGTAAATATTATACACGTAAAATGCTTACAATTAAATGTGCTATCTAATGAATCTAAGCAGAAAAGAACCCTTTAAAATCCAAAACCTGTACTGACTTTTCTTCATTAACAATAAGGATCTAAATGACCCGAATGAATGTTTCAAACCTGAATTAAGAATTTTCTTTCTATACTTATTATTCAATTGCGCAAGGTAACTTCGTTAAAAAGCAAGTGATTTGCAGAGTAATATAAAAATCGCTTTAGATAGTCATTACGTAATAAAACCTTCTTTAAAAATAATTTGCAATTAACGCGGCTAGTGTATTATAATCGACGACCGTTGCTTGTTAAGTAGTGACGAATACAGCTTTTTAGCCTTTCTAAATTGCTTTCTGTTTACATCCATAAATGACGAATTTTTTAAATCTAACTTGACTTTTTATAGATTCTCATTTGAAAGGATGTTCCCAAGCAGTAAGCTGTATTGATTTATGATGCCAAGCAATAAATGCGTTAATATAATAGTGAAACCCTAACTTACCTTTCTCGAATTACGCTAATGTTAGTACTACGCGCTCATAAAACCTTTAAAAAATATACAAATAATTTTCATGCTTTTCACTTAAAAAAGACCTTTTTAAAATAACGTCTTACCATTTTATGTCGAAATGTCTTCCTCATTACTAATACGTATTTATTTGCTTGGTATTGGTAATCAATTGTCAAATTTTACATGTATTATAGAATGATGTCCAGTTGAATATTTGTGCAAATGTTGTGGAAATGTGATATTGACGATGCAGTATAGTGCGATTGAAATTCCATTTTATGAACATCACAGGCTATATATGGTGTGAAGGCTGAGGTTCGTGAACCGTTGGTTGAAGTGACACCGGACAGATGGCAGCAGTCGACAAGGTACACAAAGCAAGGAAAGATACACAACGATTTTTCAGATTGTTTTGCAAAACTGGAAAAATGGTCGCTTACATTTATTACAGTAATTGCTGTAACAGTGTACGTAGTTATTGTAAAAGACGTTCAAGATAAAAGTATTTATAAGCCATTTTAAAAATTTATTGTTTTCCTGTTGAAAAACATATTTGTTGAGCAGTAATGAATGATTATTTTAAATGAGTATTATCAGTAAAACTATTCTTTTGAATACTGTCGTGCTAGCTCTTGATTCACTTTTAGTTAGTAATAAAACTCTCAGTTATCCAAGTACTAACGCTTGACCTTTCCGTACATCGGTTACGGAATTAACCACATTGACTGAATTTTCATAAATTAACACTGCTAATTGTTACGTACGCGGCAGATCATAAATTTTACATTGATGCTAGAGCGTGCAAAAAATAGAGATCGTGTATACCAAAAAAAGCAGTGGAAAGAGGGAAGAAACTAGATTGAGAGAAATGCAAAAAGAATAGGGAGACTCGAACGCATTTGCATGAGTCCTTTCAGCCTTCGTCCGCATGTTTTGCTGCGAAACAGCGGGAAAATGAGTGTCCATCGCGCAATAAGAACGTCAAGGGCCAGGGTTGCGGACTTCCTGCGTGGAAGCGACTGGTGGCGCCAGTCTCCGCGCAAGCTCAAGGGTAGCGTAAAGCTCGATCCACACATTTGTGCACACAACGCAGCCACTTGATGCCAGCGCTGCGGAAATGGCGGAAAGAGGAACACCGGGTTGGTGGGGGCGGGAAGGGTAGAGGGAGGGATGTAAAGCAATATCGTATCGACGATGTGCGATCCGTAATAACGCGTTCACAGAAAACTAAGCCATGGATGAGTTCGTGAACACACGCTGGTAAGAAAGGGTCGGGGATATTGGGGAAGGGCGAGGGAGGAATTGAATGAACGGGAAGAAAAGCAGAAATAATGAGAAATGGGGAGGAAGAAGAGAAATGAAACGGTGTAAGGACGAGCGAGCCGAACGGGGGCGATATAAAGAACACTGGCAGAGAGAAAGTGGAGGGGAGAGCGGGGGAGAGGAAGGAGCGAAAGAGACAAACGGAAGAGAGACAGGGAGGGGTTGGTCGACCCTGCGCGTTATCAAGCGAACCGCCCCTTCCAGATTCCCTATCTACCTACCCCTGAGAGATATATACAACAGTCTGCACGGAAAAGCCCGATGTGTCCGTGTGCGAAGCCACTCTGTCACACACATCTGTGCTACCGGGACGTCCCTAGGAACGAGCAGCTAGCCGGGTGTAGAGCGAATCCGCATGGCGTCGGCGTCGGGAGGTCGAACAGCGTCGCGCTTCTCCGTGCTTAACTCATCGGGCCAGTACGTTACGTTGAGACGCAGACGACAACGTCACAGGACGGAGCAAGTATTTCCTCGTGGACGTCCAGGGGATTCTGATGGATAAGAAGAGCGAGAGAGAGGGAAGGAGACGGACGGGCGACCGACAGTGCGAAAGAGAGAGACGGACAGAGGGAAGAGAGGGAATACAAGATATCGCACGCGCTGCAAGTGACGCAGTGGCTGACGGCGCCGCGACGCTGAGAGAAAACGACGCCGAGACAGTCGGACGCGAACCGCGCTCCGGTATTGTCAATCTGCCTGCCACGAGAATCCAGGACCCTCTCGTTGTCTTCCCCGCACCGTGGGAACAGACATCCGCTCGCCTTTTCTTCTCATCCGCAACGTCACTCTGCTTCTTGGTTTTCGTTTTCTCTTTCTCTATCTACTCTGGCTTTGGTTCTCCCTCTCTCTCGGAATCCCCGATGCATAAACGCCCGCTCCCTCTGTATCCCCGTCGTCGCATATACTTGCGCTGTCTCACAGCAGCGGGAGCCAGCGAATCGGTGAACACTTGAGAACGGACAAACCGACGGACCGAGAGTGCCCCCAAGGGTGGACGTCACGCGGCAGTATGCCAGTCCGTAGCCAACTGTCATCCTCGTTCTTCAACGTTATCAGAGTGCTGCACTTACGTGCCGTCAAGCCATGATTCTAGTCCGTCACGAATCTTCATTCGTGCGTCATCCGTACAGCCGGAGTGTCCGGTCTAGTCCAACTGCAAACTCGTCGGATGCCCGAAATTACGTAAAGAACGGTCAGAAGCGGGGAAAGACGAGAAAACGTCTGACGTTTGACAGTCGCAGAAATATCAGGTCAGTGATGAAAAAAAGTACGCTGGTTTATCGTGTTAGACGGAATTGAGGTTTTAGATTTAGGAGCATCTAGCTTAGAAGAGGAGAGACGGTTGCCCAGAAGCGCGGAATATCGATCGACTATCGTCTCCAGCCGCTCGTATTTCAGCAGGGAAGGCCACCGTTTGCTATGGGATCCCCAAACAGCAGGCAACCGGTGGGACATGACGGCAGACTGGGTGTCATGGTACCTAGGGGCTTATAACCTGAACCACGTCCACTCTGAACTTTAAATCTTGGACGCGTAAAACTTTAAAATGCGACGATTTCCCGCATTTCAACATTTTTTTTTGTTAAAATTTATTATTCCACCCATATCTAACTCGTCAATTTGTTTGTTTCCAGGCGATGAAGGTTTCATCTGGATTTTCGCCGGGCAAAAGTCGAAGGAAGGATCAATACTTCGTTTCTGCTCATTCGCACGATTTATTTGCAACAAATAGCAGGACTGTCAACACTTACTCTTGACATATTGGCATTGCACTGTGTTAAGGAGTGTGGACAGTGCCGCGAGATATGTCAACACAAGAACTGGTGTAACGAAGATTGGCACGAATTCGTGTGACGCGTTCATCTCTTTTTTAATAGCCTTATTCTAATTGGACGTGAACTTTGCTACGGAAAATGGGCAATCGCATCAAAAGCTTTGCAAGAACAATTCCCAAGGACAAGAAACGGTGAGCTAGTAGATGCAGTGCAGGACGACCATTGACCTTATCAGCAGTGGATCTCTCTCTCTCGTAACGGTGATGGACAGCAGCTGATTTTCGAAGAGAAATGTGAAACCCCCTATACGTATACTGAATGTATCCTGAGTGTATTCCTGTCCGGTATACCTTCAGTATACGTAACAGGAGGTTCCACCGGACTACGATGGATGTTCTTCGTTGGACGTCACAACCACTTGCCCCTTTAGCATATTCGATTGCCGGCAAATTGTTCGCTCATGTAATTGTTTAACATCTTTGCTTTGCTTATTATTATACAATAGAAAAATCGTAGAATGTACAATATATATAAATCGTACTAAACTTGTATTAAACACTGATCAACTTATATTCGACATATTTTTACATGTATTTGTATATTTATACCTATCATTATGTATACATATAATGTTAATCCATGTTCCAATGATATTTCTAAAACGTGCTTGCAAAGCATGTCTGCAAATTGTAAAATAGTATTTTAATGATAGATGAAGATAGCGATGTTATGTTTAAATTATACGCATAATTTTAGCAATGTTAATGTACTTCTTTGGGAGAGTTTGTGCATTTCTTCTAATATTAAAGTTACGAGTTCTAAATATTGACGTTCATAATCAATGTATAACTTTAATGATCCCATATTGCCAACAATATGCGGTATAGCTTAAGGTGTTTATTATCTTCATTAATATTGCTATTGCTTTATTATAATATTATGACGATAATTCTAGTTATAAAGGAAGATATGGTACAGTTTCTCGGCATATCGAAATTTTCCATTTTAGAATAGAAATGTGTTATAGATTACTTCTATTTTTTTCTTTACTTATACGAAATTTCGTGTCGAACATTTTCAATATAACATTATATCAATATAACATGGATATCATTATTTAATCCTTTCCTAATAAATTAATATGTCAGTATAAATAGATGATATATGAATAAACATAGAAGATAAACATTTTGCTAACGTACTGCATTTGTAACAGCCCGTACATGTATACGATATTATTTGTTGTTGCTGAGAAGCTTCGATGTTTGTGCAACTTAAGTCCAAAGCGTTTTAAGTTAGTATGACATTATTACTAGAAATAACTTCCATCAGTTCAAAGATATCAGGCAAACAGATTTTTGCACAAACATACGCGTAACAGAGATATTATTTGTTATTCATTCTTTTTTCTTAAAATAAAAAATATAACTGTTCACACTTATAATAACTTAAGCGTAAGGCGAGGATAGTTAAACAATTTGGAAACATGTAAGTCGTTAATTTTTATATTAAAATTTGACAACTGACCAAGATACAATTCAGCTTGTTAGAGGATTTCTCTGGGAAAAAACTCCTTTTCCAGCTTTATTAGGTGCGAGTTTTATTAGTCATAGGCAAACTTTCTCTTTAAAAGGACTCACAAAAAAGGGTTGAAAAAAGACAAGTTTCAAAGGTTTGCCTGGGTTAGTCAGAGGCGGAAGGGAAAACGTGAAGAAGGTATCATCGGGGAAGGGTTGGTGAAAGTAGCCCCTAACAATAAAAATGGTAGAAATTAGAAAGTGCCCGAAAGAGTTAACCCAAAAAAAGGTAGGGATAGATTTCACTTTTTGCGAACGGGCTAACATTTACTCAGTCTGCTTCTACCAGTGATTGGAAACGAAACGCATTACGGGATTTCTGTTAGACCATCGATGTCGATCATCGATTTACAGGTAAGTCTATTAAGTATATTATTATTGCCCGTGTAGTAACGTAAAATAACTGCTACTTCGAAGGAACTCTTCAACGCATACATGATTCCCCTTTTAAAAGGTCATTTCACTTGTCACATGCCATTTAATTTGTATATATATTACGTTTCCGGCAGGTAAATTATTGTCGAGAATTTCATATGCATTGCTGTATTCATTATTTGTTAAATAAATTAAGGAGAAAATGTGCAAAATATATCGAGTTTTCAAATTTTTGAGATTAATTTACAAGGGGTTTGTTCGAATAAGTAACAAGTTTCTATAAACTGTTTTAGCAGCCATAGTGGAAATATGTTTCCCTTATTCGTAAACTAGATTCTTCAAGAAAGTAGAATATAAAAGCATTTAATTTGATAAAATAAATAAAAGTAAATAATAAAATGTTATGAACTTAAATAAATCATGGCATTCAAAATTTAATACACATTGAATTAAGTCTTACATTTAATAAATTAAAATTAACACACGTTTGTGTTGACGTTACATTTACATAAAATGAAAGTAAGAAATTTTGTTTATTTTAACAATGCTGAACGTAATATTTTTAAAGTAGGTTGTACTTAACATCCTCCCTATAAAAATTGAAGCCCAATAGCTACGTCTACATGAATCTATTATACAACAAATTAACTTATAACAACAAAGTGTTAACAAAGGAGTTATATTAAAATACAGTCCGCATTAATTGGATAGAAACTATACAATTTCTTATCATATTGTATTTTAATTTTTACCCTACAAAGATGTAACAACACATTTGGTCATGCCTTATGAATCGTCTATATACATAGATGTGAGAATGCAAGTAAAGTTTGATGCTGCAATTTCTGGAACGTGGAAGTTTTATGAGGCAAAACCGGTGGCAGACAGTGACAAAGGGATCAGGTAGAACAGGCATATCGGGAGAAGACGACTGAGGAACGCGTTACATAGAAGAAAAAAGGTGGATAAGCGCAGTGAAGGTAGATGAGGGTGATAAGGAATGGGACCTATCGAATGTCTCGTAGGAAAGCCTGTCAGAGAAAGAGAGAGAGAGTGTAAAAGAGGGAGAGAAACGCACAACGGCCTTTGATAAGAGAAGTAAGAAGGAAGGAGAAAGAGAAGGGCAGATGGAGGTCTCGCTTTCTCGCGGCCAATGAGTCGCCGTCTCTTTTGGTAGCCCAACCCTCGAGGCAACATGGCCGCCACGTGCAAAGGGAGCTTAAATAGGGGTTAGGTTGGGTTAGACACTCGGCAGGTCCTTCTGGTTCGTCTCCTTTGTGAAAGGCGGGTGGAAGGGAAGGGCGGCGTCGATGTCAGCCATCATGGGATGCTGAGATAGGAAATGCAACATCTAGAAAATCCTACAACCCACGTATTTCAGTGAAGTCTTTAGCGTGTTTCCCCCCATCGAACTTTTGCCATATCTGTAGCCCAACTTTTAATGGAATTTTTCGTTCAAGTCTCGAGGAATTTCTTGAAACTTCGCCGATACCGCCAGACGCGTTCGCCGTGTTTCCCCTGGAAATGTATTATACTCGCGTGAGGCGTCGTCAAAGTTGATAACATAATTATCGGTTCTTGCAGAAGTGAAATGTATCGAATGTATCGAATGTAACGCAGTATTTTATCCTGTATTACTCACGAAATCAGAAGCATACGTTTGTTTTCGGAATTCCTTTTTTTATAACGTTACTGTTACGTATATATCATGAAGTATTTACCGTCTTAATCCAACCACATATATAAATACGACATTTCTCAAACTCTCTCATTGAGATGTTTATCAATAACAGTTTGGAACCAGGTTGCCAACGTTCCAGTCGTAAATTATATGAAAATAGAACTTTCGGAACACAATCCTAGCGATGGCCAGAATAGAATACAAGACTATATTAATCATTGCATTGAAATGGTGAAAAAGTAGAGCACTAAGCGGTCTACACTTATAATTACAAGAGCTGTCGGCGGCTGGCGTAATGGCGTTAATTAATTCGAAATAAAGCGAAGGCGAGAATTTGGCGGGCAGTCGGACGATATTAAGTTTTGAATGAATAGCAAATGCACGGCCACCCCTTAATTAATTTCACCTGCCTTGGCGTGCGACTCGCGTTGAGATGTCATTTGGCTCTGTAGCCCTGCGTGCAAATATGTACGTCTTGTTCGGCTGCATTCGCCCACATGTAGCCGCGCATCGCTGGGGAATTTTTTCGCGATTGGTGCAGATCAGACGGAGAAATAGCGGGGCGGGAGAGGGGAGGTCGAAACAAACAGGAAAAAGAAAGAACCCGACGCATCTTCGAATACGAATGGTCATTGGCGATATCGGTCACTATAAATTGCCAAGAAAATCGTGCTTACCCGCCGTAAAGGGTGAAGTAAAATAACGAATTAACTGCGCAGGGTGTGTCGAGAAGTGTAAAGTACCGGAGTTCCCGGTGTGCGTTTCATATCTTTCTCTCTCTCTCTCTTTCACTCTCTCCATGGCGGTAATCGATGCCGAATATTCTCGCCAAGAATTTATATATCGACGTGTGTACGTATATAGGTACACGCATGCTGGCCAAATTAAGCGTTTAATAAAGACCCGTCTAAGAAAATAGTCGACCAAATCGTCGAATTTTGTTCATAAAATGGCCACGGTAAAGTAGGTAGCAGCTCATTCCCGACCAAATTTTCATTCGAATAAGTATAAAACATGTGCATCATTTTCTATATCCTAATAGAGGACTTATTGCGTGCAAACTCTATACTAAATTTCCAAGATCTCAAAATGCAGACTTGGTACAAAATGTAAAATGGCTTAAAAACCGTACCTGTATTTATAAGATCATATTAATTAAGGTTCGGTAATGCAAAATAAAAATGGGACTAATATATTTTATAACGAAGGGAATTGTTCTTGAAATTCATATCAAATTGTATTCGTAATAACATCACCGTGATAATTAAAATTCTTTCAAATACACCCTACATTAATTTAAATATTTGAAGTAGTTCATGTGCATCACATTCTTATTTCAATAACTCACTACTTATTGAAGAATTTAGTTCATACTTTTCTATCTACTGCTACTGTTCCCATAAATAACGGTTGGAAAACTATAGGTAAATATCAAGATAGGCATATTTAACATCTCAAAATTTTCTTCATATCGAGTATTTTCTTGGCACGCTATTTAATTTCAACAAACATTAAAGATTTTCATATTATATTACTACATGTCGAAATAACCGAAAGTATTGCATTTAGCTCCGTATTAATCTAAACACGTCATGATAGTTTCTCAAACCGCCAAAAAATTTAACTTACTAAACTTTTTCTCATGTAACAGCAATGTAGAGAAGAATTTAAAGAGTTAGATGATGTAGCCATATATTTCAATATTCAGCACCTAAATATGTTCAGAATGTATTAATTTCTTTAAAATTAAATTAAGCAGACGTTTTATATTCAAGTATTATAATATAATTGAAAGAATTTCTTAGGAAACTTTTTTCGATTGGTTACGTAGGGTATTACTATTCGTTTTTATAAAAATATGTTCAAACGGTTCGATATTCAACACTGTTTTTTAACCCTATTTTTCAAATAAGTAATACTTTCCAAAATCAAAGTATTTCAGTAATACCGGTTCTTTGAATCTGTAAAGAATTACATGCAGTAATAGAATTTCCTTATTAATACTTCAATGTAAATTCTTCAAAAGTTATATGTGTCAGAATTTTGTTCCACGCAAAAATTGAAATCAAACGTACGTTTGAATATTCTTGATTCTTCAATTCACATTTTTAAGACCGTCAAAGCCTTGTACTTGTTTCGATTTTCAATTCGAAATCAGTTCATGCAAATTCTTAACGGTATTCGATTGTGTTACACTTTGACTCACCTCTGCAGGGATTTACAGATGCGGCAGCTTGACATCGCATTAGTAATCTGCAATAAGACGCAAAACAACTTGTTTATATATTGTCTGAAATCATACCATTACTAATAGTTTCGTTTTTATTTCGCTTTAAATGGTAATAGCATAATACAAATAGTGTGAGCAAAGATATACGAAATGTTAGACTGTAGAACTGATTGTACAAAGTCATTGATAGCAATCTAAGAAATATTCTAAAAAATGTCATGTATAAATTCGATTTATTTTACAGATTAGTAACATCGTGCAAACGTTGCTAAAAATTAGCTCGTGTATAAAGCGTATAAACTAAATTTTATTCCAGTCGGATAAAGCTGTTCATTTCCTATGCAGAAAATTCTTTCTACGATTTCATCAAATCGTAGACTTCACTAACATTTCGTACTACAAACGGACGTGAAATTCTTTTTCTTGGAAGTACAATGGGGTAAAGGCAACCGTGTTGCGCCGGGAGAAAGTATCTGCACTTGTACGAATAGGCAGGCACCCACGGCTTCACTCTTTCGCTAAAAGGGTTGGGTGAAAGTTTCTTATTTACTGCCCTGTAAAAAAGCTGGGAAAGGGTTCTTTCCTTCCAAGTGAAATTCTATTGACTTATTCCCACGAAAATACGGTTCCGAAGGTATCCCCACGAAGATGTTTCAAATGTTTCGTGGTTTGTGCTTGAGGAAGTAAAACACCGTTCCGTAGTAACGTAGTAATAGTAAATTCCAAATTGGTAAAAAAAACTTGTTGTTTAGCAAGATTGTATGATCCTAAGGGGTTTGTAGTTTTTGTTTAAAATGTTAACGAAATTTTATACCGATAGAAAAAAATAATGGACATTGCTAAATGTGTACTCAACAGAAGCGACGGACGAGATAATACGTGAAATTTTCATGATATTCCCTATTATATCAATGATAGATTAAAAAATAAATCTTGAGAATAATATTAATTCATCTTGTCCTTTTTCTTTTTCACAACTAAAATTGCAGTTTATGTGATTATACACTAATCGTAAATAGCGTTATTCCCCCTGCAAGAAAAAACAATAAATATATACGTATTAGCTTACAATAAAGTTTCATAAGGAGGATAATATCTAAAGGAATAATATTCAGAATATTCTCTGAATGTTACTCCTGTAAATGTTCATTCGTATTCTCCACTTGGAATTAGATCATCACAACTGGATGTATTTGCGTACGGTTTAATAGAAAGTTCAAGTACTTGACTACACGTTAATGAAAAGCAACGGCGGACAGGCCGGAGGCCAGTTTAACACTAATCTTCATCGTGAGCGCCGTCGCTACTGACATTTAGTTATTGATATATGCTTATAAAGTGGCTTGAACGTACGACAGTCTCAATCGAGCGTCATTTTCGTTTTCCTGATCTTTTAAGTATTTGACTCATTGGTATATCTTACATGCGTTAAGTTTTCTCGAGAAATATTCTTGTGACTAATGTATATTCCATAAATTGCAGTATAATTTATTTCATTAGTATCCTGTATTGATATTCGCATGTCTGTTTACATCGTCAGTTTTATTTAAACTTCAGAATACGACAATTATCAACGAACGAAACACGAATGAAGCTTATTTAATGTTTTTCATTAAATGTTACGCAAACATTTTGTGTGAACATTCAATTCTTTAAAGTATTCTTAAGTTAATATAATTTGATTACAGTATTACTAGTGTTTATGGCTTTGAGATCCTCTAAAAATATCGGGTTTAAAATATTTAGTAGGTAATACTATGAAAATTTACTGAGTAATTTGAATAAAAGTAAGTTACAGCTTATTCAATTTTCCAGTTCATGAGAAATATAGAGAATGAGGCAGTTTCGGTGCAAAAAACATAAATATAGATGAGGTATAAACAATAAACATCGCAAGACGGACTAATTGTTGGAAATTCAAGAACAAATTTAAAAAACATTACTTAAATCTGTCAAATAATCCGATTTATAGACATTGCCGGCGTAGTAATTTCATCACTAATTAGGAAAAAATGTAATGGCATTAAATAATGAGGTCATGTGCCTTTGTAAATCATTATTTTTTCATGTAGATAACGGTATATGGTCACGGTAGTCACATTCTTTAGATTCTTATGATGGGCGTAAGAAATAGACCTAAAGTAACTATGAAATACTTTTCTCGCTGTTAACTGTAGTCAAGATAATTAAACAAAAATGTCAATTTTGTTCTCGTATTATCTCCATAATAATCGCAGAACAAAACTGAATGCAAAAAGGTTCTACCTTCGCTAATAACATAATATGAAATAGTGAATCAACAGTTATAAACAACGGTATTGTTCCATGACGGTAATATCGCGAAGTACCATAGTTTAATAGCATTTTCTTTATAGCCATCCCTACTTTCCCTGCGTAAATCCTGTGCAAGTTATACCGCAAGTTCGACATATTTCCCAGGAAAAATTGAGTCCTTTCAAGTTCTAAGTAAGCCCATTACCGTATGATTGGCATTCCTGATTGGATAATATACGTGGACATTAGTGGACATTAGTAAAAGTGTATTTCGCGTGACACGCAAGTTAATACAACCCGACGGTATCGTAAAACGGCACGTGCGGCAGAACAGGAGAAATATGGGATAATTCGAAGGCAAAAGCGCCGGGACGTATTCAAAGAGAATCACGAAAGAAATCCCGACGTTTGACCCGTGAATGCGAATCGTCGGTTTCGCGAATAAGGAATGGAAAAGGAGGAATCGGGTTCGCCGGAGTGCCTTAATCGGGAATCGATGCGACCCCCGCCCGTTTCCCCTGACTACTGAATTTTTTATCTATCAGCCCCGTAAGGCATTCTCGCCGGCGATGTTCCGCGCTTCGTGAGCAGTTTACCTGTCAAGACAGCGGGGATTTACGTACGGACATTGTCGTGCGGACGTGAAGGTCTATCGTATTACGTTAAAGTCAGCCCATTGCAGGGAAATTCGCTCCGTCCTCCTCCGATGCCTACACACTTCACATCATTAGTGACGGATCGCTAGGACTATCAAAACAGTCTCTCATTACGTATGCCGTCTCAGTGACGGCTTTTTCTGCCACTCGTGTTTACACCGTAATGTGGTTTACATCGTAGGAATTGTAGAGTCCAAACGTAAACAAGACGGTGCCACTGTAATGACTTGCACATGTATCGTGGTTCTGTCTTTGAACTAAAACTTTTTCAGCGATTTATAGTATTTTCGATTTTTTCATAGTTAGCCCTGTTTTCAATTCAATTACTTTTACTGATTATTTTCAAAATTGTTCTCACGGTAGCGTTTTCAGAGGAAATCTTCGAGTTAATACATTTCAGACAACATTTGTGTTTCATATTTCCATTTATAAAATACGTTTGTCCTTGCTGTAAGATAGATTTTATTTACTTGAAGATTCTTTACGGTATATTCTTGAACGAAGATTTCACATTTTCCCCCAGTGTTAATTTCATATCAAATTTTCATATTCTCGTCTAAACTAACACGTTTATGTTCTAATATCGAAATGGTCGAAAGTAATTTGTTTACACATAAACTGTTTGCTGCCTAGGAGCACGTGATTTTTTACCCTAAGTGCATTACTACACCGTAGGATAAAAACATGAAAAATTTAGATTCGTTCCCCGTAATATAATATTTTTATAGCGTTGTATTTGCGTAATAAGTGGCAGGGTTTTACGAGTTCGACTCGTTCGAGAGGAAATATGTTGGTTCATTGAAAAAGTGTTTATAGATTTCTGTACTTCGTGGTAACGCAAATTGATATAACAGTTGCTCTTGCACCAAGGGATGGGCCGTATTCCGCAAACCATTTATAAATATTCTTTCGAAGACACGTTCGTTTCGAAATAACGCAGGGAATACCATGAGATGACTTATAAGGTGGAAAATTCGAAGAACGTGGGGATCGGCCATGTTTGGTCGGAGTGCGTTGATCTCGTTCGAGGTGTGTCCCCCGATTTTAGCTACCATCTAGCGCAGCAGTCGATCCGAACACACGGAGGGGTTTCGCCCGTAGTAGAAACGAACGTGCCGCAGGGGTAGGAAAAGCAGGATAAACGACCGCCCGAAATCCCGACGGTTTCCCGGAATAATTCGACGTATAAATTGGATCGTCGAAGGCACGTGAAAAATACACGGGGATGAGGCCCTTGCCTGCACGACGTGTCCGTTTTAATATAGAGACGTGGAAACGGTGTGTATTTGCACGAGGGAATTCGTGGGCTACACAGGATGTCGACGTAGGAAAATGTCGCACGTGTCACGGACGTGAAACGACGGGGACGCGAGTTGTTGGGATTCGAGACGTACGCTCGCTTTCTCTCTCTCTCTCTCTCTCTCTCTCTCTCTCTCTCTCTCTCTCTCTCTCTCACTCTCTCTCTCCTCCCTCCCTCCCTCTCTCTGTCACACCCCTCCTCCTTCCTCTCTCATTCCTCTCCGGCGCGAGAGTCCTGGTCATTGAAACGAAGACGAATGCCAGACGCACGCCTGCTGCTCTGTGTTTTCAGAATAACTTGCAACTGTGTGGTCAGATTGCAAATGTACTAGATACGCCCCGCCAAGCCAGATGTAATGTTATGACGTTTTAAATTATATCGTTGCAGAGCTTCCGAGGTACTTCAATGAGAGATTACGGTGCATCCATGCCGCGAGTAATGCCTTCTGTTCGATCATGCACTGCGCCCAATAAAATGTCAGCAGTTTTTACGATACTGGAGAACCTTTTTGGCAAGCGCCAATCCATCACGCTTCCATTACTCCCTCGACTACTCGCGTAAACATTGCCCCGCAAGGCACTTAGCGTGTTTGCAGATGCGTACTCATCGCTCGTGTCTTAAATTAAACGCTGGCCAAGTGTTATTGAAACCGGAGACAGGAAAAACCGACCGCAGCAATGCCTCTTTACCTTTTGTTCGGCCGACTCCGATCTAATATTTACAATTGCCCTTTATGTTTCATCAACGCTCAGGTGCCACTCTTATTACGGCCAAATGAAACGAGCAATTTGCGTAAATTGCTGTGTACGTAGTAAACATGCGCCCAAGGAAAATGTAAGTATACATATGTACACGGCGCGAGATGAGATATGGTTTCTTTTCTTCTTTCCATGTACGAAGGGTTGATTGCGATGAAAACAAGTTTCTTTCCTCAGTTTTACTTCTGTTCTTTCTCCAGTTATTCCTCGTCATGCCCGACGAAACTTTCAGCCAATCAGAAAAACCCAACGAAATAAATGTTATTGATTAGTTAAGTCTCCCGCAGAAATCGAAGAGTTCGATACTCAGAATTTGGTTAATATTTTCCTCAGCGATTCAAAAAGATTTTCTAATAACAACTCTTTATTCCGAGCTCCCCGTGCGATACTTGCAGTGAATTTTATATTGCGAAGGTGGTGATAAAAATAACGCGAGACAATGGGTAGTCGCCCTGCTTGGATTATTAAATTATTCAAAACAAAGTGTTTTGTTTTCTCAATGATGGAAGAAGGATTATTGTGCGTCGTACGTAGGCAGATTGTATCATCGCAGAAAGACCTTTGAAGGAGGCAATGACAAAGGAGCCACACCTTCGGAAGGGGAATTACCTTCTTACACATGCGCGTTGTCTAGACGTTAGTTTCGTCTCAATATGTTGGCCGTTGCGCGGTAGGGACACGTTCGTTGTTTATTCACGAGTAGACGTCCCTTTTTTTCCTCTCCTCCCGGAATCGTCGGAAGATATTGCATCCCTCAGCGCGCACTGCTCCTCGCTTATATAAAATGTATAAACAGTTTCATACTTTCCGTCCGTCAGGTCCCTCCGCCTATCCCCCGCCGGCAGACCAAGCGTATATATTTAGAGTGGTCCGGATTTTGCCAAGTTTTCACCGTCCCGACAATCGACGATAGTCGCTTATCCAATTGCTCGGCAATTTTCCGCGGATGAGCACAAAATCTGCTTACGAACGGAGCTCCCGGGGATACCTATTTTCATCGTCTTCGATTATTCGCAGGCAACGGCCGCTGAGAGTCTGCGAGGAATACAAGGAACTAAATCGTCCCGTCGAGATTGAACGAGTGTCCCGCAGATAAGCCGCAGGAAACTTTCCTCAGACTCCCATTCTCCTACTTTTCAATTGCTTTTATCGCCAACGGCGCGCCGTTACGCAGGAAAACACAAGTACGGAGTAAATTATTTTTCGACGATTTCAAGAAAATTAGACGAGAAATGTGTAACTTCTTTGCCGATAAGAAATGGAAAAACGTTCACTTTCGTTATTACCTTTTTATCTTCAATGAGAGAAGAGAGATCACGAAGGATGGAATAATAATTTGTGATGTCTGAAGATGCGATACTGTTAATGACTCAATGTCCTCAAGTGGTTTAAAAGCTTTCGTTTTCTACATTTCTGTCTGAATGATAATGAACATTCTGAAAGGTCTTGATTTCTTTCAACCAAAGACGATCGTTCGAGGAAAACCATGTTACGTGACTCATAAGATTGCAGAAGTATTCAAAACAGATTATTGAAATTCATGATAACGAACAAAAAATTAATGCAGTTAGCATATAAATTTCTTCTCGTGTAACGTAAGTCACTGCAGTATTTTAATTTTTCATAAAATTCGACAAAAAATTAGTGAACTGATAAGTAAAAATAAACCCATAATAAAGACTACCTTATAGTTTGAAAAACTAAATGCAGCTATTGAAATATACTTTAGGATCGTTCAAGAGAAAAGTAAAAGTGTTCTGCTATTTGTGTAGCAGGCTGGGAGGCATATTGATATTCTAAATGAAATTTATGGAAAATGCAAGGTAGAGTACGTCGTCAAATTGAACGTTAAAAGCACTGTAATTTTATCTACATAAGAAAGAATTTGTGTCGAAGTAATATACGAGCTGTATAAATAAGTCTTCAATAGCAACATTGATTCCATAACTTTCGTTATTTTTTTATATCTTTGCAATATAAATGGGGCTTACACGCCCGTTATTTAGTGACTTTTAGAAAACAAAAATGTAGAAAGTGATTTCAGTAATCGGATGGATAAGAATACATTACGTGCATTTGCAGGCATAGCAGACACGGTCATTTTACTTCTATCTCAAAGTAGCTCAGTAATTCTAATTTAATCCAATTTATCTCCTCCGTCCTCACTGCAGATTTTATCTGGCTTTCTGCAATTCTACAACGCACTGCAATTTGTATTCGCAATCACGTTGTTCGATAGCGAAGGATAAAAGTTTTCTCAATAACGTCTTTTACGGCGAGACATAGAACTGCTAATCCGGTTCTTCCAAGCATTTGTATTGACCTTGTTTTCTTTAATCCTGCAGTTCAGAAGTTAGTCTCCTACTAGTTGGTAAAAAATATTAATTGTCAGTAATACTTGGATCATAAACGTAATTAGATGGTAAATAGCATTATATTTATAACTGATCTTATTTTTAATGGTTGCTGTTTTTTTTGTCATCAAACGCGTACAGGTATCTTACAGATTTACTTATTATAAAATCAATTTAACATGCTATTGTAAGATATTCCAATATATTTATTTGTGTTTTTAAAGTAGTACTTGTAAAATTGCATAATATTTGAAGAAAATGGTGAATTACGTTGACATATAAACGAAAACCATTCGAAATGGGCTATTCATGACGCATTAAACTTTCACCATTGTAGATAATACAATGGAGATCCTCCTTGAACATTGAAGAAGTATATCACTTTGGTACGCAAATATTTAATTGGCTAAGTGGCTCCTTTTATCCATTTCTTAAGAGTGGATTGTCCAATATTAAGACGGTCATTCAGTGGGCGATTGTCTGCTTTTTCGTCGTTCTTATCTTTCCTCGGGTCCGAGTTTAATGAAATTAGTTGGAAAAAAGGCATAGCATCAATTCCGCAGGAATCTCCTGTTGAAATTGCAGGGCATCAAGGAGAGCCCGCGTTACAAGAAACGGACAAACAGCGAAAGATCCGTGTAGCAGCGGTGGCCAGGACGTACATACGTGTGGCAGCGGTAGATTATCCTGCCAGACGACGAAATGGCAAAAGTCGTGGTCGTGCTGGGCGGGAGAGTTCGATAGCGATCGAGGGTGAAGGGAGTGCGTGTCTATGTGCGTAAATGCACACACGTGAGTGTGTGTGTGGTTGGAGAGGAAGAGAGATTCGACATTTTCTGCGGCACGATGCAGACGCAGCTGTGCAGGAAACTCCACGACACGCCCCTCTCCTCGGTTTCTCCGCTCTTACGTTCCTCTTCTACCCTTGAGACGGCGACGACGGCAGCGCACGTACACGGGGAGTTGGCCCGGGGGGTGTGGGGCAGGTCGATTTAGAGGCTGGACCCCCGCCAAAGGCGCCACTGGGGATGCGGGTGGTGCAATGGCTGTGTCGGTGTTCCTCCTGCTTCTGCTCCTGCTGCTGCCGCTGCCGACTGCTCGTACCGCCGGAACTGCTTCGTCCAACGTGTTCCCATTTTCTCTCCAGCTCCCAGGACTTCCCAGCATCAAGCGCGATCGATAGCAACCCGCGCTGTTTCACCTTCCTACCGTCTCTATTGTGCTCAGACAACCCGAGAATTCACAATGCTCCACGTTTATGTCGTTATTTACGGAATTAGGAATTGTTCGTTGCCAGATACGTGCTGATCGACATTCGCAAAGGCGTAGGCAGATATTAGTCGAAGTTTCGTTTTTGGAATTCAATTTCGACAATTAAAATACCATGGACCATAGAATGTTTGATGTTAAGGCCGAGATTAATGTAAAACCTATGAAACGGTGTTTGTTAAAAGATACAGAAGTTTATAATAACTGTGGATTTAGTACTTTATTTTCATGTAGGATTGCATTTCTCATAAATGACAAAACTACATTCATTGCTTAATCAATCCGTGATTCCACAGCAGAGACTTATATTTTTCTTGCTTATCAATTAAAATCAATTACACATATTCACGTCCTATTTCAATATTATTGGTCAATGAAAGTATAAAGAAAATTATGGAGCCTCATGATAGAAGAAACTGTAAATTAAGTTCTTAATAAAAAATTTATAATGAGCATTTTTGAGAATTTTTGGAAAATCTACTTGTTAGAATTTCTACTATTAGGTACTCATAGACATTACCACAAGTGTAAGACATTACTGAGCTGAGAATTCTTTTACGATAACTCTGCTCTGCCTATAACTCTTGAATAGTGACAGTTATGGGCTCTGTAGGAAATGAGAATGGTTGGTAAGAGCAATGGTCTGACGTGAAGTATGTCCTGGGCACGCATGTGTATATGTATGAATGAATATCCGTGCGTACATTGTCAGCAGCATTTATGAAAATGTAGAACCATGGACGGTAATAATATTAATACTAATTATATTAATATAATATAAATTACATTTCACATAATTCTCTGGTAATGAGTAAATATTTTAACAAACATCAGTGCATTAAGGATCAACATTAGTGATAAATGATGATACAATAGTGACAAAGTACTTTTAACTATGAAACAAATACCTCTCAATTTCCCAATTACTTTTAATATTTACTTTTGGTAATCACTTGATAAATAAAAGCAGAGTTTTATACGCGAATACTTATATTTTTTAGTTATAAACTGTGCAGACACCTATCTTTAAGTTATGCGTATAATTCACCAAGTCGCGGTATTTCTTATCCGACGGATTAAATGGTATATGATTATACTTTCAAATATTAGACGTAAATTATAAAATTATGGCTCCCGTCGCACATAAGCCGTACAATTTTTCACAAAGGTCAATCGTAAGCAATGAACTCACCGGCCTCAAAAATAAATCAAGGAAGGAGTAAAATCCATTCTTTGGGTGCTAAGTATGATTTGCCAAGTATGAGGTGCCAAGTATATATTTGATATTATACAGGGTCATGAAAAAATCGTTAATTCAATGTAATTAGATTTTAATAAAGTAAATTAATGCAATAATCAATGCTTATTATTTTATTTACAGATACAAAAAACGTGTAATAAATAGCGTACGAGGATCACACTTACTAATAGCTATTCATTATTTAAATATGATGGGATTTAGTCACTTTGAATCTGATTGTAAAGAGCTCAAATTATGTTTTTCGCCATCCTCAAATACGGGATTAATTAAATAAATTATTCATATTTCCTGACATAATACCCTGAGAATATCAACATATTCCAACATTTTCCCACGTGTCTTTCTCCAAAAATTAGAGGAATGCCTCGCACACGGTGTACGCGTTATACGGCGAATCGCAATAAGAATAAAAGTATATTAGAGATTAAAAAGCATACTTCCCTTAAAAGTTTTCATATCTCAATCCGATTAGAAGTTGACTCGGTTATGCGAACAGGAGAGAACCCGATACGCTCGAGCCATTAAACGAGACGCGGTAAACAACCTCGAATCCACTTTGAGCGAAAAAAGAGATGCACGCGACTTCTCTGTCAGCCAATCGGCTCCGTTGTGCACGGTAAAAGGTGGAAGTGGGATCATCGACCAAGGTAAGTACGCGAGAGACAGGTTCCACGGCCGACCAGAAGGCGTATCGCCAACCGATGGACCAATATGCTGGGACTACACGCTTCGAAAATCAAATGGAAAATAATCGAACGGAAAAGGGTCAATATAGACGTATAAAGTTATTTATTTATTAATCAGATGTTAGGTAAATGTCTCACTTGCCGTGTACCAATTTTCAAACTAAACATGGTAAGAAAAATATGTTTCTGTTGAATTATTGAACGTACAGGGATTTCAGGCGTGGTGATATTGAGGTATTAATAAATTATAGTTCACCATTGTAACAATTTGTTATGAGATTCGAAATTTTAAGGGTAATCTTGTATATTGTGAATTTTCGAATGCAGGAACCTGTCTTGAAAGGAATGTTATGTAATACATGTGAGGACATTATTATGTTAATAAACTATCCGATTATTAAGATACGATTTAATGTTCATGTTGTCAGCAACCCATAATAATTTAATTTATTTTCATGCAAAATAATATGTGAGTAGGTTCACTTAAAATCAATAC
The DNA here is from genome assembly GCA_963989215.1 of Hedychridium roseum. Taxonomy (NCBI): domain Eukaryota; kingdom Metazoa; phylum Arthropoda; class Insecta; order Hymenoptera; family Chrysididae; genus Hedychridium; species Hedychridium roseum. Next base: position 4,574,368 of record OZ022310.1, on the reverse strand, counting down.
CTTTGTACTTCAATATAGCTGTCTATCAATTATTTTATGCTACGGTTAACGCTAGCTTTAAATTTAGAAATGTATCGTTTAGTATCTCCATTCCTAATTTATAATCTTATTCTATTTATTGCTTAATCAGCGTGAACAATATTTGCCACCGGCCGAATAAGTACATTTAGTTATTTAAGACTTAAAGAAATTTAAAGCAACATTAGTGTAAACTACGCCGTAATTTCTGAGATACTAATTACCTTACTTTGCTCGAGGATTTAATTACATCCGTTATTACTTTCGCTGTTCGTTTTACATATTACGGTCCAATGCTTTTATCGCAAATTTAAAGACAAGCATTTAACAGAATGAAACTAACACGTTACAATTGATAATAATCTAAGCTTCATAGAATATAAGTGTTATTCCGCTCAGTTACTGATAAGGAACGGCATAAAACCGTATTATGATCCACCCACATCAAACGCGAATATGCTTTGAAACATGTGAAAGGACGTTGCACGAACACGTATATTTATCGTCCATTATTCATTTCTACACAAACAGTCTTCTGTAATGAAATGTATTTGGCATGCAAGTTTTATTCAACACCGCAAAAGAATGACGTTTCGTACATTAAGAATTCAATGCTCATTCTCCTCGGGAATATGACGGAGAATAATCTCGATATAAATATAGTCACAGGTTCGCACAATATTTGATGTGCTGCTCAGCGGTGCAGTTAAATCATGTCCTTCCGATGTTACGTTTACGCGAATTTCGCGCTAACATTACCGTAATTCACTGCCAGTTAGTCCGGTGTAGATAAAGTGCGTGACAGTTGCATCTTCCAGCAGCTGTCTTCATAAAAGAACGATACACGTACCGACTATTTGTACATCCGCAATTTCGAAAACCGAGGACTTCATCGAGCAGAAATGTAGAGGAAAAGTTTCCCCTTATTAATTTTCCGCAACTACAATTAAGGAATAAGTCGGCTTGGTAATTTGATGATGTTTGCTGGTTGACCGTCGTGTCTAGAGTTACCCGCACGCTATTTCAGTACGTCGTGAAAGGATACGACGCTTACTGACCCAGTGCGCGATCGTGCGCGAGAAGATCAAGAGAATATTTGCTTAGTGAAAAATGTACGATCTCGTGGAACGCGCAGCATCATACGAGGCAAACGAAATCTTATATTCCCTCGGAATCGACGTAAATATGCCAGAATGATTACAATGTCGGTGATTATATGCAATGAAGAGCGTAAAATGTAACGGACGGTTTGAAGGGTTTCAGTCGCTTTGACAAGTAGTCCCGACCGAAAGTGCCGTGTAACGTAAACTAGCGAGTAAAGGACTGGCGTAAAGAAGGGTAACAAGTTTGCGTGTGTTACGTCGTCGTGGAATGCAGGGCCGGCACACAAGCATCGTTGCGCCTCCTTAATTCACCGACCGACCTCGTTTTCTCCGACGGTGCAATTAACGACGTTCCGGCGCGCCAGGAAGTTCCGTCTCAACGGACAATTACTCAGTAAAAAGAAAAGGGCGTCTTCAAGGCGCAATGAGCTCTACCCCCGAGTTTTTCGTCGGGAATATAAGTTGCCGCTAAAGCAGATACGTGTACAGCATTCGCCACTTACCGATATTCATGCCGACTTCGTCCGCATTATCAATTTGTGAAAATCATTAGCGGCCTTACGATATGCGCATAATGTTTGACTCACCGGCAACAGGGTGGTCCAGGTGTTTATTTTCAATTAGATATTTACACGCGTCGTATACAAAAAATTCTTTTAACTTGGATTTTTTAAAAGTTCTCTTTTGCATTCCATTAGTTAAGACGGACTTTTTATTTCCTCATATGAATCTGTTAAATTATGAAATTTCGTTAAATCTTTGCATTGTTAAAATTCATGTATTCTTTTACATATCTTCAAATTTGTGCAATTCTTTTCTCGGGTCAGTCCATTATTCGAAGAGGATGCTCTACCATTAATTACGGAAACTTACAATCCCTAACTGAAAGACAGGATGAAAGTATGACGGTACTCGTAGTAATACAAGTGAATAATTAAACAATCGCACTGGTTCTCACTTTATCTGAGTATTTTCTCACGTGATTTTAATCGCATTGTATTACCGACACATTAAGACAATTAATGACGACGCGCTGCTTCCTGTAATCTCAATTGAGGCATTAAAATTGAATGTCATTAATAGATCCCGTTATTCTTGGGTCGGTTGACCCAAAGAAGACAGGCGTGATAGAGCGATTAGTTGCAAGAACGGACAATAATATGCGTAATCTAGAGCGTTGATCTGCGGGCATTCGTCCAGCAAAGCGGGTAACGTCAGACGCGTGCACCCTCACAAGACGTGACGGTCGTTTTATTCTAGTTTAAAGCATCAACTCGGTAATTTTATAACGTCGTAAACAAGGCACGTTTGTATTGAGTTACGTGTCAACTTCTTCTTCCTCGCTTTCTTCGCGTTCAGAGTGACTACAGAGAAGATCGAGGATGGCAGGGGAAAGCCGACGGCTACGCGCATTAAACAGATATAGCAGAGGAAAAAGGGACAGAAGGATAAAGAAAGAAAAAGACAGGCCAGGTACGGGAGAGGGAAGAAAACGGATCTGAAGATATGGAGAGAGAGGGACGAGAAAGAAACGGAAAAAAGAAAAAGACGAAAGGCAGGGAGCAAGACGCGAAAAAAAAGGAAGAAAAAAGAAATCTTCAAAGTGACACCAAATTAAAATCACGGCAAGTTGGTTGTCCTGTATCGACAGGTTACCTTGTCATCGCTGGAGATTCGCATTCCTTTTTTTCCACTCTCCGACCGCATTTTAATACGGACCTGTATCGCTGTTAATTAAGCTATCGGCAAAAAATGTCGCTTCTCAAAGCCAAGCAAAAAACCATTAGCTGCGTTTGTATAAACAAAGCCGGATAATGCATGGTACAAAAAGTAGTACCTGTCTCTGCAAAATGTTTAATTATCGCGCAACTGATGCATATTAAATACGGAAAATACGTTCATTAACGCTGCATATATTAATTTGACTTCTGCTCGTTACCGATAGATGGAATATATGTAGGACACGAATCCCCTTTTAAACAATATACAGTATTTGACAGTACCATTAAATATGATAAATTTGAATATTAGTATACTTAATTTTTGAAAAGTCAAACTATAACGTGACAATACAAAAGAAATGTTCATCTTGGAAACATCACAAATATTGTTCATGGATTTTGTATAAAGAATTTCAACACGATGACGACATCACCAATTGTTGAATGTACTTTTATGAAATAAATAAATATAATAAATAAAAAATAAAATAACAAATGTAAAAGAATTCTTGTACAGTTTACAGTTTTAGTTTTATTAACGTTGGTTTTTTTATCTTAGTAAATAGTATTATACATCAAATTATTTAATTTAATATCATTATGTACAACAATAACATAATTAATATCTGTTACATGGATTTCTATAAAATAAATAAGTATTGTAAAAAACTTCCCTTATTCCTTAAAAAAACTTAAATTTTCCCCAACCGCGGTACATTTTACTGTACACCGAGTAGATAATAACCCCAAGCGGAATGATTCACGTGATAAGGGAAACAAAAGAATGCAAATCCCTCGGGATTTCGAACTGTCTGGATAGGAAGAGAGAGAGAGAGAGAGAAGGGGGGGGGATGAGGACTTATCTCGGAACATAACTTTCTTACAGCGTTGTAGGAATAGAAAGAACGGTGCGTCTCCTGTAAATTATCCACCGTCCAAGAGTCCTGCGTATGCAGCTCGGGAGAATATACGGGCATGGAAGTGTGCGTGCATATACCTGCCGGATACATAGCCGGACACATGCGTCTCCACGTGTATTTACTTGCCCACCTACAGGCCGTGCGCTCGGCACAACTCGGAATCGGCTCTCCTGGGGGAAAGAAGGCCGGCCATCATGAATTCCAGCGCGCTTTTCTTATGCGAACGTTTTTGCGCGCCGAGGAAGAATATCTGGCCGGCCACTGCTGCGTTCTTTATCCGGTGAAATAAAGCCGCGGATAAGCGGCATAATAAACACGCCGACATAATTATCCGGATCCCCGATGTAGATAAGGCAGACACGCACCGTGTCCTTAAAGTCATGATGCCTACCGGTGGGTTATTGTAATTTACCATTCATTCCCAAATCGATAGGCCCTTTCGCTAAAGTCCGCTCGGCGAGGTTTCTCGTCTGTAATCTTCTTACTCCTTCTACCCGATCTCGTAACCAGGTAGATTACGGCCAATGCGAAGTAAAGGGGAAGCTCGGTAAGACTTACCTTCGTGCAATTGCCATAACATTGATTACTTTATCGATTTACATGATAATGCACTTGCCAACAGAGCGTTCAGTTTTAAAAAGACCTATGCTCCAGTATTTGTTTTATACAAATTGTATGTGTGAATATGACACGCTGGGAAAATGATCCGTTTAATAAAGATTTTTGGAGAACATTTTAACTTATTAGAAATTTACAGTATATACAGAAATGATGTATTGTTTATTTAAAAATGTTAGGAGGTATAATACTGTGATTTGAAACATCAATTCCTTTGAAGTATATGTTTATTTTTATGTACACCAACCTTTTAATGCACAAATTACTTACATTCTTTTCAGGTAATTAATCTTAGAGCGTTGTAATTCTTAATGAAAAGTCACTCAAACATGAAAGTATGAATTTCAATTAAATAACTAAAGCTCTATGAGATTAATTTAGCATGATAACTGTGTATTGTTTTACAAGTACCTTGAATCATGATCTAACCAAGTTTAAATCCTTTTTATTTGCAAAATGCAAATACCTTTTTCAAGTTATTTTTGACCAGGTCTGTATCGCAGAGACATCTATGGGTCAAACGTTTAAACCGAAAGTTGAGTGAACGCCCGCTAGAGCGCAGGATCGACCCTTTTTACGATGGCCGCTCTAACCGAAAAACTGATTGGCTGAGAACCAGGCGGCCATCATGAATTCAAGCCATGTGGTGCATAATGAAGTTCGTAATGGCCGACAGAACCACCAATCGCGTCGATGGGTTGGCCCCATCGGTTATCCCCCACCCACCTTAGAGAAGATGGCGTAGCGCAATTGACAGCGACATACTGGTATCGAAAGAAAATCTCCGAAACCCAATAGAATAATAATATACAGGAACACGTCGAAAGCTTATTTTCTTAAACATTATAAAGATAATAACGTTAAAAAGATAGCACATAATGAAATTATTACGCTGCAAAATTTATATAAGTACATAAGTATATCCACGATTTTTGTTACAGAGTTTAACAGTAATTTACTAACCGTTTTTTCAATATTTTTGGTACACAGTGTTTGGAAATCATAAGTGTAAAAAGTTACTAATCGACATCTACGTGAAGTTCGTTATAGTACTGTTAACAAATGGTAAGGAAGAATTTATTTATAACATTTTATGGAATTTCATTTGTATTTGTGTACATACTTTATATTTGTATGGTACAGTGTGAAAAGGGTGAATTCGAAAATACTTGATTCAGTTTCCTGTGTAGGAATCGCATAAAACAGCGCGTTAGACCCTGCTGACGAGCGTCGGTGGATCACAGCGACCTTAAGGGATACGCGGGCGGTTGCCGTGTAAAAACTTTTATGATCGTAGTCGATAAAATGACGTAACCCCGCTCGTCTAGAGCAGCGGCGTGACGTCAGACCGGAAGTCGCGCGTAAATACCACGTGGACCGATAGGAGGTGGAAGTCTGCCGACGTTGAGGGTAGTCAAAGAACGAAGAAGAGTGAGCACAGGCGAAAGAGCGAGGCAGAGGGGGTCGGTTGATGGTTTACGACATTCCGTTGATGGCCGTAGTAGCGTAGTTGTGGCGTCGAGCCCATAAAAATGTAACGAGCCTGTAAACGTTCGTTTATATTGCCCTGCCTTTACACCCGTCCACGCGGATTGGGCCAGGTCGTGGCACTCTCCTGCGAACCCGGTAACCATGTGACGTCACATAAGACAGACGTACAACTGTAAGGCACACGACCCGTAGATGCACCACGTTTCGTACGTACCTACCGGCACAACTCGCTTTAGAGCCGATAAACGCCAGTCAGTTGCTCGCTATCGGCCAACTCTAAAACACGTAGATACTCATCCGGTACCTATCTGACCGTCAATTGCGCGACCTTGAAGGTTGCACCTTGACCTCCGCTTAATTTCGATTCAAGACGAACCGTTTGATTCTTGTAGCCGTGACGAAACATCCAGAAAACGGCAACCAATGGATTGAAGATGAGAATTTTGAGAAAGTAGCTCCCTGGTTTGGGTACCGAAGGTTCTTCTAAACGCAAATAATACGCTCAAGCAGAGTAAACAGTTTCCTGTGCATGAAATTGAACGCTTAAACTTTTATATAGTAAGTTTACAACGTTATACTAATTGGAAATTGTGTAGTATTTAGGTTGCAATGGCAGAAATGAAGTATATGTGTGATATGGCTCAAAAATTGGTTAACTGTGTCTGCTTTTCGCTAGTAACCTTTGCAACACCCAACTTTCTCATCGTTTCATCAGGGGAGCTGTAGAAATATTCCCAAGCGGTATATCTTGTTGCGCAGAAAAGGATTATCGCATGAAAATACCGCATGCGTTTGGCAGATCAACAAACCGACATGGATTATCGTCGTCATTAAAATTTGAGTTTACGGTAAGTGAAGCAACAAGCCCCCAGCCGCATGCTTATAGTTATATGTAGTGCTGATAACAGTTAGAGATTCCGAAGAGAGCGCTGTTCGCAGTTGTCTTTTATGGTAAAAGCAGACACCGGTTGCTTTTTATGATGCCACGTCGTATTTCTAGACCGCTAGCATGACCTTGACATCGATACCCATTCACACGTAATTCGCTCAGGCCAGGTCGTTCACGCAAGGAATTACATTAAACAGGTGTTTGACTGTTTGTACGTGTCGCTTGGAGCTAGAGGTCGTGGCCGTTTGCTGCTCGTTTTACTAACACTTAAAATTATATAGGTGCCCATAAAGGCGAACGCTCCGGTTTATTTGGAAGCCAACAGAAGGGATAACCTTTCATGGGTAGGTGCAGAACAGTAAGGAAGAACAAGGTTCGCAGCAAGAAAGGAATATTTAATGGTCTCGGCAATAACCCATTCCTTGCCCGTTTATATTCGATTAAGTTTGAAGACTTCTTCTAAGTTTTAATATTTTATCAGCAGTTTATCAATTTGCTTGTTGCAATGTTATTCTATGCGGATTTTCTGCTTAAACTTAAGTTATCATGATAATTTTTTTCAAATTTTGTTATTATTATACCCGAAAAATCTTGTATGTTACAATTAGGTATTTCCATTGTCAGGCTAACTGGTTTAATATCAAGCGTGTATAATTTGTATTGTTATTCTTAGACCCACGGAAAAGATCAGTACAAATTAAAAAAATAAAATGTGGAATATTATATCGCGATGTAAAACAATTATTTTTTATGCAAATCCGCATGAACGTAAACTATTTTATTTAATTATAACTAAATTAAAAACAGGGGGATTACAAAAGACATCATTCACAGAGTAGCAGAATTACTGACTATTCGACATTATTTGTTTTAAATATCTATCCTTATCTCCCAGAAACAATGGCAGACGTCTGGAGATCATTTGTGCAGTGGTACAATGCAAGTTTCACAATTTTTTTAGGAACCGCCATCATGACGCCGTCGCCATTTTACTACAGAGATAAGCGTTTCATCTGCACGCTGGGAAAGGCATTTATGCAGCGCCTCGACCAGTGTTTCCCAAACTCGTTGAATCATTAATTTCCCAAATGATAGTTTTTTCATTTAAACATTTTTTCCCATTCAAAGGAAAATTCAAAAGCTTTTTCCTAGTACAAGAACATTAGTTAATAATCTGTTAACTACAAATGTCAATTAATTTTCTGTGTGTAGTGTTTTTACTAAATATAGGGAAAAATGTTTTGTTTATTTGTCTAGATCTGTAAGTTGTGCAGTTAAATAAAATATTATCTATCTGTGTATCAATGCTCATGCTTATAAATTGCTGTAAACTTTTATGAATAACAGTGGTCTTTGCATATAATATAAATATTGTACTTTGCGTGTGTTTTTATCAAAAGTTGAGTATGTAACACATGGACCAATCAGAATAATTGTTATATGTAAGTCTTTTACATCTTTTGATGAATGCTTTGTGATCTTACGATTTGAGAAGCACTGATGCAGAAAAAGTAGTATCAAACCAATCTGTGTTGCGTTCGAAACCCACGCATTAATAAGACTACATTTCTCACAAGTTTTTGGTTGTATACCGTTGACGAAATGCATCGCTGCCCTCATTTGCATGTAATCAGATAATAAAAATTCTTGGCGCGCTATCTGTTCTCCTAAATTGTCCAAATTGTCTGCAGGTCACATAATTCTGTTTGCGAAATTCTGAGTGTGTAAAAAATTTGCTCATAAGTGTCAAATGTTCCTTTTTCAGTTTTTAGTAACTTATAATGAAGACTGTGAACAGAATTAATTCAATATTTATCAACTTAAAATAATGCTTATGATATTATTAGGAAGTACTGCTGTTTTTGCGGAATAAAGAAAATGCAAAAGATAATCAAAAGTTAAAGTATGGCAGAGTTAGAGATCGCAACTAGTGGTAATGGTCTTGAAAGATTAATTATAAGAAATATATCAAGGAATATCGCGGTGAAAGTCATAGTTGTTATTCGTAAATCACTTAAGTTTCTATCACTTAAACTTTTAATGACATTTACTCAGTTATCAGTCATGGTTTCGTTAAAATATCGGTAAATGGCAGATATTGAAAACACTTATGTTTATTAGACTCTTCTAATAAGATCAGACACTAATTTGTTATTTACTACGATAATACTAGGTCTAATGAAATCATTTAAGCGCTTATCAAATTATAAATTCTGGCCGTTGACTATTTCCGCCTTAGACATTTCATCTTTTGAACTTCTCATTGTTTACTGAAACGTCTTCGAATTTATTGTTTCGTCGTGATCTAACCAGAGTCTATTGCAGGTCCTAGCAGTGTACTTTTTCTGTAAGCAAAGCGAGAGAAGTGGATGACGGTTTAGTCGTGGCGAAGTTGTAACGTCCGAGCGATCTCGTCTGGTCTGTCGGTGTATTCCTCTTCGACCTGTCACGTCATCGGGGTCATCGCGTGGCTGACAAAGACCGAGCGGACGTCCTACTTGTCTGGGAACCGTCTGTGTGTGTCTAAAGACAGACGTATTGCATTGCTCGTAAAGCCGGCCGCTTGCGTAATCCTTCGTCCTCTCAACCGCGGCCGGTTGACTGGCTGCCATTCCACGACACGTATACCGGCACCTTCATTCATGCTCGCGTGCCATCCGACGAGGGAATTTTATGCGACCCTCGTAAACAGCCATTGTGCTCTCTTCGCACGCCACCCAGCCGCACTTTTTACGAGTAAACCTTCCCCGTCGACGTCACGCATTGCGCCCGGCTTTTGCTTTATTTCAAGCCAGTCTCCGCGACTTCGATCAACCCCTACGTGGCTTTCCTATTGCCCCTCCCCCGGGAGATGGAGAACTAATCGCGCTCAGCATTTTGTCTCCCGCTTCGTTTACTTCCATTGTCGCCGGCGAACTAAGTGCCCCTGCCGTGCGCTCGAACTTTTATATTGTCCACATTCGGCGAAACTTTACGCAACTTCGCCGAAAACAAAAGCATGTAGCAGTACCGTCGCACTTAATGCTCGCCTTTTAGAGTTCGGAGTGGGTGTAATTCAAGGAGCTTATAAGAGATATTTTTCTTTAGAAAGTATGAGTTTTTCCCTCTCGTTTAACAAATAATATGCCTCATGTCGAAGGATATTATTTAAACTAAGAGCATACTGAATTTAGCGTACCGTATTACGGTACTTTTCTTCCCACAAATCTGCCGAGTTAACAATAATATTTTCAAGTAATTCCAATTTTTCGGTACATAATCTCATTAAATGATTACGCATTTTTAATACTCATCAATGGTATTTATTGATTAACATATTTTCCATACACTTTCTGTGACATGAAGTCTTCTTAACAATTTTCTACGAAAAATTATCTAATTTATGTTCACAATTCATATTTTTCTAGTATGAATGTCACTGTTCAGTCAACGAGTCTAATTTATGACTATTACACAATAAGAAATGATAATTCTTTTAGTAACCGCTAAAAAATATTGCAGTGAAAGACATATTTAACTACATACCATCAATTATCAACGCACAAACTGACGTTATTTCATACAGTATATATTACACGAACTTTTATGAGTATGGATTGAATTTTTACTTCCGCTTTTATGAAGGAATTATTTTATATTCAATTTTTCCGCAATATCATGTAACGAATGTTCGTAGAAATCCAAGGTAGGTACGTAGTGCCTGATAAGCATAATTTATGTTTTCAATTTCTCTGAAGCCAACTGCTTTAAATAACATTTCGCGTTTCGCGGTGTTACAGTGGTATTGACTTTATGGAGTAACTACGGCCTTACGGCACGAGAAGTGAAGTGAAATAACTGGATATGTCAAAAGCAGTTCGGAGTTGTTTACGGTTAATTCGCGGAATATATCGTGCCTTTGAACAGGTTGAAGCGAGGCTGCATTTCAGTCAGCGCGTAAAATTAACCTTCCTAAAGGTTAGAGGATATACAGTGCCGAGCTTCAAAAGGAAATTCCTCTTTCCGAACGACACATTTATTTACAAAGCATTCAAGGGATAGAGATCGATAAATAATCAGGAAAATGTAGGTCTTATTGACTACACTCGACTCTCCCCTCAGTGTGGCAATTTCGAAGTAAGCACAAGACAAATAAATAAAAGGTTTGCACGAATGTCCATCAATTAACCGAATCACCGACATTGTGTCTTATCAGGAAGAATTCTTTACTAAGGAATGGGAGCGTGCGTAAAAGAGTTTCTTCTTGGACGAAGTTCAGAAAATAAAGAATCTGGATCGAGGCCAAGGCATCGCATTTCCGAACGGATAAATTGTGAAGTTTTGACCACACAGCTATGCAGACGTCCTGTTATTGGTTCTTCAAAAAATAACCAACTAGTCAGCGTTTTTCCTTCTCTTTACTTATTCTTAGACAAGAAGTAATAAAAAAATAATGAAAAATTTTGTATCACGACGAGAAGTAAATGACAAACTTCACCTGACAACTATAATTATGTGTTACGCTAAAATGAAAACCAGTTAATTAACTTCTGAAATAACATTCTAGCATTTCCATATTATGACAGTTGAGAAATATGATATGATTTTAATTATAGTTATTATCTGACGTACTCTATATTCATGACTGAAATGCCATAAAACAAACTCTATATTAGCAATGTTGAAATGGTTAGCAACATTTTGCAGAATTTAGTACACTTCGTTTGATACTTTCCCTTTAAAAATTGCATCTGTTCTGAAGTAGCGAGCAACACAACGAGTACCGATACCTAATTACGTCAGTAAGGAAGGGAAAAGAGGATTAACGTGGGCGAAGTAAAGGACGGCCGTGTCGATACGTCGGTGACATCGATATTAGCAATTATCAACGGCGGTATTTTACGGTTTACGAGTCTTGCCAAAAAGAAGATCTTGCCGATCGTGTGGACGGTTCTTGGAGCGGCTTCGTAATTACAACGCGTATGGTTCATTAGCCCTGCCATGCCGAAAGGCGGAATGAAAGAATCCAAGAGTTTATTCGCGAATGAACGACTCCCGACGATCCGATCTTTAACTTTATCCTCGCGTGCAGACAGAGCGACTTTAATTAAACGCTTGACTTTGCGCATATGAATACGCAGTTTGTTAGAATGTTGCTAAATTTACGCACCAAAGTCCCACAGCGTCTATGAAGGTGCAGAAATTATACGCTGAGCGTCGTTCGCGGTATTATGCAAAACGCTGCCCTTAAAGTATCTCTACAATTTCTCGGGATTACGCGGCAAGCCGGTTGCAACTGACAAACATTTCGTTTGGATCTATGGGGACCGTTATTGCACCGTTGCCCGTCGCATCAATTTTCCCACCTGTCGATAAATTCAAAACCTTATTGCCACATAATTACAAGTTACCTTACGGATCCTGTTTATCTCGAATTTAACGCAAAATCATGCATTCGCCGAAATCCCCGAATCCGCCTCGAGAGTACGTAAAATGGACATTTTATACAACGTATTACAATGTCATGGTTATTAGCAATTGCGGTATTTGCTTGTTATTTTGTGCAGAAAAAGTCTCCCGAGGACTCGCTGGTCGCCATGCCGACTTCGTTCGGCGAAAGTGCGCAAAGTAAGAATACCGGAGAGAGTGTTTTTTTGCTGAATCCGGTATTCATGACACGACGGAAAAATGAACGAAACCAACGACGCTTGTTCAGCCGTAGAGTCTCACGTTCCTTGCTGTGTCCGCTACAGCCCACGTCTTATCCGTGCTTAGCGATTAATCCAGCGAGGGAAGAGACAAAATCCAATCACGTACATATGTACGCCGACGCAATTGTGCTGGGAGTCAACATGGGGCTGAGAGGCACGCCCTTCGTGAATTCTCAGACCAGATGGTCGGCCATTACGACCAAACGAGTTCGTTCACGTGTCACATGCAACGTGTCAATGACCGTTTCATATTCCTATTGAGCTCTCCACTTTTTTTATGGCTTATGCTAATTATTCATCGCTATTAGAGGACATCGGACAGTCACGTTCCCCATGGATGATCCGTTTACGTGGTCCATACACGACCAACGAGTTCTCACGTAGTGTCTAACGAGATCAGAATCTACACAATCCATCGGAATGACACAAACCAATCACCGTGTGCGAGTAACTTCGAGGTGAATCTTTAGTTTGTACCATAACTCAAGGGGAACTGTATTTATTTATAGAGAATAACCAACCGCAATAATCAGAAACTAAATTTCAAACAAAAAAAATGACAAAAAATGTTTTTTTTTCGAAATAAATACTGTAATATTCAACACAACTCTTACGTAAAATGTACTATTATTTGATATTATTAAATTTGTAATAGGAAATCATTTCTCTGTGCATTGGTTATTAACTTGAATAAGAGAAGGAATTATTGTCATATAATGTATTAACATAGTATATAAGTGCATAACGTAGTATATAAAAGAATATTTTCTTCGGCCACCATATTAGCGAGTATTTCTTACGGATTTTTCCACATCAACAATAGTTACTTTCGTTTCGTACTGACATGACTCTTATGAACAAAATTAACGTTATTTCCAATTACGAAATTCTCTATAACGGTCAGCTCTATTCACATCATTATTTTATGTAATACAATAGTAAATTTTGGATTATCGATTCCTCGAAGATCGAGGATCGTTTGATTGGTCCTGTATCCCATGGGGCCCTGTAAAGCCCTACGAAACTGCAGCGTGCAAGGTACACGGCCGTCCACGAAGGCTCATAAATATTCGGCCGAGTAAAGGCCATAAAGAAACCGCCTTGCGGACTGAAAGGGTTAAAGTTTTTTTTTTCATTCGTTCCGAAACGAAAAAAATTGACCACTGCTGGAAGGTCTGCCCGTGCACCCAAAGTGTACAACCGAGGAAGGACAAAAGACTGACTGTTCGTTTATGCGGGTGGTCAGAAAAGGGCCGGAAGGGTTACATTCTACATTGAAGGTCTCACTGAATCGTTTTCGAGGACGTGTCCTTTTTTTCCGCGGAACTAGACGATTGGTTTCCAAAGTATTACATTAAGAACCTTCAACTGCTAAAACAGATTTATTAAAAACGATATTCCGTAAGCCATTTGGAACATTTCTTCTGTAACTTCCCGTACTTTTGGACATTTTTTTTGTATTTTATTCAGAGCCTACATAGGCTAAAATAAATGTTTTGAAAGCTATATTCCATGGACGTTCTTAAAGACGGAGAAAGCAGATGCGGGAACAAAAACATTTTGGATCGAAGAATTATTTACTTTGCAAGTATTAGGAAGATGCAGGTGGTTTCTCGTATAACTTGTTAAACGTAAGTGGACTGACTGGACCGTATGTAATTTCTTAAAGGTACGGTTTAGCTTAAAAAAGAAGGCAAAAAAGGGAGAAACAGGTTGGAAGTTCTGGCTGCAAATACAGTGAATTCTCTTCTTCTTTCTCTTTCTTAGTGTCTACTAATTAGAAGGGTATATCGGAGGGTGGTCGTTTCTGTTCTTGAGTTTTAAGCTCCCACTATAATCACCGGACGAAGTATATCTTACTTATCATCTGGGAAGTATGGTGGACGGTGGGGGAAGGAACCTCATTAAGCTGATCGGACGATAGCAATGTAATTAAGCCGTATGAGCTCCGACGCAGCACGGTCTCGTCCTATCGTCCTCGAGGATTCTGCTTTCGTCCTTCTCGTGCCGTCTTAATTGTGTATGCAGTGCACAAAAGACGCTCCGAGTTTCCAGCTGAAAAGCCAACCATTTTCCATCCCCGTGCGTCCCTTTTAGAATGAACTTTAAATAAAGTGGCCCAAAAGCAGAAACGATCCCCCGACTTTGCTTCGCGCGCGTCACTATCTTCCGAGAATTCTACGATGTCGACAAGGTATTTTTAGTAATCGATACTTTAAGGCGAAGCCGAGTAACACCCTACGAAAATACACGGAACGCCGGAGAAAAGCAAGAAGTGTCGAAGAGATATACAGGGGGAAGCAGTTGCACCCACGTGTTCGCGCCGATGCAACGGACTATTGGCGAACGCGCGACATTTAAGACAGAGAACCCGCGTGTGCTACACGGCACACGGGTATAAATATTCATGCGATCGGCTTGGCATAATTCCATAGGCAAGCTAGGTGGCACGAGGACCTAAACGCTCGGCAAGCTCAGGGCAAACGTGACCGCCTTCCTTGACTTTACGATCCGATAAAATGTCACTTTATAGTCTCCGCGGGCTAGGAGAAAACGCACGGCAAGATCTACTCGCGCGTGGCCCCGTCGGCTATATGCATGACGCACTTCTTCCGCCGAATCACAACTCCCCGCCCTTGCAAACTTCTTACGATCGACCATCTAAACAACCAAGTATCCCTCCCCCCGCCCCTTCTCCGTACCTGCGGCCGATCCGCCGCGTTCATCAAACTTCCAAACTCTAACGGGTTTATGTTAAACCGTCTCATCAGACCCGGAAATCCGTCGCCCACGTCTTATCAACCGCCCTGTATTCCCCTAGGGGGAGTCTTAATTGCGCTGCTCTTACGATAGTTTCGAGACAATTTAACGACTAACCATGGGAAATCCTAACGTGCGCGCAGAAACGGCGAGGTTGTTAGCTGGCACTTAGTTATCACACTATTCGTGAACGTACTTTATAAACGTGTTATAGCCATCGCAATAGAAACGCAAGATATAGAAATATGTGGGTTTAGCAAACAGACTGAAGCAGACATTTCGCTAAAGTATGTTACGGATAAGATAGAGAAACGGATGTGAATATAAAATGGATCTCAATGGGTGTGAGTATACAAACAGGCTTAAAAAGAATTTCCTGGTATTTGTTATTGCGCGATAATTTAATTTATGGTTATAAGACAATAAATACGGACATATAGTTAAAAAATATCTCAATGTAAAAAACGTGTAGAAAAAGAGTTCCTTCGAAGTACTAGAATTTCGTTTGAACGTTAGAATATTCAAAAAGACAATGGAAGAATCTACTAACAATCTTGAATAATTTTAAATTAAATTGTATCGATACAAGGTACATCTACGTTGTAAGAAATTTCGAGGTAATCATTTTGACTTATTCACAGATATTTGAAAAAGAAGAGAGTAAAAGGACACCGTAATTACTGTATGGTATGCAGAGGAATTTAGACATACGCATATTTCCTGTGAAAGGTAGACATAAAATAAAAATGAGCTAAATCTACTACTATCACTGAATACTATCGAAAAGTTATATTATTTAATTTGTACTATGAACATATTATTCAATAATTTCGTGGGTAAGTATGTATTTTCTAAAGGCTGAAGGATAAAGTGAGAAGATACATATGTATATCTATGTTTTGATTTGCAACATACCTGTGGATAAAGCGCCGCAGAAACTTACTGTCGACAATAGTTATGATAAAATATAGAAACCATTGCCTATCACCAGCTTCTAATTATTACAAGCGACATTTTCCATTTCCGAAATCGTCAAATTATTCGTACATAAGTAAGTTTCTACCAAATTCGAACAGCACATTTATATCGTTAATTGTTGCTAAGTAATACAACCTGCAACGGAGTATTTCGTGAGGGAGCAATTTTCTTAAAAAGCTATGTTACATTTACCTGGCTGACTACGGTCTAACCTTCGGCGTAACCCTTTTTTCGTCTACGACGAAACGTACCTTCCCGAAGTTCAACACTTTCTGCTCAATAACGTAAAAAGGATCAGCCAGGGAACGTGTCCTTCGGGCAATGTCATTTGGTAAAGAGTTAAAGTACGGTTTCCGACCAGTTGACACTGAACCACCACGAAAGCTATAAAGCTATAAACCAACAAGGTCGGAAGGGTTGAAAAACAGACGGCTCGACGGTTCACGAACTTCGTTGTCCTGACCTTTTCCTCTAATTCCACTTTTTTCCGATTGCTTTCCGCAGTTCGGTGATATACCTTCCTCGACTCAGGACGCTCGAAAATACGTCGCAGAAAAGCAGTCTCGAGTGACGAGTTTTTTTTTACCTACCAGCGGGCACTACTCTCCGAATTTGTCGAAAGTAAGAAGTGCAATCGATCAGAAAACTCGCGTTAAATTTTAGCATTATTATGAGTTCAATATTTGTGGCTCTGGAGAGTGTTAATAGTGTACCTAAGAAGTAAAAACTTGTGTTTTTTATTATAGTCACGCGTGAGGAAAAGTTAGTTTTTACCTGGCCGAATCAAGCTTACGTCGCAAGGGATAGGAAAATATTTTATAGTTTTACATTACGACTTATGGTATTGTCTTTACTATTGTTATTACGATTTCCAAACATTTATGTTGTCGGTTTCCCAATGTCGATGTGTCTTATTCTAATTACCTTCAGTCATAAAAGTATTTTTGCTCAAAACTCTTAGGCCGTAATTTAACAACGTTCTGTAGTTTGGGGTGGGTAATAACTCGAATAACATTAATATGATTAAGTCAACATTTGTCAATTACGTAATACAGTATTACATGTTTTGGACGTAACATTTTTTTAATAAATGTTGCGTTGTTTTTTGTAATAACGTAGTTATCCTTGTTCCTCGTAAAACTTTGATTTTAAATTCAAATAGACGCCGTTTTGACGTCTTTCAAACTTTTTACACCTTTTAAACTTTGTCTATCATAATAGCTGAAAAAACTTTAAGTTATGTATCTTTTTTCTAGCATTTTACATATTCATTTAATTACCTTTTTGTATGTAAAATGTACTGTAATGATTAATCCTTCAATAATGTACATGTAAAATAGACACTGATGAAACGTAATTCTTTCACTCTTAATCAATGCATTTGTAGCAAACAGAAATTATCTTTTACAACAAAATTTACGCGTGATATAAATGCAGTAATTGTCTTTCAAATTACTTCTAATATTACGTCTATGAAATTTTCCGTATCTACTATGCCAGTAATTCAAAAGTTTACTGTAAGTCAGCAGAAAAACAGACAAAATCAATCGATTTTCTCATTTGCTATAATACGCAATTTCAACCGCTTTGGACTGAAATGCTTAGAAAATGCTAAAATTAATATTGCATGTGCAACGTTTTCACTAGAAATTTAAGATTCTTTCAACCAGTTACTTAAATTATTAAGGTCTGTATAATGAGTGTCAGTGCAGGAATATTCGTGAGCATGCGGAACGGTATTTACCGAGGGCGGCGGTTCTTTTGAACCAGCGACTCCACAGTTTTAGACCCAATCTAATTATAGTGAACAGCCAAGGAAATTCAAAGATCCGCGCGCAGGTCATGTGGAATGCGAGAACGTTTCTGCCGTCTCAACATGGCGACATAGATATATTTTCAATGGCGAAAAATCGGAATGTGCTGCAACATCTTTTTCTGTCCGTAGAAAAGGCAATCCCCGGCAGACTGTGCGGCGGACCGTGTTTTTATACGACCGCTGAAATATTTGCCGACGCATATACGTAGAATTCGCAGGAGCATTAGCATACAGACGGCGACGGCGGGTGCAGCACTGTGATAAGATTACCCACCTTTGCCAACTTGCAAGCTCGTTCGCCCCGAACTTTCGTCAACAATATTGCAAACGATCGATCGTTCCTTTGTTTCTCCAAACTTACAAGCACCATTGCCCCAAACTTCTTTTAACAGTCCCGCAAACGAACGTTTGTTCATTGTAACAACTTTTCAAGCGTTAATAGAAATTCTTCATCGAAAGAAAAACCAAATATTATTGTTCAAAAGAAAGTTATTTTATTACTTTACTGAAACATCTAAAGGCGCAGTATAACCCACATTTAAGCAATGAACAATAATGAAGCCTAACCAGTATTTTATCTATTTCTTTCAATATCATGGTATTTAGCAAAATCGTGTTCTTTTAAACAAAATGATTGTGCATAAGACATTGCCTTAAATTTATCTTACATAGGTACAATTTATATCGTCATTTCTCATCAGTTCTTAAAGTTATTTTCAATGAAAATCTTTTTTGTCAGAGTTTGTACCGACATACGCAGGAATTTTCACAAACCAAATGAATTCAACGCCATGATGTCACGATGTTATGATGGCCGTTGGTGGATGTCAGTGGTCCAAGAATTTGGTCGCATAAATATTGACGTTGCCGCCATTTCCATGCGATGGGGCTTCGATAGTTTCCGAGGAAGGCGACCACTTGAACGCATACTCCCAGTTCCCAAAGAGAACACTTTGTAAGACGGTTGAAATATATTGGTCCGTTCACCGCTGTATAGTCCGCTTAAAAATTTCCATAGAACTTTGCTGTATTCGCCACGTAAATACGTTTTACGAGAATATTCTCCTACGAATCTATCAAAATTAAAGTGTTGCGTAAATGTATTTTATCCTAGCTAGATAGATTTACGATGTGCTATTATAAGAGGGGTAAAATTATAGCTGCTATCGAATATATCATCTGTTGATACAAGTTTTACGGTGTATATTGGTTGGATAAAGTAAATAATTTACAGTAAAAGTAGCCAGGTAATATTATTATCTTCATATTTTAAATGAAACGATGAAACGATTATTCAAACGTAATTCATCACATTTCCTCGGATATTATGATATGAAGCACTTCTTTGGCCATGTTCGATATTATTCTTATTAGTTTTGTAAATTACCAAACACGTGTCAATTCAATACAGGTGAGAAAATGGTTATTTAAGAGAATTTAAGCGGTTTTCAATTACATCTATTACCCCTCTCCCTGAACGGCCTATAAACTCAAAATCATAACACTTACTTCTAACCGTTAATGCTCTTTGTCGATTGTGAATATTATTGATACTAAAAACCACTTGCTTTTTGTAACATTTCTGTAGGTTCATGATAAATTTAGTTTACCCGTTTAGTTCTGAGTATCCCTAGGTGCAGTTCTGTTAGAGACGAACTTAAGTTACAAAAGTTTCTTTTCATCTATGTCGCAGCCTTTCCGTGAATTTCGGGCAAATTCCCATGCGCCCTTGTTGAGACGACCGATAGCATTTACCCATGGGAGTGACGGGAAATGAATTATACACGTAGCCCGACGTGAGAGGGGAGCAAAACCAGACAAAATGGTGTCCTAAAAGGCATACCTCCTTCTCACTCAACGTTCTCTCCCTTTCCCATGGCTTGGGAATGTTTACGGCATCAATACTGTGTTTCGCCAAGAAATACCGCAGAGACCGGTACACATGTTCGGCGTACGAAAGATTGTATTGCCTCATAGGACGTGTAGAAAACGCATTGCCAAGAATTTTCGCAGAATTTCAACATTGCGATAAAATAAGTTCATGCCACGATTTTCATTTACACGATTTTTAAAGTTTAATTTCTTTATCACGTTGAGGTTAAATCATCCATTTTATTAAGATTCGACGGCAAAGTCATTTTTAGGTTTCAGTGTTAAATTCAATACGGTTTAAAGGATTTAAGGATTTATTATATATTATTAAATATAAATGCATACTATTATGACGAACAATATTTATATGGTAGAATTCACAGTGAAAGAATGCTGATCTATGATATACTTAGAATAATATGAAAATTTTACAATTTTAGCAGTACGTTAGTACGTAAAACATCACAAACTAATATTCCGAAAAATATTGCCTGAGATATTCTCCAACACATTTATGTAGTGAGTAAACATTGTTTTATCCAGCGATGCTTACACTCTTGATAACGAATTTCAAGGAAAAGATTGTTTATTTAAAAAAGCGTGCAGCTTTAACAGTTGCTATATAGTACTATTATTATTATTAGTACGTAGCGCAGACTGCAAGATCGCTTTCGAGATTGCCTCAACTGATAAGTAAACTGGATAATAATTTAGCCTTAACACTTGCGTTTATCTTGTTTTCCATGAATTCTGGCTCTTTCGCGGAGGGATTGGCAAAGGCGGAGAAAACGTGCATGCTATCGGGGACTCACACACATGAAAGGTGCGGTGCACTCGGGGCAGTATAGACTGGTCGACCAGTTACTGTCGAAAGAGCCGCACCGGCTAATTAGGACTTGATTGGTATTCGTCCTTCCCTCTCTCCGCAGCCATCACTTCACTCCCAATGTAGGCTGAAACTCACCAACCGGTTTTCCCGGTATACACGGACAACCCTTCTCCATGCTCTCTCGATTTCTCATCACAGCACGCCTTCTCTCTGCGGTTTCTATCTACTTGCGATGCCCGTCTACTGCGGCATATCCAAAACCGCGTGTAATTGTGCAGTTTAGCCGGCAATTTACCAAGGGCATCGACTCGTATAATTTCGTAGGATCGATGCGTAAATTCGCCGGCGGGCCGTTACAGACAAGGAGGACTACATTTTTTCAGCAGGAATTCGCAGCTTGCGAAAACGCCGTGCACGTTAGCCGGTTATTTGCTGGGAGAAATTGAGTTTATCGATTAACCGAAGGTATGGTGCAATAAATAATGACGAAGACCGTTATCAGGAAATACGGGCAATAAGGAATATAATTAATATTAACTGACGACATAATTATGTTATTTCGAAAGAACAATTATTGCTACCTGTCGGTGAAGTTTCTTGACTGAGCTTATTATACTTATACTGAAAAACCTGAAATTTCTTACATTTTACTAGGAAATTAATTGATGATGAATATTCTGCAGAACGGAAGAAGTTATTATCGCTTTAATTGACGAAAAGTCACAATTAATATTAGGAAAATAATGGCTTTATAAGACAAATATTTCATTAATAACGTAGCGAAAATCTTAACGCGCAATTAACATCTACTAATTAACATAAGTGCAATTCTAATAGACAACCGCGATACGCACCAAGTATTTAGTTGTATAAGAAAGAACGGTTGAGCACGCTGGTAGCTACGACTCAGACATTTCAAAGCACCGGATTTAATAGCCGTTTCTTTTTATGTGCGCGTAATATCCATGAGGTGGTTGAAATTTCATAACGCAACGGGGAATAAATTTTTCACCCGTCGAGTATGTATCTACACGTAAATAGGTCTTGTAAATGCGCTATGATTTATTCAAAAATACTTGCCAGATAATCTAAGTACTGTGCGTATCTTTTACTTTACCGCGCGAGACCATTCATTCTTGCAATTTTATGCGAATTTCGTGACATAATACATATAATTCATTAAAATTGACGCAACCGTAAGAACGTAAAGTTTGAAATACGGTTTCGTGTAAACATCGATGGGAATTTCGGCGAAAAGTCTGTGGTTCATGGCTTTCAACAAGTACAACAGCTAAATACGCGACTGAGTGTTGGACACTCGAAGTGATTCATTATTGACGTTATTGACGATTATTGACGAGAAGAAAGATGGCCATTTGGGTCTTGTCAATGACCTCATAAAATGATTCAATATACATCACTGAATGCGCTCGAGTGGATATAAAATTAGAGTAACCGTCCGACAAAGAATTTTTTTGTCTGCAGCTATGTTTACTCGTTATCGCAAAAAAGTGTGAAGTATAATCGTAACAATTTTTTTATGTCTCAATGATTATAAAGTTTACATTGTAGTAACGTAGTAACTGGTGTTACGTTTATACAATACATTCACTATACTGAATCTGATACCTTTATAGCGGAAAAATACGACGACACATTTATCGCAATTATTTGTTCATTTGAAGTTTTACCTTAAATTCACCTTTTATCTAAACATTTCTCCCTCTTTCCCAGTCACGGAGGAATGTAGCGGAAAGACAAGATTTACAGCAACTTGGGACGGTATACCTACAAAGTTTAATGTGCTTAAACCCTTACCGGCGAGTAGCGAGAACGCTTATCTTGCAACACGAGTTTGTAGTGGATTTGTATACATACACGTGAAAATAACTCGCAACATTCGGACGCACGATAAGCATAGATACATGCTAAAAAGTTTATAAATCAACGTGTCATGCACTGTCGCCAGTGGTTATTATCGCTGCAGGCACAGCTGTCACACACACTGCATTTACCGCGGCTATAAGTATCGTCATTTTTATAAAACACATTATACCTTGCATACAATAAATATTTCAAATGAATGAACGACGGCTGAAATAGGAAAGGTATTGATGCGTCATCGTTTTTGTAAAATAAATTACGCAGACGATATGATATTACTCGAAAGACTGAAAATGAGTAACAAATACTCCAAATGGAAGAACCGTGCAAACGGTTTGGTAATAATGAAAGAGGTGTTGCGTTATTGTCACGTTCGATAATACCGAGAGTAATTCAGAGCAAAAAAAAGGTGCGTCGCACAGCAGACCTTTGAGCCAGGCGTAAATACTTATCCTGCATTAAGGCATCGTAAGCCGAAACCCACTTTGCTTTAATGCAGGTTGTAGATATCGGCAGGACTGGGCGGACTCGCAACCGTATCACGAGCCATTAAAACTTTTCTCATCTTTGGCTAATCTTGAAAAATGGTCCTATATCTATATCCGTCTGCGTATGCCCCGTCCCTGTTTTATATATACATGTACGACTGTATGTACGTCAATACGGCCCTCCTGTTATATCGGAACTTGATACATAGCTTGCAAAACCTTTAAAAAGGTAATCACCCTCCGGAGAGTCCTCCATTTCGTACTGCTTCCATCTCTTGGCAACCTGCTTTTCTCACTTGTTTAATACTGCATACGCTACTATCTCGTTTTCATCTATGCATTATGGCATTTGCATTCATCCGCCAGGCACGGTAAATATCTTAGGAGTACTTACTTCCGGCTTCTCTTACACCTTTATTTCTTCCACGCAAGTGAAATTATTTGATAATGAAGTGCTGAGTTTCTTATGTAAGTTGCATACAAGAAAAATCGTGCTCGAAAGCAACGTAGTTTCTCTTATTAAATTATTAATACTTAACGGTTAGGCGTTTCGTAAATAATGCATGAAATAAGATAAGCCGACATACGTTCTATGCGATCTAATTAGTTGTTATAATACAGTAAAATTGCGCGTGGAAAAATGTATGAAATTAAATAAACTATACAAGTATATCAAAACTAGTATCTCGGTATTTGTAAGGTACAGATATAAGTATTAGATGGCGGCAAATAAATTCCCTGAATAACGACACGCGACATATCTATAAGTGCAAGGACGGTGACGTTAAATTAGGAGCCATCGATATTTCTTACTACTTTACGTTCCCTTTCCGCTTAATGCGAAATTAGGTTGGCGACAGCGGCCGGTTATTTTGGTCCGCCATTACTTTCGCGAGATACATACATACGTTTCTCCTAAGCGTATCGTGTAAAACTCTTTGATTAAAGGAACATCGTCGATGGAGGAACTCGTCCGAGGCAAATGCGAAGATAACGCGGTGCAGAGGAGTGGGCCGAAACGCCCGAGGAGTGACCAAGTGGTGCAGCTTTTCACGTGCACAAAGATAGGGAGGGAGAGAATGCATTTTCGTGAGTAGGCGAGGCTCGGCAGATAACACTGCTCGGGATACGTGCACGTGCTGAAAAGATTCGGAGGAGAAAGAGGCTGGGGGCGAGCCGGTAGCTCGTATTGAACAGCTGCGCGCGCAACCTCACCCCTCACAACTTCTACCACGAAAAATAACGAGCTCTCCCCCCCACCCCTACCCCTCACACCGAACTCTCCTATACGTGCATCACCTGCGATGATAATCGTTCTTCAAGGTCGTTCCTGTTTTGTAAAAACGACGAAACTTCGAGTCCTTTACAAGCGGATGTATTTTAGAACTATTTCAATGCACGTACATGTTGGTCCTTGAAAATCTTTTACACGCACTCATTACTGATGGCAAATCTTCAGGGACTCTGTTACTTAATATGCCGTTACTTTATGCAGGTAATAACATGACAATAATAAGAATACATATGCTTTATGTGCATTAGCTGTGATCATAATTGCTAAGCGTACTCATTATTGAGCATCCTCAGTGATTCTGTTTTTTAATGTACCTAATGTGATTACTAATATGCTTAATACGCATCCCATGTGATTATGATTTTCAATATGCTTTTAATTAATGCCGTTGAAAATATACTGAGTGATTGTTGAGGTGATATTATAAGGTAGGTCAGGCATTATATGAAATTGCCAAAAAGGTGATTAGGTATTAAGAGTACCTAATTGGCGAGAGGAGCAATAGCAACAGAGAGTTAAGGTAATAAAAGTAAATTATTTGAAACGTATGGTGTGAACCATAAAAATAAAATAAAGGCAATTAGGACCACAATACTTCATGTGTTTCATATGTAATCATGATCGTTCTTCAATGTCATTTCTCTTTGAAAGAACACGAGTCACTGGAATCAGAGATATTTTAAGTATATTTTATTATAAGGACATATTAATTTCAGAAATATCTTAAGAGTTCGTGTATTGGTTATTTACAATAAATCTTCGACAATTCTACTGTTTAATACATTGTTACTAGATAATGAAAAATATTCTTTGCATGCTGCACCTTCATAAGTAATCAAGTTTTTCCTCAGATATTATTGTTTATAAAAAAAAGACGAGTCAGTGAATCACTGAAAAACATGTAAGAACTTCATGTATCTACATGAAAAATGCAATACATCTTGAAAGGTTGCCTTGATATTTGTATGTACTTATATTTCAATGTATAGGTTACAGACAAATGGTTACATCAGACTGATCATATACGGCTGTTCTAAAATTTTGTCACGTACTGTCTGTCTAGACATATACATTTGAATAATATCAGCCTATTGTTCTTTTGTCTCAAACGTTATTTGCCTAGGCGAATGGCATCTGCTTGAATTTTATTAAGCAAATATGATCAACCTAAAATAATTATTTGTCTGCAATGCATACATTAGCTTTTAACTAATTATAGTAGAATGTGTATCGTAATATTAATTTTTAGCAAACTTATGACATTTCTAACACGGAAAATATTAAAATTAATTCGATATTATATTTTAATGTGTGGATTTAAATAAATATGACAACAATGTGACTTGCATTGACTTTTTTTCCATCCGTCTATAAGAATGTAAGTTACAGCATTTGAGAAACTCAAACAATATCTTTCTGACGTAAACTTCTTATTGTAATACTGTAAAATTCGACATATATTGTTTTTCGATCTTTACTTGGTCATGTAAAAGGGTAAAATAGTACATCATTTAATATGTTAGCGACATGCTGTAATAGTTTATGCCGTTTCTCGAGCTTTAGTAGGGGATTTACGTGTGTTTATCTTCCTCATTAAAAAATTGCAAATTGTACATGAAATTTGCTTGTACTCTTTTGGAAATCCATATTTTTATTTGCAATAGCCGCATATGGCACGAAAATTGATGATGTACAATGATAGCATACGCATAACATATATCACATGTACATATTACTTTTAAAAAACATAGCAAAACGATGTTATACAAATTTCCCCATTACTAGATTATTAATAAAGCAACAAAATTCTATATCACAAGTGGTTATAAATATACAGATACCTACGTACGTACAATAATAATGCACTTATAAATTCGTTCTATTTCCTTAATTAAACCCTTTTTAATCCGTACATATGCTTCTATGGCAAAAATTTTATCTCATTATTCTGGGCAAATGTTGAAAAATTTTTATACAATACCCAGCAAACGATTTTTATCAAATATTTTTTCCGAATGAGAAAAGGCACATGTTAATATTTTCTAAACATTGTCTTTAAATCAATAAAATAAACAGTTCGGCATTAAAATGTTTGAAAATACTAACTAATAATATAAGTTAATTATTTCCTATTTTGCAAACTTTTTTAAATTACTGTATGCTTAACAATTTTTTAGTTTTCATCAGTTTTTGCAATTGACCTTTGTACACAATATTTTTTTTAATATTTCCATTGTTGTCGATAAATAGTATATTACAATCAAGTTAGATCGAAATTATGTATAAATTGTTCATTGTACTCAAAGGCATGTAAATATAAATCTTAAAAATATCCAATGACCCAAACACAAAAATTACACAACAATAATGTATGTAACATTCAACAGTAATTAATGATAAATAAAATATATAGACTTACTTTATTAGTGTAAGAAGAATTAGCAATGTGGTGCAATTTATTAAACTATGGGCCGCAAATGGCATCATGTACGCCATTTTTGCAACAAATTGAACAAAAAAATTGTAGTCTATCAATGGCCATACCAATAATATTTTATTAGTTGCTTGCAACCGTTTTTTCCATCCATTATTTTTCCATATATTTTATAGCGGATATCCCTTAGGAGTGCTGCTAACAATAAGTGAAATAAAAAATGACAGCGTACCCGAGTAAAGAAGTAATGGAAAAATGACCTTGGGCTGTTTAAAGGACGAATCCCAAGTTTAGCTTTATAACCCTTTTCGTGACACTTGGTCGAGCGGGAATGACTGTTTACCTGACGCTTACTTTGACAATGCAGCTCAACGAAAGGGTTCCGGCAGTAGCGCGAGGTGTAATAAACCGATTTAAATGGGTAAAACGTGACGGCAGGGATCACCGAGAAGGATTCCCTTTTCGAAGGCAAAAAGAACCTTACAGAGTCTTTTACGGGCGCTGCCAAGGAGGAAAGGGGTAAGGCCGTTTTTACTGTTATCTCCTTGGCAAATCGTAGGCTAGACTCGGAAAACCACGAAATAGACAAGTGAAGAACGAGCAGTCGGTGAGTTTTCAAGGTCTTGCGAGGACCACGGGAAGAACATTCCGTCTCGCGGCGCGGCTCGAAGTGAGGAACGTTTCTTCAAGGTTTCCGTGCGATACGACATTTCTCGTTAAATGTCTTTCACCTATTCAAGGTAAATTCCCTCGTTTATACACGTCAGTCGATCTCTTAAGGAAACCAGTTCTTCGGAATTGCTCGTGTGCAGGTATCAATTTCATTTCTCTTTCGTCATTAGCCAGCCGTATATTAAACGCCTTATCGCGATGGAGTTCTTATCAGTGCCGTTGCCACGGATCGTGAGCAAAAAGTACGCGAATTCCATGGCAATTTGCGCCGTCAGAGATTACATGCCGAAGACGCATTCTTCTGTATCTCCTAAATCGTCGCGCACGGACGTGCGGTTTAATAGAATATAAACCGAGTGCAGTTTACTCTGTGATACGAGCCGTACAATTTATGCAATATAGAACAGTGCAGGTACATGAAGCGGGGCTTTTTCACCGGCAGGAAGAAAAATGCAAATACTCCAAGTCCCCACAAGACGCAGGGTAGAGTAGATAGATCTGCTAGCCACTCTCGCATTCCACATTTCCGTCTTCGTAGAATATGTATGTACATACAACATACTAAACCCAAATATGTAACTTCGCTTCCACCTATTACACATATCAAATTATACATCTAATGCCAAATTTCTTTTCAAATAAGACAAAATCATGTTCTCTACCATGCATTACGTAAAATTTACAAGAATTTCTATCACTGAGGTTTCTTGGAACTTGAGAATATGTGTGATTCTTATACATATGCATGTCGTAGATAGGTTACTTGGTTTATATGTAAAAAGGTTTTTTCTAGCTTGTAAAATTTCATTTTACAATGTACTGCTTTCAAAGACATACACAATCATAAAGTAGTAAATCATGTACTTAGCTCCTGGGAATTACGACACACATTCCAATAATCCTAGGCAATCGATTTCATTGGATCATGTTTCAGTAAGTGTTTTTCAATACATGCAGGATATAACACATCTCAGTAGTATGTGTAATTGACATTCTAAATATTTACGTATTATACATAGAACATAAAATTTTCAATATAGTAGATTGTAAAATTACTATCGTATCATTCATTTCTAACATTTGTTTTTTAATATCTGTGCGTGTTTTATAGTCTTTTAATCTCTTGTAATTTTACGAGAATTATAGGGTGACAAAGTAAAAATTTGTTGTGTCGTTTACGGTTTACTTATTTTACCAAATTATTCTTAACCAATTGCCGTAATATTGTTAACAATTTGGTGGAAAATACAATAAACTGACCTAATCAGCTTTAACAATTCTCCGCTGTAGTATTAGTCATAACTTCATAAAATGGCTGTCTTGATTCAAAAGAACATGCTGAATGTAACAAATTTATTCGATTTAAAAAGAACATCTAAGGAAGCAATTTCTCCCATAAATCATACGAAGTAATAAAATACAAAATTACACCGATGTACAAACTCGCTAGAGAATGTATTAATTGGTACTAGAGAAAAACAAATGACAGTTTCTTTGTGCGTGCGGATTAATGGAATAACGTCGATCTCGCCACGAAAATTCCTTCAACCTATTCTTACGGAACACCGGTCGGAGGGTAGAAAACCAGCGAAAATCTCTGAAATTCCTTCGTATAGGCTGTTTCGTGTGACACGGGAGGATGAGAATGGAGTTCCATGGTCGGTGCGTGGCGAGATAAAAAGGGGGAGGGATAATACCATCGGAAGGTATCGAGAAAACGAAAAAGAAAGGAAGAGACAAACTGAGATGTGACACGCGAGAATGCTCCGAACCGTGAGAAGGAAACAAAAGGGTGGCCTATACTCACGTAAATGGGGTGAAACAACAAAAGTTCAATTCCGTGGAACGACGTTGAAAATCTTTCTCGTGTATTGCATTTTTCAACACTACATATACGTCGTACCCTCTTCTTCTTCGACACGCCTGGAAGAGCATCTCGGCGATCTTGAGGGAAAGAAGATAAATGCCATCGACACGTCCGGTCGTAACGAAATTCTCTTTAAACACTCGAACACACTCCACTGTCTCCTCATGTGTTTACATTTCGCAAAGGTATGCCTTGTAAGTGCATCGCAATGATTATTATTTCCGAGGTTTCATTGCACGACAGAGTGTGGATATTTTGTTCTACAGTTTTAGAATCGCCAGTGGGACAGAATGTTGTACTGGCCGTAGTGTTTAGACATAAAGACATGCATAAAAACTTATAAAAAAATTCAATAATGAATATAAATAACCTTTTATGTGCGGGGGTAAATTGTCTTCAAAGGCACAATATAAAATATTACAGAACGTAATATGCTATCTGCATCTTATACTGTCTGAGATTATTTGATAAAGGGAATAACCAACATTTTCTCGCAGTTCGTTAAGAATAACACGGAGTTCAAACATTTCTGTGTGGATTTTATAAAAACTCTATTTATAAACTGTGAAATGAAAAGTTAAATCAATGATATATAGCTATATATTCTCCTTTATGGTATAGCGAATTGAAATTTTTCTTGAATGTGACAATTTATGGGGCGTATAAAATGAATATTTACATTTATAATTTATTAACAGACTGTGTTATTAACAAGCTGTGTTATTGTAGGCCTATCAATTAAAAATGATTTGCAATACAAATTTTTTACATACATTTCAAGTTATTCGAACCAATTCCAACTTTGCGCAACTAATCCACACTATACGTCGGCATATGGAGATGTAAATTTTATGTTATAAACTAATTTATACACTGTTTAATTAACTGTCACGAGTAATCTGAAAGATTAGTTTATGAAAAAGTTTTCAACATGTGAATGAGATACATATTTCGTTCCTGATGTTCTCCCCGACGGCCGATTCTTCACCACTCTACAACCATAGCAGTAACCACCATGAAAAATGGAAAAAAATATCATAGAGATATGTAAAAAAGGGTAAAGTGTAACCCAACCCTCTGGCAGTGAAGGGAACGGGTTTTTCGAATGCAACACAAACAACATTCCGGAAATTCTTCTGGATTTTGCTATCAGACGGGCCGGGCCATCTGCCGAAATCGTCCGACGGCGGGCATTTCTCAAACTGTACGCACGTAACCGAAAGCCATCGTATCGCCGTCGCAAAACTACTCCCCGCTTTCCGGCGATCCTAAAACAACGATATTTAGAATGCAAATCGTACTTCTCAGATGCGCCGGGCTTAAGAATGCATCTGCCGTCTTACTTTTTCTAACGTGCCCCGTGGTAAACGGGTTTCATGGAGCTAGAATTCGCAGCGAGGGGAATCTTTATAGACTTCGAACTCAAGTCGAAAATGCCACTCCGGACGGATGTCGTTACGCGTTTTGCATGTTTGATGTAGACCGCAGCTGCGCAGATTATTTCAACGAATCAATCGCGACCCCCATAACGTAATCTCGCTAATCTGGTACAACGTCTTCTGCACTGTAATTAATCCATATTCCGATTTTTTATACCGCGAAATTCCGGTTCTACACGTAACTCTGCTATCTTCCGTCAAGTCTTTACAACTAGTTTTTAGGACATAAGACATCAAAATTATTCCAGGATATGCTTATTTGATTTCTGGGTAATCAAACATAACTCTTTTAACGTCTTTTACGCTATAATTAACTGAACTACCTTCGTACAAACTATCGAAACTTTTTAGTCTGCCTTACAAGTAAATGGATTTAGTGGACATTCAAAGAATTGTCGTAAAACATTAAACTTATTCGAGAAAAACATAATTTTTGTCTAAAACCTTGTGGCAAAAATGGTACAGACAGCATAAACATTATTAATCTTAAATGGGTTGAACCTTTAACAAAGTGCATTCGATAATAATTAATTGAATCGTATAAATTTAATTGTATAAATACTACTGATACCGATAATATTGAACTAATACTTGTTATTCATTTACCATCACTTTAGTACTTCCAATATAATAGAAAGACATACATGTAATAATTCACATACATATGTTATCGCAGAATTTAAATGACGTGATGTACGATACGAGCGAATAATAAAATTTCTAGAGAAGTTTTTCGATGTTTACTAAATCGTTGACAACAAATAGAATGCATTATTCTATTCTAAGAATGTAAAGCAATATCTTGCAGGAGCATTATGCAATTAAAACTTTATTACATGGTAATACATCATAATACTATGAATGGAAAACTTACAGAGATGATTAAGAATGTTGTTCATTTAATTCTTGGTGATATGTAGAGTGCACCATATTGATCTTTTTGTCCAATCATTCAAATGATACTAGTTTGTCTGTCTTAATTGCAATTAAAAAAATATTTGGCTTACAATCCTGACACAAAGTTAATGATATCTTATTTTTAGTCTTACAATACATTTTTGGTCATATATCAAACCCAAAAATACACACAACAATGTAAATCCATTCATCTTTCCGCTGACAAGTAATTAGAGTTTACTTTGATTACCATAAATCCGAAAATTTTGCAAAACATAATGGAACTAGGAACATTTTACACAGTGCAAAATAAACGTGATATAATGAAACCCAAGGCAGCGGAACAGGGCAGTATTCGCATGGCAATCGCCGTTCCATTTCGATCGGCTTACAAATATCCACGTCGGAATAAAATACGTGAAAAAGTTGGCTGCTTTGCAAACAGGTCGTGTCCGGAATAACACGCAGAATGGTCGACGCCATATTGCCGCCATGTTGGCGATTACGAGGAATGTGATTCGATCCTTGGTTGGACCAGTCAGGCTCTTGACGGCGACTGATTTGTGCTGCCACCTGGCAGCCAGACGTTGAACTTTTTACTTAAGTCCATGCCACCCAATGCAAAATCCCAACATGCCCGCCATGTCCTTCGGATCGATCGACGATATAGTTTCAAAATTCCTCCGCCGCCGCAATTTCTCGCCCGTCCTTTTCTTATGCTAAGTTTACGTGTCACACTTTTGTCGCGATGTTTATGTGGCTATTTACATTTATGTTAAGATTTACATTTACATTAGAGTAGTTTAGATACGTGTAAAAATGTTAAGGCAAATTACGCGAACACTTAATGCAAATCTATGTTAGATTAGATTCAGTTGGACACAAGTTTTAAACAATAAATTTCAAATGTACATTTAAATGTCGAACTTAACGATAATATCGAAGCTGATTAGCAGCATCGAAAAAACACAATCAAAGCGATATTTCGAGAGTTAATAACTCGATTATTGAAAAACAGTCGATAGCATTGTCAACAATAAACGACTTTTACATTATTGCTTGAAAAAGTATGATATATGAAAATTTCCTTTGCGGAGTTTCAAGTCCATTAGCGATAAAATAAACAGAATCGTTATTTTATTTTCGTGTATCTTATCTTTGCCTCTCGACAGTTTGAGTTGATGCACTTGAGTGAATAATGCATTATCATATCTTGTGTCTCATTCCTTTTTCTTTACTCCTCGTGCATAAATAAGGCAGGGTGCAAGGCTTGTGGTGTAAAAGTAGTTTTACAAACGATCTTTTGTTCCAAAAAAGCTGCCGATATATTTAGCACAAACGATGTTTACGCGTCAGAGGAAGAAGCATTCTTCTTAAAAGTGTTAAGATCGTCGCGGATGCATGTTTTTTGTGAAAACAAGTCGAGTTAGAGGCCGTCTGGAATGCAATCCCAAGACGACGATTTTGGATAGAGTTCTCGATTCGTGTAACGCGGAGCGGAGATCGATACCAGCCCAACAACAGCCCCTAATTCGGTACAGAGGTCGGGCAGGGGTAGTTGGGGCGCGACTGG
Source organism: Hedychridium roseum (assembly GCA_963989215.1). Taxonomy (NCBI): domain Eukaryota; kingdom Metazoa; phylum Arthropoda; class Insecta; order Hymenoptera; family Chrysididae; genus Hedychridium; species Hedychridium roseum. The sequence goes on along the minus strand of OZ022310.1, from coordinate 4,541,115 downwards.
TTCACCCGTCTTGCCCCGACTCAACCCACCTTACCCCGATTTCGACTCTCCGAACCCTTTTTCGCAGTCTTCCCCCTCCATTCCCCCGCATGTCAGCACGAAAACTGACTAACGATTTTCCTAAGAGATGGCGCCACGAACATCGACCGTCCCAGCCTTTTCTTTTCTAATCAATAAGTCTTGTCTATACCGTTAGCAACTACTGCGTTAGGAAGAACCATAGTTAACAAGGGTATCCGTGTCGCAGTTTAACAGTTAATTAGCAACATATTCCTCTAACTAATAACTGGAATATTGAGCTGTAGTTTTCAATTATGTATTAAAAATTTAGTTGAAACAATTTTTGTGTGATGACATTATTAAAAATGTTATTCCATGAAATAATTATATTGTTAGTAAAATAATACATTACAGGTATGAAATTATCTATTAATTGGTACTATTATCACATGCAAGGATGTGTTGCATTTAAACAATGTGAATCACAATCACAATTGCAACTGTTTACTGTACCTTATGAGCTTAGTTTCACCTACATAAAATTGGTTATCGATTTTTTAATTTTGTATATGCAACTAGAGAAAGTTTTGCGGTGTGATATATTGATAGCATTTTCATTAAATGTATAAGTTATACCAGATACAATACATAGAATGTACATTTTGGTAGCAATATTTGCATTATTCTATATTAGAATAGTAAACTTCAATATATCAGTGAAATACAGGTTACGTATTCCTTATTTCAGTACCCTATGTGTATAAAATATTTTTACAAACAAGATAAACATTTGCACTTTCTATTAAAGATCAAAGATATTTAACAGAAATATAGCAAACATCTATTTTTGGGTTATTAATTAGGATCGACTATTACATGGTTATACTCTCATTCCGTTTTAATTGCAAAATCGTTAACATTTTGTAATACAACCACAAAATTTAAAAAAAACTTTCATGTGTCATATGATGTGTTAGCTTGGTAGATTTACCAATCAAAATTATATCATTTGCAAAAAATAGTAATATAACAAGTACGCCTCTATATTAGTTCGGAGAATGATTTGATAATTTTATGATTTCATTAAAAAAATTTCAATGTCAATATTTGATTTTATTGTGCTAAATCAAGTAATCAAATTATATTTTAAACTAATGGAAAAGGTGCCTGTCATTTACAATAATGTTTCTTGTATTTGTTTGTATTTGTTTGTATTTGTTTGTTTTATATATAAGATCGCACATTAGATATACAAACTTGAAAAATCATACGAAATAACTGCTTTTGTACCTGACAACACAGAAATAGGCATAATATGTGTTTAATATTTTAACAAAGTACATCCTAGGGGTACAAAATTTTATTCTACAGATATTTCCTCTTTTGTGCTAACTCCAATAACTAGATATAATTGTTATAATTTGGGTTATGTGAAGATTACTGACACACGACACAATAGTGTGGTAATTATTACGGTCGTTATTAATTAATAACGTAAGACATCTTTAATAGTTTATGTAAAAAAATAATATTTCATAAGTTACCAGGATACGTAGAAAAGAGTTAAAGAGATATGCGAGAATAGGTATGGAACTCTAAAACATCTAGCAGCTGTATGTACCGGTATGGAAAGATGAATATACATTAGTAGAAATACTAGAGAGCGAAGAAAACAACAAAGCAGTTGAACGGTTAGGTAAATTAGATAAGAAGCTAAAAGAAAGGAATAAGATATAAGTATATATGTGTGGTGTGATGTAAAAATGGGTTAAGTAAAAATTTATGTAAACCAAGTCCACTCCTTGGCCGTAAGGCTGGAAGTTACAAGAAATATATATATATATACACGTACCACACCTCGAATGAAAATATACATTATGGATACGTGAGGTAAGACTAACATTTTTATTTTTTGTATTATTCTGCTAGTACAACAGCTTTTTTACAAGAAGAGTGCCCCATTTTTATGTCCTTATCCCTGACTGCAATAAACTTCGGTTAATTTAAGAAATAAGTTTAACAACTTCGACGTCTCGCAGTTTTACATTTGTGATTAAAACGCACAAAGATAAATTTTTCCATTAGAAACAAAGCGGTAAATGGTATTTGCAAAAATTTACTTGCCTATGATTTTCTAAACATTATTAGAATAGTATTTTAAGAGAAGTGTTAGACATGTTCTCTAGAGTATAAATTAAAATGATAAAATTTACTGCAGTGGGCTGTTTTCTGTCGCATTGGGCATATTTTTATTTCGAATATTTTAATTTCCTTCATTTTTTATCCAGTGAAATATTTAATTTACTGAAATTTTACCTATACCTCTGTAAACTAAACTCACTAAGCATATTATAAAGGGAACTGAACACATTTAAGAATTTATAAACATACGGTACACACTTTATAAACATGCGGATGTCTAAATAATATATCTATATACCTAATGCAAATGGTTATTTTCAGTCCAGTATTTATTTTTGCTTTCTACAAAAGATGTCCTACGTATTTTAATATAGTTTTCAAAGTATAATTGTATACGTAAAATGATGTGCTCCAAAACATCCCAGCTTACACTATAATATCTAAACAAGTTATTTTACTCGCTATTGCGCGCTTGGTAATTTCTGATCCTTGGAGATTTCGGTTATTATTGTTTGGTTTTATTAAAGCATATGTGTGTGTTAACCTAATATGCGTTGTTTATTTTATTAAGTGCGATATGCCCTTAAATTCTCATAGGACTCCTATTTAAAAGTACTCCATATAAAATGAAATAATTAAATTGAGTTAGCTTCGAAAACTAAACCAAACATATGGATATGCATCTTTACTTGTTATGGTTTATGAGAACAACTTTTGTTTATACCTTGCTGTTTTCTTGATGTTCCATGTTCGGAAGTAACAAAGTAATTCTCGAAAAACTGTTGCAGTCAATAACTCCTTTTATGGACAGTATATATACTTTTATTGTATATTTTTGAACATTTTCATCTATCACATAGGACGATTTTACGAGAGAACATTTATATGGTAAGAAAATCTGAAGGAATTGTAAACGTGGATAGTCATTTATATATTTCTTAAGTTTTGGCCTTTTATTCAAGAAAATATTTTAAACAAACTTGGCATAAGAGAAGTAATTTCTAAAGTTCTTTTCTGTGGCTGGTTTTGAAATTTTATCCTTGTAATTGATTATTTTGATTACTAGACTTGTCGTTTAACAAGATTGTTTGAAACATTCATTTTGACAGAAAGCATAACTGTTTTAGATAACGTTAATGAAGTGCAGCAGACATCATTCCGTCTATTTCAACACAACACTTTACGTAGTTTTCTGTTTAATATGTTTTTAAAAATTACATAGTCTATTAGTTAAATTCTCAAAATGTATCAAAATAGGGTAAATTATCCTTAATTGAATTCTATATCAAACACAAGGATTAGTAAATAAAGTTCACATTGAAATAATTACATTTCCAATTTGATCAATTTTGTGATAACAATGCTTAAAAATCATGACTCGTGGCCAAAGAAAATGCATACTTTTAATCTTCCGCCGGCGAAGGCAAAACCTAAAAAACTGAAAAGCAAAACTGCTGTTCGTTTTCATCGCTAACTAGGTAATAAATGGTGAATCTACTTTTTATGATGTAAGCGTTATAACGAAAGACTGGAAAAAATAAGTATATAAAGTTTATTGCACTGGTCTCTCTGAAGTGCGGAGAAAGAATACGTTAATTAGGTAAAACCGACGGCACGGTTAACCGCGGAATTGACGGATGCGGTAGGATACAAAAGAAATCAATAAGTCATTAACAATGATAATTTGTGACCGCCGTTATTCCGAGGCATAAAAAGGCAAAGTGAGTCGTGAGATTGGATTAACGAACGTTTGGTTCGAGGCAGGGAACCAGCGCACAACTCGGATAGCGATGGAAGAAAGCGATCGCGAAACGCACAAAAGGACCGCCATGCCCGGCTAGCATCTTTGATTACCATACGGCTTATTGCATCTCTGAATAACATATACGTTCGGAGGATGTTCATGGGCAGCTGTCGATGCACAGCGGGTCGGCAGGTTTCTGCGAGCACGCAGGGACTTAAAGGAAGAAGGAGGAAGGGAAATGAGGGCCTACGCTCGGCGAACAGCATATAAGACGCGAGCGAAGGACATTTAGCCGGTTAATTCATTGAAGTGCCTTATACGAGGGAACGAAGCTACCACTGCGCTCCGACGGGCGCTCGTTTTACGGTAAAATTGGACTGGTATAATTCCAATAAGAGGCGTAATAACGAAAGGAAACAACGGACCTAGGGCGCGGTCAAAGGGACGTGAGCGGGGATGTAAGCCAGGCGAAAGGAAGTCCGCCTCTTGGCGACGGCAGAATCGCTTGCAGTCTGGGTGGTACTTGAATTCCACTTCTCTTCGTCATTTTAAAGAACTGCTTCTATTCGATGGACCGTGCAAGAATCAAACACATTTCACGTCTCCGATAGGCCGACATTTTCTGTTTTCTGTTCTGTTTCTTCAATGCATTCTCATCTCTCTATTTTGTATCAGATAAAGGATAACCGTATGATCGAATAGATGATATAAGTGATACTCAAATTCAATTTCCCTTCATCTTTTCTTACAAAATTTGTAAGAATCTCATAAGTTTCCAAGATCAACTTATTATTTCCCATTGCATTATCTGTCACACATCGTAACTCTTATATCAAGGTCTAATGAATGAACGAAAATTAATCTTTTCATGCAATCGTAAACGTACCTGTCCAAACTTTGCAAGTAACGTAAAATCAGAATTTTTAAAGAGTATTTTATGTTATATTTTAATTTTTGAATTTAGATATTGCTTTAGTTTGCACGAATGACAAGTATCAAAATTTATTTCGTCGTTCTATTAACCGTAACATAATTTATGTAACTCTTTAGGTACAACTAAGATTCAATACTGAATCGTATGCTACAATGTCATTTATAGTGTAGCTAAACATTAAAAAATTTGTTGCTAAGAACATCATTATCCATTTTTAGTAAATATCTTAAACTCATGTTCAAAATAGAAAAGAAATTGGACCTTGCGAAGGTTTATTCAAATACTGGACTTTTCTCGTTTGTTTCATTAATCGTGTGCGAAACTTTAAAGATCTTTATAGCCCAATCATATTTGGCAAAGACCTGCGTATTTCTCTGGCGTACGAATTCTTCGTATCTGCCAAGGAAGATCAATGGATTTAATAATTTGATCGGATCAATGAATTTCTGGGACAAGAATATTTCACCATGTACATAGTTGGCTGGTTTCCCATCGTTCGTTTGGTTCAGGTAAAAGGGGCGGTCGATTTCTTATCATAGACAACTAAGGTGACAAGACCACTGATTTTCCATTTACTCGGTATCTATAGATTCCCCTTCGTAGCCGGTCCGCCGGTAATAGTCGGATTTTCTCTCTTTATCATTTTCCTCGAGTTATATCTCCCCCAGAGTCCTCCTTTCCTTTCTTTTCCCTCCGGCCGGATTTACCGTTTTCACCAGCGGCTCCTCCTCTCTCTTTTTCTCGTGCTGCAGTTTGACGAGACAAGGACGCAGCCGAGTGTTCGGCCAATCAGAGCGTGGCTTTTCTCCTGGCAGCCGATCAATGTGAAACTCCTCCGTACCGACATGCACAGCATACCAACGCTTCCCGGAGAGAAAAAGCGGGAGAGACCCAACCCAACTCACCTTACCCGGTGCACCCTGGACACACTGAGGCAAATGCAACCGCCATATCGTTTCAGAATGCACGGCCATGCTATGTCCCCCGTCGCAATTATTTCGAACCCAGGCTTTTTTCATGCCACGGATTATTCCAAGCGGACACACATCACTGTCAAGGGAAACTCAATGTCCACCATCCTAGCGATTATTTACAGTATTTTTTCTGCTCAAGTCCGAGACTATCTGCTGTTTTTGTACAGATTTGACGTCATTTATCCATGTTTTTACGCCTTGCACGAAATTTTCATATTGCCTACTGTACAATTGTAGGGTATTACTGTGTTAGATTTGGCTATAGTTTAGCTTGCGCCAGGAAATTGTCTTTAGGAAGGGTATTTCCCAGGACTTCCTCGGCAACATCGTTTATTCTTACTTGTTTGCCTTCTCCCCTTGTTTGTTCGCAATGCAATGTGCATAGAAACTAGGGGCCACTGACTCTCATCTTCAGTATTTTCACGAATCGCTGCTGAAAGAGTAGGTAGTTTCCTTTCTGTCCATTGCTTCTCGCGAGATCTTTTTATAACCAGCGAGGAACATTTCCTTCCATTGCAGATAATCAAATCTATTAGCTCGCTTTATCGAGACCCTTATTGTTATTGTAGTCTTTCTACGTATTTTTCCACTTTTCAAATGACATCCTTAGGAAAGTTGTAATTCGCCTGGATATTGTATTCAATAACCTAATCTATAACACGTTTGTTATCAAGGTGTTATTTGTAGCACTTTTCAGATCTCTACTAGAATAATCCTTGTATTTACTGTATATTACAAACAGCTTTAAAAATGACAAAATATCATTATTTTATAGTAAATATAAAGTACTTATAATTTGAATATTGTAATATTTTGTGACATTTAATTTCGTCGATTAATCTTTTTTGTTGATAGTTTCCGATTACTTTATTGTAGAGCTTATACAACACATAAATAGTTGACAAGGATATAAATAGATTGTTAAACGGAAAGAACAGCAGAAAGTTTTTAAATATTTTCTGAGTGTAGCAGGTACTTCTAAGGATGCGCTGACAACTTCGCAGGCACTGCTAAAACGTTTTTCTCTTATACGTCCCCAGTGCAAGACTCGCCATGTTTTATGCTTATCCGGTAGGGAATCAAGTCGACGTGAACCTTGAGGATTACTCGGGGAATTCTTATACTACATTACAGAATCCTGCTATATTTCTGCACACGCGAGAAATTTCATCAATTGTAAAGTTATTGTATACGATATTGCATGCGCTATAAGACTCACTTCGAAAGTGTTGTATATACTTAATATAACTGAAAATTACATATAAACTGTAATTAAAATAATTCAGAATAAATGATAGCAGGACGAATTAACGTTTACGAATGAAGATATTTGTCCACACATCAAATTTATTAAACTACGAGTAGATTGTAATAAAAGTGAATAAATCAATGAATTTATCTACATTGCACTCACTCGTTATAATTTGCTCTAATTCTCCGACATTGTAAATTGCTTCAGTAACGCATGTTGACCATGGTTTATTGCTACTCAAGTAGTGTAATTCGTTATTTATTAATCAAACTGTTCAAGAATGTAACATCGTTAACAGGATTTTCATATTATCGATCATATACTCAGGTTCTAATACGAATTTTTACTTGTGGAGAAGAGATTTTTTCTTTAATCTCGTATGTACACTTCGCAGCAAAATATATTTTTTGCTTTTATGAAAAGTCTTGTTATTTAAGCAACTACATGGGTAATCACTTACCCATTGGATGCCAAGCTGCCGGCGTCGTTTTTTCGACATTGTAATCTGCAACATAAAAAGAGCAAATTTAATACATTAATTTGCAATAAAAAATACATGGTATTGTAAACTACTTTTTTTCAATAAAAAGTAATCCTTTAGAAATCCGCTACGCATAAATGTTTATTTTCAATGATATACCTAACATTCGATCGATATGAAGAAACTTACGTGGTTCTGACAAGCCAATTTCTCAAAACCTATTCACCAACATAATAGCACTTAATAGAAATTGCAAAATCTCTTGAATTGACAAACATTAAAGAATAAATAAACTTTAACTTGAACCGCTGATATCTCGTTATTACTCTCATGAGTTTTTTTGTTCTTTAATAATTAGCGTTAGTGGTTTAAGGATGAAGAATAACCGCGCGTCCCAGGTTGAGGATGAAATTTTTCGCGTCGGGTTACGAAGTCAGAAGTTAGGATCTACGAAAGTTTTCAGTAAACGCCAGAGGGAAACATGTTCTTCCCTCTTAGCGTTCCTGCACCCCCACTCGACTACAAAGTGCTCGAGATCGTGATCAGAATCCCCCGTGTGCCAGCGAATCATGTTTTTCGTTCGATCACCTGGATCCTCCGGCCAACTGAGCTTTGTGATAGGACGGCATTCTTAACCCATGGCCGCGGCAGAGCAACATTATTAGCGAATGACAACGTTGCTTTTTCGCGACACACCGCCTGAATATACGAGCAACACTGTCCGTTCAAAATATCTGACGAACCCCAAAGCCAGTCGAAATGTTCCTCCTCCAGTTTTCGATAGTCCGCTACGGGATGGCTGAGTAGTCTTATTTGTCGTTGTACAATTTAAAGTAATCGCGTAGGGGTATTAGTACCACAGAATCGAAACTTTTATATGAAATTATATCATGTGGCTGCTGAATGATTCACACACCATTTTGTATTTAATTCATGAATACTTTGCTGAAATTTTTGACAAAAATCACGCGTAAAAGTTGTTGTAAACATTGTATGTTTTGGTAAATAATGAATTTTAAATGATCCACGCAAAATTGTAGAAACTTATACGACCAATGATTACGTGAGAATATTTTCATTGTTGCATAAAACTAATATATAAAGAAACTATGTGTGTGATACTTATTGCATAATCACCAATAATTTAAATTCTCGTACTTATCAAAGGTTTTTCATTCATTAAACATCATTAATGATCTACAAATTCATTAATGTTTATGATGTTACAACCAACATTTGAACAAACAACTTTTCAGGTTAATGTACATGTAATATTTAAATCTTAAAAAGGTAAAAATAGTGTTAGTCAAGGATGTTAAAAACTGCACTGATATATTATTAAATGCATATTTATCTAGCATGTAAATCTACTTATTATAACAATTCTGTCATGTGAGTAAGTAATAATCTGCAAAAAATATACAAATTTATAGAACTGGAAAATAAAATAATGTCATAATACATAGTATAACTTTTTCAGTATTTTTTTGCAACAAATTTCATAATCATTATGCAGTTTTTTTAGATTTTTTATAACTTTCCATTCATTATTACAATTATTTCACAATTATACGCCTTACGTAGGAGTGAATGACCGGTGAATTCCAGCGACAATTAGGAAAAATTCTTCGGATCTGCGAACTAGAGCGCACAACGTTAACAGTAACCGACTAACATAAGTCTAATTACCGATGACCTACACGGCGTTAACAAACCGTTGGAACATGAGACCGTTACGAAACGAGAATTGCGTTGAACAAGAGTAACCAATCGATGGTCCTTGAATGGACTCGCACTCGAACCTCACGGTATTCTCCACAACGTAAGATTGGTTGTGCGCTTAGCGAATAATATCGGTGGTCATGGGGTCACGGGGCACACGAGTACGAAACGGAAAATGTTGACAACAGCGAATTAATTGGTAGAACTTTTAATCGTAACGACTGGTAAGCTATTACACCCGCACGTATCATTCGTCGTTCTATACGGTAGTCGACTGGCTTGTGTTTATGGTAACGTTGCGCAATAACCGACTAAATACGTGTAGTTATATGTGGACGTGTCCACTGTACATACCAGATAAATCGAGGCTGAGTGCGTGGAAGTGTACTACACAAGAGCTTTGTGCAGACGGTCTGGCTTATATAGCGACGTACGTGTGTACGTATATGATCATCCAGGGCAGAAATAAAAGTTGGCGTTGATAAGAACAAGGTTCCGACCGTCTCGGGTCATTAATTTCCCCGATGCGGATAATCGAAACGAGCAACTTGCTCGATTGCTTCCCGATCGAGCACGTACACCTGCAATACCCTTGCACGAATTTCAACGTTGATTCTACTCTTACAGGCACCAACCCCGTGACGTAAACTGTCGTACGTCATACGCCTGCGAAAAATCCTCACAAACACGGCAAAGGTTTAACTTAAATTCGCATGTTACCGTCAGTTCTTTATCCACGGGAATGCTTAGTTATTATTAATAAATATTCATATGTAACTTTACTACTGTCAATAAACTTTCTTTCTTATGTCACGAGAGAAATTTTCACGGTATAATACTGACATCCCTCATATGTCTTTAATACTAAACTGTTACGTGTATTCTCGCGAATTAATATTTATTTATTAGATGTATATGTATTCTGTCAACCATTACAGAATAAACAACAAATATTTTTAAAATATTTCTTCTTCTTATTGAAATGAAAGTGTGCGAACTTTAAATTATGTTCGCTTCAAGCAGGGGAAGGTTTTAACCGGTAAATAAAGTCGTGTCATTAAATCGTACACAGCCTTCGAGAAAAACTGGTCCGACAAAAACCATCAAATACACGAGCACAATAACAGAATTTCATTCTTCTTATCAGTAAACCTTGATAATCTATCGTTCGTGCGTGTAACCGTTTTACCGAACATCAGGCACACCAGACTATCGGTAATTTACGAGTGTGCGTTACAATCCGTCCCAATGATTTCATGATCTTTTCGGCACTTTGTCTCGTGGTAATGGTCAATTATAATAACAAGTGAGCAAGAACAGCGCGAACGACTAGAAACTCCGATAATCACCCGTGTGCACAATTCCGATAAAGTAATTGTCACATAATTAAAAGTTGTTGTTAACGACTGTAAGTGCCATTAAGAAAATATTTATACTACTGATGAATCGTTTATGCGTTACAGAAAGGGAATTAAGTGCCGTGGCTGGTGGTTTGAATAGTAAAATGTTGCATATAAGGTATTATGTGCATGATAAAATGTCTGCAATGTTTGTTGATATACACATCTTAGTATATGACCGACCATGTCACGCACGGTTCTACAACTATGCTTCTACTCCCTGAGAAGCACATAGACGGTAGAGGACGTAGAAGCTAGGTGCATTTCGTGGTGCATTTATGACAGCAGCTTCTCGTGGAAGACCAAGCTACCGATAAATGCAGAAGATGGGTTTCCAATGTATTAAAGGTCTAGGCAGGGTACACAGGACCTCATACTCCTTCAGCCAGGACGGTCGTAACGGAATGAACCATTCCGACTACCAAATTGCTTGGCTATCCTTTCTATCTTCACCTACAAACCACACCTGCGCCCGTCCTAAGTCCACTACGGTGCAAGGAGAACAAGGAAAGACTAAATGAACAGAAAGCGGAAGGAAAAGTCAAGGAACAAAGTAAGCATCGGTTGGGTGGAGTGAAATGGATGTTAGTAACCATTGCTCTCCTGCAACAGGCTTGGCCATGCTTTTCCTTCAATCTTACGTACGTTTCATTTAGGAAATTACATTTCTTTATTCCGTTCAGTCTTTGTTACTTTCGCTTTGTAAACATACTTTTTATTGACGTCTTCTCTTATCAGGTCTTGTCAGTTTTTTAGGGGGGGAATATGTTCTTACTGTTATTATTCAGTGTAATATATGTATTTATAAATTAATGCACAGACCTCACGATGTAATTTTACGTTAAAATACAAAAATTTTGTTATCGTCTGTTTTAAAAGATCTTCAGACCATAACATTAAGTACGGTTCCTCCCAAGAAAATGCTGTTTTCACTTTTTAGTTGAAGTATTATGTTATTAATTTTAACCTGTATATAAGGCATAAGGTTCACATAAACGGTTTAATAATTTGAAAAGTCTGTAAATTTAAAAAATTAGTACTTGATAGACGATTTCTCATCATTTTCAAAAACTAAAAACTCACAGATTTTTCTTATAATAAATTACAGCTGTGTAATACGTGTTTTGAAATTTTTATACCGAACACAAGGATAGCCAAAGTTTTACATATCTCAGAAGACAGCTTGAATTCGTATGTATTATAAATTTGGTAAATGAAAGTTGGGAAAAATTATGTTCAGTAAAGTTTAAAGATATATACACATACGGATAAAACATAATATTTTGCGATAAGACCAGCCGAAGGCAGTGGTAAATGCAGAAAAATAAACGTACATAAGTTAATGGCAACGCATAATCTCATGAAATATTGCTCGTGTGGCATTATGAATTCATTTTAAAAAACTACGGCTACCTAACTATATACAAGGCAGTTGCGGTTGTGGAGAAATAAATATCCATAATCTAGCGATGCAGGTAGAGCGAATGAAGTCTCACGCGATACTTTCCGTGCAGTTTCATAAAGGTGAAACCACGAGCTCAAGCTTGACTGCAAGCCAAGCAGAAATTCTATTGAAACTTTTTCTACACACGTCCTCTTTTTTCACCTACTCCGTGGCTGGTATTTAATTATTCCTTGCTACTTTTTACCCGAGAAGAATTTTCTAAACTTTCCTTATCAACGTACAAAGTTTTAATTACCTACATTTTTCTCTACGTTACTTTTTTTACATTTCAATTCTGTTATCAGAATACATATAAAAAAAGTTATTTTACTACAACTTTAATACTAACGTTTCCTGAGAAAATTAACATATTATTTTAGTATTAATGAAACATTTACAGTTTGTAGTTTGAATTAATTTGAAACGATTACTAAATGTAATACAGATATATTTAAATGTGAACATTTCAATTATTTTACAGGATCGATTGTTGTATTACGAAAAAAGGTAGCCACGGCTTTAAAAACCGCGTAGAACCATAGGAGAAAATCAGGTGCCTGGCAATGGAACCCCGTCTGAAACCACAAAATATTGGAACGAGAAGTTTCCGCGATGATCATGGCCATACTACGAGGGATATTCTGTCTCGGATCAGAAGTTATAGTCCCGAGATACGATATTCCACGTCCTACTTTTCACGGGTAACCATCATCGTACGGTCCAAAGTATTGGCCGGACAAAGTTTCATAAACATTTTCAATTTCAACGAAATTCTCCATTCCCCCGTGCCTTTCCGACGGAAGCGACGAAAAAAACGACGGAGAAGATGGGAAAGAATGACGAGTGAACCGGGGAGATTTACAGCGAGTCAAATTTTCCAGCGATGTTTTTTTAGCTCGGCTGTTAAGAAAGCCACCCAAGGGTGCGGAGCGAACCACTGTTCATTACCGGGCTCACTGAAGATGCGGTGGGTTCCAAAAAACCAGAGAAAAACGTAGCAAAAACACGACACTACCCTTTCTCTTTTGACCTGCCGGAAGCGGTCGTGCTAGCTTCTGCCTGCATGATCCGGGAAAATTGAGTAAAAACACAATCGCTGCGCAACCCTTTCTCATCGGAAGAGTTAGAAAGTTTTCCTATTCAGTCACTTGCTACCGTTAGGTCGCCGAACCCCAGGTACCTGCATTATCTTCCACCACGAAAACTTCCTAGTACGATCTTCGCGTCTGCTCAAAGCAGTCGAAGATTTTCTCTCCACTGTCGTTTTAATATCCAAGTAAATTCCGTAGATATAAGCATTCTCTTACTTAAGTTTCTCTATTCATCATTCGCAATCAGTCATTACTGTAAGATCATTCTTTAAATACCGCTCAGAGTCAATGCAACGTAATAAACATAATTTTCCTCTGTCTTTAGTATCTTCAATTCTGCAAACATTTAAAATTTAGCAACTGGTATCAGTTGATTTCATACTTGTTTATGTGTAATTAATTTTATGACGTCTACGTATACAGCCTGTTGCCTTCAAAGTGGTATTTAGAAATGTTTAACTTTTTTAGCTCTAAAACATTAGCGAAGTGACTGTGAATGGCAATCGATAGCTCATATCTAGCGCTCTAATGTTGTTTCAGCAACACGAAGGCATCTGCCAAGAAGCGTCTGGTGCTTTAGAATATTGTAGCTGGGCTTACCCCTGCAGCGAGTCGACAACGGCAAATCGCAATGATCGGCATCGTGAAATCTCGAGTTCGGTTAATTGCAGTTGTTCGATATTGATGTCCCTCGTTGCTGACCGGCCGAGCCACTGCAGGAGCTTGTTGCTGCGCAGCACCTCTTATACGTGCAGGTACGTACCTATTCTCCATGTAAGCTTTATTGCAGTCAGATACGCTAGTTATAGACTTTTATGTCGCCTTATCGGATCGCGACGAAGCCAGGGTACGGTTTTTTCTTCTTTGAGAAACTCTTCTCGCTTTTCGCCCGCTGCACAAACCGATGTACCGCGTCCTGCCAACGACTCGGGGAATCGCGAATCAAGGAACCGTAACGAGTATTCATTACGAGTAAATATACGTATAAGTTATAAACACACACAGTTTTATGCCAAACGATATTCCTCAAGGATAATCGCACTGCACTTTTTTCATCGGTCCGATAAATTCGTCAACGACCAAGACGTGTGTTTATTGGATTACGCAAACCAGATTTATTGTAGCGTGGCCATTACGACGAATTTCACCATCTTTCAATTCTTTTTCAAAACTCACTAGGTGCTATGAAATATGTTCATTAACTTTACCTAAATACTGGGAGTAATACTAATGAATAATTTCTGGTTTATTAAACATGCAATATAAAAAAGATATTTTTACTCGCCCATGGTATTTCTCTTCCATCTTCATTTTGCAATAATTCATGTCAAATATCATTTTTCATTTTCATTTTTCAAATAATTACATTCTTACAAATAGCACAGGAAAGTTGCGAAGTGGATGTTATTTATTACATTAAAGACCAAGATTTACGTAAAGAATTTTCTGCTTGTTTCCCCAAGACCGGATATATAATTGCAAATGATATCGTTGATTTAAGATATTAAACGGAGGATAATTTTCTTCTCCGGTTTGAATATTTATATAGTTTGGACGGGGGGAGTTTCTGTATCCATTACACCCTAGCTGCGTCGCGAAGGCTCAATATCCAACATGGCTACAGACGCGATAACACAGACAGGAACAGGTGCTTGGTGTATTAGTGATCCGATAATCACAGTCTTCTACATACGAATTCACAAGCTTCTAAGGTACTGGTCGGCTAAACTCATACGAGAATCGCAAAGCAGTTTCTTATCTTACCTCGAAAAAGCGATTTAATTAAATTCGTTTGACTATGGACGTCAAATCCTTGTATGGATTCGGTGGCACAATTCCACCTACAGAAGGTATAGAACAATCGCATGTGCTCCCCTCGGTACACCTATGAATCCGTTGCTTTTATGACCACGATGACCCACTAACCTCGAGATAAAGAGCAACGTTGCTCTACCTCCATACGCGGCTTAAAATTTCAATCCAGCCTACCTTTGACTTCTATATTCTTCTCATGAATTCGCACAATTCGCACTCACCGTGTGTCAGTTACTTGAATTATTTTTTATCATGGTTATTACCCACCTATGTGAGTACCTCAGATAATTTTACTAATTAAAAGACATGTTATTCCAATAATATTTTTCGAAACTTCGGATTGCCATATTTCCCTATAAAAAAATGGTCATTTGGTACATAATCATCAATTAATCCTTCTTCTCAGCTTTATTTTGCCAATATTTCTTAATTATCGTATTAGATTTACACTTTGAGTATGTTTTATAGCAGCGTGCTGTAGTAGTATATTACCATCCGTGTATAGACAGAACACACGTAGGTAATTGAAGTAATAAAATCTCAATTATTTGTCTATCTAAAATATTTCGGACAAAAGGGGCTCAATTTTAAATACAGAATTATATGATAGCATCGAATAATGTTTTTAATACTTTTTGTGCCATTTAAAACTTTACACTTAAAACCGAGCAAATTCCACCTTAAATGTCTACCAATACAATAAATAGTTTTAATTTTGTTAAAGAGAAACACTTTTCTAATAGTTGTCGGTTTTATAATAAAAAGTGTTTGTCCTTAAGATGTTCCCTTGTTAGAAATGTTTTGAAAGTAGTGAGAGTATCGGAGCGTACAAAAATATTATTCTATTTATTATTATTCTATTCAGAATTGTTTTTTTAACACCTTTGTATAAAATGCTGCTTTCGTTAATTCTCTTGTATATTAAATAATTTCAATATTTTCAAAATGTAACGGTGTTGACTAGTTTTATAGTGCATCATAATCTTAAAATATAAGGATATCACTTTAAACAAGTTGATAATAATGTCAGTTTTTCCCACAGTTACCACCAGGCACTTACCTTTGAAAAAAAAATCCGTCCTTGACTTTGCATTTCGTCATTTCATATCCTTAACATATTACAACAAGCCGAAGTTATTATTCCCGTATCGACGCCACGCAATTTACATACGACGGCTTATTTAAATTCTTATCTTTATGGAATTACAATGTATCCGCGTGGAGTTTCACGGGGATAACGGAGCGAATGTGCCGAAGGATACATAATAAAACGAAAACGGCACGGAGGATAAACCTAAATAATTTTCAACGACGCTAGAGAGATCCCGCGCGCAGTCAGAAAAATCGACAAGGAACATGGAGGACGAACATGAAAAAAAACAAAGCGAACGAAAGCTCCGTCGGGTTGATGAAACCCATAACCGCAGCAACGAGAGATCGAGGATACAGAAGGGGACAGGGGGGAGGAGGGGTGGGAAGGGGTAAAAGCGGTATTGGAGGACGGACAGAAATGCATTTGACTCAAAAATCTTCCAGGGTCCGCACTTTGCGGGAATTGCGATGCACAGGAGCCATTTCGCATTCTCTTTCCCTGGATCCTTCGCGTCTTGGATTTCGTCCCCCTTTCTCCCGGCGACGTTCCCTTTCCCCCACCCCCCACCCACCCGCGCTCACACACATACACGTCTCTTTCGGACCGTCCCTCGATGTTCACCTCCCCTCCCGCGTGACCAAGCCCTTATCGCCCTTCTCCGTCGGTCGCTTACTCTGCGCACGTTCGCCACCGAGCGAGATGGCTGGCCCGCATTTGCCTCCGTATTTTCTCTGATCTGCGTCGACAGATCTGGAATTGACCCTCCGTGCTCTGGGGAAATATGAAGCAATACCTGTTCCTACGGTGGTAGTGGCCGCAGAAGAAAGGAAGGGCGGACAGAATGCTCATACGGAAAAAGCTGCAGCTACGCGTACACTTTTGCCCACGGAAACCACTCGCGTCCATATTGCCGACCAAATCATGGATGCCCGTCGTATCTCTGTGCGGCTGTGTGTTGTACACGTATGTACGTATGCTCGTATACGTCGAACATGTGGGAGGAAACATATATCCGGTATCCTCGCAGAACAATACGTATATACATATGTATATACCCGACGGCGAGAAGTTACCTTTACTCTCACCCCTCATACCAATCTCTGCGGAGTTTGTACATCCATTTATACGAGCTTCGCCTATTTCGCCAGGAACATAACAGAAGAGAAACAAATACACCTACTTACGATGTGTAACTAGCTAGTTTAAATACCACTATCGACAGGACACGAATAAAACCTTCTTCTGTTTTATTATACACTCCGCTCCGTACATGTATAAACGTACCGTTGTCCATGAAATATTAATTCTGCATAAATACTGCACTTAGCACATTCACGATTGTGAGACAAATTCGTGCGCGGTATATTAAGACTGTAAACACTGCGGAAATTTAGTTTCTACGCAAAATAGTTTTCAATTTTCGAGGGCCTTTCAGTTTGCATTTCAAGTTTACTTCGATTTTCTTGAGAAACAGCGAGGGTGTTTACACGACTCAATTCAGTTTTCATTTGTAACCAAAGAAACATGGACAAGGAAGACTGAGTGCAATTGCACCGACATTAACTTTAAAAAGTAAAAAGAAAAGGAGATCTTTTTAACTTTAAAAATTTTATCAAACCACGAACTTCATTACAGACCCTACATGTAATAAGTAAGCTGTGCATAACAAATTAGACATACAATTTCACTCAATATTTTTTTGTAGGTATTATACAGTAGGCACCTTGAAGGTAATAAACTGTTTATAATTTTGACATTTCTTTTTTTAACTGTATTGTGATTCTCTGAGTCAAATTTCTTTCGGAGTTATGAAAAATTGCGATGAATTTTAATAAAACCGAGAATGAAATCGTGATCTTTCGACCATTAGTTTGTAGTGAGAGTCTCACGGAGAATGTTTAGAACTGAACCGAGGCCCGAGGGGATAATTTTCACGATCTTTTTACACGTTCATTTAATTGTAGCGGAACTTAATTGAAACGGAAAGTAAACGGTGGACTGATTTGACCGTATAAAATATATGCGTGAGTCCACTTTTTTCCATGATGTAAAACCAACATCACGTTCTTTACGATCTTCTAAAACCTGCATAATATTGAAACAGAAAAATCTTAAAAGAACCTGATGAAAGGTGCACGATATCGCACAAACTAAAAACCCAAATATTGAGCTCTTCCAGTGTACTGTTTCAAAAATTCTTGAAATTCTCCCCGTTTAAAGTGTTACAACATTCCAGTCTTCTTCATAAGACTGGAATCACAGCTCAGTGCATAAAGCTGAGAAGACTTTAGTGATATTAATATATATCGTTCGTTGGCTCTGTTTATGACTAACGAGGAATCCGAAAGATGTTGGAGTTGAGTTGAAAAAAATTGCAGGCAACATGTCGTTGTTAGTTAGGCGCACGGAGGAGGAATATAACTCAAGGGTTATTTCCACCATACCCGCATCACGAGTTGGCTTGTTTACGGGACAATTCCGCGCGAATGGACGCTATCTGCAAAGCGCTACTTTTTCCCTCTTGCTTAAGACGTGAAGTTCATGTTACAGTGATCGTACTACGCTCGCTATCTTTCTTCCTCTAATAAGGCAACGGTCACAATCTACTAGCGCAGTGCGCATGAATGTTCTTTGTAATATTATTTTCTACGTCCTTGTAATTATCCTCGGGCATTATGCACTTTCTCACAGTACACATACTCACTCCGATTTTCCGCTTTCCTTTGACGAGTGAATAAAATTGTTATATACTGTGTCGAGTATCTAGTTCCACAAGTGCATGTGGCCAAGACTTCCTTCACGGCATGGCGCGTCATTAAGAAAACAAACCGGCCAGGTATATACCTGTATATACGGTAAGTGTTCCCAGTTGGACTAGTGTTTACGCGTTGTATATGTGGCTTCGTAAGTGTGGTCGCCGGTACGGTGACTCCGAGAGAACTATCAACTTGCAAATCACAACTCGTAACATTTTTCAACACTTTTCTTATTTTAAGATTCCCCCGTATCGTTCTGAGAAAATGGAAATAAGGACATATTTCAGTTACGAGTTTGTACACACACACAGCAAGAGCACTCGATATTTATAACGCTTAAAACGTTCCTTTATATATTTCACGAATATTAATACCCTGACGTAACTTATCGAAGTTTTTCCTGTGGCTAGACGAAAAATCATTGAAGAACGGTGTGTAATTTATTTGAAAGCCTTGGTAAACCAATATCACGTTAAAGTTTGCTGCGCGTCTGCCTTTATTCCAGCCTTCCCAGATTGTTATTCCAAGCTTTAGCTCCCATTCTAAGATACTCATCTCCCGGGGCATACGTGACAGCAAAGTAACGAAGGAAGTGTATTGGACAGGTACACCATAAGGTATATTCGCCCGTACCATCATCCACGCCCGTTACTAGCTTACCCAGCTGCTCCGCAAGGAAGATTCTGCGGGTGTATGTTTATATCCGTGTCTGGACCACGTAGGAACGGGGCGTATATCGGCATCAGCATGGGATACGCGCTGCCATTTTATCCAAACGTGATCTTGGCCAAATACGAAAATTCGTACGTGGTGCAACGTATACGAGGAATATGCTTGACACGCGAGCCAGTTCCAGGAGGGCGTGGGTGTGCACCCAGGTAGAAAGTATGACGAGTAACTATATACCTATTGAAGTTTACTGCCCAGGCCGATTCGTCCGTTTGCCTCTGCGGCGGATCAGGAATTTCGCGGATTAGCCAGCCATATCGACTGCAAATAATTTAGAAGCTTTAACCGTATACCGAGCGGGAACTAAGTGTTCGCCGTCCTTTTGTAATATTTACCCGATCCTTCGTTCAGTTTGTACGATAGACACGAGTATTGCAAAACCTATTGCATGTAAACCGTTGTCAGCAACATGGCAATACATTACAACTTTTAAATATTCTTTCGTAGTGTAATATCAGGGAAAAGTTGTTTTTCTTTCAGTTTTTGTGTAACATAACTGCACGCGATCGTCAAATGTTAATACAATTAGAGGCTTGTAACTGATTGTCATAGGTTAAAACAGATGCATCTAATAATATCGAAAAAATGAATACTGGAATAAGAAGAGCATACAATTGAATGGAATATCTTGTTTGAGAAATGGCAGGATTTTTTCAATTAGAAATCACAAATTTCATTTATGAGCTTCATTGAAATATCACAGGAATGATGGGATTTAGTAGACTTTCGCATTTTAAAGACACTGAAAGTTTTAGCAACGTATACTATTAATGGTATCACTAATGAGTTTTATTTTCACAATTAAGTATATATTTACAGCTGATTTTTATGAAACATTCATTTAGTAATCAAGGTAGAAGTGTCACTAAGTTATTGCACTCTATGGCATAGGACATTCTATTATATATGAAATTTTATTTTGTTGCATTAGTTATTACATTTTATGTTATATACGGAAAGTGATTAAACATTGCTCTGCTATTAGTTGGTACTTGCGTAAGCTCCGTTTGCAAAGAAATATGCATATGCCAGTGACAATATTCATATGGAAATTTAAATTTTGTGCTAAGTTTTATAAACAACTAATTTCTTGGAAGTTTTCAGTAAGAACGGAGTCTCTGTAAAAGAACCGACATGGGTAACTTGCCCCGTCCTTATTCCTTCTCCGTCAACCAGTCTGCGCGGGGCATTAGAATTCCATTTACGACGATTCGAGCAGCAGCGGCGTTTAATTAAAGCCAAGGACTGTAGCATGTATTTTCCAGAATTTCTGCTTGCCTCATTGACTTCCCGGATTGCGTGCTATCGCACCGTTCTGCGGCTCTATTACCATGGCGCTTCGAGTTACAAATTACAGAGTTCAGTACATTGCGGTGGGTTCTATACATGTTTACGACATCTTTATGAGACGGAGAAGAAAAGAGTGGACGAGCAGGGAGAACCGAATGCAAGGCGCAGAAAAACAGACGAATATAAATGAATGTACGTGGGAAAAGAAGCGAGTAAATCAACTCAAAACTAAGATCTTGTACAGTTTAATCCACACTTTTGTGTTAGAAAACTTTAATTAACAGAATTATGCCCGTATTTATGTATGTAAGTATTATGTGAATATAAATATTATCAATATACTTATCGCTGCTTCCCAAGAAATATATATATATATGTTCATCCCTCTGTGTTACACCAGATGTATCATAAATTTCGTAAATAGACATATTTTTAACTAGAAATATTTTTCATGAATACACAATCATACACTTTTACAGCCGATAATAAGACAACTTAAATACTTGCTGTTAACAAATCACTAAGAAAACGATATAAATAAAAATAAAAAGACTTGAACTAGTTATTATTTAATATTATTTAAGTCGCAATTAAATAATAATCGTGCTCCTAATAGTACTGTATTTAGACATCATATACTGTTTAGACAAATCAAATGAAGAGATTAACAAGTAGTATATTAACACTGCCATAAACACTTCTCGCTATCTTCAGTAAACCATTTGTCCATTCGTTCTGCCACTTATCACTATAGGAAGGCTCTGTCCGGCTGTCGAAAACAGTAATGCTTCTTGTTAATTATCATACATTTCAGAGATTTTTATCTTGACGCCTTTGGATTTAGCCAAAACGACAGTGTTAGAATATTGGATGTAAATGATTATCAAGATAATTAGACTTGGACAATAATTTAATATTTAAAGTTATTGTTAATTTTTTTATGCTACCAATTTCTCTATTACTTTATTCGCTCACAAACGAGAAAACAGAATTTTTATATTAATATGCCAGTCGCATACCTAACCCATTGTTTAATATTGAAAGAAATGTTTCTTATAAATTAGAAATGAGTATGTATAATGCAGTTACTCGAAGATTATGAGAATTTTCTTAATAATCTATAAGCTCAAACCATGTTATATCACAAAGGCGACGAATTTAATCATACACTATTACCATAGGATTCCCTAGAAATCATTGTATCTTATATTGTAGCCTTTTTGTAATAAATAAAGCGAGTAAAGCAAATGTTTCACGTAAATGTCTATATTTACTTACGATATAAGTAATATATCGTAAATCACACATAATGAAAATATTTTTACTTACAATAAAAGTTAACTAACAAAAATATCAGAGTTGTTCGATTTGGCTAAGCAGACTAGTAAATACTGCTATGGTAAAAGTATACTATGTTTCTTGCACAGTAAATTTTACCGAGCAATAAATATTTAAGAAACTACTTACTTAATCTTTTTCGAAAGTAGTAACACTCACAAAACTACATGTCATAAAGATTATAATATAGTCCACAGTCATGAGTTAGTTTGAATCTTCAAGAAAGAATTAAAGAATTTTATACTTGGATAGATTATTGTGCCTCTTACATGATAAACTAATGGCGTCAAGAGAAGATTGAAGCATTTCATAGACCAAGTCATTAACGAAAACGAGTTTAGTAAATTATTCTGGTTTATTCTACTTAAGACTATATCCTTTCCTTTCCTACATTACACGAATTATGAATAATCTGAATGAACGGCAATTTTTCCTAATATTTTATGTATCCCGTAAGGCAATAAAACTGTCGAACGTGACTAAAATATCCCCTGTGTGACCAGTTGAACTAATAATAATTTGGTAAAGCCTATTCGAAAATAAATTCGATTATGTAACGTAACGTTACAATGCAGTCGTATTAGAAATCTGTACTTTTCCGCGGAGGGGTGTGTACGTTCGTAACAGGTTTTGCTCGGCAAGATGGCCACCTGGAGCAGGGACCAATCAAAAGTTCCAGGAGAGAATACGATAGCAACCGCGGGAAGTTTTAGGCCCTGCCCTAAGCTCCAAAGTTGCTACCACTAACGCAGGTATAGGACCCTTTTCACTACAGAAAAAGGTAGTCGAGTAAACAGTCGGTTGTCCACGCAACTCGGTAACAGTCTACATACGAAACGTTTTACCAGAAATTACGTTTACTAAACATGGACAAGCTGATATTCTGTGTTCTGAATATTTGTCTACCATGCACATTGAGTTCACTGCTATCCGATCGATGGAGACCGTAGGAGTGGTTCGATTACTTGAGGTACTCAGAGACAAACCATTAACAAAACCTAACCACGGATAGTTAAAGCAGATCTTACTCATTGGTCTCACGGTAGCTACCTCGTAAATGCCCTGCGGAAATGCACGATGTCGCTGGCGGCGGAGTGTAACCGCATAGAAAGAAGAACCCATCGCTAATTGGCTTTGGACGGTCAGACGAGAGAGCAGAAAGCTTGTTGACAGTGTGCACGGATGATGATAATGATGACAACGACGAGGACAGGACAGTTGACAATGATGTGGCAATGTCTCTAATGGCAAGAACATATCTACATCATACACACAGCATGACTCGAGTGTTCGTGCATTCCCCTCCACCGAAGCGGCCAGTTTCGCGAAAGTATATGTCCGATAAATTAGAGGTTGAACGGTAAGATGAGCAGGCCGCTTGCACTCGCGTCTTCGAACGGACGTCGGGAAGAAAACGGCAGCGAGAAGTCGAGGGAGAAGGAATTGCGGAGGACGAAACGGTCTCAGACAAAAATAAATGAATGCCCGAGCAGAAAATCCACTCTCGGTTCCGAAATGAAGCGAATACCTCCTCTTCCATACCAGTTCGGCATCGTCTTTCCCGAATCCCTTCCCCTCTAACGTCTCTCGGCATCCCAGCTCATCTCCCTCCATCTCACGACTTCCCTCGTTTTCTCCCTTTCCCCGTCGGCCCACAAAATCCAAGGGTTCGATGCCACCCGACTGGGGCCTTCCATGAAATACATTTTAGCTACAAAGCTGTCGAGGTTGTCGTCATCGTGTGGTACACTGGTTGTGTAGTAGTAGTAGTGGTAGTAGTAGTAGTAGTAGTAGTAGAGAAGTAGTAGTTGGTTGCCCGCGACTCGTTCGCCCGACGATGGCAGGGGTGGGGAGTCGGGTGCCATCATTTCACGGTACGAGTCTCCTCGATCCTCTATCTCCTCCTGCAGTCTCTTTACGAGAATGAAAAGGTAACATCTTCCAGACCGTACAGTGGTCGACCCCCTTAGCCTCGCCCACCCGATCTTCTCTTTCATTCTCGCATTCCAGTATACTTGTTGTCTCTAATATTTGTACATAAGCCTTGTTTCGATCTAGTCCCCATCTCCCGCCCAGCCTGTCTGCTCTTTTCCAGTTATAATTTCATTACGTTTCCCTCCAATTTTAAAGGACATACAAACTTCGATGAACAGCAAAAATTGGAGAAAAGTAATTTCATATACAGTGGGTACAAAAAGTATTTGCACACCTGTTTTTACGGAATAACTTTTTAAAAAATGAAAATATCGACATGAAATTTGAGCTGATGCTAGACCAAACAATTTACTAATTTACGTGTTTCAGCGATTTTCACAATATCCAAATATTAAAAAATTACGACTTTATGGTGCCCTGTACATCTTATAACTTTTTTTATAGGCCCTGTCTCGAAAAACTGAGATATACATTTCGTAGAGTACGTCACCTCATATATATTCTGTAAATTTCATTCCATTCGGAGAACGCGCGGAGAAGTAACGATTTTTGCCGAATCAAAAAGGGACGTAAAACAAGAAAAGTTTCCTCGTTTGTAACTGATTGTAATGAAAATAAAACTTTTGTAAAATATTAAACAGGTTGTACACAACTCTGTTGTACAGTTCAAGGGTGGCACTTATCCACCTTTATGGGGGAGGTGGTAAATGGGTTAATGTTTTGTACCAACAGGTGGCTGCTATTGGACCGCAAGCTTATGGCTTTACGACGACCTAAATTGATGTGGCAATTTCATTGATGTACATAGACGTTAGCGATAGTGTAAACAAGAAGTGTGTAAACAAAGGTAACGATTGAGTAAACGTACTGAAGTTGCAAACTTGTAAACATGCAAAGTTGGATTCAGTGGTAAAAACTGTTTATATTTCCCTAATAAAGTCAACAATGCCCATCGTCATGTGAAATTATGATGTATGAGTGAGATAAGTCACAACTTGTAATAAAATGGTAATATTCTAAATTTGTGTACAATGCATGATACCTTTACAGACCAATTTAAGGTGTAAGAAGAATTGATCGAAATCTATTAATCGATGCACGAAATATATACCTCATATGTTTGTTTGTTAAAAGAACATGAACACGACATGATGAAAAAATCCTAATAATACAAAACTGTATGTTTACTTAAGAAATATTCAATTTTTCGTGATAACACTGATAGGCTTTCGATACAATCTCGTTACTAGATTTTATGAATTTGATTACACGGTAGACCTATTCCATTTTTTATCATATACCACTGAGCAGAAATCATTACAATAAAGAAGATTGGCACGCAGAGCATTGCTAAATTCTCTCATGTACGCCCTTTCTCGCACGCATCATATTTATACCCCCACCACGTAAACGTATTCAGCATTGTAACAGAAATAAAACAGCAAAATAATGTTTAGCATGACATGCATTCACATTCATATATGCGATGCAATCTTGCGTGTGCACTTTAATCTGCCACGATAATACTCGACATCGTGTTGCGATGCATGCCACGCACGCAGATGGTGCATTATCGAGATGCATAACGATTATCGCAGCGGCATCTGCATGGTGGTCATTGAAATAGGTCGTAGACCGTATAGACGGTTAGTCTGATCCATTCCGCTAACGGTAACGACCAGCTCCAAGGTTCGAGTCTCGGCTAAGCACGAAAATAAATCGAGCATCATGGCGCCAACTTCCCCGTTTGCCTTCCCCCACTACTTCCCTCGATCGTCGCTCAGGCTTTTTTGTCCACTAACATGCGCATGCGCAGACGTACGGAAGTGCTGCAGCGGAACGGACGCAGTGCAAGATCGAAGCTCGCGCATTTCAAGGGTGGGGGGAATCGTGCCTTGAATGAAATTGGAGATTTCCCAGGGAATGATCGTATTATCTCAACGTCATCGATCGACACCGACAGAAAGTATTTCTATGATATAACCAGAAAATGCGAGGGATAGAAACGCGCGAAGAACTATGCTACAACCTTTAGTTGCGCAAATCTGGAACTGTATGACCTACTAAATATTCGAAATTTTTTAAGAAATATGTGCTGGGGTATAGATAACGATAAAGTTTGCACCATAGAAATTTTAATCACTAAACCCTCCTCAATTTCTCCAAAATACGTCAAATGACATTGTGCAGAAACTAGAAATCAAAGACTTGCTATCAAATAAATTCTTATGTACTATTAAGAATAATTTTAGATTTATCTAATAGAGATGTATACCCTGCCGGTAAGTTTCAGTAGATTATATACAAGGGACTACTGAGCGCGCTTTATTACCGACGTAGCGATCGATTCTTCTCTGCCTATTGACAGCATACTATGGTACCCTACGGTCCCTTCGCATAGCACCGTCCATAGATGCAGCGAAATACTTTCAGCAATGCGCATTCTCTAGACGACAATTTAACAAAACATTATTACGTAGGTTCCTGTAAATCATTTAGATCGCTAAAATTACCATACAATATATTTACATTGAATGTAACGTCATTTTCCGCATACTTTAATAGTTTTGTTTATAAGTGTAAATCTTCATATGAACTTTTGATAGTTTAAGCAAAATTAGTAACGACAAGATAACTACTGTATAACGAAGTAATTTTTACCCAAACATTCAATGAACAATTATATTGTTAAAAAACGTAACACTTCTATTAGTGATATGTTGAATTTATTCTTCTAGGGTCAAACAATTCACAAAATGTTTCATTATCTTGGTTTAATATAATATTTTAGATCTTATTGATTTTACTGTTGTAACTATTGCTCTTGATAACATTTATTTGTTTGTTCTCATTCCTTTAAATATAATATTCAGCATGTCATGAAAAGTAATATGTCAGCATTACTGTTGTAAAATCAGATGTTCTTGTAAGTTATTTTTACGTTGTTATTCGTGACACAATACGCTAGGAATACCTGTTTTTTACAAGTCAATTTATGTACATTAGGACATAAATGGTACAAATGCAATTTCATGCAAATATCTTGCAGATTTCTTGTAGGGTTACATTTTTTTCTCTGAGCATTTATGGCAGTGAGTTGGACAATTGATATTTATACATTGAGCTTGACGATAGCGCAGTTAATGACTGGTATATACAACGAGTCATCAGTTTCTGAACATTTACGACACTAAAACCATACCGGTTTTATTCTTTCGCAACTTTAATATAATTAAAGACGATAATTGCAGCTGTAAAACTAATCGTGAAATGAATGTTGATAAGAATCAAAAAATGTTACATATATTTACACAAATGAATAATCACATTCCACCATAAAAATTACAGTAAACTATTTCCTTTCTCAATAAAACGAATACTCTCTCGGCACTTTGTACACCCTAGAATCATGACTGTCAGGATGACTTGTATACGCTTGGTAGATTTAATAATACAGTTTTTCGCACCAGCAATTAAACCGATAAAAAATGTCTGTTTTCATAACATCAAGTTTTTCGTTCGACGAGTCACGAACTTTTTCTGCATAATTGACCTGGCTGATGCATTTATCATTTCAGTGCACCATAATGTATAGAAGTTATTATTCTGGATTTGCGTGCGTGTTAAGTGCTCGTATGACGCGTCTGCATTGCACTGCCACAAAGGATATATCGTGGAAAATTTATACTAGTTTTTGACGCGAGGCTTATTAGAGCAGGGCATAAATTCCGGCAATGCGTGAGTAGACTGAAAACCAGCGGCATTTGCGTTAAAAAGCTTGGAGAGGAGAGATAAGAAGACTTAACACATCTTTTGCGTGGGAAGTACCGTCAGATATATCTTAACAGTCGTCATACACACGTAAGTCCTCTTAATTCATCAGATTTACAATGAGAATCATTCTGTTAACTATAATTATGGAAATTGCCTTCATGCTACACGTCCTACCCACACTCGAAGGTTCAATTAATAGTATAATTGGGAAATAGTTCGTGTAAGTCTCTGAATAGCAATAGAATATCCTGTAAACATAGTGTACGTTGTAAAACATCAATTCAATAAAATGTAGACTCCTGAATTTTAGTTATCTGCGTCCCATAAATCTGAAAGATATGAGTTAAAAATGTAATTATGGAGGTACGGAGTCAGTTCTATAATTAGGGGCAAATTTCTGAGAATGTAAACTAAGACCTGCTGGTCAGACTTAGAGTCTGAGAAGAGAATGTTTTGGGTTACAGTTGGCGGTAATATAGACGGAAGGCCGAAAGAGGAGGAGCTGCAAGTTGGGACGGGCTTTCCCTAAATATATTGCACAGAAAAGAAAATGGTTCTGGCTGAACTATGGAAAAAACGACCTTTTAATGCTATGTAAAAAAAGATTAAATAATTTATCATAAAACCTGTATCCCGCGTGTATTTGCATAAAGATTCGCATGAAAGAATATAAAAATACTATATCATCAATGGTATGAAACATCTTACAAGATTATTATAATTTTTTTAACTGCAATTAATGCTAACAAATGACTTAATATGAATGGTATGAATGTATGAAATTTACGCATCATACAAAATATAAAAATTATAGACTTTGCCCTTCATTTAATCAAAAGAAAATGGTGAACTTCTAAACTAACCTGTATAACAATGTTTGACTTATGTCTTTTTGAAAACTTTGTAGTTTTCCGACTACTCTTGAATGCCGCGTCTGTATTATTCTAGACTTTTAAAACTGATACTGTTGACGAAGGATCGAGCTACGGCGTAGCAGTAAAAATACATACTTCCTCGGCCCCTCCTACCCGTCCTTCCTCTTTTCCCCGACCATCCTTGGGTGCAGCCCTTGATGTTTCTTCGTGGGTAATCTTGAGATATTTTTTTGTAAGCCATTTCATCCGACACCATTTTTTCTACTCGGTCTTATCCCCACTCCGCGGTCCTTCGGTTTCTTTTGCCTCATGGCTGCCACGAAATGGAACTTCTTAGAGATTACTGTCCTACGGCCAATATCGACTCTAGTTTCCACTATTTCGGGTAAAATGTCGTAAAATGTGAGGGAAGAAAAATTTCTTGTAATCAAAAGTGAAGAGAAATTAAGGAAGGAGACACGATGTGTTCCGACGCACGATTTTTCCTTAGTGACCATTGAAAAATTTGCAAAATAATTCGCTGGGCCGCAGGGCACGTAAACAACTCGTAAAAAAACATAGTTGTGGTTAAATGGGACAAAGGTTTATGTCGGCGCAGGGCAACGGGGTGCACCATTTTGGTTAGCATTGCAAAGTAGAAATTGTCGATGAGTCGAATGCTCACCCATGGCAAGAATTTTACTGTAATCGTTCAAGTTAGACAGTTCGAGCAGTCTCTCCGTGGATTATACTCCTCTGTCTTTGGCAGAATAAATCGTAAAACGCGGCCCATTGGTCTTCTCTCTCTCTCTCTCTCTCTCTTTTGGCATACAAATAGGTGCTCGAAAATAGCGGCGCGAGGTCCGAAGCACGCAAACCATTTCGGCCGCCCCCCTTCCCTGCAACCCGTTGCCGTCGGCTCTCTTTTCCTCTCTTCCTGCTCCGCTCCCACCGCCCTTTATCGTTCGTTCTCGGCCTTTTTTACTCTCTTGGACACCCATCCTCTGTGCCGCCTGCAGCGACCAATCACTTATCTCAAGAGTCACGGAATACCTTCCTACTTATCGCGGAATATGAATTCAG
This sequence comes from Hedychridium roseum, assembly GCA_963989215.1. NCBI lineage: Eukaryota > Metazoa > Arthropoda > Insecta > Hymenoptera > Chrysididae > Hedychridium > Hedychridium roseum. Next base: position 4,511,264 of record OZ022310.1, on the reverse strand, counting down.
CGGGTCGTCTGCGTCTGCCCTGTCCATTTTACCCCATTGCAGCGTTAAAACGAAGCCCAAGGAGAAAATTGCAACGGAATTCTAAAGGACCACGCCCAACTATCGATTTGTCACCTCATTTACAAATGCAGATTTTCAAAAGTAGAAGAAAAATCCGATAAATTTTACATTTGATGGTTTGTAATTTAGAGTTATGTTATTCTACTGATGTATTGACTTTAAAGTTACAGAAAATAGGAGAATATTATGATAAAGAAACTAAGTAAACGAAATATTTCAATGTTATTGGTTTTATGTGTGCTTGACATATTGCTCAACCGGATTCAACTTTGAAGTAACATTTTTTACATGTTTTGTCGCATGTTTTACTTAAAATTAGAATGAACCTTCCATTACTGCAGAAACGTCACAATACGTCAAAAGTTACTGGCTTCTGAACGCAACAAGGGAAAAATATGCCAGTGGCTTATATCTTTGGCAGACGATAAGACATGGAAATACGTCAATGACTTCCCGCTTTGGTATACGAGAGGACAAAGTAACGTGTCGACGAAGGTCGTTTAGTGTCCGGCCGATATTAATGACGAGTTTTTCAGAAAATATCGTCGACGAAGAAAATATTCTCTTCTCTAACACGATGAGGACAAAACCCCATATTTATGAAGTTTTACGGGGTTTTGGGGGGAAAATATATCCATATTTTCCAAAGTAAGATACCCGTCGGAGAAGAAACTTGGTTATATAAAACTGTTAGACAGAGACCAATTAATTCTTCAAAGTAATTCGTGCCTTTGAGCTTCTTTAAAAAGACTATTTTTATGTATGTAGTGTCTGAGAAGTTACGATTCCATTAGTGTTTGGTTAAACCACCACAACATTATCCTCCATTAATCGCGTAATCCGTTTGACGAATATTGCATTCTGCATCATGGACACTCCTGAGATAACTGCACTGTGTACTTTAATATATTGAAAAACCGAAACACCGTCGATTCGTAGTCAGAAACGAAGCAATAGAGAATAATTTGTGGCGGAGTTTACATCGATCGCTTATAATACATTATTTCTACCCTTATCGGTGCGCGCGTGCATGAACGCTAAGCGTGTGGGCGTGGTATTGCCCCGGTACATGGCAGAAATAGTAAAAGAGAAATCGAGTAAATTATAGCGATAACATCCGCCAAGAGGCATAGGGTTGCGATGTTAACGTCGAACGTCGACGTTAAAAGCTACATTGTCGCATGCAACGTCCTGGCTGACCCGTTGCAAAAGAACCACGAGAATTTTGCTGGTCACGAAATCGATCAACTTATTCCTTCCCGCTACAAAAGACCCGCAAGATTTCTTCGAAAGTTCATTAGACATTCGCTTGTAGGGAGAAGAATAATTGAAATTTGGAGGACAATCACCAAGAATATAAAAGTGAGTAAGAATCAACCAACTCATATTACTTCCAAAATATAGATCTTCATTTATTTTCATAAGCCACTCGTTTAATTTCACATATTTAACAATTAACACGAATGTTATGGACTGTTAGAAAATTATCAGTCTTCTGATCCACGAAACGATGTTTTTATTTACATCAATATAGGCGAAAAAATGTGAATAAATAAGAAGCAAATTTAGGTCTTACAATACAATAATTACAGTTATATTATTATTTTATGTTTTAATTAGACATTTATTCTTTAACATTTATTTAAACATTTATTCTTGTCCCCCAGTATAGCTGCTCATTAAATAAAAATAAAGAGCTAATTAGTAATAAATGTAAGATTTTATACTTCGCGTGGGAATAATTTCTTGTGAATACGATCAATCTTACGTACACGCGTATAGTACTTCCTAACCATAAATTCCATTTTTTACATTAATTAGTAATTTTTATTGCTAATTCTGAAAAAGAGTTGGCAAGTATTAAGAGGTAGTAAACGTTACGCCGAAGTTATTATAAAATGATGAAATTTTCTTTTGAGTTCAGTTATTATTATAGTTATTAGTTCAGATATAGTAAACTTCACGATGAGGTAAATAAGCTGTAAAAGTTACGCCACTGTGTATGGATCATATCAAATATTATAGCTTGTATAAAATACAGCATTAGAAACTCCGATGAGTATGTAACTGCAATAAAAACAACTAAATTGCTAGACGCATAGTGGATTAAATTACATTTTATCAAAGTCTTCCCGTATAACAGTACCGCTTCCATTTCAATGTTCACGCGTCTATATAAATTATCCGCGAACGTTCATTTACGTGATTTCTTGTATTATAAATTATGAAAGACATGAAACTCTGTTAAAATGATAATGGAGGGCCGGTCATGTAACCGGTAAGAGGACGAACCCTGTTGCCTCAATTAATGGTCATAAGAGCAGAAGTTCGAACGGAATCTCAAAGATTGGTGAAAGAAGCCGCGTATGTTAATCCTGGGCGGGATAACCAACGTCCCTGCCGCCATTGGGAAACGATTGACCGCACAAGAAGATCCGGTGATTAGCGGCCCGATACAGGATTCCTCCAAATTTTATCTCCTTCAATTTAAGCTTTTCGACATGAAATTCCTTATCGAGGTAGACGCATGCAACTGATTCGTAAATCTTTCTGCCACTAATTGCATTGTTCGAGCAGTGGAATATCGATGGTTTATCAATAATTACGGCGTGTATTCACCCACGCAATTTTACAATCAGATAAAACACGAATATAAAAACATAAACACGAAAGACAGACACGTGCTAACGTTTTTTTGTTTTATGTGACGTACGTGTTTCTTGGTGCAGAGTTGGACACTATTGAAATTGTTCCGAATAAGTATTTGGATGTAAGGCTCCTGTGAAGTGTAAGTGAAGAATAAATAATTATTCGAGTAAATTCTTTTTCGATTGAATGTCTATTTTTTAGCACCGAATAAAGTTATGTCCCACTCCGTTTTGATGTATAGAATTTCTTCTTCGATTCCGAAAATTGACAATCCACGAATAAATTGAAGCACACTTCCTACTATCGACATTGGAATTTATTAGGGACTATTTACATCTTTTCCTCACTTAAACTGAGAGATGTTAATGAATATTTTGCGGTTGAAGCACATAGTCTCGATGAAGCTTGCCAATCAGATACAATCTGTTGATGAATTTCGCTTGAACGGCAGAGGAATTTGGTCGCAACTCGTAGAAAATTACCGGGACTTTACTTTGGACTCTCGTAAGGTTAACATCCGGTGTTGTGTACGATCGGCAAGCCGCAACCCGTTACCTGCTCTTTTTTCTCGAATTTCCCGGTGAAACGGGCCATGCAAAAAACAGGGAGTTCCTTTAGCTCAGTGGCCCTTTACGACGTGGAACAAAGTGGCATGGCGCGGAATGTGTGGCAGGGCAAAAAAGAGACGGAGCGAGCAAGCGTACCGTTATAAATTCTTGCTGAAAACGTCGTACCGGGTCAGCATCCCAGCTTCTTCCTGCGGCTGAGCTTTATGGTTCGCTAGTGCAAAAAAAAGGGCTCGGCGAGGGAGTTGCCAAGCCCTAACTGCGAGGGTTACCGTTATTACACAAATGCAAAATGTCTTCCTACCGTAGCTCATTCTCCTTTCGACTTTCGAGAGTAATGCCAGCGATTTTGTGCGCGAACTTTCCTACGTTCAGTCCTCCTCATAGTAGGTGTTGCATCGCGATTGCCGATAAGTGTGAACGTAACGGTCGGTCGAGTTCCTTAAAATCGTTGTGTCAGCTAAGTTTTGATGGACTATCTTATATCACAGTGCGCGACATATGTCTACGATGACCTCTGTGTCTTCCTCGGAATCGAGGAAAATGTTCACTCCTCGTTTATTTCGGCTCGTTTCACGCCAACTCCGCGTGTCGAAGTATTCGTGTAATCTAAACAGCGGGCTTTGCTCAACACGTGAGGTGTCTGTACGACAAACAGTGAGTTTCGTACAAGGCTTAAAACACACAAGTAAATCCGTTTAAACAGAAACACATTTTTGCTTGCATACGTATCACTACGCCGTTTTTAACGGTAATGTGTATACTTTTAGTAAAAATGTTAATCGTGGATGGTAAATTACTTGTCCGATATTACACGAAAAGGGAGTAACATATTTTTACGTAGTGCTAGAGGTATAGAGATACAATATTTAATTTGATACAATATTTCAATTTTGAAGTAAAAAGCAAATGGAATTGCACTTCTTATAAATTATTATGTCAACGTTGTCTCAAGTGGAATATTACACGGTGATGTAAATATTACGAACAAGGAAACAGCGCACAATGGATGGCTAATTAGGCTCTAATAACATACTTACGAGGAATAATGTCAATAGTGGGAAAGATTCTCAGGCGACAAAGATATTCCACGTTGAATCTCGTAAGCTAAATGACTGAACATGACATTTCCCAGAATATTCTGTCGTAATATTTTAGATGTTATTTCCTATAAGTAGTACCCAATGTAAGCAAAAAGGGAAACATATTAGTATTTAAAGTTTAAATCCAATAGTGAAATCAATACATTTCGCGAATAATTTTCATTTAATATTCTTTCAAGTTTTTTATGCAAACTGAATGACTATATCAGTTTTTATAATATTCCTAGAATGGTTAGACACACACAAATATTTATATACTTCGAATTCTTCTATTTCTTTCTTATATTTCTTCTTCTATACTTAGAATTCATCTTGAAACTTATGTTACTATTAAAACGCGTTAATTTATTTATTAAAAAGAACAATATACACAAACACACACAAAGACACACGATTCTTCACTTCAATAGAGAAATTAAGAAAGGGTCAATATATTTTTGTAGATATTCCACTCTTTTGTTTTTCACTAAAATTCATTCTTTTGGACTTGGTGATAATATTTTGTTCATCATTTGAAAAATTGAGCTTTTCTATTATAAATCTATAGTATCATACCTCGTACAAGTTTTTCCTATTATTCAATACATTTGCATCCACGAATGGTTTGTTGATTTTATTAGCAAGTTCAATTCAATTCTTTTTACCTCTATTTTCTGAGCTTACCGTAGCTTTTCCCCGCTTTTTCGTAATTTCTTCCAAAGGATATAAGGCTGATACGTCTTTCAGCACAATTTCCCAAGTACTTTGGAGCTTTACAAGTTCTGACGGAAGTGAACGCGCTAAAAAAGAACCGAATAGTCGCTCCAAAGTTCTACAATACTTTGCGCAAGCACGCTGATACCAGCAGGAAGAAAGTTTGTGATACCCACCGTGCTATCTTCTCTTAAAGTAACTCAGTTCTTAAAACAAAAAAAATGTCATTAACTTATACAGACTGATTTACATTTTATCATAATTATATATTATATAGTTTCAATGTAAGCAAATCATAATCGTTGATAAAGTTTCGATTGCAATCTTTTGTTTGCAATTATTAAGAGTCGCAATATTTTGCATGAAGTTCCCTTTCCGATGAAATTCATTTGCTTTGAATAATTGTTCCTTTGGATATAATATTTTAAGGAATATTTATATTCTTTGCCATTTGGAGATTTCATTTAATTATTCTATCGCTGCAAGATTGATCCTTGCTGCTTTCTGCAGCCCTAGAAAATGCCATACAGTTTGGAATCTTATAGGTTGAAAACTCGATAAAAAGTTTCATCGCGATACTGTTTTGTTGTTTATTTTTCTGCAGGGAGTTTATCTAGGTTCAGACATTTCGTGGACTCGTGCGCGCAATTTCAAACTCTCGCTCCTTCCCTTTGCCTTTTCTGGCAGCGTTATCATGATTCACGTGAGCGTAAATCCCAAACTGCTTTTAAGCTTTACAAGTTCTATCCGAGGAATGCAGAGGGAACCAAAACGTCGTCCACTCGGATATTAAAAGATTCATGGTCTACACATAAGCTTTTACAAAGGAACGTAAAGTTTGCTCGGTCACAGAAAGCCTTATGGCAAAATTTTAAGAATTAACTGCATGGTAATGTAACTGTTTAAAAATACAATCAACTCTGATGGCATTTCAGAGAGAAAGACATTTCAAAAGGGAAAGATATTGAAATTGGCAACCTTTGGTTTCAATTTAATTTCACTTTCATACCGAATGCTCAATTATTCTTAATAAATGATACAGTACCCTTTATATAAAATTATTGCATTCCATCTTTTAAATTTTCTTTTATACTAAAAAAATTTCCTTCCAAAAACAAGGAAACTAACAAGAAATATTTATCTCATCTGTAGCGTGAAAATGTTTGAATAACAAATACTACATTTAACTGAAATTAACATAAAACAAATATTCTGAAAACACAATACGTTTTTTTACCGAAAAAGTTGAACGCATACAGGGTTATCTTTAACGTATATAAAACGTGATATACGTCGTATTATTTGAGAGCAAGTGTCCAATTTGTATGCATCGGGTATTATCCTGAATGAGTTGTAAACGCCTGACCCTTTGCAAATACGCGAGAAGCGTGCTACCCATCTTTCCCGTTTTGTTTCCCTTCGTGAAGGGCTCAGTAGCCGTAGACAACACGTCATCCGCGACGGTTCCATTAAAAAACGCATAAATTACACGCGAATTCAAAGCAGTGAATCGGTTAATTCGCGCAAATTGTAGTTAAGCGGTGCGACGAGGAAATGAAGTAGAAAGAAAGGGGAATTGTCGACGCCGGACCAAGAGGAAATTTTATCGCACTCGTAATGCCTGACCGCTTTCATTTAAATCGTATCACTCATTCTGTAATTCTCAATAATGTAGAAAACGTTGGCAATTAATTGACTAGTAGGAGATTAAGAAGTTTTTTGAAGCATTTGGAATATTTCTTCGTGCAAAACGAAGATGTTAAAGATTGTTTCGTGTTGTGGTTGAATACGGTATTTTAAAAGTGAAACGCTTCTCCTCAGACGAAAAATACTTCGCATTTTACGGCTATTATTTGTTTTATCAGTGTAAAAGGAACCTAAGATTTTGACGAAATGAAATTTTGTTTTAACAATACGAGAATATTGAACAGAAAATTAGTCATGAAAATAATATAATTCTTGTTGTTAACATTTTCGTCGTCTATGTAGATGGAAAGGAATATTTTTAAATGGGATATGCTAAAGTTTGAGATAAGAAAAAGTGCAGGAAAGAAGGCTGTCCATTCTATCGACCCGCTGAGCGACGCGCGCAGGATTTCTGTTCAACATTCCCAAGAAGAATATCATGGCGGCACACTATATAGAATAACATCTAAATTTCCTTCCTGCGCTGTAAACCCCTGCCCCACGTTATTAAAATTTTGCGTACAACAGAAGAATAATTACATTTTAATTGCCGACGCAATTAATCCTTCCATCTGTTAAAAATTCAACACGAACTTACGGAAGTTAGACTTCTTAGCGGGGAAACGTCGTTTTTTTCATTAGTTAATTTTCAATTCAATGAGAATTAATGTGAAATATTTTACGAGCCTTGTCAATTTCATTCTTACTGTTTAAAGTACGCGTTTCGAAGAAGACAAGTTTGTTTTATGTCCGTTTAAGGATGCTGAAGTGAGTAGTTTACAGCGAAAGCAAACCGTCGGACGACGATACGATACTTGTCACTGTATTTACACGAACAGATTTTAAATGCGCACCGTGGATTATGTAGGGATAATTCTGCAATAAGTAGAAGTTTTTATGTCTTTCAAAACATTCCAACCGTAGTCCAATTTGCATAGTTTTTCACGTAACATTTACGACATTTAAAACTTACTTACCAAGAAAATATCTCATCGACTTTGTTTCGTTATTTTGTTACACATGAGTAATATATTCAGAAGGGCAAAATGTTTTACTATTGTACACTGTTAAAATAGGATAAGGAAAGATATTTATTACGTCACCTAAAAGGGTGTATCGATAACAGGAAGCTAATGAATCATTCCGAAGTGTCGGACACAAAACACAAAATTTTGTCGTCAATGTCTCCCGTGAAGTGCAACGTGACACTTTCCTGACTTATTGAAATTTACTGTTATACGTATTCTGTTTGTGCGAAGCGCAGTTTATCATTTACTCCGTTCCGAGTTGTTCTGTCTAGGAATGTTACCGATCAGACTTATTTATTCGACAAAATGTTTAACAGGATCATCAGCAAATCGGCAGAGGCAAGTTTCTAGAATTCCTACGGGTACATATATTTTCCACGATTTGTTTTATCGAACACGCCCGTGATCAAAGCAGTCAAAGAAGAGTAAATAAACTTCGCTGTGTGAAAGGAGGGTAATATATTTTCTTTTGTTGTCGATTACGTAAGAGAAAATATAACACGCGAGCAAAACGTAACCGTAATAGAAAAGGGATAAGTAGATAGAAAAGGTATGTAGTCATATGCTCGTAATCACAACTTCAACTTAACACATGTGCATTACGACTCCTTCGCGAACGGTAGTTTGGTGTTGATTATTAAACTATAAACATTTAATAATTGCCACATATTGCTGTCATAATTTCACTGAACTTAACTATTGGCTTCTGACCGTATTTTAAACATCGCGTTTAAATGTGTGATAAGCATTTACCACTCTCTAGCAAAAAAATAAATTTTCATGACAGAAATAAAGTTATAAAGTCAGCTACATCGTTTCATTAATGCAGCGATAAACTAATGCTGAAACAATAAATTGCACGAAACATTAATAACGTCCTGAAAAACGTTTCTAAGAGTCATTTCTCGTCTGATCGTCATAAAAACTGCTGTTTCAGAAATGATGATTGGAATGGCAAATTAAATACGAATTGAATATAGAACAAGTAAACACAATAACGAACGAGATTATGACAAACTTGTAGTACATCCCAACGATCGGTATCCACTTGACTGTTTTTTCAGCTGAAACAATGCTGAAAATTCTTTCATCGCGCAAATTCCGAATCTTCCAGCTCGCGTTACGCTATTGACCAATTCAAAAGGAGATTCTCACGGCGTTACAGCCAAGAACCCCGGCTTCTTCTCGGCAGAGTGTATTAGATTGGCTTCGAGATACGTGACCTCGCTCGGAAATGAACTTCATTTTCAGCCCACCCCCTCTGCCTGCTCTTCGTGATCAACCCGCTCCTCCCGCTCCCCCCACTCCACGGCGACGGCCATCCACGCTCCGCGTTGCAACCCAACCCGTCACCTTCCTGAGCTATTTATCCGTCTTACTGTGAGCCCTCGACGTCCTTGTCCTCCTGTCCCTCTTTTTTCCCCTCGTCCTGCATTTTTTGCATACTTGCTTGCGCACCGCCGTCGCACAAAGCCGACGGATGTTCCGTACGAGGACGCAATCGGATTCCATCTTCCACGGCTAAAGTTTCACGTCGAAAAGAAAAAAAGATGCTTCAGTCGCCGCGGCATTCCTGAGCAAAAACTGTTACGAAACGGGACAGGATTTCTGCGACTACGAATGAACGGACATTCAAGAGAAAATGTTTTTTGCTTCGAAGCAACTAGTGCAGTATTAGTTAAAGAGAATGTCTCGTCTGAATTTTTTGAAAGGAATTTCATGTGTTAGTTTTTCAATCGTTACGTCTGTTTGCTCAGGTCACAGCAAAGTTTACGTTTAAAATTGTATAAATGTACTACCAACATAGATTTTACTATAATTGTGCTTTTAACCGCGTCTTTTTCAAAAATTAAACGCAAATGTTGCAATTCTGGTAAAATCTTTTAAATGAAAGGTATATCGATTGGAAATGCGATAACTGACAAAAACTTTGTAAAATTCAATAAAACACAAACCGCAATAGAGGTCTTGTCTCTTTTTCCTTTACTAATTATTACACATGTGAAAAGAATCGAAAAATACAGTCTATATGCAAAATTCTAGCAAATATCTCTAATATCAAAATAGAACACAGTGACTTGAGTAATTTAATGTGTCTCATGAAAAACACGAATGTGCAAGACCATATATCGACGGACGATGTTAAAAACGTACGTATGTGAAAGTCCGAGGGACGTTTCCTGTACTGAAAGCTTTTATGCCGAATATTACCGGAGCGTCGACGACAAATTCGTTGGACGGGAAGCGGAGCCATCGATCCTTTTGACTGTTGTTATAAACGGGATTAAGGTAGAAAGGTTTCCCGTCGTCAGTCCAGTCACAAATGATCGGAGTTCGGTTCGGTTATAAAACTCGCTGCTGCAGCATGACGCAGACCGTGTGGATATATACGCGAAAACCCAGCGAAAACCGTTGCATACTCCTTTTCAATGTGTTCACCGCGACCCACCGGCCAAAGAGCAATTTCTATTCCAACGACTTTGCGTAAAAACGTCGCATATCGTGAGACATTGTTAAATATATTATGCTATCGCTTGGATACGCGTGTAATACATATGTATATGTGGACCGAGAGAAGGGGCAATACAGATCCACGCCGCTGATCAGAGTCTAGACTACTGGCACCAAATTCAGGGCGTTGTCGGATTTATACGTCAAAATTTTCCTGAGAATTCTCAGCAAAAATATTAGATCTACCGTAAAGTTCTGTACGATAATGTCATCTCAAGTTGATCAACGTGAGTCATTCTACAGAAATGGAATTCACAAATTACCATCACGCTGGGAAGGGGTCATTAGTAACGATGGAAATTATATTGTTTAGAAAATGGCAATAAAGGTATTGAAAGTGTATCATTTTCTTTCAATTCAGAGACGGACAGAATTTTCCGGTAGACATAATAGTTAGGCGTCCCAAAATGAACATTGGCAAATGTAACGACAACTTTATAGCCCATACTGTCTATAACTACGAAACAGTTAAATAAAATTTGTAGATAAATAGTTAATTTCCATAAATGAAGGCATTATTCAGTTTATTCCTTTACTATAATAATTTGACTTCTTAATCAGCCACTTTGCGATAACTACAAAGTTATCGAAAAAATATCAGGTATTAATTAACAAGAGTAAGTATCCACCGATAGATAACAGGAATAAGAGGAAATATTAAAACTCGTAGTTTATTTTAGGAAGGGATCTTCATTTGAGATCCCATTCGGTTTTAATTCTCATTTTCCTCATCTCGCGCACCATATCTTCGTTCCGTTGATATTCTTACATTTTCACAATCTCCAAGTTTTCATGTCCTCCCCTGAATAACCCTTCGTTTCAAGTTTCCTTGGCTCATTCCTGCGACTCAGTCTAATGAGACACCAACGCCGCCTTCAAGATAGACGTGTGCAGATACGTATATACGTGTACACTTATTCCTGCACAGAGCTACCGTACTCGTATTTGTGAGCGCGTAAACGTGTTTCTCCCTAAATCTTTAGTAGATAGCGTGCATATAAACTGGTACATGCGCAAGTTTGTGTATGTACAGATGCCAATTTTACTATTTTCCTGGAAATTTCCTCTCAACCGTCTTCGCTGGTAGCCTTGCGCAGTGGCTGCTTGCTATTTTTACTTGTTCCATGACCTTTAAGAAAACACTGCAATTTCTAAAAGAGATTGTGAGACGATGAACAAAAAGAACAGTGCGCAATAGATAATTTTATACACTTAAACAGTCTCTATTTTGAATACGATCTCGAATTCTAAGACCGTGATATGAAAGTATTGAGGCGCGTAAGTGAAATAACTAGTAGCAGTAATAATAATGACAGAAATAAAGACATATATAAGATGTATCTGATTCAGAACACATAGATTTGAGATAATAGCACCGTAATATAAATTGTAATGGGAATAGTACAGATATCAATTTTACATTCTGACAAAATCTTATTAAAACGGTTTACTATTGATGTTGAATGGCTCTTTATTTCATTCGCATTGCATGCAATATTAGGATAATGAAGAAAACATAAATGAGAAAGTCGTCGTTCCAGTACAGATGTCTTGCACCCCGAGAAACGATTTAAGAGACAATTATTAAATAAAAGTGTCGTGAGATGACCGAATGTAAAATCTTACGATAACACGTAAAACTTGAAGTAATGGACACTAACCTACAGTTTTACTAACAAACATCTCGTCGGATCGGTCTTACGATATGCCATGCTGATTCCTATAGGATATACTGCGAGTACAACATTTCAAGGGGAAGTAAAAAAATGCGTTATACGAGAATGCTTGGCGTACCACAAAATGTAGGAGAAACGACACGACATTACCGGCAATCGACGTATATACAATGTTCCGTAATTCTAGAATCCTAGGGAGAAGTTTCTACAAAAGGAAGCCGACAGAAAAAGAAAGAACCGGCTGCGAAGAGAAATCGGACGATGAGGGTGGCGGATTCGAAGGAAGAGAAGGGATGAAGCTTACCCGCGTAGAAACATAAACAGTGCACGTCATGACTACCATCCTGCTCATCGGGAATCAACGTAAAGAAGTGAGTTTACGATATCGCCAGATTTCCATGTGTATGCAACTGTATGGGAAAAAACGAATGCACGGCGGTTAGCCCTTATGCGACAAGTTTTGCCGGTTAATTGAGAAGTCCGAAGGTTTAGTCTGCAGTTTCAATCCGACGATGACCTGAATTTATGCCCGTATTTACATGCTTCGGAATCTTCATGACGGTTTGTCCATTTGTATGTGTTTCGCCGAGAACGGGAAGGCCTTCTCTCCCCACGTTCCAGATACGCCGATTCGAGAATCCCGGCCAATCGGATTATGGTTTACGTTGCTCGACAATGTCATCGCTTCGCCGGGTAAAAGACGCACTAAATAATCTCATACGTGGGATCTACGAGACGCGGATCCTGTTATCGTTCCCAATCTTCTGCCCCGGTTTATAGTCGGTCTCCGATAATTTCAACAGCGAAAAACCTACGGGAGCGTGAATTTCCTGGCTAGATGACTTTTATATAAATTTATACGGCACTTACAGGTTTCGATATGTGAAATGGCGAAACACACAGTACTCCAGGAAAATAACCCTATTTTTTAATATGTGTATAAGAACAAGAAATATCGGAAAGAAGAGTCAAGATATACAAATAAATATTTGCCATCTATGATGAAAGATATTGAATAACCCGAAAAAGTGTAGCATTTTCAACGTATTTTTTGTTAGAAAATAAACCTGAGAAGTACTTAACGGTAGTTTTGAAAGGACGATCTGTTTGAAAAATTAATTTTAGCAAAGTATTAAATAAACATTACTTGAAAGGCAGGTCAATAGTAATCTAAAAATACGTATTTTAAATGTTAAGATTATAAAGTACGGAATTCTTTGTGAGATAAGAGATAAAGGTAAAAGTCCTTAATACCGAAAAAGTTCTTTAACGTTCCGGCTAGTTGGAACCGGAAGATGAGGTTGGGAAGTAACGAATCCCCTTTCGAAAATGAACAATCGCCATAGCACGGCGCCGTTGGTCTAATCATGAAAACTGGCTCACGGTCCAGTAAAGTAAATGGAACGCAGACGCCGGAACGTGGGAGTAAAGAGGGGTTGGACAACGAACCGGGGAGGAACTCCAGAATCCAATCGAAATTGATCCGAACACACACCCTGCCAACTTCTCTCTCGTGCCAGACCTCTGTCGACTCTGCTTCCACGACTCAATTAACTTTAACGGAGAATAACTTGGCCGATGAATGAACGTTTTATGGCTGTACACAAGTTATTTCGCAAACAGTCGTTGTTACTTACATTTGTCGGAAAATAACGGCACGATCGAATCGTGATAAGACGAGCACAGAACGTTAGTCATTTCCGAACTTCCAAGGAAATACATTTCAACGGAACAATAAGCATGTTTTCCGAAATTTTTAAGCTTTATACGTGCATTCTTGTATTCACGTTTCCGAAAGCTAGAACATCTTATACCATGAAATACGCAACGCCAACAAATCGGTTGTTTACTCGTTCCGCCAAATTCGTCCATGTGAACTGAATTTCTTGAAAGCCGTTCCATTCGTGAAAGCAAAAAACCCGCTGTAACATCGCAGTGTCCATTTCATCTGCCGGCATAGGTTGGGTAGCAAAAAAGAAGGGTTACCTCTATTTTTTTTATGAGCCATTCTTTAGGACGGACATAACCGAATGGCACAAGATGTTCGACTTTTTGGTTCACTTTTTATGCAAAGTTTTTCCTTCGGACATTTAGAAAAAATCGTCTTGGGTACGGATCTTTGAAGAAATGGGAAAAGAAACCGGCAACACCTAAGGAGAACGGCATTTCTGTATTCCGGTGGGCTACGGTCGTCACAAAAACGGCAAATGTGCGGAAAATGAAAGAGGGACAGAGCTGACCGGTGCAGAAAAAAATAGGCGGGCGGGAGAACGGCAACTGTAGTGAATATTGGCTGTAAAAATGTGAATAACGAAATAACTGCTGATCGAAATAATTTAAGTGTTAAACAACATGTGAGTACCAGTATAAGAAAAATAGTGGGCACATAAAAGTAATATTCCCGTGTATATGTACATAAACAAAATTACCTTAGATTAAGCGTGATCTTAGATTCGCATTAACCATTAAGCAAAAACAGTGACAATTCATCTTAATATGCTACGCAGAATCGTATTTCTGTACACGAGATATTTCTAACTGAAAGGCAATCTACACATTTTCGTCAGAGGTAAATATATCCTTTGCATGAGAATATAAATAAACATCTATCCAAAAAAATATTCAAGGAATAAAAAAAAGCTAAAGTACCTACAGTGCACTCTTTTATCGCCGGTTGTGCAAGCACGAGAAACAAAGTTCACCGTGTCCAAGCGTGAGCAAATTTTGTGGCGAGGTGAAGACTATGGTTGCAATAAAGGACGAGAGAGGACGTGTATATTGTCGTGGCCCTAGGTGGACAAGTGTGAGCGCTCGTATATGGACGAATGGGACACAAAAAGAACGAACGAACGTACGACGTGCGGACGTGCACGGTTCAGATCCATGCGAATGAAGGGGATGCAGCAATTGCATCAACATGATCACCGACCCTGCGGACGAACCAGTAAAGTTTATTCACGTTGGGCAAAATATTTCATGCAAAATCGTCCTGCAGTTTTAGACGAACAGACACCCGGAATATTACTGGATAAAACTACCTGCCGGGGTACAACGAATAGTTAAACATATGCATCTGCGCATACATGGATATTTTTCTGCAGTCTCTGTATGAAAAGAAATTATATTCATGCTCGTTGTTTTCTTTTCTGTAAATTTTCAGTCGATTCACTTTACGTCATTCCGTTTGCAATTCTTGCGGTTCGTTTAAACATCCTGGGACAGGTATTAAAAAAGTAAATATGTACATAAAACCGTACTTTAATTGAACACGAAACCGAAAAGATTAATCGAGCCAAGATATTTTCTTCCATTTTTGAAAAATTTGTTTTTCATACTGCTTCAAGCGAATACATTTTTTACGTACATAATATTTATGCATCGATTAGTCCGATACTTAACATTAAGTAATTGCTTTCATCGGCATCTGTTTCTTTCTCCAAATAATGTACGCCTTATAAAGCAACAATGTCTTGACCTTTTTTTCAGCCATTTCCACAGAATAGGAGGATTGCCTTTGATTCACAATTTCAGTCACGTAAGTTTTACAAGCTGACTGTTCCATCCGGTCATGTGCAGGAGTCGCGGCCATCTTTTCCGTTAGAGAATGAACCGTCGGATAGAAAGAGCCCTCAGAATAAATGTAAGAATTTTCAATTATTCTAGAGAAAGTTAGCGAATATACAACTGTCTGCATACGAATAGGAAATTCAAATTTGTATTCAGGCTTATTTATCTCATAACATCAAGATGAAACTATTGTTTTTGCACAAGTCTCTTATTTTTCACGTTAACACCCTACTGTATTTATTTGATTTAATATTTTCTTACTCTTCGTAAAGCAATATTTTCGGGAAATGCCCTATCGTTACATCAAAATCCATCGTAAACCAAAATGAAATAGCAAACTACCCGTATAGTATCGCAACCTGTACCATGCAGTTATTTATGTCTCATAGCTTTTTCATACTTATAATGCATTTAAAAATCCCTAAAAATTTGGTATGTTGAATTTAACTTTTCTCGAGAAGTTGCAAGTATTATCGTCGACAATCAAAGTAAAATTTCGTTTATTGATATTTAGGGATAGTCGTGATAAAATGGAGCTTTCGAATTTTCTATATTTACTAGCGTGTATTAGTTTAGGCCTAACGAATCAGGCATACATTTGCAATATACATGTAATACAAGAGAATTTAAAATTACGTAGTAACACGTAATAGCTATTAGTATTGGAGATAGTTTTACAATTTATGAGGCAAATATTTTGGAAGAAATTTATCTTTTAAGCGAAACTATAAAGACAACGGAAAGAGGCCTGTGTTATATTAAAGTCGTAGATGTGGAACTACAAGATAAGGTACCTACATATACGACATGTATAAAACAAAATAGTATACACGTCTTTAAATTCTGGCGGTAGTTGAATTTACGGCGTTTACACGTGTACATTTTATACGACTTTTCTATAATTTCTATCTTCCTGTTACACATATCTCATTTTCTTATTTTTCGAAAGATACTGGAAATCGTATGATATTCAATGAATAAAGGAAATAAAATTTCACAGTATTTTTAGAATTATAGGTAACTATTAATTTTATATATTTAATACGTAACAAATTTTTAGTGTACAAATTATAATTTTTATCATAAATGGTACATACTTTGTTAAACGTAATTAAACTTATGTTTACCAGGTTGTACAAATCGAATTGTACTTTGCTATAGTGTCTTGTACTATGTCTGAACTAAAACTACCTTTTATTTAAAGTAGTTCTTGATTTGTTTATTTTTTTACGTGGTTTTTATATAATTTCTTATTTTCCTTTTGTACCTTGAAATTTATATTCCTTGACTAAAGCTATTAAGGATTTTCATTGGCGGAAAAGTTTTCTGACTATTGAGATTACAAACATTTTCTTTTGATTGTACAAACTAATCTATGCTAATATAACCAGTCTTTGTAAAATGAATTGACAAATAAATAATAACTCAAACGTATATAACAAACGTATATAACAAATAAATCAAACGTAATTAGCAGTAGCCATTAATTCGTGTGGTTAATTAACATTTTTTAAGCGGGACATGATAGATGGGTACGAAAAATTGAATGACAATATAATGAGTCTAATTAAGGACCTTCTGAAAACATTTGTATTTCTTGCAGATGCCAGCAAAGACAGAGGAATAATCGTGGACCGCTCCAACATCGTCCGTAGAGGCAATAATTTATTTCATGGAATAGAAACGAATTACAAGCATTGCCATGTGAATAAAAGCGGGAGGGGAGAATATCGAAACGACTGGTGATACGGCGGTCAGTGACAAATGGGATTTAGCGTTAGACAACACTTCACCAACCTGTGATGACGTTCATCGACAGTATACAGTGGATCGAGTCCTTGAAAGTTCGAAGACCCGTGATGACGTGCTCGCGGGTCGCACGTTATCACACCGTAGATTTCATACATATCGTACATCGTGTACGCATGCGCGTACGAACGCAAGTACACATTCCTCGTGGTGCCGACGAACGTAAATAATGTACTCACATACGCCTAGGCGTACGTACATGCACGGTAAATTCACACGCGTCTACGCACGTCACAACTGGTCGTCGGTGAAAATAGGATTTAGTAGCGGTACGATCCACGGAAGAATCGGAACTAAGGCTGCTTGGCTGTCTAGTGTCCAGGAAGATGGGTACACGCGTCGAGTACGTATCGACTGGCAGGTGCCTGCAGATCGCGTGTGTGACAAAGCCGTCGGCCATGTTCCTTTTCGTTTATGCTCTGCGTTTACGCGTGGTGTTCCTGAGAGATAACCGGTACGACAGACGCACCCGCTACCCTTGCCGTATACTCTGTCGAGAAAAGTAGAATTTCCATTCTGCGAGTTAGGGACTGGATGTCAATATCGATGCCGCCACCGTCTCTCCCGGTTGCAACCTTCCCGACGAACCGCGTGTCGTTTTCGTTTTGCCATAGTCGCTCGTCGCCGGCGCTACCACAGCCAACGTAGCCGGCGAAGGTGTTACGCTCGTAGGTAGTTGGCTCGTTCGTCCCTAAAGGCCGTCATGTCTGAAGAGAGCCACAGCCACCCGGACAAACTCAACGGAGAGGGGAGTTTATGGGTTTGCATCCTGTGTATTCCATCGTATCTCTAGTTATGGTACTCAGACGAAACCAACACGTATGACCCACCATTGAGCTGCCTCATAACGCCCTGTTTCTACATGTAGGTTATGCATATACCTTTCACAGATCTCAACGTGCAGATCGTATAAGGTAAGTTCCTACGCGAATGTAGGAAGGAGAAGATGAAGATGACGCCGAGTACTACAAGTGTGCATCAACATAGGAACGTTTTAGTCAAATTGACCCGTCCCTTCCTTGCACCTGCTCCAAGATCTACATACGCATCCTTGTTTGTGGTTAAAACACGTCTAGATCGTGACAAAATGTTCTTTCGTCATGATCTTAAAATGAAGACAACATTATTCGACTGGTTTCACTATTTTTAGAACAAGCACATTAATGATAGCAGAATTTTATCTGAAGCATTCATATATTCTTATTCTACTACATCAGAATATTGAGACAATTATTTTTCCTGATTTGCTTGAAGTCTACATTTCTTCAGTCATTTCTTCAGTATCAACATTTAAAATCAATTATTGTTAAATGAGTAAATCTTAATAATTTGCTTTTTTGTCGTTAAAAGTCTATTACTCAAACTACCTTATCTAATGATGTATTACCTCAGCCTCGTACAAAAATTAAAAATGTGATTTTAAATGTATTTAGTATTCTTAAAAAATTGTTAAAAATGACTCTTTGAATGTCCCTTTTGTGCTGTTATACTTATTTATTAATTATGTAATTAAAAGAGTATGTATTACCTCGCCTTCAGCAAGGTTTACATAATTACATATTTTGCATAGTTGTATTATCTCATCCCCTTTACGTAAGGTACTGATTAGATATATGTACAATGATTCTGAGAATGGCGGGAAACATTTACGCTGTCGATAAAGAAGAGCGCAACAGAAATTACCGACCTATAGATATATATACTTAATGACTATAGTAATAAAATAGCAATAGTTTTAACGAACTTATGTATGTATGGCTATTGATAGAAATGACAAGATGTAATATACGTTATACGCAAAGTATCTTACGATAGTACTCTTTTCAAAATCGTGTTAATTGTGGTATGTAAAATCATTATTTTTTAGCGATTTCAATAATAATGTGCATCGTTAACTTTATGATCCACCGGTACTATAGATACTTATCTGTACGTGAAGTTTATTGACTAATGTGCTGTTTTTATCGTTCAGGACGATAATGCCAATGGTAATTGGTAACAGATAATTATACTAATTCAGAAATACGAGCCATTAAAATAATTGCGTTACATCCGATACGTATGTCATGTAATTTGAAATGAATGATTCATATCCGAGATTGAACATCGGATGAGAAATTTTGAGAGATAACATTCAGAAGCATCCCAACGTGTTATCAGATCCGGAATGCAGCAGTGGCCTGTACGACACAAAGACGGGGGTGTGCCTTGAAGTTAGCCTACAAGCAGAGCTCAGCATGAACAGAAATCCACTGGAGGGATAGTAGCAGTGGAGGGGGGAATTCTAGGTAGGTGGCAGCCATGATGTGAAGCGAGCCAATCACCGGCTTGCAGTATTCCGTTACGCCGTAATGGCCGCACGGCAACGCCCAATGTAAAACTCGGCGGACGTTACGCTTATTGGACACCAAGCGTTAAAAGTTTTATTGCATTCCTAGCAGTTACACCCGCTCTC
The DNA here is from genome assembly GCA_963989215.1 of Hedychridium roseum. Classification (NCBI taxonomy): domain Eukaryota; kingdom Metazoa; phylum Arthropoda; class Insecta; order Hymenoptera; family Chrysididae; genus Hedychridium; species Hedychridium roseum. The sequence continues at coordinate 4,491,461 of OZ022310.1, read as the reverse complement.
GGAGGCTCTCCCCACCTTGCCAGACTCACTCCTACCTTCTGTAAATCGTAAACCCGGCACATGGACTCTATATACATTCACGAGCCCTGCGGAAAGCGGCCGTTGCCTGAGTGTGCCCCCTGGACTACTTCCTATGAACTTCGTACTATACTGACCAATAGACTGGATGCATAATCTGTTTACGTATGCGCGAAAGCTCTCACGCACACATAATTGCAAATTTACTCTAGCGCATGAAGTTCTTTGGTAAAACACAGTTGGTCCATCAATAAATGCAATCTTTGCATCTTGCTGTGTTGGAAATATGCAAGTTGATCATAATTATTTCATTTAATTACGCATTCTTAATTAAGCAATATCGTAAGAAATTTTTGTAAACATCGTAATATGGGAGGCATGACAAGTAATAGTTGTATAAAATTGTGGGATGTACGAATAATTTTCATAGTTTTTCAATTATTTAACTATGTCTGTGTAAGAAAATACGATGCCTATAAATAGCCATTATTTGGAGGGTTGGAAAACCCGAAATTTTGAGTAAAAAAATAGCTGATTTATATCACATGCGTCAAATAATATGAAGTAAATTTTTGATAAACATATTAGTGCACGCAACACGTAATGAATTATTTTATAAAAATATTTTCGAATAGCAAATATGCAATTTTCAGTAACTTTGTATTTTAATAACTGGTTTGTATATTTATTTATATGTATCTACTAAATACGTGAAGCAATTTCTTGAAATTATAATACTTGATAAAAGCTAAGTATTACAATAATATTCCCCAAGCAGTAATATGTTTTGTAAAATATGCTAAATTGTTAGTACCATTATCATAAAAATTCTTTGGTGTGCTGCTTTGTACAGTCAACCCTCGTATAACACGGTTGATTCGTACCGCGTTATAAGAAATATTTTAGAATTAGTACAAATTAGTATAAAGTAGATTAATTCGTATCGCATTATATCGAAACTGCGTTAAGTAAATCTCAGAAGTAAGTACATATAAATCAGATTGATTCGTTCTGCGTTATATGAAAACTGCATTCTCAGAACGCCACTTTATGATGAATACTGTTATGAAATAAAAGTTTATAGATACAAAAGGCAATAAATATATGTTTACACATTTCAAATTATTTTGATTGAATTTAAGAGTTCATATAAGACATTTAAAAAAAACATGGCAAAGTGTAAACCAAAAAACTATTTTCCAACAAAAACAAGCAACTTAAGCTTGAAATGAAATACTCTATTAACATTCATCATCACTGTCACATATTAGTGGCCTAGTTTTTTTTAATGGGCCGAATGTCCTCTTCACATTGCATATCTTCATCTTCGTTTTCAAATGTAGTTTTATTTTAGAATTCTACCAAAATCTCTCTATAAGGAGCTAAGCAATTTTGTAATTATTTTTTAAACTTTGCACTGTGCACTGGTCGAAGTATCACTTTCAATGAAATAAAGTTCTAATTCTTTACCCAAATCGAGTCCCAGAAACTTATATTTGAAATTGAAAAATGATAATGTACCTGCTCGAAAAAAGAGGAAAATCCCCATTAATTTGAACCGTAAAAGTGTAACAGAAAAATACATGCTATAGAGAGACTGCTTAGGTAATGCTTAAGGTAATTAACTTGTGTTATATAGAAATCGTGCTATACGAGTACCGTGTTATAGGAGGGTTGAGTTTACTGTATACTGTTCATCTACTGTATGCTGTTGCACAGCACATTAAACAGGAGAAGTATTAAATTTCTTGCCTATAACTGTTTTAAAATTACAAAGGAAAGTACATAAAAGTGGAAATTCTCAGATTAATAACGCCTAATAACTACAACAGGTCATTTTTCATATAAACGGTCGATAAAATGAATGTTTGTATTTCGTGTAAAGACATCCGTAAAAGGTTGATAATTTTTACTTTTTTACGTTCTTTGAGACTCGTGTATCTGTGTTTCATGAGCGTAGCCACACGGAACTTATAGCCTCTTTCTGATCAAGAGCCGCCTGCCCTTGATGACACGCGATAAGCTAACTGCAATGATTAGCGTACAATTGGATCTAACTAACGACTCCTCCGCACGCTTGTTCGCATGACGTCACGTCATTCGGTTTCCCCGACCGTAGAGGTTCCCCCCGCAAGTGGCTGTTTATCCGGCGATCGCGAGTCGGCTTTGACCGCAAGACAAATAAGACATTTATAAATTATGCAAGAGAGATCGTTATCCGACCGGTTAATGAACCCAGGCGAAACGCTAAGAAAAGGCGAATGAACTGCATTCATCGGCAGCTACTGCCTTATTTCACGTTCTACACTGTCAATACACTTAAAACCGTGTTTCACTCTGTTGACAATAAAGCCCTTATTATGTCAGATTCACCGTGCGCTCATCTCAACACGTTGCATGCATACTAACAAGCTACACGCTCGTTTGTCCGTTTTCATTCGTCGGAATGCGGAATACCTACTTGATCGCGCGTAATGGCAATTCTCGAGTTTATACGTGCGAAACATGTGAATCTCGGTATTGCGCGAAACACTTAGTAACAACGTTAGACGAATGAATTAAGACAGACAAGGAGCTAGAAGGCTCATAAAAGTTGTTGATCGCTCACCTCCTTGCTGGAAAAATCCATTAACGTCCAACAGGCACCGCACTAGAATGTTTACTGAATCCCCGACACGGGTCGAACAATCTCGTTACACTCGCGCACACTGTTATCTCCGACCCCGGGAGTCATGACAATCCGGTTATCCGCATGAACCCGTCCGGTGCGACAGTATCAAACGACCTGTCCTCGAGAATCTCGTAGGTCAGGAACGTACCGGCACTTGGTCCGTCATTTTTTGTATCGCTGTACGTACTTTCTCCGCGGTTCACTGTGGGGCGAGGGCTAATTTTACGACTGGTCCGCCGTATCGCGATGACGGGGGACTTGCCGGGGAATGCGATAGACATCTTCCCGGCATGAGCCCTTTACATATTGAGAGAGGGCACAAAGGTGGAGAGTTATCGCGAAATAGAGAGAGCCGGGGAGCAGCCATGTGCTTTTCCGAGGCCCACCAGTCCTCATGAGCGCCATCGCGCCTGCGTTTCTCCTAAGTCTGCCCCTACGCTCCGCACGACTACACCGTAGCTTCTCCCCCGCGACATCGTCGTCCTCGTCGGCACGGTCTCACTGTACTCCTGTTTCGGGCTTCAGGTTACCGCACGAGGTATATATGCCATAAAAGGGACTCCACTCTTACAACCCCCGGGTCAGCCATGTAACGGAAGGAACGTGAAAGGAGGGATACGAGTAGGACAGGCACCATGGGAGAGGGAACACGTAGGAGAAAATACGGAGAAAAAAAGCACAAAGTCGTAATAATGCGAAGAACACAGAAGCTTGACTGAATCGTTCCATCAGTACGCTGGACGTTGAGAATACCGGAGGTGGAAGTAGAAATCAACGTAATTACCATATCTCGGCAAACGTAGCGTGGATATGTATATTGGCAGATGTATAAGGAGATTGTATGTTAAATATTATGCAAATCTGACGTGATGTAAGCTTTAACAAGGATATGGCACTTGTAGAACGTATGAATACAATAGAGTTATGTATATCCTGCGAGTTCAATATCCAACGCATGAAATACGAACAGGAAGCTTTATATAAATTATTGTCGTAATAATATCTTCTTCATTGACACTGTCATTTGTAACAATTAATCATCTGGTAAACAGGTCATTGATCACACAATTATATTTCTGAGTTTAAATAACATTACTCAGATGACAACAAAGCTAGAGCAGAGTCTTATTTTCCGATTGTCATAATATAAACGCGGAAAACTTTTGTATAAAAACAAGTTTAACCAGTAATCCATTCAGAGCGATTCTCAAACACTTCCACCTGATTTTATATGAAGTCTTAATAAGGAAATACAAACATTCCTTGCATTTTATTTCACGCCGTATACGTCCATTGGTTGATAATGTCCTTCCCGATGAACTTGTCAGTGAATGAAACAAATACGAATACAGACGTTCCCGCGGAATACGATAGTGTTACTTGACATGATGGCAAGGCAAACGGATGCACGAAACTGCATCGGAACGACCTACCTCAGACTTCCGTACATGCATCTTCCTTACTTGATGGGCCTCTTTCACGCACTTGCTTCTCGCCACCCTGTTCCCCTCAGACACCCATGCGCACTACACGAAAAACGGAACCTGCATCGGCCGAAGAGGAACTCCTTATTCGCGTATTGAACATCCACCTCACGTAGATAGTCCGGAGGATCTCGCTGGTCATTACACGAAAGGTCGCACGAACCAATGGCGACCTGTGGGCGTTCTCCAACACGGCGACTTGTCTCCTTTGCGCCAAAAAATGACCGTCATCGCCGGACTTTACAAGCCACACGATGATCCGAATACCAAGAAACTCACACGAATCTACACGTGTGTGCGTGTGTGTATGTGTCGCTACGTGTTCCTATCACGAGGTTAATGGTTTCCTTACAGATTCGTTTCTCATGAATACCGATGATTTTATACTCCTGTCTGCTTTGTGGTTTGTATTTCTCGTCGTATAACGAGCAATAATATGTTCCTGTTAATTGTTCGCAAAGTTGTGCAGCTTTTTTTAACCTAAAGCAGAAGTTCGAAAAGAGTAACAAAGGTGGAAGGAAATACTTGGATGGGTTGCGAAAGATATTCAATATAATGTATTTTGGAATAGTTACTGTATATAAAAACTTGGTGCAACGATATCATTTAACTTAGTTTCATATTGTGTGCAGGATTTAATAAAAAAAAATGTCAATGGTATTGGTAGGCTACAGATTTAAATAGTACACTGCGTGAATGCTCCCTTTTTTATAATAACTTACTCAGAAACGCATAAAGGAATCTCAAAAGGTGGTGAAAGCGCAACATTCCTTGAGAGCAGAAGTGGAAATATCAAAGTTACTTCTGACAAATGCAGCTTTCTAAAAGGGAAGGGTATGTGTATAAGAAGGGCCGAAATCCAAAACGCATGCCGCTTTCACTTCGAAGAATTCAGCTGCATAGGAAAGAAATGGGGCTAGAATGAAAAACTACGTGTCCTCGATAATTCGGCAAAAGTGAAAGTACATTACCTGTGACACTGAAGGACCTTTCAGAGTGTAAAAAAATTTACGTAATACTACTGATTGTCAGTATTCGGCGTTGTAAGAAGTACGCAAGGTAAACTGTCACTAACGATTTTTCTAATAAGCGGCATTTTACTTTCAGTGAAGGTTAACAAATTGTAGTTTTAAATAATAAGCTGCAGACGATATATCGCTTAATCGCTACACCCATGCTTTGAAATTGATACACATGGACACAGACTGAGACGGAAAATCTAGAAAAAGTATTGATCAAAATTCACGTTTCACAATGCACAAATAATCGTAAGGTATATTTAAATGAATTTATAAATCATGTGAGTTTTTAATTATCTCACATTTGTTCATACCTTTTAAAATTGATTTATCCTGAATGTTTTTTTTGCGAAAATTTGGTAAGTGCAATTTTTCAATTATTTTTTAACTCAGATATTTCTATACACACTTACATTCAGGAAAAGATAGTAATATGCTTACGTGCTTATTGTAGGATCTCGCGTTACAAGAAATTAACATATAAATCTGTCTACTTTAGCTTATATGTATATTTATCTAAAATACTGCCGGTTAGTAGGCAACTATGCATTATACAACGTACGTATCCATAAACAACAAAACAACAAACATAAATATCATGAACAAGCCTTGCAAAAGTAATTGGCTCATTCCGGTTTTATCTACAGTATTTACAATTCAGCGATACCCATGACTTATGCTGTGAACAGTGTTATTTTGTTATTAAAAAAACAAGAATAGAAGGATACAAAATTTATTTAGTCATCAGTTAATATCCGCCTAATATAAGAAAATTGGAAGGACTGAAAATTGATTTGGTATTCGTTTGTACTTGGCTTTAGACAAAATTTATTGGTAAAGAATAATATTGTAAAGTATACGAATTTTTGTGCTTATAAACTTTAATTTTGTATACACTGGCTTGCGCAATTGCTAAATTAAGATGAGAAAATAAACTGTGGGTTAAAAGGGAAAATGTTAACAGGTATTTTCATAAGTAACATTGTATTTGTGACACGAAAAAATTCGAGCGACGGATTTAAGTGGCAATTGAAATATTTCTCGAGCTACTAGCAGTTTATAAACTTGTATCGCAAACAATTCTTTGCAAGAAAAAAATGATATTGTGTGCGTATCTTTCTTTTAGTGAACAGTATTAGAATTCTGTGAAATTTCAACGCATGTTTCTCAAATCTGTGAGTATATGTTTTAAATATTGTTTCATAATTACGTTAAAAACATTTCTGTTTTCATACGTGTAACCTTTTTGCACTACTAAGTAAGAATTAGTTTTATGTTTGTTTTCAACTTTCTTTCTAATGTAAAGATAACCCCATATTCTCATAAGTATTATTTCTTGTGCAAGCACATTGAAAATATTCGATTATACGATTTGAAATATTCGAAAATATTCGATTAAAATATTCGAAAATTGTCGATTAAAACAATTTGGAATATGATTTCCGCACGTGTTAAGATGGAAATTAGTATCGACTTTAAATAGCTTTTCCTTGCCCTTTTAAGTCTTATGATTCCTTTCGTATGATTCAATGACATTAATTTTCTACTGTAAAAATGTCAAAGCCATTACTCGCAGCAAAAATGTTTTCCATGGACAGAAAGTCGGAAACGAGACTATTGGGGGATTAAACATCATAAAAATATAAAGTATATATATAACATTACACTGAAATTGTATATTATTTTTTAGTCAAACTTCATGCCAGATTTTTTTCTATTACTGATCAAAAAGTCCATGTTATTCTTACATGTTTTGTGCCAATAATAACTAAAACAAATTTGTAGAAACATTTATATATAAGTCAAGTGTTTCTAAGAAAACCTTCATGTCAGAGAAAGTCAGTTTCGTCAGCCAAAAAATCGATAACAATCCTGACCTACGCGAATATTTCTGCCCTAGGGGTTCGTTCCGAAAAAATGCATGTTACCCACTCGCCCGCTAAGATATAATATCTCTGACTACATGTTTGCAAAAATAAGTAACAGCCTTCGTCGTTTTAAGGGAAACGTTTTGAGGTGTAACATAGAGGAAAGAGAAAACGAGCAAGGGTGGAATTATCTCTTGTCCGAATTAAATCGTCTGGAGGAAATCCTCAACGAGAATTAATTTGAGAATTAAATAAGTCAATTCACAAATAAATAATACATGTTTGCAAAAATTCTAAACAGTCCTGGCCGTTTTAAGGGAAACATTTTGGGAAGTAACACAGGCGAAAGAAGAAAACGAGCAAGGGTGGAATTATCTCTTGTCCGAATTAAATCGTCTGGAGGAAATCCTCAGTGAGAATTAATTTCACCGGACAGACGTCGATAAGTTGATCCTGACCTGCCAAAGTATTTTTCGTCCTGCGGATTCAGGTGCAGAAAACACATGGCGCTGGCGCGCTAAGCCAGCGGATGCACGGCAAATGGGCGTGGCAAGTCGTCCAATGGTTCGCCGACCAATCGATATCGAGCTTTCCCCACTTTTCACGCTCGTGCAGCAACCCCCACCCCCAGTCTCTCATGGAATCTCGAGTTTCCCCATACGCCCTCGCGATCGGTTCGTGGTATTATGCTTGCGGAAAAATAACTCTAATTAATTATGTCGGTGGCACGGCGGTTTTTATAATTGCCCAGTCCTGCGTATGGTGGATGCTAACGTTTTTCACGTGCAATCGCGGAAGATCTAAAGAACGATGTGCTAATAGTGAGATTCCGGTAGTAACTTCTCCCTTAAGGTTTGCGGATTGAATGATTTCATTAGGTTTCTCACAGGGTGTTTGCCTTTTGATTATGGATTTAACGTTTGATGGCTGATAAGTAAAATAAAGTCGTCGCATGTTATTTTATTGCGAAAACGTAACGGTAGTTGGATAGTACATGTCTCAGAATTTGTAAATAATTTCATTGTGAAGTATTGATATTATTATAAAAGTGTCTCTATTCGCATGTTTTAACGCTGCGTATGAAGATAAAAAAAATGACTTTGATGAATATCGTTAGTAGAATTATGAGACGAATGTAGTTTTGTCTTTTCGTTTAGCGTTCATTTTCGTGTTACTATTTACTTTTCATTCTATTAATGCATATGTATGTTGTAAGACGTAGGCTTACCGTACGTTTTGTACTATTCGTTATGTTTCGTACGCTCTGACGATTCATTGGACATCGCGACGCAGTGAAATTCTTCTTCATCACAAGATTTTCGTGGCGACGCACTAGACCGCACGGTGCGTGTTCTCGCGTGATTTTTCGGCAACCGCTAAGATTACCGTGCTCAACAACTACAGTTGTGCGTCACTAACGTTTACTTAAGTGTAGCAGGGGTAATGGGGAGAGGCAGAGGAGCACTCACAGCGCGAATTCAGTGGTGAACCGGGCCGATCGTAACGCGCTTACACTATTTGCATCGTCGTTAAGAAGGGCAGAGGATTGCCGAAGGCTAGACAATGCGGTACTCTCGGTCGCGTTATCGACGAGCGTGAAGAAGGCGATTTCGTCGTTACGGAGGCACGTTACGCCGGCGAATACCGCGTTGCCGGACAGGCGAATCTTTCGCGAGTGAAATTTCGGTGCGAATTCGATGCCGAGCCTGAGGCAATGCTGTGTATACGACGAAACGCAATGGTACCCGTTCGCGTTCGGCACTATGCGCCTTGGCTTTGCTATACTATAAGGTAGTAAGTGAGTGAGACCAGCAGCGCGGACCCCTACCGGCGCAGCCGTACATCTTAGTATTATGGGCAACTCACATTGGAAGATACGCCATCAAGCGTAGCCCTAGCGGAGCGCGAGAGCGGGCGAGCGAGTGAGCGAGCAAGCTGGCGATTGTAAAAGTTTTAGGGACACTTTGCGAACACCCTCCCCTCTTTCCCCACTTCTATGGCACCCCGGCTAGCGCGCAGCTACGTCCCGGTTCTCTCACCCCGCCGACCCACGTCGCTCCGTTGGGTCAGAATATCAAGGAAGAGGGGGAAGGGAGAACGAGGGGAGAGAGAGAGATCCGGTACCCCTGGAAACCCCCTCGACGCCAGCATCCCTCCCCGAAGCCTTGGTCCTTCGTCGAAAAAGAGATGGTAATGGTAAAATGGAGATAGACCAAGACTCTCGGGGATTCGGATAAAGACCGCAGGGAGGAACGAAGACGCGGGGGGCTCGGGTGTGAAGCGGCCTAACGCGAGCGCAGGCAAATGGAGAGGTTAAATACGGGAAAATGGAAAAAGACTCGGATGAATGGCCTGTGCGCTGATACTGCCGTGAACCAGCCTCGTTGTTTCGTTATGGGCGCGGCGGATCGGTAGGAAAAGAGACCGATCGAGGGGCGGGGTGAAGCCAAAGAGGAGAGGGTTTCGATGTACGTGGGGAACCCGACATCGGGGGATAAAACTGCCAGGAAAGAGAAACGTCTCGAGATAGGGAAAGAGAAAACGCTGATGCACGTGTGTGTTGGACCACGCTTCTTCGTGTGTTTTTAGTGTTGCCTCTGTGCAGTGGCGCCCTCCGTTATTCGCATGAAGTACGCTTATTCTTACAACGCTTTTTTGTTAAACAATCTTTACTTAACCCCCGACCGCAGTGCTAAGTACGTCTCGCGGGAGAAATACAGACAGTCACCGTTCAAAGAGCTTGCTAGTCTAAAACCCTAGGCGTATTATGAATCCGCACGGCAAACGTGTGGTTTCACTAATCACTTCTTTTTTACTGATATCCCTTCCGTTATTTCTAAAAGTAGAATCTCATCCAAAGAATATGGTTAATATAATGGATTTTATCGGTCAAATCGTTCTTCTGTGACAGCATATTTCTGTATTGAAAGCATATTGATGACAGACTCCATTCATCGTCGTTATCTGAGATGCAGACGCGCTTTATTTACCCATTAGGTCTATCGTACGTGCTAGATTTTCCAATCATTTCGAAAACTTAGACCTGCCATCTTTTGCTAATTTTTATCGACTTATTGGTTCGAATATTATTTTATATATGTCACTTTCCACAAACTTAAATTTTTAGCCGAATTTTAAGATGAATTTCACCGTTTGTGAAATTATTGTATCTCAAAAACTTTAATATGTCATTATAATTGTAGGTTCGTACCGTCAAATCACATGGATTAAGGAAAAAATGTTGTTCAAAGTACATAAGCTTCATTTAGGTAAACTTGCCTAAACGTCGAAACGTAAGGCACATTCTGATTAAATTCATACCATTACTTGTACAAAATATATTAAAACCGAACAGATTCATGACAAAAATTTTCGAACAATTAAATATTCCATCTCAGACACATCGATACACATTCATTTTTTTTTCTCTAATTATTTTCACCTCTTGCTAACTCATGCCAAAAACAGTGCTGCAAAAACTCATGCAAAAACATGCCAAAAAAGCTGTGCAGATTAAGATGTCAGTAATTTTTCATATCGAAGAACTTACCATAATCAATAAAATTTTAAGAATTGAAGACAATTTACAAAGATTACTTTGAATTCGTGAATATATTGCAATGGTGTTGAAAAATACTAGGAAAACTACAATTTTATATTCCATAAAGACGCAGTGTTAAAGAAACGATCGTGAAACGATACAAAGTGGCTGATTTCATGCAGAAGCCGCGTCGTTTACGTGGCGGGGGATGGATGACTTCTATGTTAAGAACCCGTCTTGTTTCACGGATTAAAGTGTGAGCCTCTCGGGGAGGACTATTCTCACGTAGAAGCGATTTTGCCGTGGCGCTAATTTCACCGCTGAACGGAGATCGTCGCTCCTGGGGTAGGTATTTCGCGTTAATACCAATTACGGCACAAATACCGAACACGCTTAAGCCCGTACGAAACGGACGATATAATAAACTGGCAAAATAACGGCATTATTATCCGGTGAAGCTACGCATGATATGTACGCCGGCAGCTTTGGCGGGGACGGTGTATGCAGACATAAAATACCTGGTTGAATGTGCTCTCGCCGGACGATACGAAAAAGTCTAATATGAAGAAGCCGGTGGGCCGTCGCAGAGAGGGGTAGGGGGAGTGGTGAGTCCGTGTCCTCGGGGTTTATACCGCTCCGAGTAGCAACGCCACTGATCGACCAATGGGAATGGAGATTTGCAAGACGAGTAAATAAATTGGTCTCTTGCGGCCGCGTTCTTAGTCGACTTCCCGGAATGGCAAGACATATCTCTCTCGCTCTCTCCCCCCTCTCTCTCTCTCTGTGCTCTCAATCGTCCCACAAAGAGAGAGAGTAGGAGGAATATACAGACCCCTACCCTCGCACGTTCTATGTTTCATCTCAAATAAATACACTCACGCGCATTTGAATACGAGATTACATGTATGCGCAGACCGTCTCCGTATTTATTCTTTCTCCTTGTTGCTTCTTTTTCTTGCCATTGTGTGCTACCGAGGGAAGAAACGAAGGCGTTCGGGCAAACGAAGATGCCGAAAAGGAACGGAGGATCGTGGAACTCGAACAACATGGTGGCCCTGACGGTTTTGCCCGGCTAAAAAAGTCCAAATGGTATGACAGTCGTCCCGGCCCATAATGTCTCGTATACTAACCAATTTATTCGCCGAAACGTATTAAATCCATTTCTTTTTCGTTACATATGCAATTTCACGATGCGTGCGGAGTCGAGGTTCTTCCCCCTTTTATTTTCTCTCGCGGTCTCCCCTTCGATTCTTCCTTAGTAACCAAACCCTCTCCTCGTCCGATAACTATAATATTTTCAATCCACTGGACTACATTGTAAATACCAACCAGTCAGTTTTTTCGGGGAATAGACTATGAATTTATGGTATGTCGAAAAAATGTCCCTGGAATTCCTTGACACCGCAGCACTTAATCAGTGGTCCTCGGATCCTACGATGCTAAAACTTACGTTTGCCGTTTTCTTTTTCTTCAGAAACAAAGGTTTAAAATATGCTTCTTAAGTCAACGATGATTAAACTGAGTTTGTGAATAGTTATCTAAAGATTTATTAATTTTTGGATAAATGATTGTATTTGCAAAGATAGCGCAATGAACGGAAAAATTTGTTCCTTCAATAATTATGTTTTGCTAGAGTACGTACAAATTCGGTATTTATATATTGAAATTCTTTTTGAACCATGGTAATATACAAACTTAATGGTACGAAAAAATACCATTTTTATTTCGCACTTATCTTTAAAAAAATAGCACATATGAAGAGAATACCTGTTCGCAGAATACGTTTGAAAAATATATGTTGATTTCCGTAAAATACGATACATGTTAATATAATGTAATAAGGACAGTAATATCAATAAAAAGTTTACTAAAATAGTCAAGTTGAATGTAATATGGCGGTATACTTTGCATCACACAAAATGGTGCACAAACTTTTACAGGGTACGTATATTTTTTTATGCATTATAAGTATAATTAAATTTTCGTGTAACCAAGTAAGAAATACAAAATTTACAAGTAAACTCTCATATGTTTTATGAAACAAATATTTGCACAAAATCTGTTTTTTACTGTTTTTCCATTGCTTTGTTTCATCCAATAATTGCACATTATGTCCTGAGGGTGAATTTGGAATGAGTTTATGAGTGACTAATTTTCGGGACCACTGTAAAACTTTTCATTATTTAGGTTGTTTCGCAGAAAGCTGACGTTTCAACGTATAAAATTTCTGAAAACCTTTTATAAAAACCACGCATAAAAACTTCACGCGTTAGACACTGTTAGACATGTAAAACTCGTTACGCGCGATGGTGGCGTGGAAGAAAAAATTTGCCGTTGCGGAGCCTGTTATGGAAATTACGTACTTATGAATCGAGCATGGCGAAATATGTGTACACCGGAAAACGTACATTGATTGTAAGTGTCGTTTCCTTTTTTTAATATTGTGTGATAAAAACTATACGTTGAAGATTTACAGCACTTACGTGTTTACAGAGCACGTACATATAATTCAGAAACAAGTACCTAACATAGATTAGGAAATTTTACCACGTGGTAGACGCAGTTACTTTACATTCGTATTATTTGGATTGTTTGTACAACATGAATAATACGACACACATGTTAACACCGTTACTTGGAAATTATATTTTACAATAATCTTGCTTTAAAGGATAATCTAGAAATTATTCTTGTTTATAAAATATAATTTATATTACAAGTTTTGTATGAAATTTAATATGTTGTAAATATGCGAATGTATATAGAAATATTTTGGTTCTGAATGACTAGTGGATATAAAATGGTCGCTACCTCGTTGTCATAATTTCAATTTTACGGGCGGTAAACTAGGAATTTAGTTGAACTAAACAATCATTCTAATGGACAAGATCTTCACAGACGAGATCATACGGGAAAACAAATGGAAAAGTGAACTGAATATTTTCAACGACTATAGATATGGATTTCTAAAAATCACATGTACATAAGTTCCTTTGATACATAATGTAGAATTATTGTGAATTAAAATCAACACTAATAAATTATACGTCAAACTATTATTGATATCCATAGAAAATAAAATATAATTAAATTGTTAAATTCAATAAAGCTGGAAGTAATTAGAGCACATAGGGTCCGATTAACACCTTCCTTTAATCTATCAGACCCAAGGTCAGACCCAAGATTATATAATCTTTAGCTAACACGTTAATAAAAATACGGATAATAAAAAAAGATAATAAAACGATATAGATATACCTAGGTAATAAAAAACGGTACTTAAATGACAAACAGTGAAGTACGAATTCGTGAGTACTTATTTTCAAAAAACAGACCTTTCCTGCTAAAAACTTTCTTTGGTCGTATATTTCACAAGCACTGCCGTGTACAATTAATCGGTTTTTGAAGTTTTAAATAAATTCTAGCGAAAATAACATAATTACCCGATTATTGTGGACACGCCATCGCTTCATTTCCGCATGTTTGACTTTTCGAACGGTTATAAAGCTAGACGAAGGCTTGTAATAATCGTTCATTGCAACGGACCGGTGCGTGGCACCCCGACAGAATAATTCGCAGACGTCTTAATTTGGGGACACGACTACCCCTCTTCGCCGGCGCCGTAGTAGTTGGTGATTCGGTCGAATTGTTCTTTGACCCTCCAATAGCTTCCCCGGTTTTGTCGGGCTTCTAATGGAATTGCTTTGCGAATGGCAGCAACGCGAATAAAAGCAAAACGCTTCTCATAATGCTATATCCGCCCTCGCGGACAATGAGTAATAGCCAAAATCTCTATATATTCGATTCCCTCAACATTTGGAGTAGATCCTCGGAGTTTTCAAATGTGGAAGTATAAAAAATAGACAAAGCAAATATTTTTGACAAAAGTTTGGCAGTATTTCTGGTCACAAAACAACTCTTCGCACGTACCAAATTGTAAATATTTGCTAATATTTTTTGTTACATTATTAAACATGTCTAAGGATTACTGATGGAAGATGTATGTAATAACTTTGTAGTGTTTTGTATTAAATAATTTGAATTTAATTATTTGTAAGAACTGATTTTTGCTTAAGAAACAGACGCATTATTTATTATTTATTGCCTAAATAACGTTGTAGGAAAACACACGTTATTATTTTCAAAATCCAAACTAAATGAATACTATGCAACAAAGTTAAATTTACTTGTCACATGGTTTACAGTAATCATCGTCTCGGCATTATTTAATATACCTAAGTCATGATTTTGTTAACTCAATGACATACAGTGGTTCAAATTTTGTTTATAACCTGTTCGCGGTATACTGGAGTTTTTTAACGACTGTCATAAGTACGAGTAATCGTGTCCACAACGGGGCGAGATTCAGGCCAAAGGAAAGCTCCGCCTGTGAGTCTCACCGTAATATAGACTCCAGCAAAATCAGGAAATCTGGTCAAACGCGGAAGGGAGGGGAACTCTCGTTCTCCATATTTGCTCGTAGGGCCGTTAGCGACTCGAAGGCAAAGCTTTGTGTGCTAAAGGGGCGGGTATCCCTTTACGTGTGAGACTGACATTCTCCATTCCCTTCAGAACGAGTCGCCATGTCGCCTTTTCATTTCTGTTTACATTAGTGTTTAAAACTTAAAGAATTTTCGGTTTGTTGTACATTTATACTTGGACTCGGAAATTATCAGTAGAACTCAGTAGAATATCTACTCTCACAGTAAAACTTCAATTATCCGAACAAAATTTAATATGAGAATTTGTTTAGCTGTACAATTTATGTAATTAAGTTACACACACACGTGTGAATAAGGAAACATAATATAAATTGAATTTAGTACCATCATATAGTGTTTAGCATAATAAATGAATAAATTAAATTAAAGCTTGCAGCATTGAGTATTTACGGAATCATTTTTAATTGCTATCATTACGTCTTTAAGTAAGTTATTATTTATATTATTATAATTCTAATTCTAAATTTATTTTTTATATTATATTTTATTTATTATTATATTTTTATTTTATATTATATTTTATATTATATTATATTATAATTCTAAAATGTACACCGCATTAGACTATGTATTTTAATTGCTTTGGTAACGTATATAGTCTTTAATAAAATCAAAGTAGATAGTTAATATCGTAACTCTGTTTCAAATTTTATACTAATATACCATTGCATAATATTAGTCGCTGCTTGGAAATAGTTTTTTGCGTTTTATTGTAAAATTAAAGTAATTAAATATTTCGCTGTACATTGACCTTTTTTATTAGCTTTGAAACAAATTTGACTGCATGAATACAGAAATTTAGGACATGTATGCGATTGTAGATATCCATAAGATTATTTCAATGTTTATAATTCTTCCGAAAATTAGTACTTAGGCACATTAACCTTTTTTCTACATTTTTGTCTCATTAAACATTTGTAATAATTCAGTAATGCAGTTTATATCACCTCGGTAAATTCCCTCTTATTTAAAAGTCTTGTCACTTATGATTCAGATTTTTTCGTCTGTCAAGAACCATATTAAGTTTTTGTAAATACAAAGTTAAATTTATTTTATTCATTTAAATATATTATAAATGTTTCAAGAATTTTTCGGAAATTTTAGCAAATGTATATTGAAAAGACATGATTAAATAATTGACAATTGATTAAAAAATGTTTTTAATCTCGATTTTGTATTGCTATTAGTCATATTCCTTGGCGTGTAGGTTGTTCAGCAAAAAATTATGTATTCACATCTTTTGCGCATCTCTTTGTTATTAAATTTGTTTAACCTTACTAAGTTTACTCAATAATTTGCTTAATGAAAAATTATACATTTACCTTATTATACTGAACTGAATACTTTAGGTGTGATAGCCCAAGATTTAAGAACGTAATTGTAGTTGAGATAATATTGGGAACGATATGGTGTAAACGTTCAGTAAGACTTAAAATTGATACGTTTTATGTAACATTCACATTACGTGCTAACAGTAGCCGTGGATATACCGTCATTTTGATTTTATGTCCTATTTGCGAAATCGTATTAAGCATCGTGAAACTTGTAATATGTCAATATATTTAATGAAAAGCACAGCACGCAAATGTTGTTATAATGTTCAAGAAAAAATTGTAAGAAATTTAGAGTAACTATTATATCTTCAATCTACCTTAATTATTACGATTATTTTATTTTAAGAAATTAGTGTACGAAATAAAAAAGATGGTAAGCAGAGTATATAAGTTTTTCCAATCAATGTTTGATAACATGTACTTTGAGTGGAAATATGATAGAAATCTTGTATAAATATAGGAAAAAAATGCTGCGCTCAGCAGCTATAGCGAAAGTATGAAATGTTTTAATGAATAATGAAACAATTTCACCTAAATTTAAGAGGCTGACATAACACATCACTCAATAAGTCTCCGGTCTAACTAAGAAAAACAAATTTTTTTTTAGAAATTCCACTTTATTCATCAACATACTCTCCTTCAAGAGTGATACACTCATTCCAACGCTCCTCTAACTTTTCGATGCCCTTTAAGTAAAATGATTCGTCTTTGCTCTCAAAATAGGCCTCAGTTTCGGCAATCACTTCTTCATTTGAGCCAAATTTCTTTCCCTGGAGCATCTTTTTCATGTCTGCAAAAAGCCAGTAGTCGCTGGGGGCCAAATCTGGAGAGTACGGTGGGTGGGGAAGCAATTCAAAGCGCAATTCATTCAATTTGACCATTGTTTTCATCGACTTGTGACACGGGGCATTGTCCTGGTGAAACAGCACTTTTTTCTTTTGCATGTGGGGCCGTTTTTTCTGGATTTCTGCACTCAATCGATCCAACAATGCCACGTAATATTCACTATTGATAGTTTTGCCTTTCTCAAGATAGTCGATGAACAAAATTCCATGCGCGTCCCAAAATACGGATGCCATAATCTTGCCAGCCGACTGTTGAGTTTTTGGTCGCTTTGGACGACTTTCACCGGCTGCTGTCCACTCAGCTGACGATCTTTTTGATTCAGGCGTGTAGTGGTGGATCCATGTTTCATCCATTGTCACATATCGACGCAAGAAATCCTTTTTATTTCGCTTGAACAGCTCTAAACAGCGCTCTGAGTCGTCGACGCGTTGTTGCTTCTGGTCCGGTGTGAGCAAACGCGGCACCCACTTCGAAAGCAACTTGCACATGCCCAAATTTTCATGCAAAATTGTAAAGACACTACCTTCTGATATCTTCAAGGTGTCAGCTATCTCACGCAACTTTATTTTACGGTCTTTTAAAACTATTTTGTGGACATTTTTTATGTTTTCCGGAACAACTGCTGATTTTGGGCGACCAGAACGTTCAGCATCATCGATGCTTGTACGACCGCGTTTAAATTTAGCATACCAGTCAATTATAGTTGATTTCCCTGGTGCAGAATCCCCATAATGCTTATTAAGCCACTGTTTGGCTTCAACAGTATTTTTCCCCATCAAAAAACAGTGTTTAATCAACACACGAAATTCCTTTTTATCCATTGTCTTGAAAATTACAAAACTGGGGTCACTAAAACGACTGTAACCTCTAAACTAACGCTCAGAATGCCATGAAATTTTGACACGTACTGTTTGAAGGTTAGTACTACCCAGAAATCACGTGGGTCTGTCAACAATGGTGTCATATATGTGTCAGACCGGGGACTTATTGAGTGATGTGTTATTATTGACTCTATCGCCCTAGGAATTGCTGATTTCGCTTAATCACAGTATCTGCGTCCATAATTCTCTGTATTACTTCATCTCTTGTTGTGACATGCGTTCAATAAACTTTTCCTTTCATACTGGCCGACAAATAAAAGTCTAATGACGTAAGGTCTGGTGATCTTGGGAACCAAAGTATTGCCAAGACAAAGTGTCCACCTTTAAGGATAATATTCATTTAACCGTTTCATTTCTTCACTCCAGACTTTTTATTTTTGTGTAATTATTTAATAAAGTATTTTTGGACCTATGTTTATGTAACATTCTTGAACACCCTGTATAATACGATCTATGACAGCAAATTTTAAAGAATATCATACTTATATAAAACAGTAGTGGAACTATTAGAATTCAAAAAGATACGTTTTTACAAAAAAATGTTATTTTGTTCGCTATAACAAACATATATTAATCAATTCATAAGAACATTTCAGTGAAATGTTCATTTTTTATTATCCTATCACAATGGTGAAAATTTCTTCTCACAATGGGCATATTTCAAAATCTAATTATGCTCCAGGTGTTGATGTGTATATCAAATATATTCGAAAATTATTATTGTGTGAACTACATTTTACTTATGCATATCGGACGTGTATCGATGAATAGATTAGTGTACTGGAGTAGGTATTTTAGAAATTGTATTTGACAATTAAAAAATGTTTTTCTTTGCATTGTTAACAAATGAAATAAATCAGTATGTGAACTTTTAGACAATTTAAAAGGGTACTTAAATATACAGATTCAGTTTCTTTCCTGTATTTAATCATTTTTATTTGAAGTTATTTAATAATTGAAATAAATTATAATTATTTCAAATATCGATGATAAACAATTATGTACTTGAGAACCAAATTGTTAATGACTGCTAGAAAATCTTGTGTTAAATTTAAGTTATTTAAAAGCGTATTTAAGGTATTTGTGCCTTTGCAACTTTTGTTTAGACTTTGTTTAACTTTTCTTTAGTAGTAATAAGTAAGCCATTTTTTACTGACCTTTATCTTTTTTTAATATTTTAATTCAAAACGCGGATTGTCGCAAATTGAACATGGAATTGTTACTTTTACTTCTTATAACATATTTTACATCCTAAATAGTACAAAGTAGGTAACAGTTTACGCGTAATTTACATTACATAACCAAGCACTAATTTTTGTTTTAACATTGAAACTGAATCAGCCGTAACTGAAATCACAGTGGAATGAAAAGAAAATGCTGTGTAAACCAAATATTTGACGCGAATATGTTTAACGTGCGCATTGTATAAGAATTACTTTGAGAAATCTCGTTTATGAAATAGTAATCTGAAAAAGACTAAGCGAGATAAAGTCTAAAGACTAGTTGCTGATAACTATTTGACAAAGTTAAATAAAACAAGTGAAGAATCTTGCCAGAAATTGTAATGTAAGTATCAAATTAGTAAACCACTGACTAATTTAAATTAGTTAAAACAATGTTCTGAAATTTTGTAAAAATTTCTATCACGATGAAGAAGTGAATCACTATCGAAAACCAATCTGTAATTTTAATTGTTTTAAATCTTAAAGAGTTATGTTCATTAATAAATTATACAAAGAAGTTATGTTTATCCATTTAAATTATTGTACAAAAAGTTTTACCAATGAAATAGGTATTGAAAACGAAGTCTAACTAAGAAGCCGACGAATCCAAAAACCGAACTTTTAAAACATTTTTCTTCAAATAAAAATAGATCTCGGAAAAAATTTTGATCGTTCTAACTTTTTTATTCGCGCCTATATATTGATCAAAATCTATCCCCTTATATCATGTTCCTAAACATTGCATTCCCTGTGTGATTTCAACGAAATATTCAAAAATCTTAAAAATCATAAAAAGCTCCATGTAATAAGCAAAATTTTCTACATACCAGCTTGCACGTATTACATCCTTATGCTTAATTTACTATTTGCTCTCACTTCTAATTGCATAGTTTTTCTCAAACACTCTAGAACACCAGAAGCTAATTTGGAACTGGGCTAAGTAGATCTTGACTGTACGGCGTATTCAACCGAACTGCTGATGAAAATGAAAGCGAAGTCGGATTAGAAAGTTAGGGCGGATGTTGCCTGCATAACTTTTTTTGCAACCTTTGAAAGGGGATCCAAGGGTTTGGCCGTCCTGCGCAAGGAGTAATATGCAAGTCTGTCTTGTTTGGGTTGCGCCGAACCATCCCTCTCACCTAATTTTTTTCATAAATAGAAAGTTGACCACCGAGCACAGAAGCCGGCACAATTGAGTTTCCTGTAAATGTTACCCTATCCCAAAGGAATCTTCAGACTCGGGAACTAAATGTATCCACTTGAATACTTGAATAAAATCAGAGAATGTTCAAGTACATTAGAAATAATTTGATATAATATTCAAAAATCCGGTAAATTAATGTGAAATTTTTCATAACCATCAGTTTTTATATTTTATCTGAAATTAAAGAAATAGAGAATAGTATACATTGTGCGACTAAGAATTATACAAGCTTTGAAAAATCATGGAAAAAAAATCATGTCTTAAAATTAAAATTAAGCGAATTCGAATCAAACGAAACTTGAAATTAAACAAATAGTGAATAATATACATTGTGTAATTATTAAGTAGAGTTATATAATTATGTGTTCTACTAGTAATTATTATGAATTTGTAAAAAATTGGAACTTGGGAAAAATATTTTCATCATTATTTCCGCCATAATGAGAAAAATTGTCTGTGCAGTCTTTATTCATTCTCTAACAAATGACTGAATAAATCGTAACTCATATTTTACCGTGGCGAGTAAGGAAGTTATCGTGGCTAATATATTCTCAAACACATTACTTTTACTTCAATGTCATATAATTTTTATGAAGGAGACATCAAGATTACGAAAATCCCTGGACTGTTATGCATACTTAAATTAGAATAAATTTCTTATATCAGTAACTTTCTATCTCATTAAAAAAAAATTTCCTAACTTATTCTGCACTCGCAAGAACATACATATTGTTTAGAAAATCGTTTCTTATCTATAAAGTTTAAAAATAATAAGTTATATTCATTTACTTACCAACTGCAAAGCATCATCTACTTTCTTTTCTTCAATACTACAGTTAATTAGAGAGCACACTTGTATTTTTTTTATTAAAAGCAATCCATTTTCAATACGTCGAATAATAGATATAGATGATTGTAAATAATACAGACCTTTATTTACAATGATACACGTACATTTATAATACATAGGCATGTCAAGCAAGTACACAAGTTCGAACACGAAGTAGACATAATTATCACTTCTCTGTCAGTAAGAAAAAAAAAAGAGAGTAAGTGTAAGTTCATTTCTTTTATGAGAAGTGTTTATGGAATTGTATAATAATACAATGTATTGTACTCACCCATGTATAAGACGTACAAATATACCAGCTATTTTTTCTAGTGTATTTGATCTATTCAATTACTATATACCAATTTTACGTATCTCTATAATTATTATTTTTGAATATCGATGGCATTATCATATTTACAAAGGACTGCCGTGTAAGCACGACCCTAATTGATTTATAATCATCATTAGCGGTTAAACGTTTACGATAATAGTAGTGATAATAAATAATCATTATTCCTGTAAACGAACATTTTCTTCTTCGTTTATTCTTATTTCTATCGATATAAAACTTTCATTTTGTGCTCAAAAATATGTCAAGTTACCAAACTAGAAAATCTTCTCAGAGTTTGAGTTGCAAACTTTTCCACTGTTTATGTATATTGCATTAGTTTAATAAATACGCGTGGAAACTGCAAATCGATCTAACAGAAGCTTAAGTAATAATAATAATAATAATGTCTTGTGAGAACGGCATATAAAATTTATATAAGACTTTCTGTGTTTTTCATTGTAGTAAAATAATATTAGGATGAAAGAAATATTTTACCAATCTCAGGAAGCAGTAATAATAAATTTGTACCTCAACGGATACGTCCATATATATGTTACAAGCGTGTCATGGTCATCTAAAAGGATTTAAAGTGTTTATCTTTCGTATAATTACTTTGGCACTAATTAAACATATTTTATTATTGCACTTCGATACAGGAATAATCGTGGATTTTATTTACAGGTATCGTTTCTACCATATGCTTATAATTCATCCCGTACAAATGTAATTAAACTGCGATGCCAAGCGTACAAAATATCGAAATATTAATTTCGCAGGGAAATAAAGAACCGCGCATGACAATGTCACGCGGGTACGGGGAATACTTATGTCCTTTACTTACGATATTTTTGATGTTATTCACTTGCTAATTTTCTCTTATATCAGAAAATCTTGAATTTCTCATGGCTCAGATAACGCAAACGGAAAAATTGTACACACTTATAAATTACTCAAGTGTTCGAAGTCATGAATAATAATGTCCCTCTTTATATCTCCAGTCCCGCATTATTTGAGCCAAGAATTGAAAATCGAATGGTCGCAAGGGGAGATTCTATGCGCTGCACTGACAATTAAAGTAAATGGGAATAGTGTGACAAATGTAGTATAAAATACGGTACAATGTAAGCAAAATTAAAGAAAACATTATCGAATAATAAATTAGTTGTTTTTAAAGCCTTCCGTGAGTTCTCCCTGTCTGTGTCATAACATTAACTTTTGACAAACGAATTTATCTGAGTAATTGTAATTTTATTATGACAATTTAACACCAGGTATACGTGTGTGGTTAAGTAATGGGCAATGTATAAATGATAGGCAAAATTGACTTTATAAAAAAAACTTTACCATCGATACATGACATTTTATCGGGACCGTCGAATTGTATACAATCATTAAGCGGGACGTGAGAACACTTTATACGATGCTGTGACTTAAATCAATAAAGCCATCGACCATTCCGCGAATCCTACCCCAACTCCTCATCGGGGAACTTGCAGCGAGTCATTGCCGAACGCGAGAACATTTTCAAAATACAGAATAGAATGAACTATGTGGAGGTAAAAAAAAAAGGTACCTTCCAATAATTCGTATACAAGTACAACAATTTCATTCGCTATACTTACAAGTCATTTAAGTACTTACAAACCTATATATTACAGTAAGTACGAAACGGAACTCAAGGAAAAGTCGAAATAATCAACAACAAACACGGAGGAGGTGGGAAAGTTTCGCGAGATACAAAGAAAAGAAAAAGAGAGAAGATATGTTTCTAGCTCAACAACGTGAAAATGAAATTACCTCATGAAGAAACGTGACGGTGATCGTGCGTGCTTTTAATCCCACCGTTGTACTTTTTTCTTTATTTCGTGCGTATATTAATCAATCTTTTCGTCGTCATCGTAATAATAATAATAATAATAATAATTATATTATTATTGTAGGTTGATAGGTACATACAAAAACAACACACAATAAAAACAATAACATAATATTAACGTGACGCAGACAATAATAATAATAATAATAATATAATAATAATAATAATAATAATAATATTCTTAATAACCTTAATAATCATAATAAACTTCGTCACCGGCAAAATAATTATATCTAATTACAATAACCTTTACAGAGCGAAGCTCAGATGTCGCGCTGACTGGGTCGGGATCGGCATCCGTCGGCTTCTTCGTTATTACTTCGCTTTTATTATTTATTTCATTACTTATGCTGCATGATATTATGAATGTTACATAATAACCGTTATATTATCGTTGCGGAACTATACAGTTTTCTGAACCCAGTTTCACGGGTTTAAATATCTATTAGGACTGACTGTCGCTGCAAACTCATTCATATCGCGCTACATCACACCTTTTGAGTAATTCTTACTCGGGCTGCAGTGTTTCTTCATGCCTGTCTCTCTTTCTCTCATTCTTCCATTCTCCCGGTCGACGTCCGACAGGCGGAACGCAATTCCTACCTGTATTCCGTCCACGTTCCACATTTTTTCTCACTACCGCGCTTTTTCGATATATCTGGCAGTCAGATTCCGGGCGATCAATGCCTTTCCGAATAAGTATGTATTGGAAATTCAACTTCTCTCACTGGAGCGCAAGCGCAGTCGCTTCAAAAGAAATGACTTTCCGTTATCTTACACCTGACAGACTTTCCACGAGAATGAAATACGTGGAAAACGTAACAAACTGAGCTGTCAAAAGAATTTTTCGATATCAATTGAATGGAACACGGTTCGTTCGAGGACCACGAGCTGTATCATTAGCTCGTTTACCAGGAACAAATCCGAGTTCACACGTCATTCTTTTGGAGCGAATCGATAGTACGTTCTGCCCTTAAGTCGCTCCGTCGAATGTATACAGTTCAATGGCGCAACAAACAAGCCCTTCTCTTCTGTTACACGCATATTTTGAAAATTCTTCAGAGTGCAGGCGTTCCCATGCATTCACACAAACAGGCATTACAGTACGCAACGTATCACACCCACAAGCACTCGATCCCTAACTCTTACGATTTAGATAATGTTGCACCTTAAAGAATAGAGATCCACTGGGATATTCTTTTACAATTAACATCTGATTAATTCCACTACTTACTTGCGACATACCGACTAATAGTTAAAATCCGGCTGTTTGAAGGCCGTGCTTAGGACTTCGTTACACGAGATCGATAGAATTTTTTGTATAATTCTTAGCCCGCTTCACCTACCGAGACTTGCGTGCCGTTAACAAGTCCGTTAGATTGCAAGTACGATCATTAGTCGCCCTAGTCGCAGGGTACGCAACATCCAGAGGAAAGCGACGAGTTCCTACCGAAAAAAACAGCGTGGACGGAGCGTACCGTGTCGATCGGGATTTAAAACTAGCTCCCCAATTTAAAACTAATTTTCGGCAAGAGCCGGTAACATCGAAGTCTTCTCAGAGGTACGCGCATCAATTCGATCGCGTCAATGCTTTAATGCTACTGCCAATAAAATTAAACAGTCTATCATCACCTTCCGCGTCGGCAGGTGACAAACTTCCCCGTTAATCCGTTAAGTACCAAGATTAATTTCGATTACCTCCCATCTTTTTTATGGCAAGCGCACCAATTTCGCGCGCACGAGAAAATACTGAGCATGTACGTTAATTCTGACCCTGCATAATACCATGATTCGACGAAGATCCCAAACTCAGCCTAGAATGGTACGCTCGACCACTCACTCATTGTGTAGCTACACGTTTTATCTAAATTCTTGCTCTTTTTACATAAAGTAAGAATTATAGATACTAGTTTGCGATCCTTGGTAGATAATGAGTACGACATTCCGGAGTTTAGTCGGTTAACTCTCTCTCCATCATTTTTGTGCTTCATATTAATTTGATTTACCACAACTTTCGTTCGCCATCGATGCCCTTGATAACTGACCGATAAAATAAAAATAAGATCTTTTTAAAATGTTTTGAAGTTTCTTTGTCGATCGAGATGTATATAATATTCTCGATGTTGACAGATAATAAAAAGAAACGTTTTCGGAATTGTGATTTCATACGAATGTACAATACTCGTGATTTCTTAAAGCTTTCAAGTTTCTTTCTTCACAAGAAAATACTATATTTCCGTTTTTCTTATACTAATAAGATTTATTATCTACATTCGACACTAGCAATAGACTAATACTGAATACATAACATATCAGAAGGAAAAAATACCTCAATAATGACTGCCAAATAAATCACATGCAAAATCTAACTCAACGCAACGTTCTTATTAGAATTTCTGACTTATCGTTGACTTCCAAATTGTAATACTTTTGCAAATAAAAGTGTCACCCACGGCAGTGTTAGTGGATGTATACTGAACAGACGGAACTGTTAAACGAATTTAACGTCATTATAAAATTACCCGGCGATAAACGCGAATATTGGAAAATACTATGATAGGATAAAGTGCAAGACAAAAACCAAATAATGTAAGCTATTTTTGTCACTATTGTTGCTTTTAAACGAGAAGCAAGAAATATAAATCTTCCTATTTACTTACTTTTTACTAGAGTTCTTTTCTGTAAGATGAAGTATCCAGTAACTTTGTTTTGTATTTACCACATTAAGGAAATTTTGTACTCTTTTCATCATTTATGTATAATTATGTAGCGGGAAGGAACTGCTGGAAACAAGCAGTCGAAAAACTGCTGACTTAAGTGGCCTTGCACTTGACCTAAAAAAATGTTCATACATCCTGGGACGGTCTTATCCAATTATTTGGTGAATATACATTCGCACGATTTTTTCAACCCGTGCTTGTCTTTGACATTATAATCGGTCTTGGTCGAGGATATCGATGGCTACTTTAAGGAGCTGGATCCCGTGCGTAAGACATATGCGACCGTTCTAAACGTATCCGAAACATGCGTGGGCCCAACGTGCAAGAGACAGTAACGCACGTGGAGCTAGGAAACACTAAGTGACACTAATCATTCTTTACTTTATATTTATATATGTATATATCTATAACTGGAGAAATACTAGGAAATTATGGGGTTGGACAGATTGCTTGCTGGCGCCTCGGGATGCACGCTGCTTGAAAAAGAAGAGCAACACCTTACTACCAATACTAAAATGAAAGTCTTTACCGTAGAGGTCGCGAGGACCAAGAGGCATGGCTCCGTTTCCGTTGCTAGCGAGACAACGCAGCTCTTTATCGCTCGGCATCGAAGTAAATCTTTACAAGAGCCGTCTCGTCCTCGTCAAAAATGACACGTGCACTCTTCACTTCCCGAAGAAACCGGCAACCTCGCAAAGAGATTGGCCGAGAACAGCGATCCAGTGCCGGGGGCTCGGTGGTTCTGACGGCGAGGTGATTTTCGTTGGTAAGCGATACGTCCCGCTAATTCCGTAGAGCGAGGATTGAGGAGCCAAAAGGTCGAGCGGCGTGTCTCTCGGGGAGTTACTTTTATCTCGGATCTTTTTCTCTCTGGGCGTCGAGCGACGTGGGATTCAGGCGGCCAGGCCGTGGGGCGTCTGGTGCAGGAGCACGGGGTATTGCTGGGCCACGTGAGCGAGCTGATGCTGTGTTGCGTATGCGTGCGAATGAACGCCCGGTGTAACGGAACCGGCCGTCCCGTGCGGCAGTGCCGTCTGCGGTTGTGGTGCGTGAATGCTATGGCCGGTGCTGACCGTCGCTGCTACCAGGCTCGAGCCGGCCGTCGAGGATGACGCGTGGCCGTGATGATGATGCCCGATGCCGACCCCAGAGAAGGCCAAGGGTCACTGATGATGCTTCGCCGAGCCGTTCGCGTGGTGCGCCTGCGCGACCACGTGGTGGCTCGATGGCGGCGCGTGCGCACCACCGGGATGATGATGACTCCCCGTCGCCCCGTGATGATTCGCGTTGTTCGCGTTGCTGTTGTTATTGTTGTTGTTGTTATTCTGCTGCTGGGTCTGCCGTTGGCTGTTCTTCTTGTTCTTCATGCGCCGATTCTGGAACCAGATCTTCACTTGCCGCTCCGACAGCTGGAGGTTGCGCGCGAGCTCCCATCGTTTTTGCTTCGACACGTAGGCGTTGAAGAGGAACTCCTTCTCCAGCTCGAGGGTCTGGTACTTGGAGTAGGGCTTGCGTTTCTTTCGCACCGTCACCTGACCCGTCCATTCCAAGGGGTTCGAGCTCGCGCAACCCACGCTCATCCCCGCCAATCCGACGCCCACTCCAGCTCCCGCAAGGGTACCTGCGGGAAACAGGGAAGATGGGGAGGAACCCCACATCACTTAACACAATTAGTTTGTCTGTGACAGTCAACCTAGCTTGTCAGCTAGTCAGTATATCGGATCATCTTATTTGATACACGTACGGAGAATTGTTTCAACGACCTTTCGCTCCGGGAAGAGCGGTGACTTTTATTAAACTTTACATCGACGCGTAATGACAACAGTTATATCTTTTTCATTCTTTTTATTTGCAGTAATCCAACTATGGCACGTAACGAGTAATAGAACTGGAAGTAACAGAGAAAATGTTTTCTAGTAAAATATTTATCGTAATAAATGCTATCATAAAAAAATAATTTATCATTTTCCAAATAAATTCCAATTACTCCATGTTTAATCAAGGATTTATTGAGACATGCGAAGCATGATAATCTAAATATACGCATAAAGTTGTTTACGTAATCGAAAGGCTTGGCTACGAAGAAAAGTCCGTCACGGCATTAATAATCATTAACTTTTCAATCATTATCTTTTTCGAAGCTTCCCCAGAGCGATAGGTACAAGACAATTGCCCAGACGTTCAAAGTAGTAGAAGAAGACACCTATGGTTGGAAAAAAAATTCTTAAACAAAGTTGCGTGAGTCGAATAGTGTATGTATACGTAAGGGTAGGTTGAACCGCTCCCAGCAAAGCAGTATGATATAATTGGACCGGTTCTACTAGCCGCTCCAAAAACATCGTGCAGGCTGTCGTTCTACTGGACTGTTAGGATAGGACTGGACTGCTAGATAGTGTACGGTCAAGTGGCTACGGATAGCGATTCTTGTACTGTCGTAAGCTGTACTAACAGAATGCCACGAGACACGAACGTGTTATTAGGGTACAAAACGTAGAGACGGTGTAGCGTGCGCACAGGAAAGCTGTGGCGCAGAATGAAGCGGTTACGAAAGCCTTACACGAGTCATCCGTCTATCTTTAACTCGACTACAGCCTGGATGAGCTTGCACCGCGAGTGCGCCTCTTAACTAGATTACGTCTTTCGTACCCAGCCACTGCTTTGCATTCTCAATAATAGTCCTGCAATTCCGCTGCACAATATTCCTGAAAAACGATGTTCCTGATTTCTCTTCAATTACTTGCTTCATCAATTAAGATTTTGTTAGTATCTTGCTTAAGATTCCGGCAGGTTTTGCTTAGAATCTTGGTACAAGGCTTTCACTAATTGAATTCGCTTCAATTTGCTAGCGACTCGCTGTTCTGGTTGTACACTGCAAGGGTTCCCACTATCTCCCTATTTGCCTTTCATTCTGTACTTCTTGATCTCTCTTTCACTACCGCGGCGAGAGTGCTTAAGTGGGAGGAATTTATTGCCCACTAAAACGTGGAAAGATGTAAATTATTTAGCAAAGGTCAGGATTCCCACGAATGTCAATCGCCACACGTTCGTTTACGTACGCAGGCAGTGGATTAAATGGTTTACTAATTGCGTCATTATATGCGCTAATGCATTTCAATATGTTCTTTCGAATTACAATATTTGCTACCCATCTTACGACCGCACTTGCCGCGACAATCCCATCTATATGACATTTTAACATTAATTACATTCTGAATTATTCATGTTCTGTTACTGTACATACAATGTATATTTTCAATTCTCTCACTTTTTGGGGTACAATTTTCTATTCATCTATAAGTTATTATACTACATCTCAATTTTACGAAATGTATAATAATTATTATGTAAGTAATTACGGCAATATCTTCTACATTTCAAACTACATTGTCTTTTAACTGCTTGTTTGTTAAATGTCTTACAAATAATTAAATGTAATTTATGTGTTCCTAACATATTTTAATGTATTCGTGTATATTTTGTGAGTATAAAAACTGCATTGTTGGATATGAAGAATACATTGCAGCGTATGTCGCAAGGAAATCGATACTATACAAATTCCTCTTTTACTCTTCTCGAAGCTCCTGAAGAAGCAGACAAAATAATAAAATCGTAATATTAAGAAAGAATCCGAATGTA
Organism: Hedychridium roseum; assembly: GCA_963989215.1. Lineage (NCBI taxonomy): Eukaryota > Metazoa > Arthropoda > Insecta > Hymenoptera > Chrysididae > Hedychridium > Hedychridium roseum. Next base: position 4,461,475 of record OZ022310.1, on the reverse strand, counting down.
TGAGATATGGATTGGCAAGTTAGACGATGTGCGATCTTTCATTTTCTGAATTCAGGGTGCATATAATATTTCCTAAATTTTACGCTATTTACATTAGTAATGCCCCTTCTTAGAATCCGCAAGGTGCGACAAGAAAACGTGAAAATTAACCACGTCTTAATAATCATTAGCAGTCCATATTTAATACATATTGATTGGCGAGTCACAGGTTGGGCAAACATTGCAGCTCCAAAGGCTCATGTGGATAGAAGTAACTGGCTACAATGCGGTGCAGGCTGCGCACTCTCTGGTGCTGAAGGAACGAGTAAAGATAATGGCGCTGCCATCTATTGGGACACGGTTAAACTATCCGCGGCCTGTATGCTACTTTGTATGTATGTGCTATACGGCTGTGCGCACGCACGTCCGTACGTTCCCTTTTTACGTGCATATATTAGTGTTTCGAGGACACGATACATTGGGATCACGCGATAATATACTTGCCTATCTGATTAACCTGGACAGCCGCACGAGCAACACTGCACGACAACAACAAAAGTTTACACGAGAATTATTATAAAATGTTCTAGTTAGGTTTAATTGAAACTCAGGCGGTACGAAATAGGTGGACAGACAAGAATGTCTTATGGTTTTGAATTTAAAGAAATAGTGGGTCACAGGAAATAGAACAGAAGAAATGGTCACTCTGTTTGTAGAACGCATTGGAGTCATGTTGCTGTTATTACTTTTCGTCTAAAAATTCAAAGACTGAATTAAAATAGAACTGTGATGAAAGCATTTATTAGAACATTCATACTCTGCAGAAAGCAAATGTCGGAACACTGTATTAAATTACGTTGAACAACAGCTATAAACAATTGTAGCCAAGTAATCGTTCAATATTTAAAGAATATTCATGAAAAATTATAAACTGAATTATTGCACAGAAGACTATACATCCACTTTAATATTAAACTACGTTGAATCATTTCAAAATGATAAATTATAAATTACGTTAGATGCATATTTTGAAATTTGCCTCTTGCCGAACAACCTGTGCGGTTCAAAGTATGCAATTGTGTACAGAATTTCTGTAGAGCACAATAGTGTTAGAATAGCAGGGATGGACGATGGGTCGGTTGAGATAATAAGAAGGAAAAAGGCAACCGTTAGCGGGAGAAGACTGAACGTCCATACGGGTCATGGAACGGATCAGCTGATCGGAGGCGCGCGCCAGAGTTTACGAGTTACGGCCGCCAATAAACCCACCGTCGTTCGTTGTTGCTCATGCGACGTTTCATGGGCTTCATGGTCCCAAGAAAGGGGACGCCGGAGGGAACAAGGAAATAACTAAATAATATACGTGAATGAACGATGACTCTGCTTCTTGTTTCTTCACAGTCGCCACGTTCAGCTCTCCCGGCGATACTTTAAAGTAGCACGTATTAGAAAATCAATTGAAATAACTCGATTACGCGAATACCGAATCGATCGATCGTTCGATTATTGATATGATCGTTCGGTATGTCAGTTTACGACTTCGCCGAAGGGTAGTGTTTGATAATTTTGACGCATACAGAGGCTTCGCACTTGAATTTATGACCTGTCCATGGAAATACGAATGATAAGCGCTTCTGCGTATTAGTAAATTATTGTCTTATTCATTCATCCACCGTCTCTACTGAATGAAAAAATTGACAACCGAGAAAATATGAAGATGAGAATGATGGCCGTACCAAATAAGCATACCGTTCTCGCGGATAGGTCAAGAGATCATCACACAACTATACGTTTACTCGTGTGCATGGAAATATCAGCGTGACATTAACATTATATCATCTTTACGAACCTTCAAATGTGATAATTTCCCGTCATGTTCCAACGTTATTTCTTTTTGCTATTATTCGCGTTGTGGAAGTTTTACGGGACAACGTTTAACAGATGTATTGTTTAATGTACCAACTATTAACTCTTGAAGGCGAACTCGAAAAATTATAACAGTTATGAGTCTGTATTGAGTCGACGCATTATAGTTACACTTGACATGATTTCTATGTTGTTTATATTATAAGAGAATACGGTCAAACTAAAGATGGCGAAATTTGTTAGGCAACGTTAGTGAACGACAAGGAGAATGAATGAGAATTTGAAGAAGGCGAAGATTATCGACACGGAGTCGATGCTTACCTGGGGGCGGGTAGGGACTGGACGTGACCGGTTCGGGGGCTCCGTAGTTCCTGAGGCCGCCGTAACTATCATGAGGGAATGCGCCCTCGACCATCGCGGCGGCTACTCTGCCCCGGTCGTCGGCTGCTGAGGGCGTGAGGTATGGGACTCCGGTTTGCGAATGATGATGATGTCCAGCCGTGTCGACCGGATGATGATGCCTCGCAGTGGTGTATGGCGCATAATTGCACCAGCTTTGCGGGAAACTCTGGTGGCAGGAGGAGACGGCAAGGTCGGCCGTGACTGCGCCGGACGAGGAAGAACCGCCGCCCGTCGAGGAAGTCGTCGTGGCGACAACACCACCGGCAGAATTATAGGATTTGTAATCCGACGTGGTGCCGGCAGTGGCCGCCGAGCCTGCGGTCGCCGCGGCCGGTGACCAGAAGCTCTGGCTGGTGGTACCGGGCTTCCGGCTGTCCCTGGAGGAGCCGGAAGTCGAGGTAGGATCGGCCGCCAGGTTGTAGTACGTTGGGGGGTTGTTACCCCCGTAGGACTGGTGATGATTAAGAGAATCACTGGCCGCGGAGGACGCGTAGTGCGACTCCTGCGGGTGATGAGGGCTGTAGTTCCAGCCGCTCTGGGAACCGGCCGAGGAGGAATGCGAGTGTCGAATGACTCCGGCTGCCCCGTTTCCTGGTGCACCACCGGCTGACTCGACGCAGGGTACCTCGCCGTAACTCGAGCCTGTCGTCCCGGCACCGGGCGTCGCCGTGAGTCTTTTGGCAGGTATGTGCAAAGGTCCGGCAGCACTGTTGCTCGCTACCGAGGAGGCGCTTGGGGAAGTTGAGCTCGCGCTGGCCGTTGGTGCCGATGGTGCGCTCGTCCCGGAGGAAGCCGGTGCTCCCGGTGAGGTTGGTGTTGTTGTCTGCTGATGGGAACCTGGGGTCGAGGTGGCCTGCTGTTGCTGTTGCTGCTGCTGGATCGATACGAGGGTCGAGGCGGTCGGTGCGGGTACTGGCGGTGGACTGTCCTCGTAGAGAGAACCGCTCATCATCGTCCACCAGGTGGTCACCCCGGTGGAATTCCCCGCTCCGGTGGCTGTTCCCATCGGCGTAACGGAACCAGGGTGGCCCACGCCGGAGCCGCACAGTGGCGCGGCGTGCACATTGTCGTACAGCGTCGCCGTCGAGCAAGCCACGTGATCGGTGATGGTGCAGATAGTGACGGTGAATCGCCGGTGTTATAACGACGTTAATGTCAATGTCGACGTCGATCAAGGTCGCCCGGTAGGAAAGGCAAATTTCCCGGATCAAGGATCGTCGTAAGGGACGACGTACCGGTTCACCAGGACTCCAAGAGCCCGACGATCATCGTCGTGGAAGCGTTGGGGGAGAGTAAATAAAGGGAATGCGTGTACGATGCTCACACCGCGATGGGGTGGGGAGAGGGAAATCGTAGGGTTCGCGCGTATACGCTCGAGGGGGTAGAGATAGATGGGGTGGCGGAGGGTAGAGAGAGTGCGGAAATAATGCGCCGACAGACACAGGTGGAGGGGTAGGTATAACGAGGGGACCAAGTGTGCGAGAGAGAGAGAGAGAGACGGAGTAGACAAGTGGGAGTGTGTTCGTAGCGGGTATGGGGGAATGGGGGAACGAGGGAGAGCAATGGAGAGACAAAGAGAGATAGAAGGAGACGGAACCCGTCGCGCAGAATGGGAACCAGAAGGAAAATGCAGAGGAAGGAACGAATCGCAAGCGGAATGCGGCCGGCGTAAACGTCAAGTTATGTCCACCGTATGAGTGAGACGCACGATGATGAATGTGTGACGGGAGAGCGCGCCACGTGCGAGGAGTCGATTCCGGCAGATAATCCAGACGATACAGTGGTGTACCGAAGACGGAGAGCGGACACAGTTGGAACAAAAAGCAGAAGAACACAACACGATTTAGTACGTCGTATACGTGACACAATGCGCGCTGAAAAATCCAAGTCAACTGGTGATTCTCTGACGCTGGCGCTGATTGTGCATTACCGCGTCTGACGTTTGATTATGAAGCGGGTTATTATAAACGTCATTAGATCGGACACTTGGCAGTCGACGCTTGAAATTGGTCGGAGGAAAACGAAACGTAATGGCTTTTCCCGTGTGTCCTCTTACTGTGCGACCGATGGTGCTCTCGATCATACTCGAGCCGCGTTATCCGTCGTCTCGGCTTTTACGAGAGGCCTTTTGCCCTTGGCATGAGCGCGCGCTTTTTCACGTCACACATGATCCGCACTACGAGGGCATTTCCAGTCACTGCTCATCCGGTCGCACATTTACGAGGGACCCCGGGGGCCGAGAGTCTAGGCCACGAGTTGCAAAAAAAGGGGCAAAAGTACGTTCCTAGTCGGACGTGACTTCACACGGAGGTTCCCTCTTTTTTTCCCCTCAATGACCGTCGTTTTTCCGCTACTTGTTTTCCTCCTGGCTTTACGGCTATCCGGCGGGCAGGTATATCCCGTGTATCGGCTGGTGCAATACAATGAAATCGCTTTGTGGTAGCTAATGTGAAAGATGCTCCTGCGTTGTACACATACGAGCACCGAGGCACATACACACGAAGGATTTCCTTTCTTCCCGTTGGCCTCGCTGAGCCGAACTGAGCGTCAACTGAGAGCTCTGTCCGCGGCGCCAGAGCCGACGAGCTGAAAGCGACAACCGCGCGATCTCTCGGACCGTTTAGCAACGAAAACCCCGGACCGTCTCTCGCGTGCCCACCCTCCCCTTCCTCGCTTCTTGCCCCCGAAATTCCCCCCACCCTCGCGACCTATGATCGTCACCCCCTTCTAGCCCCGCGATCACCTTGCCCCACCATCCTCAATCCCCGTCGAGTAAGTCCCGCTGCCATGGGATCGACAAACGCCAACGTATCGACATGCAAACAAGTGCCGTCCCTCAATCTTCCCCGATACCGCCGCGTGATTACCGCCGAACCAAGATCAACGTTTATCCGAAGCATCAAATTATTCAGCAGAATTTAACGAAATAGATGAAACAATCAAGTTTTTCGAAAAATTACTTGGCTATATGCCATTAACGCACTGGACGGTTAATCTTAATTAACTCAATGTGAAGGAAATTTCGCTCAAGAAATATTATTCATACGATTGGGCTCTGTTTGTATGAGAAATTTATGATTAGAAATTAAGAACTTCATATTTGGAGTATCTTTTTTTGCGACAAATGCGTTTTCGGTGTTAAATAAAATCAGTTTAGTATAGTTTGGTAACTCTAATTTCAAAATTTTACAAAGTAAATCAGTATGATTTTGTCATAAATAAACTTCAACACGTGTACGATTAAAAAATTATAAGTATTGATACAAGTGGCAAATGTGCCTAATAGACATGTGCATATTTAAAAAAAATATTAATATTTTTGTATAATATAACTTTAATATAATTTTATATAATAAAAATATTAACGTAATATAAATATTTTTAGAAATATATGCATTTTTATGGTTCCATTTACTACAGCTACTAATGCTGTGCTGTTCTCAGTGTTCGAAAATCCAATTGAGGACAACAATATTTTACAATATTGGTATTTTATTTGCATAAAGTCTAGGTGAAATATTAAAATTTCGTCATAGTTCAAATAAATCTTCATTAAGTATCTGAAAAATGTTTAATGTATTCAATGAACCGAGAAACTGATTGAGGTACAAAATAATTGGACCTAGTTAATTTAAATGTTACTAATTTAATAAATTAACAACCAAATTGTTAATAAACAAATTATTAAAAACGTTAAATAAACTGTAGGTGAATAAAAAATGATGATGTAATTTATTTGAATTTCTATTTACACGATAGTAAATTTAGTTTACACTTTGATAACGAGCTGTCAACTGCCACCCCACAGTGATGCTCCTATAATTTAATACAATTAATCAATATTAACGCGATTTATGCAATTTTTACAGTAAACTGTTCTTTGAGCACGTAACATATTAGGATTTTCATATCAACTTGTTTAATCATAATTAATAATCATTAAAAAGTTTCTCTTTCATTTTCTTCTGTGGACAGTCAAGTTTACGCTTGGAAACTTTTATAGGTAATTTTTAACAGCTGTACTTGGCGGGATCAAGTTAATTGAGATAAACATTACAAAAATACAAAAATTCAATTAAATACCTGAAGTATTTAATCACCTCATTTTCATATTTCATTTATATCGAAAACATTTGAAATCATTACTAATGTGAAAAGATACAAACCTGTCTAATAAAACTAATTTACATCAAATTAAAAAAAGTATAGATACAGCAGGAAAAAGAATGGACAGACTAATGCCTATTATTGCTTGATACAATTTAAAGGTCGACTAATTAGTACTTGATTATGAACTTTGGCTGACTGAATGACTAGTTTGGAAAGTCGAGAGGCTTTTGGAGCACGTGGTAAGTCCTCGTGGATCACGCCTCATGGTAGCTCGTGAACCACCATGTGTGTATCTGTGTACACAACAGGAGCAATACGTCATGGCACTATTGCAGTCTAAATCTCGGTACTTTTATGGGCAGTAAAGTAAAACGGTCTGACAACAACTCCGGCCTGCACACACGCCTTCCGCATGTCCGTCCGTCCGTCCGTGCATTTTGCGTGCCAGCGACTCGCCCTACGCGCGCGCGTTGGCGTGTAATAATTATTGGTGGATTCGCGAATAAACCGCTCTACCACGCATGTTATGGAAAATATTTAAAGCCGTGTCACGGTGAGATGTCGTGAAACTATCGAAACATGAAACGGTACAGAGTTATTCATGGATAACACAATTATTCGTTTCTTAAAGGCTTTTAAAACGGGTAATATATGATAGGAAAAGTTGATTATAATCCCTAAAAGATGTCGTTAAAAAATTTAAATAATGATTGGAACACAGATTTATCTTTACAATTAGTGGTTTTTTCTGAAAATCATTCTTTTGGAAATGAATAAAATCAAGATTATTCCTTTTTTTGCATTAACCACTTTTGGAAAATTGATGATGTAAATTATAGAGAAAGCAAAGAATAATGTAAGGTGGCCTGTATAGTCAGCAGTTAAAACTCTTTTCGTAATTTTACAGAAATCAATAATAGAAAACCAATTACTTCCTTTACAAGTGAAATCTATTTAAAAATTGACATTATCAAGTAACATTTGCTTTTCCCACCAGTCAATTCGTTAACCTGGAAATCATGCTCGACGTAAGTCAAAGTTTCGACACATAATGAAAAACATAAGATACTCCCCTAGATTGACATATTGTACGAAGTTTATTCCAGCCGCCATTCACTTTCACCGCGGTAAATTAATTTTATGCACGATGTATCAGCTTAGCTGCACCAGCATCTTTTATTATCGAGATTCTGGTTAGTGGGTCAGTCCGGTGTCGTGTGTGCAGATATTAAGTATACGCGAGAATACTCGTATTTAAATATGAGTGTGATAAATCGGGACAAGAGGCGCGGAAGTCGCTTTCCACGGTTTGCTGTGTACAGGAGATGCGATCGTGAATGGACTTTATAGCGTCCCACCCATTTATAGGCAGTATGCGCGGTTTAGTAGCTATGCTTTAGTACGACGCGGTTGTATACAATCCTCTGTTTACTGCAAGTACGTACCTGGAAATGGTACGTTTATCGTTGAATTTTCGATCGAGTTTTCGAGGTCGATTTCAGATTACACGTTAATGTGATTTCGAATATAAGTACAGACTCAAACATTAGCTACATACCGAAGAACCGTTTACACGAAGTGCAGATTTTTAACAGATAATGTCACTGCCTGTTCTTTCAGTTAGGTTTTTATTGCATAAGGGGGGGATTGTTTCTTGTCCGATTGCCAAGTGTCAGTGTCTCATCAGCACTGCATGAGTAATCGATTTTTCTTAGAAATATTTTCTTAAGAAAGCAAAAACAGTGTTTATGTAACTTTCCATAGCGCGGTCCGCTGGGTTTGTGTCATTTTTAATGACTAAGAAGAATCTTGTTTCTCATCCAGGGTTAAATGTGTCGCATAAGTGGAATAAAATCGTCTTTAACAAAAAAGACTGTGAAAATGAGGCGTACAATTTAAATGTTATATCAACATTGAAATGTGGGGTTCTGAGAGTGTCGCGAGTTTTTTTAACAACAACCATTAAATTTACTTTTACTCATAAACATATCTATAATTCCGAACTGTTTATCTTTTCCGCATTTGAGTATTTGCTCAACATTTTAGCAACCCTTGGATTTCAGGAAACGAAGGTTTTAGTGTCAAAAATTGGTTTAATATTACGAGATGTTTAATTATGCGTATGAGCATGTAAACGAGACGCTCACCTTGTAAAGCGGCCAGGGTTCCGGGTTGGAACACACGGGAGAACCTGAAATACCATAAAGAGTTATGTTTGCCAACATTAGACCAATACTAACGCTTCTTTATAAAGGTATTCATGTTTAATTCATAAAATATGCTCAGTGCGTTTTACTTAAAGAATGGTAAAATGGACATCATACGACAACCATTGCTCATTATTTAAACATAAGATTTGCCACTGCACATACTCAATGATAAGTTTTCAATTTTATTACAATCAGTACAAATACTCAATTATATTTATATTGAATCGACCTTATTTTCCCAGTTAGTCATTCTTTGAAAAGTTAAAATTTCATAATTTTATACACATATGTATCACATTCTCAATATTGAAGATACAAACTTATGTACTTGATAATAGAATTGTCAAAATAACGCGAGCAGGAATTGAAAATAACGTATTAATTCGACAAATATTTTGTTTAGGTACAATATACTGACCTGCTGAAGGGGTGAAACGTCTCCACGGTGCCGAACACTTTGAGGCCTTTTGTTTACAAATTTGAAAGAAAAAAAATCAGCCTGGAAAAGAAAAGAAGAAAGCACAAATTGAATGATCTGGTTAGCGACACTTCGGTAATACACTAGATTTCAATGAGTTTTATATGGGGTAGTCGTTTATATCGCGCCAGGTATAAAGATCCACAGCTTGTACGGTCCCTAATGGAGTACTATAACTTAATGGCGCATTATTTTTTGCTGCAGGTATACTTCAACAACGTACAGTAACACTGCCAAAACGTTCCATTCCATTTAATAGGATTATCAACTCAAAAGAACGTTATACGGTAAAATTGTAGATGTTTATTTACGCGATGCAAAGTTTTGTGCTATTTCGAAAGCTGATTCAATTTCGAAAAGGGAGGATTTTTCGTGAAAGGCACTCGTCACAGAATCTTATAGATCTGCGAATTCAATAGAAAGACGTTACCCGTGAATTTCAATTTACGGTAAAACGCCAGACCTGCGACTGTCGGAAGCGTAGCAGAAAGTGGAAACAGTCCTCGGAACACATTGCCAGAATAGAAGGAGAAGAAATAGAGTCACATGCTAGAATTTAGCATACTCCTGTACTCTAGAAATGATTACGAGCAACTTCAAAAATACAAAGACCGCATTAAGAATTTTTTCAATGGACAAGCGTCCCCTTTTGCATACCCAAAATAGATACGCAAAAAGATACAATATAATGATAGATTTAGGTACATCTTTAAAGTCGTTTTATTGAATTTATTGTTTAATCTATAAAGGTTTCCATGAATGGTTCATTATAAAAATCATTTCAGCAAGGACGGTTTAGAAAATACAATAATCTATTTATTACTTTCGGCAAGGAAAAATACAAGTATGGGTATATCAGAAAGAAGTGCAAGTCAGTTATACAGATTTTTTTGTTTACGTATTTGCAATGTCTACCGAGCATTTGCATTTATGGGACGATATCTATTTTTATGAGTTTTTTTTACCGAACATGTTACATTTACGAAGACGTTTGATAAGAAAACTTTTTACACGGTTTTTGAAGAGAACGTATAAAGACGTGGACGCGATTTCGGGGATATTCGTAGAGGAGGAAAAAATGGTGACCCTTATAGGAGTGGCGGAATATGAGTAGGACGTACTGCCGGGAAGATTACTTTTCAGGGTCCGAACGGAGGGTGGGTGAAATCGGAGCACGTTGGGTACAGCTCCGTAGACCATAGGAGATTGGTCGAGGGAGCAGAACAGCCGGACATGGGAAAGCTCTTGCTCTCTCGTCCATCTTTATCCTGGCAAAAGAGGGGTAACCCCGCAGCACGGCACGTTCGACGGAACATTTCACAGAACCCTCGGTCCATTTGTCATTTTCATCTCTGGCAAATGTAAAACTCGCATGACAATTTTGTCACACTCAACCTGATTAACTAGTTTAAATAACACCTTCAAGTGAAACGGTTATGTATATGAGATTTGTCGCATCAAGTGATATTTCTTTAGACTTATTTTCCACAGTTTGTATTGACAAGTACCGACTGTTAGTAAACAATCGGTGTTTGAAATCTGCGAAGAATTAAAAGGAAATGATGGCGAGTGCTGAAAATAACGGATACTTAAACCTTGACCCGTGTTGTGACTTTTATTACCTACGAAGTGACATTAACACACGTTCTCGATAAGGTTCTGGACCATTAGCAATCGATCGATATTTATCACATCATTATTTCAAAAGCAGTTTTATGCGCATACAATAGCTGAACTTTCACTGCACACCAGCCATTTAAATGCCTGTCTGCAGTAAATATTTTATCTATTAACTTTACTATCCTAAACTGTTTTGTGTCGGCCATATTTTTCCGTCACTCCGTTAATCTTTTATTTATCCATTTATTTACCGAATGAACAGATTTAATTTCCTCGTTCAGGGCGTACTTCGAATTTATAAAACATGTCGTAAATGCATATTCTTTAAGAAATGTTTACATTCAAATTAGTCAGCCATTTTAAAAATACTATAATGTATACCCAGTATTAAAGCTACACTGAAATCAGTTTCACCTGATTTGAAATTCTTGACGCAAGAAATCGTGTTAAATGTTTTCTTTGTGCTTATCGCCTTGATTCTCGTTTCGCCCGCCAAAGAAAAGCTACGCACCCATCTGCTTATTTAATAATACCTTAACCCTAGCGTGACGTCAGCGATTCGCGCTCGGCATTTAATTTCCGGCGGCTCGATTAAAAAAATCTTTTCTCCCTTCTGTTTGCGCAAAAAATTCTATTACTCGGCACCGAGAGGAGATTTTTAATGCGAGAATTGAAGGCGAGGAGAAATTGAAGCACAGCTGAAATCCCTGTTATGAGTGGAAAAGGGGGGCGGCGGGGGAAGGAAGGAGCTTAGTGCGGAGGGTCGAGGGTATATATATACACATCTACCATGTTGGTGAGCGGCGAGAATGGAGGGGTGTGAGGCGTGTGTAGTCCAGGCCTGTCTCTCATAACCGTGCGACGTGACGCGTGCCGTTTTTAGCGGGGCGTCTCGACGCCCGTCGACGTCTCCCGCAACCGCGACGCCCTCTCGTTTCAGTGGTAGACGCCATTGCCGCTCGACCAATGGCAGCTCATCAACTAGCTAAGCGCCTCCAATACGCCACTGACGCGCGCTCGCACGAGACAGACCGCTATTTACCTCGTGCAAATATCACCTTCGTGCATGTCTTATTTTTATTTTAACATTCTACCTTTTTATTAGCTCTACAAGAATTTCATTCATCTAATCTTCTAGGTAATTGTAAACCGCTATTTACATCCTACAAATGTCACCTTCGTGCGTGTCATATTTTTTGTGAGATTCTAGAATTTTATTAGCTCTACAAGAATTTCATTCATTTAATCTTCTAGGTAATTGCAGACCCCTATTTACCTCATGCAAATATCACCTTCATGTGTATCATATTTTTGTTTGAAGATTCTAGCTTTTTATTAGCTTTGAAAGTTTTTCATTCGTCTAATTTTCTGCACAAACACAGGCAGAATATTATTCATCTCGTACAAATATTAGCTTTGTGCGTGTTATATTTTGTAAAGATTTTTATTCTTTTATAAATCTTTCGTTTATTTAATCGTTTATTTAAAGTGAGATAAGGGAGAAATGAATTTGTATAAACTTTTCCTTGAAAAATGTACGATAAAGACTTTTGACCAAGAGTAAAATTCCAATTGCATGTAAGAAAATACGTTTTAAATAACTTTGTTAAATCTAACGTAGCTATTACTATGACAACACTAGTTTTTTACCCAATATTCAACCCTAAGGCATGAATATACTTAATCACAGAAATTTTCCGTTATATTATTATTTGAGTTCCTGGAAAATGCGGATATTCATATACATTAGTACTTAAACGCAGAGACTTGGAAATGCGTATGTTCAGGAAATAAAAGCAACTCGATGTTTAACTTCCGTGAAACGCCGGGCAGCTGAGAAGACTTTCAAACAATTATTGGAAGTACCGTCAAGGACATCCTACGTTTAATGTTTTTACAAATGAGATTATATATATTGTGTGCCGTAATGAAGTCGTTTGAAGTCCAGTCGTGCTTTCCTGTGTTTTTCTGTTAGCACAGCACACTAGTTTGTATGCCACGTGACGTCCGTGGGAAATGTTCGTTACGAACTCACGGACCTGACAAAGTATGAGCACGAGGGTGTTTTTGCGGAGTTTGAGGGGAGGGACGACGGGAAAACTACTTAGAGGAGTAGAAGAGGAAACGGCGAACCCCGGCATGTTGCTACGTGAGTATACGCTGAGATGGTATTGAGTAGACGATAGCTAGACCATTTCGTGTTCCTGGGGTTGCGTCGTCATGGAAACCGTCCTCATCAGGCAAAGTCTCTCAGGATCTTTCTCTATTCTTCCGTTCTCCTTTCCGCTCACCAAATCCCAGGATTCTTCCGTTTTACATTTTCTACTGCACACTGCTGTTCTACAACATTTATAGCTCGGTAGTGAACTTTTACAATTCCACATTTTTTCGCCTTACTGTCCTTTTCTACAATTTTTATTCATCTGTCCGCCTTGTACTTCGCGAACTTGTTAGTTACTTTCGTCTTCCATTTTCTCCCATAAATTAATGTTGTGTAAATCTTGTACATTTCGTGTAATTTCCAATTTGGTTTTACATAGCATTCTATGTTTTCAGTTTTATTCCTTCGTATTTTCTTCCCACTTTATGCGACTAACAGTTTCTTTTGCTTCCTGTCTTTTCATGGATATTATTGTACTTTAAATTTTGCAGGTGAACAACGCATTGATATCCAAAACAGGCGTGTAATTTTTAATTAGGACTCTAACTCACTTGCACATTATTGTTCAAAAGTTTATTTTTTTTAATTCTTTTTACTGAATTACTTAACTTGTTTATATTTACTAAACGCGCAGTTGTTAAATATGCGAATCTTTTACAGCCATTTACTATCTAACCGTTGCTTAGAGAATTTTTTCGATAATGTCCGTGACAGCGGTCAAGTGTTTTTGGGAACCATCCAATATTTTTCATATACTAAGTACCTTCGGAGATTGGGATCGTAGGAGAATGAAGCTATAGATAGAAAGCTATCCTGCAACCACGCCTCACGAAAGATACCCAGATGCCGAGACATTAGCCTTTCCCCTCTTCCTTTCGCCGCGCTTAACCCAACCCCCTGCCTCGGGCGCCATTCTACGAATTTAACTTATTGTTAGGCTCTTTCTTATCTAGCTTTTCCTTAAACCTGTCCGGAGATTATCCCTAGGTCGGTCAACTTATACTGAAAAGTAGTATAGTGCATGTGTACTGCACTTAGATATTTTTCAGAGTAAAAATAAAGAAATTACTAGCCATGTTTATGTAAAAATACTGTATTATGAGTATTTAATGCACTGATTATTTAGTAAATGCTGAATATGGTTGACACAATGAGTTAAAAGAAGTTTATTTTGAAATTATATTAACTCACGTTTTCGTATGAAATTATGCACTATGTCACAATTGTCTGCAACTATTTGTACGAAGTTTTGATTATGCTGCGTTATTTAGGTAAACAATTTCAAATCGAAAGTGTCTTTGTTATTCAGAGTCGATCAATGAGGAAGATAAAGTACTATTGACATATTGAGTGCGATATAATCGCTATTTCCTCTTTCTATCGAAATCAAAGTTTTTAATAAAATGCCCGAACCATACGCGGTAGTAAAAATTATATTGGATTGCTATATATAAATATAGGGCAGAATTTACGTGTCTCTAACCATATCTGGGCATGTGCCTGTCGTTCTGGTTGGCGTATATATGTGTGTTGATATATATATGTGCACTGGCTTTGCGTCTTCCTACCTTGGCGTTTCCGTGCACGATCTATACATAATTCAACCAAAATAATACGAACCCCTCGCTCAAGCGCTTGCCGCAGTCTTGACAGATTCCATCATGGCTTTCGCCGAATACTCACACGTACACATACACACCCATAAAACTCTGGCAGTTGTAAAAAAAGACATGTGAATGATCTCACACGTGAGCTTTGCTCTCATCGTTGATTGACGACGTATCATTTGTTCCTTTCTCATATTACTTCTAGTTCCTTTCAGTCTGCATTATACGTTGAATACAGCTAAGAAGACGTTTCAAGTATGTAAAATATGATGGCCGTATAAATTACACAGAGCTTCAATTGCTGTAATGTGCGCAGAATAATTTTCCTTCGGACACAATCTGTTACGATCTTATATTTTTATAGGTACAGATAAACATATTATTACTGAAGTATGCTTAAGAACGTAAACGAAATTATTCGCGATATTTAAATTACTTTATGCAACGAATATTTATTTCGTAACAGTTTGTAATATTACATTGTTGTGCATTTTCCTGCCTTGGCGCGGGCTAATGGAAAATTGTTTAGCTATCTTTTTTTCTGTTTCTCCCCTAAAGATTTCTTCTTGTATTACAACACGAAAGAGAGAGTTGGGTCCCTCGTGGTCGTACTGACTATGTTGCTCGGAAAATCGGCTATTGTGACCTCAATTTCAGTGAAATCTTCCCGAGCAATTTTTTCATGCAAAGAGAAAGCGCCGTTCCCGAAGAGAGAACAGCGCTACCCGAGGAACGGACTTATTCCCTTCCCATCATTCTACGAAGTATAGTCGATCTGTCCTACAGTCGTAGGTTTCTCTAGGCACGTTCAATTATACAAAGTGTCACATGGTGATTACATGATTTATATTTTGTTTCTGTGAAATTCTATGGGATGTTAAAGTGCGCTACACCGTCAAGCGAAACTGTCTCCGAACACGTGGGTATGAGAACATCGTCGTTTCAATTGCCTGTAAGTAGAAATATGCAAAATAAGTGTCATCGAATGCACCGTCCTTCGCTCGGACATTATTCGATTTTCATAAAAATTCCCGGCCTCCGCGGGAACGTGATTCCGCAGACAATTTTATAAAGAGACAGCAACAAAGTAGCAACAGTGTCCTGCCGATGCGCATGATGAAAGAGATCCATGACTAGTCGGCACGAGTGGCCGCGCTGCTTTTGCAGCTGTGAGAAGTACACACCTATAGGTACAAAACATCGGCGGGCCGCGGGCGACCATAAAATGATCGTAAAAACTTAATTTTATGAGAGGCATAATATATTTGCCACCACTGCGAGAAAGGAACGGTTGCGAGTCATGGCCTGAAATTTCGCCAATGTACCCCGCCTGTAGAAATGTATACGTATACACAAATATAATGTCGGCCGGTGCACTTGCGTGTCGTCAAGATATGTGACGTTACAATTCTTATTGCATCGGATACTTCTCAATCAGACCCGTAGAAAATTTCAGCTTGCACGTGTTCACATAAATGTCGTGGTTAATTGCCGCGTTAATTGCCATCTACCGCTGCAAAATCCGCTAATTCTTATGCTCGCTGTTCCGTTGACATTGTTATAATCTCGTAATATTTGGGAGATAAGTATATTGTTCTATGTTTCAAACGTTGGGCCAATAATATTGAAGTGGGTTTTTATAACTGTAATAATGTTGATATAATCGCAATATAACGTTAGTATATCCTACTATGTGGAAAATAAAAAAAATACAAGTTAAATGATAATTTTATAGAATGAACTTTTATTTACTTCCCATGTCGCTAAAAAAACTTTAACAATATTACTGAATTTTTGTATATTGAATCATTATATTTCATTATTATACATCAATTAAGTCATTATTACATGTTAAAACTGTGAAAACTTATTTAAAGGTTTATAATTGTAGTATTATTTACTATCACTTTTTAACTTCTTTTCTTACTAATGCTGAATTATTTATAATTACGTTGATTTTGGTGATTTGAAACTCTGCAGAATATGCATAACATGGACAGCCTAAGAACGATTAAATCACGTGTTGTACATATATGGTATCGGCTGTGTTACCAGAAATTACTTTAACGATACCTATTAATTGGTACTATAAAGCCCACGGCGAAGGTATAATTATAATATTGAATTATGGCCGACATTTACTCTTGTTACGGAATGTTAACGGTCTCTTTTGCTTGTGCTTACTGCTGTTTGGGCTTTCATTCACTACCTCGCATGGTGAAAGGACCATTTCTATCGCTATAATTGCTCCAAGTTTATTATTACGCCTGCCACACGTTCAGTTCATGAACTTGGCTAATAATAGCAACGTAGCTAATTCTTAAATGTAAGTGGGAAGGAAAAAATCTGTTTTAAACATTTGTTGAATTAATTTATATCAATATAAACTAATTCTTGTTTGTATCGATACTTGGTATAAATATTAAGATAGAAATGCTTCTTTATTTTTAAATAATTAAAGTGGAAATTGTCTAATGTAACGATAGATATTTTATGAAAAGTCAAGATTTAATATTGTAATAAAATGCACGTATCTAATCAGATCAGATATTCTAATTTGTCTTGAATCAAATGCTTCGCATTTCACTAGAAATGTGCATGCTTTTATGTCATAATCATTTTGAATATCTTCACGAGTAACAAGTATTATAACACTGTTGCAATGAAATTTTCAAAATATCGAATAGTCAGAAACGGTATGACTTTCTAAATATAATTTCATTTATTTTTCTAGGTATACTCTGTAATCAAACTAATTTTGCAAACTCATTCGCAGCTTTCGTGAAGATAGTGATGTTAATCTTTGGAATCCTCAGTAACCATATACAGGTGAATTACTTACTTACTTTTTTTCTTGGATTATTCCCATTCTTACTTTCCATGAACTTTGATGCATACTTTCGTTTACTTCTTTTTCAACTATCTCCTATGCGTTTCTCCTATACATTTCTTCTCTTCAGAAGGAGTATGTTGATGGATGTAAAATTCTTTCCCCAGTTCATGATCCACTGTGCCGTATTTCGTCATCGTCATCACGATAGGAATAGCCCCCCTTTCGGAAGGTATTCCGAAAATTGTGCCTACCGACGTAAAATTGGAGTGTGCGTGTAACACGCGTGCGATCAGGTAGGTGGACGTGCACTTTTGCCAAAGGACATTATCCCTGGTGTCTGACGGGCGTCTTGCACGGAATCCCGCTTAAACATTTTATGGGGTGGTCGACGTAATTTGATGGCCCATAAAAGCCTAGTCTAGTTTTTCTCGGAGCATCGTCATTTGTTACGTCGCGTTCCGGCACGCGCCGCGTTCCTTCCATCATTTTAATTTTGTAAACATTCGCCCTTCCCGACGACAGCTCGACTTGCGCGTACTATGGCGCAATGCCGAAACTCACTTTGAACTCCGCCACCGTCAAGGATATGCTAATTCTTCGTTGAGAATTGTAATATCACGTGAAATTTACTTTTATATTCCTCTAACACGAAACGTGAGCGAGATTTCTTATCAAAAAATAAATTATAATGTACCGCATTGTTCATATCTTTTCTCAGATATCTCGACTACTACTCCGAATATGAATAAACAGAAGGCTTAATTCGTGCTTGCTTGATCGGTTTCATTTACAACTCTGACCGGCAAAGTTCACTGTTGTGTCCTATTAAAGCTAAATGTGATGGTTTTATTAAAAACAAGCAATAACACGAGCGATCATTTTTCGCAGATATTTTCATTACTATCCGGAGTATGGTGTATAAATAGAAGCCCTAATTCATGCTCGCTTGATTGCGGTTAATTACACTGAACTCTCCTCTGTCGAGACTTAAGGATTACGAAATCAGGTAACATTCACTTTAATTTCATATCAACGCGAAACGCGAATAACAGGTTTCGCCAGCAAGTAAGCTATAATATGATATTCTTTTCTGGGATATTAAAATATCCCAGTTCAAACAGGATATTAATTTATCTTGGATATTAAATATATCCATTACTTGGACATTAAAATATCCAAGTTCAAACAGGGTATCAGTAGATAAAACGTCTAATTCATTATTTTTAATTCCAATTAATCGCAATAAGGAAAGAACAAGAGTGCAGAGTATTAAACAAGTATAAACTTCCAATGCAGAGCCAACAGAACGATGTCTGGGTGTCGCATGCTGGAAATATAAGCGGAGCAACCAGCAGCAGGAAACGGGAAATATGATGGAAATTGAAAATGTGATGAATGGTACAACTGGGAGGTAAATGAAAGCCCGGATATAGGAGACAGAGATAGAAACTGGCGGAAATTACGACGGTCGCTTTCGTATTCTCTCTGCTTGGATTATCATGCTGTGATGCACGTATCATTGATATTTGCCGAAAATCGTGTCATGAGAAATATACCTACGTAGCTGAAAATCAATTTCACGTTTTCCTTGTAACACTTCTATTTATAATAACATACTTATTACGAAGCTACTAATATTATGATAGCAATTACGAAATATTATTATTAAGTAAATATTATTATTATTAAGATCATGAAAAGTAGATTGGATAACTGATTATTATTTTCTGCGTTAGGTAGCTAATCGTGAAATGGAAATTCAGTGACTGAATAATTTCTGATTCTTTACTGTTAGTATTTGTAAAAAAATTAAAGGTGTCGCTTCGTTCAATAGAAGTTTTTTTGGAAGATCAGATGTAGAATCTCTTTTTGAATTTGATCGTTTAAAGTTACAAAATTCTAGTTTTTATCATTTAGAGGAAGTATTAAGCTTTAACAATTCTTGTCATATACCGATAAACATAGTGTATTTAATAATTAGCCTTTGTAAATAAATTAACTTCTAATCAATCTGTTTACAGGAAATTCTTTAACTGGAAGTTGATCTCAAACAATCACAAGATATATCTTTCTTTTTTTCTCAGCAATCAACACTTTTGAGTGACTTAAAAGTTCTCCATAAACATTGCTTACGAGTCACAGAAGTATAATATTATTTCACTGTTACACGACAAAATCAGAGATATTTGACAATTCAAATTGCAATTTTTTTCGTTTAATAAGCACGAAAAAACGTATTGCAGTCAAATTTCCGAGGGGCCACCAGTCAGTCAATAAGTTACAAAGCCCGCGGCGCTTAGTACGCAACACACAGTAATCTAAGTTGTGTTTATAGGTGAATATATATGCATGGGAAGCCGATGGATGACGGTGGCGAGGAGCTCATTACCCACGCCGGGGGTATTTGCATATTTAGAGGTCGTTCCATCCTCACCATCCATCCCTCGTCCACCCCTCGTTCTCTTCGCCCCACCTCCGACCATCCCCTTCGTCGAGTCACTCTTTCGAGCTTCCCGTAGACCACTCCTTTGTGTACCTTCACGATGTTTCCCAGCGCTGGTACAGGGTATTATACGCACCGATTTTCTCCTACCTTACTTACTCCCCCCCCCCCCCCCCTCCGTCCGTCGGCAAGTTGTCAAATAATTTTGATTACCTACATTTCTGAATGACGTTTCTACGGTGCTGTTGAAGAACAATATAACAAGGATTTTTCCATGCATTTCAATGCAAATTAAGACTGGCGGTACAGTCGAAAAGACAGGGAAAGTACAAAACTGTGATGACTGTTACTCCTTCAAGGATTCATTGCAAAAACTTAGTTTACTACTCCTGTTTATTCACTGTGAATGTATCTTTTTTTTTTTAGGAGAAGCAGATTAACTTCCAAAACTAAAATATGATTAACTTACGCGATGTCTGTTTGAATTCATCTTCCATTTACGACTGTGAGTATTTAATGTTTTTTACAATTGAACATTATTTGGGAAACCGCTATATATTGTTTTTGTGAACACAGACGTTTACATGAAATACATAAGATAAAAATTTCCGTGATATACTATTCCGTTTATATTAAAATGTACTAACAGCAATTTTTCTATTTCCATTTGACGTCTGTGTTCCCAATCCTATTTTACGGAAATATGTAAGTGTATTACTCATTCTTTGCCTGACAGAAGACTGTTAGAAAAGTGACAGAAGGGGATCTGCGAATGCCCGAACATTATTTTCTTACAGAGCCTATTACAGGTGAATTAAGAAGATGTTACATACTCGACTAAACACTTTCCCCGACAGAGCGTGTATGCGTTTAGATGGGTCTGTGCCTTAAGATGGGGCATGCAACTCGGAAGTGATGGTCGAGCGTTATGGAAGGTTTTCGGAGTTGCCGAGTGGGCTAAGTAATTAAGGAAGCTCGTCCTCCGAGACAATTTAACTTAATGAGAACCAGTACCACCCTTGGGTATATCTGCCGGTCGCCATTCGGATCTTTCCTATCTCTTTCTCCCCTCACGTCTCGTCTATCGACCCTCTCTTCATCCGACCGCATTCTTCCTCTCCTTTTGCCCCGCTGTCCGAACCCCCGGCTTCTATATACACTCTGTCTTCCATCTAGAAACCCGCCCCGTATTCTCATGCACTTCACCACTACACTCACTCGCGCCCGGAGTACCTCACACGACGGCCATTCGCGTCTGTGTCGGGATTTCTGTAAGTAGATGGACTGCAGATGAATCTTCAAGTCCTGGCTTAAAAGAAAAGGGATAGACACTTACGTCCATAGTTCATCGTGTCTCGACGATATGGCGCCTTCTACTCTACCCCCCACTGCACAGGAAGAGAAACAACGTATGGTGAAAATTGTTAAATGAAATATACCCCATTATTAGCCCCAATAATGTTCCCAGATTATAGTCTTCTACAAAAGGACGATTACGTGATATACGATATGTTACAAACTTTTGAATTAATTTTACCTTATAAAGGAAAAAAGGTCTGAAATATTTTGGTATTGTATTGTGAGAAAATTTTAGAATAGTTACATTTGTGTGGTTCCCCTTGGGAGATTTATGTGCAGTCAGTTTTGAAAACATTTACAGGAATAATTAATCGTTGATATTCTTTATTCCATTGTAAATCTTTCAACAGGGATTGACTATTTGAAATTCCAATGTGTTGCGAACTTTTCAAAATTGCGCTTGTAGATATACGTGCATATGATTTCAGCTAATGACGATTTTTCGAACTGGTGAAGACAGACAAGGGTAGATAACGTCTAAATGGAAACAGTAAAACCATTCAACTGACAGTTACATAGCGCGTTACGCATCGCAACGGGTTGTGACTTATTTACTTCTACGAATAATTCCTCGACGTTTTTCGAATAATGTGAAATGAACAAAGGGTTAAATAATAGTTAAAAAACAACGTATATTATGTTGTAGTACATGCAGAAACAAAAAGTGCCGATTAAAACTAATAATCCCATCTGTATATTGTATTAACCAGGAATATGTATATTTTGCAACAAAAAATGAGATGGCGTAAAGTTAAAGGAAACATTTTTATAACACTGCAAATGATTTGAATTGAATTTCTTTGTTGAGTATTATAATAAGTTTTACAGAAATAGTCAAATCTGAATAGTTCGCACGTATAATGCAAGGAAAAGTTTTATTTTTATTTGTTAATCGTGCAGGAAAATGTAACGGGGAATAAAAAAAAATTAGTGCGCTTTCGCTGTACCTTTACCCTATCCCCTTTGTATGCGATCCTTCTATCTGTGTAGCCGAATAATTTGATCAGTGCTGAACTGAATGCGATAAAACTTTCTCTGTAGAAGTTAGTCGGTCAATCTCATATATCGAAGATTATCAGGGCACGTAGAGGGCGTAAAGTTGGTGCCCCTGGGCGGATTTGCTGGGCTATAAGAAAGGATCAAGACTGAAAAGAAAGATACGAAGGGTGGAACCATTCACCTTGGTTCCTTAGATTCAAGCGCAAACGCTGAATGCCAATACTCCGCCTGGAAAGCTGGAGCATGCGAAAAGATTGAGAAGCGAGATTTTCTTAATAAGATTTTATGAAACCTCGATAGTGTCTTACATTTTAAGTATTTAATGGAAATACATATATTTGTTTACAGTTTATTTACTTATAAGTAACTATTGGAATATAATAATGATGTGACAGATTGTATTATTAAAATACAATTATAACCAAAGTATTAGTTGATTAGATTTGACAGAAAGTGTTAAATTGTTAGTATTAAACAGACTGGTGAGTGGACAAAATTGAATTTGCTATTTTCTTTATTTAACTTTCTTGAAAGCTAAAAAATCGCACGTATATACCCTGCAAGGGAAATGCGGAATGGAAAAAAAATGCATGCTAATAAGTAAAGTCGAAAAAAGCAATTTCGCGTGTTACCGAATAGGTGCACGAGAATGTGAATCCAATAAATGGGATTACGAAGAGAAATATATTTGACTATGTAGAGTTTAAGGAACCAGAAATTCGAATTTTCATGAAATTTCACCAATATCTAAAGATTACTGGAATACGTAAAGAAAGGATTTTATCATTAGCACTTTGCTTTCGAATGTGTTGAGTTAATTTTGGTAATGCTAATAATCAACAGTTAAACTTATAGGTTTCAATAAACAATCAGCCGTTAATTCGAAACAAATTTCATATGCGTATTTGATAATATCAAGTATTTTGTTTTTATTGGTGATGTTCTGTTGTCTGTCATTACTATCAAGTGTAAAAAAGATATATGTAAGAACAAAAAATGCGGTTTATGTTATATTTGATTGCCTTGAATTCAAATTTATGTACTTCCAGAATTTTTTGTATACGATCTCGTTTTTTTATTATAATTGTCGGTTTTTGAAAATTAGGGAAGACATAAAGGAAGATCAACCAACATGTATTAATTGAATGTATAATTATGTTATTGATTTAAAAAATGGAAAATTTTCTTATTAACTCTCCAAAGTCAACTACATGTAATATTTTTACTAATGATGGATATATCTGTAGCGATCTTTCATTTAAAAATACACAAATACCATAAAATGACTATATAGTAACCTTTTAACTAAGATTTCCAAGCACCAGATGAATTTTAATTTATAATAAAAAATGTGCACGATATACTTGATAAATCTGTTTATCTGCACTAAAGAACTCTACAATAATTTTTGTACAAATAATTTTCGAATAACAAACAAATTATTTTATTTCATAATTTGAAAACCATGTGTCACTAACTAACTGTTTACAGAAAATGATCACGTTCAAACACACATTTAATACTGATAAATTGATGATTGCTATTAGACGCATCGCTCGATTACGGCGTCATCTATCGAAAAACGCGGGAAGTCAGTATCCACAAGATGGATAGTCGATACAGCAGGAAGACAGTCGGTAAAGTCAATTAAGGAACGCTGATTTTATCTGATTTATCATTTATCTTATAAAAAATAAAACAACGAAGATAGACATAATCAATCATAGAAATAAATAAGAAAACGATTGTACCTGAGAATGGTTATATTAATGAAAGTTATATTTATGAAACCGCGGGTATCTTCATAAATTTCACCCATCCGACAAAATCAAATTGAAGGAAAGAAGATTTGAGAGAATTTGGTTTAGAAATTTTTAAGTATTAAAAATTGTGTTAATTAAATGCGCTACACTATATGAATTGAATGGTAACACTAACATTAAAGGGGTGCATAAATAATTTTAGAAGACATGAACAAATGACTCGACAGATGAACATGTACGTCATATTTGTACTTTGGTACTGATTAATTATTTTCTTCTGTGTTGTTTAATCAAGGGCTAATGTTTTGAATTGGTTTGTCTTACCGTAATTAAAATTTTGAAATTATTTCAGTAAATATGTGGTTAGTTGGCTAAATTTGACCCAATTACTACTGTTTAAAAAACAATAATATTCATTCATAATTAAACATAAATACGAATAAAATAATGTTGCACTATTATAACGCTATTATAGGATTATTACTGGTTATCACCGAAGTTCTTGTATTCATTTTTTTGTTGTGGAGTTTTTTAATTGTACTAGGTAATTGAATAGATTAGTCTAGCTTAAAAAAATACAAAAATATCTATTATTATTGAATTTTTCATCAAACTTGATTAAATATTTGACACTTATGATCGCTAAAGATCGCTAATACATTGTTGACTACATCAGAGATCCACCCTGATGAAAAGAGAACAGATATAACGAGCAAATAACGTAAACTTGTCGCCAGTCATAAAGCCATGTTGTATACATATCACCAGAACGATCTACCAGTGTTATATACGGATGCGTGTTCCCAAACGTAGGAAGTTGATATAGAAGTCTATTCTTGTAAAGCAAATAATCATTGCATCGATGGGAAATGTACACTAGAAGTTTTACAAAGAATTGAAGCAGTTGGTAACAAGCGCGCGGGTTGGCAAAAGTTCGGCGTATGGCATTCTAACCTTTCGACTAACATAAACTGAAGTTCTTAGTAACGGAAGATTTCCTCTGAACTATTTCTTTTGAAATTGTCAATTATGTTTCTGTGTTGTAAAAACATTAAAACAGAATCTTGCGAAGACTTAAGAAATTAATTTTTCTATGCGTCATATAATGATTCTACTTTTAGAACTTTGTAATATTATTTATTGAGTACTAGTGTAAACTGCTTGGCGTTGCTCGGGATTTTACATCGACAATATCACCATTTGTGGAACTGTAAAAATCAAACGAAAAATGGGGGAGGGGGGAGGAATCCAGACGTCTTTGTAATTTACATTTTTGACAGGGTCTTATAGGATAAGTGTGCAAGTTTATAGAAGATGTACTCATTTCCATGTTATTATATTCAGTTACAGTATTTTTGAATATTTTCTGTGACTACGGCTTAACATTTTCATTTCTGAAATTGAAATTCTCGACGAAAACGTAAATTACGATCTATATTTATACTGCAACAAGCAATCTTCCAGTTTCGGGTATTCTGCAATAAAACAAAGAATCTCAGCGGACTTATCTACGATATTCAGTGAAAAGGTTGTAACTTGCTTCATTCCTACTGGGAGTGGGATATAATTAATATTTTCCGAGAATTTCCGTCGTTCGCAGAATGATTCTTGTAAGTTCTGTGCCTAATAATAAATAAAATAAAAAAAGAACGAAAAAGTTGTGTGTTTTATAGTAACGTATCATAAACATTTCACCTATTTGGTGGATCAAAAATTTGCATCCAATAATTTAATTCCACAATTAAATTAATTACTAGCGGAGCATCGCACATGTCTATTTCAAGAATTATAAGTTTGATTATAAAAACTGCTTTGTTACAAAAACTAATTTAATTAAATGTTGCCTTTCACTTTGACATTTTATTTATGCTGTTTCCGTATCTCGGTAAAATATAATACTATTTAGTTTCAGAATGAAACGCATGCATTAAATCCTTTGTAGGCTAAACTGTATGGTCCGTAATAGATTTCATGCACGGGTAAAATGGTTAGTTCCGGTGGTACTGTTTTTAAAAGGAGAAATAACGCGTGTGCAGATTAGCGTTAAATGCTAACATACCCTTGAAGTAGTGACGTTGAAGTGGGGTAATTAATTAGGAGTACGCAAGAAGGAAATATGGGTACGGTCATTTGTACCTACTTAAACTGCCATCCTGCAGGTAAAGTGGAAGAAACGATAATAGCCAGAGAATGTACAAGTACTCACGACCAAAGTAATGTGTCCATCTGCATATACAGGTACTAAACGTACCTGCACAAAAACCAAATAGGTGGCTATATTAGTTCCCCCTACAAACCGAACGGTGGGATACTAATTAATTACCAAATAAACACATATTAGTAGCTGGGACTCTAATAAACTATAGCACGCGAAAGTTTACGCATTTTATCAGCCGGGATAATTCGCGGGGAAAATAAATTATCGTAATCGTGCCTGTCTGCTACACTCTTTTGCGGTATTCATTTTTATGCCATACGTAAGTACCGATAAATTGCTACGTTATTTATGTCACTCGTATGAGCTCTACTGACGTGGAAATGGTTCTTAACTTTCACGCGAATTTACCGCAACGAATTCACTAGATATCAAGACGTCTATAATACATTCGATAAAAGATCAAAATTCAACAGCTGGCAGTTTCCGTTATTATCTAATGGAATCAATGCGATACGTATCTTGTGAAAATCTTCGTGAGAATTACTTGCAACTGCCCCAAATGTCGATGGTGAACTCAAGACTCATAAGTAATTGCAAATTCTGCTATTATTTCATTGAATTAACTCTTATCGGTCGCTAGCTTTTATGTAGACAAAGTACTGTTGTTACGTGAGAGGTGACCTACGACCGGTAAGGGTTAATAACAATTATATTTATGTAGTTGTGCCAAAACGTAGTGTAGAAATTTTAATGACAGTTACGTGTAATTACCTTAAATGTTGAAGGGAAGGTCAATGCTTTTAAATAGTTGGTGGCCGAAAAAGAAAAAACAAGGACTATTATTCAAGGAATGTCGATGAAACCAAGGCCACTAGATTAAAGAACACGGCTGTGTGTGCATTATTTTTTGCTCTACTAACGACCGCTCACCTTTGTGAAATTCTAGGACTTTACGCAGACTTATTGCCTTTGCTAGGGTTGCTTCGATGGCCTTGAGTATACCTCAATACCAGTTTCCCTTTCCAACGGCTAGTAAACAGATGTCAACGATTTTCAGGTACTAGAAAATTTGTAACACTATTTTCTAAAGTCCACTCAAAGAAGGATAATCCAAACGTTACTAAATTTCTAAATAATGATAATGGCGTACGATTCATTGTTTCATAAGAACTGTCCATTGGTTATGCAGGAGTTTGGGTGCAATAAAAATTGAATTTGAGCAGTGTATTATAGGATTTTACATTCAGTATTAAAAATTTCGAAACGAAGAATATGAAATTTCTGGATGGAGCCGCTATGATATATCATGCACAAAAAATTGACACAAATCATGATTCATTCATGGATTTCTGTACAAACAGTTCTGTCTATTGGACACAAACGTTTTTAATGGTTGATCTGCATATTCGCTTTATTCTTACTACATTAATTGTCCTATTAAATTACGAATATCCACGATTTGTATGTGAAAATGCTGTACTTAAAGCTGAAAACATTGGTACTAAATTAATCAACTATACAATGAATTTACCAAAAAATTCAATTATAATACAATGTTAACATTGTACATCCACTTTTCCATAGCTTACAAAAATACTAAATACGAAATTTACGTAGAATCGTGTGTGTAATAAGCGCAGATGCGTTTATAGGCGGCAGAAACATGATACAAGGGTGTAAAGAAAACAGGAAAAGACCGTGCAAGCCGACTGCTAGCGAGGAAAGAAAACACTGGCCCGAAGAATATTACTGCAGCATCGCGTATCAATGCCTCTTGGAGGCGTCCTGGGGTTTCTTTTGACACATAAAAAAACGGAGGACGGTACATGTAGTTGCTGTTTATATATGTACGCCGAGGAGGCAGATCGGTCCCCTGTTCTTCTGCTTCAAAGTATTCGTGTAAGACGTGTACGTGAACGGTGTAACGGCGGAACATGCGTGGAATTCAAAATGGCTGTGCTGGATGGCTAGCGGGCTGGTATATATGTGGACATTTACATTCCACCATCCCAGGATCCATGGCTCACATGTACTCACTGCTGAGACCACCAGCTGCTGTACGTTTGCCTTACCATTCGTTTTTCTTAATTATTATACGAATGCTACGTATTCGTAATAAATTTTCAGGCGGCATCGATTGCCTCTGATTTGAAGCTGCTGTTATTTAAAAAATCTATGACGAAATAACTATGATGATTAATAACTTCTGAACCTTTTTAGTTTCCGTCCGTGAGATTGTTAAAAATAGTTTTTAATGGAGACTAAGGTATGAATTCAAGGCGTATTTTTCTGAAAATATTTATATTCTATTTAGAAGGCTATATTGCAAGCTGATGTAAAAGGTTTAACGTGCTTGATGAAATGTAATTAGTTTTTAGTTTGGTTTTCTTATTTCAAATATATGATAAATCGTCTGCAATTCTGATGTTTCATCAATAAACAAATTAAGTGACAAACACCTCTGACTTATTGTAATAAGAAGTATACATATATTTATTCCATATTACTAATCCTTGATTGAAAATATACATTTTCGGACATGAAAAAAAATGTCAGCCAAATCGGTGAAAAAGACGGATACATCTACTTATTGATTGAAGAATGTTATATCATTTGATAACGTGGTCTTTTGCGGTGTGTTAAAATATTTTATGTCGCCTGTAACTCATCCAAAGTTAAAATCTCATGTACCACGTTGATCAGGTTTGGCCAGGTAAGTTGGATTCTGGTAGATTAGGCTTGTGGTTGTTCGTGGCGAATTGCATTCGTGTGCTCGGTGGGGATGCGAGTGAAAGGTACAATGGACGTAAGAGGAGGAAGAACTGGAACCACCGGGTCAAAGGCGGGTGGGCTATAGCTATACACATCCACGAGTGGCAGCCATTCTCAGCCCCGAAGATTCTTAGTTTCCAACGTCTAACAAATTACAAAAGTTTGTTCAAGGCAATTAGTTGTCTTCAATTTGTTGTTAAACACGTGAAGGTCCTTTCTAAGGTGAACCGTAATCATGCAAGGATTATTACTCCTAATGACGATAAAAAAATATTAAGCAAGTATACATTTTTTTGTTTATAGATGTGATTTATGTCAGTTTCTTGATTACTGCTATGAAATTAGCGTTGTACAATATTGGTTACTTCTTTGATATTGTCAGACGACGAGCAAAAGTCAATAATTTCATTTGTTACCGTGTGAAAATGCGCATTATAGATGACGTTAAAATCTTTTTTGTGAATACGATCATTCAGCACTGTATTTAATTCAATTCATGGGTGGCAAATACTGTTAACATAAGAACAGATTTATATCTTTCTGAGCGCAATGTCTCCGTCAGAAGAACCGCCCACTCGTTTGACTAGTTTGCAATGACGGTACATTTTGGCCAACCTCTTTTCCGTCTTTCACGCATTGGCTCTCCCATTCTTTTAATAATTCTACTTCTCCCACCGGCGCGTTTCAGAGCGGCCGGCCCCCGTCGGCCATTGGATTTTTATTCAAATTCATTGGCTCGTTCCTGCGGTTTTGGCCCCGCGATAATATCTAACACGCCCGTCTCGTACCCTTTTCGGAGGGCTAGTCCTTGCCCGTTTCGCTCGGTTTCTCCCTCGGACTGTTTCGCGGCACCCGGTTTTCCATAAATTTTGAATTTTATTCAGTCCGGCCGCCGTCGCGCCACGTCTTTATCTCCGCCGCGAACCGCTTTGGGACCAAAACAACCGGGGAAGGGGAACCCCGGGGAAAGGGGCAACCTGGGCGGAGAAAAAGCGAGAGAATCGACTATGCGTCCCTGAGTGCATTCCGGTCGATGCACGCACATCCAGCAGCAGGCCGTAAGGCAATACGATACACGGAGAATTTACTCGGCCCCATATACGCGTATATCTCCGACGACGACGTGCCGATGCTGGCGAATATATGCGCTTTCATCCGGCTATCCATTAACGCATTAAAACGAGCCGTTAAAGTTTAGATTAATAATCACGACATAAAATAATCGGAGTATAATTTACGACACGGCGAATTCTTGTGATTTCACATGAAACGGGCAATGAAAGTGATGTAAAGAAAAAAATGCCACCTGGCAAGATATTTTTGGTCCTGTTTATGGCAAGAATTGCAATTCATAACCGTTAAAAGTGAAATAGTAATAGTATATGTGCGCATCCATCCGGCTATTCGTTAATGTATTAAAATGGGCCATTAAAGTTTAGATTGATAAGCGCGGTATAAAATAATCACAGCATAAATTGATACCCGTGGGATTCTTCTAATTTTAAATAAAATCGCCGATGTAAATGATGTAAAGAAAAATGGTTCATGGAAAAATATTTTTAGGCCCTTTTACGGTGAAAATTATCATTTATATTCGTTCAAACTATGTATATTTTGCGCGATAAACAATAGGTAGAATATTCTATACCGAGGTTGGAAACACCATCATGCCTTTACAAGAAAAGTTACTTTGTGCTGTGAATAAATTATCACCGCCATTCCTTGACGATATTTATGAAATATGCATGGAATTTTAGATCCTGTATTTTGGTAAATGTATCGTCTGAACGAAAGGTGAAGTAGATGGAAAGGTAAATTTCGAAATTACAAGTATTAGTAAATGTACCTGCACGAAAATGTTGGTTTAAATCGAGTTGATTGACTGCGGTAAAGCAAATCCATTGCAATGTTCATTCTGATAAAAAAATCTCTAAAGTATAAAATGAATGTCATTATGTAAATTTTTAAGGCGAACCCAGTGCAATTTTATGGTGGTTAATTCACACCAGAAAATTCGTATACTAAAGATTTAAAGATCATAAGAAATGAGGTAACTACAAAATAATACAATAATATTCCTTGCTCGACTAAAACATAATTAACAGCTTTAAAACTTTTCATTGTCCCAACCCATAAAACTTGATTAATTGTCTTAAATGTCATACTAGAATTTCTAAATAGTAGATTGATGATGAAAAAAGCAACACAGGCGTAGATTAATAGGTAGCGGGTGTCTTTCTCTTTGGTCTGGCCGGAGGTGGTCTTAATATACAACAATAAGAGAAAAATACCGTTCCCCTTGTCAGAATATGTTTATTAACACATTCAACTTGGCGCACAATTTTCTACGTTTCTCATCGGGTGGAGCAGTACAAGATATTGGGCTTATTAGTACTTAATATTTATAAGAGTGATTTTATATTATTACATTCTGTGCAAATCATTACAATGCTATCAAATATATGCTATTGTGCTTATGTCGTACGGGCACATGTGAGAATTCTTTTGTTTTCTTTAATTTTACGAAATGGACGAAGAAAAGAACGCAGTTAATTGTAATAAACGTTACAATTAGTTCAAATGCAAGGCATCTAAATCTGAATCAGCTGTGACAAAAGCAAAAAAAGTCCAAACTTATTACCCCGGTTCAATCAACGAGTGAGATCTGGCCCTGACGTTGGGTGGCTGAAATTGGTTGCACTGTAATTCTCTTATTTTTTCACGACACAAACGGTTTCTAGGAAATCTATATATATTGAGCGAGAATCGATAGTGCACGAAAACGTGCAAACGATTACAAATGGTAGATTTACTAATTTACACACGTTATTACTAGTGTTATTAGGTAGATTTACTAGTGTTATTACTTGCTGAAAAATCCACGGTGCAAGGTATCATGTGCGCTTGTATTAATTTTGGCGAATATTATTTACCATAACGTATTGTGACTTTCTTGAAAAAAAGTAAAATTGGGAGTAGTACAGCCCCTCGGGAAAACTTCCGATCACTAAGTCTTTCATATACCCTTTTGGAGTAAAAACTGATCGCCTACGAAATCTCAGCTTTCTATGTTTTATGGTTCGAGATATTTTCGATTAGACGGAGAATTAGAATTAACGTTTATATAGTAGGATTATCAGTCTCATTCCGCTGTACAGAACGTCTTTTCTGTATAACAACACAATTTTCTAATCTTAATCCTACAGATTTTACATTTTTTTCTTCAGTATACATACGTCCAATATTAAGACTCATGGACGATGCACCTTTCCAGACAAATTGTAAAAGCAATGAAAAGCATTGAATAGTGTTTCTCATTGGTAAAACACAAAATTTGAAATCCTTCAATTTTAAACATTAAAAAATATTCACTATTTTCCTCATACTCAACTCGAATTTGTGAAATGCGTGTCTGCGTTTATGTGTAATATTTGGTTAACAATTATTTAAGACACGGTATGATACTTTATTATCATATTCTGTACGACTAGTTTAAATTCCACATTGCAACAGTGCGTAACATTTTTCTTTAATTTCTCACTCAAAACTCAAGGATATTTACGGGAGAAACTATTGTATTATCCGCATCGAATTTCGAGATGTCGAGATAGTGCTGCTATCGCGATTAGAATCCATTGGTCCCAGAACCATGTTGCTCAGGGCTGTCACGAATCACGTATGTACAGACTGTTTCGGGGATCGTAGGCGAATAAGCGGTGTGCCGGTGTATAGTCAGAAACCGGGTAATTTAGATAACGACGTTATTTTATTCGCTTTATACCGAGCCTGGATCCGGCGGATTCGGCGGTTTACGGATACGCCAACGTGCAATCGTGGAAGACGGTTGTAGGTTCGACGGAGAAAGAAAAAGAGACAAGGAAGGTTATTCGCCCGTGAGGGTGGATGAGACGGGAGTCGAGGGGAAGATAATGCTGAACATGCACGTCGGGGGGAGATCGTAAAAACTGGCGACCAAACGAACCGTATGCGATGATGGTTACACGCCTTTCCACCGGGATCTCGCCTAATGAGACCTTCTCGTCGCAAGAATTCCGAAACTCTAATGAAGATCGCATTAAACACGAAACGCGACTGTAACTGTATATCTGTGTATATCATTTAACTGTGAAACGGCATCTATCCGCTAGTTACCATGTTTTTTTTTACTGTCAGCACCGTTAGGCTTGTGAAAGTAACTGCAAAATTATCGTAAAAAAGGTATCATGTAAAAAGAAAACGGAATCAGTATGATCAGTATGATAACTGATGATAATTGGGGATAACTACAATGACCGAAAAATTAATTGAACTCTTTGCTTCAACCGTAAATACAAAAAAATTATATTTTGCCTATAAGTGCCTATAAATTGCTGTGAACTTGTATAAAGTGGTATTATTGAACTGTGAAACTTTTTCTGTATAGTGCAGCAGGAAATTCTTCATAAGTCTTCAATAAAATTCTAATGGATTGCTTATAATATGTCGATTCCGACAATCAGCTTCCGAACATCACATTGTGAATCATTTCTACCATGATTATTATTAAAATTGAACTTGTTCCCCAGCAAAGTCGTGACTGTATAAATTCTATAACAGTGTATTGATATTGTTTTCATCACCCAAGCATTAAATAAAAACTCTTCCGACGGCAAAACCATTAGAGCGGATAGCCAGATTTAGCGGGAGTAATATTTGTTGGAACGATGATGTTTGTGACGGTATCAACTCACCTTGCGGCTGTGATAACGGAGGCACAGAGGTCGCTGGAGAACAACGACGGGTTCGTGGCGTTGATCGTCACGACGGGAGTAAGGGAGATCCTCGGAATATCGTCGTCTTCGTTTCCAATGGTTCTTCGAGGTGAAACGGCTAGTCCATACCGAATTTCTTTTCACCGGCTGAAACAGCCAAGGACAGATCAGATCGCACTCAATGTCACGGATCGACGATGCGGACATCGGTTTCGTTGATTCGAAAAAATGCCAAGGGCATCGTCGTCCTCCACGTTGATAACGATGACGACTGTCAGAAATCAGCAATACGCACGGATTGTAATATTCATTAAGGCCATACACTGAGAACGTCCTTTACGAAGCGTTCAACAAACGAATATTTCACTTACACTGTCATATCATTTCTTTCGATAATTTTACTGGAATTCACTGTTCCGAAGAATTATCAAAAACCTCATATGTCAAGTGGGTTAACTATCATTTGTTCATTTTCGTTGGTAATTTTCACACAGTTATCGACGGTCATGCAGCTCTCTGTGATAATAGCTAATAGAAGTTTGCCGGCTAACGGCGAGCTTAATAGAAAATTGTAATGGTTGAAATATCAAGTGAAATACTGCGCACCAACTTCCACTCCGCGCGATTCAGAATACCTCGTATTGCGGTTCTAATCTCGTGGCAGACGACGTCCAGGCGCCATGGGAAACGAGATGGCTCCACATATGCATATACGTACAGCCCAAGGGATGGTACACACTTCTTTTAACATTCGTTAGATTCTACTTAAAATTGCAACGTTTTACCATTAATTTTCCTATTGCACAAAGTTAAAGAACACCAATTTCGCGATTCGTTCTACTCTATTTAAAAATTCATATGTTACTCATTTATTTTTTTATTGCACACAATGAAAAGATTGTCGTGTGAGAATTTTGAAACGGGATAACACGCAAACCGTCCAGTTTTTGCAATGATAATGCGGATGAAACTTTTCTGCAGGTTTCACTTAATTTTCCCGGATTTAGAGTGGATAAAGACACCGATCGTATCACAGCGCGGTGTTGCACAGGATGCAAAACTGGAGACACGTAGTGGACACAGTGGTAAGCGAACAGCAGCAGCAGCAGCAACAGCAGCAACAGCAGCGTCGTGGAGAACGGGCACGGCTCGAAACGGAACGGAAATACACACGGCAATCTCTGGCAACATTAGTTCCCCGGCAAAGCTTGGCAGCGCGACTATGCGAAAGAGAGAAGCATGTTGGCAGGCTCTCAGTAGTAGGTACCACCCAGGGGAATTTACTATGCTCCAACTATAATACACGCACGGGTTACTCGTCTCTTTCCCGTTCGTTCGCCGATTCTTCGTCTCTTTCGTTACTCGCTATTCTTTCACTTTAGGCCTCCCACCCCACTCCTCTTTCTCCCTTTCCTCCTCGTACGTTCCTCTATGCTCTCGCGGTTAGGCATCCGAGCAAGACGGGTCCTCGCGACGAACGCGTAACAACGAGACCGCCTCTCTTTGCCTCGGTTTCTATATTGCAAACCGTAGGATGGAACACGATCCGGCCAGGCCAATCAGGCGGCCACCGTATCTACCTGCGGACTGCCTTCTGTGTAGCACCTGCGGCAATGCCTTCTCTCTCCGCTTTGTACCTTGTGAAATTCCGGCCCGCATCGATCAACGATCGTTCGCTAACCGTTCGCTCAATCTCCGCAGACACCTTCGTTCATCTTATGTCGCGGAAATTTTCATCCGTCATGCAATTTTTGCAAAAATCAACCGAAAAATTCTCAGGGATGTACGTGTAAACTTTTGACGCTTATATGGGC
The DNA here is from genome assembly GCA_963989215.1 of Hedychridium roseum. Classification (NCBI taxonomy): domain Eukaryota; kingdom Metazoa; phylum Arthropoda; class Insecta; order Hymenoptera; family Chrysididae; genus Hedychridium; species Hedychridium roseum. The sequence goes on along the minus strand of OZ022310.1, from coordinate 4,426,150 downwards.
GGGTCGGCAATTGAAGATAATTAAATCTCCTCCGAGATATAGCGTTAATTGTTCCTTTATTATGCATAAAATATTTTAACGGAAATTTCAATGGACAATGAATGAGTGTATAATTGAACATTCAAATGTATGGAGTTTAGTATGTGTAGCACCATATTAGTATTGGTAATGCAACTACTTTTGCTTACACTTTCTTTGTTTTTTGCTGATGAACAGCAAGGAGAAGAGTGAACTGACGGTAAAAGAGTAAAACGAAGACGGACTGCTCCGGGACTGGAGAGAGGAGATTGAGTCACTAGACACTTTTATTTCCGAACCTATTATTGGCTTTCAAAGCCTCCTGCAAACGCACGAAACAAAGGTCCGCCATTGATTGGTCGCTCTTTTCTCCTGGAAACGTTTAACCACCGCCTCAACGTCCTTTCTGCGGGAGAACCGTTAATGCTCCGTTTTCTTGCGGACTATTCGTTGCACAATTGTCGATAAGATGTCTCATTACGGTATTTTACCTTTATCATCATCGTTGTTACGATATCGTCATACTTATTAACATCCATGCAAGTAATTCAATACACTATTAAACCATTATTAAACTACTGGTCGCAAAGGATTACACGTGTCATACACCTTTTTTTAAGGAGTAAAAATATGTAGTACGTCTTTTATGTATCAACATTGTTGAAAAAAGAAAATGTGTAAAAAGTAGCCATTTCTTATAGCTCAAATTGGGTTATAAAATTATCAATAAGGAAAAATTGTTCGAATATATAGACAAAAATAGAGGAATACAAAGCGGCCCTAAAATTTGCGTTGTTTGAAATATGGAAGAAGAAACTTATACAACATTCCTGTTTTTAATCGCTTAAGAATATATTTTCTTTAAAATTCCTATACGTTTTAATCAAATATACATAAATAAAACGAATGTTCAGAAACTTGCAGTACAAAACAAGTCTTAGAAACCTAATTAACTGTTCACAACTAAGCCATTATTTAAATATGTAAAACGTTGATATTCATGTAAAAGACATAGAAGACAAGAATTGTAATATAAAAACAAATCTCACATAGAAAGCTTATTACTGCCTTTTTTAACAAGTACGTTTTGTATTCTTTTGATTATTAAATAGATTTTTTCAGATAGCTTTGTCCAATTTTTGTACAAGAATTACATTTCTTGGAACATTACTTTACAAAAAAATTCTGCAACTTCGGGGTAACACTATTTTTCGTGATAGAAAACAGAATATTTCGAATCACCGTTGAACTTCTTTCGCTGTGGCAGTGCGTGATTTTTTCACTGCTAATTCGTTACTTCTCAGAACACCGATTAATCACCACTGTCAATTATCCAGATTCTTTCGATAAAAACGTCAAACAATTTTATCGCCCAATCGTTCCATCCTTAGATGTTCGGAGCATTAATTAAAATATTTGCGACGGTGGACGCGGGGCACGAAATTTTAGATTATCGTAGGAGCCAGAGAAAGAGGAAGTGAAGGGAGGATAGATGTTTATTCCAGCGATTGGCCCGCGCTGAGTTTCTCCTGATGTTTTAAGTCCAGCCCACGACGTCTTAATAGGTTGCCTACCGCGTGTACGGCATCATGGCCGCCTTCTTATGTTCCTAATGATTTTGTTTTGTCACTCCCTGGCCTACTGGTAGACTCTCCTCCGTGACGTTCAATTGCTTTTCAAAACTGATTTCTCTTAGAACACAGGCTTTTGGCGCGACTCGCAAAAACATTCCTCGAATCAACTTTGAAGTAAATGTAGTAAGTACCAAAGAAGTAAATGTAATTTCACGTTTAATGATCTAAAACTGTCGCATTTTTCTGTTATTAGATAGTTAGAAATTTATGTCGGCCAGTTTGGTTAGTTTTCATTCATGCAATATGTAAAGTACGAAATAAATTCGGAGAATTTTCCTTTCGTGGAATAATTTTTAACTGACAAAGATGATTGTTTAAGATTGCATTATGTTTACATAATTGTTACTGTTTCGCGCTGAAGTCTTAACGACTGAAACATTTTTTTTATATTATTGAATATTTCGAAATTTTACAATGCTAAGAAAGTTATCTGGTATAACCCCATCTCTTTCAGCGTAAATTTTTTACTTTATTGATCATCTCCCAATGGTCAGTTGCTGATAAATACGTAGGTAAAATCTGCAATCTAATAGACCGGTTAAAAAGTTTGTTAAGCCATAATTTATGATCGCCCATAATTCTTGAAAAAGGTTATTGAGATACAAAGTCGAAGACCGCAAAGCAATAAATTCACAAATGAAGAATTCAGAATATAAAATATGCATAAGTATCACGTCAAAACCAAAAACTATATATTTATAGCATTGATACCGAAGGAACTTCATATATGAAAAGAAATCAGTAAATATATTCAAACTTGCTTGTAATAATATTCTATTTTATTAATAATTATTTGATCATTTGTGTTTAATGATGATGATGATTTGCATTGCAATCCGTATTTATCATGCTTTACACATAAGAAATTTAGTACGATAAAAAGTTGCATTTGTTCATTACATACTTTAGGTTGAAAATTGAGAATTTGCAATAGATTTCATTAGCTTGATTCAACTTATATTTTTTCATTGTTTCCCTTTTTACTACTATAATTACGTATTCGATATGTCCATTTCCAATATAATTTTATGCAATTTTCTCATAAGTAGATTAGAATACACAGATAAAATTAAATACAGTGCCAAAAATATTTTTACCGGGTAAACAATGATAAACAAATTTATTTTTAAAGACTTGAGGATATTAGTAATGTCGATAAGAGAAAATAATATTATGTACTTTGACAGGGCTTATTGACGTTAGTTGTGCCTAATGCTTTTGAATCAATTCTGAAATTACTTGCAAGTTTGGTGAACTTTTATCTAAGACTTTTCATTCTCTTCTTTTCTCAATTGGCATTCTCGTTTTGCCTTTTATCTCACGACCATTAGTTGCGCATTCATTATGGCGTGCGATATATTTAACGCGGCCAAAATTCCAAATTGAAACAATTACGATCGACTTACGTACTTGCCTGGAATGCTATTCAACTCGGCATAAAATGATAGGCCATTGAACTTCAACGTGCGGCCACGTTTGAGAATAGTTAATAAAATGGTCGAGGCCGTTTTACTCATTAAAGCATTTACGATGGCGATTGTTATGGGGATATATCCGTCACAATTATCACCTATTTAACTTCACGCGTCGATTTGTCTTCAGTGCCGACACATATAATGTGCCGTGGTGCAGCACAGTTTGCGCATAGGCTGAGAAGAGACGGAAGGCGGGGGAGAACATAAGAGCTCATAACTGTGAATTTAAGAGGCGCAATAAAAACACATTGAAAACGAGAGTGGACGAGTAAGCGCGTGCCGTGTTCAGATTTCCTTTCTATTATTTCTACCAAACACGCCGCTCGCATTTCGGGAATATTATCTCAGTTCGGAGCTTATACATACGCATCAAACATAACATACACCTATGATCAACAGAATTATTCTTTTCCTGGTAATAATTGTGTACATAATATCTTTTCTGCTCTTGTCTTGTCTTTCAAGATCTCTGATTTTGCCTCTTTTATTTTTATTACAGCTAACACTGTACGTAAAACATATTGTAAACTGTATATTGTGAGGTTATTAATATCCATTTTATAGCATTTTATGATATTTATATGGTATTAAGAACCTGCAAAACATATTAATGTTAATATTAACTTTCTTCCGCAAGTTGCTATTATTGTTGCAGGCAAAGTTAGTATTAGATTAGTAACATAAATCCTTTTATGATTATTATCCGTAGATTATCGGAATAAAATTTCTCTATTTTTTTACATTGCTTGTAGTGTGCTATGTTAGTGTTAAATGTTACAAAATACACATATTTTTCATTTTATAGCTGTGAAATGAATGCAATGATTAAAGCGTTACATGTGTACATTCAGAGTGAGAAACGGTTGCTACTCAACATTTACGGCTTATTACGATGATTCCTGGCCCGTACTTTTAGAAAGAAGATGACATTTGCTGGATGACCTTGTTCTCCTATGGACAACCAGTAATATATTTCAGGGAAACATAGGGTTTTCTTGTAATGGTCCAACCGAGCAATTTAAAGAAATCCAACCGATTTGAACATCAGTGCGACCGGCGGGTGTCATAAAATTCACAGTCAACGAATTTTCCCGTTCCTTACGGACGCAGTGCATATGCAAAAAATGACAATGACTGTTTACACTTTCGAAACGATGTTTCTCCTTGAATCCGACACGATACAGTTTTTTTTAACGACGTTTCGAAGGATCGACGGTCCGAAGGTACGAGCAAATAGGGATGCAAGGTCAAAGCTCCCATAAACCCTTCATTCGTGTCTACACAATATACCTTGTACAACCTTACGCCTATTATGTCCTCTAATGCACATTATTCAATTGTTTTCATTCATATTCAAAGAATGTCAATTCGATTAAGTAATCAAATTAAGAAATTGTAAGTATAAGATATATTTCGCATCATATAATTCTACAAAATTATCACAGACTTCTAAATGATAGTCCAATGTGAGAAATAAAAATGGCAGGCATTTAACAAACATAAAATACGTGTTTTGTATAAATTTAGCGCACGGTAATTTGTGATGTATGTCTTCGAAAATAAGTACATAAATAATCTCGTATGGCTTACGTGCATTTTGCTGGATAAGAATTAATATTAAAAAGGTTATTTTATTCTCGTAAGAGTGACATTTTCACTAAATAAACGTTTTGCTAGCTGTACGAATAATCAAGTAATGATGATTATGACAATTTTGTGAAATGGATTTTCAAGAGGAAAATTTACAGAGGGTCGAAGTTGTGGGATTTATTCTGCTAAAAGTTAGAATATGAAAGAAGCTTGGCTGGCAACACTGCCTTCTTCGCGCAAAGGCGCAATATCGACCGCGACCCTAGAGGCCAAACCATTTCAACCTTCGAGTTTCTTATTCCCGTTGCAACCTGAATAACTTCAAGTCTCTTCGGAATATACGGTTCTTGCTCGTCTTGCACAGGCGAAAATATTGCCTGCCGTTTATACAATTTCAGGTCAACATGCTAAAACACTTTTAGCTACAAAAATGGCAATTCATTTCACTGAACAATGCTGAAACTGATCTCAAATGTTACATTTAATTCTCTCATGCAGTTTTTCTTAATTGTATAGAAACTGCTTTCTAAGCAATATATATCCAATCATACCTGACAATGTCAAAAATTAAGAACGAAATTACTTTAAATTTTCTCGTAATTTTAAAGTGAAATAATGCACTTGAAATAATTTTTGTCCAATTTCCTAACTTTTCGCAGTATAGTCTATTGTTAATACTTACTACTTGGTTAATACTTACTAATTGTAGTGTATTTTATACGATGATGATATTATCTAACCGATTATTTTAAAAAATATTCGAATAAGCTCCGAAAATGATTGCGACAGACTTAAGGCATTTACAGAATCAAATAAAAACAGGCATTTTTAAAACTAATTTTTTAAATGAAATAAGTAAACACAATTATAACCAAAGCAATAAATATTTCTCGCCGAATAAATATCTGTTTTTATACCTTGTTCTAATTCTCAATTCAATAGAGATGAAAATCTTTTTCTTTAAAGTAACAACGAAATATACGTTTTATTTGTATGAATAAATGAATGTAATAATGGTTTGTTTCAGAGGAAAGTATTCGTGTCTCCGTCCAATGTGATTTGAAGAAGAACGTTCTTAACAAGATAAGAAAATGGTCATTACAATATTTAAATGCAAAGCATTTCGTCCAAATAAGGAAATTCGTATAACGATACAAATGAAGCTGGTCAAAGAAAGTATCAGGCTGCGGTAATCTACACTCATCTGTCCAGGTGAGGTATAACGACGTCATAAAATAATGAACAGGTATACGAGCCTTTCAGGACCATGCCGTCATAGTACAATGTGGTCACTTATAAATGCACAATTCAAATCACTAGAAATTAAGCAAAAGAATGCGAGTCAGTGATTACAACTCCTTGAGAATTAAGAAAAAGAATATTAGTACCGAATGAAAATTTTACAGAAGACATATTTATTGAATGCTGTTTTAGTGAAGCATGGTTAGGAAGAATTTTTGTTTAATATTTTTTGTTTAAAATGATGTATTCATTCATACTTGTTTAAGCATTTAGTGTATTTAAAGTAGTGCAAAAAATGATACTACCAAATGGCGCGATTATTTAATTACCATCATTTTCTTAATTCTGAATGAAATTAAGGGTTTGAATAATGTTCTTAAAATTGGGAAAAATACTGTCAAAAATTAAGGACAATATTCAATTGATCTGAAATTGCATTTCCTTAAATAGCATGTGACTCAATTATGTGTTATATGAAACAAATGTTTTCAAAGACCTGTTTTTTGTGTTGACTGATGTTAAATATGAACGCATTAATGCACGAAAATACAGCGTGAACAAACGTTAAATGTGACACAGGAAGAAATGAAGATCAGAATGTGTAATGGGAAGTTATCAGAATGTGTAGTATCAATATAAGGTGAAATTGAACTACAGATAATATCGAAATGCAAAACAGTGCTCATTTCCTAAAGTGTGACTGCCTACAAATGCCGGCTATACAAAGACATACGTAAACTACTGGCGTGGGTACTTAGATAAGTGTGGGTAAGTACGCAAGGACGGATCTATACGAGCAGTTTATGGTCTCTCAATGGTATATCGCCTGTATATCGTCGACAATTCGTCGTTAATGCTTTTACCATTAGTTTCGATTACTCTACGAGCTCCCATAGTTGGATAAATATTAATGATCAGGTATCTTTCGGACTGCTTAGAAAAGTTTTCGCGGATATGATCATCACGCGGTCTATGACTTCGAGACATGTCGGTTTGCAATGTAAAGCCAATTTTGTGCGTAATGGAATATCTACACGCACATCATTATGACTTTTCAAAGTTATTACTGTTGTTGTTATTATGAATGTATAATTTTTGAGTGTATAATGTTTAATGAATCTTTCCACTGAACACGTGGAAGAGAGTAAGTTTTTATTTTTGTAACGTTGCCTAATCTGATTCTACTTCTTCTTCTTCTTCTTCTTCTTCAAAATACGTTCACGCTTAACTTTATTTCGGCCTTTTATCTTACATTGCATTCTATCCAAATAAGTTCTTATTTCTATAAAAAAATCAACAATTACAGATTGTAAGTCGTCGTGAATTTATTATTATCACAGTACTCCTGATAAGTGAGTTAGTGGAGAAGGCTGATTAAAATGCCCTACGTTTTTCGTAGGGTTGATAGACGGCGCATAATGAAATCAGAGAGGATTCGCGGCCTTCGGAAGAGTGCACTTAGGTTTCTCGGGGAGATAGAGGCAAGAAGAATGCGAGGATGAGCGAGAGAACGAAGGCGAGGGAGAGCACGGGTGAAAGAAGCGAGGTATCTAATGGACGTGAATATATCGCTGTAATAAATTTCGTAAAAAGCGAAGGTAGGAAGTGGAAGAGGAAGAGATGTTGGAAAAGGAGCGGGCGTGGGGGAGGGGGAGGGGGAGCGAGGCTCACTTGGTCCATTCTTAGCCACGGGGCTTAGTTCTTTGCGCGAAGGGCGTAGGAAGAAAGAGGAAAGCCAAGGAAAGCCCCTCGTGTGACCGTGCAAGGCGTCACGTTTCCTGTGCGTGCCTGCCGGTCGGCCATCTTTACTCGTCTCGGCCAATCGACGATGAATCCAGTCTTGGAGGGGCGAAAACTTCCCCTCGAAGTCAGGGTGCCACGCTCCACCCACCCCCTGCTTTCCCTCCGAGACGGATCAATATCCAAGCTCAACCCCCACGCACCTCCCCGGGCTTGTTTTTATACCCCGAGCTTGCACAGCCACTGAAAATTAACTTCCTTACTGAGGTCCCAGCGTAACCGAAATATTTTCAAAAAAAATATCGTCTTCAGAGATTACAGCTTTATATTCACTGCGAACATGTGTGCTGGAATTTTGTTAGAACTGTGTAAAATTCTCAGAATGGAATGCAGCGGTTTCAAATGATTTCGTTTAATGCCAAAGTAAAACCTACGGTGGCTCGTTCAATGGTTTATCATAAAGTTAAGAATTTCATTCTTATATAGACACGAGGACAAGAGAGCGTAATAATGGTAATAATTTTGTGAGTTAATGGAAAGTATGTTCCATCAAGTAAAACGACATTTGTGGTTTATTGCATTAAGATAAATTTCATATATTGTGCACTGTATACTGGTATATAATCATTAGATGTCTCGAAAAGTCGGTGGATCTTTGAAATATTATGCATTACTTGGAAGAAGTGAGTTTGAGTTTGTATGATGACATTGTAGAAAAGTTCATGCACCGATATTAAGAGAGATCTGTAGTCAACCACATTGCCAAAAGCAGGAACATGTTACTAATTGTGAGGAGCACAAGACAGTGTCGCTCATGTTGTAAAGAAGTAGTGAAAGATATACAACAGATAAACATTAAACAAATGTAAGTAACAAATCGCGAAGTAATGGATCTTAGGTAGTTGCGAAGTGATTACATAGTCTTGTTACTAGTGACCGTTTGGATTAAAAATGCAATTATTTCCACCATTTTTACCCTCTGAACATTACCAATCACGGTAGAAGAGACACGTAACTTTCAAGTCCAATGTAAATTCTCATTCTGAGAAAAATTTAAAAAAGAGAGGGACATTTGGAAAAAAGGGTGTTAATCTTATATTTGTCAAATAGAAAAAACTTAAAAATGGAACCAATTAAAAATGAAATAAGACGAAAATCACGGCACTTACGAACTAAAGATGATTCTTATTCTTTCTGTACACCGAAATTTCATTTATTTTGAAACTATTTATGGCTTAACAAAATAAAATTAACATAATTGTTTGCGAAAGTTTAGAGACCTGGCGTGTATAAAAACTATATACAATGCAGTGCGTTAATAGTAAAGAAAATTCCATATTTTGAGGCAAAATTATTACACCCGATCAAACAGCAGTTCTAAATATTCTAAGTTATTTAAGTGCCCTCTATTTTATGGTATCGTACGCAGAATAAAACCATTTTACTCAACCACTTGACTCTTATAACAAGGATTTTAAAATAAATGCGAAGCAAAATGAAGTAAATTTCATCTAACCTGATGTCAATGGAGTTTACACAGCTTTTCAAACTGTCTAGAAACTTTCTGATAGAATAAAAGGGAAAAATAAACTTCTACGCGAAGTGTTTTACAAGAAAATACCTAGGCGAGAGCATGTAATACTTTCACCTATGATTTGATTACCAAATAATAAGTAGACATAATTAATGTGATTTGTGGCAAATTTAAAATAGGTGCACGTAAAAAGAAGGCTTTTAGAAAAAGGAAAGTGCATTGAATTACAACAATGGTTTCATTGAAAAGATTGATGTTAAACATCAGCGATAAATCAGTAAATATATGAAGTGCTTTCTCATTATCCATGAGTTCAAGTAATACAGCAATCGTAAAAAATTGAATGAACTGGTACATATTGAACAACAAAATTTCTCATAAGAGTCCGATATATTTGTTCGGTGGGATACCGTGATTTCATTTGATGAATCAGTACAATGGAAATTAGATCATCTGAGGATTATAAATGTAATCATTTTTTTTACTTATTGGTCTTTAAACGAAATTTTGGAAATATCTTTTTATACGTTTCTTCCGTTTGTACTTTCCGAATATTTTCGTCGCAATTTTTTCTCTTAGGTTGCAAGGTTTTTATGAACTGACAAATTGGCACGGCCCTTTATGGTAACTTATACATTCCTCTCTCTTGATATTCTCGAAATCTTTAGTCCCTCTTCTTAATATACGTATCTCCCTGTGCCATCTTTGACCCTTTCCTTTCCGTCTTCCGTTGTTTTTCAGCCATCGTTTTCTGTGCATTCTACAAAAGAACGCGGCAACATTATTCGCGATGGAACGGCCGCAATATATAGGTTTCAAAGGTTAGGCCGAAGACGTCTTATTTGAAACAATGTTTCGCCTTCGTTTCACAGTCCGCCCGTAAATCCTCATTTCGAATCCCGAGACTCATATAAAATCCCACTGTGTCCAGGTTCGTGCCCGTTCTCGACCGCACTTGTTCTTCTTCCTCCCCCCTCGCACCCCTTTTCGCCAAGCCCCATTCTTTCTATCGTCTACCAATGCCTTCGGGTAACCACCCTTCCACCTCACGGTCATTTATCCTTCCCCCTTTTGATATATCACCGTTAAGGTCTTCCACTGCACAGCGCGAAGTATTTCGCGTCGAAGGTGTTGAGGAGGATCGCAATAAAATTAACGTGCCTAGCACGAATATGTATAAAAATTGCAGGAAAAAGATATGTGTAAAAATTGTTTTATTTGCCGGCTTTAATAAAATTTAAATTTCGCAAGTTCGACCGGGCAAGTTTAAATAATTGGAAACAGGTCCACGTATCATGGTTTGATATTAAAAAGTACTATAAATTTTCGGTTGGTTCATTTTTACAGCAATATTATTCATAATTAGATGTGGATAGATTTTCAACCTATGTTTTTAAAATTCGGTTTTGCCTTACTTATTGCAGTTTTATACCAAAATGTAGTACAAATTTTGGTTTAACAGTTTTTTAGAAATATTACAATAAGGCGTCACCGATATTTATTGTCGAAATTATTTGTTTTTTATGCCCTTAAGATTCTGTTCTTCCTAACTTTCATCGTGAGTAGCCAAAGATGATAACCAAATAGCACCTTCCCCGGATAGTTGAAAATCATGAACCGCTAGGCAATTTTTGCGACTACAAAAACTGAGCGGTAAGCGACCAGCATGAACTCTGATAATTCTACATCTCGCGTACAATGAATCACGCTATCGACATATTTCGTGGTTATGTGGTCGCTACGTAACGACGGATCCGCAGAATTCCGCGGGTCCAAGAATGACATGCACCGGGACGAGTGACAGGAAAAACCGGCCAGTTGGATTCTGTCACGATCTCACGGGGCGATAAATCAGAGAGTGAAGTTCCGCGACACGCGAGTCGTAATGTTTAACTTAATGGCTCAGTACAATAAAGTTAATGGCTTTATGATAGCCATTCGACGGACAAGCAGAACCGACTGCCGGCACTTGCAAGCTCGTGTGCCGTATCCAACTCGTAATGAATACACTTTAGCATCCCGGCAAGCACTAAGCAGACCTCCGCGCTAACGGCCTGCCGAACACACGCGGTTTCTATGTCCCTAATCACATTCGCCCCCATCCACGTCCTCACGGGTCCTCCGTCTTTACCTCCTCACGAAATAATAACCCTACACGTTCCGACGCTCGCGGAAGTCGAGCGGAGGTGAACGAACGTCAGACAGAACCTCTATGACAACAATAATGGGCGCGATGCACACTTACTCCTGAAGTTTCGCCGATATCTTCCTCCTTTATGTTTCAAACTATCGCCTCGTATACCCGAAGTAAGGTACTCGACAAACAATACGGAGACAGTTCTCGCTTGCCTCTGGGTTATATTAAACGTCATGTTCTAATACCGAGAATGTATTCATCGATATTGGGGTGCTCTGTTTAAGATCCTGCATTTCATAATTCCTGCACATTTCTTATTGTACAAATGAAGCTCCTGATCTGATACTCAAGACATTTGTTTGTTTAAAACAATTTCAACAACAATATTTTAAAACAATTTCTGTACACATCGTTTGCTAATGAATAACAAGTCCTTTATACTTTATTAAGAAAATTGTGTGCATGTTAGATAATATGGTAGATTTTAAAAAAAGGAAATCATGATAATCCCCGCAGCAATTCTGACGTTATTTAATACAAACGTATATATATTTTACTCAAGTGCCGTATTAAGAATTTGTATGCACTCTGATAAAGCATAACTTCTAATTTACACACAAACTGCCTCTAATTTTCGGAAATTTCTGGTGCACTTAATGTGACGAAAGAATTACACTTTTTACACTATTTCTTGATGTATTAGGAAACTGTACTCTTACGAAATTTATGAAGAAAAATTATTTCAGTAACACTGCTGCATCGGCTGGAATACTTTTCATTTTAAAACTGTGTATCAAGACTACTTGTCATAATAATTTTATACTTTTTCTTATTAGTTGTCCGCATATATTATAATTTGCGAATTCGAATCGACCATGAATCATATATTTTACAGCAGAATGAAGTTTGTCGTGAACTACAAATTACTTCTTATAAGCATGTTGATTCGAAAGTAAGTAATTTTTAATCTCAGACTTCTTGTTAAGTACTTAATTGTACAAGAATTTTGTATTCATTCCGTACAAACTTTTCAATGTCTGTTGGTCAGATTTTTGAAAATGTAATCTTTATATAATTATTTTCTACACTGCAATTATCTGTTCATATTAAATATATTCACAAATTGCCTAATAAGAGTAAATCGAACAGTTCAAAACACAAGTTCCATGCTTTTCATAATAGGAAGCATTTTTTTTTAAATATTTCAAAGAAATAAGATGTAATTTTTAACAATCAAAACAGAAAATCATCATAAAAAAGAGAACTATTATAAACTGGTCGAAAGTGTTAGAAATATAATTGTCATCTATTTCATTTTGTAATGATAACGTTTATACACTTATTTATTACAAAAATGAAGTGAATTTCATTCAAAATTTCCGACAATATTAATATAACATTTTCTTTACACTTTTATGCATGTAAAAGTCCTCAACCGTGAGCATTTTTTATATGTTCCTATGATATGCTATAAAAATTGGTAAGGTGAATCCAGCATTGCTTTCTATTTCGTATCTACCGATGCAGCACAAGTCTCCACTCAGCGTTTTCGAAAAAGTTATGGTGCTATAATCTTATGGGCAGCACAGGAAAAACCATCCACGAAACGAGATGTGCACTCAGCGCCTTATGTACATAATACACGGTAATATAGTATACATATATATGTTTCATAAGTTGATGAAAGCACCACGTTATTGCGGTATGGAGATTTTTCCCATCTAGTTTCGTCCTATTGTCATGCATCTGTTATATCTATACGTACTCTAATAAAAAGCGGGTTATGCTCGTACACGAAAAAATAATACTTCGTTAAGCTTGTGAGTCACCAAGTAAATTGAAAATTGTATCGAAGAGTGTTTTAATATCTGTAGAAATTGTAGGATGTGTGTTATTTAGAGATACCTTTGTCAATGTGTAGAATGCGATGAAAGTAATCTAGCTTTGGGATCCAGGTTAATTTAACGACCACGCTACGGGAGAGGAGAAAATATGTGATTGGCTATAAATGTGCCATGTCGGATTAACAAGACCTTTTCGAGATTGCTTTGGTTCCGTTATATTTTCTTTACGCAGTGATCAATGCTGTATAAATATTTTTTTTGTTATTTCTTATTATTCGTAAGAACGTGCGCTTGTAAGAGTAAGAAAATTACTAGAAACGCAAACAACTTTAAAGGAAGTAAAATTATTCGCAAGATCGATGACAATGATATTGGAAAATTGTACTTGTAGGGTCGAAATTTAAGCATTCTGTAACTTTTCACTTTTCATTTTGCTGATAAACTTCTTGTACTGTACTCATAATTGTGGTTCATGTCATTACGAGAACAATTTTAAAAATTCGACGAAAATGCGTACATATACTTTTTGCCTAGTTGCTATTTACTAATTTCGATATTATACCTAATCCGACGGAAACTTACCAGCGAAAAATAGTGGGTACGGTGGCGAACCAGTGATGATGTTTTTTCTTCGCCACATGTGGAATCCTGCAATAATAAAAAATTACAAACATAATTACAAAGTAACGAAAAAGATAAATGTTAATATTATCCAATTATTGCAATGTAAATTAGGTACGACTTTTTTAAACATAAATAATACGTTGAAATGATAAATGTTGTTTTTCATTGACCGTATTCTGTTTTCATGAACTTCATTTTCAGCAGTTACGAAGTAAAGTTTGGAAGGATTGAAGAAGTACATATTGAACATCGATTTTTTAGGTAGACATTGTATTTATCATTTGCATAGACAGTCAATAACAAGATTTCGAAACATATATTGACTGACAAATATTGGCCGGCCTATTAGTCATCAAGCCATTTTGTTTTTTCTGATATACATCCTGGTTAATTACGACTTTAGAATATTACTTCATTTTTAACAGAAATCGAGGAAAGCTGAGATAATGAAAAATATTACCTACTAATGCCACAAAAAATTGAAATACTACCTTCTACGCTTTCAATAAGTTGAAATACTTAGCTTACAAAAATTTCAAGCATAATTATCAGGATGGCTTAAAACTTAGTGTGAAATTAACATCAGTAAACAGTTATCATTCGAAATAGAATAAAAAATATTAAGTTACTATAGCATAATATAATCATTGATCGCTAATTGACAATGTTTTGCATTTGTATTAACCTAATTGTAAGCAAGTTAATTAGTTACACGAATAAAACGTAACTTGGTAAACCAACGCGTTATAAACCTTATAAACCCTGCTTCGTCAAACTTATATGCTTTCATCTAGAGCTTCACTCGACGGAAATTCATTTACGGTTGCACATCCCCGTTGCTTTAACGAAGTTATGTAGTATGCAACGGGTTACTGCAGTATTCTATGAAAAGAGAAATATCCAAACGCGTTATACCGCTGCTCGTGGGTAATTACTTCATACTGGATGGGCGACATTTAACCAGTATAGTAAAACCTGGATTATTCAAACACTGTTATATTTTTTGAAATACCAAAAATAATTTGTTGTATAAAGTAGAATTAGTGGAATTTGTAATTTAAATAAAGAAGATAATAAGGAAGAAGAATATTAGTGGAATAAAAATATCCTGACGTTTCATGACGGTTTCATCACATTTGAAACACTTTTAAGATCGTACTGAGTATAAATAGAAAATAATCTCAGCGATACATTGACGTTTAGAAGGATATGTGAAATGATTACTGGTAAGGATTGAAAAAATACACGAAAAAAGGCA